>CM075334.1:15180508-16464675 GCA_037788925.1 Mytilus galloprovincialis | reverse complement strand
TATTTCAATATGTGTCAGTATAGGTTAAAAGGAAGTAAATACAGATGACTGGCGCCACCTAGATTTTACATCCAAGATAATAGGTAGAAGTAAATTTATTTTCTGCTGCCTTGGTAATTAGAAATTGAAATTGAAATAGTGAGAAATGGGTGTTGGTCATTGATGTAGAAATAGCAAGACATTTAGAGAAAACTCTCTTAGACAAGCAACATTTTCTGTGCCAAATTAAGCAAGGGGTGTTCTTCATTCATACTATTTCGAAAATTCCGGAACCGTTGAGTACACTTAAAAAATGCCATTTTTCTATCAAAAAAGCTGCGGCACCATATGTGTTTGACCATTGCAGTTACACTCAAAGGTGTTGATAATTCAGAATTCGAAATTTTTTTCAATGGATCTTTGATAGTGAAAAGGCAGGACCAAATACGGCTATCATTGTCGCCTATGTAAACAATAACTTCCTTGTAACCTAAAGTTATCAACTTCTGATGCCAGGATTTCTTAAAATTAATAAGATATTTGAATAGAATAAACTTTTCCCTGTATGTAAATATAAACACTTTTGGAATGGTAAATAAAACATATTTTTTTCAATTCAGATAAAGTGGCTCATGCCAATTCGAAATTTCTATCAGAAGAGTCATATTTTTTTGTTATTTTAATCTTTACAGAGAGTGAATCAAATTGGTCGAAAAAAGAAGGGGGTCACGGACCATTTAGGCTAAAAAAAATACTTTTAAAGAGGTATTTTAAAGGGACCCTTTTTCGATAAAATGATAGGGAAAATAGAGTTGTTGACATATTTTTATCGGAATATAAAAAAAAAGTTCTATGATACTTTGTCCCAAATTGTATTATAAAAAGCTGAAATATAGCTTCAACGAATAAGCAAATAAAAAACACAGGTCACTGATCAGGAAAAATGAATATTTTGCCTTAAAACCCAAATTTTTGGCTGGAAAATGGTGAAATTGGTTGAAAAGTCATTTAAAGTCTTTCACAGATACTCATAATAACGATAATAATTTTTCAGTGATAAAAAACCCCATAATTTAACATTTTTATTCAATCAAGATATTAAAAAAATAATAGTGAATTTAGGACTAAAACTTTTCGTGTGCATGGTAATTCATGCGTGAAATTATGCGCAGTCGAATAGTACCGATCTACCTTAAAATTCGATCCTTCATTTCATGTATTATGCTACTAAAGATGTTTAAGCCAGAGACAGTGGCAGATCTTGGGGAGAGTTCCTGGGGTTAGACCCCCTTTTTTGGACGATCAATGCATTTGAATGGGGACATACAAATAAAAAAACTTTCTCCAAGGTTGGGCAACACTCCCCTCTTTTTTTAAATGGTTGAATTGTCCATGCAGAGATCATAAGATCTGAAGACATTTAATAACAGTTTATTTTCAGGTGACCGTTTAGAATCAATTAAAATCTATCCCTAAAAGTTTGACAGTTCTTTTGCTTATTACAAAAATTTAAGTCTAATGAACTGAGAAGTATTTCTAAATGAAGTCTGAGAATTTGATGTTTTTTTACAAATTAATTTTCCAGAAATTATTCCAAATTTTATTCATCTTACTGATGAACATTTCTAAAATTCAAATTGTACGGTGTCGCTTGGCTGGTACCTTTTCATACAGAACTGCTTTACCTGTCTACTGGGCATTCATTATCATTCACAATTTTTGTAGATTTTTAGGTTATCGGAGACCACAAATTGAATTGTTCAATGAAGTACAAACTTTCTACTTCAAAACAGTTTTTTATCAATACCAAACATTAGTGCTGTACTCATGATGAAAAATAATCTACAGTAAGAGAAAACTTACATGAGTGCCATCAACTGTTGTGCCTCTCTCATTATAAATAACTTCATACTAAGTTGAGAGAATTACTTAAATTAACATGAGAGGATTGGTCTATACCCTTTCTTATTGTGAATAACTCAAAGCTTGCGTGAGAGGATTGACTGGTATGCTTATCTCATTGTAAATAACTCAAGGTTTACGCGAGAGAATACATAAACTTATGTGAGAGGATTGGCTTGTATACCTCTCTCATTGTTAATAATTCAAACAAAGCTTACGTAAGAGAATACTAAAACTTATGTGAGAGGATTGGCTGGTATGCCTATCTCGTTGTAAATAATTCAAAACTTACGTGAGAGGATTTGCTGATGTGCCTGTCTCATTGCGAATAACTCAAAGCTTACGTGAGAGAATTACTCAAACTTATGTGAGAGGATTGGCTGGTATGCCTTTCTCATTGTGAATAACTCAAATCTTATGCGAGATGATTGGCTGGTATGTCTATCTGAATGTGAATAACTCAAAGCTTATACGAGAGGATTGGCTGGTATGCCTATCTCATTGTGAATAACTCAAAGCTTACACAAGAGAATACTTAAACTTATGTGAGATGATCGATTGGGATGCCTATCTCATTGTGAATAACTAAAAGTTACACAAAAGAATACTAAAACTTAGGTGAAAGGATTGGCTGGTATGCCTATATCACTGTGAATAACTCAAAAATTACCCGCGAGAATTACTAAAACTTACGTGAGATGATCGACTGGGATGCCTATCTCACTGTGAATAACATCTCACTGTAAATAACTCAAAAATTACCCGCGAGAATTACTAAAACTTACGTGAGATGATCGACTGGGATGCCTATCTCACTGTGAATAACATCTCACTGTGAATAACTCAAAACTTACCCGAGAGAATAACTAAAACGTACGTGAAAGGATTGGCTGGTATGCCTATCTCACTGTGAATAGCTGAAAACCTACCCGAGAGAATTACTAAAACTTACGTGAGATGATCGACTGGTATGCCTATCTCATTTTTAATAACCTCGTACTTCATCAGTAAGGGTTCAGAGGGTGGTAAAGGGTTATTTTCGTGCAACGTGATCGCCGTTTTTTATTTCATGTTCAACGTGTTTTTACTTTTTTATTTGACGTTCAGTCGTGCAAGACGGGTGCATCGTTCAACGTGTTCTGCTTATTTAATTTTACGTGCATCGTGATTTTCAAAGTCTTATTTTGCGTGCTCGGTATTTTTCAAATAAAATTCAAACACTTGGCTTGTTGGTAGGGATCGTCAAGAAATACTTTTTTAAAACTGAGCCGTAAACCAATTATATCAAAATTGTGTATACTAAATCGGGAATATCAAGTAAAACAAAGAGTTAATATATACAAGAAGACAGTGACTCAGTCACAAAAGGTTCAAGTAAAAGTATTTATTTTTCGTGCAACGTTCATTACAGAAATTATTTCACGTTCAACGTGAAATTATGTCTTATTTCACGTTTTTTTTCGTGCAAGCACCCCCCTTTACCACCGTCGGTTCATGGTAGGTCGTCAGTACACTGGTCTTGGTAAAAACTCTCCAATTGATATTGGTGACCACAAAGACAGCACTGCTTTAACCAAACCTATCATTATAAAGGGAGCAAAGTTTTATGACAATAATAATTGATTAATTGATGTTTGAGGTCAATTCAACACCATTGTGCTTGTCATTTTTTTATGGAGGAATCCGGAGAACCTACAAAACTCACAGATTATTGGCAGGAAAGCTGACAATCATTATCAATTAAGATTGGAGTCAAGTGCACCTTTTTTGTGTGACATCCAACTGATAACCTCAGTGTTGACATATGCTAGTGATAAAGTCTTTATATGTGTCTGTCTCATATTACCTGATTGTACATGTATTATACTTGATGAGAGCAAACAACTACCGCTGTTTAGTAAGGATGGCATCTTCATCAGAAAAGTTGTTACATTCACATGACATCCCTTTGAAGCTTGATTTGTCAAAAATAATACAGTGACTAGTAGATACAGAAAAGAATACATTTAATCAAACAATTCAACTCTCTCACATTTGTTATGGAGAAGCAAGTGATGGTACAACTTTGTAATCAGTGATAAAGTCAGCAAGTATACTAGAGTGAATCTGAGTGACATGTCTCATACAAACTTAGAAGGAATGGAAGTTTTTGTATTTACTTATACTCATGAAATATCTATGGCACCAATAACCATGAAAAAAAAGTCTGCTGCTATAAAAGTAACGGAGAATCTCACTGGACATTACAGTACAAAGACATCAACAGTCCTAGAGGAACTACATTTGACAAGAATGGTTGTGTCTATATAGTTTTTCGTGGTACCAATGGCATCGTGGCAGTACCACCAATTGATCAGACCAGTCGGACAATACTATCAGAGGCTGACAGAATCGGTCAATTATTAAAACCAGTCGGATTATACTGAATCCAACGTTTTAGGGCAATATATATCGACAGAGAAAAAGGAATTATGTTAGTGTCAAGTAAAACAAGTGATGATAACAATGATACAGCTTTTGTATATATAAATTAAGATATTATACTAGGAAATCTGAAAATTTAAGACAATAAAATTGGTGTTGATCGCACCTACCAGTTTATTTTTTAATAGGATATTTGTGCATAGTGATAAATTATGTCAAGGGCATTACATTGTTATCACTAAGGCATCAATTGTGGCCTGATATGGCAGAGTGGTCTAAGTAGTCAGACAACTGTTACACTAGCGTGTGAACTCTGAGGTCGTGGGAACCAATCTAATATATGGCAGGTGCTCTTAACTCCAATCTTATTTGACTAAGATTGTAAGTTTTCCAATGAAGACTGCTGGTGCTGTTAAGCTTACTCCATCAATTAAAACTGACTGACATGAAATAATACAATATAGCTGAAAATGGCATTGAACACCAATAATCAATCTATTATAATTTTTAAGATAACAACAAAAAAATATTAGTGCAATAACTCCTACAAGATAAAGTCTGTTATTTTCACCAATGTTAACTTATTTGTAGATCATTTTTACAATTCTCTGATTTTCTATCTTAACTTTTTTGAAGATATTTATACATGGTATCCATATCTCAAGACCAATTCTAGTCTTGATGAAAACATTCCTTGATAGATGAGTAATTAAATTTCAAACTCGCAGTAAGGAGGAAGTAGATGTACACTGCAGATGTAACAAGATGTATTGAAACTACATGCAAATCAGCGAAGCGAAAGGAAACATGAACTTTATCTGTAACTCATCACAGTGGACTCAAATATAAAAAATCTGAACGGCGGATAGAGTAGAATATGTACTGTGTTTTTCAACATTTTGACAGTCTAAATCCCCTAATTTCGCACAAAATCAGTACAGCGTAACGAAACTGAAACTTGATCTGTTACACACCATGGTTAACTTGAATACCCAAAATCAGCTCAATATCTGAAGACGTTTAAATGAAAAGTCGTGGTAGATGTGATTCTCTGTGTTTTAGTCTCTGTAGAATAACATCATTGACTATACTATAACATCTTATTTTTAACCAGATATTGAAAGAAAAAAATAGTTATTGATATGGGGATGTACGGTGGGTGGGCTACTGTCCAACAGTGTCCATGCATTTACTCAAAAGTAATTCAACCAAAACTTTTTAAATTTTAACATATGTTACTGATGACAAAATGGAGGTCATTTTAAATATTGATGATTGTCATTTTTACCGTTCGGGAGTTATTGTCCTTGTTATATCAAAAATTGCCAGGAGACAAATAAATGTTTAAAAATCCATGTTTACTGTCGCTATGGCAGGCTCTTGCTATAAATGAAAAAAGCCATAAACACCTAGTGGGCCATTCTAACAAATATGAATTGAGCCTGGTAAAACCAAGGATTTTAACATTGATATGTTCTGCATCTCAATTAAGCATGCAGCATTTAAGAGTAAGACCAACCAGATGCTCCGCCGGGCGCAGCTTTATACGACCGCAGAGGTTGAACCCTGAACGGTTGGGGCAAGTATGGACACAACATTCAAGCTGGATTCAGCTCTAAATTTGGAATGTGATTAAATAGTTGACACAGCATAGGTTTCTGACACAGAATGAATGCGGTCTAATGAACTTAAAAAAATTTTTTGCCTTTGAGCAATTCACTATGCTGTTGAATATTAATCCTCTCAAAAAAATGTTTGAAGAAATTTTCTTTTTATTTATGAAATCTGAAATGAAAAAAATTGACCCCCCAATTTTTTTTTCACATCCCCCTTTCCCTTATTTCAAAACTGATCTCAATTCGAATTTCTAATGAAGTTTGCAACAATAACTACTCATTTAAATACATCATAAAATATTAAAATGTAAAAAAAGTGCTTGTTATTACTGAATGGTAAAGATTGTTTTAATCTATCAGTTGGTAGTAAAAGTGAATATACATTGTATATTGTATAAAACAATGATTTAAGTTGATTCAACTACTATTCTGGACAAAAAAAGATAACTCCAATTGAAATCCAATTGGAATTTCTTGCTATTGCACAATATTGTGCAATTAGATATTTCTTGCTATTGTGCAATACTGTGCAATTGAAAATATTTGCTATTGCACAATACTGTGCAATTGAAGATTTCTTGCTATTGCACAATACTGTGCAATTGAAGATTTCTTGCTATTGCTGAATACTGTGCAATTAAAAATTTCTTGCTATTGCACAATACTTAATATAATAATTTTGGATCCTGATTTGGACCAACTTGAAAACTGGGCCCATAAACAAAAATCTAAGTACATGTTTAGATTCAGCATATCAAAGAGGCCCAAAATTCAATTTTTGTTAAAATCAAACTTAGTTTAATTTTGGACCCTTTGGACTTTAATGTAGACCAATTTTAAAACGGGACCAAAAATTAAGAATCTACATACACAGTTAAATTTGGCATATCAAAGAACCCCAATTATTCAATTTTTGATGAAATCAAACAAAGTTTAATTTTGGACCCCGATTTGGACCAACTTGAAAACTGGGCCAATAATAAAAAATCTAAGTACATTTTTAGATTCAGCATATCAAAGAACCCCAAGGATTCAATTTTTGTTAAAATCAAACTAGGTTTAATTTTGGACCCTTTGAACCTTAATGTAGACCAATTTGAAAACGGGACCAAAAATTAAGAATCTACATACACAGTTAGATTCGGCATATCAAAGAACCCCAATTATTCAATTATTTTATTACTAAACTGTTGGGACCAAAACTCCCAAAATCAATACCAACCTTCTTTTTATGGTCATTAACCTTGTGTTTAAATATCATAGATTTCTATTTACTTATACTAAAGTTATGGTGCGAAAACCAAAAAAAATGCTTATTTGGGTCCCATTTTGGCCCCTAATTCCAAAACTGTTGGGACCTAAACTCCCAAAATCAATACCAACCTTCCTTTTTGTGGTCATAAACATTGTGTTTAAATTTCATTGATTTCTATTTACTTAAACTAAAGTTATTGTGCGAAAACCAAGAATAATGCTTATTTGGGCCCTTTTTTGGCCCCTAATTCCTAAACTGTTGGAACCAAAACTCCCAAAATCAATCCCAACCTTTCTTTTGTGGTCATAAACCTTGTGTCAAAATTTCATAGATTTCTATTAACTTAAACTAAAGTTATAGTGCAAAAACCAAGAAAATGCTTATTTGGGCCCTTTTTGGCCCCTAATTCCTAAAATGTTGGGACCAAAACTCCAAAAATCAATCCCAACCTTCCTTTTGTGGTCATAAACCTTGTGTTAAAATTTCATAGATTTCTATTCACTTTTACTAAAGTTAGAGTGCGAAAACTAAAAGTATTCGGACGACGACGACGACGACGCCTACGACGACGCAGACAACGACGCCAACGTGATAGCAATATACGACGAAATTTTTTTCAAATTTTGCGGTCGTATAAAAATGGTCCCCTCAGAGTTCAAATTATGTGTCTGGATAGAGTGACGTGTTTTTCTGCTGCCTGTTATATTGTGAACTTGTACATTTTAGTTCTGGGTTGGAAAAACCAAGGTTAATATTTTACAAACATACTAATGTGGTTTCAGAGAAGATGCAATGACAAACTGGTGCAGTAGTATATTTTGAACAATATTCTAGCTTCAAAGGGGCATACTCCATGAAAAGAAAATTGAATAATAATTTTAAGCTAAAATGCACATCTACAAAGAATGTTTTATCTACAAATAGTATTTAAACTATGTTGTAAAGTTAACAAAAAACAATAGTATTTGTTCAAAGGGGCATAATCTATACGAAAATTATACAATTATAATTTCCTGCTGGTGTACATAAGATGTCCTTTTATATTATCTATCAGTGTACTGCATTATTACCATACACAAATATCCAAATTAAAATCACAAAACAGTCAATCCAAGTAACAATATTTATTTAAGCTATAAAAATCTAACAGTTTTGAACAATAAGGTGGCAACAACAAAGAGACTTTTTCTGTCCTGTATATATGACACTATTACATTTATGCTTTAAGATTTCACAATTATAACAACACTATATCATATCTGATATACATTACACAGTAGTTAAACATACCATTGTAAGATCTGCTTAAAAATTAACACTAGATTGTGTACTAGGCTTCAATAGAAATGAATGATTTTCTATTTCCAATGTAGTAAAACATAACTCATATTTTTGATATAATTTTGTTTAATTATCAATAGACAGAAGAAGCCATTGAACCTCACAGTACTGTACACTTGTCAAGAATACAGTTTAATAATTGGAAAAAAAGTATGTTCAATGGTATTTTCAAGCACATAGTACTTTTCACAAAATGAATACATATAGTTTGGATATCTAATGTTTCCACCTTTTTCGCTGCTTAAGCAAAGTTAGAAAAAATTCTTTTAGACATAATATACATATGCACCATTTATTGTTGTTGGGATATAATAAAGAAAAGAGTGAAGGTTACATGTATAAGAAGGAGCAATCCTGTGAAATACTCAGAAACAATAAATATATCAAAGAATAATATGTATTTTGATTAAGGTGGTACATAACACTACAGGGAGATACATGTAACTATTGTTTAACTCAGCTTTATGTTTTACTCACATTTTATTGTTAATGAAATATTCAGTTTAATGCTCAATGATCAAAAGCAGTGTTTGTCAATCTTCTATATATCCAATGAAATGTTTTCGATAAAGCGTGGTTGAGGTTTTTTTGGGTTTTTTTGTCAAAAGGTCAAAGTAAATATGTTGTCAAAATTTTATGAACCATATTGATTTTTGTCAAGGCGTTTGGTACACACCTAACAAAGATTCAAAACTCAATCTATTAGCATAAAATCATATTTCACATATTGGTTACTGGCCAAGATCCAATTGTCATGATGTACATCAACAAGATTTCAACATTTAAATTTCAAAGTAGAAATTAGATGTATAAACATCAACTCCATGCCATAGTTCTTAAAAAATCAATATTAAATTTGACTTCTTCTTAAATTTAATGTTAGGAATTGTAAAATATAATAACACCAGAATTTAATATATGGTTATCATAATGTAGTGATAAAGTGAAATAAATACATTTAGTAATTCATAAAATGTAGTTTTGGAAATTTTCCTAACAATAACATGTTCATTATAAGTACTCTGCTATAAAGACACTCATCTCTGAAAATTAAGATATTGAAGAATGTTATGTATACAAAATATAACAATCTTTAGAAGAGTTATAACACTGTTGTTAAAATAAGGCTGAATGAAAATGTCATTGTATATCTGCATCAAAAATATTATACATTTCTTCCATAAATCAGTAACCTGTCTAATTTGAACTTTCAAATGAGGGCATACAGTAAAAACATAACATTAGCGGTACCAAATTTTCTGCACCAGATGCGCATTTCGACAATACATGTCTCTTAAATATAGTGAGCGGTAATTTTGATATCTAACCTGTACTATATAAATGATGAGTAGATTCTAATGGTACCCTAAAAAGTAATCATGCGACTATATAAAATTTTCTGAATATGACCATATAATATTTATCAAATTTCAACAATATCACATACAAATGGTATCAACTGACTAGATTCAGTACTAATTTTTTGTTGATGAGGAAAACTCACATTTTTGAGGATACTTCAAATTCAGTTTTCTAAAATCTGCATATAAGCCTAGAGAAAATTTATTAAAAAAATTAAATTTGTGGTTCACCTTATCTGACAAAATTTACACAAATGATAATTGACATATCAATCAGACCCATACACTAATATGATGACAATATTTTACACAAGACTTTAAATCGATTTTTGCTACACAGAAATGTTATTATACGTGTATTTAGACAACAGAGGACCATTTAAGTCAATGTTTGTTATACTTGAATGTAATAAGTGTATTTAGACAAAGGTAGAGTGGCCCTGTGGTAATATATTGGCGTACGGCTGTAGCGTTCATTTCTGTTACAAACTGTAGAGGATGAATAATTTGTTGAGGATTCACTAGCTTTCTTGCTTTACCTTGAATATTTTCACCCATCTGAAATAAAAATCGTAAAATATGTATTGACCAAACATATAGTTCAATCTATGATTTTATCTAATCAACGTGACAATCCCGTGCTTGCATTTCCTATCATGATTTTCTTGATAGAGGTTTGCTGCTCACAAGGAAGCTATTAAACCAAGAGTTCCAAATGGTGAAGTTGAAATCATCCCTTCGTAAATTTTACGGACGCCATCACGAGTTGGTTGACCGTTATGGAATAACCGTTTCACAAATGATATCGGATATGTTCCTTACGTCGTAACTACAATCCCCTTCCCTTTCATGAATATGACCTACCGAATTAGACTATTTACCGGATTTGGTATCACTTAAGCAACACGACGGGTGCCACATGTGGAGCAGGATCTGCTTACCCTTCCGGAGCACCTGAGATCACCCCTAGTTTTTGGTGGGGTTCGTGTTGTTTATTCTTTAGTTTTCTATGTTGTGTCGTGTGTACTATTGTTTTTCTGTTTGTCTTTTTTATTTTTAGCCATGGCGTTGTCAGTTTGTTTTAGATTTATGAGTTTGACTGTCCCTTTGGTATCTTTCGTCCCTCTTTTATAAAATCAAATGCAAGAAAAAAGGATTTTGCAAGGATTTATTGTGAAGCCTTAGAAATATAGATTTTTGCTGGTTTTTCAAATGATGGTGTTTAAATGGCATCCAAAGGTGATTATTTCTAAGATAGGGTGTAGAAACATCCTACAGTTTCAAAGACCATCGATAATCTGGACAGGATACGTACAACTTATACAAAGTATTGTTTTATTTGAAATAAAGATAAATTCTTCACAGTGTTTTGAAAAATGCAGATATAACAGAGATCAATGTTGGTTTTATCATTGCTGAAGTTTCCTATAGTTATTGTTTTTAAAATCATCTGGTGGAGAGTTGATTTATTGGCAATGATACCATATTATCATATCTATTTAATTTCTAATAATATAATTTCAATTCTTTATTACTATAAGCACATTATGCTTATCAGTGCAATAAATACAAATACATTTCATTAACACAACATGACATAATACATCAGAGAGGCAAATAAATATCAAGTATTGACCAATAACAGTTTGGTCCTATGATTAAGTGCATTAAACAAGAGTTTACACAAATTACGCAAATCTTTTACATTTTCAGTGCTGAGAAGTTGCACTAATTTGCACGACGATGGACGTCTATAATAATAAGGTTTAATAAACTGTCTCCTTAAGTCTCTATAGCATTCAAATTGTAAAACAAAATGGAATTCATCTTCAGTGATATTCAAAGAACAAAGAGTACACTTTCTATCTAACCTATTTACTCCATGATAACGGCCTACTTCAACAAACAATATAAATGGTGTTATTACACCTGTACATTGCAACTCCATGGAATCAAATTACCTTTATATTGTACAGCCTATATCAAACTTACCTGTACATTATATGGTCCTAACTCAAACTTGTATATTCTACCATTTCTAGACAATAGTCCACATAAACTATAACATTGTCCCGAGTTCTGAAAGAAAAGCAAATAAACAATATCATGTCAAAAAAAAAAGTAAAAACTTGAAACGTAAAACATTCTTTTAAGTTTATGATAAATGCTATGCAATACATTACAGAATTTGTATCCCCTTAAAAGTTGTTGATAACTTTTGGCAGCTTTGAAGCAATGTTTTCTACATTTGAGGGGATAGTAATAAAAAATGAGAAAAAAAAGAAAAGCATTGTTCCAATCTTCTTTAATCATAATCATAATTACCTTCAGGACAGTTGATTGTCTTTGGTAATTGAAAAAAACATGGTCAAGATCTAGAAGTGCCTGTATTGGTATTTTTCTGTTCAAAGTTCTTCGAAGACCTTAATGGAATAGAAAATCTATGTCATATGCAGCATGATGTGGTAGTACAATGTATAGGGTGTCATAGTAGATCAATGTATGGTATCATGGTAGTTCTATGTATGATATCATGTTAGTTCTATGTAGAGTGTCATGGTTGTTCTATGTAGGGTGTCAGGGTAGCTCTATGTAGGGCGTCATGGTAGTTCATGGTAGTACAATGTAGGGTGACACGTTTTTTTGTAATGTAGTATGTTCCACAAGAGGCATCCGGTCAGTATGTACCAATCGGAAAAAAATTAGACAAATCAATTTTTCAGGACAAACTTATGTAGGTTTTGCAGATTAAATGGTTTTTAGATTATTTTTCTTTTTATAAAAATGAGTTTACCAATTAGGCATGCTTTCTTTGTACATCATTGTTTTTTCATTGTTAATTGGTATTAAAGGCCACCCAGAAAAAAAACCACATCAAATCATTGGCAAGAAAACTTACAATCCTTATTAATCAAGATTAGAGTCAGTGAGGACATATGCTAATGATATAGTCTTTAGATATATGGGTCTGTCTCATAATACCTGATTGTACTTGATGAGAGCTAACAACAACTACTGCTGTTCAGTAATGATGGCATCTCCATCAGAAAAGTTGTTACATTCACATGACATCCTTTTGATGCATGCTTTGTCAAAAATAATACAGTGGCTGTCACTGGTGGATACAGAAATGAATACATTTATTCAAACAATTTAACGTTCTCATTTTAGTTATGGAGTAGCAAGTGATGGTATAATTATGATAATCAGTGATAGTGACAGCCAGTGCACTACAGTGAATCTGAATGACATGTCTCATCATATAATATTAAAAGGAATAGGAGGAGTGTTTCATATTTCATTATTTCAAGGAAATATATACGGTACCACATGGACCAATTACTATGAAAAAAGTCTGCTGCTATAAAAGTAATGAAGAACCTCCCTGGAAATTACAGCACCAATACATTAATTGTCCTAGAGTAATTACATTAGACAAGAATGGTTTTGTCCATATAGTTTCTGCTTTTAACAATTGCATCGTGGCAGTATCAATAATTGATCAAAAAATCAATCGAACAAAACTATCAGAGGCTGGTGGAATCTAACGTCCTATGGCAATAGACATCGGCAGAGAAACAGGAATGATAAAAGTGTCAGGTAAAACAAGTGATGATAACAATGATACAGCTTTTATATATAAAAATCAAGAAATTATTTTCGTAAATCTGACAATCTTAGACAATAAGATTGGTGTTGATCGCACCTGCCATTTTTATTTTTTAAAAGGATATCTGTACATAGTGATAAATTATGTCAAGTGCATTTAATCGTTTTCATTAAGGCATCAATTTGGGCCTGCAGTGGCAGAGTGGTCTGGGTAGTCAGACTACTGTTACACTAGCCTGTCAACTCTGAGGTCGTGAGTACCAATCAGATATATGACAGGTGCTCTTAACTCTAATCTTACTTTCAAAAATTGTAAGTTTTCCAAAGAAGATTGATATTGCTCTTATGCTTAGTCAATCAACGAAAACTGACTGCCATGAAATAAAAATACAATAGCGTTGAAACATCAATAATCAATCTTTTCTAATTTTTAAGATAACAGTAACAAAAAAATGTAAGTGCAATAACTTCTTCAAGATAAAGTCGTGTATGTTCACCCATGTTGACTTATTTGAAGATCAATTTCACAATTCTCTGTTACTCGTATCTAAACTATTTTGAAGATATATATATACATGGTATCAATCTCTCAAGACCAATTCTAGTTATATGAAAAAATATTCCTTGATAGATGAGCAATTAAATCTCAAACTCGCAGTAAGGAGAATGTTGATGTACACTGCAGATCTAACAAGATGTATTGAAACTACATGCAAATCAGCAAAGTGGAACGAAACATGAACTTGATTTGTAACTCATCACGGTGGCCTAAAATATAAAAAAAATCTGAGCGGCGGATAGAGCAAAATCTGTATAACTGTGTTTTTTTAAATTTTGACAGTCTAAATCTATTAATTTCGTAAAAAATCAGTACAGTGTAACGAAACTGAAACTTAATCAGGAACACATAATGGTTATCTTGAATACCAAAAAATCAGCTCAATATTTGAAGGCGTTTAAAAGAAGTCTGGGTAATTGTGATTCTCTGTGTTTTAGTCTCTGTAGAATAACATCATTAGCTATACTATCAAATCTAATTTTTAACCATATATTCAAAGGATAAAATATATATTGATTTGGAGATGTAGGGTGGGTGGGCGGCTGTCAAACAGTGTCCATGCATTTACTCATATAAACAATTCAACCAAAACTTTTAAAATTTCAATATATTGTTACTGATTGCAAAATGGAGGTCATTTTAAATATTGATGATTGTCACTTTTACCGTTCTGGAGTTATTGTCCTTATTATATTAAAAAATGCCAGGAGACAAATAAATGTTTAAAATTCCATGTTTGCTGTCGCTCTGTCGGCTCTTGCTATGAATGAGATAAAAGCCATAAACAACTAGTGGGCCCTTCTAACAAATACGAATTGAGCCGTGTCAAACCAAGTACTTTAATATTGATATGTTCTGCATCTCATATCTTGACTTACATCTGGAAAATGACAATAAGGGTCGGTTGAAAACAAAACTTTACGACAAAAGAGATGATTTCAGCTTTCCAATTGTGAACTTTCCATTTCTAAGTAGCAACATTCCAGCAGCACCTGCAAACGGGGTATATATCTCCCAATTGATACGATATTCCCGTGCTTGCATTTATTATCATGATTTTCTTGATAGAGGGTTGCTCCTCACAAGGAAGCTATTAAACCAAGAGTTCCAAATGGTGAAGTTGCAATCATCCCTTCGTACATTTTACGGACGCCATCACGAGTTGGTTGTCCGTTATGGAATAACCGTTTCACAAATGATATCGGATATGTTCCTTAACTACAATCCCCTTCCCTTTCATAAATGTGACCTACCGAATTAGACTATTTACCGGATTTGGTATCACATAAGCAACACGACGGGTGCCACATGTGGAGCAGGATCTGCTTACCCTTCCGGAGCACCGGAGATCACCCCTAGTTTTTGGTGGGGTTCGTGTTGTTTATTCTTTAGTTTTCTATGTTGTGTCATGTGTACTATTGTTTGTCTGTTTGTCTTTTTCATTTTTAGCCATGGTGTTGTCAGTTTATTTTAGATTTATGAGTTTGACTGTCTCTTTGGTATCTTTCGTCCCTCTTTTAAGTATGTAGCATCTTAGAGTAGGAGCAAAAAATGGTCCCCTCAGAGTCATATGTCTGGGTAGAGTGGCATGTTTTTCTGGTGCCTGTTATATAGTCACTTTGTACATTTTAATTCTGTTTTGGAAAAAAAAACAGGGTTAATATTTTATACAACATAAATGTGGTTTCAGTGGAGTTTCAATGACAAACTGGTGCAGTATTATGTTTTGAACAATATTCTAGCTTCAAAGGGGCATACTCCATGAGAAAAATGAATAATAATTTTAAGCTGAAATGCACAACTACAAAGAATGTTCTTACTATCTACAAATATTATTTAAACTATGTTGTAAAGTTGAAAAAAAACAATATTCTTAGTTCAAAGGGGCATAATCTATAGAAAAATAATTCCTCTATAGTTTTCTGCTGATGTCCTTTATATTATATATCAATGTCAATGTGGTGCATCATTACCAAACACTAATATCCAAACTATAAAAACCAGATGCTCTGCAGGGCGCAGCTTTATACGACCGCATAGGTTGAACCCTGGTTGGGGCAAGTATGGACACAACATTCAAGCTGGATTCAGCTCTAAATTTGGATTGTGATTAAAAAGTTGACACAGCATAGGTTTTGGACACAGAATGAATGTGGTCTAATGAACTTAAAATAATTTTTTTGTCTTTGAGCCATCACTATGCTGTTGAATATTAATCCTCTCAAAAAAATGTTTGAAGAAATTTTCTTTTTATTTATGAAATCTGAAATGAGAAAAATTAAACCCCCCCCCCCCACCATTTTTTTTTCACATCCCCCTTTCCCTTTTTCAAAACTGATCTCAATTCAAATTTCTAATGGAGTTTGCAACAATAACTACTCATTTAAATACATCATAAAATATTAAAATGTAACAAAAAGTGCTTGTTATCACTGAATGGTAAAGAGTGTTTTAATTTATCAGTTGGTAGTAAAAGTGAATATACATTGTGCATTGTATAAAACAATGATTTAAGTTGATTCAACTACTATTCTGGACAAAGAAAGATAACTCCAATCAATTGAAAATTTCTTGCTATTGCACAATATTGTGCAATTAGATATTTTTTGCTATTGCGCAATACTTTGCAATTGAAAATATTTGCTATTGCACAATACTGTGCAATTGAAGATAATTTTGGACCCCGATTTGGACCAACTTGAAAACTGGGCCAATAATCAAAAATCTAAGTACATTTTTAGATTCAGCATATCAAAGAACCCCAAGGATTCAATTTTTGTTAAAATCAAACTAAGTTTACTTTTGGACCCTTTGGACCTTAATGTAGACCAATTGGAAAACGGGACCAAAAATTAAGAATCTACATACACAGTTAGATCTGGCATATCAAAGAACCCCATTTATTCAATTTTTGATGAAATCAAACAAAGTTCAATTTTGGACCCTTTGGGCCCCTTATTCCTAAAAACCTGTTGGGAACAAAACTCCCAAAATCAAACACAACCTTCCTTTTATGGTCATAAACCTTGTGTTTAAATTTCAAAGATTTCTATTTACTTATACTAAGTTATAGTGCGAAAACCAAGAATAATAAAATTGAGAATGGAAATGGGGAATGTGTCTAAGAGACAACAACCCGACCAACTAAAAAACAACAGCAGAGGGTCACCAACAGGTCTTCAATGTAGCGAGAAACTCCTGCACCCGGAGGCGTCCCTTGCTTACTTGGGCCCCTTTTTGGCCCCTAATTCCTAAACTGTTCAGACTTCAACTCCCAAAATCAATCCCAACCTTCTTTTTGTGGTCACAAACCTTGTGTTTAAATTTCATTGATTTCTATTTACTTATACTAAAGTTATTGTGCGAAAACCAAGAATAATGCTTATCTGGGCCCTTTTTTGGCCCCTAATTCCTAAACTGTTTGAACTAAAACTCCCAAAATCAATCCCAACCTTCCTTTTGTGGTCATAAACCTTGTGTCAAAATTTCATAGATTTCTATTCACTTAAACTAAAGTTATAGTGCGAAAACCAAGAAAATGCTTATTTGGGCCCTTTTTGGCCCCTAATTCCTAAAATTTTGGAACCAAAACTCCCAAAATCAATCCCAACCTTCCTTTTGTGGTTATAAACCTTGTGTTAAAATTTCATAGATTTCTATTCACTTTTACTAAAGTTAGAGTGCGAAAACTAAAAGTATTCGGACAACGACGATGACGACGACGACGCAGGACGACGAAGCCAACGTGATAGCAATATACGACGAAAAATTAAAATTTTTGCGGTCGTATAAAAACAGTCAATCCAAGTGACAAAATTTATTTCAGGAATAACAATAACAATTTAACAGTTATGAACAATAAGGTGTCAACAACATTGAACTGCAACAAAGAGACCTTTTCCGTTGTGTATATTGGACACTATAATGAATATGCATATGACACTATAATATATATGCTTTAAGATTACACAATAATAACAACATTATATCAAATCTTATAAACATTACAGAGAACTTAAAAATACTATTGTAAGGTCTGCCAAAAAATAAGCAGAAGATCGTGTGATTCAATAAAAATGAATGATTTTCAATTTCCAATGTAGTCAAACATAACTCATATTTTTGATAGAATTTGGTTTAATTATCAATAGACAGAAGCCAATTCAACCTCACAGTACTGTACACTTGTCAAGAATACAGTTTAATAATTGGACAAAAGAATGTTCAATGGTATTTTCAAGCACATAGTAATTTTTACAAAATGAATACATATAGTTTTTCTATGCTTAAGCAAAGTCAGATAAATTTCCTTAAGACATGATATGCATATGCACCTTTTTTGTTGTTGTGATATAATAAAGAAAAGATTGAAGGTTACATGTATAAGGAGCAATCCTGCGAAATACTCAGAAACAATAAATATATCAATGAATGAAATTTTGATTAAGGTGGTACATAACACTAAGGGGAGATACTATTGTTAAACTCAGGTTAATGTTTTACTCACATTTTATTGTAAATGAAATATTAAGTTTAATGCTCAATGATCAAAATCAGTGTTTGTCAATCTTCTATATATCCAATGAAATGTTTTTCGAAAAACATAAATGCTGTGTAGATTTTAATGGTACCCTAAAAAGTAATCATGCGACTATATGAAATTTTCTGAACATAAGCATATAATATTTATCAAATTTCAACAATTGAATAAAAGATCATATACAAATGGTATCAACTGACTAGATTCATTATATTTCATAGGTACTAATTTTCGTTGATGAGGAAAACTCACATTTTTGTTGATATTTCAAATTCATTTTTTTTTTAAATCTGCATATAAGCCTATAAAAAATTTATTAAAAACAAATTGTGGTTCACCTAAACTGACAAAATCAACAAAAATTGGTACACAAATGATAATTGACATATCAAACAGACCTATACACTAATATGATGACAATATTTTACACAAGATTTTAAAATCGATTTTTGCTACACAGAAATGTTATTATACGTGTATTTAGACAAGGGAGAACCATTTTAATCAATGTTTGTTATACTTGAATGTGATAAGTGTATTTAGACAAGGATAGAGTGGCCCTGTGGTAATATATTGGTGTACAGCTGTAGCGTTCATTTCTGTCACAAACTGTAAAGGATGAACAATTTGTTGAGGATTGACTAGCTTCCGTGCTTTACCTTGAATATTTTCACACATCTGAAATAAAAATTGTAGAAATATGTAGTATGCAAACATCTATTTCAATCAATGATTTCGTCAGATCAATCAGACAATCTTATAAAATTAAATGCAAGAACAAGAATATGTCCATTGTACATTATATATTTGAACTTCATTTTGTCATCAGTAACAACATATTTGAATCTGAAAAGCGTTGTTTGAAAAGTTCATGAATAAATGCACGGACTCAGCTGGAAATGCCATTTTTTCAATCTATCATAAACCATAACTCCATTACATTAACTCATCATTATTTAATCTGACCTCCTTTTTGTTGTCATTACCAACATATTTAAATTTTAAAAGCTTTGGTTTAACAGTTCATGAGTAAATGCACAGACATGCCTAGAAAAGCCATTTTTCAATCTTTCAAGAACCATAACCCCTGACCGATAAAAATCAACATCTAAATCATTAAACTTGACCTCCGCTTTGTTGTTAGTAACAACATATTAAAATTTAAAAGCTTTAGTCGAAAGGTTCATATGTCTTCGTCTTTTATATAAGCTTTGGATTTCAAATATTTTGGCTACGAGCATCACTGAAGAGACATGTAATGTTGAAATGCGCATCTGGTGCAAGAAAATTGATACCGTTAATTTTATTACTGCACAGACAACATTCATCAATACGATTAACAAAAACTATCTTGACCAAAATAGTTAACCTGAATGGGGACAGATGGGACAATACCCCTAATGCGCCTTGAAATGAGGAACACAAAAGTCACGTGTAAACAAAAAATCTCTGTGTAGTGATATTTGACACATTTCTATGATAAACAAATGACTGAGCTGAACCATTAGTGTTAATTTAGAAAATAAGGGAACACAGAATAAATGTGTAAAAATCATGGAGCTATGAAATGTGTTCAAAGTATTAAAATTTCAAAGAACTTATTGTGTTAAAATTGGGATTTTTTACCATGAGGAGCGACATCGCAAAAGGATACTCGGGGTTTGCTAAATTACGGAAAAATGAATCACACTTCGTACCCCGAAAATTTAACCACATATGTAAAAATGTCTCAGCTTCGAAACAAGCCATCATACATATACAAGTTTACGATATGGTCTGAGCAACAGAAGAAAACGTTACCATTACGGCCTATGGAGAAACAATTGCGCATATTGCCCCATCTTGTAAGAAAGGATCCAGAGAAATTTTAAGCTAATTTCACCTTGTACACCACAGAAAATTGTTAAAATGATGGTTAGTAGTTTTTTATTTATACCTAGTTATCATAAATGATTTCAGATAAATATTATTGATAAAGAACAGCAAAAATTCAATAAAATTTTCACTTTTAAATGCATTACTGGCACGGGGCTGAACACTTTTTTTAGGCACAATCATAACTTTGTTTACCTCCGAGAGATCCGAAATGAATTGTTTATTCAATTGAAAAAGGCAAGAAAAAACTTACATGTAATATAAATAAATTGTAAGTAAACATGACACAATATAGTCTTTGTTATGCAATTATCACTCTGGTCTATAGGAATAGCTGATAATCAAGGGAGATAACACACTTCACACGAGTAAAGTGAGATACATCATACATTTGCTTTTATCCAATGATTTGACCCTGGTCAGTAGATATCATATGCAAATAAACAGAAAAAAATCATGTACATGTATTAAGAAAATTACGAATTACTATTGTTAATGCACAAGAGCAAAACACAAGATATTGTCATTTCTCAGTGAAAAAGGGGGAGGGTCAAACCTTCTTGAAAACAATATTGCTATTCAACTACATGTATTAAGCTAGTTAGCTACTACTTATTGCTTCTAATATAAACAGTTTAAATGAAGGTGGCTAAGCCACAAAGGAGAAGCATTTTTCTTTCTTTGTGATAAAACTTTCAAGAATTAGATTTTTTTCTCTCAATAATACTTATGTATTTAAATTAAATGATAACACAGTTTGAGTTAAATTTTTTGTCTTATTTCAGTTCCAGACATATCATTACTTTTAAATATGAGATGACAAACTAAAGGTTTTAAAAAGCCCTGAATAACTGGTAAGCATTTTGATTTATTAGGTAAGCTCTAAATTATTTATTTATGGTATTTGTGCAAATGAAATTACAGTCGGTATGTTAGAAATATGCTTATATGAAAACTGTTGCTATGGTCTTGCTATTAAATGAAAAGGCTTGGTTACTGATCTTTTCGACTCAACATGTCGAGTTAAATCTTGCGGCAACTGATTCTCATGTAACACTGCAAACTCTATTTAGCACTATTTTGATCTGTCATTATTTAATGACGCCATAATACGTGTGATGTCACAATGTTTCCTTTAATACCTCATGTGGATTTCTCATTGATAAAGGGTTTTCACTGAAATACATGTAAAAAGCCTTTTTTTCTCAAATAGAATTATGTGAATGGACAAGTTTTGAAAATTTGCACTTCATTGCACTCTAATTACATGATAAGAATGACTTTCCCAGTAGTTTCGAGGGGTTTCCACAGTATTATATACCAGATGTCCACTAGTAAGAATAGTTATTTTGGTGTGTTTTTTTTTATGAAATCTACATTTTTGCATAATTTCTCTGTCAAAATGCACTTTAAGACACAAGAAAATGTTATAGAATGCTTTAATAGGGTCTGTGTATTGTAATTTAAGGTTATCATCAGAAGTTTTGTCCTTGTTTTGACTAGTAAAGGTATACTGGAAGAAATTAATTATACATACACGTTGTATTAAAAATAAATGAATATAGCGATAAAAGTGTCATTGCCATATAGCTCTGAAACGACTTTATTTTTTTTTCAGAAATGGACAAAAATACACAGATTTATTCAGAATGTCATACCGATGAAGATAACCTAAAAATATTTGGAAAAATCAGAACTTTGGATTTCAATATGGGACAATACCCCTAATGCGCCTTGAAATGAGGAACACAAAAGTCACGTGTAAACAAAAAATCTCTGTGTAGTGATATTTGACACATTTCTATGATAAACAAATGACTGAGCTGAACCATTAGTGTTAATTTAGAAAATAAGGGAACACAGAATAAATGCACGGACTCAGCTGGAAATGCCATTTTTTCAATCTATCATAAACCATAACTCCATTACATTAACTCATCATTATTTAATCTGACCTCCTTTTTGTTGTCATTACCAACATATTTAAATTTTAAAAGCTTTGGTTTAACAGTTCATGAGTAAATGCACAGACATGCCTAGAAAAGCCATTTTTCAATCTTTCAAGAACCATAACCCCTGACCGATAAAAATCAACATCTAAATCATTAAACTTGACCTCCGCTTTGTTGTTAGTAACAACATATTAAAATTTAAAAGCTTTAGTCGAAAGGTTCATATGTCTTCGTCTTTTATATAAGCTTTGGATTTCAAATATTTTGGCTACGAGCATCACTGAAGAGACATGTAATGTTGAAATGCGCATCTGGTGCAAGAAAATTGATACCGTTAATTTTATTACTGCACAGACAACATTCATCAATACGATTAACAAAAACTATCTTGACCAAAATAGTTAACCTGAATGGGGACAGATGGGACAATACCCCTAATGCGCCTTGAAATGAGGAACACAAAAGTCACGTGTAAACAAAAAATCTCTGTGTAGTGATATTTGACACATTTCTATGATAAACAAATGACTGAGCTGAACCATTAGTGTTAATTTAGAAAATAAGGGAACACAGAATAAATGTGTAAAAATCATGGAGCTATGAAATGTGTTCAAAGTATTAAAATTTCAAAGAACTTATTGTGTTAAAATTGGGATTTTTTACCATGAGGAGCGACATCGCAAAAGGATACTCGGGGTTTGCTAAATTACGGAAAAATGAATCACACTTCGTACCCCGAAAATTTAACCACATATGTAAAAATGTCTCAGCTTCGAAACAAGCCATCATACATATACAAGTTTACGATATGGTCTGAGCAACAGAAGAAAACGTTACCATTACGGCCTATGGAGAAACAATTGCGCATATTGCCCCATCTTGTAAGAAAGGATCCAGAGAAATTTTAAGCTAATTTCACCTTGTACACCACAGAAAATTGTTAAAATGATGGTTAGTAGTTTTTTATTTATACCTAGTTATCATAAATGATTTCAGATAAATATTATTGATAAAGAACAGCAAAAATTCAATAAAATTTTCACTTTAAAATGCATTACTGGCACGGGGCTGAACACTTTTTTTAGGCACAATCATAACTTTGTTTACCTCCGAGAGATCCGAAATGAATTGTTTATTCAATTGAAAACGGCAAGAAAAAACTTACATGTAATATAAATAAATTGTAAGTAAACATGACACAATATAGTCTTTGTTATGCAATTATCACTCTGGTCTATAGGAATAGCTGATAATCAAGGGAGATAACACACTTCACACGAGTAAAGTGAGATACATCATACATTTGCTTTTATCCAATGATTTGACCCTGGTCAGTAGATATCATATGCAAATAAACAGAAAAAAATCATGTACATGTATTAAGAAAATTACGAATTACTATTGTTAATGCACAAGAGCAAAACACAAGATATTGTCATTTCTCAGTGAAAAAGGGGGAGGGTCAAACCTTCTTGAAAACAATATTGCTATTCAACTACATGTATTAAGCTAGTTAGCTACTACTTATTGCTTCTAATATAAACAGTTTAAATGAAGGTGGCTAAGCCACAAAGGAGAAGCATTTTTCTTTCTTTGTGATAAAACTTTCAAGAATTAGATTTTTTTCTCTCAATAATACTTATGTATTTAAATTAAATGATAACACAGTTTGAGTTAAATTTTTTGTCTTATTTCAGTTCCAGACATATCATTACTTTTAAATATGAGATGACAAACTAAAGGTTTTAAAAAGCCCTGAATAACTGGTAAGCATTTTGATTTATTAGGTAAGCTCTAAATTATTTATTTATGGTATTTGTGCAAATGAAATTACAGTCGGTATGTTAGAAATATGCTTATATGAAAACTGTTGCTATGGTCTTGCTATTAAATGAAAAGGCTTGGTTACTGATCTTTTCGACTCAACATGTCGAGTTAAATCTTGCGGCAACTGATTCTCATGTAACACTGCAAACTCTATTTAGCACTATTTTGATCTGTCATTATTTAATGACGCCATAATACGTGTGATGTCACAATGTTTCCTTTAATACCTCATGTGGATTTCTCATTGATAAAGGGTTTTCACTGAAATACATGTAAAAAGCCTTTTTTTCTCAAATAGAATTATGTGAATGGACAAGTTTTGAAAATTTGCACTTCATTGCACTCTAATTACATGATAAGAATGACTTTCCCAGTAGTTTCGAGGGGTTTCCACAGTATTATATACCAGATGTCCACTAGTAAGAATAGTTATTTTGGTGTGGTTTTTTTTATGAAATCTACATTTTTGCATAATTTCTCTGTCAAAATGCACTTTAAGACACAAGAAAATGTTATAGAATGCTTTAATAGGGTCTGTGTATTGTAATTTAAGGTTATCATCAGAAGTTTTGTCCTTGTTTTGACTAGTAAAGGTATACTGGAAGAAATTAATTATACATACACGTTGTATTAAAAATAAATGAATATAGCGATAAAAGTGTCATTGCCATATAGCTCTGAAACGACTTTATTTTTTTTCAGAAATGGACAAAAATACACAGATTTATTCAGAATGTCATACCGATGAAGATCACCTAAAAATATTTGGAAAAATCAGAACTATGGATTTCAATATGGGACAATACCCCTAATGCGCCTTGAAATGAGGAACACAAAAGTCACGTGTAAACAAAAAATCTCTGTGTAGTGATATTTGACACATTTCTATGATAAACAAATGACTGAGCTGAACCATTAGTGTTAATTTAGAAAATAAGGGAACACAGAATAAATGTGTAAAAACCATGGAGCTATGAAATGTGTTCAAAGTATTAAAATTTCAAAGAACTTATTGTGTTAAAATTGGGATTTTTTACCATGAGGAGCGACATCGCAAAAGGATACTCGGGATTTGCTAAATTACGGAAAAATGAATCACACTTCGTACCCCGAAAATTTAACCACATATGTAAAAATGTCTCAGCTTCGAAACAAGCCATCATACATATACAAGTTTACGATATGGTCTGAGCAACAGAAGAAAACGTTACCATTACGGCCTATGGAGAAACGATTGCGCATATTGCCCCAGATGGACGAACAAAAGGACACACAGACCAAATAATATAATGCCCCTAGGTGGGGCATACACA
The DNA here is from genome assembly GCA_037788925.1 of Mytilus galloprovincialis. Classification (NCBI taxonomy): domain Eukaryota; kingdom Metazoa; phylum Mollusca; class Bivalvia; order Mytilida; family Mytilidae; genus Mytilus; species Mytilus galloprovincialis. Next base: position 16,439,122 of record CM075334.1, on the reverse strand, counting down.
GGGATTTGCAAGGATTTAATGTGAAGCATTATTAAACTTGCTAGAATTATAGATTATTGATGGGATATTCAAATGAGATGATTTTTTAATGTCACTGAAGGGTGACAACCCTAAGATAGGTTGTAGCTGAGAAACATCCTATAGTTTGAAAGACACATGATAATCTGTTTATCCCCTTTTTCCTAAGTAATGTCAGTGATGTAGACTCATTACATTATTAATTACACCTTCTTTAAGAACACGAGATTTTGATTTGTTGATAGCCTATGTATTTTTGGCGTATTCTAAATTTTTTCCTCATTTCAACCTAATTTGCCTGTTTTTAACCACTGCCAGTGAATTTGCCTCAAATACCATGGTATTTGCCATTTGGAATATTCTCTTTTTACACTCTCAAGCATTTTCCGGCCAATTTTTTTTGGATATGACGTTACATAAAACAGCGAGTTAACGCAAATAAGTACATGTATAATTCCCGCGGTTCTATGATGATTTTCTCTTATTCTCAAAATTATGCATAAACATGTTAATGAATAAGAGCTTTGAAGTAAAAAAAAAATATCTTCACCTGTACAGAGAGGTTCAATCCAAAATCATGCGGTGCAATTAAACAGATATATCATGTTATGGAGAGGTATTTGCAAAAAAATACCAGTCTTGCAGCTCGGGAAATTTAACAGTACCTTGACTGGTATATTTCGCAAATACATCTCCATAACATGATTTATCTGTTCAATATTCTCTTTTTTATGACTGAGAAAAATACACTGCAGCTAAAGGCCCTTCGATAATAGCGATAAATTTTCTATCTCAAGCGAATAACTTGATATGAAACTAGAGTGTATCAAGAGCCTGTGTCACTCACCTGACTCTACTTGGGTTTTTGAAATCATATAAAAAAAGATAAAAATCATAACACATACTTAAGGTGGTACCTAACACTACAGGGAGATAACTCTGTAAAGTCAGCTAAACGTTTTAATTACGTTGTGTTGTAAAAGAAATATTAAGCTTCTCAATGATCAAAATTGGTGTTTGTCAAATTGCTATATAACCAGTGTAATTTTTCAGACAAAACGCTTGGTTTATATTTTTTTAAATTTTTATATTTTTGTCAAAGTGTCAAAGTAAATACTCTGCCAAAATTTTATGAAAATTAAAAGAGCCAAACTAATTTTAGTGAAAGTGTTGGGTACCACCTTAAATAATGATTGAAGCCAAATTCGATTTAATATTGCATTCCATTCTGTGGTTCTCTCAAAGAAGACATTTGTATGTAATTCTAATAGGGTCCTCTTTTAATCTAGTCCCCTGCCAGCAGCCACCTTGAATGATGGATCAGCTACAATGTTACAACACTTGAATAAGGAACATTCATGATATGTTTGGTTTCATTCCATTCAGTGGTTCTCTAGAAGAAGACTTTTATATGCATTTCCAATAGGGTCCTATGTTAAACTAAGTCCCACGCGCTGACGGCCATCTTTGATGATGGATCTGCTACAAAGTAACAACACTTGGTCAGGAACTTATAAGAAACATTCACTCTATGTTTGGTTTCATTCCATTCAGTGGTTCTTTAGAAGAAGACGTTTGTATGCATTTTCCATAGAGTCCTGTATTAAACTAAGTCGCCCCGCTGGCGACCATCTTGGATGATGGATTGGCTACAAAGTAGCAACACTTGGTCAGCATCTCAGACGAAACATTCATGCTATGTTTGGTTTCCTTCTATTCAGTGATTCTCTAGAAGAAGTCATTTGTATGTATTTCCCATAGGCTCCTATGTTAAACTAAGTCCCACGCTGGCAGCCATCTTGGATGATGGATCGGCTACAAAGTTGCAACACTTGGTGAACACCTCATAAGTAACATTAATGCTATGTTTGGTTCCATTCCATTCAGTGGTTCTCTTAAAGAAGGCATTTGTATGTATTTCCCATAGGGTCCTATGTTATACTAAGTTCCACGCTGGCAGCCGTCTTGGGTGATGGATTGACTACAAAGTATCTCAGAAGAAACATTCATGTTATGTTTGGTTTCATTATATTCAGTGGTTCTCTAGAAGAAGTCATTTGTATGTATTTCCCATAGGGTCCTATGTTATACCCGCTGGCAGCCATCTTGGGTGATGGATTGGCTAAAAACTTGGTCAGCACCTCATAAGGAACATTCATGCAATGTTTGTCATTCCAATTAGTGGTTCTTAAGAAGAATTTTTAATTGTAAAATATTAACGCCAACGACGGACACCAAGTGAAGAGAATAACTCACTTGGCTGTTCGGGCCAGGTCAGCTAAAAACAAAATCAAAGGAAAAATATTGTTAATTTACTAAAACTTGAAGTTTAATTAGTATATTTCATTTAAAAGAAATAACTTTCATGTCTGAAGATTCACAGAAAAACTTTCACAATATTTTTATTTTGATTGTGAATTACCCTTGCAAGATATGTTGCTTTTGGTTGCCAGCTGTTTCATCATTTAAAATCTTTTATAAAAGAGGGGTGTAAGATACCAGAGGAACAGTCAAAGTCATATATCAAAAATAAACTGACAACGCCATGGCTAAAAATGAAAAATACAAACAGACAAATAATAGTACACACGGCACAGCATAGATAACTAGAAAATAAAAAACACGAACCCCACCAAAAACTAGGGGTGATCTCAGGTGCTCCGGAAGGGTAATATGTTCCTTTCTTTTTGTTCAAATTATTTAATCTACACTTTTAATTACCATCTTTATTAGTCTTTTGTTATGACAAATGGTGCAGACTTATGTTTGCTTTCAAAGATTATTGGATGGCTGTTATTCAAACTACCTTTATAGTGCAGTGTCCAAACGTAAATTAACTGTACAATATGGTCCTACTTTGAATAGTATATTTACACTTGGTCTAATATCAAAATAAAACAACTTAACCTGTACAATTTACAGTTTTGATTTAAATTAATGTACTTTAACGTCATTTGATCTCAGGTGGAGGGCTATTTCATTGGCAATCATATCATATGATGATATCTATTTATTTTCGTATAATATGAATGGTGGTATAACACCTATACATATATAGCAACCCTTCAGACATAAATTACCTTTATATTGTAGAGCCTATGTCAAACTTACCTGTACATTGTATGGTCCTAACTCAAACTTATATCTTCTACCATTTCTAGACAATAATCCACATAAACTATAACATTGTCCGGAGTTCTGAAAGAAAAGACAATAACCATTATCAATTACTTTGTCCAAAAAAGCTTGAAATTTGTTTCATCAATTTTTTAAATAAGTTTTTGACAAATGCTATGCCAAAAATGACATAATTTCTGCATCCCTATAAATATGGTTGAATACTTCAGACATCTTCAAAGCAATACCTTGATATTTGAGGATATATATATAAAAAAGTAGAAAAACAGAATTGATTTGTTCAAATCTTCTTCAATCATAATCCTTCTTACCTTCAGAATAGTTGATTGTCTTTGATAGTTAAAGAAAACATGGTCAAGATCTAGAAGTGCCTGTATTGGTATTTTTCTGTTCAAAGTTCTTCGAAGACCTAAAATAGAATGAAAATTCTATGCCATATGCAGTATGATATAATAGTACAACGTAGGGTGTCATGGTATTATAATGTTGGGTGTCATAGTATAACATGTATAATGTAGGGTGTCATGGTATCATAATGTTGGGTGTCATGGTATTACATTTAAAATTTTGGGTGTCATGGTATTATAATGATGGGTGTCATTGTATTACATGTATAATGTATGGTGTCATGGTATTTCAATGTAGTTCAGTATGTTTCAGAACAACAATGACATACTACTTTGAACTTCTATGTAGGTTGTCATGGTAGAACAATGTAAGGTGTCATAATAGTTCTATGTAGGGTGTCATTGATAGTTCTATGTAAGGTGTCATGATAGTTCTATGTAAGGTGTCATGATAGTTCTATGTAGGGTGTCATGATAGTTCTATGTAGGTTTTAATGATGGTTCTATGTAGGGTGTCATTGATAGTTCTATGTAAGGTGTCATGATAGTTCTATGTAGGGTGTCATGATAGTTCTATGTAGGGTGTCATGATAGTTCTATGTAGGGTGTCATGATAGTTCTATGTAGGGTGTCATTGATAGTTCTATGTAGGGTGTCATTGATAGTTCTATGTAGGGTGTCATGATAGTTCTATGTAGGGTGTCATGATAGTTCTATGTAGGTTTTAATGATGGTTCTATGTAGGGTGTCATTGATAGTTCTATGTAAGGTGTCATGATAGTTCTATGTAGGGTGTCATGATAGTTCTATGTAGGGTGTCATGATAGTTCTATGTAGGGTGTCATGATAGTTCTATGTAGGGTGTCATTGATAGTTCTATGTAGGGTGTCATTGATAGTTCTATGTAGGGTGTCATGATAGTTCTATGTAGGGTGTCATGATAGTTCTATGTAGGGTGTCATTGATAGTTCTATGTTGGGTGTCATTGATAGTTCTATGTAGGGTGTCATGAAAGTTCTATGTAGGGTGTCATGATAGTTCTATGTAGGGTGTCATTGATAGTTCTATGAAGGGTGTCATGATAGTTTTATGTAAGGTGTTATGATAGTTCTATATAGGGTGTCATTGATTGTTCTATGTAGGGTGTCATGATAGTTCTATGTAAGGGTGTCACGGAAGTACAATGTAATGATAGTTCTATGTAGGGTGTCATTGATAGTTCTATGAAGGGTGTCATGGTAGTTTTATGTAAGGTGTCATGATAGTTCTATGAAGGGTGTCATGATAGTTCTATGTAGGTTTTAATGATGGTTCTATGTAGGGTGTCATTGATAGTTCTATGTAAGGTGTCATGATAGTTCTATGTAGGTTGTCATGATAGTTCTATGTAAGGTGTCATGATAGTTCTATGTAGGGTGTCATGATAGTTCTATGTAGGGTGTCATTGATAGTTCTATGTAGGGTGTCATGATAGTTCTATGTAGGGTGTCATGATAGTTCTATGTAAGGGTGTCACGGAAGTACAATGTAAGGTGTCATGATAGTTCTATGAAGGGTGTCATGATAGTTCTATGTAGGGTGTCATGATAGTTTTATGTAGAGTGTCATGATAGTTCTATGTAGGGTGTCATGATAGTTCTATGTAGGGTGTCATGATAGTTCTATGTAGGGTGTCATGGTGGTTCTATGTAGGGTGTCATTGATAGTTCTATGTAGGGTGTCATGGTAGTACAATGTAGATTGTCATGGTAGTACAGTGTAGATTGTCATGGTAATACAATGTAGATTGTCATGGTAGTACAATGTAGGATGGCATGGTTGTTCAATGTACCATGTCCACAAGAAGCATCTGGAAACTATATACCAATATCAGAGAAAAAAACTTAACAAATCAATTTTTAGAACAAACTTATGTAGTGGTTTTGCAGATAATATGGTTTTAAGATATTTGTGATCAAAATGAGTTTAACAATTAGGCATGCTTTCTATGTACATCATTGGTGTGTAAATAAATCAGGTCATTAGTTATCTCGTTTAAATTGTTTTACATTTGTCATTTCGGGACTTTAAATAGCTGACTATGTGGTATGGGTTGCACTCTTTGTTAAAGGTTGTACAGTGGTGTGTCTTTTGGTCTAGTGTGAAGAGTTGTCTCATTGGGAAGCATAACACCTTCTTATTTTTATACTCCGCCTACGATAGAAGAGGGCCATTATGTTTTTCGTTTCATTCCTCCATCTGTCCCACTTTAGGTTAAAGTTATTGGTCAAGGTAGTTTTTGATGAAGTTGAAGTCTAATCAAGTTGAAAATAAAAACACATCTTCCCTATGAAATGATCTATCTAATTTAATGAGTTTTGACTACAATTTTTGATTAAGACAAACAAATTAATGAAAGACGAAAAATACCAAAGGAACATTCAAACAAATAGACCAAAGAACAAACAACAGTATACCAAAAACTAATATAGATACTCAAGACTGAGAAATATACCAAAGCTAGCTATATATAAAGTGGACTTCAATCTGAGTTCAAAGATTGTCTGTTTTTCTTGGTCTTATATCAATTTATACATACAAGTCATGTGGTTATGTCAAAGAAGAGACTCTAATGAATGCTCACCTAGGTTAATATGCATCTTCGATAGACTAGCATTAATGTCAAAAATCTCTTTTTTGTAAATCTTTATATTGTTGTTAATTATTTAAAATTCCATCAACTTTAGTTTTAACATATACCTAAGGAAGTCTACTTTTACAAAGTTTATATACAGATTATTTTAATAAAAATTTTACCTTTTACAGCAGATCTTCTGGCTTTTCTCAAATCATCTTTTTCTGAGGAAAATAAAAAAAATTGAAAATCTCCATAAAATTTTAAATACATTGATACGATAAAAAAATAAACTTGATGATTTCTAGGCAATAAAAAACCATTAATTCACTTAATATTCTGTATTTCAACTCCTCTGACTTCATATCACAACAGATGATGTGAAGACTTTGTCTATGACGTAGAAGTGGAAAACAATCTAGAATAAATTATAGTTCCTTGCATTTTCTCCTTCAAATTCATTAAATGCCAGGAAAGTATATTATGAAAATTTATGGATTGCTTAATTTTTAGGTTGTGATGGGTAATAACTGAACATTTAAATTCATAGAGTTAACAAGAGGCTGTCACAACGACAGCAAACCGGATTTATTAATATTTATTTGTGTCCTGGCAATATCACAAGAACCATTACTGATGAATGGTGAAAGTGAAAATCGTCAATATCAAATTTGACCTCCATTTTGTCATCAGTATCAACATATAAAATTTCAAAAGCTTTGGTTGAATGGTTCATGAGAAAATGCACGAACACGACTGGAAACACCATTTTTCAATCTTTCAAGAACCAAAACTCCTGAACGGTAAAAGTCAAAATCGTCAATATTTAACTTGACCTCTATTTTGTCATCAGTAACAACATATTAAAATTTGGGAAGCTTTGGTAGAACAGTTCATGCGTAAATGCACGGACACAACTTGAAACTCCATTTTTCAATCTTTCAAGAACCATAACTCCTGAACGGTAAAAGTCAAAATCGTCATTATTTAACTTGACCTCTATTATGTCATCAGTAACAACATATTAAAATTTGGGAAGCTTTGGTAGAACAGTTCATGCGTAAATGCACGGACATGACTAGAAACTCCATTTTTCAATCTTTCAAGAACCATAACTCCTGAACGGTAAAAATCGCCATTATTGAACTTGACCTTCATTTAGTTGTCAGTAACAACATATTAAAATTTTAAAAGCTTTGGTTGAACGGTTCATGAGTTAATGCACGGACAACATTTGATTGCCGCCCGACCGGCCGCCCGACTGCCCGGCCGCCCGGACGCCCGCCGTACATCCCCAAATCAATAACCGACATTTTTGTCACAAAAATCAGGTTAAAAATTAAAAAGATAATTACCAATGAGACGTTATCAATTACCAAACTAAAGATAAAATCAGCTATAGAAGCCAAGAAATGCTTGACAATTTTTTTTCTTTTTCATTGAGTGTTTTGTAAAATTTCCAACAATTGCAAACAGGGAGTACAATGTAGCTGCATAGCTGACATTGAAAATATCTCCAATAAGGTGATGAATAATAATTTTGTCCATGTTTGAAATCTATCTTTTATTTAGCTGATAACATATTCTCTATATGTACCCTAGTTTACACAACAAAATAAAACACCAAAATAGGTGAATTTGTCATTGAAGGGCAATAACTTCCATAAAAAGTTAATTTAAGCCATGTTCACATATGTATTATATTTTGACTTTTGAATTTTCCATTCTAGTACTAGTGCCATCAAAGATAAAAAGATGTGTAATAACTGTAATTTAAGGACAATCATTACAATAATGAGTCGACTTGCTAATGCGGCCCCGTTGACTTATAAGTAGAACTTGTGATTTTTACTTTTTAAAGTCTCTTTCTTTTAGGGCAGGGGCCGTCCTTGAAAATATTGTTGTATATACATTCATCCTGAGAGAGAGAGAGTAGACAGATTCTACTGTACCATTGCAGCTCAAGGGGTGCTCTGAATAAGGGAGGAATATACCAGTACATATTTTTCACCTACAGGTGGAACCATGCATCTTTCCAACAGGATATATTTTAAAAAAATTTGTGTCGTATAATTCTATCATGTCGTTGTCATCTGCATCGTCGTCCAAAGACGCATTTAGTTTCCAGACAATAACTTTAGTTTTAGTGAATGGATCTCTGTAAGTTTTTACCAGAAGGTTCAATACCACTTAAGAAAAGTTGGGATTGATTTTGGGGTTATGGTCCCAATAGTTTAAGAATTGGGCCAAAAAGGGGGCTCTACAAAAACAATTTTTGTAGTTTTCAAACAATAACTTGTGTTTAAGTGTATAAATCTCTAAAATTGAACAAGTTTCGATACCATGAAGGGATGGTTAGTATAGACTTTGGGTGTTATGGGTCAAAAAGTTTTGGAATTAGGAGCAAAAAAAGGGAAACACTAGGTTTTTGTGGTCAATGGGCAATTAAGACATTTTAAAAGCAGTGTGAGGGAGGTTATTCAGAAACATTTAATATATAATGTTAGGTATGTTCTAATTTACCTCCTGTACACTTCTTGTAAATTATGTATGATAAAATGTCAGGTTGTGGACTAATTGCCAAAAAAAAAAGGGGATGATAGTAGTTTCAATTTTTTTTCTCCAAATTTCTCAAGTTTGAAGAAGAAATCTTTAATTGCACAATATTGCGCAACAGTTTTGTAAGATCTTGACATTTGTTTTGTGTCAGAAACCCATATTATGTCAAAAATTTGATCACAATCCAAATCAAAGCTGTAAAAATCTTGAATGTTGTGTCCATACTTGCCCCAACTGTTCAGGGTTATACCTCTGCAGTCGTATAAAGCTGCACCCTGCAGAGCACCTGGTACATACTATTAATAAGGACCGATTACAAGTAATTTTTGAGTCAGTTATATATCCCCATGCGTCTTAAGTTTTCTATCAAATTATCCCAGATACCTTCCGTTTTTACACTAATAAACACCCACATGCATGAGGATAATTTAGTTTTAAGGTTCATTTGGACTCTTTTCCTAAAATAGCTGTATTTTAACCTCAAAATTTACTCTGAGTACAGACAAACCTGTACATCAGTGTACAATTCAAGGCATAGCATGCCCTAGATAAAAAAAAAATCAAATATTTTTTATGGTTTAGAAAAATAAAAACTTAACAGGATTTTGCAGTGCACTTTTTTCAATCCTCCAGAAGGTGCCAAAATACACTAAGTTGGGAAACAGGTTTGAGAACTTTCCAACAGGTAATAATTAAAGTGAGCTGTTTTATTGACACGGACAATAGATAGACAATAGATATCTAACAACAATTGGTGTGTACCTGAGTGGATCATATCAAGGGAATCTCAACTGTTTGTTAATTTAATCATCTTCTGCAACACAGCATGGATGAAAAAAAAGTGCACTGAAATATCCAGTTAATTAATGAAATTTCTAAATCATACAATGCATTTGAATTCTATTTATCTAGGGAATGCTATGTCTTTAATCTTTTCCAGATCACAGGTTTGTCTGTACTCGGAGTAAATTTTGAGGTGAAAATGCAGCCATTAATAGCTGAAGGGTTCACATGAACCTTAACTTTGTCGTACAGATAAAATCAGTTTGTATGCTGATATAATGTACAAGGGATCCTTGTATTTGGAACCTTTGTCAAAATCCAATGTTTTCTCTCCTGATTATATCTAGTACCAGTATGTATTCCTTTTAATTAGCAATTGAACTTTAAACAAGGAATTATTTGATTCTGGAATAATTACGTATTCTGGAAAACTGAAGAGAAATGTATGATGAAAACTAACCAAATTTATAGGGTACGTTAGCCATGCTTGCATTATAGCTGAGGTTCAAGTTTCTTTTGCTTTTATTTCATTGTAAACTAACTGACCCCCACCCTACCCCTCCCCTTTTTGACATGCATGCTAACACTTGTTAATTTGATTTATTTTATCATACATTTTTTTTATCAATTTTCCAGATTTCAAATTCATTCTAGGTTCATATAATTCTTTTAAATTTCTGAGAATGATAATTCCTCATCTGTCTTGAGCAAATAGAGGAATTACATTGTCATGAAAGTTTCACATAGTTATGCTTAAACTAATTCAACTTTAATATGTTTTTTAAGATTTTAAATAAATAAAAAAAATGTGAAAGTTGTCTTTATTAAATGTGTCATCTAGACTTTTTTTACACACTTTGGAGATTTTTAAAAGATTTAAAAGAATTATTGTTCAGTGCATTTAAATTCAAACATATTTAGTTCTATCAAATTTCTATTTATACACATTTAACTGTTTCGACAAGTATTCAAATTTAAATCAATAATATACATATGAAGTGTCCCAGATATCGGACATTTTACTTCCCTGTGCAAATTCCTTCCTATCAAAACATTCATGGTAAGAATTTTCAAATAATTCAATTGCTCATTTATTAAATTAATTAATCTTAAGAATTTATTAAACTCTTGAACATGGCTCATATATATAACAGCATAAAATAAGAAATCATTGATTGTTTTATACAGAAGCTTAAGGCAGAGCCATAATAAAAAACACACTGGTTGAAAAATAGAGGATCCATATAACAGTTCGTTCAACTATTCTGAAACAGTCCAAAATTTTTGGAGTACAAAGCAAGAAAAAAAAATGTCTTTTTTCCTTCTATATATCTAGAGAAAAAAACTAAATGAGTCTGCATGATTGTCTGTGCATCTTCATTTAGGGAAACTCACCAATATTATAGGCTACCTGTTTTGTTGATTTTTTTTCTCTCTGTTTAAGTTTAAATAGAAATGGGTAAATTAACTCATCATAGATATCATACCAGGATTAAATTTTGTATTTATGCCATACATGCGTTTCGTCTCATTAGTGACGCTCAAATCCCCAAAAAGTTAAAAAGTTGAAATATCATCATTTAAGGAAAATAAAACCTATTTTACTATCCACGTTCGTAAATCTTTTAAAACTGATTATTATGCCTTACATACAATTAGAGGGGCATTATGTTCTCTGGTCTGTGCAACCGTTCGTTTGTCAATAAGTCTGTCTGTCCGTTTGTTCGTCCGTCCGTCCGTCCGTTCGTCCGTCCGTCTGTCCCGCTTCAGGTTTAAGATTTGGGTTAAGGTAGTTTTTAATGAAGCTGAAGTCTAATTAGCTTAAAATTTAGTACACATGTTCTCTATGATCCGATCATTCTAATTTTTTCCCAATTTCGAGATTTGACCCAGTTCACGCTCCACTGAAGAGGGTGCCAGTGGGACATCCTTGTACTATGGAAACATTCTTGTTTTCTCTGATTAAAGTTTCTCTAATATGTCTCCAAAACTAAAAAAAAATATAGTACAAATCCACATTTAGGGACAATAACTCATGTCAGAAGTTGACATACCATTTCAACCATGATGACTTTGTGTTGCAATCAATACGTTGTTTAATGTTTCTCAATCATTCGTTTATTGGGTGGACTGACAAATTCTGCCTTTTGACTTATTTCTCATCTTACTGATCCCTTTTTAAAGTTTCACAATATGTAGCTGTAGAATATATTTTGTAATGAGATATCAAGACAGTTATAATATATTCCATGGAAGTATAAATATGATACTTCCATAATGAAACTTATTACTTAATACAGTAATATTTTTAGGCAAATTATTTTTTATATAACTCATTCATTCCCAACATATTCATATTAGACAATTTTCCCTCATATATTTCAGATGTAAAAAGAAAACGTAATGGCCTCATCAGTCCAAAAACTTTGCACAATTTGCCATGAGGATGGAATCTCCAACTCAGCAGTCACGTGGTGTACAGATTGTGAGTTTTTCTTTTGTGGAGATTGTGACAAAACTCACAGCAAGTCTCATCTGTCTAAAAACCATAAAACCATGTCAGCTGAAGATTACCAAAAGTTACCTACATTCATGCAAGAAATAAGTAGTCAATGCAGAGACCACAAGAAGAAGTATGAACTGTATTGTTCTTTTCATGCCTGTCCATGCTGTGTCCAGTGTGTCACTGATAAACACACGAAATGTCAAGACATGAAACCCTTGTCTGATATCCTTCAGCAAGTAAAATCATCTGCCTCAGTGCAACTTTTTGAAAAAGATTTGAAGAATGTTAAGGAAAACTTAGATACAGCCATAAAGTATATGAAAACCAGGATCAGTACCATTAACACTCAGAGAACGAAAGCCGTTGAGGAAATCCAGTATATGAGGAAGTCAATTAATGATTACTTAAATAAATTAGAACAAGACATTCTTAATGATTTAGAGTCTAAACATGCAAAGCTTAAATTAAACATGACCAGTCTCGTGCATCAAATGGAACAGCAAACCAGTAAGATAGACCAAATGCAGAGCCAGTTTACCAAAATGACGCAATATGCCTCAGAGTTACAGATGTATATTGGTCTCAGAGAAATTGAGAAAACTACAGCACAAGAAGCAAAATATATAGAAGATTTAGAAAGTGGAGACGACTTCAATGAAAAGAATCTAGAGGTTAACATGTCATCTGCTCTTCAATCTATTTTACAAGATGTCAAATCATTTGGAGATATTAATATCAATACCACCGCTTCTACTCTTAAAGTAAAGGCTGGAAGAAAAGATCAAGCTCAGCATTTAGTTCCAAATGTTCCTGGAATTGAACAAATAAAGCCATCCTTGTTGACAAAACTAACAAGTCCAAAAGAGATGAAGTTGAATATATGGGCCTGTCTCATATTACCTGATGGTAAATTTATAATACTTGATCAGAATTATCACCAACTACTGCTGTTCAATAATGATGGCATCTTTATCAGAAAAGTTGTTACATTCAGAGAGTGTCCAACTGATGCATGTTTTGTCAGAAATAACACTGTGGCTGTCCCATTAGAATCATCAAACCAGACAGTACTGGTAGATACAGAAAAGAATACAGTTATTCAAACAATTAAACTTTCTCATGGTTGTTATGGAGTAGCAAGTGATGGTAAAACTTTGGTTATCAGTAATGGTCGCATCAAGTGTACTACAGTGAATCTGAGTGACATGTCTCAAACAATCTTAGACGGAATGAAAGAAGTGTTCCGTATTTCATTATTCCAAGGAAATATCTATGGGACCAATTACGATAGTAAAGTCCGCTGCTATAAAAGTACTGGAGAACCTGTCTGGAGATATAAGCACCAAGACATTGCCACACCACGAGGACTTACATTAGACAAGAATGGCTTCGTTTATATAGCTTCTCGTGGAAACAACAGTATTGTGGTAGTATCACCAGATGGTAAAACCAGTAAGACAATACTATCACAGGATAATGGAATCAAACGTCCTTGGGCAATAGACATTAACAGAGAAACAGGGATGATGATAGCCTCAACTGAAAGTGATGATAACAAAAATACAGCTTTTATATATAAAATTTAAGAAACTTTTTTGTTTTCATTTTATTTTTTAATCTGTGCATAGTGATGATTGATATCAAGGGTATTCAATCTTTTCTTTAATCAATTTGAGGTTGGGTTGGCAGAGTGGTCTAAGTAGTAAGTTTTCTGTAACACTAGCCTGTCAACTCTTAAGGACATGAGTACCAATCCCATATATGTTGCACTCAACTACAATCTTAATTGACTAAGATTGTCAGTTTTCCAAAGAAGGTCAATTGTGCTGAAAACTGACTGCAGTGAAATAGCACAATAATGCTGAAAGTGGCGTTAACTACCAATTCTAATATGCATTAGCTTTGGATACAAGGCCATGTTCTTATTCCAATAAAACATGGGCTCACGTGGTTGACGTCACAATCAAAATTGCAACGTCAAATGCATTTAAAAAACAACAGAGATGAAAATTGACACTTTTGCTGGTGTTGCTCGCAAGGAAATTCAATAAAAACATTTCTAAAAGAAAGTTTGAATGTTTCTGTTCTTTTTATTGTTGTTTAACTGTTGATTTTCTATAACGTTTTTCAGTTCATCAAATCAAAATGGCAACACTTTGAGGTCCGCTTCGAAGTACCTTGCTAACACTCAGAATTAAGATATTGACAAATATAATGCCTACCCATGTTAAAATGAGCATAGAGCATGGCATGAAAGAATTATTTCTTAATTAATCAATCTATTATAGTTTAAAAGATAATAGCAACACATTTTGGCAAAAATAAGCAGAGCCAAAATAAACTTACACTTGATCTGTAACTCATCACTGTTAGCTCACGTACCAAATATCAGCCCAATCAGGAGGCATTTAGAAATAAAATTGTGTACATGTATAATGGTTTGATGTGGAATGAGGGAATGACAAAATGACAGAATGATGGACTAGGGTAAACTATATGGCCCCAACAACTTTGTAGTGGGGCCATAAAACTCAAGCTTAAATTTTTTACTGCATTATGGTTACGTACTAAAAATCATATCATGCAAACTGCATAAAAATTATCACACCACTGGCAATAATAACAAGAATTCACATTGTGTGATCATTTCAATATTTGTAGAGTTAATACATAAATAAATACAAGAAAAATAAAAGTTTCAAAATACAAACCTTTCTCATCAACAGAATTCTTCAAAAATTTCTACAAAACAAAATAATCAAAAATTAGACATGATATTACACAGATGGTCTAGTTTTTATACATGCATATATGATTTTGGATCTAAATTACAAATTAAATTAAATTCAAAATAGATTTTTTTCAGAAAAAGTCCTAACCCTTGTAAAAATCTATTTTTTTATCATCTCTGCATACTTGAAATTGATATAATACATCTTCTCTGCATACTTGAAATTGATACAATAATCAAAGGATACTATGGATACATTATTTAAATATTATTCATGTGATACCAATTTTAATGGATTTCATAGGTTTAAAAGACATGTAAAAGGTGCACTTTTGCAGCTCTCAAGATCATAACTATTATATTTTGCAGAAATCTCATGTGCTTCACATATTCATGAATTAGTGTGTTTTTTCGGTCACTCGTTGAATATTTTTCTCTCTCTGAATTGTTCGATTAGTTATTCTATAAATAATAAGCGTCTTACCTGTAATTCTTTCTTCTGTTTTTTATACTGTTCATAAACAAGTTGTTTATCAGTGGAGCCAAATAGTTTCCTCTTCACATCGTCTGCTCTTCCACTTGTGTCTAAATTGTAATGTATCCCCATGTCAGCTGGAGAATCGTCTATAGGGGAGGTCATTGGAGTTATCAACTTCTGATGCCACGATTTCTAAATAATTAGACATTTGAATACAAACAAGAATGTGTCCAAAGTACATGGATACCCCACTCGCACTATCCTTTTCCATGTTCCATGGACCGTGAAATTGGATAATATCTAATTTGGCATTAAAGTTAGAAAGATCATATCATAAGCAACAAGTGTACTATAAGTTTCAAGTTGATTGGACTTCAATTTCATCAAAAACTACCTTGACCAAAAACTTTAACCTGAAACTCCCACTTTCATTTTCAATGTTCAGTGGACCGTGAAATAGGGGTCAAAAGTCTAATTTGGCTTTAAAGTTAGAAAGATTATATCATAAGCAACAAGTGTACTAAGTTTCAAGTTGATTGGACTTTAGCTTCATCAAAAACTACCTTGACCAAAAACTTTAACCTGAACTGACGCACAGACGAACGAACGGAGCCACAGACCAGAAAACATAATGCCCCTCTACTATCATAGGTGGGGCATAAAAATCTTTTCTCAATTTGTAAATATCAATGCTTTTGGATTGTAAAAAAAACATTTTTTCAATTCATGCAATATTGTTAAAATTGGATCTTTTTATCATGGTACTATAGAATTTTATGCCACAGCACATAAATCTGAAGACATTCAATGGTACTTTGCACTTTTGACTTTTCCAAAAAATTAAGTCTGGTGAACAAAGAAATATTTCTAACTAAAGTCTGGGAACTCTTCAATATATGTCATAATATTTTATGTGAAAATAGAAGCAGATCTAATCAGCAATCCTGTGTTTTGTTATGTTACAGATTCATTAGTGTTAATTTTTTCTCTCAAAATATTTCATTTTAAGTTGTACATAACACTACAGGGAGATAACTGTGTAAAAATCAGCTGAATGTTTAATAATGTACTATTTAAGAAATAATTCATGGGGCTTGAATATATCGTGATTTGCCCTTTATGACAAATATTTTAACCTGAGAAATAGCGAGGGGTAAAATATCGACATTAAAGGACAACCTGTGGTAAAATCACGATATATTCAAGCCTCCATGAATTATTTCGATTCTAAAAGGACAAATACGACAAATCTTTTGGTTCAAAGCTGTCTAGGTGGAAGCACATATTTGCCGTTCCCATAAATAATTGCACTATTAAATTGGCGTAAAAGAACGGAGCAAACTGAATAAGTGACATGCTTAAACTATTCACAATAAGGTGTTTAGATAGTTTTGGATGAATTTAAATGATAATGTACTGGTATGTCTTATATGTAAACAGTATATAAAAACTAGAGGCTCTCAAGTGCCTGTATCGCTCACCTGACTATTCTTGGGTTTTTGAAATTATATAAAAGAAGATAAAATTTGGCTACAAAGTAACAACACTTTACCAGCACCAAGGGAAAGGAATAAACATATTTGGTTTCATTCATATTCAGTGGTTCCTTAAAGAAGAAATTTGTATGTATTTTCCATAGGGTTCTATGTTAAACTAAGTCAACCTTTTGTGTCAATCTTGGATGATGGATCTGCTACAAAGTAACAACACTTGGTCAGCACCTCATTAGGAACATTCATGCTATGTTTGGTTTCATTCCATTCAGTGGTTCTCTAAAAGAAGCCATTTGTATGCATTTCCCATAAGGTCCTATGTTAAACTAAGTCACCCGCTAGCAGCCATCTGAGATGATGGATCTGCTACAAAGTAACAAAACATGGTCAGCACCTCATAAGGAACATTCATGCTATGTTTGGTTTCATTCCATTCAGTGGTTCTCTAAAAGAAGTCATCTGTATGCATTTCCCTTAGTGTCCTATGTTAAACTAAGTCCCCTGTTGGCGGCCATCCTGGATGATGGATCAGCTACAAAGTAACAACACCTGGTCAGCACCTCATAAGGAACATTCATGCTATGTTTTGTTTCATTCCATTCAGTGGTTCTCTTAAAGAAGTCATTTGTATGCAATTCCCCTAGGGTCCTATGTTGAACTAAGTCCCCCGTTGGCAGCCATCTTGGATGATGGATTGGCTACAAAGGAACAGCACTTGGTCAGTACCTCATAAGGAACATTCATGCTATGTTTGGTTTCATTCCATTCATTGGTTCTCTAAAAGAAGTCATTTGTATGCATTTCCCAAAGGGTCCTATGTTAAACTAAGTCCTCTGCTGGCGGCCTTCTTGTGTGATGGATCGGCTACAAAGTAACAACACTTGGTGGGAACATCATAAAGAGCATTCATGCTGTGTTTTGTTTCATTCCATTCAGTGGTTCTCTAAAAGAAGTCATTTGTATGCATTTCCCTTAGGGTCCTATGTTAAAGTAAGTCCCCTGTTGGCGGCCATATTGGATGATGGATCCACTACAAAGTAACAACACTTGGTCAGCACCTCATAAGGAACCTTCATGCTATGTTTTGTTTCATTCCATTCAGTGGTTCTCTAGGAGAAGTTCAAAATGTAAAAAGTTAATGACAACGACGACGAAAGATGATGGACGAGGGACGCCAAGTGATGAGAAAAGCTCACTTAGGGCCAGGTGAGCTAAAAATGGCTTATACCACATTTAAGCATCGTTTGTTCATGTTTCCTTGTTGTGATGATTTTTTGGTTTCACAAGCATGTATTTTCCTGTAAAATGCTTATATTCTTACGTCATTCTTCATAAAAAAACATATGACGTGGGAGTACGATCAGAACAGCCCTGGCAATATATTCATATTTTACCAGGGGTGTGTACTCAAAGCGTTTGAAGGACGTCATGTTAGAATGTTATGTAAATATCAAGCTTCTCAATGATCAAAATAAGGGTTAGTCAAACTGTTATATATACCCTATGAAATATTTTAAATAAAGTGTGTGGTTCAATTTTTTTTTAATTTTTAATTTTTTTAGTCAAAGTAAATATTTTGTCAAAACTTTATATACATTAAAAAGGCCAAATTAATTTTTGTAAAGGTATTTGATACCACCTAAAACTTAGATTTTGTAAAATCTATCCATCAATACACAACAAATGTACTCACTGCTTCTCTCTTGTATTGGTATCTAGTATCCAGCCCTAAAATCCTCAACATTAACCAATGTAAACCAGCCACCAAGAGGTAGTAACCAAAACACAGGTTCAACAAAAATATTTCGGAGGTAGGGAGAATCTGGACAGGGTTCTTCCTATTAAACAGAATGTAAAAAAGAGTCAATAAAAATACAATACAGTAAAACCTGTATAAACTGGCCAACGTCGGGACTATGAAAAAGGGCCAGTAAAGATAAGATTTATTTTATTAAAGTGTCACCATCCATTACAATATCAATATATATATACACATAAAGTCATAAGAACCTAACATTTAAGTAAAAGGATGCCAGCCGAAAACGACTTATGAGACACTATCATTAAAATAAACATCTAATACATAAATAAAAAAAAATAAAAAAACATATATAATTTCTAGATGACATGTTTTCGTCGATAAAACATATGATAAAGGGAACTAGCTAAAAGCGGAACCATATTCTCATTACACATAAGATAAAGAAGTTTTTCAATATCCCATAAATACTCAAAATCAACATTTAAAAGACAGGCTTTGGCATATAATTCATGTCTGATATCAGAGTAAAAACAACAATTAAAAAGAAAGTGTTTTTCATCTTCAATTTGGCAACTATCACAAAAAATACATAAACAGTCTGGTGGTCTAGCATATCGACCTGTTTCAACTTTAAGCTCTGAATAGTGGACAGTGAGTCAGTTTATTTAGGTTTCCGTTTTGACCGGAAGTAAATGACTTTAGAAGTCCAAAATATTGCATGTAAAAGTTCTGTCTGATTGTAAATTATAAACTGATAAATTCAAATACAAAACACAACAGCAAAATAAGGTATGAACCAGTTTATTCAGGGTCCAGTTTACTCAGGTTTGACTGTAACATGTTGTTGGAGAATCTGGACCTTTCTGTGTGAGCCAAGGTCCCGTATTGAAAATCAAACTTTGAACAATAATGGTTTACTTTCACATATTGCAACTTGGATGGAAAGTTGTCTCATTGGCTCACATACCACATCTTCTTATATCTATCTACTAAAGGAAAGGAAAATGGAGATTGCTTATCCTTTTTCATTAGCATTAACTTTTAACAAATGTGTGGTTCATTAAAAGGTACTTTTTCAAACAGGACTGAAAACTGTTATGCTTTTCTTGTATACTCAACATTTAATTATTAATCATGTGGTACCAATTGTTTTGATTTGTGGTTATCGGTGAAGACAAATAAAATTTTCAATAAAGTTCAAACTTCATAAAGGCTAATTCTATGCTTCAAAACCACAAAAAAGTTTCCATGAAAAAGCATTATTTTCATCATACCCAAAAATTAGCACTCACAAAACTAAATAAATCTACAAGAACTTCATACTTACGTGAGAGGATCAACTGGTATTCCTCGTTCATTGTATATAACCTCATATTTCATGAGTGATGGCTCATGGTAAGTTGTCAGTACCCTGGTCTTAGTAAAAAGACACAGTCCAGACTCTCCAATAGATATTGGTGACCACAAAGACAGTACTGCTTTAACCAAACCTATCATTATAAAAAGAACAAAGTTTTATGACAATAATGATTGATTGATTGATGTTTAACACCAACTTCAACACTTTTGTGCTTGTCAGGTTTTTTGTTGTTGGAGGAAGCCAGAGAAAATCACTGAAATTCGGTTGGAAAACTGACAATCCTAATCAAGTAAGATTGGAGTTAAATGGACCTTCTCTGTGTGAGCATCAAACTCATAACCTCAGTGTTGACATGCTAGTGATAAAGTAGACTTGTCCACCTAAGCCCAATTCCAACAATGAAGAACTACAATTTAAGAATAGTTATTGAATATAGTTTCACTCATGGGATTGTTGTCTTGTATACTTGTAGCTCCATGATCAGCTGTCTATATTATAACCAAATTATACAACTTCAATAACATACATGGCGGAACATATTAACAAACCACCTCCCAAAATTGATTTTTTTTCTTATTATTTCTTGCTTATTGTACTCTATAGTCCGCAATCCGCATCCCTGTCTGGCAGGTTCAATTTTGAGAATAAAACTGTATCAAGCCTTTTAACGGTAGGTAAATTCTGAGTGTATTTCCAAGTAATTTGTGTTGTCAGCTTCCTGTTTCAATGAGGATAACAATGTATAACAACCTTCACTGGCTATATAGGCCTTGCATTTCATTTATGTATTGATTTATCTTAGTTATTCTGGATGAATGTTGCATAAATATAACCAAAAACCCATCCACAAATCAGATTTCTAGTCATTTGACCAATCAAATTTGAACTTAAAATTACCTATGATGAACAGCAATATAATCAAAACACACAACAGGAACAATGGGTCAAATGGTCCTGGAAAGATTCCTAGACTGGCCATTACTGTGTGTCTGTAGTAACCATGGATACCACACTGAAATATAATAATATATATAAAAAAAAATGTTTTACTGTTAATTCATTTATTTGCGTGGCTACCAATTTTCATAAAGACCATATCTTAAGGAACATGTGTAATAAGTTTCAAGTTGATTGGACTTCAACTCTTCAAAAACTACCTCGACCAAAAACTTTAACCTGAAGTGGGACGGATGGATGAACAGACGAATGGGCAAACAAATGAACAAACAAAGGTACAAACGGACGGACAAACAGATGGACGGATGAACAGACGCACAGACCAGAAAACATAATGCCCATAAATGGAGCATAAAAATAAACGAAAAACATACATTGTTACTCATAAACAATCAACTACTGAATTACAGGCTCCTGACTTGGGACAGGCACATACATAAAGACTGTATCCACAAAAGGAATTCATAGAAAACAATACATTTTGTCTGTAGCACTTTGATTGCATGGGACAGTAACTAGCTAGCTGAACTAATTTGTCTTTTTATGCTGTAATATTACACTGCTGTTCCAGGTAAGGGTAAATTTAAGGTTGGCATCTGTTAAAACGTTAAACCCACTACATTTGTTTGCACCTGTTTTATGTCAGTAATGTTAGGAACCTGCTGTTCACTGGTTGTCATTTTTTGATATGGTTCATAAGTGTTTTTCATTTTTTATATAGATTAGACCGTTGGTTTTCCTGTTTCAATTGTTTAACATATGTCATTACAGGGCCCTTTATAGCTTGCTGAAAACAGTGTAAGCCAAGGTCCCATATTGAAGACTGTACTTTGACCTATAATCGTTTACTTTTAACACATTGTGACTTGGATGGAGAGTTGTCTCATAAGAAATCATACAACATTTTCTTATTTCAATTACAAATCTTAAAGGGATAACAAATAAATGGTTGTTTTTTTAGAGTTATCTCCCCTATACTTATATATTACACTTATATAGTAGGGATAACTAATACATTGGCAATGGTACCGAAGAGTTATCTCGATCCTTATACTAAAATCACACTTTCAGCAGGTATAATAAATACATTGTAGGGTTGACTCCCCTAAACATAAATCATGTCCAAATGTAGGGATAATAAATAATACATTAACAATGTTCCTGTAAAGTTCTTTTTCCTATATACTAACATTACAATTTTAGTAGGGATAAATAATAATTTGGTGTGTTTCTATAGTTATTACCTCTATAATTACATTATATACTCTTTGGAGGAGAACAAATACTTGTTATTGTGCAGTTATCACTCTTTAACTTACATTACACTTTCAGTAGTGGTTACCAATACATTGTCATTGGTGATGATGTTGTAGAGTTATCTCCCTGTATACTTACATTACACTTTCTGTAAGGATAACAAATACATTGCCGATGTTTATGAAGAGTTATCTCCCATTTGTCTACATCATTTTCACCAGCAACTTGCACTAAAAATAAATAAATAATGTTGATAAATGTACAGATCATTTTCAAATATCTTAACCTTGCCTAAATGATTACCTATTTATATTTTCTTTATATTATATTTGAAATAATTTAAGACAGTAAGTACCTTTTTGAACAAGCAACCTAACATACAACATTGATCATACAACAAGTTATACATAAATGTCTTGTAATTACAGTGCTAAACAGTCCCAAACAAGAATGTGTCCTTAGTACACGGATGGCCCATCCACACTATAATTTTCTATGTTCAGTGGACTGTGAAAATGGGGTAAAATCTTTAATTTGACATTAAGAAATATCATATCATAGGGAACATGTATACCAAGTTTCAAGTTGATTGGACTTCAACTTCATCAAAAACTACCTTGACCAAAAACTTTAACCTGAAGCGGGACAGACAAACGGATGGACGGACAGACTTACGAACGCACAGGCCAGAAAACATAATGCCCATAAATGGAGGATAAGAAACAACAATGAGGGAACACACTAAGAAATGTGAAACTATAGAAGTCAGAAGTGATAAAGAGGTTATACTGATGAGAGCTATTCCATTTTTAATGAATATGGAATGGCAGAAGGGACTTTGAAAATCCTCCAATAATAAACATGCTTATTTTTGTTATTTTGCAAACATAAAATGATTTTACCACAAAATACTCCCATCCATGACCAAATATAATACAATATAGTCCCTTCCTGTAAAACCTATAAACCTATAGTAAATTTCAATTCCTGTTTACCAATAACCAAGAAATCCACAAAAATTAGTATCCCATAAAATAAATTTAGAATAATGACATTTTTGTTTTACTTGTGAGATAAAAACCTTACATGTACAAGAAAATACTCCATCAGTTATCCCAGTCTTAAAGGGCAGTTCTGCATGTTGTGTCTTGTGTGGTGGTAACTGTATTGATTTAGAGACCTCTCCACTAATAGTGACGTTACAATTCTGTAGCTGTACAGAAACATCCTTCATTATATATCCCTGGTTATATAACATGATATATAATGTCTCTGTCTGACTGTTGTCTGTGTATTCTATCTCTCGTATTACTTGTGTGAACCTAGATTATAGGAGATGAGATACATAGGTACATAGAAGTCAACCGTTTAAGAGTATATATATATAAAGATGTCAATAATGTGTGTTTTTTACTATAAACAATTTTTTTTTAACATTATAAAACTAACAACCATTTGGTAACTATTACAGGTAAGTATAATTTTCCTTTATTTATGACAAAGAAAAAGAAAAAGTTGATGTGCACTTTATATGAAGGACATTGATAATTGTGATATATGGAACAGTCTTGTTTCCCAATATTAGCAATAGGCATTATGTTTAGGCGTTGATTTTGTTGTCTGGGAAAATTTAACATCTCTGTTGCAGGCGTATAACAAGAATGTGTCCATAGTACAACGATGCCCCACTCACACTATCATTTTCTGTGTTTAGTGGACCGTGAAATTGAGGTAAAAACTCTAAATTGGCATTTAAATTAGAAAGATCATATCACAGGGAACATGTATACTAAGTTTCAAGTTGATTGGACTTCAACTTCATCAAAAACTACCTTGACCAAAAACTTTAACGTGAAATTTGCACTATCATTTTCTATGTTCAGTGAACCGTGAAATTGGGATCAAAACACTTATTTGACATTAAAGTTAGAAACGTCATATCATAGGGCACATGTGTACTGAGTTTCAAGTTGATTGGACTTCAACTTCATCAAAAACTACCTTGACCAAAAACTTTAACCCGAAGGGGGACGAACGGAGGGAAGGACAGACGGACTGAAGGACAGTAGGAACGAGTAGAACAACACCTAATTTATGCAGTCTAAACCTTGACTTACTGTTTGAGTACTATAAGAAGGTCATCCGCAGATATTGATATGGACAGCATAGCCTGAACATTAGATATAGGTACAACCAAAGACCATTGATATCTATTGGACTTTATCATGTAGTCATAACCTTGACTTACTGTTTGAGTACTATAAGAAGGTCATCAGCTGGTATTGATATAGACAGTATAGACTGGACTTTAGATATAGGTACAACCAAAGACCATTGAAATCTATCTGACTTTATTATCTTTGGAACACCTCTGATCCTATCCTGTAAAAAGTACTCTCTGGGTGTCTTTTTCATCTTTCTCTCCTGGAAAATATTAATAATGAGCATATTTTAAATGTAATAGCAATTCAGATATCATGAATCTTTTAGATGTACAATTATGTGAAAGTTTGGTTCTATATATGAAACGATAAATTGAAACTTTAACTCTGTAATCATGGTAACATGACTTATATGAGTAATTAAGCTGATATACTTAAATCTTGCCTCTGCAATTGATTTTTATATGAAAAACTACAGGTTCAAAATCACATAACAGGTATCATATAAACTAAATACTTCAGGAATGACTGTAATATTTTTTCTGTCTATGAAGAAATAACATCAAAAATGTGGTGCACACTGAAAAACCCACATAGCGTGTTTTTTTTAAAGTGTGTCCCACATTTTTTATGTACCATTTTAATCAGGAGTAAACCATGAAAAACGTTGATGACCTCAGTGTCACATGACAAAATTATGTCTATTAGCTGATAAACATAACAATGTCAGCCAATCAGGAGATGCATTATATACAAAATTAAATTATTAATTGATGAACAATCAAAATTTCCTACAATTTTGTTTATCTATTTCATATTTTGTCTTAATTTGAATATTTTAACATTCTATGGAACTATTACATCTTTCGTATTTGTATTATTGAAAGTTATGTGTTCTTTTTTTCCTAATTTTGTTTTAAACCTGACATGTTGTTAAACATAAAACAGGTAGGACTTTTGAACAATAAAGGTTGAGATTAAAACAAGCATCATTAAACTACAATTTCCATACTTTTTAAATAGAAACGTATCAGTAACACATTAATTCAAACAAGTCATAATTTCTTAAAGTAAATTCTTCTAAAATATCGATTTTTAATGCTTTGATTTATATACAAAAATACAGCATTTGAGAAAGAGTGAATAAATTTTGACTTATATATCTTAAAATTCAAGAACAATTTAATATGAAACAAATTGGATAAAAACAAATTGTTTTTGTACATTAATGCCCCTATTTCTGACATTTTTCAAAAAGTCCAACTAGCTTACTAAATAAATATCTTTCAAATTACAATGGTGAAACTGAAGGTGTCAACATGGTCATCTAGTTGACAATGTATATCACCCTCCAAAACCCCAAATTTTTTATTTTTTTAGGTAATTATATGAATTGAATTCTCATTAATATTTGAATTGAAAACCAGGTGCTCCGCAGGGGCAAGTATGGACAAAACATTCAAGCGTGATACAGCTCTGAATTTGGATTGTGATCAAATTTTTGACATTACATGTTTTTTTTTTACACAAAACAAAAGTCAAGATTTTACAAATCAATTAAAGATTTCTTCTTCAAACTTATTTAAATCTAAAATTAAATAGTTGACACAGCATAGGTTTCTGACTCAGAATGAATGTGGTCTAATGAACTTAAAAATTCTTTTTTGCCTTTGAGCAATTCACTATGCTGTTGAATATTAATCCTCTCAAAAAAATGTTTGAAGAAATTTTCTTTTTATTTATAAAATCTGAAATGAGAAAAATTTAACATCCCCGTTTTCCTTTTTCCAAAACTGATATCAATTCAAATTTCTAATGGAGTTTGCAACAATAACTACTCTTTTAAATACATCATAAAATATTAAAATGTAAAATAAAGTGCTTGTTATCACTGAATGGTAAAGATTGGTTGGTAGTAAAAGTGAATATACATTGTTTATTGTATAAAACAATAAAAAAAACTTCATCAGCAACATTTTATATTGGCAAATTTCCAATGAAGTTATTTACATAAAGTTATTGGCAAATAAAAATAGAAAATGACATCATAGTCATGTCTGGCAAATGTCCAACATACATTATCTAAAAACATTTTAGATAAGATAAGGAAAAAAAGCTTCATCAGCAACATTTTATATTGGCAAATTTCCAATGAAATTATTTACATAAACTTATTGGCAAATAAAAATAGAAAATGACATCATAGTCATGTCTGGCAAATTTCCAACATATATTATCAACTACTATTCTATACAAAGAAAGATAACTCCAATTGAAAATTAATTGCTATTGCACAATCTTGTGCAATTAGATATTTCTTGCTATTGTGCAATAATGTGCAATTGAAAATTTCTTGCTATTGCACAATACTTGATATGGAATCCTGATTTGGACCAACTTGAAAACTGGGCCCATAATCAAAAATCAAAGTACATGTTTAGATAAAGCATATCAAATAAGCCCAAGAATTAAATTTTTGATAAAATCAAACTTAGTTCAATTTTGGACCCTTTGGACCTTAATGTAGACCAATTTGAAAACTGGACCAAAAATTAAGAATCTACATACACAGTTAGATTTGGCATATCAAAGAACCCATTTATTCAATTTTTGATGAAATCAAACAAAGTTTAATTTTGGACCCCCATTTGGACCAACTTGAAAACTAGGCCAATAATTAAAAATCTAAGTACATTTTTAAATTCAGCATATCAAAGAACCCCAGGGATTCAATTTTTGTTAAAATCAAACTAAGATTAATTTTGGACCCTTTGGACCTTAATGTAGACCAATTTGAAAACGGGACCAAAAATTAAGAATCTACATACACAGTTAGATTCCGCATATCAAAGAACCCCAATTATTCAATTTTTGATGAAATCACACAAAGTTAAATTTTGGACCCTTTGGGCCCCTTATTCCTAAACTGTTTGGACCAAAACTCCCAAAATCAAACCCAACCTTCCCTTTATGGTCATAAACCTTGTGTTTAAATTTCATTGATTTATATTTACTTATACTAAAGTTATTGTGCGAAAACCAAGAATAATGCTTATTTGGGCCCTTTTTTGGCCCTTAATTCCTAAACAGTTGGAACCAAAACTCCCAAAATCAATCCCAACCGTCCTTTTGTGGTCATAAACCTTGTGTCAAAATTTCATAGATTTCTATTCACTTAAACTAAAGTTATAGTGCGAAAACCAAGAAAATGCTTATTTGGGCCCTTTTTGGCCCCTAATTCCTAAAATGTTGGGACCAAAACTCCCAAAATCAATCCCAACCTTCCTTTTGTGGTCATAAACCTTGTGTTAAAATTTCTTTGATTTCTATTCACTTTTACTAAAGTTAGAGTGCGAAAACTAAAAGTATTCGGACGACGATTAAATTAAAATTTTTGCGGTCATATAAAAATGAACAAATGAAGGTGATCATGGTGATAAGTGAATGATCACTAATATCTAGAAGGATAGATAGTGAAACATTTCAAAATCATTATGGGAAATTGACTTATTTTTGGGGATACTTTAGTTCATAATTTACCTTTACTAGCCCATTTTGCAGGAATTTTATTTCACAATTATCAAATTTGCTTGATGCAATTTAATAACCAATGATCTAAGTTTGACATGTAAGTGGTGATTTATAAAAATTGCATTAGAATTTTACTCGGGGAAAGTTCAGAAAAAAATCGTTCGCCAAAATTTTGTTGCTTAACAGTATATCATACATATTGAAACTTTGTTGTTTCAGGTGTTATCAAAGAAAAGAAAACGATAAGAACAATTACAAAAGAACAACAAGAACAAAATAATGTATAACTGTAAAAGAACAACCAAAATAATGTATAAATGCAAAAGAATAACATAAAACTCTGACCCTACCATATCCTCCAACCAGAACTGCATTGGTTGGTTCTCTAAACAGCTACAACATTTTGAGGTATAAGTTATAGAAATTGTTTGAGTTTTCCAAGAAAGACATGTATTACTTGTCATATTAATATTCTATAAGAAGAAATTGAAATACACTGCATCAGGTTTTGGAACAGCAAACGGCAAAACGTAATTAGATTAAAAACTAAACGCCCCCCAGTAGAAGAATCTGTCAAACCCTCTTAACGAGTTGAGGTGTGACCAGAAGCATTCCCTATGTGTTGCTATAGCTTGACTGTCTTGCAACACAATAACATTGAAGTATGGTTAACTTTATAATATATTGCTACTTAAGCTTCAGATGCTTTGTTTTAAAATAATAACAAATGCATTCGGCTGTTGTCTGCTCTTTGGTCAGGTTGTTGTCTCTTTGACACATTTCTTATTTCCATTTTCAATTTTTTTGTATAAAATATTGATTCTTTAGGGAAATATGGTGATTTAAAGTTTACATTAAACTACGAAAATAACTTGCTCACCTTGGTCTATGTGAATATTAAACAATGGACACAGATGGATTCATGACAAAATTGTGTTTTGGTGATGGTGATGTGTTTGTAGATCTTAATTTACTAAACATTCTTGCTGCTTACAATTATCTCTAGCTATAACAGTACTTTCTGTGGAAAATGTTATTGAAAATCTTCAAATTTTAAGAAAAATTGTTAAAAATTGACTATGAAGGGCAATAACTCCTTAGGGGTCAATTGACTATTTTGGTCATACTGACTTATTTTTAGTTCTTACTATGCTGTACATTATTGCTATTTACAGTTTATCTCTATCTATAATAATATGCAAGATAATAACAAAAAAACAGCAAAATTTCCTCAAAATTACCAATTCAGGGGCAGCAACCTAACAACCGATTGTCCAATTCATCTGAAAATTCCAGGGCAGATAGATCGTGACCTGATCAACAATTTTTCTTCCTGTCAGATTTGCTCTTAATGCTTTGGTTTTTGAGTTATAAGCCAAAACTGCATTTTACCCCCATGTTCTATTTTTAGCCATGGCGGCCATCTTGGTTTGTTGGCCGAGTTACCGGACACATTTTTTTAACTAAATACCCCAATGATGATTATGGCTAAGTTTGGTTAAATTTGGCCAAGCAGTTTCAGAGGAGAAGATTTTTCTAAAAGATTACTAAGATTTACGAAAAATGGTTAAAAATTGACTATAAAGGGCAATAACTCCTAAAGTGGTCAACTGACCATTTTGGTCATGTTGACTTATTTGTAGATCTTACTTTGTTGAACATTATTGCTGTTTACAGTTTATCTCTATCTATAATAATATTCAAGATAATAACCAAAAACAGCAAAATTTCCTTAAAATTACCATTTCAGGGGCAGCAACCCAACAAAGGAATGTCTGATTCATCTGAAAATTTCAGGGCAGATAGATCGTGACCTGATCAACAATTTTGTTTCCTGTCAGATTTGCTCTTAATGCTTTGGTTTTTGAGTTATAAGCCAAAAACAGCATTTTACCCCCATGTTCTATTTTTAGCCATGGCGGCCATCTTGGTTTGTTGGCCGAGTTACTGGACACATTTATTTAACTAAATACCCCAATGATGATTATGGCTAAGTTTGGTTAAATTTGGCCAAGCAGTTTCAGAGGAGAATATTTTTTTAAAGATTACTAAGATTTACGAAAAATGGTTAAATAATTGACTATAAAGGGCAATAACTCCTAAAGTGGTCAACTGACCATTTTGGTCATGTTGACTTATTTGTAGATCTTACTTTGCTGAACATTATTGCTGTTTACAGTTTAACTCTATCTATAATAATATTCAAGATAATAACCAAAAACAGCAAAATTTCCTTAAAATTACCATTTCAGGGGCAGCAACCCAACAACGAAATGTCCGATTCATCTGAAAATTTCAGGGCAGATAGATCTTGACCTGATGAACAATATTACTCCATGTCAGATTTGATCAAAATGCTTTGGTTTTTGAGTTATAAGCCAAAAACTGCATTTTACCCCTATGTTCTATTTTTAGCCATGGCGGCCATCTTGGTTGGTTGGGCGGGGCACCGGACACATTTTTTAAACTAGATACCCCAATGATGATTGTGGTCAAGATTGGTTAAATTTGGCCCAGTAGTTTCAGAGGAGCAGATTTTTGTAAAAGTTAACGCAGGACGACGACGGACGACGACGCCGGACGCCAAGTGATGAGAAAAGCTCACTTGGCCTTTCGGCCAGGTGAGCTAAAAACTAAATTTTTCACAATTTTTTTTTCAATTTGTAGATGTATTGGTTTTTTTTTGTGTTGCTAGGTTGTTGCCTTTATTATCTATAACCAAATCTGCTTTTATTCATATCATAAGTACTTACCTTTGTGCTGATTTATGACATTTGTCTGATTGGTTATTGAATGCTTCTAGTGATACACCAATCTCATTACACTCCTCCCCTATCCATGTTTTATTTATCAACATGAACTGAGACTTTTCTTCACTTGTTGTTTGTGGAATCAGTAGAATATTTCTTTTGTATTTCAGTAAGTCACTGTCAGTATAATTGACTAAAGAATATGTGACTGAAATCTGAAAAAAAACAAAGCATTGTATTGCATATTATCAGAGTATATGTTTAGACATATTTGGCATCTCAAATTATGAGATTGAACACATGTATTTATATCATATATGTTCCGGACCATATGAGTATTTGGACCATACGCGTATGGTCGGACCGTACGCGTATGGTCGGGGTGATTAACACCCTGTTACAGTTTACTTTTAATACTTCTAAACTCTTTATATGCTATGATCGTTCATTAAAAAGACACTAGCTATCATATAGGTAATTTTATTATTATATTATAATAAAAATATTAGCTAAATAAAAATGAGAAGTTTCACATATAGTTAATTTGACTTTCTTGTCAAAACTATAATAAACACATTTTATACCGATGGTCATTACCGATGGTCATTACCGATTTGTTATTACGAGTGAACGGCAATATGTCGACTTAAAGAAATAAATTCCAAAAATTTCTTAATGAACTGTCACACAAGAATCACTGGAAAATAACATAGTTTATATAAGTCGTCTTGTGAATATGGTGTATTACAATGATGTTACGATATTTGAGATCTAGAGCTTCTTAAAAACACTGTAGAAATATCGAAATGGCCCGAGACCTTGGTATCACTATAAGCAGCTACAAAAAGGCCAACTTTTCACTCGTAAACAAAAGGTGTAAATGAAAAGGATCATGCACAACCAAGACTTGCAAATGCAAAAAATCTATGATACCATGTCGAAGTAAATGTCACCCAAGCCTACATGCAAGAATGTTATTAGCGATGAAACTAACTATGGCATCAATATTTAATTTTTACGTAGTATTTGAAATAAAAAATTATACATTGTCATGTAACCATCATTGTTTTTTCGATAAAGTTTTTGTATTATTGAAACTTTTATAATGTAATTTAAAAAAAATACCTATATGGTCCAAATACTCATATGGTCCGGTCCGTTAATAACCATTCGAGTATTATACTTATATGGTCCGACCATACGCGTACGGTCGGACCATACGCGTATGGTCGGACCATATGAGTATACGCACATGGTCATGACCATACGCGTATGGTCCAAATACTTATATGGTCCGGAACATATACATGTTACTTGTGTCATTAGCCTGACAACAATGGGGTTTTGAGTTGGAATTCTGTACATGTCAGTCAGAAGTGCTTCACTCTAATCTCATGCTGGTTCATTTATGTTATATTTAAAAATGATTCTGAGTTTCCTTCAATTTGGTCCCATGGTTTGAGAGAAATTTTTTTAATAAATGGATGCTGGAGTCATCAGTAATTTATTTCCTACACAAGGTTTTAAGAGGCAGTGGCCCACAGTTTCTTGCTAGATGCTCTGCCTTTTTTGTATCATATCTTGGCGCCATGGTCCTTTTCAATAAACTCATCATAGATACCAGGACTAAATTTTGTATATACGCCAGACGCACGTTTTGTCTACAAAAGACTCATCAGTGACGCTCGAATCCAAAAAAGTTAAAAAGGCCAAATAAAGTACGAAGTTAAAGAGCATTGAGGACCAAAATTCCTAAAAGTTTTGCTAAATCCAGCTAAAGTAATCTATGCCTGAGGTAGAAAAGCCTTAGTATTTCAAAAATTCTAAATTTTGTAAACAGTTAATTTATAAATATAACCATATCAATGATAATTCATGTCAGCACAAAAAATGCTGACTACTGGGTTGGTGATACCCTCGGGGAAATAAATCTCCATCAACAAATTCTTATTATCAACATTAATTTACCTTTGACTCTTTGATAGCATGGTCACTTGGATTAGTATTTCCTACTTGTGTACTGGCTACCTGATGGTTCCCTGTTTCAGTCATACTTATAACAACATCATGGTATAGGGTTGGTTTCTCTAATTCATTCAAACTGTACCTAAAAATTATTATTTTCCCCAAGAGTGTTATACAAATAAATGAAGAATATGTCCATGGGACACAGATGATGCCCTGCTTGCATATAATGTTATAAAGGGACATAACTCAAGAATGGAAAATATGATACCACCTAAACTTAAACTTTATCGAAGTTTTGATATAAGCATTATGTTTTAATTTCAGAACATTTGAGGCAAACTGAATTTAGAGAGAACAGAAACAAAAAAATTTCAATCTGTAAAGGAGCATAACTTAAAATCAAGCACAATGCATTCCAATATCAAATTACATTTCTCATTTCAATTAAATAATCCTGACAGCACCACAATGTTTCTTATAACAACATCACAACAAAGCATAGGTAAACAAACAAAAAGTTGCTGTAACTCGTAGTTTCATGGTTGCAGCACAAAAATGTAACTATATGAATTGAATGCTTCTTTTTCGTAAATTTATCTGGTTGTGAATGCTTTTACACCTCAATAAAATTACAAACAAGAATGTGTCCAAAGTACACGGATGCCCCACTCGCACTATCCTTTTCCATGTTCCATGGACCCTGAAATTGGGTAATTATCTAATTTGGCATTAAAATTAGAAAGATCATATCATAAGCAACAAGTGTACTAAGTTTCAAGTTGATTGGACTTCAGCTTCATCAAAAACTACCTTGACCAAAAACTTTAACCTGGACAGACGAACTGAACAACAGACGGACGGACGGACGAACAGAGCTACAGACCAGAAAACAAAATGCCCCTCTACTATCGTAGGTGGGGCATAAAGAGAAGCATTCAATCTTTTACTTTTTATATGACTGCAAAAATTTTAATTTTTCGTCGTATATTGCTATCATGTTGGCGTCATCGTTGTTGTCCTGCGTCGTCTGGCGTCGTCTGGCGTCGTCCGAATACTTTTAGTTTTCGCTCTAACTTTAGTAAAAGTGAATCAAAATCAATGAAATTTTAACACATGGTTTATGACCACAAAAGGAAGGTTGGGATTGATTTTGCGAGTTTTAGTCCCAACATTTTAGGAATTAAGGGCCAAAAAGGGCCCAAATAAGCATTTTCTTGGTTTTCGCACTATAACTTTAGTTTAAGTGAATAGAAATCTATGAAATTTTGACACAAGGTTTATGACCACAAAAGGAAGGTTGAGATTGATTTTGGGAGTTATGGTTCCTACTGTTTAGGAATTAGGGGCCAAAAAAGGGGCCCAAATAAGCATTATTCTTGGTTTTCGCACAATAACTTTAGTATAAGTGAATAGAAATCTATGAAATTTAAACACAAGGTTTATGACCATAAAAGGAAGGTTGGGTTTGATTTTCGGAGTTTTGGTCTCAACAGTTTAGGAATAAGGGGCCCAAAGGGTCCAAAATTGAACTTTGTTTGATTTCATCAAAAATTGAATAATTGGGGTTCTTTGATATGCCGAATCTAACTGTGTATGTAGATTCTTAATTTTTGGTCCCGTTTTCAAATTGGTCTACATTAAGGTCCAAAGGGTCCAAAATTAAACTTAGTTTGATTTTAACAAAAATTGAATCCTTGGGGTTCTTTGATATGCTGAATCTAAAAAGGTACTCAGATTTTTTATTATTGGCCCAGTTTTCAAGTTGGTCCAAAGCGGGGTCCAAAATTAAACTTTGTTTGATTTCATCAAAAATTGAATAATTGGGGTTCTTTGATATGCCAAATCTAACTGTGTATGTAGATTCTTAATTTTTGGTCCCGTTATCAAATTGGTCTACATTAAAGTCCAAAGGGTCCAAAATTAAACTAAGTTTGATTTTAACAAAAATTGAATTCTTGGGCTTTTTTGATATGCTGAATCTAAACATATACTTAGATTTTTGATTATAGGCCCAGTTTTGAAGTTAGTTCAAATCAGGATCCAATATTATTATATTAAGTATTGTGCAATAGCAAGAAATTTTCAATTGCACAGTATTCAGCAATAGCAAGAAATCTTCAATTGCAATTTCAATTGGAGTTATCTTTCTTTGTCCAGAATAGTAGTTGAATCAACTTAAATCTTTGTTTTATACAATATATATATATAATTAATATTTCAATTGGAGTTATCTTTCTTTGTCCAGAATAGTAGTTGAATCAACTTAAATCATTGTTTTATACAATATACAATGTATATTCACTTTTTCTACCAACTGATAAATTAAAACAATCTTTACCATTCAGTGATAACAAGCACTTTATTTTACATTTTAATATTTTATGATGTATTTAAATGAGTAGTTATTGTTGCAAACTCCATTAGAAATTTGAATTGAGATCAGTTTTGGAAAAAGGGAAAGGGGGATGTGAAAACAAATGGGGGTGGGGGGTTAAATTTTTCTCATTTCAGATTTCATAAATAAATAGAAAATTTCTTCAAACATTTTTTGAGAGGATTAATATTCAACAGCATAGTGAATTGCTCAAAGGCAAAAAAAATATTTTAAGTTCATTAGACCACATTCATTCTGTGTCAGAAACCTATTCTGTGTCAACTATTTAATCACAATCCAAATTTAGAGCTGAATCCAGCTTGAATGTTGTGTCCATACTTGCCCCAACCATTCAGGGTTCAACCTCTGCGGTCGTATAAAGCTGCACCCTGTTGAGCATCTGGTTTTTTCTATTTTGGAACTTTTATAGAGCTTAATGTAAAGCACAATGTTTGTTCCATCCAATCTACCTTTGTCGTAAAAAGTATTATACCATTTATTGTATTCTGTTTGCCTCTGTCAGTGTCGTTGGTGGAGATTAAAACTATATGTTATCAAATGGTTGACTATGAACAGCTGTATTTCTAAAAATTTCTATTGCCACTACAATCTTATATATATACTAGTATAGCCTATATGTGTTACTAAAATCTACTAATGTTCCAAACACCTAATTAATACTGACCATAATGGATCATACTGAATACAATGTGTACTAGAAACATTTGTACTACACTCCTGCCCTCCTCTCATGTGATAAGGGTTATTTTCCTTTCTGTTGTCACAATTGCAGCAAAATCCCTAAAATATATGTCAAAATAATCAAGTTGTTGGTATATTTTTAAGCATTAGTCGAAATTTCTTTGTTTTGTGGAATTTCACAAAACATTCTAAATATATCCCATATAACAAATTGATACTTAAGTGAAGGCGATCCTATTTTTATGTGTTTCTGTATATTTTGATATAACATTTCTATTTTTATTTTTTACAAGCTGGAGTATTTTAGGATCTTATTTTTAAATACAAAATACAGCAATTTTATAAATATTTAGTTAAAAGGGCACTAGCTGTCAAATTCATGGTCACCGATTTGACTAAAATTCTCATATTTTATTTATAACAATGTAAAAAATTTATCCAAACTATCAAAATTTGACAAAATTAAACCATTTTGGCTGCTAAAAGCGAATTATTATTTCACTATATCACTTTTATTATTGATTGAACAAAAACAAATCATACTTTAGATTTCTATACATCTCGTCGGTAGTGCCCCTTTAAGATAACAAGTTTTCATATTTTCACTAATTCATTAATAGTTCTTTTAATTAATTTTTAACCAAGTTTCTGGAGTCTTTAACTTTTTATAGTTGATTTGATGTTGTATGCTTTCAAACATATTTTGGTCTATTTTTAACTTTGTAATTGCGTGTATGTACAAAACTAATCACATTTTGGCCCAAAAAAAAACATCAGAAATCAAAGCGCTTGTAAGCACTGAACAATAAAGATTGCTTCAATTTATCAGTGGGAAGTGAAATTAATTATTGCATTGGTTTTAGTTGATTTAACAGCCATTCTAGACAAAGGAAGATAACTCCAAATTTCTCAAAGATGATTTTAACAATGACATCATTCTATTTTTAGAACAGATATTAGATTCCTGCACTTTGCAAAAATTATGTAATTTTCTTGACAAGTGTAACATCATTTTGTGCCTTGAATATCTGAGCATATATAATTTAAAAAATTTCAGGAAACTTTCATGAATAGGATGTATAGAATGTTATGATCAATGCACTTTATTTTGTGTATCAAAAAAGTTAGTGTTAAGCCTTGGAACATTTAGATATCAAGTCAGTCCCATAAGGTTTTGATTGCATTTCATGTAATCTTTACCTACTTAAAATTTATATAGGTTAACATCACAGAGACTATTGATTAAAGTTCTTTGGAATAAATATTATGGACAATTATAAAAGTTCCAGGAATATGTGTTATGTTATAAAAGTTCTAGGAATATTTGTGATGTTACAAAAGTTCCAGTCATATTGGTTATATTATAAATGTTCCAGGAATGTACAGTTAAATGCCATGTAAAGTGAGCATTAATAAAGATGCAATCAGGTGTAAAAAAATGCATGACATTTTTCTTTAAAGGAACAAATATTATCAAACCATATGATGTTTTAGTTCCAGGAAAATACCTTATGAAGGTAGAAATAATATTATGTACAGTTTGTTCCCAAGAACTTTTATTATCCATAGTTTAGTTTCAGGGGGAACAGTATTATGCGGAACAAACATATGTTCACAACAAGACAGTGATTGCCTCATGTGCAAGTACCAGTATACATGAAGAGGACTATAAAGTAATCAGATATGAACTAAAAATACCTTGAATCCTTGCCCACACTGTTGATCCAATAAATTAGCATTGCATCCTGGGTAATAATCTGTATTGTCTTTGTGGTAAAATACTTCATAGGGTTTACTGTTAACTATCTGCAATAATATAAACTTGATGAATACATAAAATTGACAAGAAAGTCGCATGAATTGAGATGTGAGCTATTGCCCACTGAAGATCCCCATGTTATAATTATACAAATAACAGGAAGTTGATGAGCGATTAAAGATATTTAAGTGGTACATTGGAATCAAATGTTGAAGTTGGTCTTTTCTCTAATAAACCAAGAGAACACCTTTAATGTACATTTTGAGAACAAATTCCATTTTGTTTTAGTACGGTAGGTTCATTATTATTCACTGGATTCCAATTTTTGTGGGTGCAGGTGAATCACTACATGTACATAAATTGTTTCAACAAATTACAATTTTTCTATAAGGCAATTTACAAACTTTATCATGTTTATCAAAACCACAAAATCAAATATCCACAATAAATACATGTTTTTTTTTATAATCCAATGAAATTGGTACCCACTAAAATAAATAAAATCCACAGTATGTCCACTTTACCATGTTTACAGAATAAGCAGAAATTATTTTTTCTTGTCTGACTAATTTTAAATTATTATGTTTGACAAAAGCTAAGTCTAAATCTGGTTCTATTTGAAAAATGCTATTTTTTATAATTGGTTAGTTATAATTGGTTAGTTATAATTGGTTAGTTATAATTGGTTAGTTATAATTGGTTAGTTATAATAATATTAGTTATTGTGTTGTTGTCTGATATAAGTCTTCTTATTTTTGTGACATTTTATTGTTGTTACCATATGCATGTCCTATTTTAAAACCCTAGATTAAAATAATAATAAAAAGAAACAACTAAATAATTCAGTGTGCAACAATCAAATCATTAGACACCAAGATTTTAGACTATGGTCAGTACATGGTCAGTACATTTCATATGTTTGTTGGATCTGTTTAACTGGTGCTGTATCCACCGTTTCAGAATCTAATGCACTTTGCGTAATATCATTAAAAGTGTACACCAAAAGGTTAAAATTTGGTTTAAAAAACTAACTAAACAACAGAAATTCAACCAATGACATAACATCATTTTCATTTTGGTATTTTCATTTTAGTGTACCAACAATGAGATTACCCATAGTCCATTAGGTTCTGAAAAGGTGAGTGTACCTGTACTAGTTTGAGTGGATATATCAGCTTTGGTGGATAACTCTTGATCTTCAGTATAACTGGATTTATCAGGGTAAAATTTTTTCCATTCCCTTTTTCTGTTATTGTAAGTATCTTCAAATAGTCTGGTTTCATCTTACGCTGAAAAAAAAGATAACAAGTAAAGATTAGGCCATAAAAAATAATACATTTGTTTGCTCTAACCCCCACCTACCCAGCTACTCAAAATCTTTTATGTCCTAATGAGAATTTTTTCAATCAGATAGACATGAAGATGAAAAAAAATCTGACACCTAAGTATCTCTTTGTAGAAAAAAATAAGAAAATGCCCACCTTACTACCCATCCACTGTCTCTACCTTTGGTAGAGTTTGGGCAAATCAAAACATTTTTAAGTGTGGCCTATTATAAACTGAATTAAGAAGGAAACCATTAAGATGTATGTGTTGTAATGGCCCTATCTAGCACTATTTGTGATCCCGTTCTTAAAATGAAAAGTGTTTCAAGTTGATGCGTTAACTATGTTAACATTCAAGAAAACAAGATCTTTGTTAAGCTGTTCCAAAAGCCTTATTTTTATTTACATTTGAATTAGGTTA
The DNA here is from genome assembly GCA_037788925.1 of Mytilus galloprovincialis. NCBI lineage: Eukaryota > Metazoa > Mollusca > Bivalvia > Mytilida > Mytilidae > Mytilus > Mytilus galloprovincialis. Next base: position 16,400,127 of record CM075334.1, on the reverse strand, counting down.
AAATTGACAAATCTTACAGATTCCATGATTAGACCTAAACTAGAGGCTCTCAAGAGCCTGTGTCGCTCACCTTGGTCTATGTGCATATTAAACAATGGACACAGATAAATTCATGACAAAATTGTGTTTTGGTGATCATGATGTGTTTGTAGATCTTACTTTACTGGACATTCTTCTTGCTACAATTATCTCTATCTATAATGAACTTGGCCCAGTAATTACAGTGGAAAATATTTTCTAAAAATTTACAAAAATTTACGAAAATTGTTAAAAATTGACTATAAAGGGCAATAACTCCTTAATGGGTCAACTGACCATTATGGTCATGTTGACTTATATGTAGATCTCACTTTGCTTTGATAATCTTGAACTTGTTAATTTTATTTTCTGCACTTCAAAATACTAAAACAATTACAAGAACAATTCTATTTGTGTAACATTGACGATATGAGGAAATCAGGTATTCCACGATATCACCTGCCGTACAGAAACCTGAGAGACTACACTGTAATTGATGACTCAGAAAAACTTAAAACACAAACTGCACCAAAATGTTGAAGTAAATGAGTGGATGTATGTTCACTACGTTTTTTGGCTCGAAGACCAAGACCTTGGTTGTAGGCAAGACAATAACATTAAAACAATAAAACGTATTTAAGAAATAATTCATGGAAGTTAATATGCGAACAATGCAATAGAATAGAAAATAAAATAAAACCTACCTCAAAAATCAGTTTTAATACAATATCATATGAAACATGATGATTCATGTAACAGAAAACTTTCAACTTTAGCGGTTTCATTTGTATGACGTCCTATTTTGAAATGACTTAAATGCGCCAAAAAGATTAAGACTTTCACGGAATTTTATTTTATTTTTATTTTGTTGATTTCTCTGAGCCTCTTGTACATTACTTCTTTTTATTATGCATACAAATAAGAATAAAAGTTATTTTGTCTTTTTTTATTGTAATAGCCAATATTATGTACATCTCTAAGTCTGCGTTAAGTATATTTTATCGAGAATTTTATCACAGTGTTGTTTACAAAGCTTAATAAGCACGTCATATTAGAATCAGTAATAAAAAAAAATTACAGGTACATATGAGGGGGGTCCAATCTTTATCAGGACTTCGAGATCAGGTGTTTTAAAGATTTTGAGGATTAATCCTTTCAGGATCGGGGAATTCTTTTTTTCGAATTTCACATAAATATAATATGTACATGTATTGCTGAAATTTCTTTCTAATCAGCTAAAACAGTTCTCTAAATTTTCTTTCTTTTTATTTAAGATACATGTCCTTTGACAAAAACTTAATAAAGGCATTGCAAGTTTTGTTTATACATGTAATGGCACTGACTAACCTGTGTATTAACTGTTACATTAAAGATAATTTTCTCCTTGCATTTCCTGTTGCCATGACACCTGTTGACAAACACATCTTGTCCCAAACAAATACTACACCATATCAAGAGTACAAAAATCTGTTTCAAGGTCATTGCAAAGTCAGCATCTAAAAAAAATTAATTTTAAAATAATATTAACTCGATATTTGTGACTTCAAAAAAGTACTTTGATAGACTATACAATCGGGTAATTCATATTATTGTTATACTTCACAATAAAATGCTGGTTTTTGATTAGATAATAAAATGGTGACCTAAATTAAGTAACACATACATCATGTACATGTAGCAATAAGGCAGATCTTTCCTGACAATTTTTTTCTTTGGGTAATAACATGCTCTTTAACTCTCTTAGCTATGGTTTATTCATACATTGTCAACTCATATAATACCATATATTCTCCTTTACCAATTAGGTTGATTAACTTGTTTTTCAGCTTTCAACACATTTTGTGATACACATACATGTATTTTATAGAAATAAAAAGATGTTGTATGAGTGCCAATGAGGCAATCCAAGTCGCAATGTATAACCAGGTGCTCCGCAGGGCGCAGCTTTATACAACCGCAGATGTCGAACTCTGAACAATTGGGTCAAGTATAGACCCAACATTCAAGCTTGATACAGCTCTGAATTTGGATTGTGATAAAATTTTTGACATAATATGAGTTTCTGACACAAAACAAATGTCAAGATCTTACAAATCTATTGCACAATATTGTGCAATTAAAGATTTTTTCTTCAAACTTAATTTGGAATTTGGGAAATTTGGAGAAAATAATTGAAAACTACTACCACCCCCAATTAGTCCAAAACCTGACATTCCTTTGTACATAATTTACAAGAAGTGTAAGGGAGGAATATCGGAACATACCAAACATTGTTTTTAAATTACCTCCCTTACATTGCTTTTAAATTGTCTTAATTGTCCATTGACCAGAAAAACCTAGTTTTTCCCCCTTTTTTGCTCCTAATTCCAAAACATTTTGAGCCATAACCCCCAGTCAATACTAACCATCCCTCCGTAGTATGGAAACCTTTCAGAGAGATTCATAGACTTAAACACAAGTTATGATTGAAAACTTCAAAACTGCTAATTTTTGGCCCCCTTTTTGGCCCATAATTACTTAACTATTGGGACCATAACCCCAATCCCAACCTTCCTTTAGTGATATTGAACCTTCTTGTAAAATTTTAGAGAGATCCATTCACTAAAACTAAAGTTATTGTCTGGAAACTAAAAGCGTCTTTGGACGCAGACAAGGACGACGCAGATGACGACGACATGATAGCATTATACTTTTTGCAGTTGTATAATAGGTAAACAATTATAGGTCAAAGTACGACCTTTGAATTAAATGTGTTGCCTATTATGCCTATAGAAATGAAAAAAATAGATTGAAAATGTATATTGTGTACTACAATCAGAAAGCTACCCAACATGCCCAACAACACAAAAATATCTAGAGGTCAATACATGGTCCTTTACATTTAGACAAGTGTCCACACAATATGGCAGGATTTGTTGAAAAAATAAGTGAACTGTAGGCCTAGTTTAGCTTTCAAAGAGACAACAACCCAACCATAAAGCAGACAACAGCCTAAAGCCACCAATGGGTCTTCAGTGCATTGAGAATCTCCTGTACCCAGTAGGAGTCCTTCAGCTGGCCCCTAAACAAATATGTATTCTAGTTCAGTGATCATGGACTTCATACTAAACTCCAAATTATACACAAGAAACTAAAATCAAAAATCATACAAGACTAACAAAGGCCAGAGGCTCCTGACTTGGGATAGGCGCAAAAATGCAACGGGGTTAAACATGTCAGTGATTTTCCTGCCTTTATTTTGGGTCCGAATATAGGCCACATTCCCAATTAGAAAAACCCTATTCTTTTCATGAATGAACACTGAAAATTTCAAATTTAATCAAGTTTTATCATTTAAAATGAACCAAGAAAAACTAGATGTGTCAAAGCAACATAAATTGCCCCATCCCAAAAAGGTGGAAAAATCTGCAATTTCAATAAAACATGGGGACACAAACATGATGGTAGTCTCAAAAATCAGCTCAAAATCTGGAGGCTTATAGAAAAAAAGTATGTATAACTGTGATTTTCAACAATTTTCAAAGTTGTAAACCCTTATCTTTGGGAAATAAGAGCGGAGCGAAACGAAACTTAAACTTGATCTGTAACTTATCATAAGTAACTCACATACCAAAAATGAGCCCAATATCTGAAAGAATTTAGAAAAAAGTCCGTATAACTGTGATTTTCAACAATTTATCAAAGTTCAAAGCCCGTAATTTAGGCAAAAATTAGCGGAGCGGAACAATACTTAAAATTGATCTGTAACTCATCATGGTTAACTTACATACCAAAAATCAGCCTAATATCTGAAGGCATTTAGGAAAAAACTCTGTATAATAGTTTGTTGCGGAATGACGGAATTTCGGAATTACGGAATTTCGAACAAGGTTAAATCTATATTGCACCGACAACTTCGTTGCGAGGGCCATAAAAATGATATGTTTAAAATTGGTTATAATAGAAAATTGGACTTTTTAAAATTAATAACCTCAGTAAAGTTATGTAAAATTTGATGCAGGAATGCAGATAACTTATGTGAATTTTCATTTAAAAGAACAAATGTGATGATTTTTTTACTTTGATTTTTTATTTTTTGAAATTGGCATTTTAAGGGGAGGTAACTCTGAAATAGTACATTTTCTGAAAGAATCTACATGGAATTTTGCTACTTTGCATTCTAGCCACGTACTGTGACCCTATCTTTTCTTTTGATATTCTCAAAGCATGTTCAAATAGCTATCTGCCATTTGTCTGCTTGTATTTTAATTTACAATTCTATCATTCAGTTTAATTGGCTTTTAACATTTTAATCATTGTACAAATGTATAATCCAACAAAATATGTCATTTAGTCACAACCTGTAGCTTGAGAAAATGTGCAGTGACCTATCACTTTTATTGTATTATTTAACAAAAAAACATTTTGGCAAAATTAAAGTATTTTTAATCTAGACACCCATACCACCTTAAACTATGATGAAAAAAATTATTCATTTTTTCCCCAATCCATGTTATACAATAATTTTCCTAATTGCCTAGGACCCAGACCCTATTTCATGCAGGGGCGGATGCAGGAATTTTCGAAAGGGGGGTGCTAACCCAGGGCACCCAGGGCAAAGGGGGGGTGCAAAACATATGTCCCGATACAAATGCATTGATCGGCAAAAATAAAGGGGGGGTGCGCACCCCCGGAACCCCCCCCCCCCCCCCTGGATCCGCCACTGTCATGTATTTGAAAAAAGGTAGGAAAATCACTGCATGTTTTTTTTTTAGATCTCAACCCTCTCCCTATACCTCTAGCTAGTGTAGAAAATCAAAGAGCTGAATAGCTCTGAGGGGAAAGACGGCCCTTGTCTCTTTTTTTTTTGGTGTGGGAGGGGGGGGGGGGGTATCTTTTGATAGTCTTCATATAAAGAATGAAAAAAAGAACAGCTAGAACATGTAGAAAGGTTGACAATATTGAAGACAATTGTTGTTGTTTAATCTAATTTTGTTTCCTTAGTTGGGGATCAATTTGGACCAAGAGATCTGCATCTTCTAAATCTAAACATTCGATTAAAGTTGATAGTCAATTATGTAAAATTCAACTGATTTTGGTCTTTTAACAACAACTACAATGTTTTCTGAAATCTTAATCATGTTAATTGTGTACTACTGAACTGCAGGCTAGGCCACTTTCCATTTTTTGTGACAGTACTCTAAGATTTTTATTTTTTTTCTTAAGAAAGTTAGGACTGAAAATCCATTTAGTTTTAAATTTCCATTGATAAAGTTCCCAGTTACAACTCTCATCACAAGGAAACAGGTACTAATAAAAAATAATATGATTGGTGTAAACTGTGTGAAGCTTGTTTCCAGATCCTTCATTTTGAAATATTTGTAAATTTCATGAATAAATAGGTTTAAACTATAAAATGCAACTTTTTAAATTTTTTTTTACCATTACAATGATTTATTTGTTGGTACACACAATTTAGTTTTAATGGAAGACTACTAATCATATACTAAATGTCACATTTTCAAGTTTTATTCTAGTGGATAATTACTCATTAATTGAGGTGCTCCTGATTTGGAGGATGATTCACAAAACGGAATTTTACAGAAAAATGAAAAAAATCGTTTCTCTCCCCAATCTCATGTATCTCCACAAACTTTGTTTACTTTGAAAGTTGTTGACCTACAAATTAAAGTATTGCATGTTGATGTTTGAACCATCTACAGCAAACATAATTATTGTTTTGAACGTATCGATAATAAAGGCGAGTAAACACAAATCGGTTGGTTCCACTTTCTTTAGCAACTTTGTAAGAACTCCCCGATGTCCAGCTCGTCTGGTCTTCATCTTCGTTGTCGCGGTACTCATCTTTCGTATTCTTCTGTTTTTGTCACGGCACCAATGTTTTGAACGTATCGATAATAAAGGCGAGTAAACACAAATGCGTCTTCAATGTTTCGTATGCTTTACTAGAGTCTAAGATATACAGAGACGTCGGCAAGTGACGACGTTGCGGGCCTATTATTACGTAAATGGCGGTAAAACGTTAAGCAAATAAAAGAGTATAAAATACTAAACTGAAACTATAACTAATTCACAACATTTATGTTTAAATTTAACAAATAACAATTTATAATTAGTGCACAAATTCTGAGAATGATTTAAATAACCAATGAAGGATATCACTCCTTCTGCATAGTGTGGCATTCCAAGAATGACGTCATTATAAAATATAATGTAGGTTGGATATATTTAGAATATCTCGTCATACTGATTTTTCCGGATTGTAAAAGAAATGTAAATAGTGTAAAAGAGAGCTCAAAATATGATAATTTCGCTTGAAACAGAAGGGAAATTTGTAGAAAAGTGTTTAAAGTCAATCTATTCATTTGTGTGTTTCCTTCTCTTCAATCTCAGTACGATTTGTTGGGGTTTTTCCACACTATAAAAACAAAATGAATGATGTGAGGGAATGTCACTCTGGTCAACCCCATAGGAGATTGACGGCTTGAAGCCGTCTTTCCCCAAAAACAACATACAACAATATTCACAGTAACACTCAGTTTAACAGTCTGATGTCAGAATAGGTCACAAAACTGTGACAAAAGATACTAAGCAAAATGACAATAATACATACATTAACAATTTTTTTTCAATTCAATTCAATTCAATTCAAAGTTTTATTGCCATATAAACTATACAGTTTGTGACATATAACAACAACAAATACAAATAAAGACAATAACTAAGTAACTCAATATATATACACAAATTCAGGTAAATATTAAAGGGTCCCCTGTCCTCAGTTCCATTGACTTTTTTATAAAGGATCCTAGTTTATTCACTTGTGTTGGTGTTGATGGGTTAAGTATATATATAACTTTGTCATTGTCAGTGAGATTAGCAAATGAATTACTTTCTCTGTTAATGCAATTAAAATATGTTAATCTAATATTTGAATTATGAGAACAATTTATTAAGAAATGTTTCTCATCATCTAGTACTTTGCATTTTTTGCAAAGTCTCTCTTCGCGAGGAATTTTAAAATGCCTTCCTTTTTCAATTAATAATGAATGCATGGTCACTGATTCTAAGTTTTGTAATTAATTTTCTAAATTCAAAGTTTGGGTTAGAGAGGTAAGGTTTGATCAATAGATTTGGCTCAAGTCCTTTATAAAAATTTAATTTACTTTTATCATCAATAGATTTCAACTTATCCATCAACAGGTTGTTGTAATATGAGTTTATTTGGGGTTTAATATAGCTTTTAATATTTTTAATTGTTTTAAATTATTACAGGTTTTTAGTCTATCTATATCAATGTTAGATTCAGAAAGAATATCTTTTGCAAAAGTGAACCATGAATAGGAGCCACTAGAATCCAAAGTTTTAGTTAATTGAAAAGATTCATGTAATAAGGGATTCAAATTTGAGGTGAAAAGCCTTGCTAAATACATAATAGTTTGGGTTTTTATATGACATTCAATAGGCAGTCTTCCCAATTCGTTCCTTGTACCAAAATTTGAGGCACTCTTGTTAGTGCCAAGGGTAAATTGCAATAACCAAGATGCAAGTTTTCTATTGGAGTCTTGTCAATAAAATTAAATGGGTCCACAATTTTTCCAGAAACCAAAGCTCTTTTTTTAGCTTTGAAATATGTTATATATGAGTCCAAATATGTTATCTCAGAATTATAAGTTAATATAGGTCTCACTAAGGTGTCAAATAAGTTAATTGACACTCTGATAGGAAGGCTGCCAAGAGAATTAGTATATGTTTTAATAGAAAACAAAACCTTTTTTGCCTTTTTTGTTAATTCAGTTGTACTATGACTGAGATTACCATTTGATTTAATCAGCAGACCCAAGTAAGGATATTCCATAACATTCTCTATTTTTTTGTTTTTATATACAAGTATAGATGTTTCAGGCTTTTGCTTTGTTGTTGAAAAGACCATACTTTTTGTTTTATTTATGTTTAGAGAAAGCTGCCAGTTTTCACAAAACATGGAAACTTTATTTAGACTATTTTGGAGACCCTCCTTAGATTCTGATAGTAAAAGTAGATCATCAGCAAACAGGAGGGAGCCTAGTTTACTATTTATGAGCTCCAATGGACTTGAGTTGTCATCTTCCAAACCTTTAGTGATATCATTTATAAAAATATTGAACAAAGTAGGACTTAATGAGTCCCCTTGTTTCACACCTCTAGTAATGTCAAAATAGTCAGAAATGTGATCTTTATATTTTAAAGAGGATTTTGTATTTAAATATTGTTGTTTTATTACCCTGTAAAAAGACTTTCCTACTCCTATTTTGCATAATTTATATAGAAGGGCTGTCCTCCATACAGAGTCAAATGCCTTTCTTAAGTCAATGAAGCATGCATATATTTTTTTGTTATTTTTATGTATATATTTATTAATTAAAGATTTTAATATGAAAATACTGTCAGCAGTTCAGTGGTTTTCTCTGAAGCCAAACTGGCAGTTATTCAGCTGTTTATCCACAACTGTGATTAGTCTATTATTGAGTACAGTATTGAATATTTTAGGAAGATTACTGATTAAAGATATACCTCTGTAATTATTGGGATCAGATTTGTCTCCCTTCTTATGAAGTGCTATTATATATGCGTATGAGTCCTTCCATGATTTTGGGTATATACCCGTTTTTAGAATTAAATTAAATATTTTAACAATTGACTTAATTATTACTTGATTTGAGGTTTTAATTATTTCATTTATAATTCTATCTGGTCCAGCAGACTTTTGAAGTTTTAGTCCTCTGATTACCTTATTTACTTCTGAACAAGATATGTCTATCATAAAAGCAATTATTTATAGATGAAGGTTTACCTTGATCTTGAAAATGTTTTATTAAAACTTCTGAATCTTTTAATACCTCTGGTATTTCATCTTTTTCTGTTTTATTCTTAAGAGATTTTAAAATTTTCCAATATTCCTTTGGATTTTGATTGATATAATCACTTAAACAATTATAAAGTTTTTGTTTATATTCATACTTTTTCTGTTTAACCATTTTCTTTAAGTTTTTTTTTAACTCAAAAAACTTTTGCTTTAACCTATTATTATTTGGATTATTTCTTATTTTGTTTCCGGATCCTATTTTATTTATTTGACGCTTGGTTTCATATATAACATTGTCTGACCAAACTTGTTTAAATTTCCTTTTCTTTTTCCTCCTCTTAGTTTTTGGAGTTGCTTTACAAGAAAGGCTTGAAATATTATCTATAATTTTTGTCAATTTTTCTATAGCCTCATCAACACCAACCTGATTTTCCTCATAATTAATCATTTCAAACTCTATTATCTCATTCTTTACATTTTCAGTCAATAAAGCATCAATAAGTTTAAGTTTAGAATTTTCTGACCATTTATATGATTTAATCTTGTGCCACCCTTTTTCCTCAAGGCCAATTTCTTTATCTATATTTATAGAGCACTTCATATATAAAGTAATTTGAACATGATCTGATAGGTAAGTAAAATCGTTTGTTTTAAAATATTTGACTGAGGACAGGAGACTTGCTAACAACAGCATAATCAACAGTACTAAATCCACTGCTTGACATATATGTATGATATCCCAATGAGTCACCTAAAAATCGACCATTGAGTAAGCGCAGCCTTGAAGACAAACACAAGTCTAATAACTTTGTACCAACTGTATTGACAGAAGTATCTTGATTGTTTCTATTTATTTCTGAATCAGTAATATAATTTTCAGGGAGTAAATCAAAACCATCAAAATTATTGATGTGATCAGAATCATTTACAATAAAGTCAGCTCTTTGGCCAGTTCGAGCATTTAGATCTCCAATTAATACAATCTGTCCATTCATGGAGAAAGTAGATATCTCATTTTCTAAAAAATCTAAGTCATTATCATAGTGAGATGATGAAAAGGGGGGTATATAAAGAGCACATAGATAAATATCATGTACAAATCCAAAAAAGTTCTTATTCAACTTAAGCCATAGTCTATTTGGCGAGGTTGTTGCTTCTTTTAAATATGTAATGCCTTTAAAGTATGGCTTTTTAATAGTAACAATAATGCCCCCACTATACCTTCTTGCTTTTTTTCTTTTTTTACGGGACTTAGAGATAATACAATGGCCTTCCAATTTAAATTCTTTAGATTCTCCCTTCCAGGTTTCTAAAAGTATGTTTATGTCACCTTTTAAATTCTCAATAAACAATTCATCTTTAAGTTTGTCTCCAAGGCCGTGAACATTCCATGAGGATATAGATAAATTTTTATAACAATTTGACATTTGAGCATATAAATCTTTCTTATTTTGTTGTAAACCTGAAAACCTCAATATTCACAATATAAAGTTCAAATGATGTTACCTTGTGTATGGTCTATGGGAGGTAACTCTATTCTTTAAATTCAGAAAAATTAATATTTTAAGCCCTTGCATATATACTAGTATTTACTAATTATATAAAATCAATACAAAAGACAATTTGATGTATTATATATCAATGCAATAACCTAGTTGTCATATAATTTTCTTTTATTTCTAGTCACACTTTGAACATATAAAAAAGAAATTAAAAAATAAAAATAAAAAAGCTTTTCTTTTGAATTTTTTTTTACACCTCCCATTTGTCTTTGAGAAGCCTTTTCAATAGTCGTCTGGCGCGAAAAGGACGATAACTCAATTTTAGAATTTAATATTTTTGGAGACGGTCAATTTCCGGAATTCCATGCTTGATCATCCCGATTTTTTCTTTGGCCGTTGACAACAGAATTATTGCTGCATTCTTTGACAATAAGGTATATTTAACAAGGCAGTACTATCTATGTATTATCGTGGTATCAATATATGTTAGAAATGTTAGATACCTGAATTATTTGTAATTTTGGCAAGGACAATTCATCACGTCCCCTGAAAACATGATTTTGTAAAATATTACTTATTGGTATCTCCAGGCGGCAAGCCAGATTAATTTCCTGATGATATTTACTACAGCATTCTGATTGTTATTAATTGCTACATATTACCGCTTTTTTTGTAAATCGATGTTTGTTTACATTATCAACAAATGTGAGTAACATTCTAGGTCGAGTTGTCGTTCGTAGTGTATAGTTTGTTCCAAACCATTGTTTGTTTCTGGTACAGGTTGGCAGTTGTTTATCAACAATAAAGTTGTTGCAACATAAACACATGTTACTTTCAGTGTGTATGTGTGTTTTTTCTTTCTTTCTAATTAGTTATGATTGTTTATGAAAACAAAATGTTTTTAAATTCATTTGGAAAACAGAATTGTCATGTAATTGTTATTTCCCTTGTTTAAAAATAGAAATTGCGTGTTTCTATATTTAACGATTTACATGACACTATTTAGTACATATTTGTTAAATAATATAGATATTGCTGTTTTGAATTCATTGTTAAAGAGAATTATATATGTTCTAAAATTCAATATTTGCATCGATGCTTATCATTTATAACCTTTGTTGAAAGACTTAATCATTTTAGATAAGTTGTTTGAAAATATTGTTGGTTACAAACTTTCATCTGTTGTTTGATTGAAAGCAGTCAATGGCGCTTTTAAAGGGCTGCCAAAGCTAATACTGTATATGGTTGGTGACAACATTGAATGATTGAGATGTTTGGGAACTGACATTCAGTCCGACCATGGGAAGCTGTGCTCTGCCGGATGCGTGCTCAATTATTGGAGTCATTCAATGCTACATTTCTCTACTTTAGGTCTACATAATAAAAATTGTACTTATTGAAAAAAAATATATATTGTTTTCATTTATTTTATTTAGATAGCGCTATCACATTCAGCATCCATCGTATTTTTATTTATCAATTGTCAAATTAAAACAATATGTGGTCTGCATCCCCTGCATAATTGATCCTTTTACATACATGTCAGACCCCACTCCTTTATTTCTTTAATGGCTTTCAGTTATTTGGTGGACACAGGGAATTGACTCCCAGTTGCCTCCCCAAACTCCTACTATACTCCATATTCTGTTCCTCTGCACTCTTATTTTTTCATCAACAAGAATTATCCCTGTTTTTATCAAACTTTTCTCACGATTAAGACCACTCTGCCTCAAGCTTTCATCCATCAAATTCTCATTTCTAGTCCTCTTGTTCCATAGTTCCCCTTTAAAGTGTCACAATGACTCGCACCCATTAACAACCCATCATTCGACAAATTATATTAAAGAACCTGATTTGTCTCCTATATGCAAAAATTACGAGTCAGGTTTTTTTGCTTTAATATAAATGGCCGGGTTTTTTTTCACACATCTCATTTTTGAACTCCCATGCGTATTTGTTACTATCAACTATATGGCATCAATGCACATAATTCTATCTTTTCACAAAACCACAAAAATTGCATAGCAAATACATTCTCAGGGTTTTTAATAAAGTTTACTTTGCGAGCACAAAGTGAGGAATTAATTATAAAACAATTTGGTAAAGCAAAATAAATATTTAAAAGACGTTTTAAAAATAGACTATAGTGGATGAGCTACCCCTTCGTGTAACAAGATTTATCTCTCCTGGGATTTAAACACATGGAGATTGAGATTGAATTGTTTCCCTTTGATAACAACCAGTTCCAAAGCAAGATTATTTGTTTGATGATTTTTAATTGATTAACAATATTTTGATAAAGGAAAAGGATAATACTTTCAATTTCGAGGTCTTACAAAGGCTTTTTCACCTTCTATTCTAGTTTTACATTAAAAACCCAAATTTAGATGAAAAGGCTACTTTGAGTTCTATATATAAAAAATCAGTTCGTAATCAGAACATATGAAAAGTACAAATGGCGGTAGACATATACCGGTAAGCAATATATCAATAAACTACATTTTTCTTCTAATCATTCATACATATTTACCACTGACATAAAAAATCAGTTTGTAATCAGAACATATGAAAAGTACATATGGCGGTAAACATATCCCGGTAAGCAATATATCAATAAACTTTCAACATTTTTCTTCTAAACATTCAGACATATTTACCACTGGCCCGTTCTCATTTCCTGTAACATGAGCTCCATCATATTTACAATTTTATTTCTGCCATTCATAGCACTTTCACTCCCTACATGTATAGGGTTATTAAAATGAGATTTTTGCTCAAAAGCTTGATAATCTCTCTGTTTTCTGTTTGTTATTGAATTTGGCATTTGATAATTAGGTATACCATTGTTTCTTACAGGATTTGTTTTTGTGTTATATTCATTGTTTTCCCATAACTTTACATTTTAGTAGTGTATTGAGTATACTTGTTTTTTTTTTAAAACATGCTAACATGAATATCAGATTATCTTAATTACAGTTAGCAATGCATTGACACTATGATAAACATGCATCATTATTTAATGCATATTTCCCCTCACAAATTTGTCGTTTAATACTAATCATGCTAATAGGGCCGGCCATGCCTGTGACAGAATCCAAAATGGATTCAATTCACTAAATTGAACTTAATCTGACAGGTTAATATGGTAGCGAGACCAGTGTGATATTTAAGGACTTCCTTCATGACAATAAAACTCAAACCAACTTGCATCTGCTTACATTAAACTTTCAAGTGAGTTTACGTATCGATCGATTGTTGGCGGTTTTCTAACTTTGAATTTCAGTACGGTAAGGGGAAAGAAACTTGTTGTCGTCTATCAAATATCTCTGAATCAAACTCAAGCATTAGCTTTCAAAAAAACTAAATCTGGACCCCCTTCACCATGTTCACTGCTCGACACTCATAAAATAAAATTGATAAGGATTGCAGACTATGTGACACAATCGTGTGCAACAAAGAAAGGTCTCTAAGAGGACGAATATTTGATATTCTGAAAAAATATGGGTGGTATTAAAGAAAATTAATCTAACTTTGCACATTTAATTTATAGATCATTAACACAGTATAACCAAAATTTCTCGGAATGTTTACTACCCCACGCATAGATGACCTTATATATAATTAGTTGTATTTCAAAAACTTTCGGAATTTACAATTTGATCATCAAGTAGAATGACTTATTTCCGGAATCAATCTTTCCAATTGCCATATAAGGAGTAGTGTTTAGAGCAAGACCTTGTCTACAAGTTCAGTTTTAAAAAGCTGAATTGATATCGAAAAAGAATATATTCGTAATGCCATTCTGCGTTCGTGGTTTAACCTTCGAATGTGGCCATACTTATAAAAAGAAAAACAGATAAAAGCATATTGTTTTAAAGTAAATAATCAGCAATTTCAGACCAGTCATGATACAATTGTAATTTTTGTTTATTAAATGCGTTTAGAGGGAGTTTTAAAACTACTTATTAAACTGAAGCCTGTGATATTATTACAACATTGCGGATCCAGGGGGGTCCAGGGGGTTGGACCGCCCTTTTTTTGGCTGATCAATACATTTGAATGGGGACATATAGTTGGACCCACCCCCACCCCCATTGCCACTTTTAAAATGACTGGATCCGTCCCTGTACAACCCACAGTAATTGACAGTGGCGGATCCAGAGGGGGCGTAGAGGGCGTACGCCCCCTTTGCTCAGACTTTTTTTTTTTTTTTGGTAAAATGATTAATCAGACTTTGCCATTTCCCGTGTACCTTAGTACTCTAGTATTTAATTTTTATGCGACAATTCTTTACTTAGATATGTTTTGCTGAAATTTACTGATTATCAAAGTCATGTGATTCGCTACGGTGGAGTTGACCAGTGCGTCGCTCTGTCAAATTACAGTAACATAATGCTTAGGCTGAGTGAGGGTGACAATCATGACACCTTCATAGCAACAAAGTATTGACTTCTATGTCACTATACCACCAAACAGAAAGTAATACTCTATAGACTCTCACTCCACAGCAAAGGAGTCATCTAACTACGAAAAACCCCAAACGCCCCAGCCTATTTTAAAATAACATAGCTGAATAATGATCCCTGGGGCAGTCATTTTAAGCTCTATATAGATTTAAAGTCGTAAGTACGAACCAATGGATGTAAGGAGACAGTCTTAGATATTTGAGAGAAAAAAATGACTCTTATTTTTGCCGTAATGTCTGACCGGAATGTCTGTTTCGCCGAACTGATATATGGAATACTTTTTTTCAAGACCAGACTGCAACCTGCCTGCTGGGTGTGGCCTTTATGAAAAATTCTGGCCGTATCTGGATTGAAAACAAAAATCGTGTCTACCTTTTTGCTATTAGAAATAAATATTTCCAACAGAATTGTATGGCATTAAATGAACATGATGAATAAAACGAGCATATTTTTTTGTGGCAGGGGTTTTTATGTCTGACCGGAATGTTCTTATATGATAGACAAAAAATAGGGAGAATACAGCATCGAAAATGTCCAACCCTACTATAAACACCTTTACAGCTACTACAAAATATGCCCCACGCCAGGAATGGTTTTTTTAAAAAGTGCATATTATTTTATTTTATGTTTTTAGTCCAAAAAAGGGCCCAAAAAAATTTTCGCCTTGCTCCGCTCGGCGATTTTTAAACATTTCGCCCCCCCTTTCCAAAATCCTGGCTCCGCCCCTGATTGAAATCAAAACAGTCTTCCTACATAGAAAGATTTTTTAACTGACGAAACCATGATAACATTGACAAAAAGGAAAGAAATATCCGAAGTGGTGTCTGCTAAAATTCCCTGGACAAACGATGACATTCGGAACACAAACGGCACTGTGCATACGTTGCGCTGGTATATTATGGTAATGTCATGGCTGGCCGTATTTTATCCGATTCACATTTTCCATGTTTTCAAAAAAACAAAACCAAAATTTAAGAGGACAGTGATACAGTTTGGATACTGTGTGACAGAATATAAGTTCCCCCATAATATTTGATCTAAAGAACTTTTAGCATATAACAAAAGTTCCATTGGGAACTTTCCTTATATAATATTTTATCCAATGCTATAAGAAAATTTCCTTCTCAAAGGATAAAATATTACATAAGGAAAGTTCCCAATGGAACTTTTGTCATATGCTAAAAGATTTTTGGAATATTAACATGATTAGTATGGACAATGTGTTATATAATAAAAGTTCCAGGAATATTTGCTATATTATAAAAGTTCCAGGAATATTTATTATATTATAAAAGTTCTAGGAATATTTGTTACATTAAAAAAGTTCCAGGCATATTGGAATATTGGCTATATTATAAATGTTCCAGGATTAGTTATCATGGTTACTAGATAATTAAAGTTCTAGAAATGTTTATTATATGATCAAAGTTCTAGGAATATATACTACAATATTCAAAATTATTTCTAGCTACAAATGTATGGAAGTAAATTTCCAATAATAAAGTACAGGCATTTTCATACTTTGTCTAGAATAAGAGCCATCATTTAAATATGTTACAGTAAACAAAACAAAATTATTCCTCAGACTCCACTGATTCTTTGTATGTACAACATGTACAGGTAAATATCATGTGAGGTGAACATTAATTAAGATGTAATCAGGTGTAAAAAATCAAATGACACTCTTTCTTTAAAGGAACAAATATTATGAAACCATATGATTTTTTAGTTCCAGGAAAATATCTTATTAAGGTGGAATTAGTATTATGTAATTTTTGTTCCAAAGAACTTTTTTTTCCCATCATTTGTTCCAGGGGGAACAAGTATTATGCGGAACAAATATATGTTCACAACTGCTTTACTCTTGTTCTTCTACTAGGAACAAAATGTTTCCGAATAACAATTTGTCTTTTTGTTGGGGACTTCCTAGAGGAAAATAGAGACTTTAAACTTTCAGCTATTACGTGCGTGATTCTCTGGTTTGTCAACATGATGTTGATGTCACATCTGTAGTATATGTTTCTTACAAACCAGATAAAATAAGGGTTTTCTTTGATCAGTGGGACAAAAGTGTAACGTTTGTGGGTCATCGTAAATTCCCCTTTTCCTATTTTTAGATACTATATATAACTATAGTTGTCCGGTCACTTTTTCGCGGGGATCGTTTATCTCGTGCTTGAACTCAATGTCCAGACTTGGATATTTAAACCTCGTCAGGGCAGTATTTTTTTAGATTGGGGAAAACTTTCGTACTGGTAAGTTGTACTTTAAATTTCAATTTATTTTGTATTTCGATGTTTGACTTAAATATTTATTTCTTTACATTTGATATATTTCTTTTCGGTCTTGTAGTCAAACAGTTCTAAAATATTAAATTACGTTTCCGTTCCAGAATAAATAGAGGGAATTGTACACTAGCTTGATATTTTATGATTTCGGGTTTATAAAGAGATGGGTTTCATTTTGATAGCGATATTTAGACAGAGGGTTAATCCGAGGGATATTTTGGAGTAACGGTCGTCAATCTACGGGATTGTTCGTGCCTAATTACTCTGAAATAGAATTTTGTATTATCGCATGTTTTGGTTTTGGATCTTGAACTGGTCAATTTTACTGAAAAACGTTTTTCAGACATTGCTCTGGTTGGATTGAAAGCTAAACGGAAAATGCGATGGTTTTTTTTACTGGATCGATTTTTGTTCCCTAGTCATAGAATAATGAGATTCATGTTCTAGTCTAACAAAGTCGGTGGGAACCAGTGGGTATAATTATTTTGTCTCGGAAGGTTGACGTCACAACTTGATTGATTGGATTATAATTTAGTTAAAAACGAATAGTGTACAGCTCTCAATATTTTAAGTAAACGGACATTTCAAATTCTAGTATCATTTTATTTTATTCAATTAGATAGCACTAAGGCCAAACGCTTCTTTGAAATGGTTAACTTGTATGGGTATTTTTCACCGCATTGTTTGTCCAAAAAGGGGAAGTTCGAAAGTGTATTGTAATTCTAAATTGATATTTTTGCCCTGGAGATACCGCGATATGATTTATGTATTTATGTTGTCTTTGTCTATTAAATATGAAACTGTTTTATGAATTTTTGTCATTTGTTCTATGAGCAAATACATTGCTTGGCAAATCGTCATCACTGGTCATTTTTAGGTTTCTTATACCTGTCATTTATTGAATTTACTGTTTCGTTGTATTGTCAGTATGCTGTCAGAAGTCCTGGAGCGAAAGCACAGGCCGAACCCTCTCTACCAGTAACGTACCAGTACCAGTATTCTCAGCCCAGACTTCCAGGTGTATAGATGTAAGGTAAAAAGGGGAATTTTCAACCATGTGCGCGATATTTTTGGAAGTGGTCTCGGTAGGAATCACGCGCTATTTTATATACTATAACTAGTGTATTGAAGAAAATGTGTTTTACAGTATTTTTAGGTAAGAAATTCCCCCTCCTATGATTTTCATGTACATATTTTGAGTGACTAAAACTGGCTGGTTTTTGATCACGGTTTGCATTGGAGATTTAGCGGAAAACTTTGAATATTTACGTGTTGAGGCGTGAATTATTTAGAAAGCGGTTCGCTGGTTAAATTATGAGTTGAGTTTTTGAAAAGTTCTTTGAACTGAATAAAAGTTGTGTTGGCGAATAACGAGATTCGGTTAACTGTTCAGCTGTTCAGTTGTTAAGGTTAAAGTTATTTATAACTTGCGGGTTAAAGCAAGTAAAAGTTCGGAGTCATTATTTGTTGGCATTCACGTGAGTGACTCAAATCTATGACTTGAACTTAAGGACGGTAAATTTAAGTATTAAAGTGTTAACAAGCGAAATCCATATGCAAGCCCTGATCAGAACGGCAGAGTGAGTCGTTAAAGAAAGTTAAATACTGAAAGAATTTATTTTCTTGGTCTAAGAAATCTTGTTATAGACTGCAGAAATAGACCATTGACTCGCAAAACTGTAACTTATTAAATGTGCAGCTGATTCATATGCGTGTTGTCTAATAAAAGTTGTATCTTACTGAATTATTTTATTACAGAGAAACGCCTTGTCCCTTGCCTGAATTGATCCTTCGATTAAAACTCGTCCTGATTACTTCCCTTGGTATTGGTAACAACCTAGATTTTGAACCTCCCATGAGTCTGCGTTTCATGGTTTGCTGATTACAGATTATTTAAGTGAAAGCATATTCAGGACAGAACGAGTCTTATGTTGCCTTAGCTTCCCTTTGGATATTTATTTCCTGGTATTTGTCTGTGTATTTGGTATATAAATCCTACTACAGGTTTGGAAATACTGAAATAGATTTGTTTTAAAAGTCTGTTATTTTTGTGGTGTCGTACTTGAAACGCCCACACTTTTTGGGTCGGGCTATTTACATTTGGTCCGTCTGTCTGTCTGCCCCTTTATTTATTGTTTACCTTTAGGTTTATGGGAAATGTTTTAGTTTTACTCCAACCCATACAGATCTATAATATAGAATTAGTGTAGGACGGTACTTCATACTTGAGCAACAAGAATACCTAGACATATTTTTAGAGGTGCAGTATATTACTCGGCTACTACCCTAACTGTAGTGTTAGGACTGATTTCTCTGGTAAACTGATATTGCCAGATCCTATATTTGGTAACAGTCCAGATTGTCATTTCAGTTGTTCACCAAGTTCTACACTAGGATAGCATGACTGCGGTCAAGGTCAAAGGTTAGGATCTGGTTGGCCCTCTGAGTAGCCTAGATCTTCCTTGTTTACCTTTGGTAATAGAATCCAGAAGTCACACTTTACTGAGACTTAGAGAGTACTGAACATCAGAGACATCTTGTTCCAGAACACATATTTTAAATGAATTATAAACTGGTGGCATAGACCGGTAAAAATTATACCTAATAAAACTCTTTAAAATATTCTAGTCGGGCATCACTATAATAGAAGTCCTAGAGCGAAAGCATAGGCCGAACCTACCCTCGAGATAGATTAAATGAAAAGTTGGGTTGCTGTCTAGTTTATAGAAAGTATAGGTTAAGGTCGCATAGACAGTAACCCATTTACGTTGCATTGGCGCCCACGTAGGGACCCCAGCTTTACTAGAGTTCCCCCGATTTGCTAGCTTTAGGACCTTTCATTTCATTTTCGAACTTCCGCACCTCATTACTTTGATTTTATTTTAATCTCGAGAAAATTGGTAGGACAGTGGAAGGCTGAGCTTGTAATATAAATTGTATAGCTTGTCAGATTTTTCACCGGCTGTGTAACATAATGTTGTTATCATTCATTTCATGTTCATAAAAAGAAAATAAAAAAAAAAGTTTATTTCGTAATGTTTTTTTTTTACCTTGCCGACAGTGTATGTATTTGTCGTGCCTCCTTATATAGATCTGCGAAGTATAACTATAGTCGAACGTTTATATTGATGGATTTATTTCTATGGACAATCTGTATGTTGAAAGGTTGGTTCTGACACCTGACCAAGGTCAGAACCAACGTATGTGAATTATATTCTTGACTGCAGCAAGGATGCGTTATGCTGAAGAACTATTTTATATATGTGCGGAATAACGGAATTTGGACTATTTACAGTCATTGTGTGTCATGAACTGATACTTCGTTAAGATAAGGGTACGAAACCTTTGTTTTTGTATGTTGGCAAATTTGATTATTTGTGGATTGTTTTTATAAAAAGTCATATTCATTGATAGGTTGTTTTATGTTGTAAATTTACGTATTAGTTATTTTTTTATTACAAGTCCGTGCATAGACTTGTTGTGAATAAGGGATTGTTTTCTACACAGTCGGTGCCTTCATACTCGAATATATCTATTATATATTATTTGCTATTAAGGGGTTTAGTATACGTTTTTTTCAGGGTTATTCTATTTATTCAGATGTTCATTTTTATGAATTGACTTCAGATTTGCGTCTTGCGTGAATGGTCAATTTTGCCTGCGCATGGACGTTAATCTTAGACAACGTATTCATTGGGAGGAATTTAAACTTAACTCAAGTAATTTGGGAAGGTAATAACCTGATATGTTAATATGTAAAAATTATTGAGTTTAGTGATGAAAGTTGGCCTTCCACCGGTGCTCTCTATAATAATGATAATAGATTTACGGTGTCTTGTGATGGAATAAGTTTATTCATATATATGGTAAAAGATTAATGCAGTGAAGATTGCATGTGATGATGAAATATAGAAAAAGTGTGTTGAATCCAATTTTAGAGGTGCATAAAAAAAAAAAAGTTCACGAGTACATTATTTTTTAAATCTTATTCATGTAAATCGTATACATGACAGTAAATACATGATTTTATGATTCACCCATGCACATGACCAGTTGAACATTAGTATACAGTTGAAACTGCCTGGATATAATATACAAAGAAAGTATTAGCTTTGCTCTGGCCATACATCGCTACCATAAGCTTTGGTGGTGCAGTAGTTTTAAGCTGAATATAGATGATTTATGAATAATATTGATACGTGAAATAAGATTCACAGTATGGCAGTATACATATAGATATATATAGAGTCATGGGTGACAAAAATGCACTCTGAAATAAAAGAATAGCATTTGCACGTGATTGTTAATCTTTCTTATGCTTTAATAGTTTGCTTACTGTACTTCTGAAGTTGGGTTTAGTACACACACCATAAACACCTATTTAACTTCATTGCATTAGATATATTGATTTGTAGTAATAATTATTCTATATTAGAAATACTGTTTAATTACATAATTAGTTTGTTCTTGTAGCACACTCATGTAATCGGTACTGATTTTCTCGAAAATAATTGCTTGGCCTTAGTTCATTTTAGATTACATGTATCCAAAATTACTTTAATTTCGAATGTCTACCTTCCCCAATCTCCGTGCTCTGCACGTAAAATGTTAATATAATTATGTGGTTGTCGGTATCTCCAAAAATATAAAGTTTTTTTTTTATTTTGATTTGATTCTATTTTTTGTCAGTTATTATTTTTCAGTGTTTGTGTATTGTTGGAGGAAAAGAATATATATATGGATCCAATTCTTAATTCGCTTGGACATTGCCTTCAACAATGGAAATGTTTGGACCTTTGTCACCATTTGAACCTGCATCACTATTTGGACCTTCGTCACCATTTGTACCTTCATCACTATTTGGACCTTCGTCACCATTTAGACTTTCATCACTGTTTGGACCTTCATGGACATTTATCAACATTTAGACTTTGAAATTTTAAATAATATACAATACAATGCATATTTTCAACTGTTTAAAGACAACCGTGTCTTGTCCTTTAAATTGTCTTACTATGTTGTCAAATCGCGGACGATTTGTTTTTCTGGGTAGGGGGTATTGTAACGTTTGTGGGTCATCGTAAATTCCCCTTTTCCTATTTTTAGATACTATATATAACTATAGTTGTCCGGTCACTTTTTCGCGGGGATCGTTTATCTCGTGCTTGAACTCAATGTCCAGACTTGGATATTTAAACCTCGTCAGGGCAGTATTTTTTTAGATTGGGGAAAACTTTCGTACTGGTAAGTTGTACTTTAAATTTCAATTTATTTTGTATTTCGATGTTTGACTTAAATATTTATTTCTTTACATTTGATATATTTCTTTTCGGTCTTGTAGTCAAACAGTTCTAAAATATTAAATTACGTTTCCGTTCCAGAATAAATAGAGGGAATTGTACACTAGCTTGATATTTTATGATTTCGGGTTTATAAAGAGATGGGTTTCATTTTGATAGCGATATTTAGACAGAGGGTTAATCCGAGGGATATTTTGGAGTAACGGTCGTCAATCTACGGGATTGTTCGTGCCTAATTACTCTGAAATAGAATTTTGTATTATCGCATGTTTTGGTTTTGGATCTTGAACTGGTCAATTTTACTGAAAAACGTTTTTCAGACATTGCTCTGGTTGGATTGAAAGCTAAACGGAAAATGCGATGGTTTTTTTTACTGGATCGATTTTTGTTCCCTAGTCATAGAATAATGAGATTCATGTTCTAGTCTAACAAAGTCGGTGGGAACCAGTGGGTATAATTATTTTGTCTCGGAAGGTTGACGTCACAACTTGATTGATTGGATTATAATTTAGTTAAAAACGAATAGTGTACAGCTCTCAATATTTTAAGTAAACGGACATTTCAAATTCTAGTATCATTTTATTTTATTCAATTAGATAGCACTAAGGCCAAACGCTTCTTTGAAATGGTTAACTTGTATGGGTATTTTTCACCGCATTGTTTGTCCAAAAAGGGGAAGTTCGAAAGTGTATTGTAATTCTAAATTGATATTTTTGCCCTGGAGATACCGCGATATGATTTATGTATTTATGTTGTCTTTGTCTATTAAATATGAAACTGTTTTATGAATTTTTGTCATTTGTTCTATGAGCAAATACATTGCTTGGCAAATCGTCATCACTGGTCATTTTTAGGTTTCTTATACCTGTCATTTATTGAATTTACTGTTTCGTTGTATTGTCAGTATGCTGTCAGAAGTCCTGGAGCGAAAGCACAGGCCGAACCCTCTCTACCAGTAACGTAAATGGCTGAGCTAGCAGGGTTTAATGTCATGAGACAGATTATGAATGAGAATACGTTTACACACGAAAACCCATTTACGTTGCAAAAGCCGAGAATTAGCATTTACTTATTTTAAAAGAAAAACTAACGAAAGAAAAACAAAATTAAAAGGAATCGCATTTCTGATTATAACACTCGTTACACTAGCATCTAACGTCGTAACGGTTGGTATGATATTGTTTGTAGATCTGGGATCAGCATCGGAAACCATATTATGGCAAGCCGTTCTCGTCAAAACTATGTTTAAAACATTTTTCGAAAAATTTACACACTGAGATTTTAAAACTTCAAAACACACACTGAGAATTAAAAATTAAACACTGAGAATTAAAACTTACACACTGAAATTTCATAAAGACTCACTGAGATTACAAAAATGAAAAACACACGCTGAAAATTGAAAATTACACACTGAGAATTGAAAATTACACACTGAGATTTCAAAAAGACACACTGAGAATAAATAAACTGAAAACAAGCACTGAGAATTTAGAATTACACAGTGAGATTTGTGCGCACTTTTTATGCGCATATATCTGATTAGCATACTTAATCTGAATCTATTACAAGCTTAAAACAACTAGGGGACAGAACTCGTTAGTCCTTCGATTTGGGTCCAAATTATTTATAAAAAAAAACTTTAGAAATACAAGAACAAGAAAAATATCCACTTACTCTTATTACAAAATATAACTAAATGGTGAAAAACTATTATTAAAATTATAAGAAAACATTGGAACAATCTGCAAAAAAACAAAGAACGCAGTGAAATTTTTACCGTCAAGTGTCTATTATAGCATATAAACGTAACACAAATATAAAAGATTACCTTGCGAAATCAGGGCAACAGTTGAAAGACTTTTGAAAAGGGACCCATGCTTAAACGGTTTTAAGCAACAAAAAAATCCCGCTACACTGGTAATAATGATCTCAATTATAGGCATTGCAAACTTGTGAATATGAGCGATTTTTAAGTCTTGAAATTTATTGCGAATGTTGGTTGAAGGTATCGCATTTCATTATAATGACAATTAAGATCTCTTGAGATATCAATCTGTTGAATTATTCATCTCATGAATATTCATTAGTAATTTACATATTAATCTCAGTGTGTAATTAACAATTCTCAGTGTGTGTTTTTCAATTTATTTCATCTCAGTGTGTCTTTTTAAAATCTCAGTGTGTAATTTTGAATTCTCAGTGTGTGTTTTTTTATTTTTTTAAATCTCAGTGTGTAATTTCGATTTCTCAGTGTGTTATTTTAGGTTTTTAAATCTCAGTTTGTATTTTTTTCGAAAAAAGAGTTTAAGCATAGTTTTGACGAGAACGGCTTGCCATACCATATTGTTTTAAAATTTACTCAACTCCATTTCAACTAACAATAACCGTTCAAATGTGTGCTTTCTTATTATGTATTATTAACTTAATAGCTTGAATATTTCCAGTAATATTCTTTGTTCTTCTCTGTTCTACTCTAAAAGATGACTTAGAGACATACAATAGCTTTCTCACCAAACAAATTATCGAAAGTAATGGTAAGATAGGAAAAGGCATCAGTCATCTTCGCTTAGTGCACTTGGAACTGTGCAAGACTATCAGCAGTCTGGATAGCTCATTCAGTTGGCTTTTTGTTTACTTGATTTGTACTGAACATTGGGAATGGGTGTTTTACAGCCTTTGTACTTTTGAACAGTTCGTATGACGTATTTAGTGCCATAATACTGCTGTTTTGGATGATTGCCTGTTGTGTTTACATAGGTGGCAGCTATCCTCCATGAAAAGGTAATTCAATATCGATATTAATTAAGCTAATATCGATTGATTTAATGTCAATATCGATTAATAATATGTCAATATCGATTAATAATATGTCAATATCGATTAATATAATATGTCAATATCTATAAATAGTAATCGATAGATAGTAATTCAATGTCGACAAAGAGTAATTTAATATCGATAAATCGTAATTCAATAATTTATCATTCAACATCGATAAATAGTAATTCTATTTCGTTAAAAAGTAAAGACAGGAAAACAAACTTATTCGCAAAATAAGATTCGTTTGCAGGAACTCATAAAAAAACAACAATAAAACAAAGTTTGTGGTCTGTGTTTGAAGTGAAATTTGGGACATTGCAGAAAATTGTGGTCGTTGATTTCCGCACCACTGTAGGGAAAAGGTGTTGACGCAAAACATGTTTATTTATTTTTAATATTTTGACACTACATGGAAAATTCACCAATCATCATGAAGTTTTTTAGAACGTAAAAATTATTTACTCCATTGTAGTGAATACGTTTCCATCTCTAAGAGCTCATATGAAAGTTGATTAAAATGTAATATCCCTAGAATAACCTAAATTTACTACCATTTACCGGTATTTTCGATGTTTTTGGCACTCATGGTCGCACAGGATATCGACCGTCACGAACTAATGCATCTGCACGTTGATTGCTTTGGTCTATTGAGCGTTTGTTTACATAATGTCCAGTATTAAAAAAAGTATATTATGGAGATAATAAACTCATCATGATCAGCAGGATTAATTTTTTTACGCCAGACACTCGTTTCGTCTACAAAAGACTCATCAGTGACGCTCGAATCCCATAAAGTTAACAGAGGTTAAATAAAGTACGAAATTGAAAAGCATTGAGGATCAAAATTCCTAAAAGGTTTAACCAAATACAGCTTAGGTAAATTCCTGAGGTAGAAAAACCCTTGGTATTTCAGAAATTCAAAAGATTTGTAAACAGTTCATTTATAAATATGACAATATCATTGATAATTCATGTCAGCACAGAAGTTCTGACTACTAAGCTGGTGATACCCTCAGGGAATCAAAACTACACCAGCAGTAGCAAAAGGACTTACAGATGTACAAAGGATATACGTCAATGACACATCACCCAAACGACACACAAATAGCAAGCAGGAAAAAAAAAGATCCACTGTAATAAAGGGCTGAAAATTTGACTGCCATATGTTTTAAAAGAAATATGTTTGATGTATCAAATAATTTTACAACAACTCCGAAACAAACTCCTTTCATTAAAATTGTGTCCCTTCTTTTAATGTCAATTTTTACGCGTGTGGTTATATATACATCAATCAGTCTTATCACTGCCTACGAGTTTGAATGTTTAACTTTAGGCTTCTATATGATTCCCATCGGATTGATCATTCATGGTACTAGTATTTGATTTCCTGTAAATAGTTTACTAGATCTACAACAAAGATGGGATAAACGCTCTTGTTTCACACACAAATTAAGTTTCTTTTAATGTTTATTAGTTTATATATTGGATTGATTGCATGTCACTGCAATCCAAAAATAACTGTTTAACTAAAAAGTAATATTTTTGTTTTTTTATCTTTTTGTTTTTAATCTGTGCCATGGTATTCCACTCTAAATCACATAACGTTATTTTAATTTTGGTGAAATTACCCATAGTCCTTTAGATTATGAAAAGGCGAATTTACTATATGCAAATAATATAAAATTGTAAATTGTTTAAAGTAAACATTCACCAATTTCAGATAAGTAGAAATTATGAAGTTATTTATCTCAGTAAATTAAAGTAACCATAGGTAAATATCAATCCCATTTACTAATGACACAATGCTTCATTAATGGAAGTTACATCAGTTAACTTTGACGTAATTAAGGCTATTGACAAATAAATCAATTAATGCTTCCATTCATCTAAAATCTTTAATTGTCAGTTTTAAAGTATTAGCGTATATATAAGCATTTGAAATTCTTTTCAACAAACTGAAATCATGTAGTGAAACCAAATGCTCTGACGCCAGTGCTTCTATTCCGTACAAACTAAAAGTGAACCTGAAGAAGCGATGTCTTCATTGACAAAACGGAAAGCTTCAACCGAACATTCCTCGACTAAAATTGCCTGGACCAAAGAAGACACTCGGAGCACAGATGATATTACCACTACAATGTACTGGTACATCATGATAATGTCATGGTTTGGCTTGTTTTATCCCTTCAAAATATTCAAAGATGGTCCAAAGGAAAAACTATTATCAAAAACAAAATTACCACAATGTACAAAGACAGTGATGCATTTCGGATTTTGCTTTAGCCTTGCGCTTTTACTAGGAATGAATTGTGTCAGAGCTACAGTTGGTATTTTTGTTGGAGAATTTCTAGATGTTACTCGTAACTTTAAACTTGTTCATGTTACATGGGTGACTATTTGTTTTGTCAATAGTGCATCCCTTTTATACGTTTCTTACAAACCAGAAGGATTACGTGCTTTCTTTGATCAGTGGAACAGAAGTCGAGAATATGCATTTTTACATTTTGGATTTAAAACAAAGGGAAGGAAAATAAAGATAAAAGTAATTGTATATCTCACAATAGCATTTATTTTTGTTGTTTTTAACAGTGTATCAGTCGGTACAATCATGTTTGGTAGTTTCGGATCCGCATCCGACTCATTCTCGCTCGTCTTTTCAGCTCCATTTAAACCTACGACGACCGTTAAAGTGTTTATTTATTTATTAAATGTTATTAACGGAATAGCATGGATATTTCCAGTCATCTTCTTTGTTCTTCTCTGTTCTACTCTCAAAGATGACTTTGAGACATACAACACATTTCTTAGCCAGCAAACTAAGGATAGCAACGGCAAAATAGGGAAAAATCTCACCCAGTTTCGGATAATGCACTTAGAACTGAGTAAAACTATCAACAGTCTGGATAGCTCATTCAGTTGGCTTTTGTTTACTTGGTTTGTGCTTAATATTGGAAATGGCTGTTTCATAGCCTTTTTACTTCTTAACAGTTCATATGACATATTTGGTACTAGTGTGCTGGTGTTGTGGCTAATTGTCAGCTGTGTTTATATAGGTGCAACATCCATTTCAGCAGCCATCCTCCAGGAAAAGGTAATTTGATCTTAAATTATGAAATATTGTCCGGGCTTGACGTGAAAACGAGCAGACAGAGTGAAACTCATAATGGCCAATGGTTCAACATAGACAAAGGGGTGGGCAATGTTTTATTTACTAGTTATATAATGATTTTTGATTAAGCCACACAAAGAAATAATTGTTTTCCAATTTGGCAGATGAAAATAAAATCTGATGCAACGAAAATTATTTTGTTGTCTGACATCGAAATGAACTCCATATACACAGCATTTAAAGATAAGAAAATACCATTTTTGACATCTATTTACGTATGGATAATGAAATTTAGCGTTTTTGTGTTGTAGTGACAGTAGAGTTAAAGCAATTTCAAAATTAGTCAGCACTACTAAGAAATTGTTTACTGTCCATACGAGCTACTAGAGATACCTTTGATTTTGAAATAGTTGGAATATATGATATTCATTTAACATTGATATCACCTCCAGCTTTTCTGTTTTTAGCCTATGATTTAAAATGGTAGAAATCAAATTAGTAAGGATAATCCGACATTCATTTACCTTGAGAGGCACATTACCTTCAGTCCTTTAGTGAATTAACGCTATACCAAAAGCAAGCCCATACTTATTCCTAACCCCAAACCAAATCCTTATTTTAGTACAGGGCCCCGTCAATTGTGTTAAGGACATATCTCTATGACTATGTTCAAAATATGACATAATGTCACATTGAATCAGACAATTATTCCACATGTCAACAACGCATCAGTTTCCACACAATTTCAATCTTGCAAATAATAATTGTTACGATTGAAGAATGCGTAAAAGTCAAACGTTTTATTTTTTTTCAGATTTGAAGAGATTCTCCCTTCTTTTATTGACTTGGATTTCGATATCTTTTTATGTTATTCTGGTAGATTATTTCTAGGCACATTTATAACATTTGATCTCTGACTGATTATGCATAATTTGTTTATGTTGTTGAAGGTCGAAAACATTTGCGATCAAATTTCACTATCAAAAACACATTGAATCAAATGAGTCTTTGTCGATTTAAAATTCTATTGTTTGACTGAAAACCATTTGTTTTGTCTATTATCCAATTATTATAACATGTTTTCTTGGACTGGTCGATAGCAATATTCAATGTTATTTCCTATCTGATCTGAAAACTGCTTATCAAACAAGTTTACTAATGGTGGAGACATGACACAAATGACAAGTTATTCACCGGTAAAGGGTCACTTTGGAGATTTGTTGACCATGCAAGAAAACCTAAAGTTAGTCCTGTTTAAGAGAGAAGGAATTTTGTCGAGTGATGTTTATATTGAGGTTAGAATAACTAAACAAAACTAACTCTTGTCTAACCTTTTCACTCATATTATATGGGACGTGGAGTCATATATCATACAAGCTTTTTCAAAAGCTAATAACGTTTTATTGAAACATTGTTTGCTTATAACAATGCGTGATAATTGTGACAGTCATTTCTTAATTGACAAATCGTGAAAAATGTAATAATGCAAATTGTTCAAATCAAATAGTCAATAATTCCGGTTGATTTAAAACTGATGAAATTGACATTTCAGTAATTAAAATGAAATGATGGTAAATATCAATCACATCTACTTGTGCCCGGAGGAATAGGTAACTGAAGTTAAAACGTTAAATCGCTAAATCAATGCTTCCATTTCTTCAAATGTCATTTAGAAAAGTATTGTCTATTTTCTATCATTAAAGAAAATCTTGTTTGCGACGTTATTATTTTTACCATTAACGAGGACTTGTTTTGTAGTGTTTGCTAGATTAATTGGTATGCTTGTTTGAAGTTTATTATTGTCACATTAACCTATTAAGTCTTTTTGGATTGCTTTATCAGTCAATATAAAGATCTGTAAATATCTGTAATTCAAATGGGAATTAAAGCTTCCAAAAATGCATATAACGATTCAGGAATACGCCTTTTGTTTTCCGCTCAGTGCCTTGGAATGTAGTTTTTAGTTTTGTTATTTACATCTGAATTCAATAGTTTGGTTATAATTTTTTTTAGGTCATAATGTCCTTCACGGATTTCGATACTTGTTCAGTATTTAGCTTTGAGCGTTCCTGACAAAGGTAAATTCAGAATGCGCTTTGAACGCATTTTTTATAAAGTTTTTTTTTTACATCTTATATAGTATTGATTTGTTTCAGGTACTAGGTACTTTGATTTTTATGCTTAGATGCTTAGCATACACACGATTAGTTTAATTAAAACTTGTTTTCTGTTTGTTCTGATGTGCTGTTGATTACACAATTGACCTAGGTTTTAGAGAGAGTCCGTAATCCTATGATTGTCGCTGTTTGATTTCTGTCATACTTGTTTTCCTTTATTGTTTTAGAATAAATCTATAGACAATTAGTTTTCTGGATTTACTTTTTTTTCAAATTTAGCTAAACCGTATCCAGCAGCCTAGAGCATTTAACAAAACAGCGTTCGCTGGTCGAATAATGCATTTTCTCGTCGGTTTTATCTAGGGTTGAATACCGTTCATATCAGCTACTGTGTATGTCGTAAACAACAATACAAAGCTCAAATCTCAATTCATTTTGTATAAAAGAAATAGCCATAACTGGTGATTAAGTTATGCACCTGAATTTATATGAGGTGTTAGATGTTTCATTTCAAGACTGTGTATATAGTTTGGTTTGAGCGAAGTTTCCGTTTTGAAGACCGTACTTTGACCTCTAATGGTTTACTTTTACAAATTGTGACTTCGATGAAGAGTTGCCCTATTGTTGCTCATACCATATCTTCGTATATATATGAAAGCTTTTTACAAGCCATTGAGTTTTGGTTCCGTTCCTGATAACAATGATCGTTAATTGCCAGTGTCAACTTTGAATTGACCATATGCGAATGATATAACATCGTAAATGGTTTAAAGTAAATATTCATCAATTTAAGAATAGTAGAAAAGTAAAGTTATTTGTTTCAGTAAATTAAAGTAACTATAGTGTGTGATATAATTATTTGAGGGAATTCGATGTTTGCTAAACTATTATTCATTCCAACACAATGTATAACAATATCACTATATCAATCTGAATGAATTTTTTTGCAGTATTTAAGTAATGATTTTACTTTGTAGCTATATATAGTCGCGTAATATTTGTGAAACATTCAATAATTAAATAAGGCGAATTTTCTGTATAAAATCCACAAGTATGTAAACTTTTGAAGCCAATACTTTTTAAAGCCTTAAATACGCAAATAAAAGATAAAAAAAAAACTATACCATACGACATGTTTATGAAATTATAGCATTTCGTTTGGTTGACAACTGTTATTCATTATTGCAAAAAATGCCTTAAAATATCAGACATTTTCTCCCTAACCAGTTTACCCCTAATACTGTGTATAATGTGTACTGACATCAGACTCGGACTTCTCTTGGACTGAATTTTAATGTGCGTATTGTTGTGCGTTTACTTTTCTACATTGGCTAGATGTATAGGGGTAGGGTTGAGATCTCACAAACATGTTTAACCCCGCCGCATTTTTGCGCCTGTCCCAAGTCAGGAGCCTCTGGCCTTTGTTAGTCTTGTATTATTTTAATTTTAGTTTCTTGTGTGCAATTTGGAAATTAGTATGGCGTTCATTATCACTGAACTAGTATATATTTGTTTAGGGGCCAGCTGAAGGACACTTCCGGGTGCGGGAATTTCTCGCTACATTGAAGACCTGTTGGTGACCTTCTGCTGTTGTTTTTTTTTCTATGGTCGGGTTGTTGTCTCTTTGGCACATTCCCCATTTCCATTCTCAATTTTATAATGTGGACTAGTCATTGTTATTGATACTTAGGCAATTTGATTGGATAAAGCAATTGGTTTACCTTCAAACTGTTTATGCTTTTCATACATGACTATTAGTTATTAAGAACGTGTCTGACTGTGTATGGTTATTAAAATGACCTTTAAACTGGACACTGTACGTATCAATACTATATTTTATCAATGAAAGCAAAGGTATGATACATAAGATTCTCACTTCCTTTATTTTCACAAAATGTTCAGAATAAACATAAGATGGACATATTTTTAAAAGCCTAATGCGGAGAAAAAGGAGAAAGTTTACAAATGAGACGCTTATTCTATTAAACAAGTATTTCTCAAAGAGAAATGCTGAAATACATTTTACGCACGGCTATCCCTGTTAAATTACTGTTTATCATAACAGGAAAAGGCATTTTAAGTCTCATTGGAATATATTAATCACAAATAATTCCAAACTTAGGAAGTCAGTCAATAATGTCAAATTATGTTCAAACTGCTTATTTTTGGACAACAAAAGTCGATACAACCATTTTAAGGTCAATTTCGTATATCTCACAAAATCTTGTTAGGCACTAAAACGGTAAATATCCATTCCATTTCCTAAAGACACAATGCTTCAGTAATGGAAGTTACAACGAGTAACTTTGACGTTAAGCTATTGACAATAAAATCCAATAATCCTCTCATTTATCTGAATTCTTTAATTGCAATTAACAGTATAGGGATAATAGCATTGCAAAGTCTATCAAACAAACTGAAATCATTTAGTCAAACCAAATGCTCTGACGCCAGTGCTTCTATTCTGTATCAACTAAGAGTGAACCTGAACTAACGATGTCTTCATTGACAAAAAGAAAAGCTTTATCCCAACATTCGTCTGAAAAAATCACTCGCACCAACGAGAATATCCTGAGCACAGATGATATTTCCACTACAATGTACTGGTACATCCTAATTATGGCATGGTTTGGCTTGTTTTATCCCTTCAAAATATTCAAAGATGGTCAAAATAAAAAACAATTGACGAAAACAAAATTACCACGATGTAGAAAGCTTAACATAATGATGCATTTCGGATTTTGCTTTAGCCTTGCTGTTTTACTAGGAATGAATTGTGTCAGAGCTACAGTTGGTATTTTTGTTGGAGAATTTCTAGATGAAACTCGAATCTTTAAACTTGTTCATGTTACATGGGTAACTCTTTGTTTTGTCAATAGTGCATCCCTTTTATACGTTTCTTACAAACAGGAAGGATTACGTTCTTTCTTTGATCAGTGGAATAAAAGTCGAGAATATGCATTTTTAAATTTTGGATTTAAAACAAACGGAGATGAAATCAAAATAAAAGTAATTATTTATCTCACAATAGCATTTATTTTTGTTCTTTTTAACATTGTATCGGTCGGTATAATCATGTTTGGTGGTTTTGGATCTGCATCTGACTCGTTCTCGCTCGTCTTTTCAGCTCCATTTAAACCAACGACGACTGTAAAAGTGTTTTGTTATGTATTGGTTGTTATTGACAACATAGCATGGATATATCCAGTCATATTCTTTGTTCTTCTATGTTCTACTCTCAAAGTTGACTTAGAGACATACAACGCGTTTCTTAGTAATCAAACAAAGGAGAGCAACGGCAAAATAGGGAAAAATCTCACTCAGCTTCGGATAATGCACTTAGAACTGTGTAAAACTATCAACAGTCTGGATAGCTCATTCAGTTGGCTTTTATTAACCTGGTTTGTGCTGAACATCGGAAATGGCTGTTTTATAGCTTTTTTTCTTCTTAACAGTTCATATGACATATTTGGTACTAGTGTGCTGGTGTTTTGGCTTATTGTCAGCTGTTATTAGGTGCAACATCTATATCAGCGGCCATCCTCCAGGAAAAGGTAATTTGATTTTAAATTATGAAATCTTGTTAATGTGAAAACTTGTAGAATGAAACTTATAGTAGCCTTTGGTTATGTCAATCAAGACGGTAGGTAAATGTTTTAAAAAGTCTTAAGAAAAAGAAAAGAAGTTATTAATATCCTTTAACTTTACGTTCCGGTATATAGATGATGTTCTCTCACTAAATTATACAAACTTTGGTGACTATGTTGAACGAATCTATCCAATCGAACTAGAGATAAAGAATACTTCAGATACAGTTAAGTCTGCTTCATATCTTGACTTACATCAAAATTGACAATGAGGCTCGGTTGAAAACAAAACGTTACGACAAAAGAGATGATTTCGTCAGATTCTGTAGACTTTCCACTAAGATTCGTCCACTTCTTGAATTGTCTTGGATATCGGTAAATTTGTGTAGACTGGATTTGTGGCAAAACTTTTAGGAATTTTGGTCCTCAATGCTCTTCAACTTCGTACTTTATTTGGCCTTTTTAACTTTTTTTGATTCGAGCGTCACTGATGAGTCTTTTGTAGACGAAACGCGCGTCTGGCGTATATACAAAATTTAGTCCTGGTATCTATGATGTTTTTATATACTATTCTGATAGATTATTTCAAGGAACTTTTAAATCTGACTAAATTTCAAGGAACTGTTATAGCAGGTGATCTCTAACTGCATGTTTTATTTCTTTCTATGCAAGTCAAAAGCATTTGCGATCACGTTTCATAACCAAAAAAAATCTTATAAAATCAGTCTTTGGTAAATTTCAAAATATATTGTTCAACTGAATTTTTTTGTCTATGATGCAATAACACGTGTTCTTGAACTGTTTGATGGCAAGATTCAGTTATACTCCATATGATCCGAAAACTGCCTTTTTAACAAGTTAAACCAAAGGAAGAGAATTTGGCCGGACATCTATGTGTAATTGTAGTTTGAACAAAACGCGGAAATATTTATAAAAAGGTGGTGCTGTTGACTGGGAGGGATCACTATGAAAATTGTTGCCCATACAAATAAATCTAATATGAATACTGTTTTAGAAATAAGCAAATGTGTTGGAATTGTAATAATACTAAATAAACAAAACTAACCGAACTACTGATGAAGCTTTTCAATCTGATTAAATTGAATATGTAGTCCTTATATATAATACAAGCTTTTTCTAAAGCTAATGAAGTTTAAATGAAACATTGTTTGCTTATAGCAATGCGTGTTAATTGTTATAGTCATTTCTTAATTGACAAATCGTGAAAAACATAATAGAACAAATTGTTCAAAGCAAATATTCATCTATTTCTGATGATTAAAAACTGATGAAATGAATATATTAGAAAAGAAGGTCAATACCAATTACGGTAACTGATTCTCAAAGGACTTATTTAAGCTATTGAAGCTACAACGTTAAAATAATGAATCAATGCTTCAATTTCTTTAATTGTCATTTTTAAAAGTATTATCTCAAAACCTTAAACTAAAACCAGTTTTTTTTTTGTAACAAATACGCATTAAAACTACTCATCCAACTTCAGCCTTTGAGTCACATAAAACATGGAAACTCATCAAAGATACCAAGATTAAAATTTTATATTTACGCCAGACGCGTGTTTCGTCTACAAAAGATTCATCAGTGACGCTCGAATCAAAAAATGCTGTATTAATGTACGTTTTTTGATCGAGTTAGGCCTTCCAATTGATATTTTATCGTGTGTTTTTCCATGTTGTGATGTTATGCTATTGTTTCAGAAAAAAGAAGAAGGTTTGGATCCATTAAAACGTTTAATCCCGCTGCAAATGTTTGCACCTGTCATAAGTCAGGAATCTGATGTACAGTAGTTGTCGTTTGTTTATGTAATGTATACGTGTTTTTCGTTACTCTTTTTTTTTTATATCTTATATAGATTAGACCGTTGGTTTTCCCGTTTGAATGGTTTTACACTAGTAATTTTTGGGGCCCTTTATAGCTTGTTGTTCGGTGTGAGCCAAGGCTCCGTGTTGAAGGCCGTACATTGACCTATAATGGTTTACTTTTTTTAAATTGTTATTTGGATGGAGAGTTGTCTCATTGGCACTCACACCACATCTTCCTATATCTATTAAAAGGCCAAATAGAGTACGAATTTGAAGAGCATTGAGGACCAAAAAATCCTAAACGTTTCGCAAAATACAGCTTAGGTTATCTATTCCTGAGGTAGAAAGCCTTAGTTTTTTTTCGAAAATCAAAGTTTTGTTAACAGCTAATTTATGATTATGAACATATCATTGATAACTCAAGTCAACACAGAAGTGCTGACTACTTGGCTGGTGATACCCTCGGGGAAATAAATCTCCACCAGCAGTGGTTTCTTATAAAGAAGAACAAAGAATATTACTGAAAATATCCAAGCTATTAAGTCAATAATACATAATAAGAAAGCACACATGTTAACGGCTATTGTTAGTTGAAATGGAGATGAGTAGACCAACGATATGGTTTCTGATGCAGATCACAGATCTACAAACAATATCACACCGACCGTTACGACGTTAGATACCAGTGTAATGAGTGTTGTAATCAAAATGTGTGCTTTCTTATTATGTATTATTGACTTAATAGCTTGGAGATTTCCAGTAATGTTCTTTGTTCTTCTTTGTTCCACTCTAAAAGATGACGTAGAGACATACAATAGCTTTCTCACAAAGCAAATTCATGATAGCAATGGTAAGGTAGGAAAATACCTTACTCAGCTCCGGTTAGTGCACTTACAACTGTTTAAAACTATAAGCAGTCTGGATAGCTCATTCCGTTGGATTTTGTTTTCTTGGTTTGTACTGAACATTGGAAATAGGTGTTTTACAGCTTTTGTACTTTTGAACAGTTCGTATGACGTATTTAGTACCATAATACTGCCGTTTTGGCTAGTTTCCAGTTGTGTTTACATAGGTGGAAACTCAATCGCAGCAGCAACCCTCCATGAAAAGGTAAATTCGATAACTATTAATTCAATATCGAAAAATGGTAGGTCAATATCGATATATAGCAATTTGATATCGAGGAATATCAATTTCATACTGATAAGTTGACACTTAAAGGGTCATCAGCTACTAGATATATAAGAAATAATATGATTTGTTTTGTTCAATCAATAATTAAAATGAAATCTTGAAATAATGCATCGCTTTATGCATCAAATATGGTTCAATTTTGTCAAAATACGCTTAAGAAGCATTGATGATGAATTATTCAATTCCTATTCATGTAAACTCAATTGAACCCCTTGGCTAGAGATTGATACCGCATGCATTGTGCGTGTTCAACTCTTTAAATGAAACGAATGTCAACATTGAAAGTGAAACAAAGGTAAAGCAATTGATTGACTAATTTGATCCACAGAAAAAACCCATTCTTATACAGGTAAAAACGATGATTAACATATATTTTTAATCTTTTATATGAAATTAAACAGACCAGGAAATGTCCTAATGCACGAGTCTGGTATCTTTTCATATCTATATTTATGTTCATATCGCTTATTTGGCAACCGGGGGTGTTTGGAGGTCAACTCGACAGTTAATTAGATTGTGTCTCGACTAAAATAAATAAGATACGAAGCTACATATTATCGGGATCATGCCCGGTATATTGTTTATTTTATAAAATTCAAATTATCACTCCTTAACATAGGAATAATACTCTAATGAGTAGTTTGTATGTATTTATACTTTTTTGATAATTTGGATATATGTTTTACATTTTAATGGTGAACATGAATTTGACAGCTAGTGCCCCTTTATTTATTATTCAATATGTTCAACATCGATAAATAGTAATTCTATGTCGATAAGAAGTTAATGCAAGAAAACAAACTTCTTCCCAAAACCAGATGCGTTTGCATGTCCTTAGAAAAACGAACAATAAATAAAAGTGTGTAATCTGTTAGAACTATAGAAGACGGTTATTCTTGTTGTTGATGCTTGAAGTGAAATCGGGGTAAATGCAACAAATTGTGACCGTTAATTACTGCACCAAAAGATGAAAAAAAAATAGATGAGGAAAAACACTTCTTATTATTTTGACACTCATTCATCATTAAGATTTTTAAAAAGTCAAAATTATATACTAGTATTCCGTTGAATTGAATATGTTAACAACCTCAAAAAGCTCCTATGAAGGTTGATAATAAACATATCTTCCCAAGAATAACTTGAATTTACTTACACTTCCAGTTGTCTCTACTTCGGCAAGGATATCGTCCGTCACGCAGGGATCTCCATGGCCTGTTTAATGATGGCGCCCCGCCATCTTTCAATTTTCTTGCACCATCGTCAAATGACCAGCGTCATCGTTAAATTGCCCTCAACTGTTATCGTTTTAATAGCCCGACGCCATTTTTTTAGCTATTATAATTAAGGTAGCAATACACAGTTAGAAGTTTAGTCTCGCATTATGGCCCCTGTGAATTTTTTAAATATAAAAGTTTTTGTACAATAAAATTGATTTTTAGATAATTGAAAAATAATATAGCCTTTTAAGTGGGTTTATATGGACATTTAGATTGTTTTTAGCATGTTTTATAGGCCATTTATCTTTTTGCCGTCCGTATTTCCCTATCCGTACCGCCAATAGGTCCATAAATTATTGTAGTGTTTATAAACAAAGATTTTGCTCTCGATCTTTTCAATTCAATTTCATGGAAAAACGAGCAGAAATGCATATGATTTTTTTTTTGGACCACTTGATTGATATAAACCTATGGTTTCAGGAAAGGTATCACTGTAATTGATCGAAATTTTCCTTTGGACCAAATTTTGGAGACTTTTGTGACATGTTCACTCCCCTTTTTTAATATATTTTGTATCAAAGAAATGCAGATTGTTGCCATGGTTACACCCAAAAGAGGATATATTTCACCATTATGACCATTAGAAATCAAATTTATGGAAGATTCTCTTTCTATAGATATATACATGCATAACACAAATATTAAGCCTTATTTGTTAGACAGGAGGGGAAAGAGGGTGTTTAAAAATTATGAGTGTCAATTTTAAGTTTTTTTCCTAACTGTGTATTGCTACCTTATGGCACTTGACAAAGCAAATAATTGCTTTATTTTAGACAAATCATACCACAAATCTATTGATATTTAGATTAAAGATACAATTCTGAGGGAGATACATCTTTTAGTATGACAATATATGTTAGTTTTGTTGTTTATTGTCCTTAGCAACCAATATAGACATTTTGACACAAAGACTTGGTTCGGTCATAAATTAATACTTTATTGGATACCCCTTGGAAAAAAGATTGCGCGTTATGTAGAAACCCTAGAAGGGAACGCTTTATATTTTTTCATGCGACTCAATCAAATTTATTATTTTAGCAAGTATAAAGTCACAATTTAGCATGAATTAAGTTTGAATTTTTTCCCGTTGTTATAAATAGATTCAGTATTGATTAATCCTGGTACCTTTGATAACTATTTACACCACTGGGTCGATGCCACTGCTGGTGGACGTTTCGTCCCCGAGGGTATCACCAGCCCAGTAGTCAACACTTCGGTGTTGACATGAATATCAATAATGTGGTCATTTTAATAAATTTCCTGTTACAAAACTTTGAATTTTTCGAAAAACTAAGGATTTTCCTATCCCAGGCATAGATTACCTGAGCCGTATTTGGCACAACTTTTGGAAATATTGGATCCTCAATGCTCTTCAACGTTGTACTTGTTTGGCTTTATAAATATTTTGATATGAGCGTCACTGATGAGTCTTATGAAGACGAAACGCGCGTATGGCGTACTAAATTATAATCCTGGTACCTTTGATAAATATTAACCAAGGCTTTGGTATGCTAATACACAACAAAAATTGACATTATAGAGCTTCAAAACAGCTTTAACTTGTAAAATTTGTCTACTGTTAAGGTTAATTTAAGTTTTCAAACCAGAAAAGACAGGCACAGAAGGTATAGTTTTAGAAATTTGACTGAAAAAGGAGAAAATACACTTTGACATTGCATGTTTCATAAAATCACTTTTTTGATGCATTTCAGTGTCAACTGCTAACCATCATAAAATATTTATTTCTTAATCGATTTTCAAAACTAGCAGGCCAATTTGCTCGTTTTAGCTAGCAGAAAATAGAAATCCATTTAAAGTGGAATTGGAAAAAAAAT
This sequence comes from Mytilus galloprovincialis, assembly GCA_037788925.1. Classification (NCBI taxonomy): domain Eukaryota; kingdom Metazoa; phylum Mollusca; class Bivalvia; order Mytilida; family Mytilidae; genus Mytilus; species Mytilus galloprovincialis. Next base: position 16,359,943 of record CM075334.1, on the reverse strand, counting down.
GTTAATCTTTAAGGTAGCAATACACAGTTAGAAGTTTAGTTTCGCATTATGGCCCCTGTGAATGTTTTGAATATGAAAGTTTTTGTACAATGAAATTGATTTTTAGATAATTGAAGAATAATAAATGGGTTTATATGAACATTTAGATTGTTTTAGCATGTTTTATATGCCATTTATTTGTTTGACAGTCCGTATTTCCCTATCCGTACCGCCAATAGGTCCATAAATTATTGTAGTGTTTATTAACAAAGATTTTGCGCTCGATCTTTTCAATTCAATTTTATGGAAAAAACGAGCAGAAATGCATATGATTTTTTTTTTTTGGACCACTTGATAGATATAAACCTATGGTTTCAGAAAAGGTATCACTGTAATTGATTGAAATTTTCCTTTGGTTCAAATTTTTGAGACTTTTGTGACATGTTCATCCCCTTTTTTGCTATATTTTGTATCAAAGAAATGCAGATTGTAGCCATGGTTACATCCAAAAGGGGATATATTTCACCATTATGACCATTAGAAATCAAATCTATGGAAGATTCTCTTTCTATAGATATATTTGCATAACACAAATATTAAGCCTTATTTGTTAGACAGGAGGGGAAAGAGGGTGTTTAAAAATTATGAGTGTCAATTTTAAGTTTTTTTCCTAACTGTGTATTGCTACCTATAATCAATTGCATGTAATTGCATAACCCTTAGGCTTTTTTATATTATGATCCAATACAGTTCTAACGCCTAAGGGATATCCGGATTAAGAGCGCTAATCACTTGTACCAGTGCTTGAACAGGTAGATCAACAAACCAGACAGGAGAAAACTATCTGAAGATAGACGATTCATTGATCGAATTATTCAACTAAGTTTCAGCAAATGCTTGTGATAATTTAAATTAAATGAATAAACTAAAATGCAGTTACAAAGAAAAGAGTTCCACAAGTCGAACACGTGGTTTCATTTTGACTTACGCAACCCGCATCCTCCGTTTTTAAGAAGTACAAAATAGACGTAAAACAATAATATTGATTCATCGCAAATAACCCCAGTACTGCTGTAACGATACTATATAATTACTTTAAAAGTTAAAATATAAAAACTTAGATATTTACTGTGAAGAAATATCGTATCGTAAGTTCTAATTCATTTCGCAGTTTACAATCAAATTGATACATCCGCGTTTCAGGTTTATATTCAAACTCGAAAGATACATGTTGCATAGCATTAATTTGCTAGATAAAGTTATTTAAAATCTTTTCATTTGTCAACGTTTGCTTCTTTTACATAACCCGTACGAATCGTTTTGTTGTTGCTGCAAATCAGCCATACTGGTAATGCCTAATGGCTTCATGGCTTCTGAATTTGACATAGTCAAGCTCCACTTGATTTTAACCCCCATAAAAATTTCCAAACCTAGAAAGAAAACTACATGGGGACCTTCATGACAGATTTTGGTTATTTTCGACTAATGGAGGACCATGAAGGCTTGGCATTTGAACTGTTACAAACGGCAATTAATAAAAGTATTGATACTTCTATAATGGAAATTCAAATAAATATAATTTAAATAAGCAATGAATAGTATGTTCACCATTCCTCAAAGATAAATTGAAAGAGTTGATATTGCTTTGCTTCATAAAAAAGAATTGTCTTAGGGAGGGGTAAATCCTACTTTGTAAAGGATCACTCTGATTCAAACAAAAAATTCTTTGAAACTGATATTATCAAGATGCTTGATTTCTTGATTGACAACATATTTGTTACGTTCGGAGGACGTGTTTTTCAAAAGACTGTCGGCATTCCAATGGAAAAAAAGTGTGCTCCTCTACTTGCCGACTTGTTTCTTTATTTTTATGAGGTTGACTTTATGCAGGAACTTCTTAGAAAGAAAGATAAGAAGTTAGCAATATCCTTTAACTCTACTTTCCGCTATATAAATGATGTTCTTTCACTAAATAATTCAAAATTTGGTACCTATGTGGAACGCATCTATCCCATTGAACTAGAGATAAAGGATACTACAGATACAGTTAAGTCGGCCTCATATCTTGACTTACATCTAGAAATTGACAATGAGGGTCGGTTGAAAACAAAACTTTACGACAAAAGAGATGATTTTAGCTTTCCAATTGTGAACTTTCCATTCCTAAGTAGCAACATTCCAGTAGCACCTGCATACGGGGTATATATCTCCCAATTGATACGATATTCCCGTGCTTGCATTTTCTATCATGATTTTCTTGATCGAGGGTTGCTGCTCACATGGAAGCTATTAAACCAAAAGTTCCAAATGGTTAAGTTGAAATCATCCCTTCGTAAATTTTACGGACACCATCAGTTGGTTGACCGTTATGGAATAACCGTTTCACAAATGATATCGGATATGTTCCTTACGTCGCAACTACAATCCTCTTCCCCTTCATGAATGTGACCTACCGAATTAGACTATTTATCGGATTTGTTATCACATAAGCAGCACGACGGGTGCCCCATGTGGAGCAGGATCTGCTTACCCTTCCGGAGCACTTGGGATCACCCCTAGTTTTAGTGGGGTTCGTGTTGTTTATTCTTTAGTTTTCTATGTTAAGTCATGTGTACTATTGTTTGTCTGTTTGTCTTTTTCATTTTTAGCCATGGCGTTATCAGTTTATTTTAGATTTATGTGTTTGACTGTTCCTTTGGTATCTTTCGTCCCTCTTTTACCTGGAGGGATGAAATACTTTCGATCACGCTAAACTGTACAGCGTAGACACGGTTTGTGGTGGTGAAAGTTCCTCCATCGTTAAATTTTCATCCATCGAGATCCCTGGTCAAAGACTCGATGCCTCTGAATGTATTTTGAGGGAATGTTTGATTTATTGAAGATTGATTTGTTTGATTGAGTATTTGTTTGCTCGATGTCTACTGTCAAGTATTGAATGGGCTAAAATGTCTCAGAGATGTATGATATATGGCAATATTACAACAAACCAACAAACTACAAATAACCATCAGAAATTCATTTTCAGGAAGATATGATAAATAAATCTACAAAGTGGGTTGCTCGGCATGAAGGGTGGAAATTTTACTTTCAAATGTGTTTTGATAACTAATCTTTGATGGATCAATAATGTTTTACACAACTACGAAACTAACACCATTTATCAAAATTTTGTCTCTTCTTTAAGTCATTTTTTTATAAGTAACTCATGTGCTTATAAAATATCGCTGAATCTTATCGCTGCCTTCAACTTGATATTTCTAGGAATAAGCTTAGATGATTCCTACCGGCTGGATTGTTCACGGAATTTTTGAATTATAATGCCTTCAGGGGTTTCGGTATTTATTCAACCTTAGCTTTATTATCTTAATTGTTTTGAGTGTTTCTGATTAGGATAACTTCATAAAAACGGTTTAGATCCATACATTCATAGTGTCTTTTTTATATTCTATGTCTATGTTTCAGATCGGTACTTTTTTTTAAATCTTTTTTGTGCTTAGTATCGGTTTGATTCGTATAGTCCTTTCAAACTAATTTTAACAGTTTATTTTGATGTTCTGTTGTCCCTCAACTGTTTAAAATTTGACAGAGAGCCTATAATACTATAATTATTCTTTTTTTTTTTGTTGTTGTCTGTCATAATTGTTTTCGTTTAATATAAATGTTTAGACTTTTATGTCGTCCCATATGGTTAAAAGGTTATTTTTGTCTGTGGACCGTTACTTATAAATCTGATAATTTCTATTCTTATGTCGATTAACCACTTTTTTTATCGGTTTATCAGGTCATAGAGATTCATAAATCAGAATAGATTTTATAAGGTTTTATTTTGACATGAGGTTAGATTACAGCAGAATAATCTCACTTCTCGCAAAATAACATCAATTATTTATTGCTTCATCATCGACACCTGAAACGAAATTCCGGAAGCTTAGACTTAATCTTCGTTCGAACACACTTAACCGCCCACATGGAAATTTCGTTGTATACATCAAAGAAGAAACATTCGGATTCTTAGAACAAAATTCCTTCCTTCCACATTATTGCTGAATAAAGTCGTGATTCTTTGGAAATGTCCGATTGGATGAAAATCGTTTTTTCTGCACTTTTATATTCATGCAGTTATATTATAAAAGCTACTGATTCTGAGTGACAGATTGTTGATGATGTTTTGGCCCACTTTTTCAAGACTTCTGAATCAACTGATCCATATATATCAAATCAATTTTTCGTAACAGTCTAAAATGGCTTTTAATTTAAACAAATGACTCAGGGATTTGAATCGATCAGCAGTTGTTAGTTAAGTCTGAATTTTAAAATAAATATTCCGCTCCCAAAAATGATAAGATGAAATTTCCCCACTACAATAGTACCAACATACTACGAAGTTTATCATTATAGCAAACGCAATACCGTTATAAAATGTAAAGTACCTTATCATATGACAGGCAAGACACATGTTTATGGAACGCCACAGCTGTCTTATGTGATACTCCGGCATTACGTTATGTTGTTTTATTTTTCCTTGATGATATGTTTGTCTTTGAATAATATGAGTTTGACATAACGTTATATGTTTCGATATAAATCAATATAGCCATTACTCAATGATTATACGATATTACATTATATGGTTTCGTATTGACTTTACACAGTTTTGTCAATATTTAATATGATTCTGTCATTACTCAATATGGTTTTAACTTTCTTGATGTGTGTGTGGCTTATGCCTATTGTAGTTGTTTCATTACACAATGTGGTTTTGTTATTTCGTTATAATGATTTACCAGTTATTGTTATGGATTTAACATTACATAATGAGGCTTCAAAATTGCACATTAGTGTTAAAAGTGGCGTTAAACACTAATCAATCAATCAGATGAACACAAACTGAAAAAAATAGTATTTAGGTAATCAGAATAGAAAGAAAGTCAATACTGACTCCATCAACTAAGACCTTTATGATTTAGTCATTGACGTTACAACATTAAACTGTTGACATAAAATTCAATCATTGCTTCCATTTCTTTTATTTCTTTAAAAGAAAATTTTGAGTATAAACTTTAATATAAAAATTCAATGATCTTTCTCTCATTAACCTTTAGCCTTTCAGTCACATAAAATATTCAAAAGTCAGTGTTATATGATTCAAATATTTTTCGTCGAAAGTTCCTTATTTTTTGGATTTTGAATATATTTTAGATTATAACTTCGTAACAACATATTTTAGTTGGTTCAATTCCGCATGTCGATCAGATTTCTAATTTGTTATTGTATATGTGTTGCCTTCTTTTTCATACTCAGTAATGATATTGATCATTGAAACACATGGATTTGAACAAACATGGAAATGTTCAAGCGACTTTCCAGGAATTAGTTTTGATACCGTACGTTTTCCCCCGAAATACATTTTTTTCAACGAGGCGATAAACAACTTGACATTAGTTACAACATTTTATTTTCTAAAACTGGAAGAGTTGGTCTGTTACAACTATGTCTTCATTGACAAAAAGGAAAACACTGCCCGAACACTCGTCGGTTAAAGTTGCCTGGACCAATGAGAACATTGAGAGCACAGATGATATTTCCTCTACAATGTACTGGTTCATCATAACAATGTCATGGTTTGGCTTTTTTTATCCCTATAAAATCTTAAAAGATGGTAATAATGAAATACCATTGACGAAAACAAAATCACCACAATGTAAAAAACCAGTGATGCATTTCGGATTTTGCCTAAGCCTTGTTTGTCTATTAGGAATACATTCTTTTCGAACAATTGTTGGTATATTTGTTGGAGACTTGCTTGATGAAACTCGAAATTTCAAACTAGTTTACAGTACATGGGTATCTCTTTGCTTCGTCACAAGTGCATCAATTTTACACATTTCTTTCAAATCTGAAGGTTTATGTGTTTTCTTTGATCAGTGGAATAAAAGTCGAGAATTTGCATTTACACATTTTGGAATAGTAACAAAGACCAGAACAATCAAGTTAAAAGTAAAAGCATATCTCATAGTAGCATTGATATTCCTAGCTGTTAACGTCGCAGCGACCGGTTTACTCATGTTTGCTGGGATTGGATCTGCATCCGAATCATTCATCTTTGTCTTTTCAGCTCCATTTAAACCATCGATAACCGTCAAATTGTTTGTTTACATATCAAATGGTATTAGCGGAGTACCATGGATATTTCCAGTAATATTCTTTGTTCTTATATGTTCTATTTTAAAAGATGACTTGGAGACTTACAACATTTTCTTTAATGAGCAAACTAAGGATAACAATGGCAAAATAGGAAAAGATCTTACTCAGCTTCGGTTAGTGCACTTAGAACTATGTAAAACTATCAGGAGCCTTGATAGTTCATTCAGTTGGCTTTTGTTTACCTGGTTTGTACTTAACATTGCAAATGGCTGTTTTATAGCCTTTTTACTCCTTAACAGTTCATATGACACGTTTGGTACAACAGTGCTCTTGTCTTGGCTTATTACAAGTTGGGTTTATATATTTGCCACATGTATATCAGCGGCTATTCTACATGAAAAGGTAATTCAAAATAGGTAACTGTAGACGCAAATTGAAATTCATGCACAAAACCCTATACGTTTTCGATATACGACATACGGATCAAAATGCAAATCGATTTCTCCTAAAGGACAACTCCTTTGGGTGTATATACAAAATAACAAAAACTAAGTATATTGTTGTTTTGAAACTATATAACAGTATGAAAATTTAATAATTGACAAACGAGCAGGATGCTCATAAACCTCAATTGATATCTGTAAAATTAATAATTTTAAAGTGTACCAATTTGTCGATACTAGTTTATAACTCCTCAAAACTGAATTTTGTATGGATAAATTTGCACCTATAATTCTTTTATGGTGCATATATGAATATGATATAAAATAAGTAAGCCTTAGTCGCACACACATCTTTTCCTAAACAAGTCTGTCGTATATTTTTATTCACGTATTTTCCTCAGTAAAGGACCACTCAGTTTGTCAAGCCTGTCAGTACAAGAATTTGCTAATTCAACAAAAGAATTTAATTTTAAAATAATTGACTTTTATTATTGAAATATTGAAAAATTCAAAGTTATTCGTGTTTCTTGAGATAATCTTGCTTCATTTTTCTTTTGAATACAATACAATTTTGAGTATTAATTATTATAAAACAGAACGTTATACATTTTTAGTATAGGATAAGGAAAAAGTTTTTTTCTTTAATGTCTTTTTCTCTATTGAATTTCACATTTTGTCTTCCCATGACCAATTAAAAATTACTCATCAATCCTGTATCCCAGTAGTGAGGGGGGATTCGATAAAATCAAAATTGCATAAGTTTAAGGATTATCTCGAAATGATTGAACTCACTAATGCAATATGTTATCAAAGTTACATATCCATTGGTACAAAAATCTCGATTTATCTTATTCACCAATGGTTTCCTTTTCTGGGTTGTAACATATAGACAGAGTATGAATTAAAATTACAGGTGGTGCATGCATATCAGGATATACTACACATATCAAGCCACCTGCCCTCAATCTTTTTGGAATTCCTGCTGTTCTTTAGTTTTTGTTAAAATTAATTTGTCTTCTTAATCGATTTATGAGATTTGAACATTAACTTTATATACCAAACAGTAGGGGTTTGTTCGTTATTGAAGGATCCGCGGACACCATCAATTGTTCATCTCTGAGCCTGTGTCTATTTGTCTTCATCCTCATTATTGTAGGACGTACGGCGACCGTTAATTGTTCATCCATGTTTCCTTAGACTATTTGTTTTCATTCTCGTTATTTGAGGCCGTAATGCGACCTTTCATTGTTCATCTTTGCTTCCTTTGTATGTTTTCCTTCATCCTCATTATTGTAGGACATACGGCGACCGTTAGTTGTTTATCTCTGTTTCCTTTGTCTATTTGTCTTCATCCTCGTCATTTTCATGTTGTACGTTGCTGTTTTATGTGATAATCTGCTGTATACACTGTATGATAGAACGAGACAATATCTTTAATTGTAATAATTGATATGAGTCTTACTTTGATTGTATGCTTTGTACAGAAGTAAAATGGGTCAATCGAAAATGTATAGCTCAAAAAACTTAATGATTATATGTTTAAGTTTTACAAAAAATACTTTTTCAAAAACTTTTTTTTTTAAAGAATATGCGCAACTATGTTTTTCGTGATTGGACCACTATCCAAACTGTTATCGTGTTATTGTATAATCCTTTCAATTTCAAAATCTCCAAAGGTTTATTTTCAACAATAAATAGACGGTTTAAACCTTTAGTCTAACCGTGAAAAACGAATGTTCAAGCCGAAAATTTCAAACCAAAAAAAGACCTTTCATTAATATTTTCATACTCATTGTATATCAATGGAAAACCTTAATCCATTGAAAAAGAAAAATGATGTTAAGTGATTGTTGTTTGTTTGATTGTAAACAGGAAGAAAGATGTGAAAATTATTTGCCAATTTCTATTTTCTTGTTCGGATCAGTTTACAATATGTTAGAAACAGCACTGTGTAAAACTTTTATTTTATTTTACTTATGGTTTAAATAGTCAACGGGGAAACATTTAAACCGCAGTCTTTTTTTCCTTCAAAGTTTTTTTTACTTTATTTAGTTATTTCAAAAAGCTGTTTGTTATGCAGTAATTTTAGAAAGGAAAAGAAAACCTGAAAAAAAACAAGAACTGTTTCTTGGTTCTTGCAGTTTTAAGGTTTAGAAGACGGAGCGAGTATTTTGCATTCGAGCATTAAACTGGTTAAAAATAAACTTGCCCCTAATAAAAATAATATAATAGTGCAAGTAAATATTCATCAATTCCAGAGTAAAAATAAATAAAAGTATATTTGTCATTTTATTTATTTTCTTCTGACATCGGACTCGGACTTCTCTTGAACTGAATTTTAATGTGCGTATTGTTATGCGTTTACTTTTTCACATTTGCTAGAGGTATAGGGGGGGGGGGGGGTTGAGATCTCATAAACATAAAAACCCCGCGGCAATTTTGCGCCTTTCCCATGTCAGGAGCCTCTGGCCTTTGTTAGTCTTGTATGATTTTTAATTTTAGTTTCTTGTGTATAATTCGGAGTTTAGTATGACGTCCATTATTTCTGTACTAGTATACATATTTTTTTAGGGGCCAGCTGAGTGACGCCTACGGGTGCGGGAGTTTCTCGCTACATTAAAGACCCATTGGTGGTCTTCGGCTGTTGTCTGCTCTATGATCGGATTGTTGTCGCTTTGACACATTCCCAATTTCCTTTCTCAATTTTATTATTTAAGTAATTAACATGTAAAGAAAATCAATACTAATTACGATTACTAATGACATGATGATTTAGTAATTGAAGTAACAACGATTAACGATTGCGTTAGACTATTGGCATACAATTTAAACAATGCATCTATTTCTCTAATTTCAGTAACTGTTATTTTAAAGTTTTTAAGTTAAAAGCATTTCAAGTTTTCCTCATACGCCTTTGAGTCCCATTGAATATTCGGAAGCTAGTGCTATAACATTTCCATTGATACAAGTGACTTTGAAAACATCATGGCTTCATCGACAAAGAGGAGAAAAATATTCGAAAAGTCGTCTTCAAAATTTGCTTGGACCATCGAAAACACTCGGAACACAGATGATATTTTGTATACTATGTACTGGTACACCACAGCAATGTCATGGCTTGGCATGTTTAATTCCTTCAACATTTTAAATGAGGGTCGAAATGAAAAATCATCGACGAAACGAAAATTACCACCATGTAGAAAGATGCATTTCGGATTGTGCTGTTTCCTTGCTCTTTTACTAGTAATGAATTGTATCAGAGCTATAGTTGTTTTTTGTAGGAGACTTTTTAGATGAAACTCGAAACTTTAAGCTGGTTAATGTAACATGGGTGATTCTATGTTTTGTTAACGTGGCTTCCCTTGTATACATTTCTTACAAACCAGAAGGATTACGTGCTTTCTTTTATCAGTGGAATAAAAGCCGAATTAGCATTTTCACATTTTAGAATAATTACAAAGAAAACAACAACTCAGTTAAAAGTAACAGCTTATCTGATAGCAGCATTCATATTACTATTCTTTAACGTTGTTTCGGTCGGCACACTAATGTTTGCAGTGCTTGGAACAGCATCTGATTCGTTCTCGCTCGTTTTTTGTAACTCCATTTGAAATAAGAATAATCGTTAAAGTGTTTGCTTATGCAATAAATATTATTGCCACAATAGCATGGATATTTCCAGTTATATTCTTTTTGCTTCTCAGTTCAACCCTAAAAGATGACTTAGATACATTTATCCGCTTTCTCTACAAGCAAACTAAGAATAACTGTGGTAAAATTGGAAAAGACTTACTAAGCTTCGAATAGTACAATCAGAACTATGTAAAACTATCAGCATATTGGATAGCTGTTCAAGTTGGCTTTTGTTTACTTGGTTTGTGCTAAGCATTGCAAATGGCTGTTTTATAGCATTTGTACTTCTAAACGAATCATATGATAAGTTTGGTACAGCAATTTTGGTGTTTTGGCTCATTTCCAGTTGTGTTTATATAGGCGTCAGCTCTGTCTCAGCCTCCATCTTCACGAGAAAGTAATTTGATGTCTATGATAATAAACGAAGACATTTTTTTTATTCGGTGAAAGAGGAAAATTTATATATTTTTATAAGCGGATTTAATAAAAAAAAAAAATTGTCATTAGACTAATGATATGAAATCAAACTACACAATAGTTCACGTAATGATAAAAAAAAAATAAGAATTACCAAGATACAAATTCTAAAAACATTGAATCAAAATGTTTTCCCGTTTCTCGGGTTTTTTTCATATTCGCTATAAAAAACAGTGTAATTGCAGCAAGGTTAAAATAAGTTTGTAATATTAAATACGGGTGAAATGTGTTTATCAAATCTATTATAAAGAGATTTCCAACCAATTAATGAAGTATCTTCGCTAACAAAGGATTGCGATTCGATTCCCTCCTCTCCACGTTTCTTTAAATTAATTCGTAATTCGTGATTAAAGTTTTAAAAAATGCGAATTAGATGAAATATCAGTCCATCAGTCCATCATATCCCATCCCATCCCATCATAATGTTTACGGTGATGGTGTTGATAGAGCTAGTTGATAAAGAAACGATATATACCACCTCATTATTTCTTTGCATAACTCACATCATTAAGGTTAATTCTAAATTTAGCATTTTTATAAGGTCGTTGAATATTGTATTTATCGGTGCAAACGTTGATTTTATTTCTAAGATTATACTAGATATTAAACTAAAGATGCATTGAAATGTCTCTAGTATATTGCACTAACTGCGAGTACTCATAGATCCGTATTTTCGAGTTTTGTTTTGATGTCGTTTTTTTGTCCTTTGTTTTTCTTGCTTTGTACTGATCTTGTAAGTCAAACCTCCTACTGATTAAAACAGTTCGTTCTTTAATTTCGTTGATACACCGCTCTCGGGTGAAAGGAGAGATTGTGTGCTCACAAAATATGATTAACCTCATAACATACTGAGCACGTAATTCAATGGTTTCAGTAATGTTTTGATCACCGTCTGACATATTAATTTTACATTCATTTTTATATGATTCATTTTTGAAAGTCGTACCCCAAACTCATATTGTTCACATGTTTGACCTTTGCAATATTATCGTGTCTCTTTAATTTTTATCGGCATGTTTCATTCTCTTTTTTACAATCAAGTGAGGATACAAAATGCTGTTTTGAAATGTTGACCAAATTTGAAAACAACACTCTATCTGTGTGCTATTATTTCTTGCAGGCTCATGCACCATTAGAGTACCTTTACGACGTAGACGTTAATGACATCAAACTGGAAGATCAGCCTCAGGTATAATATATTTTTAAAATACGTTGGTTGCAAAGAAATGCCGTGATATATTTAATGACCATGACATGAAACATAGAGATAGGGAAAAGGGGAAACGAACTTAGCGACAAAAAAAAATCAAAAAATGAAATAACAGTATTACACACCAGTCAAGAAGTTAGATCGTTTGTGCTTTTTCCGATAATAAAATGCACAAGTTGCAATTTATGTATGAGACCGTCATACTTACGTTAATTCTTTATAGAATTTCTGTGTAAACATTTACTCTCTGCTTTTCAAATGTCTATTCCGCCATTGATCACGATGTTGATGTAGGAACTCCAATCGGAAATTAAACGTCCGATATCAGAATGTGTATCAAGATTTTGACCTTGTTTTCAGTAAATTCTTGCATTCTTTGATAAGATATCCTTGTGTATTTTTACCAATATATTAGGTTTGTGGTTTATAATACAAGTATTATAGCGATTCAAGCTGAACCACCTATGTCGCCTCGTGGTAAAGTGACGAGTCCACTCTACCATTAAACAGATCAAACCAAAAACTTTAAAATGAATCATGACTTGTATATGCTGACTTGAGGTAGGCGCAAAAATAAGGCCGGGTTAAACATATTTTTGAGATCTCAACCCCTATACCTCTAGCTAATGTAGAAAAACAAACGCACAGCAATACGCACAGTAAAACTCAGTTTAAAAGAAGTCCGAGTCCGATTTCAGAATGTGTAACAAAAGAAACTAAGCAAAATGACAATGTCTGATTTGCCGCTATATGTGAAGTAATCAATATAGATCAAATTAATTAGATCCCACACGTTTTCATTTCATGTTATCTATTGTTATCTTTCAGCTGTATTTATTCCTGTCCAAATTAACAAGTTCATCCGTAGGTTTAACAGCCTTTGGTTTGGTCACCATCACAAAAGAACTCCTTCTAACTGTAAGTAACATTTATTTCCGTCCCACAAATTCATCTAAACCCAAATTTTGATTACTATACAAACTCTTGTCTCGTAATTGGCTTTGGGTTCCTTTTGAAATTTCATACAAACAATATAATCATATGACACAGCATTGGTATGGTCTAAAAGTCATATCTAATCTTATGATTTAGTAAGATAAAACTTGTCAAATGGGGGGTTCGGGGGACAATTGCCGCAAGTGTCGCTGCAACTGTGTTTTAAAGAAATAAACAAATTTGAAAAAGGTACCTTTGACTGACCAGTATCATTGCATTTTTAGAACTGACGTTAAAAGTAACATATATCGAACGGAACGTGTTCCATAAGTTGTATACATAGGTCTTCTTTTTACTAATTACTAAAATGCGTATTTTGGGACATTTGTCCCCCTTCCGCAAAAACCTGATATTTTGACAGTGGTCATGAAATCCAGTCAATAACTGTTTTTACCCATATCACATTGTGTTTGGTTTTTTTTTTTTTTGTATTTCAGTTAGCTGGCTTGTATTTGACCTACTTCTTCTTGCTGTTGCAGTTCAGATAGCTGTTTGAGATAATTCATCTGTCAGCACCATCTTCAACATATACATCTAGTTTGCATTATTTTATACAATGTTTAATCCTTTGAAATAAATATCAAAATGTATTTTGTTTATATTCGCCCATGAACAGATAACTCCTAACAAGAATAACAATAATCATAAGCACAGCACCAAAGTTGGAACCAACAGTACTAAAACATGTTCAATACTAGGTTTACATTTCGGAGCATTTGAAGTTGTGAACTGTTTTAAGTTTTTGACAGAAGTTCGCATTGCCCAATGCCAGTTATTCAGACTTTTTTACTTTATTCCTAATATTCGTTTTTATTTTTCGCCCCCTCATTCCGATTTTCCTACTTTTAAGGACATATCATTTACAAGTATTAATTAGTATTTGTTTGTGTTCGTCCTGAATATGCATGAAATATTAGACATTGAACATCAGAAGCAAATAGTATTTAATCAATCAATTCTTAAACTGGCTCTTTTTATTGAAAATCGGCTGTATTTTGGTCTATCTATATTAGAAGTGAGTAGCAAAAACTAAGCAGTTTTATGGCCAACTACGGTCATTCAGTTCATATGATCGCTCATCAGCTTCAGCCGTTCAAAAGGGACATGAAAAGAACTATAATCGAAAGCATTTTCAGAAGTTCATTCAATAGTCTCTGTTTTATCAAATGATTTAACTAACTTTAAGTTGTAAATGGAATCAGCTGTTGCAGGATGTTCACTTTGTTTCGATCTGATTGAGATACAAGTTGTGTGTCCACGTTTTGCTAACAAGGATGACTGTTCTAAAGAAATTTCGGGATCCTTTGGTTTTGGCATTATAAGAAACATCTTCAAAATTGAGGACACAAGCATTTCGTTTGATATTTTAATCATTGCAATGCAATAACAGAAAGATCCTTGCGAGCGAAGCAGATAAACTCATCTTATATATCAGGATTAAAATTCCATATTTACGCCAGACGCGCGTTTCGTCTACAAAAGACTCATCAGTGACGCTCGAATCAAAAAAATTTTAAAAAGCCAAAAAAAGTACGAAGTTGAAGAGCATTAAAATTGCGAACCAAAAATTCCTAGCAGTAAGTGTCGTTTGTTAAAACTATTTTTCTTTCGCAAAAACCTTTTCTTATCCGAAATAACATACTAATAAGTTTGATGTTTTATGTAGTTTGACTTGCTCGAATGTTTCTAGTGCCAAACATTTGGTAAATGACTCAAATTCTGTTTCAAAGGCGTTAATCTTACACAGAGTCAAGCTAATTTCAATCAATCAAATTTGAATACTTTTTTTAAGAGCACTAAACGCATACATAGTTAATATAAAGGACTCACAAACTTACTAATATGTGACACTTTAAGAAAATAAAATATCATTATTTATATAAAAACAATGAAAATAAAAAATCATACACATCTAACAATAATCCTGTGTTTTATATTAAATTCAAATATTTTAAAGGACTTTCTGCCTTCAGTCTGGGTGACCCTTACCACTGCTCTTGGGTGTCCTTTATAAAAAGAAGCCTAGCTAATATTTCGGTATCATGTTTCATTTTAGCATTACAACCGATTTTATTGAGTACGTAGGGAAAGGTAGAATCATTGCTTAGGTTGCTTGTTAGCTGAACCGTGAAGTCATTATCAGGTTAGGTATACTACCCTCCTTTAAAAGTAGACTAGTCCGACTGATAAAAAGTCTATCCGTCTGTAAGACTACTACGAAAGGAGGGTAGTACCGTAGTACACCTTACCTTACAATGACTTCACGGTTCAGCTAACAAGCAAGCTAACCAAGGATTGTACCTTTCCCTATATACCCAATACAATCGGCTGTAATAATTTGTTTTTTAAAATAAACATATATGGTTTGTGTAATGTTAATTAAATATTTCATTTATCAGTATATCAGAACAAATTTCCTATAATCTTAATCTTATTTGTTTGATTTTTTTTCGTCTTCGCTACAGTAATTATATAATAAATTTATTTATACAAATTAATTACCTTCTCCCAACACGTACCATTTTGAATTATGATATACTATACCTATCTTATCCATGCTGGATCATAAATGCATCTCATTATAGAATTCAATACACAAAGATAAATACGCCCTCCAATATGGATGTTCTCAGTCTGTTAATATTTCTCGTCATTTTGAGTAAGTACCTGCTAAAATGTGTATGTTTGTTTAAAAAATAATCATTGTTTTTCTCTTAATTCGAATTTTAAATGCTTATTGCAGTTTTCTTGAAATTGAATATTGCCTTTTACTTATTTTCCTGAGCAAAGTTTTAATGTTTTATAGTGTAGTTATCCTTTTCTAAATAATTCTAGAATAACATATGATAAAATTGTAACTACTCTGCTATTTATTTCCTATGCTATGGTAATAAAAAATCCTTTCATTTAGAATATGATTTATAGTTACCAGGAATGACATTTTGACTTCATGTAGTATTAACAGCAGGCGCCTTGGGAATAACCCCCTTTTAACTTTTTAGAAACATTTATTAGTAATTCAACCTATTTTGACTTATTCAATGTGTTCATGTTTGTAATCTATACGACATTAAAATAAATAATAAGATTCGCCTCTATTCTTATTTTCCAACCGCTTTAGAAAGGATCCCCCTTTTTTTCTAAAAAAAAAATTTTCATTTTGTTTTAGAAATATTCTTATTTTCAAGGAGAGGGGTATCATATATAAACGACTATCGTATGGATAAGATCACGAGCACATTAGATAAGTGAAAATAGATTTAAATATCAAAGAATATTTACTTTAATAAAATATTTAGAAAAAAAGGGGGGTCAGATCATTCAACAAGATGCTGTGATTTTGATTTAAATTTTCCGTAGCCCAAAACTGTCAATGCCATAGCTATCCGAGACGAAATAGTAAAAAAATAACATATAAATACTAGCCGTTCCTGTCATAGTAACATAAACAAACAAACATAATACAGTGTACAAGTTAAAAAAGGTCTTCGATCATTCCGTATTTTCTCACTTTTATATTGAACCTTTAAAATTGCATTGCATCTAACTAACTAATACAATTACAAATTAATATTGGGTTTTCTTGTCATTTTTTCATCTATGGGTTTGGGTCAGTTTTCTCTATTTCATAATCTAAAGCATTCTATGAAATATTTTTCAAGCGTACACCAAAAAAAGTTAATATTTGTTAACAACACCTTAAACAATTATAAGTCATTCAAGATAACCGAACAATACAAAATTTCCATAAACTTTGAAATCCTGAAACGGCTTGTCTTGAACTACCTTCAAACGGAACACTAAAATCAAAAAATGTGATTGCCAGGAGTAAAATAAATACATAGAAACGTGAGAATCTGTGTTTCCAAAGAGGACATGTAAACTAAAAGAAAGGCCACATTTTTCTTAGGTCAACTTAGCCTGCGGGGGTTTGAAAAGAGAGACAAAAGATACCAAACGGACATTATAACTCATTTATTGAAAATGAACCGACAAAACAACAGAACACAAAACACAAAACACAACTTAGAGACTGAGCAACACGAACCCCACCAAAAACTGAGGTGAACTAAGATTCTCCGGAAGGGTTAGCAGTGCCAGATCATTGCTCCACATGTGGCACCTGTTTTTCTTACGGATAATTCTTAATCTAAGCTTGCATATGGAGTATATCTCTCTCAGTTGATAAAATATATTCGAAAACTGGCGTTAGCCAATCATTTAATAGACGTCAGCATGGCTCAGATGACCGATATTGAATATGTGTGTCAAATATGACCGTTAATATGAGACATAACCTCGTCCTCTTTTCATAGATTGCGACATTATTAAATGCGAATTATCATCGATTGTTTACTATTCATGAGCATCACGGTGGATGATAGTAGAATATGACTACATACCCTTCTGGGTCACTTGATATTGTCCCATTTTCTAGTTATTTCGTGTTACTTATTCTTTCGTTTTCTGTGCAGTATTTTGTAGACCATTGACTGTCTTTTCGTAATCCTTTTTTTTTTGTAATGGTGTTGCGTGTTTTTCTTCTACGTAAGATTTCTGATTGGTTGTCCATGCCTTCTGCACCTTAATATCAATAATTTGTTACTACTTGTTAAACTTGTTTCAAAATACACAAAGTTGTGAATAAACAAACAAACAAAAACAAAGACACAGAATACAAACAAACGACTTCAACGACTATGATAAATAACACAGGAGAATTGGAAATTAAGGAGAAAAGAAGATAGATATAAATGGTGGACACAATATCAGACAAATAAAATGAACTAATGGAAAACAATGAAAAGACAACAAAAAGTTCACTAAACAATAAACAGAACTAAAGATTGTGTAACAAAAACCAAAGTAATCTTAAGTGCGTCAGAAGGACAAGTCGTTCCCATAAAGTCGAGTACTTAAGATCATATAAAACAAGTATGTGTCCCCAGTACACGGATGCCCCACTCGCACTATCATTTTCTATGTTCAGTGGACCGTGAAATTGGAGTCAAAACTCTTATTTGGCATTAAAAAAAGGAAGATCATATCATAAGGAACATGTGTACTAAGTTTCAAGTTGATTGGACTTCAACTTCATCAAAAACTACCTTGACCAAAAACTTTAACCTGAACGGACGCACAGACGAACGGACGGACGGGCGCACGAACGGAGCCACAGACCAGAAAACATAATGCCCCTCTACTATTGTAAGTGGGGCATAACAAGGAACTTATATATATTAAGCCAATGCAAGTCAATAAATAAAAGTAGGAGGCAGACTATATAGTAATATGTTTATTTCAATAGTACAAGCAGATGGGAGTTATAAACGATGGATTCCGAATACTAATTTTGATTATGCGTACAATTGGGATTCCGGGAAACCACCATGTGGCGACACCATAGCTGTGTTTAGTGATGACAGCCCTTCTGTGTACATGCAGATGAACACAACTCTAAAAGAACTGGTAAGACATAATAGAAAAGAATAGATATAGGGTATCCATGAGTTAAAATCAGAACATACAAAGCTAAATACAGTGCTTTAATTGCACTTCTTCTCAAAGTCACAGTGAGGCCTTCAACACAGAACAAACACACGCATCTCACTGCAAGTGTTTAGACGGGCACGGGCACGGGCACCTGTTTTGAGTAAAATTCTTTGCAGACTAAAAACCACGCCACAGCTGTAAATTACAGAACAAAGCCAATGAGTAATATAAAAAATGAAGTGTCTGTTTTTGACTATTAATAGTTTTTATTTAACGCGACAAAAATGTATATACAATTTCTCCTAAAAATGACGACAACATAAGCAAATAAAAGAAAACAAACCATCTTAGGCGATGCTTTAAATATTATTATTTGTTTCTCTCGTTACTTTATGGAACAAATCGTGAACAATAGAGTTTGACCAAACTCAATAGAACTTAAGATAGATATTCTACATGACTTTTCATGTCGCAAGTCTGTTTTTCACAGAGATTACCATCAACGGACATAACTCTGATACTGGACAACGACTTCGTTCTTGGATTTACAGATGTCCCGGACAACAATCCAAGCTGTCTCAGTAATGGACAAGGTAAGCGGCATTCAGATCGGTTTAGTCCAAATAGTAAATTCATACTTTCATGCAAAACGTTTACTTTGCTTTCTAAGGACAACGGAAAACGTATGAATACTTGGCAATATATATACGAACATTCATTCATTATCATAAACACCGTTTTATAAGCTTTCTTGGTGCAATATAAACAAGAAGATGAGGTATCATTGCCTATGAGACAACTCTCTACAAGAGACCAAGTTACACAGAGATTTACAACTAAAGGTTTACTTCAATGAATTTCATTAATGAACTGTTATGAAGATTTGACTAAATAAGAAAATGTTAAAGAATATATATAGAAATATGGCTTATGAGGAAATTTGTGGAATAACCTCTGGTTGTCGATCAGTTATCTGTTTCGTTGTGTTGCTCTCTCATTGACGTACAACCAGGGTTTATTCTTGCTATTCAATACTGGTTTTTCACAGCTTGAAAAATAAAACTTGTAACAAATACTTTTTTTTTTTTTACAGAAGTCCATTTCAACAAGACTTATCCATCGGACTGGTTTGATCCTAAGAACTGGTGTTCATCTACTACAGAGACAGGAAACTGTACGGATATGGTCCTTGAATCGGAAATGGTTCCTTGCTCGTATGATAATGTTGTCTTCCCTAAAGACAGTTCTTTTTTTGTAAACGCAGAAGCTAGGATGGAGATCTTAGTTAACACTCTGAAAATATCCGGAAAGGTAACAGCTACGTATATATCTAGATAAATCGAGTACTGCTACGTCTTCTGGAGGCCTACACCTATCAACATGTTAATGTAGCAAACAAATCGGAGATTAGTCAGAGATAGGCTGAATTTAAGATTCATATAAGGACAAACATTGTTCGGATTATTATTTAGCCAACATCCCAAGGAAAAAATTACACAATGTAACCAGTATAGTATTTAGGCTCCCCATCATCACCACACGAGGATCGACGATCCAAAGTCTGATATTGGTAAAGGGGTGTAATATATCACGTGCTGCTGGTTTTAATATAACTATGTTCACTTTATTACATATGCATTTAAAATTAAAGATGTACCGGTACTTAAAGAGAATGTGATAAAAATAATGATACTATCATATATAAAATATCATGCAAATACATATGAAAAACATTGAGGTTGTGTGAGTTCGAACTACGATCTTCTTTTTCGTATACTACCGGTTTTAAGATCGACATTTTTTTTGTTGAAGATAGCTGCTTCGCCAATGTACGCTGTCTTTCTCCACCAAAGAAAAAATGACTGCCTTTATATACCAGAGAGTGCTGACGGTGATGTTCAACACAACTAATCCATAAAATCCCGATAAGATGAAAAACAGAAATAAAAGTGATGCTTCTTTGCTTCAGGGTTTCCCAGGACATGTTTAGATTTGGTGTCATTAAATAAAGGATGAAGTGGTGTAAAGAAAAACTCTAACCATGCTTTATATCTGCTGATTGTATAAAACCATCTTATCTTTTTATTTTCAGGCCTTTAGTACAAACACTTTCTCTTCGTTCCTAAAGACTGATATGGGTACCCGAATGTTTCCGAAGCCACATACTGGAGAAATGTCAAAGATTAAAATTTCTAGACGACCGTGTAATAACCCACTAGGGTGTACTTGTGGAAACGACATACCTGAGGTACGAAAATAATTTATTTTCACACACTTCTTAACAAAACTTTGTTGGGGTATGTGGTTTTGTTTTACTAAACGAAATCTGATTCCATGGTCAGTTAGAACGGGGATTCTAATTATTGTCATACTGTATTGTGTACACTGTCTTTCAATCAATGGAAGCTTTATATTTTGAACATTGCATATATCGTCACACTGATTTTGCTCATCTAGCACAAAAGCCCATGTGAGGCTTTGCAATAATTTGATGTCCGTTGTAAGGTGTTAGTATTCATGTGTCTGATCTCGGGTGGCCATCGGTTCGTTCGTCGTAAAACTCTTTAAGGAACTTCTCTGAAACTACTGAACTGACTTCAATCAAGCTCGAACGAGTTAATGACTCTATATTTTTTTTATTTATTTCAACAGATTTTACAAAGAATCTGCAATATACAGAAACCATATTGTGTAAAGCAAGCCTGTAAACATCCAATACTACTTACTGGGGGTTGCTGTGGAATATGTGGTAAGTTGATCGTTCTTGTTTTCTATTGAGTAATATTTCAGTATTACCAAGTAGAGTACTGTCGGGTATTTTCGACCAGAGGCAGTTTTCGACCACCGAACATTTCGGAAGCGATTTCATGCGCGCGAGGCGTTGTTTCCGCATCCTTTCCGCGTGCAGATCTGCAGAACTAAATATTTGTCATGGAAGGTTAGGTTAACTGCAATTCACGGAAAGAAGTAGTAAGTAACATAATTTGTAACGGTTGTCGTGGAAAATCTCGCCATGCTAAAAACAAGTATTATGTCATGTGTTAAAAAATATCTGTCTTTCAACAAATGATTTCAGTAAAAAACACCTACTGTTCAAGCATGAAAACCTAATGACACTGTTCGCTAAATTCCTGGGAATAAACATGAACACATGAATGAATAAATCAGTCGCATTTTAAAAAATATTTTGCCGATAATCAACTTATATCCCTTTCACATGTATTTCGCCTATTTTCGACCAGTCTTGTGTATATTTTGTGTTACTATGGACGCTTTGTTTACGTTTTTCAAGGCTACAGTGACGTCACAATATACATGACGTAACGAAATCGGACACCTTGTATAGACAATGTCATAGTCAGAAGGACAATGTTATCGCAATTGGAATGTCGAATACACTGTGATTGTAATTTTTTTTACTAGCTGAAAATAAAAAAATCAAAACTTTATCTGAGCAACAAGATCAAAATGCAGTCTGCTCTTGAAGGATATTTCTTAGTCCAAACTTATTTTTTTTCCTCCGCGAAATCAAAGCAATTTGTCTACGTGTCAATAGAAAACCCGAAGACGTTTATAAAATACTCCCTAAAAGAGGGTGGACGGAGGGGTTTGACAAGGGGTCTTCTTCCCTTCTTTTAATATCAACTTGAGCTAACAATCCCTCCCCTTTACTCCCTGTTCTCATTCCCCTTAACCCGACCCCCTTATTTTACTCCCAGTTTCTCCCGATTATCGCCTTCCCTTATCCCAGGGACCCCATGTCCACCAACTCCTACCTGTTTTCTCTGTTGTGTTTGTTTTTCTCGTGGTGCACTTGGGTCACCTTCCAGGTTGTTAAAATTTAAATGTTTTTGTTCACTTTTTTTACTCTAAAAATGTACATGTATTAATATAATTAAGAAGGTGTGGTATGAGTGCCAATGAGACAACTCTCCACATTGTTTGTTTGTATTATATTAGTATTTTCGAAAGTGTGTAATCATATTTGTATTTAATTTAATGCCTCAGTTGCTACAGGTTGGGTTTTTTTTCGGTCTGTTTTATTTGCTCGTAACATTCAAAATATACTGTATATGATCATTTCCTTCATTTAACTTGTCTGGGAAATGCAAAATGACCGGGTCTACTAAATTTGTATGTACATGTGCAAAATAAAATCTTATTGATACATGAAATAGATACATTTAAAAAGCGATAAAAACAGGATATCTTCAAGTATAAGTGATTTCCATTTAACCCCATTTCGTCTCGTGTGTACATCCTTAACGCCTGGATTAAGTTTCAATGAAGTCATAAAACACATGTATCATCGCGTCGGCACAATTTCTTGTTTAACATGTTTAAGCAGGTTTTTACCTCACCCTTTTCTGCTTTCAGATTTTCAAATACAATGGGGAAACGAAACAAGTACAGAAATTATGCTCTAGAGGATATCAAAAATGCAGTACAAATGGTTGAAAGTAAGGCAATGTCAATTCGATCCGCATCACGACAATACAATGTTCCAAAAACGACTATTATAGACAAACTTAATGGTAGATCTAGTCTTCAAGCAAGATCAGGACCTAGTCCGGTATTATTTGATAGTGAGGAAGAAATGCTAGTCCACTGGGTCATAGATATGGCAAAAATCGGCTATGGCCAAACAAGACAGCAACTTCTGTATACGGTGAAGACAATTTTGGATCATGACGGTAGGAAAACCCCATTTAAAAATAATTTGCCGGGTAAGGATTGGTTATATGCTTTCATGAAACGCCATCCTGAGATTTCTACTCGCACTCCGCAGAAACTTGGTAAGGAACGCGCAGTTATATCTTGGCAAAAAATAAAATGGTGGTTTGAAGATTTTGCAAAGTACCTAACGGAAAATTATGAAGAGGGAATAAATATATTGAAAGATGCTTCCCGCATATATAACGCAGATGAAAGTGGTTTTCCGCAAGATCCAAAATCTGGTAAAATTTTGGCTGCTAAAGGCAGTAAGAATGTGTATTCAACATGTTCAGCTGACAAATCACAGATAACAGTTCTTGCATGTATGAGTGCAACAGCACACTACTTACCACCTATGCTTGTATTTCCAGGGGAGCGTTTCCGGTTTAATCCACTAGAAGGTTTCACTGAAGCAGTACTTGGTCGGACAAAGACTGGTTGGATGGATTCCGAACTATTTTACACCTGGGTGCGTGATCATTTTATTACTGCCATAAAGGACCGAAAAGTAAAGCTACCGGTTATTTTGCTGGTGGATGGACATACTAGCCATATTAGTCTGGAAACAGCTCAGCTTTGTAAGTCTGAGAATGTTATATTGTACTGTTTGCTCGAACATGCAAGTCATATATTACAGCCTTGTGATGTTACTCTGTTTGGGCCTTTGAAGAAGCACTGGAGAGATTCAGTGAGAGATTACCAGTTCAAAAATCCGGGTGAATTTGTCACAAAATGTACCTTTGCTTCTGTATTTAAGTCGGCGTGGGCAAAAGGAACAACAGTTGATGTAGCAATTAAAGGTTTCCGTCATACGGGGCTTTATCCATTTTCAGTTGAAAGTGTAGATAAATCTAAAGTCGAGCCATCTGAAGTATTTGCCAGGGCAAAACCAGACCAGGATCTCGGTAATGACGACGATATGAATTGTAAAGATGTCCAGGTTGATAGTCGTCCAGTTACCAATAGTTCTGGGACCTACAATCTAGATCAAGAACCCGTACAAATTGCTGATGAGGCGGATACAGAAATTGCTTTAATGCCATCTGAAATTTTTGACTCTGTCTCATGTGAAACATCACATACAATAGTTGAAGAATTGCATGATCAGCCTCCTTGTCTTTATCCAGAAATCATCATACAAGTTAATCCATGCAATGTCAATGTAACACCACACAAAGACGAAAACAAACAATCGTGTGAAAAAGCACCTTCATCATCTTTTGAACTCCTACTTGTTACTCCAAGTGAACAAAAGACTCTCAAGAAAAAGAAAACTCGCACTGTACTACCAAAAGCCGTATCGGGATCGGAAATGATAAAAATTTTAGAGAATAGAAAACAGCAGAAAGAAGATGAACAGGAAATGAAAGAAAAGCGTAAGATTGATAGAGAATTAAAACGCAAACTAAAGGAAGAGGAAAATGCTAAAAAGGAAGAGAGAAAAAACGAGAAAAAGAAAAGAATGGAAGAAAATAAGAAACGTAAATTATCCAAAAAACAAAATAAATCGGAGAAATCGACTACTTCCAGGCTTTGTTCCAAGTGTTTACTTGAAACAGACGATGTTTATATATGTTGCGAGATTTGCTCCTCCTTTTATCATGCAAAATGCTCTGGTGTTGACTTTTCTTGTGTGCATATTGACGACATCGTTAGCTTTCCATATGAGTGTGATGATTGCCTCTAAAAACCGTCAGATATATTATGTGACAAAATTTTCAAAATGAATGTATGACTTGTTACAAATTCTATATATTTATTACTACAGTGCAATGATTTAAAAGAAATAATATTGCTTCATGTATACTGTGATGCATTATCTGTTGTTATTTTCGAGAATTGGAACACATTTTTTTGGGGAGTCATTAGTCTTTGGTACGGGTGTGTGTTGCACAGTCTTTAGTTTTTGTGTGGTTCTTGTTGCAGTCTAGTTTTTTGTGGGGCTCGTGTTGATCAATCTTTAGTTTTTTGTGGGATTCGTGTTGCAGTCTTATGTTTTTGTGGGGTTCGTGTTGCAGTCTAGTTTTTTGTGGGTTTCGTGTTGCACAATCTTTAGTTTTTGTAGGGTTAATGATGCCCAGTCTTTAGTTTTTTGTGGGGTTTGTGTTGCTCACTCTTAGTTTTCTGTGTTGGGTATGTGTGGACTGTCGTCGTATATTTTTAGTTTAATTGTCCCTTTGGTATCTGACCCCCCCTCCCCCCCCCCCGTATTTTATCTTAGAATAAAGAACATTTTGAAAAATGATAAATTCAGCGTGGCTTCGGCAATTTGTTACTAATCGTTTTTCTAATACATTTCTGTCATAAATAATTACTTGCCGTAACTTTAGGGAGAAACTATTTTATTTTTATTTGTTTGAGGGGGTTATCATAATGTTAGTCCTATAATATAAGCCTTCTTGTGTTCAATGCATATTCAAGCGCGTGTTCTTTATCAATCAATTATATGGACCGTAAAAGGGCACACTGAATGAACAATATCACGTGCACCACTATAATTATTCACACAAAGAAACACTTATTTTATTCATCTGACAATGTGATCTTATCAATACAGGTCACGACAATTAATTTAAATTCGCAAATCCCGTGCAAGCAGTTGTAGAGATTCATTTTTTCTTGTGAAATCCGCTTAAAACAGGTAATTCGAAATTTTCAGAAACACAACATTGATTTTTCTTAAAGCCTGCATGCCTGAATAATATCAGTTGCTGATCAAAACTTGTAACGTTCGTGTGATTACCGAAACGGTATCACTTTTAGAAGTTAAATGGCCGTTTATCTCCACTTACGATGGCAAAATAATTATCAATTAAACACTTCATGAACAATTGATTCTGGGGTCGAACCATAATATAATGTTTTTAGTGATATGACAGAAGGAAATTAGAAAGTGGTCGAAAATGTCCGACCATGGTCGAAAATACCCGAACATGGTCGAAAATACCCGAATATTTAACAACGTCAAAATAGTCATTACTAATGCAATTATCAAAAATTAAGTATTGTTTCTTCGACGAAAATAATGTCCAATATGTAAAGATGTTCACTTGGAACGTGAAGATGACCATTGTTTTTTCTCTGACGTCACAATCGAATTTACCGTTAAGTGGTCGAAAACTGCCGACGTTGCCCTATCTTCATACGTCTTAAAACAATTTGTAATCTATGAGTTTTTGATTATGCGGCAATGTGTAACCATTAAACAAACACACACGCACCAACAAAATGACTAGATACATGCTGAACAATATGTGATAGGAACCATCTTGACTTAACAGCCGCTCAGGTTGTTTGTGACCTTTTGCCCTGTTTAAAAAACATTACGTACTTTGGAGGTGAAGATTAACACTGTTCTTGTGCTTTTCAAAATTTGTCAAGAAATTCCATTATCTTCTCAATGAAAAGGGAAAAGACATTAGGGGGGAAAAAAGGTGGATTTAGGAGATAACTGTAATGTATTTTAAGCTTGGCCTTCGTAAAACGTAGATTTTACTGTCGCAAATTGAGTTTACCTAGCGACGCGGAGCGGAGATAGGTAAACGGATATTTGCGACAGTAAAATCAAGTTTTACGAAGGCCAAGCTTAAAATACAATACAGTTATCTCCATTATAATGCCACATATTAAAATAAATGTCATTTAATAAATATTTTGGCTTAAAAATGGCATAAATGAAAAAGTCCGCGAAACTGTTGCATTGTCTTTAGCATCTAAACAATGTGACGTCATGTGTTTACTCTGGATGTCAAACATGAATATTAAACATTTTTTTACTTTTCGTACGCTTCAGAATGGTTTCAATATAGACTAAAAGAAGATTTTGAGGCTCAAAATGTGAATATCTTGTTTATTTTTTGAGAAATTACATATCCCAGAATTCAAAATGGTGGCTTTCTTAGTTACGGACTGGTAGAACGTGGAATCTAACCCCTCAAAATACAGCCCGTAACAGAGAAGTGATCGAATTCGCGTTTCTTTACCGTCAGAATAAGTTACGTTATCGACAAACTTATTTCAGAAGTGACATAATTTATTTTTCTTCATCGACTAAATATTTTATGTCCAATGTGTAAGTTTCCATAGTTTAGGTCGAAGTTTTTTTCTTTATATCGTCTATAATCTCTATACTTTCGTTTCCATGAAAAGGCAAATATAGCTTACGTTTACATACAACAAGAACGAATGTCACTGTACATGCTGTAGTTTATACATTGTTTCTTTAAAAGTTGTTACTAGTATAAAAAAAATATTTGCATCACTTTATCCAGGTTCATTTAATTTTAGAAATCACCGATTACTTATCATACACTGCTTGCACTGTGAATATTTATGGGATTCAACCCTGTAATAGTTTTTCTTTCGTCTGATACAGAATACCCCATATCTTTTCCTTTTCATACCTATCTGTTTATTATGTCCCTGGGATTATGTCAATCATACATTGTTGCAAAAAAAAGAAGATGTGGTATTATTGCCAAGGAGACAACTATCCACAAAAAGATCCAAATGACACAAACATTAACAACTATAGGTAGCCGTACGGTTATGCTTGTACTTTGTCATAGAAAAGACTGAAATAAATTTCTTTCAAATCGAAGCAAAAAATACAAATGTACCCTTTAACATTTGAAAATTACGGAGCCCCGCTAGGGACATGCAAAGAAAAAAAAATATATTGTGCGCACAAAATAATATATTGTGCGCACAACTTAAATATATTGTGCGCACAACTTAAATATATTGTGCGCACAAAATAATATAATGAGCGCACAAAATAATATAATGAGCGCACAAAATAATATATTGTGCGCACAACTTAATTATATTGTGCGCACAACTTAAATATATTGTGCGCACAAATTAAATATATTGTGCGCACAAAATAATATAGTGTGCGTTAAATTCTTTGACCTTACACATGATACAGGTCTTCAATGTCTCCTTTTTAAAGTGACAGAATGGAGAAATGCATAAAGTTTTCTTTTGAAATGGGGCTAGAATACATGGATATATTCATCATTGTATTTGTATCAACTCCTGACAGGAATACTGAAGAAGTAACGTTTATTTCGTCTGACACTTGGTTTACCAACAAATGCGTTGGAAGCCTCCACTTTATATCAGAGTTTATTGGAACGGTTTGAAACAGACTTGGCAAAGAGCGAGGAAACTATCGAACTTATGTACACTTTGATACTATGGCTTTACCTGTTTTCTGGTAACAAATATGAATAAAAGTACTTTTTGCACTTATACTCAATTCATGACTTTGATTTTGTTACCCTGTTCGACGACAGAGATGGTCATTACATTGTGTATATTGAAAAGTCTTTACGTCCGTTCATCCGTCCGTCTCTGTTTATTGTAAATGTTTTGGTTATAGTTTATGATGAAGTTTTAGTGTCACCAACTTAAATGAACTATGTGGTTTCTAAGAAGGTATCATTGTAAAAGTGTAGAGTAAGTCAAATCCACTGAAAACTGAATACACGTACAAGTTGTTTTGTTGTTGTTGTTGTTGTAGTTTTTGTTTTTGTTTTTATTTTTGTTTTTTGTTTTTTATCAAAGATAAAATTGAGAATGGAAATGGGGAATGTGTCAAAGTACGGAAGCCGATAAGGGCCATTCAAAAAAAAAATTATGTCGTAATTACGACATAGCATGTCGTAATTTCGACATAACATGTCGTTATTACGACATCTCTATGTCGTAATTTCGACATAACATGTCGTTATAACGACATCGCTATGTCGTAATTTCGACATATCATGTCGTAATAACGACATCACTATATATAAAAGAATATGTATTATGATTGCCAAGAGACTGAATGAAACAGATATTAACAACTTTACGTCATCATAATGCCCCCAAAAATTAGAAAAGCTCCCGCATAGTCAGCTATAAAAGAGGGAGGAAAGATACCAGAGGGAGAGTCCCGAAATGCTGTGTTGCAGACAGTGTTATTATTCAATTATTAGCTCCCTTGGTAAAACTCCAAATTTCATATTTAATGCATTTTATTGTTAAATAATTTACATGAAGCTTAATAAGTATATATTTGTTTATTGCATAGCTTTTGCTATTTGAATTCATTGGTTAAAGATATTTATTTATATTGTAAAATTTAATATTTGCATCGTCGCAAAATCTTTGGATACCTTCTTTGAATACCTTCAGTGAGAAACTTATATATTTTATAAAAACCATTTGAGGTTAATCAATTAACTTTTGTGAAATGGCTGAACAGACAGATGAGGCAGATAATACAATATGAATATGCGAGCCTAACTTGACAGCTAAGCATTTCATCTCCCTCAAAATAAGCGCATACCACATGGCTTCTTGTAATAAGGGTGAAATAAAGTATCAATTGCTCTAATGCTACTTTCAAACGTTGGGCACGATATTCCTACAACACGTTACACTTAAAATGCGACGTCGAAGAGGGTCTTTGACTTCGATTAATTTTTGCACGTTTTATTCGGTTTTTTATATTGTTGGTTGATTCTGGTTCTGTTCGTTTTGTGATGTCATTTTATCAAAAAATTACCTCGAGTTGTGGAAATCGATATAATAATGTTTACCCTTTAAGTTATTTCAACTTAAAATGCAGTACTGTCGCAAGTAATGTAGGAAGGAAAGATGGAACATGTATACGGTTTTCATATATTTTTTTTTATCATAGGATGTTTAACTTTCAAGTTGCATATCATTTGTCATTGTAAAATTTCTATATCTTAATTCATCCCCAATACAAATATATCTGACACTCTGCAAGTAAATCGAACATGTTTACCCTTGGTTAAATTTGAATAGAATTGTATTTTCCCTGACACATAAGTTGTCGAAATACACCCCTTCAATTACTTGAACCTTGGCTGGAGAAATATTTCCCAAGTCATCTTCAGATGTATACATTTTAAAATATAGTAATCTACTCCTGGGTCGTCCGCGAAAACGGCAAACAAAAATATAATCCCGTTTTTTTTTAATTCGATGAAACGGTTTTCGTTGCTGTTTGGGATTCGTCTTTCAATTACCTCTATTTCATGCACAAGTTTATATTGACGAAAAGTTCCGGCTTCGCTAGTACAGGAATTACTTCATCACGAAATAGCAGGACAAATTGCGAAGTAAAACATTCCGTGAACTGGTATTAAGTGTTTTGATATTGGTGATTGCAACTAACTGAAGTGACGACTTTAAATGATCTATTTCGGAGTACTTCCGTAACAAGTTCAATTTATTTTACAAAATGGGATTTTCCCCCCATTTCCAAATTCTTTTGAATAAATCGTTAAAAGCTATACAATTAATAAAAATTGCAAAATTTAACCTGTGTCGAACCTATTTCCCCGGGCGGAGTCTTTAGCAACATGCACTATTTTTTTTTCGGCAGTAATCATTAACATCTTTCTCCAAATTTCATAACACGATTTGTTTTAATTATCATAAACATTTAATTGAAACTTTAGCACATTTAACGTCGGAAATTAGCGTCTTTAGGATTTTAGACGTTTTCAGACATTTGGAAAAATTGGCTACCGTTTTGTAATGTATGGAAGCTGTTACGGCCAGAAATCGCCTTTAAATTGTAGCCAACAAAAGACACAAATCAATAGTAAAATTTAACAATATTTATTATACAAAAGTTTACAAAAGGTATTACACAAAATTTACTGTTAACTTAACTGTCAAAATATGAGTCCAATCTGTTATCTTTATCTGTATCCGGAAATCTTTCGGAATCCAATCTGAATATTATGTTCACTACTAAGGTCACAATCCAGTATGATGTTGTTTGTAGAATAAAAGTGTCAATCCAAATGCTGTGAATACTAATGTCTATCAATGTCTATGTCCAAGTTTAATTATGAGAGTTTAACTTTAGTGTCTGTATATATAGTGTTGTCATGGAAAATTCTAGAACACTCTATAATGGAACATTGTGGAAAATCCTGGAAAGTTACAACGGAAGTTTCTGGAATAACGTAGAAGTTTAAATTACGCATCTTTTATCAGGATCATTCTAGAAAGTTCCAATCATTCATAAACTGCACAGTTATAAGATTATTTGGTAAACAACTATCAGGCCATACAACACAAATTAGGCCAACATAAATAAACATAATAATTACAATATCATAACACCTCCCCCCTTAAAAGAAGTTTTAGTGTAACAAAAACTTATCATGAATAATATGAACAAAAATACATAATATATACAAAGTGATTTAATAAGCTCTAGATAAAGCATCAGCTATTACATTATCTTTACCCTTAATATGTTTTACAATTACATCATATTCCTGTAACAATAAACTCCACCTAGTCAACCTCTGATTCTTGTTTCTCATTTTATGCATGAAGGTGAGAGGATTATGATCAGTATAAACAAGAATAGGATATACAGTGGGATTCAAATATACATCAAAATGTTGAAGTGCTGACAACATTGCAAAACACTCTTTTTCAATAGTTGAATAATTTTTCTGATGTTTATCTAATTTCTTAGAAAAATATGATATAGGTTTTTCAACATTATCATCTGTCTCTTGATATAAAACAGCTCCTATTCCTACATCGCTTGCATCAACGGCAAGTTTAAATTGTTTTTCAAAGTCTGGAGTAATCAGAACTGGACTATTAATTAAAAGTGATTTGCTATTTTCAAAAGCTTTTTGACAATTTTCACTCCAGATAAATTTAGAATCTTTCCGTAAAAGATGAGTCAATGGTTGAACAACAGTAGCAAAATTTGAACAAAATTTTCTGTAAAATCCAGTCATGCCTAAATATCTCATAAGTTGCTTTCTATTTGTAGGAGGTGGAAATTTGGAAATAGCTCCCACTTTAGCCATAATAGGTTTTACTTGACCTTGGCCAACTGTATGCCCTAAATAATCAACAGTGGCCTGACAAAATTCACTTTTACCAAGATTAACAGTCAAATTTGATTTTGACAATCTATCAAAAGTATCATACAAATGTTTTAAATGCTGTTCCCAGCTATCACTACATATAATAAGATCATCAATATAAGCATAACAACAGTCTAAATCTTTTATAACATTATTGATCATTCTTTGAAATGTAGCTGGTGCACTTTTCATGCCAAACGGCATTACAGTATATTGAAATAAGCCATCTGGTGTAACAAAAGCTGATATTTCACGAGCTCTCTGTGTCAATGGAACTTGCCAATAACCTTTCAATAAATCAAATTTACTCACAAATTTGGCTTGACCAATATTGTCAATACAATCGTCTATCCTTGATATCGGATAGGAATCAGATTTTGAGACTGAATTTACTTTTCTGAAATCAGTCACGAAACGATAGGTTTTATCTGGTTTTGGCACAAGGAGACAAGGAGAGCTCCATTCACTGTTACTCGGCTCAATAATATCATTGTCAAGCATATATTTAATTTCTTTTCTCATAACTTCAAGTTTGAGTGGATTGAGCCTGTAAGGATGTTGCTTAATTGGAGAAGCATCTCCGACATCAACATCATGACAAACAGCAGTGGTTTTGTTTGGCACATCTGGAAAAAGATTTTTAAAAGAAAATACCAAAGTTTTTATTTCTTCTCTACGATCAAAAGACAGATGTGCAAGTTTTGAATCTAAATTTGACAAAATTTCTGAATTTTTCAATCTAACTGTCTCTTCCATAGTTTTACAACTAAAAGTTGGTTCAATTACATCTGGTTTGTCATGATTGTTCTCAAAGTTAACCATGCCTAAAGTGGCAACTGGTTTACTATCACATAGTACATTAGTACGCTCAAAATATGGTTTTAACATATTAATATGACACACTCTATTTTGTTTGCGCCGACCTGGAGTTTTTACAATATAATTCAAATCATTAATTTTATTCTCTATTGTATAAGGACCACAATATTTAGCCTGTAAAGGATGTCCAGGGACAGGCAGAAATACAAGTACCTTATCACCAGGCTCAAAAACTCTGTCCCTGGCATCTTTATCATACCATATTTTCATCTTGTTCTGTACATTTTTTAAGTTTTTCTGAGCAATTTGACAAGCAGTATACAATTTTTCTTTAAATCTAGATACATAGTCTAAAAGATTCAAGTCAGTATGTTCAGTAAGCCACTTTTCCTTAATCAATTTTAACGGTCCCCTTACAGTATGACCAAATACCAACTCAAAGGGACTAAATCCAAGGGATTCTTGAACAGCCTCTCGAACCGCAAAAAGTAGAAAGTGAACTCCATCATCCCAGTCTCTGTCAAATTGAAGACAAAAAGTTCTAATCATGTTCTTCAATGTTTGATGAAAACGTTCTAAGGCACCTTGAGATTCTGGATGATAAGCACTTGATCTGTACTGAGCAATCCCTAACTGGTATACGACTTGCTGAAATAAACCTGACATGAAATTTGATCCCTGGTCGGACTGTATAGACTTAGGAAGTCCTACTAATGTGAAAAATTTGATCAAAGCTTTGACGATAGTAGGTGTCTTGATATTTCTGAGCGGAATAGCTTCAGGAAAGCGGGTAGATGTACACATGATTGTCAATAAATATGCATTTCCAGTCTTGGTCTTTGGTAAAGGTCCAACACAGTCAATTAGAACTCTGCTGAAAGGTTCGTCAAAGGCTGGAATAGGCAGAAGTGGTGCTGGTGGTATTTTCTGGTTAGGTTTACCAACAACCTGGCATATATGGCATGATTTGCAGTATTCTGCGACATCATTTCTAAGTCTGGGCCAGTAGAAATGTTGCAATATTTTTAGGCAAGTCTTCCTTATACCTAAGTGCCCAGCCAAGGGGGTGTCATGGGCAAGACCAATAATTTCTTGCCTATAAACTTTAGGCACCACCACTTGGTATAGCACTCTCCATTCCTCCTCTGGGGTGGCATCAGGAGGCCTCCACTTCCTCATTAAAATGCCGTCCTGATGGTAATAGCATTCGGCCACTTTGTCTGCTTCCTCCTGTGGTTGAGCTCTCTGGCTGAGCTGAAGAATCTCAGGGTCTTTATGTTGTTCTTCAGATAAATTCTTTCGGTCTAATGAATGGCTGTTAACGTCTGGCCATGGCATAATAACATTCTTGTTAACACTAGGTGGTTTTGTAATGGCCTTTTCTGAGCTACCAGGACCTTCAATGTCAGCTATAAAAGTGTCAGAAAGGTCCATGTAATCAAACTTGTCTTCTTGCAAAATCTCATTTTGTTGTTTTCTAGCCATCGCCCTAGTAACAACACAAGCTGGATACAATTCAGCATCATCTTCAGGTGATTTAAAATCCACCACCGGTTCACTGGTAACAATTGGTTCAGCAACCACTTTGTTCCTAGCTAGATCATTTCCTAGCAATAATGTAACACCCTCAACAGGGAGATTAGGACGAACACCCACAACAACTGGTCCAGTTATCAAATCTGACTTCAGATAAATTCGATGGAGAGGAACATCTATACAACCTAACTCTACACCTTGTAACAAAACGGAGGCACCAACAGAAGTATTCTCGGACAAAGGCAACACACCTTCTAACAATAAAGACTGAGAAGCTCCCGTGTCCCGTAAAATCTTAATAGGCTGAAGAGTGGTATCATCAACAATAGAAATAAACCCATCAGACATAAAGGGTTTATATTCCTCCATGTAATCACAAAAACTGGACGTAAAAGCCTGACTCGCAGGACATTCCAACGTACTGGTAATATAAGGTGTCGTACAAGCACTGGATTTTGGCTTATTATCTCGTTCATTCTTCTTCTGGAGTCTAAAACAATCAGCCATCAGGTGACCATTTTTCTTGCAATAAGCACAAATCAGTGACTTCTTCTCAAAAGTATCAAATTTTGGACTAGACATATTATAACTGGACTGACTCTTATTCTGTGGAACAGGCTTACTATCAGTATGCTCAGTGCTTTGATTTTTGTAATTTCCACTGGAAGTATTAACATTTTGACCCTTGAAACTTCTTTTATGTGAAAGAGTATAATTATCTGAAATAACAGCTGCATCATGTATGGACTCAACAGGTTTGTCGTCTAAATGTGTTTTTAAGTCTAAATGAACACATTGTTTGAACTCTTCTAATAACATCAATTGTCTTAGGTTATCAAAATTGTTATCTGTTTTCTTTGAAGTAAGCCATTTATCAAATAGATCTTCTTTTTCCCGAGCAAATTCCACATAGGTTTGCGAATCAAACTTTTTATAAGATCTAAATTTCTGTCTATATGCTTCTGGTACTAGCTCATAGGCTTTCAAAACTTCCTGTTTCACCGTGTCATAATTAGAACTTTTTTCTGATGGAAGTGCAGCGTATATTTCAGCGGCCTTACCCTCAAAAACACTTTGCAGCATGGTAGTCCAATACGGCATTGGCCATTTCAAATTATTAGCAATTTTCTCAAACTGTGGAAAATATTTATCGACTGTTTTTTCACAAAATTTTGGAACCAAACGTATATTTTTTGCTGCATCAAAATAATCTGATATTGACTGGACTTTAGTGTTGCTTTCTTCTTTGACCATTTCAATTTTCAGTTTTTCCATCTCTAGCCTTTCCCTCATTTCAAGTTCTGCCTGTTTTAATTTAAGTTCATCTTGTTTTAATTTGAATTCATCTTCTTTTTCTTTTTCTTGTTTATCCATTTCCAATCTTTCCTTCATTTCCAGTTCTTTTAATCTAAGTTCATGTTCTAATTCAAGCTGTTTTAATTTAAAGGCGTCAACATTTTCGACCTTAAGTTCAAGAGCCTCTTCACCTAAAATTTCTGCGTCAACTAGTTTGTCTATAACCAAATTTTTTATAATTTGTTTTCTCATAGATACTTTAAAAACTAATTTCAGTTGTTTAGCTAGCAACACTAATTCCTCTTTCTTTAAATTATCAAAACTCTCCAGGTCTGGCGTTTTCAAAAATTTACCAGCATCAAATGCCATTTTGTAGAATTTTGTTGGCTAGTTATAATAAAAATATTAAACAAATTTTGAATAAAATATTTTTAAGATGTCCCGGACGAGCCCCCAATTTCTGTTACGGCCAGAAATCGCCTTTAAATTGTAGCCAACAAAAGACACAAATCAATAGTAAAATTTAACAATATTTATTATACAAAAGTTTACAAAAGGTATTACACAAAATTTACTGTTAACTTAACTGTCAAAATATGAGTCCAATCTGTTATCTTTATCTGTATCCGGAAATCTTTCGGAATCCAATCTGAATATTATGTTCACTACTAAGGTCACAATCCAGTATGATGTTGTTTGTAGAATAAAAGTGTCAATCCAAATGCTGTGAATACTAATGTCTATCAATGTCTATGTCCAAGTTTAATTATGAGAGTTTAACTTTAGTGTCTGTATATATAGTGTTGTCATGGAAAATTCTAGAACACTCTATAATGGAACATTGTGGAAAATCCTGGAAAGTTACAACGGAAGTTTCTGGAATAACGTAGAAGTTTAAATTACGCATCTTTTATCAGGATCATTCTAGAAAGTTCCAATCATTCATAAACTGCACAGTTATAAGATTATTTGGTAAACAACTATCAGGCCATACAACACAAATTAGGCCAACATAAATAAACATAATAATTACAATATCATAACAAAGCATTTTATTCCTTTAAGACCCAAATATGTAGTTAATAAGGAAAGAATCTTGGTATATTTTACTCTTCGTATATCTAACTTTTGTTTTGATCAATTATACAAAAATACGCCTTAACTGCTTTGAAAAATGAAATATCAACTTGGACAAAATGGCTACCGTTTGAAAAACGACTGTGTAGAGAAGATTTTATTGAATCAGTAGTATTTGAACTCACATGAGGCAAATATTTGTACTTTTGTTAGATATTATTATTGTCTTACTATTTTTATTCATTTTCTACTATAACATGCAGTCGAGTCAAAACATATATTGAATTTGTTTTAATATTGGTTCGTGTTTTCTAACATTTTTATTTTGTTTTGCGGATGAAATTTCGAAGATTCTGTTTTTAATCCTAGGGGTTGTAGGAACATCGCGCGTGCCCAACGTTTGAAAGTAGAAATAGAGCTATCAATACTTCAATACACCCTTATACCAAGAAGTCATGTAGTTTGCGCTTATATAAAGGGAGATGGAAAGCTTGGCTTGACTTGGTTGTACAATTTCTCTAAACGACTTTGTATGACTATACATCCCTAGCACTATGTGCCATGTTCACCTGAATTGGTATCTATAACATATATAAGTTTCTCACTGAAGGTATCCAAAGAAGGTAACCAAAGATTTTGCGACGATGCAAATATTAAACTTTACAATATAAATAAATATCTTTAACCAATGAATTCAAATAGCAAAAGCTATGCAATTAACAAATATATACTTATTTGGCTTCATGTAAATTATTTAACAATAAAATACATTAAATATGAAATTTGGAGTTTTACCAAGGGAGCTAATAATTGAATAATAACACTGTCTGAAAAACAGCATTTAGGGGACTCCCCCTCTGGTAGCTTTCTTCCCATCATTTATAGCTGACCATGCGGGGGCTTTTATAATTATCGGGGACATTATGATGACGTATAATTGGTAATTTCTTTGTCATTTAGTCTCTTGCCAATCATAATACATATTCTTTTAAATATAGCGATGTCGTTATTACGACATAGCTATGTCGTTAAAACGACATAGTGATGGCGTTATTACGACATGATATGTCGAAATTACGACATAGCGATGTCGTTTTAACGACATGTTATGTCGAAATTACGACATAGCGATGTCGTAATAACGACATGTTATGTCGAAATTACGACATGCTATGTCGTAATAACGACATGTTATGTCGAAATTACGACATGCTATGTCGTAATAACGACATAATTTTTTTTTTGAATGGCCCTTATCGGCTTCCGTATCAAAGAGACAACAACCCGACCAAATAAAAAAACAACAGCAGAAGGTCACCAACAGGTCTTCAATGTACTAGCGAGAAATTCCCGCACCCGGAGGCGTCCTTCAGCTGGCCCCTAAACAAATATATACTAATTCAGTGATAATGAACGCCATACTAATTTCCAAATTGTACACAAGAAACTAAAATTAAAATAATACAAGACTAACAAAGGCCAGAGGCTCCTGACTTGGGACAGGCGCAAAAATGCGGCGGGGTTAAACATGTTTGTGAGATCTCAACCCTCCCCCTATACCTTTAACCAATGTAGAAAAGTAAACTCATAACAATACGCACATTAAAATTCAGTTCAATGACTATGTTTGATCATGGTTAAGTAAGGTTCTCACCCAAAATGTACTGTTCGTTATTGAAATGTGACGGTGTGTTCAGTCTACGAAATTCACCATGAAATTGTGATCAAATAAAGATAAAACTGGGTACATATATAAAGCAGAAGATGCAATATGAGTGCCAATTAGACAGCTCTCCATCCAAGTCATAATTTATTAAAAGTTAACAGTTATTGGTTATAATACGGTCTTCATCACGGAGCGTTGGCTCACACCAAACCGCAAACTATACGGCCCAAAATGACTATAACAAAACGATAAACAGATATGAACCACACCAATAAACGACAATTACTGAATAGCAAGCTCCCGACATTGAACAGTATGCTTATTATGATTTAAATTTTTAAGCGTTGAATACAAATGTTTCGGGTCAAGTTATAGTTTCATTCTGATTGATAGAAGAGAGGACAAGAGGTCACTTATAGTAGACTATTTTTGATCGATTTCATTATAAAATTTTACAGTATGTTGTTCGTATTCATTATGAAACTAAAATGTTACGAAACAATTTAGGAATAGCCAATGAAGTTCCTCAGTGGAATATTTTGAAAAAAAACGAAACAATTATGATTCATTTTTTCCAAATATGGTCCGTTTTGGGGTATCATTTATTCAAAACTTTGTGACCCTCGATGCGATTGCCAAAGAGACAACTATATACATATACAACATAGCTCATACAAATACGGGTTATATTCTTCTCATATATTTTTATGATGGCATGATACTCAACCCCTAACGGTAAGGAATT
Source organism: Mytilus galloprovincialis (assembly GCA_037788925.1). Taxonomy (NCBI): domain Eukaryota; kingdom Metazoa; phylum Mollusca; class Bivalvia; order Mytilida; family Mytilidae; genus Mytilus; species Mytilus galloprovincialis. The sequence goes on along the minus strand of CM075334.1, from coordinate 16,320,786 downwards.
TGCTTGATATTCATATGATTAAAACATAATCTTTCAATCAGTTTAGTTGAGGTGTCCATATTTTTGTTTATAGGCCAGCGGAAGCACGCATTTGGGTGCGGGATTTTTCCTTGTTGTATTGAAGAACCAAATATATCTGAGAAACAACCCTTATATGATTTGCGCGCCTTATAATTATTTTGTACATTAAATACAGTTTTAGATACCATGTATACCTTTATCATTGTATCTAAAAAAAAAAAATAGACCAATTCTGAGATATGACGATACCGACCAGCCAAATATATATTATACATTACAATCACTCTATAAAACAAATATTGTTAATTTATTCCTTATAGTATCTGAAAAACATACCAAACAAGAATCAAATAACATGGACCAATGAACCATGAATATAAAATCAAGGTCAGATTAATATAATTGCAAGATAGACAATTTCACCATACAAACATTCCATACCCCAAATATATATTTAACTAAATGCTTAAAGTATCCGAGAAATACACCAAAACACAAACATTTTACTTTGCCGGACCACTTAACCCTGAAAATGATGTCAATGTCAGATGACACCTGTGAAGTGGACATTTAGACATTAAAATCGTTCAATACAACCAAATATAGAAAAACTATTGCATTTGGTATCTTAGATTTTGTCTAAACCACGAACACATAACACGAACACGTAAAATGAGGTCATGGTCAAGTGAAAACTGTTTTCCTAATTTTGGGAGCACACCATATTATTTTAGTGCGCACAGTATATTATAATGTGCGTACAATATATTTAAGTTGTGCGCACAATATATTTAAGTTGTGCGCACAATATATTTAAGTTGTGCGCACAATATATTATTTTGTGTGCTCAATATATTATTTTGTGCGCACAATATATTTAAGTTGTGCGCACAATATATTATTTTGTGCGCACAATATATTTTTTTTCTTTGCATGTCCCTAGCGGGGCTCCGTAGAAAATTGCTCTTTATCTTAAGTTATTGACGAATATTTGAAATTTAAACCTCTATAAGATGTGATGTACGGCATTTCATTTCATCATTGGTAATGATCCATATCTGACAGAGAAGAAATATTCATAATTCTCAGAAAGTTTTCGTAAATATTGTTAGATACCACTAATCGTTCCAACAATCAAGACAACAGAGACAAACAGGGAAACAAATATGAAAATGAAAAGATATGACTTAAGTGTTAGCATGTTCAGGGAGACGGCACCCAATTTACAAAAAATAATTGATGTTTTAAGGAACTGTAGAGAACTCCACAGGTTTTCAACAAGGGTAGATTCAAAACCTTGAATATGAAAGCCTCGAAATCCATGATACTTTTTCTGTGGGGTAGTTAGTATATCTACAAAATCCAATCATGTACACGACATATAATACATGTATATGCATGCATGTATATTTATATATTGGGAATTCATTTGTTTTTCCAAACAGAATTATAAGGTTATGTATAAGTGCCTCCGTTCACTATAAATTGTAAATTGTCTTCCTAAAGACCAGCAAAAATAAATAGCACAAGTTCACGTAGTCATACAAAAGTCGTATAATTTACGTTACCGAACAAAAAATCAGAAATACGGAATATTATAAGTGAATGGTTTGGCATGTGAAACGGACGAAGACACATTCTAACAGAAGTACAAATACCATTCCTCCCTTTTGTGTATACATATGAGTAAACATTTCAAAGTTATTGATTGAATTCAAATCCATCACACATAATAAAGGACTTCATTCCTATCAAACACCTTTTTAATTGTTTACCAGTATATTTCTTTTAGTTTTGGGTAAAATTGTAAAGGAAATAATACTATCAAGACGTCCTTCCATAAACCTGTTTTTTCTGTTCTGACTTTGAAGAAATGACTACTTTTCGCCCAATCGAAATGATGCATGGACATATTTTGTTTCATATTATTAGAATTATATTGAATTGTCGTTACAAAGTAATTGCATTAGAATGTCCGATCATGAGGCAGCAAACTGACAACCACTTGACAATGAACGTTTAATTTATGTTATCATTTGTAATTCACATTTAACATTTCCACAGGCGCTAAACTGACAGCTGAATACGGTACTGGTTTCAAGTTTGACACGTTAAGAAACGGTCTACAGAGGAATCAACTCGATGGAAAAGATGACTTCAAAGATGTTAAATTTGTCGTTTCAAGGACATCAAATGATAAAATACAGATATCTCTGACAGACAAAAATGGCGGTCTACAGAGTATACATGTAGCCTCACTGATGAAGGCAGATATTGATCAAGGTTTGTTGCTGAATATTTCGTATCTTTTTTTATTATTTTTCAGAACTGTTTTTAATTACAAATTCCTTTATCTTTGAGAGACTAGACGTAAGATCTAATTAAATTTGGTTATACCATGAAACACGTTTTCCTAATGAACAGTTATTTTTTTCTTGAAGTGTTGTATGGTCAATTAAATTTCCGAATAATCTTCCTGAACTTGTTTACTCACACATTTTGCGACTTATGAGTTGAATGCTTCTTTCGATAAATGTATTGCCAATTTGAGTTAGAAAGGCGTTGACTGAACCACATTCTGTATAATGCGCTTTTCATACTAAAAATGCGCTCTTGATCAACGATTTCACAACCGTGTAAAGTTATAAGAAGAGGCATTTAATTCTTATAATTGCATTTTCATGCTGTAACAATGAAGTAAAGAATTGTATCAAGTTTTCATTTGTTTTTCTATGCAATATAAAAAAAATTGTCATGGATAGCACGTGCAGTTATAGCTTTTGTATTTTATACGGGATAAAGTATGAAATCGGAGTGCCTCGCGAATGTTGTCAACCAATAAAAATCACGGATTCTAATGAAACACACATGTAACGTAATCATTTGTATATTCAAAACGATCCAAAAAACCAACATACTAACACGCTCGAGGCAAGCACACTTCAACAATCCCGTCGAGGCAGTATCGCTTGATGTAAAAAAAAATCAAACCAGAGGTGTACCCTTGACCATAAGCTTTCGGCTGAAATCAATATATAACTCTGTGATGCTATAATCATTTCTAAATATATGTTTTACGATCATATTTTCTTGTTTTGTAGATATTTTGTCCGGTGGATTTAAGTACAGTCTGCGCAAAATAGCCATGGAGCAATCAGGACCTGCAATTCATACTCCTAGTGCAGGTGCACGAACAGGTACACGCATATTAATAAATTTGAAGATCGGAATAAGGAGCTGTATTTTATGTACAGATCCAGACGCCCAGTCCCATTTAACTTAAGTGCACAATATTATTATTTCATAGTAAGAGATGTTTTGATCATAGCATCCTCTTATTATTCAGAAACTTTCATATATTTTTTTACGCTGTTAACGTTAAAAGTTATTTAAAATAAAAATGCAGAGTGCTGGATTATGTTGTTTTTATGTGGTATTCCATAGATCGTTTTTGGTATCTATCTAACTCTGCTTGAGACTCAGCTACGGAAGTTATCTCTTTGGTTCTTTATAGGCTTCCAATATTTATGTACGGACCATAGATATATCAGAAAACATCAAACATATCAAATTAAATTCTACCTGTAGCGTGATGAAACACGAGACTCAATACGTGTACTGTTGAAGGATGCTTATAAACATTTAGAATACTTATTTCAAAATCTTATACGTTGGTGTCTCTGCAGTTTTTGAGATCAATGATAAATACCGTGTTTATGCGTTTTAGGTGGCAGCGGAGGAAATGGAGGAGAAACTGCTGGTATAGTGATTGGTGTATTGGTTGTTATTGGTATTGTACTTGCAGGACTTTTCTTCCTGTACAGAAGGAGAAGGTACTACGTGGTCATGAAGGCCCTCTATAAAAAAGGGGGTCAATAATTTTTTTATGTATAGTAAAATTGAGAATTGATATGGGGAATCTGTCAAAGAGACAACAACCCGACCACAGAACCGGAATCAGTCCAAGGCCAACAATTAAAACATAGAGAAAATCACAATCTTACTTTTGCGATTTTGAGCTAGAAATGATGAACGGTTGTAAAAAAAATATATAGAATAAAACAAAGGTTATCGTGCTTTCTTTCAAGAAACATAGGACTCAAAATTGATATTGTAGTAATTTTGTGTTTTTCTGACAACATTTAAAAAAATTCAAAAGGGAAATTGGTTTATTATGAAACTATGATTAATATGCTTCAGGAATAAGATATGTATCTTGAAATTCGTATCATTACTTGTATCTTCAAATTTCAGACCTTTTGATGTATTTGTTCAGGTTAGATACCTTCATATCTCTTGGCAAACAAAAACACATACAGAAACAGACACGCACAATATGTATCACACGTACGTGATATATCATCATATAATGATATTTATGTTATGTTGTAGTATTCCAGAAATTTCTAGATTCAAGGTATTTGACAGAATTTCTTTCCGGCGACCGAAAGTAAAGAGACCACATGTTGAAGTACCCCCATTCTTACGATTTTCGTTTAGATCTGAGCAGGCTGAAAATGTTGGACCATCTCATCAAGGTTTTGAAAATCCAATATTCGGAAATTCTCCTGTCGGCGTAAGTTTTTCAATTTGTTTTTTGAATAATTTAAATCGAATGTGATGTTTTGTGTAAATGTTTTAGACATATGTTTGTATGTATAAAAATAAGATGATATATGATTGTCAATGAGACAACTCTCCACAAGAGACCATATAACACGAAATTTAACAGCTACAGGTCACCGTACGGCTTCAACAATGACCAAAGCCCATACCTCATAGTCAGCTATAAATGGACACCTCAGCAGATGCATAGGGATCACTTCTTTAGTATAGTGTTGTTGTCGTAAGTTCACACTTAGTCCGCAACTCGCATGAAAAAGCTTGACAAAATTTGTTCTAACTGTAGGAAATGAAATTGTGTACCTGTTATTTCGATTTTTTTTAGATACTAGTAAGTGATTTTCGAAAACCCTGTTTATTTCATACTTCGTATACATTTGCTATCTTGGAAGAGTCATTTTTTTTTTAAATAAATATACATTCGGAAACCGGTATTGTGTCTGTTTTATTTGTGATAAAACTCGAGATGAAAACGATAAATGCATAATGGTGTGACCTTAATATTTTATTTTATATGCATTTCAGGTAGACAAGCCAATGGATTTGGAACTGATGCCACCACCATTGGAAAGTGAAGAGCAACCGACATTTGACACATCCGGGTTCGATAATCCTCTTTATGATACATACATTCAGGTACCAGTCTTTGTATATATCCGGAGTTTATTATGAGCTTGTCGGCCGTTTTTAAGTTTGTCCCTTTTGTAAATTGAAAATTGATTTCAAGAATTATTGGATTATGTCATCAAGATTTACATTAACTTGATTTCTGTGTATTTTAATTCAAAATGCACGTTTATATAATTTTTTCTGTTTTGTTGGATTACTGTCTTATTTACAGTTATCGATATTAAATAGTATAATAATTATTTCAGGAATCACCATTCAGTGATGCTGCAACTGTTGAAATCGAAGAACCAAGCAAAGAAAAATCGGGATTACCGGAAGACTGAAAATAAATTGAACAATCACAATCGTGCTATATATTTTTTAAAGGAGACAATTTAATGAAATTGTGGACATCGATTTATAGAAAATTTCTGACATGTTTAGTGATACACGCACAAATTTGAAAGGGTATTTGTTTTATCGACACACAACATATGACCGTGGTTGTCATTGTAAATATAAAGTAAATTCTCTTAGGGGAACATTTCATTGAGTACAAATTTTATGTGATAACAATTGTATTACATGATTGTCAAAGTTTTCAGACATACTTCTATTTTTACATAATATATTGAACAGTAGATGGGCTATTTGGTTTAATTATTGTCTTATATTGGTCCATATTCCGCTGCATCGTCTTTAGCGAGTCCGAATATTCAGAGACAGGATTAGCTATGGCCTTCCTTTCCATATCTTGACAATCTGTGTTAAACGATGAGGACGAGAACCCAGTTCGAGCATGGGGAACTATAACAGGCGAGTTAAGTTGAGCTTCAAATGTCTGTGGTGTTAAATCGTTTGAGTAGGTATCGTCTTCAAGTTCTACCCCACATATTGTTCTTTTACTGCAGTAGCCTGTGTCTATTGTAGATGATGTTGATTCTGTCAGCGATATCTCTGACGCGAAAGTTTCAATAGAGCTGGTTGAACTGGAAAGGATTGATGAGGCCGAAAGGTAATGGTCCGACTCTGTTGATTCTGTTTCTTCCTTCCCGGTATTTTTAAATTCGGGGACGACAGTAGAAATGTCTTCTTCGTCACATAAACTCTCTGTTATCGATGAAATGTCATCTACCGATTCATCTACACTTCGATCACTGATGCTGCAACTGTCAACCTATTAAACATAAGTAATAGGTTTTTTTTATTCATATTAAACGATATATATGTACTATATATACCATGGTTTTTACGAGTTAACATATTTAAACAAACGAATCCGAAGGATGAGTTTGTTTAAATATGTTAATGAGTAAGACACATGGTATATAAAATTTGTAATATAAATAAAATGATTGACAGCTTCAAGACCTTCAACTAATATTGGAAATTGATCACGTTACAGTTTTATCCAATGAAATGGAAGCTCGCGCAAGTCACTTTTGCGCTTCATGTATGATCGTCTGTATATTTCATGTAATAGAACCCCTGAATTTGCAGAAAGTAAAGAAAATGTCGGATTTCCCCCGATTTTTTTTTTAGTTTTGCGCCCCGTGTATGATTGTAGGCGCAGGTAATTTCATACATGTCATAATGTCATCAGACTGAGGTAAACAAAAGTGTCGGATTCCAGCGACAAGGATTAAATAATTATTCTAATGACGGTAAGAATTGGTTTTTTTTTCTTTTTCAATGTATCATACAAATTAATCATATTTTACAGAATTTTCATCTAATTGAAAAATGCTTCTCTTCCGTTATTTTATTAAATTATTTATTAAAAAACAATTTTAATGATAAAACAATATTTTAACAGTGGCGGATCCAGGGGCGTAGATAGTGTACGTCCCCTAATCATGTTTTTTCACAGATATTTGTAGCCGATATTTATTCCTTTTTGTATAGGTACCCCCCTTTTTAAAACGAATTTAAATTGAATTTTCGCAAAGGAAATGATAGTTTTACATTTTATTTTTTTCAAAACTGAAAGAAGAAACATTTAGTAATAATTGTTTCGAAAATTAAGGGAATTCGTAACAATCCTATGTAGTTTGAAAAGGGTTAAACCCTTTCCTGAAATGTGGTACACATAATTTATTGCTTTTTCTTATAAAATGAAAACAAATGAAGATCTTGACCTTTTAGTACGTTTTACAGTTTCCTAAATATTTTAGAGGCGGATACATTTAAAAAAAAAAAGAAAGGTGGAGCTTCAGCCATGGAATAACATGAAAATGAATATGTTATACCATGGCTGAAGCTCCGCCTTTTTTCATTTGGATTCTAGTCGAGTTGCATATTTAATTAGCAAAGTATGGTACAACATAAATTTGCATATAATATACCATGGTTTTCCCTCACCACACTTTTTAAGCAAATTATTTCATAAAAACATCAAAGGAAAAAATCCAATTTATGTTACAAACATGTTTAAATCACTTACGATAAGTCATATGTGCTTCGAAACTGAATCTTTTCAAGTTTGAATCATACTTCAACTTACTTGTTTATAATCCATTATCCAAATAGTTAATTTACCAATTATGTAGTCCCCCCCCCCCCCCCAATTTTAGATTAGTTTGAAAAGGGATACATCTCCAACCGGTACATTTGAGAGCCTTTTTAAGCAAGCGCCATGATGTATAGTTTGAGATCTGACTTTGTAATTGCACACTTGTGATAACATAAGATTTCAAACAGTCGACTTCAGAACAGTTTATGTAGATCTAAAAATGCTCTTTTGATAAGGTTTGTAAAAAAACGCGTATTAAAAATGTTTACACTCTTTTGAGATAAGGAAACCTACTCTTCGACTTTCGTTGGTATGAAAATAGAATAAGAAATTTAAAATATCAATTTCATCCCTTTATCTCTTAAATTCATTTAAAACTTTTTTCTTCTCGTGACTATTGCAATGAGCTTCATTGTCGACGTTCTATAGTAGGCTGTCCTGAGGATGTTTTTTTGGTAATGTGTTTTTGTCTTTTCACTAAACATAAAAACTCTATTTGTCCATAGTTATTGCAGCAGTGAACATGTATACAAATAACATAGACACGAATCTCGTTGAAAACCGTGAGAGAAAATGCGACGATTTTTCTAAAAATACACATATAAGTTGCATTTCTGTAAATATTGACAATGCTATTCCCTCATTTTACGGCTTAAACTGTACTACTTTTACTATGAAGTTTTGAAAAATCTTATCGTAGAATTGAAAGTTCATATGCACCACATTTTTTTTTCAAAGATCAAAATATAGGGCTGTGCGGCATATTTTCAACGTTTACATTCCCTGAACTTCTCAGAGTTTTAAATAACACTTATTTTCGTAACTACCCCTACATCGAATGAAAGGTTATCGTAAACAATATGCACATTTACTGGTATCATTCCCAAGTTATGTCTCTGTGAGATGGAACACAGAGAGCATAACTGGGAACCAGTATGTAAACAAAATTAATTTTCTATGAATATCCAAGATCTCCCCAAAAGAGGTGTGTTTTGAGAAATTGACATTAGGGAGCTACCATTTGATTTTTATGAAGGGGGGGGGGGCTAGGATGAAATTTGAAAAAAATAGGCAGGACAGGAGTTTTTGAGTAAAAAAAAAGGCAGGATGAGACACTTGCAAAAAAAAAGTCAGGACGACAATTTAGGTAAAAAAAGTCAGGATAAACCTTAAAAAAAAGGCAGGACCGAACAGAGTGAAAAATAAAAAGGCAGGACAGAGATAACAGCTAAAAAAAAAATTCATCCTAGCCCCCCCCCCCCCCCCCCCCCCCCTTTTCATAAAAATCAAAATGGTAGCTCCCTAATGTCAATTGAAACCTAAATTTGAATTGGCATATTCTAAATTCTCTCTTATAAATATTAGATGTAATTTTAAACCAAAACGCAGGATGTAATTATATGTTACACAAGGCTTTGCAAAAAAGTTACTCATCCATGCAGTATTTTCGGAATGGGTCATATGCCAGTTTTTAAGGAATCGAAAACCAAAACTGAACTAATAGAAACAATGATTATACAGTGCTTAATCTCATCATGTTACAACAGATAAACTGAACACATAGAGATAGAGAAGTTGTCATTATTTAGAAGGTAGAAATAGTGAAAAAAAATCTCGGAATGACAATTACCGTATTGTCTGTTTCGTCGGACTTCCGTTTTCGACCCCAGTTATAAATATAGACCGTCACTCCAACTGCTGCTGATAAAAGACATAGTGTAAGGTACTTAATGATCCGTCCATTTTTCACATCAGACTCCATTTGTTGATCGCGTCTGGAAATAATTTCGCGGAATGACGTGACGTCATTATAGAAGTGAAATTCGCGGCTTATGCAGGACAGCAGTTTGGCAAACTAAATACATCTTTCTTTCTTATTTCGAAATTAGCCTGGCTTGAAATGGATGATAACCAATTTAGTTTAAAAGGTTGACTACTGTGCAAGTTTTCCGTCAGACAAAGATAATTGAGTAATTAAGCTGTTTTTTCCATTCCTTTGTCGCTTTTGAGAGCGCACGAAATAAAATAAAAAGTTTGAAACTTAAAGTGGAGTCAAACACCAACGAAAAAAAGAGGCCTAGAGAGGATATCAAAGTCTTAATTCCCGACATATACCGGTATTTTAATATTATATTGCGAATGAATGCGTGTGGCAGATAAACCAAACACGGACTTAAACGACAAAAGATGAATACGACAAAAAAATATAACCTAGCTACAAATTGGATCTGAGGGGAGGACCCAAAAAAATGTCATGTCTCAAATTTTTTTGGATTATAGAATTTTCAAATAAAAGTGGCAATAATATTTGTTGATTTTATGGAAAGTAACATGCAAAAGTATCCGATTCTACAGGATTTTTTTTCTTAAAGTTCAAGTTATTAGCTTTTAATCAAACCACAAGACATATATCAAATCTGTGTATATTTACACAAAAAAAGTGACGCTTCATCAATTTTTTATAATGTTCAGACAAGTATTTGAAATAGAATCAATAATTCTTTTCTTAAATTCACCTAATATCGGACATTTTACTTCCCTCTGGAAAATCCTTTCTGTTGAAATTTTTATGGTAAGGATGAAACAATACTAAAATAATTCAATAGTCAATACAATTTTATTCCAAAATTCAAAATGTATTATCAGGTTTAACAAGCACAGATCCGGACATAACCACTAAAGTAAGCACAGAACATTCTCTAACAGCACTCAACCTTGGCCACTAAACTAATACTCTGGAAACAGTCATTCACACGTGACAGGTTGGTCAACTATTGCATATCCTATTTATATGTATTGTCAATCGGTTCTCGCCTGAAATTTTAATGAAATATCTGCCACTGGACACTTAACGAAACAATTAGTAAATCAATCTTTAAAATGAAGCAACGATTTTGAGAGAATTCTTCTGTAAATGAACGTGTTATATATTTAACTGACTATATTATGCTAATCTATATGATATCTGAAATGTACTTGATAAATTTGTGTGAATCTCGAGTGTTCTTTGAAAGAATATGTGTACCCCCAAAAAGATGACAAGTGTATATGGTTCATTGACAATAAAAACTTAAAATAGCAAAAAAAGACGATTTTCCCCTTTTTTGCTTAATATCTGGAAAACTGTAATAGATAGATAGAAACTGTAAAAAGCACAAATGATCAACAAGAATCAACAAATAAGAAGATGTAAGAAGATGTGGTTTGAGTGCCAATGATACAACTCTCCATCCAAATAACAATTTATAAAAGTAAACCACTATAGGTCAAGGTAAGCCATAACGATCGAAATCTTCGGTCGACTTATGTATTGGAGTTTTATTTTTTAACATTTTTTTTTTTATTTTTTGCGTTATCTTGTATAAAACTGAGAATGGAAACGGGTATCCGTCAAATAGACATCAACCCGATCATAGAATGACGATTTTCCCTATTTTTGCCTATTTTCTTGAAAACTATAATAAATGAATAGAAACGTTAAATATGAAAAATAAACAGCAACAAATGGACATGACTGAAATTGTCAGTTAACCATAGCGCTATCAAATAATGATTCCGACTTTCCCCCCAAAAAAGTGGCAATTTGCTAAAAATGCAGGCGAGCGATACAGGCTCCGAGCCTCCATCGATTTCATATTCACTCTAATTCATTTTTTAAACAAACAATCTGAGATTATTTTATTGATCATTCCTTGTGACAGGCACTTGTCTCAGATAAAGTGCCTGTCTTCCTTGTGTCTCAAAGCTAGAAACTACATCTTTAAAAGGCCGAAAGGTATCATAGACTAAGAAGTGAGTTGTACGTATTAAAACAACAACTAACGATACAAACACCGAGACCAATATCAGTTTTGATAAGTTCAAGGATTTCAGGGAAGATCTTTTACTAAATGCTGAAAAATAATATAATTTTCTTTTTTCTAAAATCTGCTTTAGTCTGAGAGAAAATAACATTTTATATTTCAGAATATGGCCAAATCGGTAAAACACGTTGGTAGTGATGATGAAATCTTGATCCACAGAGCGTGATATAGTTTTTTTAGGAGATTGAAAAATCTCACAGAAAATCAAAGTTGAGACTGTCAAAGAACCATAATCCAGTATGTCTGTAAAGGCGGAAAGAACAGACGAAGCGCAGCATGTGATTCAAAATGTACCTGGAATTGAAGAAATCAAACCAACCTTGTTGAGACGACTGACGATTCCAGACGACATGAAGAAGTTAAATATACAGGCCTGTATATCATTACCTGATGGTAGATTTATAGTATCTGATTTCGATTACAAACGATTGCTGCTGTTCGATAATGACGCCATCTTTATTAGAGACGTAGTCACATTTACAAGTTATCCAGGGGATGTTTGCTTTGTTAGAAATAATACGGTGGCTGTCACATTAGGGGCAGCATACGGGGCGCCGAATGGGACTCTTGTGGTTTTGTACAAAATTCAATTCTGTCATAACAAAATCATTTTTGTCTTACAAAACTATGTGCTACAGAGTTGTTTTGTGAGAACTTCAATTTTGTGATGACAAAATTCATTTTTGTCATGACAAAATTCATTTTTGTAGACAAAATTCATATTTGTCATGACAAAAGTCAATTTTGTCTAAAAGGTATGCAAATATAAACATATTTGCATACAAAATTGACTTTTGTTACCTGATATGGAAATTAAATCACAAAAGTCAATTGTGTGAGGTAAGATTCAATTTTGTGAGACAAAATTGACTTTTGTGAAACAAAATTGACTTTTGTGAGACAAAATTGACTTTTGTGAGACAAAATTGACTTTTGTGAGACAAAATTCAATTTTGTGAGACAAAATTCAATTTTGTCAATTTTGTTGAGACAAAAGTCAATTTTGTTAATTTTGTTGAGACAAAAGTCAGTTTGTCAATTTTGTTGAGACAAAAATCAATTTTGTCAATTTTGTTGAGACAAAAGTCAATTTTGTTAATTTTGTTGAGACAAAAGTCAATTTTGTCAATTTTGTTGAGACAAAAATCAATTTTGTCAATTTTGTTGAGACAAAAGTCAATTTTGTTAATTTTGTTGAGACAAAAGTCGATTTTGTCAATTTTGTTGAGACAAAAGTCAATTTTGTCAATTTTGTTGAGACAAAAGTCAATTTTGTCAATTTTGTTGAGACAAAAGTCAATTTTGTGACCACAAAATTCATTTTTGTGACGACAAAATTGACTTTGGTGAGACAAAATTGACTTTCGTGAGACAAAAATCAATTTTGTTGAGACAAAAATCAATTTTGTTGAGACAAAATTCAATTTTGTCAATTTTGTTGAGACAAAAGTCAATTTTGTCAATTTTGTTGAGACAAAATTCAATTTTTTCAATTTTGTTGAGACAAAAGTCAATTTTGTCTCACATTGGTCAATTTTGTCTCACAAAAGTCAATTTTGTCAATTTTGTTGATCACATTGGTCAATTTTGTCTCACAAAAGTCAATTTTGTCAATTTTGTTGAGAGAAAAGTCAATTTTGTCAATTTTGTCTCACAAATGACAATTTTGTGTAACAAAAGTCAATTTTGTGTAACTAAATTGAGTAAAGTCGATTTTGTATGCAAATGAGTTCACAGAAACCAAACTAAACTAATTTCAATACAAAATTGACTTTTGTCGCCCAATTTTCAAATTAGGTAACAAAAGTCAAGTCTGTGTAACAAAAATGAATTTTGTCATGACAAAAGTGACTTTTGTCCGGCCCCTGATAGATAATTTTGTATGACAAAATTTTAAATTTGTAGTATGATACAAATTTTGTTAAACTGAACTCATTTTTGTTGAACAAAAGTCACTTTTGTCCGTACAAAATTGAATTTTGAGTACAAAACCACAAGAGTCCCATTCGGCGCCCCGTACAGCATACAAGACGGTACTGGTGGATATAGAAAAGAATGAAGTTATTCAAACTATTGCACTTTCTCATTATTGTAAGGGAGTAGCTAGTGATGGTCAAAAATTGATCATATGCAGTGTGAGTGAATCTTCCATAGTGAATTTGGATGATATGTCTCAATCATATTTAGAGGTGGTCGGAGATTGTATTTCATTATATAAGGGAAATGTCTTTATCACCTTTGAAAACAATATAGAGTGTAACGAAAGCAATGGAGATCCTCTGTGGTCAAATATGCCACATGACTTAAGAAACGTTACCAGCATACAAGGACTTACATTAGACAAGTATGGATGTGTTTATGTTGCCTCTAGAAAAAAATAACAGTATCGTAGTAGTATCACCAGATGGTCAAACCTGTAAAACAATATTGTCCGAGTCTGATGGAATCAAAAGTCCTTGGGGAATAAACATCAACAGAGAAACAGGAATCATGATAGTGTCGAGTAAAATCCGCGATGACAGTTGTAATACATTGTATGACACAGCTTTCGTTTATAAAATCTGACAGATAAATGCATTTCAATTTTGACTTTTTTCTTATCATAGAAGTCACAAAGAGTCGTCTTTCAATAACAGTGAATGAATTACAAAGACTTGTCTATAACCAAAAATGATTCGGTAACAAAGAATTGTCAAATAATAACTTTGTAAGTTATTTGTAGACCCTGTACTGCTAATAATTTTGACATTTGCGGTTTTCCTCTATTTATCATATTCATAAAGATACAGTCAAAATTGCAAAACATGTGTAAATCCATCTTGTATAAGGACAAATATTCTGATTTCCAAATGAAAACATCATATTATAAATGTTGTGCGTTCGAAGCGGTTTTATTCGTATTGTCATCCGCACGTAAAAGGATCGGAAAATAATACAAGCAAGGGCTTTCTAGTATAGAAAGTCCCTGTTCCAAGATCAAATTTTCCCGAAGGAGTTGGAATTTAATCTAACAACAAGGGAAATATATTTTTCTTATTTTATTGGTTCTTTAGTTAGATTATGCACAGAAAAACTCGTTACAATATTAAAGCAGCGAGGGTATAAAGGACCCATGAAGAGCAAAGTAATTTATTACAATGATTTTTATAATTGTTACAATAATGTTGACATAAATCATAAATATGAATTTAACTATTTCAGTTCTGAGATCTTACCACAGTCAGATCATAGCCATACACATAAAGTTCATTTTCAAAATCTCATCTTTAAGTTCTTATGTGAATCTGACACTACTAGTCTCAGTGTGAATACAGTTAGTGTTTCAGAAAACTCAGTTCACTTATACATCTCTAATAAATTAACTATACTGGCGTATGATACCTTTTACGAAGTTTGCCTTAGATCGAAAAAAAAAGATTTACCGAAATAATCCAGTCGTCAAATTTCACTCTCTTCGATCGCTTAATCAGCATCTGGAGGACAATGGCCGTAAGGGGGCGCTGTAATTTTTTCGAGTAACCAATATATATGAGGTTTCACGCAATTACCCAACTCTTTCAATCAGTTCATGGTACATATATCTGGGACATCTTGAAAATTTTTGAATCAATGTGCACAAAAAATGTCAAAGATTTATGTTTAAACCATTGTAATCACTTAAAACAAAAGCATTTTCTAACCTTAAATTGGACCATAAACTATAAATATTTCACAAAATATTCACTTTCTACACGATTTCCGACCCCAGGGTTTTACTTATGACATTTGTTCTTGCGTCACTTGACCCAAACAGTAAGTTGTCTGAGTGACTGAGTCTTTTTTCGGATTGGACGAAGTAGCTATAAGGTGTAGTTAGCACATGGTATACGTCAAATAATGCAAACGCAATACTCCAACAATGCAGTGTCTAACATTATGCTCTGTGACTTAATCCGTTCTGTGTGAATTTATAAATTCTGTCTCTTTCCTCTTGTTGCCTTTTTAACATGTCTATATGTTTCATAAAATCAGTGTTACTTTGTTGCATCCTATGAATTGATTCCCACGTTTGTGCTGGTTGTGTATTTGGTGGTGCTTCTACACTGCCATACTTGTTGGTGACGAACAAGATTAGAAAAACTACAGGGCCAACCAATACAAGAATTATAAACAAGCCGTAGAACGTTTCTGAAATTGATAGCCGTTTAGGAGTCTGGTAGCTTGTTTGTCTGTCTAATTCCCTTTCTTTTTCACACTCTTCGTCACTCGGTTCTTTTTCTTTCTCTATGCCATTTTCCCGATTCAATTTTTTCCGATTGATAATCAAGATAATTTTCCCTTGGGTTTCGATGGGCCTTATGTCTCTTTAACTTACATTCGTAACTTTCTGCTTCTGCAATGAATTAATTATGTAATTAGATACATACGTGCCTAAAACTAGGTTCACACTGCCGAGCAGACCAACTCGACCAATCACGATCAAGACAAATAAAGCGATCGGGAGACTGGTCTGAGTCAAGTCAATTTTGACACGTCAGAAACATTCCAGTAAGGATCGTGAAGCCAGTCACTCGAGAAGAGATCAAGAATTCGTCGAGTAGCGGTCGAATTGATCGGGAAAATTAATGAATATGTTGTAATATATGAATATTTGTACTGTATACGCAGACGGTCGAACTGTACGCGTACGGTCTGTCTAATATTAAAAAGAAGGTCAAGTTAAAAGATACAAATGTCGTACGCATATGGTCAAAAGTATATATGTTTTGTCTTTTATTTGAGTCTGCGGTTAGTTCAAGCAAATATGGTGAATTTTGCAATTGAATTAAACATGTTATTATTGATAAAAACATAGCATTTTTTACTATCACAAGTTGTTTTATATATGTTTTAACTTTTAATAATTTAATATAAATAAAAGTATTTGTATAGAAAAGGACCAGAAGTCGGTTTCACCAAAAACTTATGACTTATCGTAAGTATACTGAATTGTTCATGACTTACTATCAATTTGGTAAGTTTTTATGAGAAACCGACCCAGATTTCAAATCGAAAAGTAAATGGACGAAAGCGAAACGATCGGTACTTTTTTAAATATAAATAGAGCGCAAGGTGATAAGCTCCTCTTAAGACTATTGGTCTATGTTGACTAGAACAAATAGGAAGACAACTCACCTACACTCGAGAAAACAGCGATAATTACGATCAGAATCAGTAACATTTTAGCCATCCTTGCACATACTTAGTAAGAAGCAACAAAGGTCAGGATCATCTTCTTTCTAACTCTATACAAAATTCAAAAAAAGAATAATATCAAGTCATACAGATTGTGTTGATGAAAATGGTTAAATGTGTTAAACTGATAAAAATTAGAAATGACGCCGATAACTACGGGGCGCCGAATGGGACTCTTGTGATTTTGTACAAAATTCAATTTTGTCACAACAAAATCATTTTTGTCTTACAAAACTATGTGATACAGACTTGACAAAATTCATTTTTGAAGACAAAATTCATTTTTGAAGACAAAATTCATTTTTGAAGACAAAATTCATTTTTGAAGACAAAATTCATTTTTGTCATGACAAAAGTCAATTTTGTTAAAAGGGTATGCAAATATAAACTTATTCGCATACAAAATTGAGTTTTGTTACCTGATATGGAAATTTAAACACAAAAGTCAACTGTGAGGGACAAAATTGAGTTTTTTTGAGACAAAATTGACTTTTGTGAGACAAAATTGACTTTTGTGAGACAAAATTGACTTTTGTGAGACAAAATTGACTTTAGTGAGACAAAATTGAGACAAAATTGAATTTTGTCGTCACAAAATTGACTTTTTTAAGACCAAATTGAATATTGTAATTTTGTCCTTCAAAAGTGACTTTTTGTGAGACAGAATTGACTTTTGTGAGACAAAATTGGCTTTTGTGAGACAAAATTGAATTTTGTCAATTTTGTCTCACAAAAGTCGAATTTGTAAAGACAAAATTCAATTTTGTGCGACCAAATTCATTTTTGAAGGACAAAATTGAATTTTGTCTCAATTTTGTTAGACAAAATTCAATTTTGTTAGACAAAATTACAAAATTCAATTTTGTCTTAAAAAAGTCAATTTTGTTAGACAAAATTCAATTTTGTAAGACAAAAATTTTGTCAATTTTGTCTCACAAAAGTCAATTTTGTCTCAAAAAAAACTCAATTTTGTCTCTTACAATTGACTTTTGTGTTTAAATTTCCATATCAGGTAACAAAACTCAATTTTGTATGCGAATAAGTTTATATTTGCATACCTTTTTGACAAAATTGACTTTTGTCATGACAAAATTCATTTTTGTTACACAGACTTGACTTTTGTGACCCAATTTGAAAATTAGGGGACAAAATTCAATTTTGTATGCAAATTAGTTTAGTTTGGATTCCGTGAACTTATTTGCATACAAAATAGACTTGTTACACCAAATTGACTTTTGTTACACAAAATTTACTTTTGTTACACAAAATTGACTCTTGTGAGATAAAATTGACTTTTGTGAGATAAAATTGACTTTTGTGAGACAAAATTGACTTTTGTGAGACAAATTTGACTTTTATGAGACAAAATTGACAAAATTGAGACAAAATTGAATTTTGTCGTCACAAAAATGAATTTTGTCGTCACAAAATTGAGTTTTGTTGCCTGATATGGAAATTTAAACACAAAAGTCAATTGTTAGAGACAAAATTGAGTTTTTTTGAGACAAAATTGACTTTTGTGAGACAAAATTGAGACAAAATTGAATTTTGTCGTCACAAAATTGACTTTTTTGAGACAAAATTGAATTTTGTAATTTTGTCTAACAAAATTGAGATTGTCCTTCAAAAGTGAATTTTGTTGTCACAAAAATGAATTTTGTCTTCACAAAATCGACTTTTTGTGAGACAAAATTGACAAAATTCAGTTTTGTCTCACGAAAGCCAATTTTGTCTCACAAAAGTCAATTTTGTCTCACAAAAGTCAATTTTGTCTCACAAAAGTCAATTTTGTCTCACAAAAATCAATTTTGTCTCACAAAAAGTCACTTTTGAAGGACAAAATTACAAAATTCAATTTTGTCTTAAAAAAGTCAATTTTGTGACGACAAAATTCATTTTTGTGACGACAAAATTCAATTTTGTCTCAATTTTGTCAATTTTGTCTCATAAAAGTCAAATTTGTCTCACAAAAGTAAATTTTGTGTAACAAAAGTAAATTTTGTGTAACAAAAGTCTATTTTGTATGCAAATTAGTTCAAGGAATCCAAACTAAACTAATTTGCATACAAAATTGAATTTTGTCCCCTAATTTTCAAATTAGGTCACAAAAGTCAAGTCTGTGTAACAAAAATGAATTTTGTCATGACAAAAGTGACTTTTGTCCACTGAAAGATAATTTTGTATGACAAAATTTTAAATTTATAGTATGTTACAAATTTTGTCAAACTGAACTCATTTTTGTTGAACAAAAGTCACAAAATTGAATATTGAGTACAAAACCACAAGAGTCCCATTCGGCGCCCCGTAATAACACATACTAAATTGAGAAGTGATAGAAATGGAGAATGGTTCGAAGAGACAACCAAATGTTTGCTTAGCCAAACCATGTAACAATTAAAATAAAAATTGTAGGAAAGGTATTATGCAATGTTTTTTTTTATTACTAATTTAACATTAGAGGGTATGTCATTTCGTGGTCATGTTAAATGAAAGTATTTCTGACGTCATTCAAAGCACCAAAATCCTATGCGGAACACAAACACTACATTTGTTTGAAGTCTCCCGTTCATAAGCCCCCTCCTGCAATTACAAGTAGTCTTATAAGAGTAGTTGCCTCTGTGGATGGGATAGATTAGTAGCATTTTACTTACTCAATAAAAGTTACAATGAAAATGTCATGTACAATGGGTGGCCTAAAGGCAGTGACACACTCCTAGTGAAACTCGTTAGATTGTGTTATTTTAAATATCATTATATATATATCTTTATTCTCAATAAAACCATATTACATAGGTATAGAGAAGACAAATTAAAACAATATCATGATCTGATATTCCCGGCATGATTTCAATTTCTGGGACCTGGTTTGGTAAACTTGTGACATATTGTCCTCTCTTGTTGGATACGCAAGTAGTTGTACAATTAATATAGCTGCACTTTTTATTTGAGAGGCTCCCCTAACTGATGTGTCAAACCACTTTGTTCATCAGATGTTTTTTGGTTGTAAAAGGATGATATATAAAGTGCGGCGTTTTGCATTTACGCCGATCTGCATTTCATTTGCGCCGATTTTTTCTTTCATTTGTGCCGATTTTTATTTTCATTTGCGCCGATTTTTTTACAGGTAAATAACAGGTAAATTACAAGTATAATATAAGAAGATGTGGTATGAGTGCCAATGAGACAATTCTCCATCCCAGTAATGTAATTTTCATTTATAATTAAAGACCTCTTCCGTTAGCCAGTTGCACATATGGTATGAATTGTCAATCATAACATGCATATAACACACTGTTGTCTTCTGTTTTAAATCAAGTAGTAAAAACCTAAGATAAAAGCACTTTGTTTATACTAAAATGACGAATTAAAAATATATGTACAGCATTCAAATCCATCAAAACGGAATACATTCAAATCATAAATCTGTTTTTGCCGAGTATGTATAGTAGGCAACACATCTAGTATATTTCTTATGATTTCGTCTCTTCTATATTTGGCGTAATTGTCGATAAAGAAGGCCATCTTTTCTTTGTCTGGCATACGTACTGGTGGGGTCATTTCTAGAGTTCGCATTATCAAACAAGGGTGCTATTAAACCAAGAGTTCCACAGGGTGAAGTTGAAATCCTACCTTCGTTAATTTTATGGACGCCATCTCGAATTGGTTGACCGTTATTGCAATGCCACTTGATTTGTCTTTATACTCTGTGCTCGGCCAATGTAAAAGTATGAACTTACCTGTAACTTACCCGTAATTCCAATTTGGAAAAAATATAAAATCGGCGCAAATGAAAAAAAGAAATCAAAATCGGCGCAAATGTCATACGCCCATAAAGTGATCAGCTACCCTTAATCTCAATTTTGGCCCATACCCATCATATTCATCATCAGGTTTTCAACTTCATCACTTATATTTTATTTTTATTTTATTGCAATGAGTACACCGCCACCTAGTCCAAATAATTATGTCGTCTTGAAAGGCTATTATAATGTTTTTCTTTGACGTCTTACTTCGACACTAACCGCCACCCTGCTTGTTTTTTTCTGTCTTTTCTGTATAATATGTATTCTTCAGGAAGGATTTCAATATCTTAGATTGTTGAATCGAGCCAAGTCTTTGTTCCGATTACAATATACGGTTTAGTGCTATCAATCATATTTTGTATGAATCTGAATCTGAATCTGAATCTGAATCTAATAATTATGTTGTTTACGTTTGATAGACTGGAAATTAATGTTATTAGGTGTCAGACCACCAATTATAAATCCCTATCTGCTCAACCAAATTTTACAATTTCCACAGCTTTAGTTGGAGGGAGTAATTGGTGGTCTGACACCTATTAGTATTTGTATATGTGTCTCTCAACTTGTTATGATGTTATTTGCACGTTTTGAGTTTGTTGGCGTTAATGGCATGCCATAGTAATCATTTGAATAATGGTATAGACTTTCAATGGATTAGAGGATCTTTTCTGCCCAGAAGTCTGCACTTCTGTGTTGACTTGAGTTATCATTGATATGTTCATAATAATAAATTAGCTGTTTTAACACAAAACTTTGAATTCTTAAAATACTTAGGCTTTTCTACCTCAGGAATAGATAACCTTAGCTGTATTTGGCAAACTTTTAGGATATTGTGGTCCTCAAAGGTCTTCAACTTCGTAATTTATTTGACCTTTTAAACATTTTTTGATTCGAGTGTCACCATGGTCACTGATGAGTCCTTTGTGTTTGGCATGAGTGTAATAATAAAATTAACGGTACCAAATTTCTTGCACCAGATGCGCATTTCGACAACACATGTCTCTTCAGTGATGCTCGTGGCCAAAAAATTTGAAAATCCAAAGCTTATATAAAAGATGAAGAGCTATAATCCAAAAGGTCCAAAAAGTATAGCCAAATCCGTGAAAGGAATCAGAGCTTTGCATGAGGGAGATACATTCCGTACAGTCAGGATCCTACTTCGTCAAAATTATCTCCCCATTACGACAGTTCATTTTCACAATCGTAAAAATGGAAGCCATTGTAGCGATGACGCGCTACCAATTTTGCTCTTGGAAACCGATAAATTTATCCACATTGCACCAATACGATCCTTATATGTCAGTTATATTTTAAAAGACAAATGTATCAACTAGCTAATGAGCATCAGTTTATGATATTGTCTGCATTGATTCAACTTAAAACTATTGTCTGATCGGTTGTTAGGTGGAATTTTCGAAAAATCATAAACATTTAAAAAAAATCTAATTAAATATTTCGTGGGAGGGCAGACTAGATTTTTTTAGTGGTTGAAGACTATAAACCCTAGTTATCACACACAAAAAATTAGAATTTTTCGAAGATATGCATTTTCATCATCCAACTTGTAAGACTGTCGTCAAGTACTTTCAGTAAAAAAATAGCTATTCGAACACACCTTCCCTGTTTTTGTGACTCATTAGATAGGTATTTCACTTGACCCATATATTTCATCTTTTAGTACTGTTATTTTTTGTGTTATAAAGTCAACCTGTAGCTTTAATATATAAAAATGATAGAATCTGAAGCGAGACGATGTATGAAATATTCTTACTTTGAACGATATCAAGACAAAATCCTCAACTCAAACACGCCCTAACATAAAAAGGTGCACTCGATTTTCTCTTTTCGATACAATTGTTACCTATTTTTTGGAATTTTTTCTTCAGTCACATAATGAAAGGGCAGACACGAAAATTACTGAACTAATAGATTGATATCTTTTCCGTCCGTGGTAATTTTTTCAAAAAAATCGGAGGTTATGCATTTTTGTCATCCAACTTGAAAGATACCCATGTCGTCGACTTGATATCTAATTGTTCTGCTTAACTATGTACTAGATAAATTGAAAACTTATGCAAATGGTGTTTTTAAAATAAAACACCTCGTAATTGAGAAGAAAATTGCAGTTTTGTTTGTTTCTATTAACTTTTTAAAAATTTGTCACTATAGTAAACAATACAGTAAACATTTATCGCCTTCTCTAATAGAGAGCTTCGATTCTTTTGTTCTATTTCAACCTGGTTTCCGACTGGTAATTTATAATAATTTCTTATATTTCGTAACAGCAAATTTCAATAACACAAAAACTTTCAGTACTGGTATATATGGTGAGTTTATTTGCACCATGTTAATCAAGAGGGCATGTTCTATAGTTTGAATTTTCGAACATGAAACAAACTAATCAAAATACCTGTAAATTGATTGGTCTCATGCAATTTCAATCCAAAAAATGTTATCTACATTCGAAACAAGTTGACCTATTCACTCGAAAAACTTTATCTCCACCGGACACTACACCTACCGTGTGTGACTTTAAATGGACACAATTCATGTGCTGTCATTTAGAATGTATTTAAGGTTCATCATAACCTTTTGGCTAAAATGGCCGTATTTACACCCCAAATTTTACTCTGAGTACAGACTAACCTATACACCTGCAACAGTTTTAAGGGATGGCAGGAACTAGATATATAAATTTTAAATGCATTTTATGTTTCAGAAAATTATTAACTTTTCTAGATTTTGCTATCCATTTTTTTTCGTTCCTGCTGTACTCATAGTAATTTTTGAGGTGTAAACACCGCCATATTTTTCAATTCCTTATGGTTCATCATAAGGAATTGAAAAATATGGCGGTGTTTACACCTCAAAAATTACTATGAGTACAGACAAACTGGTACATCCAGGAAAGTTTTAAGGCATGGCAGGAACTAGATATATAAAAGTTATATGAAGTCTACGTTTCAGAAAATGAAAAACTTACCTGCATTTTGATGTGCATTTTTTCCAGTCTGCAGAAGATAGCAAAATAAACAAACACCCGAGTTTCATCTGATACGGTCCACTCAGTTCCACAGTTTAAACCTGTTAAATCACCTATTGTTTACAGGTGATCTATTGTCCATCTAAATCAATACTACTCACAACATTGATTATATGAGGGGAGCTTCTCAATCGTTTTCACTACTTAGTTAATTTTTGCACCTTCTGCAGGAACGAAAAAAAAATGGATAGCAAAATCTAGAAAAGTTAATAATTTTCTGAAACATAAAATGCATTTAAAATTTATATATCTAGTTCCTGCCATCCCTTAAAACTGTTGCAGGTGTATAGGTTAGTCTGTACTCAGAGTAAAATTTGGGGTGTAAATACGGCCATTTTAGCCAAAAGGTTATGATGAACCTTAAGATGAACCTTAAATAACTCTTTATTTTTGTTCAAGGCTTACATTTAAATGGAAATCACTTTAACAGATATACTACATTGTAAATATTGATTATTGTGAATGTGTATTCATTTCAGTTTCGATGTACTTTAATAATCATTTTAAAAAATAATTTTCTGTGCTTTATTTTGTAATTCAGGTGATAGTATATAACTTATAAGCTCAAATTTTGGGCACCTTGATTGGCTAATAAAATGTTCTAATCTATTTTAATATCTATCGATTATGTTAAAAATCAATTCAACCATACCTTAAATAAGGTGCACCTGTGTATTTTTTCCAACAAGTATATATAAATAAACGTGCGCCTGTGTATTTTTTCCACCAAGTATTTATAAATAAACAGGTAAATCGAAAATTTAACACCGGAATTAAACTACGTGTAAACAATGATCAATCAATATGTAGTCAAGGGAAACCCTCGATGCAATAGGAAAATAGAAATAGATTATGACCCGGCCTATCTTTAATCCAATCATATTTCTAGATTCCCTTTTTTATGTGACGTTTGTGAACAGTTGACGTTAGCCCTCATTGAGTTGACCGTTCGTTGTATCCCTTGTCAACATGTTAAAAATGAACTGGTCCATGTACCAGTCCTGCTCTGAGAGGTAAAAAAAAAAAAAATCGTCTATGGTAACGTTGATTTACCTAATTACAGGTAATAGCACCTGTCGTCAGTTGTCCTTACCTGGAGGGGCTTCCCAATTCTAATTATAGTAACATAATTATGAAGTATATTAAATGAATGGTAACAGTCAGGATTCTACCTCCTCAAAATTTCACGCATGTTATGAGTCGCAGTTTATGGTTAAACATCATTAAAAAAATGCCCCTTGGTATTTAGAAATGGCGTGAATCAGATGTGGATACTTAAAAATTCCAAAGATCTTTTAGAGTACATACAATCTAACTCTCTTTCATCTTGCAATAGTATTAAAACATTTGATTTTTCAAAACTTTACACAAGTATTCCCAAATAAAAGACAAATTGAAAGAGCTTGTATTGTTTTTTTCATTAAAGAGAATGTCCAACGTAGATCCAGGTATCTTGTTTAAGAAAGGGATAAATCCTACTTTGTGAATGATAACTCTGAATCAAACAAAAAATTCTCTGAAACTGACATTAGCAAGATGCTAGATTTGTTGATTGATAACATATTTGTTACGTTCGGAAAACGTGTTTTTTACAACAGACTGTTAGCATTCCAATGGGAACCAATTGTGCCCCTCTTCTTGCCGACTTTTTTCTTTATTATCATGTGGCTGACTTCATACAGTAACTTCTTAGGAAGAAAGATAAGAAGTTAGCAATATCCTTTAACTCTACATTCCGCTATAAAGAGGATGTTTTTTTTCACTAAATAATTCACAATTTGGTGACTATGTTGAACCCATTTATCCCATCGAACTACAGATAAAGTATACAACAGAAACAGTTAAGTCGGCCTCATATCTTGACTTACATCTAGAAATTGGCAATGAGGAGCGATTGAAAACAAAACTTTACGACAAAAGAGACGATTTCAGCTTTCCTATTGTGTACTTTTCATTTCCTATCACGATTTTCTTGATAGAGGGTGCTGCTCACAAGGAGTTAGGTATTTAACCAAGAGTTCTAAATGGTGAAGTTGAAATCATCCCTTCGTAAATTTACGGACGCCATCACGAGTCGGTTGACCGTTATGGAATAACCGTTTCACAAATAATATCGGATCTGTTCCTCACGTCGTAACTACAATTCCTTTCCCTTTCATGAATGTGACCAACCAAATTAGACTATTTACATGATTTATTATAACATGAGCAACACGACGGGTGCCACATGTGGTGCAGGATCTGCCTACCCTTCTGAAGCACCTGAGATCTCCCCTGGTTTTGTTGGGGTTCGTGTTGCTTATTCTTTAGTTTTTCTATGTTGTGTCATGTGTACTTTTATTTGTCTATTTGTCTTTTTTATTTTTAGCCATGGTGTTGTCAGTTTATTTTCGATTTATGACGGTCTCACTGGTATCTTTCGTCCCTCTTTTGATAGATAATTTCAAAAATACCTAAAAATAATCAGATGATATTACTCAACGTATTATCTTTCTAAATTAAATCAATGGAAATCTTATCTTGATCTTGCTCTTACAAGTCCATTGTTGATAGCAGGCTTTTAAAAAATTAGATGTCATATGATTGCTAATGAGACAACAATATCCACCAGAGACTAAAGGATGAGGATGTAAATAGCTAATAGGGTAATATCTGGCCTGCAACAATGAACAATATTACGTTGCTGTCGATTTATATAATTTCTCACGGTAATCTGCATACTCAAAGTTATCAAAATTTATTCTATTTGTTAATTTTCCTCATCTTAATGTTTACATGTCTTACTTTTTAATGATCTTTATATTTTTATCAAGAAAAAAACTTTTACAACAGGGATACATATACCATCAGAGGAGGCAAACACTTTAAGAAATCACAAATATTAGGCTTTATTATGAAATATGATTCCACTAGCATCAGCCGGTTCAATTTTATACATATGGTTTTTCAAACTTTTCGTCTGCAGCGTACCTGACGTAGGTTATTCCAGATTCACTTGAAATCGGCATGGAAATCGGTATCATAAGTTTTTGTGTTGTTTTTCCCTTCGGTTTTTTTTGGGGGGGGGGGGGAATGATTAAATCTGTTTTATTAGTGTCATATTAATTGTTAATAAGTAAAATTTTGTAGATAAGTACTTTTCTCCAACTGCTACAGTTTTCAAAGCATATCGATTTTGTTCTGTTTTCTCTTTTCCTCATAACCGCCCAGAGTTTAAGTAAAAATG
Organism: Mytilus galloprovincialis; assembly: GCA_037788925.1. NCBI lineage: Eukaryota > Metazoa > Mollusca > Bivalvia > Mytilida > Mytilidae > Mytilus > Mytilus galloprovincialis. The sequence goes on along the minus strand of CM075334.1, from coordinate 16,293,872 downwards.
TTATACCATACAATAAACACAAAAATGGATGGACAATTTCAAATATCACCTACCAATTGAATTATTTCATTCTCAAAAGATATTTCTTCATATGAGTGCCAAAAAATACAGGATTTTAAACCTGATTCAAATAAAGATAAAGCCCCTAAACGTTGCTTAGTTAACACACATATATAATGTTGCCTTTTCCAATGATATCTACATTACATTTAAATTATAAAATCTAAAGGTCAAATTACATATACAACATTAATCAATGTTTTATTCTACAAAACAATTTATGATTGGCTTTCCCATTTATAAGCATTTAAAAGATCTTAGTCAGTATACTTGGCCAAACACGAAAATAATATTAGAAGCCTTTAAAAATTGACAATTTGGAGTTAATCCAAACGGTTGAATATTTAAAATTCGAAATCTGGGTTATTACTTGATATATTTGTATTGACTTATTCCATTAAATTGAAAAATATATGTATATATAAGAGACTATGACAATCCCTTTCACGTGATTATGTACGTTAGATGGTTAGCGAGAGCACTTTGCTATATTCTAAATGTGACTAGATCTGTTGATAAGGATCGAGAAAGTGCAGAATAACTTATATCACTAAGTATCATCGTTGCAAATACGCCGTTTCAGAATCTAATGCATCCTGGGTAAAATTTTCAAAAGCGTACACTGTTTAGAAGTTTCATAAACAACGCATATTCAACCAATGACGTGACGTTATTTTCATGTTGGGGTACGAACAATGAAATTACCCAAGATCCTTTAAATTACTATCAAAGTTATATACCACGTGATCAAGCCATACAAATATTTATTACTGTTTTGTTACGTGTCTACCAAATTAAAGATTAAACTTTCTTACAGTACAATTACAAGGAGAAATATTAATAAAGTTAAAGATCATGCATAGCATGTATGAACAAATATGTCCATAGTACAAGGATGCTCACTCACAGTATCATTTTCTATGTTCAGTAATATTCAAAATTTAATTATTTTCTAATAACTATGATTGAGTTGTTACGAAATTGGTCATTAACCAATTTTTTTAGCCTAAGACATTCCGCCATTTGCTGTTTGTTTGATCGTGTCCTTGTTAGTCGTGCTCCTTCGTTTTCATTCTTGCTCAGGCTGGCGATGTATATTATTACAGTGTTAATCATAAAATAAACAACAACAGGGACGATAATGCAAAGAAAACCCATGTAGAATTGTTCTGCAAGTGATCGCCGTTTATTATAACCCAGTCTTTCATTTTCACACTCTTCATCACTTGGTTCTTTTTCTACCTCTCTGCCATATTCGCGACTTAATTGTTCCATTTGATAATCCATAAAATTTTCACTTGGGCTTTGAAATTTCTTATGTCTCTTTTTCCAACATTTGAAACTTTCTGCTTCTGCAATGAAAATTCTGTTATTAGATGTTCGTGTGTAATGTATATAATACATACACTAAGTAGACACGGGATAGGACTAATCTCAGAAATGGACGACATTTAAAAATGGATACCATTTGATGGTTCCAATTTTATCTATATGGGTGATTAAAAAACTTCACAAAAAGAGTCACATTTTTGTGCGAGGTACAAAAAGTATAGTCCTAATTGGGGTGGAAATTTCTTTCTATCCGTTGAGAAACTATATATCTACAACGTTTTCATCATGTTTCTGAGTCCGTGGTTAGTTGAAGCATATACTGTCCTTTGGTGTCTTTAATATGGCAAGCCGTTGAGGAATTTATTCCCTATTTATTATATTAAAAAATCACATAGAAAATCATTTTTTTAATTGATAAATCGATTTTTTAATATTAAATTATACGCCGATTTATTAATATCAAAAAATCAACATCCCTGTTACCTTAAGGTCAAGGAACAGTAAATGGGCTATGTCGCAGACTTCAGTAAAATTTGGCATACAACTCTGACTCGATGAACTTCAACTGAAAATCGAAAAAATATTGCATTTATCTCAATTATCATTTGAAATATTACTGATTGAATTCTTACAAAATGGGTGAACATTTGTATAGAAAGCACATAAAATCGACGAAAACCCTTCTAAAATTTGTCTTAAAATCGCCAAATCTCTAATTCTACTCCATAGATTTTTCTTAAAAAACTATATGTTGTTGATACATAAATTTTCGTTATAATGATGCAAAATAAAGATAGGACCACCGACTTCGTTTTAACGGTATACTTCATTTAAAGTTGCGTTCTTTGTGAAAAAATCCAACAAAACATCAAAATAATCGTAACGTTATCGCGTTGCAGGCTGTAAAACGTTGATTTTTTACGTTTTTCACTACCAACAAGGTAACAAATTGATTATTAGACAAAAAACGAAGTCGGTGACCCTTTGATTATTTTATATCATTAAAACAGAAATTTATGTGTCAACAATATATAGTTTTTTAAGAAAAATCTATGGAGTGGAATTAGAGATTTGGCGATTTTTAGACAAATTTTAGAAGGTTTTTCGCCGATTTTATGTGCTTTCTATACAAATATTCACCCATATTAAAAGAAATCAATCTGCAATTTTTCAGATAATAAAAGAGATATTTGTATTATTTTTTCGATTTTTAGTTGTAGTTCAACGAGCCAAGGTTGTATGCAAATTTTTAGCAAAATCTGCGACATAGCCCATTTACTGTTCCTTGACCTTAATTAATAAGCGTTTAATATTACACAAAACAATCATTATCTGTCAAACGCTTAAATGGTGATTGTTGGTCAAGTCGGTCCGGAGAAATTTTGGACCGATTATGTTAAGTCAACTCGGACCATCTTATATCGATCCAGACAAGTATTAATAATTTTAATGAAGGTTTGAAGTATTTAATGATTAAAAACCATTTAGTATACAATTTTGAATTAAATTTTCTTTTAATAGTTCATGAAGTTGCGAAAACAATTTGATCCCTTTGAATGGACTTAATCCTACGGAAGCGTATTAGGGACAACATATAAACTGGCAATGACCGATATCTGACAAACATAACTATTTCGTATGGCAAGCTGTTGTAGAATTTATTGTACCACTGAATGTATTTTTTTTTTTTTTACTTTTCTGGTGAAAGCCACGTGGTTAAATATTCTGCATTTCCCCTATCAGAGCTTTGAAAAGATCGATTCATATCAATATTTAAGTTAAGGAAAACATCAAAACATAATGTCACATTCAAGTTTACCAATGGCCGATTTATTTACTTTGGTCGACATAAGGCCAAATAAAAAAGTATGTGCGGTTCCAGTTACATCTGAAAAAAAGTTAGGGTACGTAGGTAGGATTTTTTTTTTATTTTATGGGTTTTTTTTACATTGAGTCTATGGGAGCAACATTCTGACTTTAACAGTGCTTAAAGGGATAATTCGCGATTTTTCACTTTTCATCTTATTATGTTCATAATACCATAAAAAAACATGTTCACCAAGTTTTATTTTGATATGAAATCTAATAAAGAAGAAAATTGGGAATTATTAATTTTATTTTTTGAAATTTCCTGACTTATGTGACGTAGTTTAAGTCTTTGATACATGCCGGGAGTGAAAATATCTCATTTAAGTCTTGTTCGTTAACCATCTAATAACGCGATTTAAAGCGCATCGACGACTTTTTATGTAGCCATTAACCAACGAAAAATAAGTGATGGCCATGCAACTTTTAAAATTAGATCGTGTGGATTTTTTAAAACTAATTTTAATAATAAAAGTAAATCATACAATAGAACATTTTTATGATTTTTTTCTAAAAATGCCTTAAACAAACATATGAAACTGACATGATCGATAGTGTATTAAAAATACATGTTTGTATTCTGACCTTTTTGCTTCATTCAAGCAATCATTTTCACTTGCTTGTACGGTGGAAACAATAAAATGTGTATTGTTTTGTGACACCTAAAGAATGTGGAATGCGTAGTTTAACTCAAGGTTATTAAAAGATTAGCATTATGTAATTCTAATCTTTAGATCCTCATTCAGTGAAATCTAGGCGTCACGGTTCACTATTTCGTATCAATTGTAAACGGGAGTCAGACAAAGTTTCAGACACATGAATGTAAAAAAAAAAATTAACGGGAATAATAAGATCGCACAATAACTGGATAGCTGTTGAATATTTTTATATTTTGCATGAGATCACTTTTAATGAATTAAGAATGACTTTTGATTACTTTAGTAACGATAAAATACTGAATTATTTTAATTGAAGTATTTCTAAATAAAAATAGCCTTCTAAACACGAGTTTATGAACTAAAAATTGTACTATTTCAAATTATGATCGGCAGCCTTAAATATTTCAAACAGACCATTAACAATTGCAATTATATATTTTAGTCCATCCAAAGTGATCTTTAATTACCTATTTAGGAATCAATGTGTTCATCAAAATATTTTAAATCTCACAACACATGAATACTTCAGCTATTTGAAAAAAGATGTTTTAAAAAATTGACAAGAAATTAAAGGATCTAATTGGAATGGAATCAACAAATTACGAACAGATATGCTTTTCAAGTGTGAAAAACATCAACAAAATTTATACATAATCGGGAATGTCCTTCTTAAAATACTCTTCGTCTCACACCGTAACTATATATAATACTTTAGCTATTTGACCAACGATGTATTAAAAAAAATGAACGAATTAAATGTCATCTTTCCCTATTTTTCGAACGTAGTCGGTATAGTTTCGGTTTGTGCACTTTGAACTTAAGGACGCTTCACTATGGCAACGGACTACGCATGCTCGAAAATCCTTTCTGTGATTGGACAAAACGCGGTCACGGTGGGTGATTTGGTTGTGTTTAAAGAAACGTCTCGAAAATTATATCGTGATGGAAAGCAAGTGAAATTTGAACAACATCTTACAAAGATTTATATTTTTATTAAAATAATTGTTTCTCCAATAGCTCTTTGCATCCATGACAGCTGTTTATTCGGGACAATTATATAATCATATAATTTTTAATGTAAACTTTGTTGTACGAACGTACATGACTTTTAGAACGCACCTACGCATGTGAGATTTCAGCGGGGTTTTGGTAAATGTAAACAGAAAGAAACTACTTATACTACCAATAGTTTCTATCTTTGTTAACCATGAATTAAGATTAATGTAAACAGTAGTAAATGTATATTGAAGCTGAAGGCCAGCTGAAGGACGCCTCCGGGTGCGGGGCTGATTTCTCGCTATATTGAAGACCTGTTGGTGACCTTCTGCTGTTGTTTTTTATTTGGTCGGGTTGTTGTCTCTTTGACACATTCCCCATTTCCATTCTCAATTTTATTGTTTCTTTTTATTTGCACTAGATTTTTTGACAAATAAAACTTTTAGGTGTCATCACAATATTCTTATATATTATTGCCTTAATATAATTAGACTTAGTAAAGAATTTCTTGTAGTAACATTCAGATGGAGATTTTATTAAGGAGGTCCTGCATCATTAAGTCATTGTGCTTTTGAAGGTTATCGAAATGATAGTTTTAAAATATACTCAAATTTAAATACGTCGGATATCTTTTTTAAAGATAGTTCTTGTTAAATGTAATTATAAGTCTGTTTCAACTGGCAAGAATACCACTAAAGCGGACTTGTTGTAAGCAGTTTATTCTTTAAATTGCTGTCATTGAATATCAAGAGGGAAAATAAATCCTGAAATTGATTTGAAACTTTGATACTCAATAGTTTTCCTGGAAAATATTCACATCCCTCAGTATTAGTGTACTTCCAGTTGCGTATATATTACATGCATGTCGGAACAATTGTGATGATGACGAATTTCTTCCTTTTTTTCGAGAACAATCTATAAATGTCCATAACTTCGATGAGTCAAATAAACTTATATATCGACCTGTATTTAAATCTCTTTTTCTTCTTCTTTTGGTATACAATAGTCTATCGGCATTTGATGATAACATACTTTTGGCATACGTGGACTTGTCATTTTACACTTGAAAACGTTTACGCCAATTTACGAAAAATGTATGTTTCTTTCTTATGTTCTATGTATACATGTATATATTTTAATTTGCGCTATAGTTCCGTAACTTGTAATCCAGGCGTATAAACGAAGTCGACGAGTGCGTACATTTTTTTAAATCAATATTTCTGGCCTTCATCATTGACAACGAGTATATATTACATTTTACCAAATTTACCCTTGGAAAAAATACGTATATAGATTTTTATTTTATCAAATCTGTTTGGGTTTTTTTTGGTATTATTTATATTTTTATAAATAATTTTCTTTTCACCAGAAATGTTATTCATAAACAAGCGTACGTATGAGTTTAGTAATATCACTTTCGGACACGCAAGATAGAGATGTATATTATACACCGTATAGTTCAAAATGGAAAGTTATAAGCGATTTGTAGGTATCTTTTCATTAGTCAAATTAGACGTACACGGAATTTTAACCCTTCCATGGTTTACATTCATATACTTGTAATACGATTTCCCTAACCTGGAGTGTGGACTAAGCAAACATACAAACTACTAGTTGCATACAGTTATTTTGCTTCCTCCAGGAGCGAAGATACCGTAAGTCACGTTAGGCACGTGTCTACACAAATATTTTTCAAAAGTATTACCATTACATTTGCGCGCAAAAATCATTACGTTTGCGCGCAGCTTTCGATTACATTTGCGCGCATTTTTTTGGCAGGTAAACTCAGGTGAACTCAGGTAAAATACAGGTTATAATGCTTATTTATTTATTAATTTGTTTAATTATTTACAACTATCAGTACCAATTCCGTTAGTCTAAGTTTGTTGTCTCTTTGACACATTCCCCATTTCCATTCTTAATGTTATCATAAGGCACCTATTTTGAAAGAATTCAATCAGTGATTTTTTAGGGAATATACAAGTAATAATGCTTATTTATTTATTAATTCAAATGTTCAAATATTTACAAGTATCAGTACCCCTTTAGTTAGTATATGTCTCATAAGGCAGGGAAAAAAGAGATAATACCACCGATGTTTTTTTGATTTTCAGATACAATTCAACAAGTCAAAGGTGTATGCAAAATTTTAAGAAAATCCGTGACATAGTCCATTCATTGCAACTTGACCTTTAGCTATAACGGGGTTATACTTGGTTTTAAAATTCGATATGAACAGTCAATAATTTGACTGATAAACAAACTATTTTTAAAATTAATAATTGATAGTCACATCCGTTATGAAAATTCAAAATAATAGAGTTATTTATAACTTAATATCATTTGTATTTATATTTTACCTGAGATTACCTGTAAAATAAATGCGCGCAAATGTAATCAAAAGCTGCGCTCAAACGTAAAATATTTTAATCCCCAAATGCGCGAAACGTAGTGCGCCCGTCAAAACTCTTAAAAAGTGAAATTATCAAATGCCATGTGTACACTTGTATATCATCCCTAGTGAATGGAGTATTGGAAGTAATTGAATGCCATCGTTTCCCCCTTTTATATAGAAAACATAACTAGAACTTTGGTTCAGATCATTTCTCTTCTATCAACAAACACTAGAATAAACCTCAACTTAGACACAAAATTCATGATTCTTTTTAATTTTATTTAGTTGTTGCTGGCTTTCAATTAGCCCGATGACACAGTTATTTCGTAGTGCATTTATGTAATAAATTCAAATTTAAAAAATCGCACCTGCTCTGTCTCATAAAGAGTTTTACATTGTAGTGTAATACTACTGGGAGAAATAATATCAAAATTATAGAAACTTCTATTAGCTCTAACTCAAAATATTGACAATTCTGTGATAAGGGGGTCTAATGTATTTGTCTGTTGTAAAACATCATCATTGTGAGCCCATGGTTGTGAACAAACTATATATGTACTATATATACCATGGTTTTCAGTGGCGGATCCAGAGGGGGGGTTCCGGGGGTTCGCACCCCCCCCCCCCCTTTATTTTGGCCGATCAATGCATTTGTATCGGGACATATGTTTTGCATCCCCCCTTTGCCCTGGGATAGCACCCCCCCCTTTGGAAAATTCCTGCATCCGCCCCTGGTTTTTACGAGTTAACATATTTAAACAAACGAATCCGAAGGATGAGTTTGTTTAAATATGTTAATGAGTAAGACACATGGTATATAACATTTGTAATATAAATAAAATGATTGACAGCTTCACGACCTTCAACTAATATTGGAAATTGATCACGTTACAGTTTTATCCAATGAAATGGAAGCTCGCACAAGTCACTGTTGCGCCTCATGTATGCTCTTCTGTGTATTTCATGTAAAAGAATCCCTGAATTTGCAGAAAGTAAAGAAAATGTCGGATTTTCCCGATTTTTTTTTAGTTTTGCGCCCCGTGTATGATTGTATGCGCAGGTTATTTAATAATGTCATCAGATTGAGGTAAACAAAAAAGTCGGATTCCATCGACAAGGATTAAATAATTATTCTAATGACGGTAAGAATTGTTTTTTTGTTTGTTTTCAAGGTATCATACAAATTAATCATATTTGTCGGTATTTTCATCTCATTGAAAAATGCATATTGATACATTTATAGTTTTCATACAAACTGCTTTTCTTCCGTTATTTTATTAATTCGATTATAAGATTATTTATTAGAATACAATTTTAATTCATAAAACACTGTATTTAAACAGTAACGGATCCAGGGAGCGTAGATAGCTTACGTCCCCCTTATTTATGATCATTTGTCGCATCAAAAAAAAATCATGTTTTTTTTCCACAGATATTTGTAGCCGATATTTATTCCTTTGTCTATAGGTTCCCCCGTTTTAAATCGAAAGTTAATTGAATTTTCGCAAGGGAAATGATAGTTTTCATTTTAGTTTTTTTCAAAACTGAAAGAGGAATCATTTAGTAATTGTTTCCAAAACTAAGTGAATTCGTGACAATCCTATATAGTTTGAAAACGTTTTTTTTAGATGTGGTACACAAAATTTATTGCTTTTTGTTATAAAATGAAAACAAATGAAAATCTTGACCTTTTAGTACGTTTTACAGTTTCCTAAATATTTTAGAGGCGGATACCTTTCAAAAAGAAGGTGGAGCTTCAGCCATGGAATAACATGAAAATGAATATGTTATACCATGGCTGAAGCTCCGCCTTTTTCCTTAGGATTCTAGTTGAGTTGCATATTTAAATAGCAAAGTATGGTACAACATCAATTTGCATATATATAATATACCATGGTTTTCCCTCACCACACTTTTTAAGCAAATTGTTTCATAAAAACATCAAAGGAAAAAATCCAATTTATGTTACAACTTACGATAACGACCCTTAACACATACTTATAACTTCTCGTCCAATCAAATCGCTTGAATTTGCTTGAATTTGCCTTCTAACTTTCATAGTACATACTTTTTCCGTGTACAAAGTAACTACGCATGAATGACCACAATGATAAGATTTCATTGTATCGTAATAAAGATATGGAAATCAAAATTGCTACTGGCTATTTGGAAATAAAATGTTGTGTTCCAAATTAAACTAAATAGTTTGTAATTTGTTTTCAAATTTATCTTTTAACATCCCACTATTTAATCTATGGATCTAAAAATGTTTTTGAGACTTAAAAGTTTCTTTCATTTTAATAAAAAGTAATAAATATAGTTCTTTATAACTTGATTACAGTACAATGCCATCTATTTAAGTTATTTAATTTAAACTAAGGATTTTCTTATCCCAGACATAGATTACCTTAGCCGTATTTGGCACAACTTTTTTGGAATTTTGGATCCTCAATGCTCTCCAACGTTTTACTTGTTTGGCTTTATAAATATTTTGATATGAGCGTCACTGATGAGTCTTATGTCGACGAAACGCGCGTCTGGCGTACTAAATTATAATCCTGGTACCTTTGATAACTATAAATAAGACTTACGAGAAATTTTACATTTAAGATTTTTTGTGAAAAGGGCTCTGGATTGTTACCCTTGGTTAGCGGAGATGCTTGAGGCTGAACATAAATCAATAGATTTCTAGAGGGATGCTTGAAACTCTGTTCAGAGAACCCATTTTGATAGAAAAGGGCCAAACTTCAAATCGCAACAAATTGGACCTAAAGCGAAGACCAATACGAGTTGGTTGACCGTTATGGAATAACCGTTTCACAGATGATATCAGATATGTTCCTTACGTCGTAACTACAATCCCCTTTCCTTTCATGAATGTAACTACCAAATTAAATTATTTACTAGATTTGTTACAACATGAGCGACACACGGGTGCCACATGTAGAGCAGGAGCTGCTTATTCTTCCGGAGCACCTGATATCACTCCCAGTTTTTGATGGGATTTGTTTTGCTTATTCTTTAGTCATAGCGTTGTCAGTTTATTTACGATTTATGAGTTTGACTCCCTCTGATATGTTTCGTCCCTCTTCTATGCTTTTCAAGAGATGGGATCAAATAGAGCACAAAGGGGCTACCCCCTCCTTAAACGATTGATCTACATTGACTAGGATAAATAGGAAGACAACTCACCTACAGTCCACAAAACAGCGATAGCTACGATCAGAATCAGTAACAATTTTGTCATCCTTCCACCTTTTTAGTCGAAAGCATCAAGTGTTCTACTTCTTTGAGACTCTTTTCCTTTTAGAGGCTGTATTTGCTGAATTAAATGGGGAATAACGTTGAAATACAAAATAATTGATACTAAGTCACTTATATCATATACAGATTGTGTTGATGTACACGGTTAAATTCATTAAAATTATAAATGACAATTACACATACAAAATTGAAAAATAATGGAAATATGGAATGGTGCAAAGAGACAACCAAATATTTGTGTCAAAGCCAAAAAATGTAGCACATAGAATAGAAATTGTGGGTAAGGTATTTTGAAATGATTTTTTTTTTCATTGTTATTAGTTTCACATTAACTGTCATAACATACTTTCATAGAGAGCAAGTCATTTTCTGATCAGGCCAAATTAAGTATTTCTGTGTTAAATGTGATTTTACTTTAAACAAGATAAATAGCCAAACAAAAACAATTACCAATGTTGAATTTTGCAGTTCAACACAGTTTGAAAAAAATAGTTTGAGTCAATATAGTAACGAAAAAGCACTCTCTCAAAATCTTGAACTTATCGCTGAATATTTACATTTTTAAATTCATATCTAAGGCTTAATTATGAAAGGGATTTTTTTCTCTTGTTTGTTTTCTTTTCAAAGCCACAAAATCCTACGCGGAACACAAGACATTTATTGGTTAACATTGGTTCCCCTCTCACAAGTCCATCACTGTAGCAAAAAAGTGGCGTAAAAGAGAGTAGTTGACTCCGGGGAGGGTATACATAAGTAGCATTTTACTAACCAAATGCTCAATGAAAGTTGTCATATGTAATGCATTTACATCCTTCTTCGTACTCTGGAAACCATACTGTTATGTACTGAACGGCAGAAGAAACGTCGCAGTAATTAAAGGCAAACATAATAGGAAAAAAATGCTATATTTATTATTGAATGAGCGTATAAATACCCTTGTTATTTAACAAATTCGCATCATTTCAGTTCATTTACTGTTCATTGGTACACTTTTTCACTACCATATCACAGATTTATTTAATACAGGTCCGCCATTACCGTTGAGTACGTGGACGATCATTTGTGCTGTTTGTTGCATTGTGGCGTTCACGTTGGCGTTGGGTGGTGCATACTGCATCAAACAGATAATGATGACATACAAACTTCGTACCTCTAAAATACCCTTATCGAGGCACGGAATCAACGTGCATCTCATCATCATGAAATTTGACTGCGAAACGGGTCCCAAGGACCTATCCAGACTACTATTAGAACAACAGAATTAATGAACACAGTCAACAATAACGGAGATTTAAATATAATCTTAGCATCATTTGAAGGTAATTCACCTAAACCAAAAGGAAATAGATATTTTTTTCAATGCATTTGAAAATTAAGGCTTTCAAAAAGTACGATGTTTCTTTTTATTTGTAATTTAATATTCCATACCAGGAAAGTCGCCTACCAAAACATCAATATAATAATAGTGTAAAACCATTCAAACGGGAAAACCAACGGTCTAATCTATATAAGTCCACTTTTCCGACCTATTATTGCAAAAGTAGGACGTCCGTTGCTGTGTGGGATGATCATGTTCTTTTGGTTATGCAGCATAAATTTATAAAGTGTTTTTAAGACCGTCACTGATGAGTCTTATGTAGACGAAACGCGCGTCTGGCGTTCTAAATTATAATTCTGGTACCTTTGATAACAATTGTTCATTTTTTATTCAATCCTCCATTCAATTAACATTTTATTCTATAGATTTTAGGGGGCTTTTTATGTGGAATATTTTGTTTATATTGATTTGTTTTTATTGTTTACTCCGTTTGCTTGTTATTCTTGCTCCTATCTATTTCTGTTAGTCACTATAATATATATCAATCGTAAAATAATATTGACTGTTGAAAACAAAAGGTAGCATGCAGTGATTTTAAAAATATTATGGGACCTGTGCTCTTTAGACCGTTTTTTAAAAGATCCCATTTATTTCTTATAATATCGTTATACTTACTGTATGGTTATTATAAAATGTTTTCAGAACAGAAATTCACCATTAGATTTGATCAACATAGTAAGTTGATTTTGTTTGTGTGACTTATTTAGAATATATAATATTGTCCTTCGCTAAATTACAGTTACAAACTAGATAAAAGTAAGTTTAAAACTTTTTAAGCCAAAGTATGTCTTCTTTCCAATTCACATTATTTTTCTTTTCCGGACGTTTAAAATTTTGATGTCGAAAAAGCATGGACTATACAAACACTATAGTGTAACTGAACTAAAAGGACATTCTGTATATAGCTTGTGCTCACGGCATGCATAACGGGAGGGGTTGTGCTTGATTTTCATATGATGAAGACATTTTTCAATCAGTGTAATTGAGGTCTGGAGTTGGCATGTTAGTAACTGCTAGTAGTCCTTTGTTTATCATTGTCATTTTACGCGTATTAAATTATAAAACTTTATACCTTTGGTAACTATTTACTAAGTTTCTTTTGTTACCTCTGTTGACATTGAATTCTTTTTGACTTCTTTTAAACTTAATTTCACTGTGCTTAATGTGTTTTTTTTTTCTTTTCTATATTGGCTAGAGGAATATAAAGCCTATGTAAGGGGGTTTGAGCTCTCACTAAACATTTTTAATCTCGTCGCATTTTAACGCCTGTCCCAAGTGAGGAGATACTGGACTTAGTTAGTCTTGTAAGATTTTTAATATTGGTTCATGTATATGTTTTAGAGTTAAGTATGACGTCCATTATCACTGAACTAGTACAACACTGTGTTTAGAGGCCAGCTGAGGCCTACTTCATGGAGCAGGATTTTCACACTGTGTAACAGACCCATTGTTTGCCATCGGTTGTTTATTGCTCTTTGATCGGGCTGTCTCTTACACATTCCACATGTCCATTCTCAGTTTTATAACATGCAGAATAAGATGAAAAGTCACGAAGCGAAGTAGAAGGAAATAGATTGTTAGCATGTAATTCTCCCGAAAAAAACTGATATACACTCGAAACAAGTGGACCGATTCACTCTATACTAGTTGCAAGATTCAAGATTCTTTATTTCTCAAAAAAACATATAGTTACAATTGTACACAGAGGTTTATCAATTATAGTTATAAAATAACATGATAAACACATACGACAAGATGAGGTAAAATATGAAATAATTTTAAAATAAAATAAACAGAAGTAGCGAAGAGAGGTGATTAACCAGGAATACTTACTTGACAAGTTATAACCCTAATAAGTTTGTACAGCTATTTTAACTTCTTTTTTTATTTTAACTGAAATAGTTTAAACGTACTGTGTGTGACTTTAAATTTACACTGTTGTAAAGAGGGTATTCTGTACAATATCAAATTACTCTTGTAAATTTGTTCAAAGCTTACAGTCAAAGGAAATAGATATATATATATATATATATATAACATATATAACATATACTAAACATGCTAAATAAATACTGATTATGAAACAATTCAATTTGATCATACCTTGGTATTGAGAGTAGACGGAATAAAGTGCACTAGTATATGTTTTCCACCAAGTATAAATAAACAGGTAAATCAAAAACTTTTAAAACATCCGGGATTAAACTATGTTTACCTATATATGATGGCAACTAAAAATGTAGTTACGGGAATCCAGCGAAACAATAGGATAATAGAAATAGATTTGACCTGACCTCATCTTTAATCCAATCATATTTGAAGATTCCTTTTTTGTGTGACGATTGTGGATAGTGGCCCCCATTGAAGACTGAAAAAAGAAACGAAAGGACATTCAAATCATAAGTCCAAAATGAACTTACAACGCCATGGATAAAATAAAAGAAAAACATCAACTGACAAAACACAACAAAAACAATAAAAGAATGACCAAAAACTGGTAGTGATTTTAGCTGCTCCATAATAAAAGGTAGATACTTATAGATTATCGTTGATTATCTCAACGAGATTGATTTTCTCGCTTGAGCTGGTACAGCGAAAGTGAGAAAAGCAATCGAGTTGAGATGACCAATGATAATCTGTTTATCGCTATTTCTAATGCAATTATTTTGTAACATTGTTCTGATTATAATAATAATAATAATAATACTAATAAATTCTTTATTTAAAGAGGGTAACTCAATTAGAAATAGTCTAATTTTCATTGAGGCCCTCAAACAAAATACATGCATACAGTTAACATTCATACATTCATACATTAATTTACAATATATATTACTAGTATATACACAATTCAATCATTGAAATATACAAAGGGTAAAAAATGACAATATTTGATATAGTTTTGTTAAAGGAAAACAAATTAGTTGACTTGCATATAATTTTCAAGAAAATGATTATAACTATGTTTCTTGAATAATTCCACATTAGGACATTTTTTTATTTCGAGTGGTAAATTATTCCATACTTTGGTTGCAGAATAATGAAAAGATTTTTTATAAAAATTTGTATTTGGTCTTGGAACAAAAAGATCATTATTAGAGACAGATCGTAAGTTGTGGCGTTGCACATCATCAATATTTAGTATTGCTAAGTAATCAGGTGTTAGCCCATTTATAATTTTATACATTAGAATTGATTGTTGGTATTTTATTCTTTTGGTAAAAGATAGCCATTTTAAAGAAGAAAACATGAAATTAGATGGAATAGAAATATCGCATTCCAGTATAATTCTTGCTACTCTTTTTTGAAGTTTTATGATTCTATCTGAATCTTTTTGTAATAAATTTCCCCAAACTGAACTACAATAGTCTATATATGGTAGAATATATGCATTATAAAATAGTTGCCTTGTGTGTATTGGCAAATATACTTTAATTTTATATAAAAGTGATACTTTAGATGAGATAATTTTACATATACGATCAACATGATCTTCCCAGCTTAAATTTTCATCAATGTCTATTCCAAGTAATTTGAAAGAATGGACATTCTCAATACTTGTTTCGTTGACGGTAATACATAATTCTGATAGTTGTTTAAGTTTTTGTTTTGAACCCAATTTCATACACTTAGTTTTTTGTGCATTGATTTTCATACTGTTATTGTTACACCAAGATTGTATAGCATTTAAATCATTTTGCAATATGCTGTTTATTTTTTCAATGTTTTTATCATGAAAATGCAATGTTGAATCATCAGCATATAAATCCATATTGGATTGTTTAACATGAAGTGGTAAATCATTTATATATATTAAAAATAACAGCGGACCTAAAATAGAACCTTGAGGCACTCCATACTTTACAAACGATTTATCAGATTTAATGTTTGCGTATTGGACTTCTTGTTGTCTGTCAGACAAATACGATTTTATCCAATCTATCATATGTTTTCCGATATGATAAAATTTTAACTTTTCTAGAAGTATGGCATGGTTTATAAGGTCAAAAGCCTTACTGAAATCTAAAAACACTGTACCAACTATTTCTCCATTATCTAAATATTTTAACCATTTAATAATAAAAGATTGGATGACAGCAAGCGTAAAATTCTCTATCTCCTTGTCTGTAACTAAGGAAGCCGACATTTTGAATTTCGGAATATATTGACATGTTATTTCTACAATAATAAACAAAAAACTCACTTGTTGCGCCTAAAAATCTTCTTTTTATCAAATTTTATTACATTTTGAAGCGGCACAGAGGCCAGAAAACGCCCGGTGTTTATGTTTGACGCCGGAAGCATACCTATGACGTCACTAGTGTAGGGACCAAAAAAGATAACATCTTTTCGCGGAATTTTCTTTAATGAAGATTTTACACTGAAATAATGGTTGAAATTTAATTATAAACTTGTTTTGCATTAGAAAAGAGATAACTGTATTGTATTTGAAGCTCCGCGTCGCCAGGTAAACTAAATTTGCGACAGTAAAACTACCGATGGACGTCCTTAAAGCTTCAAATACAATACAGTTATCTCTTAATTTACCTATGACGACGTTGTCAATTTCAATGTCAATTTCGTTAGCAACGCCACGTGGCCTCCTTAGTTTCTAGTGATAATTTTTCCATCTCAAGCTAGAAGCATGATATGACTATTATCACAAAAACAGATCAAAGTAAAAATAGCGATAATACTATTTATCGCTATTTTGTGCATTTTTCCTTTGATCTTTTTTTGTGATAATTTTCATATCATGCTTCTCGCTTGAGATGGAAAAATTATCGCTAGAAACTAAGGAGACCACGTGGACCACGTGGCGTTGCTAACGAAATTGACATTGAAATTGACAACGTCGTCATAAGTAAAATAGCGATAAACAGATTATCATTGGTCATCTCAACTCGATTGCTTTCGCTGTTCCAGCTCAAGCGAGAAAATCAATCTCGTTGAGATGATCAACGATAATATACAATTATGGCCCGTTGAAGAGGTGAATATCCTAAATTGTCAACACGAGAAGGTTATTTCATTGAGGGCGCAGCCCGAAGTGAAATAACTTTTGAGGGTTGACAATTTTGGATATTCATCGATTCTAAGGGGCCACAATTGTTTTATTATACCGAACTAACAGTGGAAGTGAATTTCGAACACTTACTAGTCTATATTTTTAACATAACACACAGACTGACGTTTGAAAATACATTTGTGTACGATTTTCGCGAATATACAACAAAAGTAGAATCTTTTTGTAAAATATTGATGGCCCTGAAAAGGACCGTTTATAAGAGACATCATCGGCTACTGCCACTCTCAGCTCTATTTATGTCCAATGCCGTATTTCCTCGTCTCTCGATGGGCTTCCTGTGTAACGTGAACGCTGCCATTTTGTTTATTTATGTTCGTGACGTCATTTTTATGGGAGGTAACTCAAGTACAAATAAACAACCCCAAAAGGTTATTCACCGGTGAATAATAGGGTTATTCACCGCTGGTGTAAATTCTTTAGGGTTATTCGTCCTTCCTTGGAATTGAATGAAAATTAACTGAATTATTCCTTGTCACGTGATTACGTTTCACCCAATAGAATTGTTTGAAATATATGTAAGGTATAATAATCTATAATTATACTGCACTCGTTCTATTTGAGCAGTCAAAATGCGTTGACCGTATATTTCTATGCCATATACAGTCACTGACTTGATATCACTTTTCCTCATGAATATTTAAATAGAAATTGTCGAAATAATATTTAATTATTCATACGACATCTTTAACCTGTTCTTGTTTCCAATGTAAACAACGATGCGTTTAACGACTCAAACTTGTTTCTTTTACATTTTTGGGGAAAACATATATATTTCACTTATTATAATTTTTTGTTTGCAACTTATAAATCATTACGTTTTATGTTAATTGTTGATATTTTAGTCTGTAAACAAACGAATTCGTTCACCATTGATTGTGGTTTTCAACAGGTAATGATGTACATTTCATCGTGTTGTATATTTCTCCGCCTGTGTGATATGAGGCCTTTTTAAAGGGGGATTTTCCCCAATATTTATATCAGATACATAACATTAACACACTAAACAACAATAGAAAATGTTTTTTATAGATTGCAGTATAAAGTCAATAATAGTGCATTGACTTGACATATGAACGTTATAAGGATTCGGCCGAAAACGGGAAAAATGCTCGGCACAGCCTCGCATTTCCCCGTTTCTAAGCCTCATCCTTATATCGTTGATATGTCAAGTCAATGCACTATTATTGTCTATATAAGTTGCATCCATCGTGTTGCTCGTATAAGCTGAAACCAGATGATGACTCTAATTCTGTAGGGGAAAGGGGGGTGACATTGTAGTAACGACAATTGAGATATATCCGTCGTCATCTGTGAAACAGATATTTCACAACGGCCAACTAACTATGTGATGATATTCGTAAAATGTACGAAGGGACGATTCCAACTTTACTATTAGATCTCTTAGTTTAATAGCTTCCTTGTGAGCAGCAAACCTCTGTCAGGGAAATCATGGTAAGAAATAAAAAAATTCTTGGATATCCTTTCAACTGGAAGATATATACTCCGTATGCAGGCGATGCTGGAATAATGCTTCATAGATTAAAAAAACACTTCGCAATAGGAAACTGGAATAATTTCTTTTGGTCGTAAAGATTTTTTTCTATAAAATTTCATTGCCAATTTCTAGATGTAAGGCAAGTTGTATCCTTTATCACTAGTTTGATCGATGACTTATCTTTAACAAGTCTGAGTCCATTGGCAGGATAGACAGGACTTCACGGCTCTCACAAATTAAGTGATTATCTAAGTGTTTGTGTTATTAACTTAAGTAACAAAGAAATGAATAAACCAAAAATAAGTTAATGTAAGACACCAATACAAACAGATCAACAAACATGGACACATACGAAAACTCAAATTGGAATACTGTATTAAACTTGTCAGATGCCAAACTCTGGTGGAATTCCATAAACAATCGTGGAAATCAAACTTTCAAGATTATGCTTCAAGAAAAAACTCTGACAAAAACTGACATATGCACCTGATTTTCAAGATGATACAAACCACTTTACTAGTATTCAGATTTATGCTACCTCAATTCACACGAAGGAGTTAATTCCTGGACGCAAACATCTGTTTGCGGGGAGGTTGAAATTGAAATCTTTTATTTAAAACTTTTAACTGTATGTTTTGGAGAAGAACATAAATGTAAATTTTTATGTAACTTTGTTAAATGATTTTATAAGCTGTGTTTCAATTCATGATATAAGCGTACAATTGTAGACACAGCTCAATGTAAAATGAAATCGTTTAATAAGTGTTTTGTCCAGATAGTCATATATAATTTTGTCTTATCAGATGTTTTTTTCAGGCTTGTATTTTTGTGTGTTAAAATACCAGGGAATACACATTGTATTATAGAAAGATCACTAGTTTGTTAATGTTCTTAAATCTTAAAGTTTTTGATTTTTATTTCATTATTTGAATTTAAATACTTGAAGTTTAAGTAACAATTTGAGATTGTATAGGCCTGATGAGTTTAAAAAGATTGTTTCACAAATAAATTCAACAATAGTTTAAAAGCGAAATCCAGGAAAACAGTTTTTGCATTGGAAGCGTTATTTATAGCACATATAATTCTTAAATCGTATCATTAATTAATTATAAGAGAACTAATGACGAGTTCTCATTGTAGAGACCGCCAACAGTGTCGGATTTTTTTTAAATCACCAAAGATATCAGGATTGATAAATCAGAATACACAAAACAGTCAATTGTTGCACTCAAATCAAACAAGTTTGAAGACCAAATCATATACGTTTGGTTTTTTTGCAAACAGCTACATACAGACAGTATAGGAATACACGATACATGACTTATCTAACTGTTGCTTTATCAACTATTTCCAGTTCCGTTTTAATGACCTTCGCAGTTGCAACCGAAGCTCTCGGGATCACCAGAACAATTTGAGACACTTACAACATCGTAATAGCAAAATTAAAAATACGTGATGATCAAACTGATTAATTATAGTTAAAACAAAACAAAAGTTTTTGGTTGATTCAAATATAGAGTTGTTCGTTCTTTTAGTGTAACAGTAGCGTTGAAACAAAAAGACATAAAATAAGGCTTACATATGATAATTTTTTAACTGATATTAGCCGAAAGTTGGGTGGATATATATTCTATGATTGTAGGTTAAAGCAGTTTAAAAACATAAACTCAAAAAGTCTACGAACTATGTAACAATTGCCAGTAAGAGATACAAACATAGGAATATAGTTATGATCTAATATAAATATATGTCTATCTAGATACCGGTAAGTATAAACCATTTTTTTACGGCCAAGGGATATACTGCAGTTTTTTGTATAACCACATAAAACAACAGCTTGCAAATTATTCTGAAGCTGAAATAGTATTATCATAGCCAATTGTACATACATATTTCGTCTCAAATTTAGTCAAAAGGGTATAGATGAAAGTCGGTAATATCTAACTTACTTCCAACTTCCCATGAAGACCTAAAATTATATAACTCAGTATACATATCTAAATGATGATACCCTAGTCTCAATTCAAACTTATACGCAATTTTTGTTGCATAAGTTTTGGCCACTTTTACACCATCATACTAAAAAGTAAAATCACAAAAATACTGATCTCCGAGGAAAATTCAAAAAGGAAAGTTACTTATTTAAATGGCAAAATCAAAAGCTCAAACTCATCAAACGAATGGATAACAACTGTCATATTCCTGACTTGGTACAGGCATTTTCTTAATATTTAGTTAAAACTTCATATTGCGATATGAAATGTATTCAATTACTGGCTCGTGACGGTGTATTTCAAGCACGAACAAAAAGTCGTAATACATATTTTTGGTCGTCATAGAAATCTCTTTGCAATTTTGCAAGTGTTTTATAAAGTAAAACTGGTGTAAACATTTATTTAGTTAATATTAAACAATAACAATTCCTTTTAAACGTATATGTTTTTTTAAATCAATCTAGGTCTAAATGTCAACAATTAAGTGTCCTAGATATCGGACAATTTACTTCCTTGTACAAATTCCATTCTCTCAACATGTTCATGGTAAGAATATTCAACTTATGCAATCGCTTATTTATTTTTAATAAAAAATTCAGTTTTAACAATAATACTTTGCCGACAGACCTTCTTGATCTGGCATTAAAAAAAGCGTAAAATACAAAAAATGGAAACATAAGGTTCACAATGGTTGAAAAGTTAGTCGCTTTGGTTATCATGGTTATGGATCATTTTACTGGTTACTTATAGTTAGACACAAATACGTTACTGAGTTTTTGCACATACATAAATTAACAATAGGTAATAATTTTTATGTGCCGCCTATCTACTCTTCTCTTTCGGGGAGAAATAAAAATATGCAAAAACAAAAGGGGTTGGGTCCATGTCCCTGGGTGCCTGTCGTCGCAAATATTAGTAGCAGAATTGCATTAATATATTGTAACCTCGTTAATCCAAATCCCTTAAAACACTATTAAGTTGGAAGGCATAACATACG
This sequence comes from Mytilus galloprovincialis, assembly GCA_037788925.1. Taxonomy (NCBI): domain Eukaryota; kingdom Metazoa; phylum Mollusca; class Bivalvia; order Mytilida; family Mytilidae; genus Mytilus; species Mytilus galloprovincialis. Next base: position 16,272,347 of record CM075334.1, on the reverse strand, counting down.
TTATATTTCGTTGGCGCTTTATGTTAACAGAAATATTCTTTTTGATAACCTACATTTTGTTTCATTTTTTTAAGATCATCGTTCGTTACAGAACGAAAGGCATATGTTCAATGATAAATTCTTACTTGAAACAGTGTTTAACTCTATTTGAAAAACTGAACTAGTTGACCTTTAAAAATATATCTTACAAGATATGTATGGCAATATGCACAGTTATTGATATTTGAACAACCTTGTTGCAGTTAAAATTCTACATCATCAAAATTATATCCAATCACTCCATTTAATATTTACCATCGTAAAAATGAAAGCCTTTATAGAGATGACGCGAAACAAATCTAGCTCTTGAAAACCGATATATGTTGTTTTTTCTTATTGAGGCAATTATTGCTTATTTATGAGATTTTTTTTTTAAATGTCGCCTGATACGGTGCTTTTTGTCCGCGATTTGCTTTTTGTCCGCTTTTGCTTTTTGTCCGATTATTTTGCTTTTTGTCCGATACTTTTGCTTTTTGTCCGTTGCTTTTTGTCCGTTTTGCTTTTTGTCCGATAATTTTGCTTTTTGTCCGATACTTTTGCTTTTTGTCCGTTGCTTTTTGTCCGTTTTGCTTTTTGTCCGATAATTTTGCTTTTTGTCCGACACTTTTGCTTTTTGTCCGTTGCTTTTTGTCCGTTTTGCTTTTTAGCTCACCTGGACCATAGGACTAAGTGAGCTTTTCTCATTTTCTCATTATTCGTCGTCGTCATTAATTTTTACAAAAATCTTCTCTTCTGAAACTACTGGCAAAATTAAAGCAAACATGGCCAAAATCATCCTTAGGGTATTTAGTTTCAAAAAAGTATCCGATGACCCCGCCCAATAATTAAGATGGCCGCAATGTCTAAAAGAAGAGCATCGCATAAAATGTAGATTTTGGCTTATATATCTGAAACAAAACCATAGAGACAATCTAACAAGGGATAAGAACATTTCGCCTCATAAAATAATGTGGACCAGTCAGAACTTTTCATGTGGGACAATATGAGCTCTTAATTTAAAAAAAAGTGGGACAATCGGGAATAAGCCCTACAGACTTGAGCAATTCTAAAATAAACACTGTTGATGTATCTCTTTTAAATTTTCTATTAAAAAGTGTTTTACATTTACGAATGCACTATATTGTATCTGTATCTAAAATATTAAACGCATTTATTTCGTGATAGAAATTAAGTAAATGCTTAAGTAACCATTTTATTACTTTTCCCCCTCTTTTCGAGTTTGTCAAACAAAAATAAACTACTTTGTTGAAAATGCTGTTGTGTTAACCAAAGTTTCCTTAATCTTATTACTTGAATAACCTCGAACTTCCTCGTCATTTGGATATAGTTGCTAAATAATTCCGAAATGTATGGATTAATACAGTTTATCTAAATAAATAGCTACACATGTATTACGTAAACTTTGTGATAGTGTTCCAAAAATGAAGTTTGTTTGTTTGTTATATTTGTAATATTTGTAATGTTTAAGAAAAATAAAGTTGTTGGAAATATGACGAAAATATTACCAGACTTAAAAAAGTTTTTTTTTAACTGAAATGTTGCAAAATATTTTGGAGCGACTGTCAATCGGCCATTCGCATATAAGTGCAAATGGTGACTATATATTATTAGCGGGAAGAAGAAACTGTGCGTTTAAGCAATAACATGTCGTAAATGTGTGCACTTCCACATGTAGCAAACGCCGACACCATTTAACATAATGATAAAACTATTCAAACGAGAAAACCATTGATTTACAAAACACTATACGACAAACAAATACAGAAACAAACAACAACTATTGAATTACAGATTGAAACTCCGTTCCTGACTTATTCGTATGATTATCATATATAATATTTAGCGCGGTTAAACATCAATTTAGAATTTCAATAACGAAACCATCACTCAAGGATTATTTGATTTGATAAATTTCTAAACTATTCTAAAGTTTCGAGCATATAAAAAAGAAGATGTGGTATGATTGCCAATGAGACAACTATCCACAAAAGACCAAAATGACACAAACATTAACAACTATAGGTCACCGTACGACCTTCAACAATGAGCAAAGCCCATACCGCATAGTCAGCTATAAAGGCCCCGATAAGACAATGTAAAACAATTCAAACGAGAAAACTAACGGCCTTATTTAAGTAAAAAAATGAACGAAAAACAAATATGTAACACATAAACAAACGACAACCACTGAATTACAGGCTCCTGACTTGGGACAGGCACAGATTTAAATAATGTGCCGGAGTTAAACATATTAGCGGGATCCCAACCCTCCCCCTAACCTGGGACAGTGGTATAACAGTACAACATAAGAACGAACTATAAAAATCAGTTGAAAAAGGCTTAACTCATCAGATAGACACAAATACAAGTGGACGTGGCCGGGTACTTATACATCCCGACACAAAAAGTCACAATGAACAGATCTGAGAGTACTCGCAGTTATCTGACAGCTATTTCAAAGCCACTAACAACTAATAAAAAGTCATGCCTCCGAGACTTAACGTTCGTTTAAGTCTTTGACTATCCCATGTATTCTACAAATTGGTGTACGTACACCATTGCTCACACGTTTGAGGATGACAGACTAACTTACGACCAGAATGAATAAGAATTAGTCTATATAACAAGATCTAAAATATTTCTAGTGTAAAAGACTTTAACCTCGCCACATTATTTATGTATGTGCCTGTACCAAGTCAGGAGCCTGTATATTCAGTGGTTGTCGTTTGTTTATGTGTTACATATTTGTTTTTTCATTTATTTTTTTGACATAAATAAGGCCGTTAGTTTTCTCGTTTGAATTGTTTTACATTGTCTTATCGGGGCCTTTTATAGCTGACTATGCTGTATGGGCTTTCCTCATTGTTGAAGGCCGTACGGTGACCTAATGCTGTTAATGTCTGTGTCATTTTGGTCTTTTGTGGATAGTTGTCTCATTTGCAATAATACCACATCTTCTTTTTTATAAGAATGCCAACTCCTCACACGTACAATTATTACTTCATTTTCTTTTTTTCACTCATCTAATTATTATATCTATTTTAATTCAATATTGTATCCATATAAATGTATATGAACGCTTACATATATATAATTATTGCGATATCATATATAAGAGAGAGGCAAAGTGTACCAAAGGATAATCACACTAAAAAGGGTTGAAACAAACCAACAAAGCCGCAGCTGAATGAAAAACAACAAGATACACAACAGTCCACAAAACAAATGGTCCGAGAACACAATTAATTCGTAGTGCATTTCTTTTAGAACATAAATGAAAATTTAAAAAATCCCACCTGCGCTTTCTCAATGAAACTTTTACAGTGTGTTGTACTAATTTTGGGACAAATTATATCAAAATTATAGAAAACTTCATCGCGTCTAACTCAAAATATGGACAATTTTGTGTTTAGGGTGTCTTGAAATCTTTTGACAGCTTCCGAAGTGCTAATTTTTAACCTTTTTCAGCTGGACCAAATCACTACTTTCCTGTAAAATTCTGGACCCAAATTTTTTTACAGTGTAATTTCACCCCCCCCCCCCCTCCTACTTACAATGTGAGGCATTAAACAAGGAGAAATAAATTTGGAAGGGGTATAAAAATTATTGGCAAGTAACCCACTGTTATCACTAGGGACTAATAACGAAAATCAAGGGACGACAATTGTGGTCTCGGACGAAATCATTGAAATTTAAAATCTGAGCAACAAGAACCAATGAAACTGTGATGATGTATGGTTAACTGGAAGAGTAAGATAATCCTGCTCCGTCCATTAAGTTTTAAAAAGTCATGTATTAAACTCAAACTCTCGAACACGTTGTCTTGGAAGATCTTTATTCCAAGGGGGTCCTTAATAGTTGCTTTTTGATAATCCTATAAGGAGTTTATAATTTAACTCCTTGCAAACACTTTCATAAGGAACGAAAATTCCCATCTGCATCTTTTTGAAAAGATTGCAAATATTGTTTAAATTAAATAGGGTATCCCATTTCAAACCCAGCGTCTCGGAAAATCTCATTTTAGGGCACTAGACAATGATTAAATGTAGTAATTCGATAATAATACATGGATTTCTCGCGAAAACATCGTTAAGGCGAAATTTAAAGTTTGTCTTGGCTGATTGAAGAAATTTCACAATAAAAACTGAAACGCAAAAACGCAAAAACGCATAAAGATGTTTATTCAGGACAATAACTTATATAAAACAACAGCAGAAATACATATAATGTATCACCAATGGAGGTTGTAAAATACTGTAGGTGATTCTTAAACGTAATGTTCTATTTATTTTTTTTGTCGTTAAGGGGACTGGAGGGTATTAATCCATTATTTTTTAAATATACATGTAGGATTTTGCTTGTTTTTCTATAGATGAACTTTTATCATATACTAAATAGAAAAATCAAATAAAAACATGGGGTTATCGTTCACTTAAGCTCACAATCTGTCCTCGAAAGAAGCAACCATTTTTGTTAAGGTACTTTTTTTTAAGTTGAACTAATAGGAGAAATAGAGAGATATATATATCGAAATAAAAAAAGAACTAAATTACAGAAATCGATTTAATTTTACAACTGTTTAGTTTACGTAAAGCATATTTGAAAAATATCTATAGGTCACCGATGAGTTGAAAAAGACATTTTAATTCTAATGCCAAAACAAAATGTCATTATTGCACTAAAGGGAGACAATTTGGAGCTTTTACAGTGATATAAACATTTGAAAAATAAATCTGAGGCCAAAATCATTCGATTTTTTGGGTTGATTTTTGAGCCAATTCATAAAGTTATAACTAATAGTGTAATAAATAAAATTTGTAATGAAAACAAAAATGATAAAATTTTTGCTGAAATTACCCTCGAGCCTCCGAAAGAGCAAGTATTGCACAAAAAAAAAGGAATCATCCTTTAACGGAAACAACTCTTGAAATCATCGGCTATTCGTCGATGACTAAAGGCTATTTATTTCTGAAATCTAAATTTTGTTTTGCTGTTCTGAGTGTTCAAGATGTTACATGCAGCTAAAATATTGGTAAAACATTTGAAAAAATACTGATCTGTATAAAATTTACACAAAAGTAAACGAATGAAAGCCACTGGAATGCAGTCCAGGACTCGGATGAATGAGCACATTTAAACAAGAGTGCACACACTGAAATGTCTCGCCTACTTTACTCATCATTAATATTATGTCGATAGCCCTAAGTATAAAGATTTATTACAACTGCCACATAAACTTAACATTAACCAAGATAGCTAAACAAAGACCAAATGAATTATGAAAATGAGGTAAAGGTCAGACGAACCATACCAGGCAGACATGAACAGCTAACAATTCTTCGATACAACAAATATACTTGACCTATTACTTATAGTTTAAGAAAAACAGACCAAAACACAAAAACTTAACACTGTGCAATGAACCGTGAAATTGAGGTCATGGTCAAATAAAACCTGGGAGACTTATATATAGATCATAAGATATTTTCATGCACCAAATATAGTGACCTTTGGCATATAATATTAGATAAAAAGACCAAAACTCAAAAACTGAACTTTGACCACTGAACCATGAAAATGAGGTCAAGGTCAGATGATATCTTCCCGCTAGACATGTACACCTTACAATCATTCCATACAACAAATATTGTAGACTCATTGCATAAAGTATGAGAAAAACAGACCAAGACAGAAAAATTTAACTATAACCACTGAACCGTGAAAATGAGGTCAAGGTCAGATGACACCTGCCAGTTGGACATGTACACCTTACAGTCCTTCCATACACCGAATATATTAGCCCTGTTGCTTATAGTATCTGAGATGTGGACTTGACCACCAAAACTTATTCTAACCTTTGTTCACTGATCCACGAAATGAAGTCGAGGTCAAGTGAAAACTGTCTGACGGGCATGAGTACCTTGCAAGGTACGCACATACCAAATATAGTTATCCTATTACTTATAATAAGAGAGAATTCAACATTACAAAAATTCTGAACTTTTTTTTCAAGTGATCACTAAACCATGAAAATGAGGTCAAGGACATTGGACATGTGACTGACAGAAACTTCGTAACATGCGGCATCTATATACAGAGTATGAAGCATCCAATTCTTCCACCTTCTAAAATATTAAGCTTTTCAGAAGTTAACTTACGCCGCCGCCGCCGCCGGATCACTATTCATATGTCGAGCTTTCTGCAACAAAAGTTACAGGCTCGACTAAAATGACAGGTTATATGAACTGAGTGGCAATAAAAGCACAAGTCTAACACTTGCTTTTTAAAAAATTAAAATCTTTATTTAAAATGGTCATCTTTAAACAAACAAAAATTGAATATGAAAATTTACAATTCCAACAATAGATCGATATTAAACAGAAATGTTTCATTATCATTTTTCGGCTACAATTGGTATATGAACCATCCAAATGTCAAAATATCAACATAGAGTATTTACAAAGAATGTTTCTGTTATGTTGTGCAACTAAATCTCTACAGCAAATGGTAGTGACAACACTAGATGTTAATTAGGATCCAGCGAAAAGCCAGGCTTTTGTCCACGAAGGTAGCAAATTGTCGGTGTGACTATCGCTGACGGCTTTTGGTAACACACGATATGGTTGTTGGTCATGTTGTTATCACCAAGGGAAGGTCATCGTGCTCTTAATTTCCACACAAACTGATATAGCTCCAAAGGTTTAACAATGAACACCAATGGACACTCATGTCAATTGGAAGGCCACGCGGAATCAATATCGGAGATGTTAAAGACAAATGCATCGGTCATGCTGGGCTTTTGTTGCTTAATGTCTAAATGGACATGGCCTATAATTAAAAGATCCTTTTGCGGAATTTGTGGATTATTTGGTCAACTGTATACAGTCTACGAGCAATTGCATCCTGGGAAAAGCCTCATTAGATAAACCCCAATTTGTTTGTAATTGGTTGTCAGAAAGACCTGGCATATAGTCTTATATTTATTGAACTTACTTACTTACAATAAGGGATAAGCCAGCGAGTAAGTCAGCAAAGGGTTAGGGAAGTACCTTGGTATATAAAAAAGTCGAAATAAACAATTGCCGGCTGGCCAAGAGATTCTCCACGTGGGGTATGATGCAAGAGGTAGAAGTAGGCATTGCCTTCAAAAAGGCACAGATCACTTAGGCCCAAGACCCGTACGAGTTTGACAACAATGAATTAAAAGGGTAAGGTGGTACCTCTGTTTGCAACGAAGTCGAAATACACTTTAATATTTGCCGGCTGGCCAAACTAAAAGATTCTCCACGTAGGCCATTTTACCAGAGATAGAGGAGGGCATTGCCATACAAATTTCTTATAGCACTTATGCCCTAGACCCGTACGAGTTTGACAATAATGAATCAAAAGGGGGAGATGGTACCTCTGTTTACAACAAAGTCGAAATAAAGTATTGCCGGCTGGCCAAACTAAGAGGTTCTCCACGTAGGCCATTTTACCAGAGATAGATATGGTAATTGCCTTTAAAATGGCATATAACACTAATTCCAAAGACCTGTACGATTTTGCCTGCAAGGGGTTAAAAATAAAAGGTGTTACCTTTGTTTACAACGAAGTCGAAATAAACCTCTACCTCTGGTATAATGATCCACGTAGAGAATCCCGGAGTTTGGCCTACCGGCTACAGTTATTTTGACTTTAATGTGAACAGAGGTACCACCTCCTCATTTTAGCTTTTTACTGACAAACTCGTACGGGTATATGCCATATAAGTGCTATAGGCTATTTTAAAGGCAATGACCACCTATACCTCTGGTAGCATGGCCCATGTGGTGAATCTCGTAGTTTGAACAGCCGGCAATATTTCATAACGACTTTGCGATATACTAGAATACCCTCCTTTCCTTTTGCTGGCATAAGTGCTATAAACCATTTTAAAGGCAAGGCCCACCTCTACCTCTGGTATCATGATAAACGTGGATCATCTTTTATTTTTGGCCATCCGGCAATAGTTTATTTCGACTTTGTTATATACCAGGGTACCCTCCTTACCCTTTGCTGACAAACTCGTACAGATCAATGGAATAAGAAGTATGGGCCATTTTAGATGCAATGTCCACCACTACCTTTGTTATAATGGCCTATGTTGAGAATTTCTTTGTTTGGCCAGCCGGCAATAATTCATTTCGACTTCGTTGTAAACATAGATACCACCTCCCCCTTTTAACACTTTGCTGAAGCACTGGTACGGGTCTACGGCATAAGTGGCCATTTTTGAGGCTATGGCCACTTCTACCTCTGGTATCATGGCCCATGTGGAGAATCTCTTCGTTTAGCCAGCCAGCAATAGTTTATTTCGACTTTGTGATATACTTAGGTACCCCCCTTACCCTTTGCTGATTAACTTACACGGGTCTGGGACATACGTGTTATGGCTATGTTAGAGGTAATGCCTACCTCATCCTCTGATATAATACCCCGCGTATAGAATCTCTTAGTTAGGCCAGTCGGCTTAATTTATATTTTCGTTGTAAAAAGAGGCATCGCATCCCCCCTTTAACCTTTTGCTGACAAACTCGTACAGGTCTAGGGCGTTAGTTTTATCAGCCATTTAAAAGGCAATGCACACATTTAACCTAGGATTAATGGCCAACTTGGAGAATCTCGTACTTAAGCAAGCCGGCAATAATTTCTTTCGACTTCTTTGTAAACAGAGGTTCCAACTCCCTTTTAAACCCTTTGATGATACCGCGTACTTCTCTAGGGAATAAGTGATTTAGGCCATTTTAGAGGCAATGACAACCTCTACCTCTGGTATCATGGCCCACGCGGAGAATCTCTTAGCCATCCAGCAATAGTTTTATTAGTTCGACTTTATTATATACTAGGGTACCAACCTTACACTTTGCTGACTAACTCGTACGGGTCAAGGTCATACGTGCTCATGGTCATTTTATAGAGGCAATCCCTTCCTCTACCTCTCATATTATGGCCCGCGTGGATAATTTCTTAGTTTAGCCAGCGGGCAACAGTTTATTTCAACTTCGTTATATACCGGGCTAATTCATCCCCCTTTTAACTCATTGTTGACAAACTCGTTCGGGTCTATAGCATAAGTGCTATGAGCCATTTTTAAGAGAATGACTACTCCAACATCTAGTATAAGGGCGCACCTAAAAATGTCTTAGTTTGGGCAGCCGTCACTATTTTTGGTGGACTGTGTGATATACTAGAGTATTCCCCTTACCCTCTTCTGACCAACTCGTACGGGTCGAGGACATAAGTGCCATGGCCCATGGACCATTTAAGAGGCACTGCCTACCTATACCTCTGGTATAATGGCCAACGTGGAGAATCTCTTAGTTTGAAGAGCTGGCAATAATGAGGTTTATTTTTACTTCGTGATATACCGGCGAAACTCATGCCCCTTTTAATTCGTTGCTGATAAACTCGTGTAGATCCAGGACATAAGTGCTATAAGCCATTTATAAGGGTTTGACTACCTCTTCTTCTGGTATAATGGCCTACCTGGAGTATGTCTTAGTTTAGCCAGCTTTCAATAGTTGTTTTTTAGACTTAGGGATATACAAGAGTATTCCCCTTGCCCTCTGTTGACCAACACCTACGGGTCTAGGTTATTAGTGCTTCGAGCCATTTTAGAGGTAATGCGATATATTGTAAAAGACATGAAATTTCATGTACAAATCATTTATAATGTGAGTATGGTCTGTATTTAACTCCTAAAAGGACATGGTATTTTGAAGTTCAAAATGAAACCTGCCAAAAATATTCACATTTTATATCGGACATAAAGCAAAATTATCGGACAAAAAGCAAAACGGACAAAAAGCAACGGACAAAAAGCAAAAGTTTCGGACAAAAAGCAAAATAATCGGACAAAAGGCAAAACGGACAAAAAGCAACGGACAAAAAGCAAAAGTTTCGGACAAAAAGCAAAATAATCGGACAAAAGGCAAAACGGACAAAAAGCAACGGACAAAAAGCAAAAGTTTCGGACAAAAAGCAAAATTATCGGACAAAAAGCAAAAGCGGACAAAAAGCGAATTGCGGACAAAAAGCACCGTATCACATAAATGTTATGGAAAGATCAATCTATTATCTTTCTGTGGATTTTTTTCCCGGTGAAATAAATGCTTATGCACAAAAAGTGTACACTTAGATTTGAATCTGCTACAATCGACTGTTTTTGTTGAAAGTTTATAATTTATAAGTTCACAAATATCTCAAAGCTCCATAATATATTTGAAGAAAAAAAACATTAATAAAATCCTAAATTGTGCACCTTTCTTCGTTTCAACTTTTAAAGCCCACAAAAAACAAATGTAAACCATGCAAATTTTGTTGTGTTACCTTCTCTAACAAAGAGTTCCATATATTTTGTTTAATTTTAACAGGGTTTCCGCCTGGTTGAATAATGATTGTGATTGCTTTGGAAAATTATGTACATTTTTCTTTCTGCAAATATTGTACACATTGTTCTTGTAACATGACTGTATACTTATACATTTGAAAACTTGTATAATCCAATATTTGATAATAGTAGCTGATATTAGTTTAAACAGTAACTGTATTTCATTCAAATAAATTGCATTGGATTTGGCAACAGGCATAGCCCTCTCACCAAAACAACATTCAAACAAAGCAACACATACACAAACATAATGACAACACAGAATTAATTTTCCCAAAACGCCTCTTAGCTGACTGGAATGATGCTTCAAATAGTAAACTCAGACAAAAAGTATGACTATTCTAAAAATGCTTTGAATCGGTAACTCAGAAAAAAAACATGTTTGATGTCATGTACTTATTTTTACGAATTTATTGCACCTGAAGAATACCGACAGTGATTAATAACCATATTGATACATTTGAGAATCATACTACCTGTTGCATATTTTGGCGTTAATATTGATTCACTTATAGGGTCTTTGCATCGGAACTAAACACATTAATTCAAAAAACAGTTGTTGGCATGACACGGGTTATGTTCTTCTCATATATGTTATGATGGTATGATACTAAACCCCTAACTAGAAGGATTGTGACTGATGTACATATAATGAAATCATAATCTTTCAGTCAGTTTAATTGAAGTCTGGAGCTGGCATGTCAGTTAACTGCTAGTAGTCTGTTGTTATTTATGTATTATTGTCATTTTGTTTATTTTCTTTGGTTACATCTTCTGACATCAGACTCTGACTCCTCTTGAACTGAATTTTAATGTATGTATTGTTATTCGTTTACTTTTCTACATTGGCTAGAGGTATAGGGGGAGGGTTGAGATCTCACAAACATGTTTAACCCGCCGCATTTTTGCGCCTGTCCCAAGTCAGGAGTCTCTGGCCTTTGTTAGTCTTGTATTATTTTAATTTTAGTTTCTTGTGTACAATTTGGAAATTAGTATGGCGTTCATTATCACTGAACTAGTATATATTCGTTTAGGGGCCAGCTGAAGGACGCCTCCGGGTGCGGGAATTTCTCACTACATTGAAGACCTGTTGGTGACCTTCTGCTGTTGTTTTTTCTATGGTCGGGTTGTTGTCTCTTTGACACATTCCCCATTTCCATTCTCAATTTTAATGATATAAAAAAGAATTTAAAACTTAAAATGAAATAAAATAAAATAAGAAAAAGTAGAGTTAAGAAACTAATAATATACAAATTGAATACTAGTATTTGAATGATATAGGAATAGAGGTGCATTTATTAATTTTTTTTTAGATTTTGTAATATCAATTTCAAAGTACTGTCGTTTATTTTTTAAAACTTTTAATTTGTTTCAATTGTATCAAGTATAAAAAAAAAATGTTTTAATGATGTCCTAACATCTTCTAGTCCGATATCCAATCTTTACATCGATTTCCTTACCTGTTCATTTCTGTGAAGTAAACATATATACTTTTTTAAAACATTTAAAGGGGCACTAGCTGTCATATTCATGTTCACCGATTTAACTTATTTTTTTTTATATTTGATTCATTACAAACTAAAACGTATATTCAAATACAATAAGTCTTAAATGAACAGTCAATAAGACTTACTTAAAGTAGTTGAATATACTCGACTATGATGAATTTCGTGTGTATTTTAGTATAGACGCCATCTAGTAATTACTTTCGACAATACCTTTTGTCAAACGAAAATTCGATTATGTTTGCTTAAGTTTCGACGTTCGACTTCTTTTACGAATAATTTGATATCTAAAGCCATATTGGATCATATTGGGTTACATGAAGCAACAATTTATAATTATGATAATGAAATATTTAGATTTATTCATTATGCTGAATAATGCTTTATTTAAAAGAAAAGAAAATTCTGTATTTCAGACTTGAAGAGTAAAGCATAATGACTTCGTCGGCCCGGCACGTTTGTACAATTTGCCAAGATGATGGAATTTCTAACGTAGCAGACACGTGGTGCACAGAATGCGAAGTTTTCTATTGTGGAGACTGTGAAAAACCACACAGAAAGTCAAGAATGTCCAAGAACCATAAAACCATGACCGCTGAACATTATCAAAAATTACCTACATTCATGCAAGACATAAGTAGTCAGTGCAAAGAACACAAGAAAAAGTATGAACTTTACTGTTCTGTCCATGCCTGTCCCTGCTGTGTCCAGTGCATTACCGATAAACACCCGAAATGTCAAGACTTAAAACCTCTGTCAGACATTCTAAAGCAAGTAAAATCATCGGCCTCAGTTGAGCTTTTCGAAAAAGATTTGAAAGATATGAAGGAAAACTTAGATAACGCCGTACAATATTTGAAAAGCAGAGTCAGTACAAGCAATATCCAGAAAACAAAGGCCGTTGAGGAAATCCGGAGTATGAAAAAGTCGATAGTTGATTACCTAAACAAACTAGAGCAGCAGATAATCGCTGACTTAGGGGATAAACATGAAAAGCTTATATCCAATATGGACACTATCGTACAACAATTGGAAAAGCGAGCCAGTCAGATAGGTCAAATGCAGGGTGACTTTCTCAAAATGACACAGTATGCAACTGAACTACAAATGTATGTTGGTCTGAAAGAAATTGAGATAACTACATCAGAAGCTGCAAAATATATCGAAACTTTAGAAAGTGGGTACCACTTTGATGATAAGAATTTAGAGGTTAAAATTTCATCTCATCTTCAATCAATATTAGAAAATGTCGAGTCATTTGGAGACATTAATATCAATACCACTGTTTCTACTCTTCGAATGAAGACCGGAAGAAAAGGTCAAGCCCAGCACTTGATTTCAAACACACCTGGAATTAAACAAATTAAGCCAACTTTTTTGAGACGAATGACAATTCCAAAGGAAATGAATCCTATCGAAATAAGTGCCTGTCTAATTTTACCAGATGGTAAACTCATAATACTTGATAACAGAGGGAAACAACTACTGCTGTTCAGTTATGATTGCATCTTAATAAGAAAAGTAGTAACATTCATATGTAGGCCGTGGGATGCATGCTTTGTACAAAATAACATAGTCGCTGTCACATTAGGATCAACAAACCAGACCGTGCTGGTGGATGTAGAAAATAATAAAATTATTGAAACAATAAAACTTTTTCATCATTGTAATGGAGTAGCAAGTGATGGTAGCATGATGGTCATCAGCTGTGTTGATGAAAGTACTTTGGTGAATCTACATGACAATTCTCATACAATCTTAAAAGGCGTTAAGGCTAATCGTATTGCATTATTCAATGGGAACATTTATGGGACCAATTTCAATCAAAATAACGTCTGTTGCTACAAAATTAATGGGGAAATTCTGTGGACTTTTATGCATCATGACATAAATGGCCCAATAGGAATTAGTTTAGACATTAAAGGGTGTGTGTATACATGCTCTTATACAAACAACAGAATCGTTGTGGTTTCACCCGATGGTAAAAACTGTAAGACAATAATGTCGGGGAATGATGGAATCGAATCGTCTGCTCGTATCGACATCAACAGGGAAACAGGAATGATGATTGTGGCACATAAATCAAGTGATGATGGTGACGATAAAGTCTATGGAACAGCTTCAGTTTTTAAAATCTCAAACGTTGGGTTCACTCACTATTTATAATTTAATACATCAATGTCTATCTATGCAGAGTCTTTAATTAGATGATATAAATGTATCGTATCGTCTTTTTTTATGACAATTCCATCCTTATTTTTGAAATTCAAAGTATTCCCACTATGAAGACAAAGTAAGATGTTCATGATATTTTAGTTCACAAAATAAGAGTATCTAATCAACGCATATATGAACGGATTGGAACTATAACCGTTTTCAATATATCTAAAAATTATGATATGAGGGATGGGCATGACCCCTCCAAAACAAATTAAGGTGCACTTTATAGGTCTTGTTGTGGCAGATTGGAATATATAAGTTTAATTTAGGGAGGGAATCTCTACAGTTTTTGATACGCATACAACGAACGATATAAGGACATGGCATGAACTTAGCAGCAAATCAATAGTTATTTGAACGGTCTGGTCATTACAATAAAGATTTTCTATACATATATGGTCTAGGGATGGGGTAATGTCACGTGTTCAATCTATTGTGACACTGTTAAAAACATAATCGTCGCAGGCAAGTCTTAGTTCATATACATGTATATGGTTAGTTCTTATTTGTGATAATAATTATAAACCAATCATTATTTTTAGTTTTAAATGTTAGATATACTCTAGTTGTTTATGTTATAGTGATTAAGATTATAACAATGTTGACTGTTTTACCTAGGGTGTCTATTTGTTTTGTCACACGTTGTTGTCAACATAATATACTTCTATGCTACTTTCAATTTTTTCAATTTGTATTACATTATTTCCATTATACAGCCCTTTTTTTATATAAAAGATTGTTTTGTGTCACAACTTTTAAGTGTGCTTAATTATCCTCTTTCTGTACTTTATGTATTGAGAAAACATTAGCTCTAGAATCTAGGCTCCATGTTTTGAACTCCAGTTCCTTTGA
This sequence comes from Mytilus galloprovincialis, assembly GCA_037788925.1. Classification (NCBI taxonomy): domain Eukaryota; kingdom Metazoa; phylum Mollusca; class Bivalvia; order Mytilida; family Mytilidae; genus Mytilus; species Mytilus galloprovincialis. The sequence continues at coordinate 16,257,320 of CM075334.1, read as the reverse complement.
ACAGTATGTTGGGTCTATGGGATCCACTGATAGGAATTATATGAAAACATGAAGCCGATTCTGTGCATTAATTAAACATACAGCAGGTGAATATTAATTCTTCATTGGCAAAGTCTCGCCTTCTTTGCTGACCATTGATTTTATGCTGATAGTCCTGAAAACGGAAAGTCCGTAATCAAATGGCAAAATCAAAAACTCAAACACATCAAATGATCAACTGTAATATTCCTGACTTGGTACTGACATTTTCTTATGTATAAAATGGTGGATGAAACCTAGTTTTATAGCTAGCTAAAACTCTTACTTGTATGAGAGCAGCTTTAAATTCCATTAAATTGACAACGATGTGTGAACAAAATAAACAGACATAATAGGTAACTAGAGGCTCCCACGAGCCTGTGTCGCTCATCTGATATTTCTATTAACAATTGATGCATAAACGAATCCAGCCGTTATACTTTTGAGTTTCAGAGATATAAGCCAAAAACTACATTTTACCCCTATGATTTTAACTAGATGCCCTTATGATGATTGTGACCAATGTGGGGTTAAATTTGTCTCGTTTGCTTCAGAGGGTTAAACTTTTGTAAATCATTACAAAAGTTATTAAAAATTGACTTTGAAGGGCAACAACTCCATTTGGTTCAATTGACCATTTTAGTCATGTTGACTCATTTGTAGATCTTACTTTGTTGAACGTTAATGCTGTTTACAGTTTATCTCTATCTATAATAAAATTCAAGATAATAACCAAAACCTGCTACATTTCCTTAAAATTACCAATTCAGGGGCAGCAACCGAACAACAGGTTGTCTGGTTCGTCTAAAAATTCTAGGGCAGATAGGTCTTAACTTGATAAACATTTTTGAAGAAGTCAAATTTGCTCTAAATGCTTTTGTTTCAGAGATATAACAAAAAACCCATTTGACCCCTATGTTCAATTTTTTAGCAATGTCCATGTTGGTGGTCAAGCGGGGTCATCATACACATTTTCAAAACTAAATACCTATATGATGGTTTTGACAAAGTTTTATTAAATTTGTCTCAGTAGTTTCAGTGAAGATTCATTAAATTTTTTTTTTAAATTACGAAATTAAAAAAAAATTGCTTTAAAGGAAATAACCCCATAAGGGGTCAATTGACCATTTTGGTCGTGCTGACTTATTTGTAGATCTTACTTTGCTGAACACTATTGCTGTTATAGTTTATCTCTATTAATAATAATATTCAAGATAAAAACCAAAAACTGCCTTTCCTTAATATTACCAGTTCAGGAGCAGCAACACAACAACGAATTGTCCGATGTTTCTAACAATTTCAGAGCAGATAGATCTTGATCTGTTAAACAATCTTACCCCTATTAAAGATTTGATCTAAATGCTTTGGTTTCAGAGATATAAGCCAAAAACTGCATTTTATCTCCTATGTTCTATTTCTAGCCATGTCAGCCATCTTGTTTTTTTAATTTTTTTAAAGTTTCAGAGGAGAAGATTAACAAAGACTGATGACGACAGATGACAGACGCCAAGTGATGAGAAAAGCTCACTTGTCCCTATGGGCCAGGTGAGCTAAAAATGTCGAAGAGAGATATACATTCGTCAACATTGTGTTATAATCTTAATCACTTATTAAAATAAACAAATATGTTACAAAGAAACACAAAAAGGCATAAAGACAAATGGCTAGAATAGAAAAAAATCATAAAAACTGCCCTAAAACATAAGAGTGCACACACTGAAAATGTCTCGCCTTCTTTGCTGACCATTGATTTACTACGAGTATCCAATAAACCTAACAAGATCAAAGAAAATGAGGCAATACACGCTACCGGTTAAAACTCAGTTTACTGGAACAAAATGCTAACTTTATCTATAACTTGTCATGGTGTAACATATATAAAAAAAAAATAACAGGTAAAAAAGTGTGGAAAAGATTAATTAAAATATATATTTCGAAGTCTAAAGACCATAACTTTCCCCAAAATTATCAGACCTGAATTTTTTTGATATTTATCTATGATTTTTCATGATAAACTGTATACCAAATATCGAATTGTCATCTTTAAGCATGAAGGAAAAGAACTAGAGGCTTTCAAGAGCCTGTATCGCTCACCTGACTCTACTTCGGTTTTTAAAATCATTTAAAAAAAAAAATGGCTACAAAGTAACAACACTTGGCCAGCACCTCATAAGGAAAGGAATAATCATGCTATGTTTGGTTTCATTCAATTCAGTGGTTCTCTAAAAGAATAAATTTGTATGCATTTCCCATAGGGTCCTTTGTTAAACTTAGTCCCCTGCTGGCGGCCATCTTGGATGATGGATCGGCTACAAAGTAACAACACTTGGTCAGCACCTCATAAGGAACATTCATGCTATGTTTGGTTTCATTCCATTCAGTGGTTCTCTGAAAGAAGTCATTTGTATACATTTTCCATCGGGTCCTATGTTAAACTAAGTCCCCTGCTGGCGGACATCTTGAATGAAGAATCTACTACAAAGGTAACAACACTTGATCAGCACCTCATAAGGAACATTCATGCTATGTTTGGTTTCATTACATTCAGTGGTTCTCTAAAAGAAGTCATTTGTATGCATTTCACATAGGGTCCTTTGTTAAACTAAGTCCCCGGCTGGCGGCCATTTTGGATGATGGATCGGTTACAAAGTAAAAACACTTAATCAGCACCTCATAAGGAACATTCATGCTTTGTTTGGTTTCATTACATTCAGTGGTTCTCTAAAAGAAGTCATTTGTATGCATTTCCCATAGGGTCCTATGTTAAACTAAGTCCCCCTCTGGTGGCCATTTTGGATGATGGATCGGTTACAAAGTAACAACACTTGGTCAGCACTTCATAAGGAACATTCATGCTATGTTTGGTTTCATTACATTCAGTGGTTCTCTAAAAGAAGTCATTTGTTTGCATTTCCCAAAGGGTCCTTTGTTAAGCTAAGTCCCCCACTGGTGGCCATCTTGGATGATGGATCGGCTACAAAGTAACAATACTTGGTCAGCACCTCATAAGGAACATTCATGCTATGTTTGGTTATCCATTCAGTTGTGCTTTAAAAGAAGACTTTGAATGCATTTCCCATAGGGTCCTATGTTAAACTAAGTTCCCTGCTGGCGGCCATCTTGGATGATGGATCGGCTACAAAGTAACAACACTTGGTCAGCATCTGATAAGGCACAGTCATGCTATGTTTGATTTCATTACATTCAGTGGTTCTCTAAAAGAAGTCATTTGTATGCATTTCCCATAGGGTCCTATGCTAAGCTAAGTCCCCCACTGGTGGCCATGTTGGATGATGGATCGGCAACAAAGTAACAACACTTGGTCAGCACCTCATAAGGAACATACAGGCTATGTTTGGTTCCATTACATTCAGTGGTTCTCTTAAAGAAGTCATTTGTATGCATTTCCCATAGGGTCCTATGTTAAACTATTTAAGTCCCCCGGCTGGCGGTTATTTTGGATGATGGATCGGTTACAAAGTAACAACATTTGGTCAGCACCTCATAAGGAACATTCATGCTATGTTTGGTTTCATTACATTCAGTGGTTCTCTAAAAGAAGTCATTTGTATGCATTTCCCAAAGGGTCCTTTGTTAAGCTAAGTCCCCCACTGGTGGCCATCTTGGATGATGGATCGGCTACAAAGTAACAATACTTGGTCAGCACCTCATAAGGAACATTCATGCTATGTTTGGTTTCATTCCATTCAGTGGTTCTCTAAAAGAAGTCATTTGTATGCATTTCCCATAGGGTCCTATGTTAAACTAAGTCCCCCGCTGGCGGCCATCTTGAATGATGGATCGGCTACAAAGTAACAACACTTGGTCAGCATCTCATAAGGAACAGTCATGCTATATTTGATTTCATTCCATTCAGTGGTTCTCTAGAAGAAGTTCAAAATGTCAAAAGTAAACGACGACGTACGACAGACGCCAAGTGATGAGAAAAGCTCACTTGGCCCATCAGGCCAGCTGAGCTAAAATAAAGAGACCAAAAACTGATTATTTGGGTGAGGTTTTCAAGGATCATAACTCTGCACAAAATCATCAGACCAAAGCAGAATTTGAACTTGATTTGTAACTTGTCATGATAAAACTATATATTATTTTGCAAATCAATATTTTTAAGAATGACGAAACAAGATGCTCCGCAGGGCGCAGCTTTATAGGACCACAGAGGTCGAACCCTGAACAGTTGGGGCAAGTATTGACACAACATTCAAGCTTGAAACAGCTCTGAATTTGGATTGTGATTAAATAGTTGACACAACATAGGTTCCTGACACAGAATAAATGTGGTATAAAAACTTAAAACTTAAACATAAAAATCTTAAATTGGACATTTACCTATTATGGTCTAATATCCAAAATCTAAATACATGGTTAGATTCAGCATATCAAAAACCCCCAATATATTCAATTTTTGTTGAAATCAAACAAAGTTTAATTTTGGACCCTTTGGACCTTAATGTAGACCAATTTGAAAACGGGACCAAAAATTAAGAATCTAAATACACGGTTAGATTTGGCATATCAAATACCCTCAATAATTCGATTTTTGATGAAATCAAACAAAGTTTAATTTTGGACCCCGATTTGGACCAACTTGAAAACTGGGCCAATAATCAAAAATCTAAGTACATTTTTAGTTTCAGGATATCAAAGAACCCCAAGGATTCATTTTTTGTTAAAGTCAAACTAAGTTTAATTTTGGACCCTTTGGGTCTTAATTTGAAAACGCGACCAAAATTTAAGAATCAACATACACAGTTAGATTCTGCATATCAAAGAACCCCAATTATTCAATTTTTGATGAAATCAAACAAAGTTTAATTTTGGACCCTTTGGGCCCCTTATTCCTAAACTGTTGGGACCAAAACTCCCAAAATCAATCCCAACCTTCCTTTTATGGTCATAAACCTTGCGTTTAAATTTCATAGATTTCTATTTACTTATACTAAAGTTATGGTGCGAAAACCAAGACAAATGCTTATTTGGGCCCCTTTTTGGCCCCTAATTCCTGAACTGTACGGTCCTCGACTCCCAAAATCAATCCCAAACTTCCTTTTATGGTCATAAACCTTGTGTTGAAATTTCATTGATTTCTATATACTTATACTTAAGTTATTGTGCGAAAACCAAGAATAATGCTTATTTGGGCCCTTTTTTGGCCCCTAATTCCTAAACTGTTGGAACCAAAACTCCCAAAATCAATCCCAACCTTCCTTTTGTGGTTTTTAAACCTTGTGTCAAAATTTCATAGATTTCTATTTACTTAATCTAAAGTTATAGTGCGAAAACCTAGAAAATGCTTATTTGGGCGCTTTTTGGCCCCTAATTCCTAAACTGTTAGGACCAAAACTCCCAAAATCAATCCCAACCTTCCTTTTGTGGTCATTAACCTTGTGTTAAAATTACATAGATTTCTATTTACTTATACTAAAGTTATAGTGTGAAAACCAAATGTCTTCGGAGGACGACGACAAAGACGCCAACGTGATACCAACATACGACCAAAAAATTTCTAATTTTTCCGGTCGTATAAAAACTGATTATTTTAGTGAATTTTCTAAGTCAAAGGACAAAATCTGCACAAAATCATCAGACCAGACCAAAAACTGAACTTGGTTTGTAACTTGTCATTATAAAACCAGATGCTCCGCAGGGCACACGCAGCTTTATACGACCGCAGAGGTTGAACCCTGAACGGTTGGGGCAAAGTTTAATTTTGGACCCTTTGGACCTTAATGTAGACCAATTTGAAAACGGGACCAAAAACTAAGAATCTACATACACAGTTAGATTTGGCATATCAAAGAACCCCAATTATTCAATTTTTGATGAAATCAAACAAAGTTTAATTTTGGACCCCGATTTGGACAAACTTGAAAACTGGGCCAATAATCAAAAATCTAAGTACATTTTTAGATTCAGCATATCAAAGAACCCCAAGCATTCAATTTTTGTTAAAATCAAACTAAGTTTAATTTTGGACCCTTTGGACCTTAATGTAGACCAATTTGAAAAAGCGACCAAAAATTAAGAATCTACATACACAGTTAGATTCTGCATATCAAAGAACCCCAATTATTCAATTTTTGATGAAATCAAACAATGTTTAATTTTGGATCCTTTGGGCCCCTTATTCCTAAACTGTTAAGACCAAAACTCCCAAAATCAATCCCAATCTTCCTTTTATGGTCATAAACCTTGTGTTTAAATTTCATAGATTTCTATTTACTTTTACTTAAGTTATGGTGCAAAAACCAAGAAAAATGCTTATTTGGGCTCCTTTTTTGCCCCTAATTCCTAAACTGTTGGGACCTCAACTCCCAAAATCAATCCCAACCTTCCTTTTGAGGTCATTAACTTTGTGTTTAAATTTCACTGATTTCTATTTACTTATACCTAAGTTATTGTGCGAAAACCAAGAATAATGCTTATTTGGGCCCTTTTTTGGCCCCGACCGGTAATTCCTAAACTGTTGGAACCAAAACTCCCAAAATCAATCCCAACCTTCCTTTTGTGGTTTTTAAACCTTGTGTCAAAATTTCATAGATTTCTATTTACTTAAACTAAAGTTATAGTGCGAAAACCAAGAAAATGCTTATTTGGGCCCTTTTTGGCCCTTATTCCTAAACTGTTGGGACCAATCCCCCAAAATCAATCCCAACCTTCCTTTTGTGGTCATTAACCTTGTGTTAAAATTACATAGATTTCTATTTACTTATACTAAAGTTATAGTGCGGAAACCAAATGTCTTCGAACGGCAACGACAACGACGCCAACGTGATACCAATATACGACCAAATAATTAAAAAATTTTATGGTCGTATAAAAACTGATTATTTTAGTGAATTTTCTAAGTCAAAGGACAAAATCTGCACAAAATCATCAGACCAGACCAAAAATTGAACTTGGTTTGTAACTTGTCATTATAAAACCAGATGTTCCGCAGGGCGCAGCTTTATACGACCGCAGAGGTTGAACCCTGAACGATTGGGGCAAAGTTTAATTTTGGACCCTTTGGACCTTAATGTAGACCAATTTGAAAACGGGACCAAAAACTAAGAATCTAAATACACAGTTAGATTTGGCATATCAAAGAACCCCAATTATTCAATTTTTGATGAAATCAAACAAAGTTTAATTTTGGACCCCGATTTAGACAAACTTGCAAACTGGGCCAATAATCAAAAATCTAAGTAAATTTTTAGATTCAGCATATCAAAGAACCCCAAAGATTCAATTTTTGTTAAAATCAAACTAAGTTTAATTTTGGACCCCTTAGACCTTAATGTAGACCAATTTGAAAAAGCGACCAAAAATTAAGAATCTACATACACAGTTAGATTCTGCATATCAAAGAACCCCATTTATTCAATTTTTGTTGAAATTAAACAAAGTTTAATTGGACCCTTTGGGCCCCTAATTCCTAAACTGTTTGGACCAAAACTCCCTAAATCAATCCCAACCTTCCTTTTATGGTCATAAACCTTGTGTTTAAATTTCATAGATTTCTATTTACTTATTCTAAAGTTATGGTGCGAAAACCAAGAAAAATGCTTATTTTCGGCCCCTTTTTGGCCCCCTTATTCCTGAATTGTTCGGTCCGTGACTCTCAAAATCAATCCCAACCTTCCTTTTGAGGTCATAAACCTTGTGTTTAAATTTCATAGATTTCTATTTACTTATACTTAAGTTATTGTGCGAAAACCAAGAATAATGCTTATTTGGGCCCTTTTTTGGCCCCTACCGGTAATTCCTAAACTGTTGGAACCAAAACTCCCAAAATCAATCCCAACCTTCCTTTTGTGGTTTTTAAACCTTGTGTCAAAATTTCATAGATTTCTATTTACTTAAACTAAAGTTATAGTGCGAAAACCAAGAAAATGCTTATTTGGGCCCTTTTTGGCCCTTAATTCCTAAACTGTTCGGACCAAAACTTCCAAAATCAATCCCAACCTTCCTTTTGTGGTCATTAACCTTGTGTTAAAATTACATAGATTTCTATTTACTTATACTAAAGTTATAGTGAGAAAACCAAATGTCTTCGAACGACAACGACAACGACGCCAACGTGATACCAATATACGACCAAATATTTTAAAATTTTTGCGGTCGTATAAAAACTGATTATTTAAGGGAATTTTCTAAGTCAAAGGACAAAATCTGCACAAAATCATCAGACCAGACCAAAAATTGAACTTGGTTTGTACCTTGTCATTATAAAACCAGATGCTCCGCAGGGCGCAGCTTTATACGACCGCAGAGGTTGAACCCTGAACGGTTGGGGCAAAGTTTAATTTTGGACCCTTTGGACCTTAATGTAGACCAATTTGAAAACGGGACCAAAAACTAAGAATCTACATACACAGTTAGATTTGGCATATCAAAGAACCCCAATTATTCAATTTTTGATGAAATCAAACAAAGTTTAATTTTGGACCCCGATTTGGACAAACTTGAAAACTGGGCCAATAATCAAAAATCTAAGTACATTTTTAGATTCAGCATATCAAAGAACCCCAAGGATTCAATTTTTGTTAAAATCAAACTAAGTTTAATTTTGGACCCTTTGGACCTTAATGTAGACCAATTTGAAAAAGCGACCAAAAATTAAGAATCTACATACACAGTTAGATTCTGCATATCAAAGAACCCCAATTATTCAATTTTTGATGAAATCAAACAAAGTTTAATTTTGGACCCTTTGGGCCCCTTATTCCTAAACTGTTAGGACCAAAACTCCCAAAATCAATCCCAACCTTCTTTTTATGGTCATAAACCTTGTGTTTAAAATTCATAGATTTCTATTTACTTATACTAAAGTTATGGTGCGAAAACCAAGAAAAATGCTTATTTGGGCCCTTTTTTGGCCCCCAATTCCTAAACTGTTAGGACCAAAACTCCCAAAATCAATCCCAACCTCTTCCTTTTGAGGTCATAAACCTTGTGTTTAAATTTCATTGATTTCTATTTACTTATACTAAAGTTATGGTGCGAAAACCAAGAAAAATGCTTATTTGGGCCCTTTTTTTGCCCCTAATTCCTAAACTGTTGGGACCAAAACTCCCAAAATCAATCCCAACCTTCCTTTTGAGGTCATAAACCTTGTGTTTAAATTTCATTGATTTCTATTTACTTATACTTAAGTTATTGTGCGAAAACCAAGAATAATGCTTATTTGGGCCCTTTTTTGGCCCCTACCGGTAATTCCTAAACTGTTGGAACCAAAACTCCCAAAATCAATCCCAACCTTCCTTTTGTGGTTTATAAACCTTGTGTCAAAATTTCATAGATTTCTATTTACTTAAACTAAAGTTATAGTGCGAAAACCAAGAAAATGCTTATTTGGGCCCTTTTTGGTCCCCAATTCCTAAACTGTTGGGACCAAAACTCCCAAAATCAATTCCAACCTTCCTTTTGTGGTCATTAACCTTGTGTTAAAATTACATAGATTTCTATTTACTTATACTAAAGTTATAGTGAGAAAACCAAATGTCTTCGAACGGCAACGACAACGACGCCAACGTGATACCAATATACGACCAAATATTTTAAAATTTTTGCGGTCGTATAAAAACTGATTATTTAAGGGAATTTTCTAAGTCAAAGGACAAAATCTGCACAAAATCATCAGACCAGACCAAAAATTGAACTTGGTTTGTAACTTGTCATTATAAAACCAGATGCTCCGCAGGGCGCAGCTTTATACGACCGCAGAGGTTGAACCCTGAACGGTTGGGGCAAAGTTTAATTTTGGACCCTTTGGACCTTAATGTAGACCAATTTGAAAACGGGACCAAAAACTAAGAATCTACATACACAGTTAGATTTGGCATATCAAAGAACCCCAATTATTCAATTTTTGATGAAATCAAACAAAGTTTAATTTTGGACCCCGATTTGGACAAACTTGAAAACTGGGCCAATAATCAAAAATCTAAGTACATTTTTAGATTCAGCATATCAAAGAACCCCAAGGATTCAATTTTTGTTAAAATCAAACTAAGTTTAATTTTGGACCCTTGGACCTTAATGTAGACCAATTTGAAAAAGCGACCAAAAATTAAGAATCTACATACACAGTTAGATTCTGCATATCAAAGAACCCCAATTATTCAATTTTTGATGAAATCAAACAAAAGTTTAATTTTGGACCCTTTGGGCCCCTTATTCCTAAACTGTTAGGACCAAAACTCCCAAAATCAATCCCAACCTTCTTTTTATGGTCATAAACCTTGTGTTTAAAATTCATAGATTTCTATTTACTTATACTAAAGTTATGGTGCGAAAACCAAGAAAAATGCTTATTTGGGCCCTTTTTGGCCCCTAATTCCTAAACTGTTGGAACCAAAACTCTCAAAATCAATCCCAACCTTCCTTTTGAGGTCATAAACCTTGTGTTTAAATTTCATTGATTTCTATTTACTTATACTTAAGTTATTGTGCGAAAACCAAGAATAATGCTTATTTGGGCCCTTTTTTGGCCCCTACCGGTAATTCCTAAACTGTTGGAACCAAAACTCCCAAATTCAATCCCAACCTTCCTTTTGTGGTTTTTAAACCTTGTGTCAAAATTTCATAGATTTCTATTTACTTAAACTAAAGTTATAGTGCGAAAACCAAGAAAATGCTTATTTGGGCCCTTTTTGGCCCTTAATTCCTAAACTGTTCGGACCAAAACTCCCAAAATCAATTCCAACCTTCCTTTTGTGGTCATTAACCTTGTGTTAAAATTACATAGATTTCTATTTACTTATACTAAAGTTATAGTGAGAAAACCAAATGTCTTCGAACGACAACGACAACGACGCCAACGTGATACCAATATACGACCAAATATTTTAAAATTTTTGCGGTCGTATAAAAACTGATTATTTAAGGGAATTTTCTAAGTCAAAGGACAAAATCTGCACAAAATCATCAGACCAGACCAAAAATTGAACTTGGTTTGTAACTTGTCATTATAAAACCAGATGCTCCGCAGGGCGCAGCTTTATACGACCGCAGAGGTTGAACCCTGAACGGTTGGGGCAAAGTTTAATTTTGGACCCTTTGGACCTTAATGTAGACCAATTTGAAAACAGGACCAAAAACTAAGAATCTACATACACAGTTAGATTTGGCATATCAAGGAACCCCAATTATTCAATTTTTGATGAAATCAAACAAAGTTTAATTTTGGACCCCGATTTGGACAAACTTGAAAACTGGGCCAATAATCAAAAATCTAAGTACATTTTTAGATTCAGCATATCAAAGAACCCCAAGGATTCAATTTTTGTTAAAATCAAACTAAGTTTAATTTTGGACCCTTTGGACCTTAATGTAGACCAATTTGAAAAAGCGACCAAAAATTAAGAATCTACATACACAGTTAGATTCTGCATTTATATGAAAGAACCCCAATTATTCAATTTTTGATGAAATCAAACAAAGTTTAATTTTGGACCCTTTGGGCCCCTTATTCCTAAACTGTTAGGACCAAAACTCCCAAAATCAATCCCAACCTTCTTTTTATGGTCATAAACCTTGTGTTTAAAATTCATAGATTTCTATTTACTTATACTAAAGTTATGGTGCGAAAACAGAGAAAAATGCTTATTTGGGCCCTTTTTTGGCCCCTAATTCCTAAACTGTTGGGACCAAAACTCCCAAAATCAATCCCAACCTTCCTTTTGAGGTCATAAACCTTGTGGTTAAATTTCATTGATTTCTATTTACTTATACTAAAGGTTATGGTGCGAAAACCAAGAAAAATGCTTATTTGGGCCCTTTTTTGGCCCCTAATTCCTAAACTGTTGGGACCAAAACTCCCAAAATCAATCCCAACCTTCCTTTTGAGGTCATAAACCTTGTGGTTAAATTTCATTGATTTCTATTTACTTATACTTAAGTTATTGTGCGAAAACCAAGAATAATGCTTATTTGGGCCCTTTTTTGGCCCCTACCGGTAATTCCTAAACTGTTGGAACCAAAACTCCCAAAATCAATCCCAACCTTCCTTTTGTGGTTTATAAACCTTGTGTCAAAATTTCATAGATTTCTATTTACTTAAACTAAAGTTATAGTGCGAAAACCAAGAAAATGCTTATTTGGGCCCTTTTTGGCCCCCAATTCCTAAACTGTTGGGACCAAAACTCCCAAAATCAATCCCAACCTTCCTTTTGTGGTCATTAACCTTGTGTTAAAATTACATAGATTTCTATTTACGTATACTAAAGTTATAGTGAGAAAACCAAATGTCTTCGAACGGCAACGACAACGACGCCAACGTGATACCAATATACGACCAAATATTTTAAAATTTTTGCGGTCGTATAAAAACTGATTATTTAAGGGAATTTTCTAAGTCAAAGGACAAAATCTGCACAAAATCATCAGACCAGACCAAAAATTGAACTTGGTTTGTAACTTGTCATTATAAAACCAGATGCTCCGCAGGGCGCAGCTTTATACGACCGCAGAGGTTGTACCCTGAACGGTTGGGGCAAAGTTTAATTTTGGACCCTTTAGACCTTAATGTAGACCAATTTGAAAAAGCGACCAAAAATTAAGAATCTACATACACAGTTAGATTCTGCATATCAAAGAACCCCAATTATTCAATTTTTGATGAAATCAAACAAAGTTTAATTTTGGACCCTTTGGGCCCCTTATTCCTAAACTGTTAGGACCAAAACTTCCATAATCAATCCCAACCTTCTTTTTATGGTCATAAACCTTGTGTTTAAAATTCATAGATTTCTATTTACTTATACTAAAGTTATGGTGCGAAAACCAAGAAAAATGCTTATTTGGGCCCTTTTTTGGCCCCTAATTCCTAAACTGTTGGGACCAAAACTCCCAAAATCAATCCCAACCTTCCTTTTGAGGTCATAAACCTTGTGTTTAAATTTCATTGATTTCTATTTACTTATACTTAAGTTATTGTGCGAAAACCAAGAATAATGCTTATTTGGGCCCTTTTTTGGCCCCTACCGGTAATTCCTAAACTGTTGGAACCAAAACTCCCAAAATCAATCCCAACCTTCCTTTTGAGGTCATAAACCTTGTGGTTAAATTTCATTGATTTCTATTTACTTATACTAAAGGTTATGGTGCGAAAACCAAGAAAAATGCTTATTTGGGCCCTTTTTTGGCCCCTAATTCCTAAACTGTTGGGACCAAAACTCCCAAAATCAATCCCAACCTTCCTTTTGAGGTCATAAACCTTGTGTTTAAATTTCATTGATTTCTATTTACTTATACTTAAGTTATTGTGCGAAAACCAAGAATAATGCTTATTTGGGCCCTTTTTTGGCCCCTACCGGTAATTCCTAAACTGTTAGAACCAAAACTCCCAAAATCAATCCCAACCTTCCTTTTGTGGTTTATAAACCTTGTGTCAAAATTTCATAGATTTCTATTTACTTAAACTAAAGTTATAGTGCGAAAACCAAGAAAATGCTTATTTGGGCCCTTTTTGGCCCCCAATTCCTAAACTGTTGGAACCAAAACTCCCAAAATCAATCCCAACCTTCCTTTTGTGGTCATTAACCTTGTGTTAAAATTACATAGATTTCTATTTACTTATACTAAAGTTATAGTGAGAAAACCAAATGTCTTCGAACGGCAACGACAACGACGCCAACGTGATACCAATATACGACCAAATATTTTAAAATTTTTGCGGTCGTATAAAAACTGATTATTTAAGGGAATTTTCTAAGTCAAAGGACAAAATCTGCACAAAATCATCAGACCAGACCAAAAATTGAACTTGGTTTGTAACTTGTCATTATAAAACCAGATGCTCCGCAGGGCGCAGCTTTATACGACCGCAGAGGTTGTACCCTGAACGGTTGGGGCAAAGTTTAATTTTGGACCCTTTAGACCTTAATGTAGACCAATTTGAAAAAGCGACCAAAAATTAAGAATCTACATACACAGTTAGATTCTGCATATCAAAGAACCCCAATTATTCAATTTTTGATGAAATCAAACAAAGTTTAATTTTGGACCCTTTGGGCCCCTTATTCCTAAACTGTTAGGACCAAAACTCCCATAATCAATCCCAACCTTCTTTTTATGGTCATAAACCTTGTGTTTAAAATTCATAGATTTCTATTTACTTATACTAAAGTTATGGTGCGAAAACCAAGAAAAATGCTTATTTGGGCCCTTTTTTGGCCCCTAATTCCTAAACTGTTGGGACCAAAACTCCCAAAATCAATCCCAACCTTCCTTTTGAGGTCATAAACCTTGTGTTTAAATTTCATTGATTTCTATTTACTTATACTTAAGTTATTGTGCGAAAACCAAGAATAATGCTTATTTGGGCCCTTTTTTGGCCCCTACCGGTAATTCCTAAACTGTTGGAACCAAAACTCCCAAAATCAATCCCAACCTTCCTTTTGAGGTCATAAACCTTGTGGTTAAATTTCATTGATTTCTATTTACTTATACTAAAGGTTATGGTGCGAAAACCAAGAAAAATGCTTATTTGGGCCCTTTTTTGGCCCCTAATTCCTAAACTGTTGGGACCAAAACTCCCAAAATCAATCCCAACCTTCCTTTTGAGGTCATAAACCTTGTGTTTAAATTTCATTGATTTCTATTTACTTATACTTAAGTTATTGTGCGAAAACCAAGAATAATGCTTATTTGGGCCCTTTTTTGGCCCCTACCGGTAATTCCTAAACTGTTAGAACCAAAACTCCCAAAATCAATCCCAACCTTCCTTTTGTGGTTTATAAACCTTGTGTCAAAATTTCATAGATTTCTATTTACTTAAACTAAAGTTATAGTGCGAAAACCAAGAAAATGCTTATTTGGGCCCTTTTTGGCCCCCAATTCCTAAACTGTTGGGACCAAAACTCCCAAAATCAATCCCAACCTTCCTTTTGTGGTCATTAACCTTGTGTTAAAATTACATAGATTTCTATTTACTTATACTAAAGTTATAGTGAGAAAACCAAATGTCTTCGAACGGCAACGACAACGACGCCAACGTGATACCAATATACGACCAAATATTTTAAAATTTTTGCGGTCGTATAAAAACTGATTATTTAAGGGAATTTTCTAAGTCAAAGGACAAAATCTGCACAAAATCATCAGACCAGACCAAAAATTGAACTTGGTTTGTAACTTGTCATTATAAAACCAGATGCTCCGCAGGGCGCAGCTTTATACGACCGCAGAGGTTGTACCCTGAACGGTTGGGGCAAAGTTTAATTTTGGACCCTTTAGACCTTAATGTAGACCAATTTGAAAAAGCGACCAAAAATTAAGAATCTACATACACAGTTAGATTCTGCATATCAAAGAACCCCAATTATTCAATTTTTGATGAAATCAAACAAAGTTTAATTTTGGACCCTTTGGGCCCCTTATTCCTAAACTGTTAGGACCAAAACTCCCATAATCAATCCCAACCTTCTTTTTATGGTCATAAACCTTGTGTTTAAAATTCATAGATTTCTATTTACTTATACTAAAGTTATGGTGCGAAAACCAAGAAAAATGCTTATTTGGGCCCTTTTTTGGCCCCTAATTCCTAAACTGTTGGGACCAAAACTCCCAAAATCAATCCCAACCTTCCTTTTGAGGTCATAAACCTTGTGTTTAAATTTCATTGATTTCTATTTACTTATACTTAAGTTATTGTGCGAAAACCAAGAATAATGCTTATTTTGGGCCCTTTTTTGGCCCCTACCGGTAATTCCTAAACTGTTGGAACCAAAACTCCCAAAATCAATCCCAACCTTCCTTTTGTGGTTTTTAAACCTTGTGTCAAAATTTCATAGATTTCTATTTACTTAAACTAAAGTTATAGTGCGAAAACCAAGAAAATGCTTATTTGGGCCCTTTTTGGCCCCCAATTCCTAAACTGTTGGGACCAAAACTCCCAAAATCAATCCCAACCTTCCTTTTGTGGTCATTAACCTTGTGTTAAAATTACATAGATTTCTATTTACTTATACTAAAGTTATAGTGAGAAAACCAAATGTCTTCGAACGACAACGACAACGACGCCAACGTGATACCAATATACAAACAAATATTTTAAAATTTTTGCGGTCGTATAAAAACTGATTATTTAAGGGAATTTTCTAAGTCAAAGGACAAAGTCTGCACAAAATCATCAGACCAGACCAAAAATTGAACTTGGTTTGTAACTTGTCATTATAAAACCAGATGCTCCGCAGGGCGCAGCTTTATACGACCGCAGAGGTTGAACCCTGAACGGTTGGGGCAAAGTTTAATTTTGGACCCTTTGGACCTTAATGTAGACCAATTTGAAAACGGGATCAAAAACTAAGAATCTACATACACAGTTAGATTTGGCATATCAAAGAACCCCAATTATTCAATTTTTGATGAAATCAAACAAAGTTTAATTTTGGACCCCGATTTGGACAAACTTGAAAACTGGGCCAATAATCAAAATCTAAGTACATTTTTAGATTCAGCATATCAAAGAACCCCAAGGATTTAATTTTTGTTAAAATCAAACTAAGTTTAATTTTGGACCCTTTGGACCTTAATGTAGACCAATTTGAAAAAGCGACCAAAAATTAAGAATCTACATACACAGTTAGATTCTGCATTTCAAAGAACCCCAATTATTCAATTTTTGATGAAATCAAACAATGTTTAATTTCGGACCCTTTGGGCCCCTTATTCCTAAGCTGTTAGGACCAAAACTCCCAAAATCAATCCCAACCTTCTTTTTATGGTCATAAACCTTGTGTTTAAAATTCATAGATTTCTATTTACTTATACTAAAGTTATGGTGCGAAAACCAAGAAAAATGCTTATTTTGGGCCCCTTTTTGGCCCCCAATTCCTGAACTGTTCGGTCCGTGACTCTCAAAATCAATCCCAACCTTCCTTTTATGGTCATAAACCTTGTGTTTAAATTTCATAGATTTCTATTTACTTATACTAAAGTTATAGTGCGAAAACCAAGAAAAATGCTTATTTGGGCCCCTTTTTGGCCCCTAATTCCTGAACTGTTCGGTCCTTGACTCTCAAAATCAATCCCAACCTTCCTTTTATGGTCATAAACCTTGTGTCAAAATTTCATAGATTTCTTTTTACTTATACTAAAGTTATGGTGCGAAAACCAAGCCAAATGCTTATTTGGGCTCCTTTTTGGCCCCTAATTCCTAAACTGTTGGGACCTCAACTCCCAAAATCTATCCCAACCTTCCTCTGAGGTCATAAACCTTGTGTTTAAATTTCATTGATTTCTATTTACTTATACTTAAGTTATTGTGCGAAAACCAAGAATAATGCTTATTTGGGCCCTTTTTTGGCCCCTACCGGTAATTCCTAAACTGTTGGAACCAAAACACCCAAAATCAATCCCAACCTTCCTTTTGTGGTTTTTAAACCTTGTGTCAAAATTTCATAGATTTCTATTTACTTAAACTAAAGTTATAGTGCGAAAACCAAGAAAATGCTTATTTGGGCCCTTTTTGGCACCTTATTCCTAAACTGTTGGGACCAAAACTCCCAAACTCAATCCCAACCTTCCTTTTGTGGTCATTAACCTTGTGTTAAAATTACATAGATTTCTATTTACTTATACTAAAGTTATAGTGAGAAAACCAAATGTCTTCGAACGACAACGACAACGACGCCAACGTGATACCATTATACGACCAAATATTTTAAAATTTTTGCGGTCGTATAAAAACTGATTATTTAAGGGAATTTTCTAAGTCAAAGGACAAAATCTGCACAAAATCATCAGACCAGACCAAAAATTGAACTTGGTTTGTAACTTGTCATTATAAAACCAGATGCTCCGCAGGGCGCAGCTTTATACGACCGCAGAGGATGAACCCTGAACGGTTGGGGCAAAGTTTAATTTTGGACGATTTGGACCTTAATGTAGACCAATTTGAAAACGGGACAAAAAACTAAGAATCTACATATACAGTTAGATTTGGCATATCAAAGAACCCCAATTATTCAATTTTTGATGAAATCAAACAAAGTTTAATTTTGGACCCCGATTTGGACAAACTTGAAAACTGGGCCAATAATCAAAAATCTAAGTACATTTTTAGATTCAGCATATCAAAGAACCCCAAGGATTCATTTTTTGTTAAAATCAAACTAAGTTTAATTTTGGACCCTTTGGACCTTAACGTAGACCAATTTGAAAAAGCGACCAAAAATTAAGAATCTACATACACAGTTAGATTCTGCATATCAAAGGTCCCCAATTATTCAATTTTTGATGAAATCAAACAAAGTTTAATTTTGGACCCTTTGGGCCCCTTATTCCTAAACTGTTAGGACCAAAACTCCCAAAATCAATCCCAACCTTCTTTTTATGGTCATAAACCTTGTGTTTAAAATTCATAGATTTCTATTTACTTATACTAAAGTTATGGTGCGAAAACCAAGAAAAATGCTTATTTGGGCCCTTTTTTGGCCCCTAATTCCTAAACTGTTGGGACCAAAACTCCCAAAATCAATCCCAACCTTCCTTTTGAGGTCATAAACCTTGTGTTTAAATTTCATTGATTTCTATTTACTTATACTGAAGTTATTGTGCGAAAACCAAGAATAATGCTTATTTGGGCCCTTTTTTGGCCCCTACTGGTAATTCCTAAACTGTTGGAACCAAAACTCCCAAAATCAATCCCAACCTTCCTTTTGTGGTTTTTAAACCTTGTGTCAAAATTTCATAGATTTCTATTTACTTAAACTAAAGTTATAGTGCGAAAACCAAGAAAATGCTTATTTGGGCCCTTTTTGGCCCCCAATTCCTAAACTGTTGGGACCAAACTCCCAAAATCAATCCCAACCTTCCTTTTGTGGTCATTAACCTTGTGTTAAAATTACATAGATTTCTATTTACTTATACTAAAGTTATAGTGCGAAAACCAAATGTCTTCGAACGACAACGACAACGACGCCAACGTGATACCAATATACGACCAAATATTTTAAAATTTTTGTGGTCGTATAAAAACTGATTATTTAAGGGAATTTTCTAAGTCAAAGGACAAAATCTGCACAAAATCATCAGACCAGACCAAAAATTGAACTTGGTTTGTAACTTGTCATTATAAAACCAGATGCTCCGCAGGGCACACGCAGCTTTATACGACCGCAGAGGTTGAACCCTGAACGGTTGGGGCAAAGTTTAATTTTGGACCCTTTAGACCTTAATGTAGACCAATTTGAAAACGGGACCAAAAACTAAGAATCTACATACACAGTTAGATTTGGCATATCAAAGAACCCCAATTATTCAATTTTTGATGAAATCAAACAAAGTTTAATTTTGGACCCCGATTTGGACAAACTTGAAAACTGGGCCAATAATCAAAAATCTAAGTACATTTTTAGATTCAGCATATCAAAGAACCCCAAGGATTCAATTTTTGTTAAAATCAAACTAAGTTTAATTTTGGACCCTTTGGACCTTAATGTAGACCAATTTGAAAAAGCGACCAAAAATTAAGAATCTACATACACAGTTAGATTCTGCATATCAAAGAACCCCAATTATTCAATTTTTGATGAAATCAAACAATGTTTAATTTTGGACCCTTTGGGCCCCTTATTCCTAAACTGTTAGGACCAAAACTCCCAAAATCAATCCCAATCTTCCTTTTATGGTCATAAATCTTGTGTTTAAATTTCATAGATTTCTATTTACTTATACTTAAGTTATGGTGCAAAAACCAAGAAAAATGCTTATTTGGGCTCCTTTTTTGCCCCTAATTCCTAAACTGTTGGGACGAAAACTCCCAAAATCAATCCCAACCTTCCTTTTGAGGTCATTAACCTTGTGTTTAAATTTCACTGATTTCTATTTACTTATACCTAAGTTATTATGCGAAAACCAAGAATAATGCTTATTTGGGCCCTTTTTTGGCCCCTACCGGTAATTCCTAAACTGTTGTTGCCAAAACTCCAAAAATCAATCCCAACCTTCCTTTTGTGGTCATTAACCTTGTCTTAAAATTACATAGATTTCTATTTACTTATACTTAAGTTATAGTGCGAAAACCAAATGTCTTCGAACGACAACGACAACAACACCAACGTGATACCAATATACGACCAAATATTTTAAAATTTTTGCGGTCATATAAAAACTGATTATTTAAGGGAATTTTCTAAGTCAAAGGACAAAATCTGCACAAAATCATCAGACTTGATCAAAAATTGAACTTGGTTTGTAACTTGTCATTATAAAACCAGATGCTCCGCAGGGCGCAGCTTTATACGACCGCAGAGGTTGAACCCTGAACGGTTGGGGCAAAGTTTAATTTTGGACCCTTTGGACCTTAATGTAGACCAATTTGAAAACGGGACCATAACTAAGAATCTACATACACAGTTAGATTTGGCATATCAAAGAACCCCAATTATTCAATTTTTGATGAAATCAAACAAAGTTTAATTTTGGACCCCGATTTGGACAAACTTGAAAACTGGGCCAATAATCAAAAATCTAAGTACATTTTTAGATTCAGCATATCAAAGAACCCCAAGGATTCAATTTTTGTTAAAATCAAACTAAGTTTAATTTTGGACCCTTTGGACCTTAATGTAGACCAATTTGAAAAAGCGACCAAAAATTAAGAATCTACATACACAGTTAGATTCTGCATATCAAAGAACCCCAATTATTCAATTTTTGATGAAATCAAACAAAGTTTAATTTTGGACCCTTTGGGCCCCTTATTCCTAAACTGTTAGGACCAAAACTCCCAAAATCAATCCCAACCTTCTTTTTATGGTCATAAACCTTGTGTTTAAAATTCATAGATTTCTACTTACTTATACTAAAGTTATGGTGCGAAAACCAAGAAAAATGCTTATTTGGGCCCTTTTTTGGCCCCTAATTCCTAAACTGTTGGGACCAAAACTCCCAAAATCAATCCCAACCTTCCTTTTGTGGTCATAAACCTTGTGTTTAAATTTCATAAATTTCTATATACTTACACTAAAGTTATAGTGCGAAAACCAAATGTCTTCGGACGACGACGACGCCAACGTGATACCAATCTACGACCAAAAAATTTTCAATTTTTGTGGTCGTATAAAAACAAACCAAATATGAAATCAACATCTTTAAGCACAAAGAAAATAAAAGTGTGGAAAACTGATTTGCCGATGAACAGACAGACAGAGTGCAAACCTAAAGTCCCCTTCAATTTTATTGGTAGGAGACTAATTAATTGTATATAAATAACTGATTTTGATTGTATTGAAATTTGTATGTGCCAGCCTCAAGGAATTTAAGTTTGTTGTAACTAACTGTGTTTATGGTCACTGGCTTTAGATAAAGAATTTATTATCATTATATGTTTGGTTTTTTAGAAAAAAAATAAAAGTAAAATTAGCTTACCTTTAAGATATCATTTGTACTGTGGATTCCTTTTTATTCGTGGTATATCAATTCATGTATTTAGTGGGTATTGGCGAATTCATATGTTCAACGAAATACAAATGTTCTTTAGGCTTGTATGTAGACTATGGCAAAACCACGAAATCAAATATCCACAAAAATGCAATGTTTACAAAATCCACGAAAAATTGATACCCACGAAAATTAATGAATTCACAGTATTTCATCACTAAAAAATTAACAACTGACAATAAATAAACACAATTTTAAAGAAATATTGCAAGAAATTGAATCCAGTGAATGCAAAATAACTTTATTATTACATTAGTCATATTGATACAATGTGAATTCCCAGACCAATAAAAACGTATATTCCAATTTCCCCTGCTGATGCATGTATAATCTACTCTGTCCATGGACAACAACTCTAAAATCAAACTGTTAATTCAGAAATTATTGCCTAAATTTATTATAGTGATTTTTTAAAAATTGACCAAAAATGATTGATTTTTGCAATGTCAGGAAAATCTGCATACTGATATATGACTCAGATATAAGAATGTGAGTTCTTATTATTGCGATCCTCACTCAGTACAATTTTTTGCATTAATAAAAACCTCACAATAATTTCTGAATTTACAGTATTTGTTTGGTTCTTTGAAACTTTCTCATTAAGGTGTAAAACCACCAAATCATAGTATGTCACATCCTGTTGCATATGAAAAAGGACTGAAAAAATAAATCACTTGCATTTGACAGTTGCAGTAAAAAAATTCCGGGTCAAAAACCTATATCTTGGGTGTTTCAAAGCACCATTATTTTTTTATTTGGTGTTTCTATAGAATTTTTTGAAACTTAAATTGGAAGAGTTATAACATATACATATACAAGGTTAAATGGTTTCTAAAGCTTGAACACAGTTAAAAAAGAGGTGAGCATTTGATTGGTTAACTTCCAGTGATGGTTATTTTCTTAAATGCTATGAAATGTAAAATTTTGTCTTTTGTACTGGACAGGATAAAAACTTTACTTATGCAAAATGTTTTTTTTTATTTGAAACAAATATAGTTGTAAGTCCAAATTTAACAAAGACTAATAGAGGAAAATCAATGGTGGTATTACGCCTTAATACCTGCAACAAATGTAAGCATGTGAGAGTGTTAACATAGCAAAGGGACATGATTCCTATACAAATAGTTGATCTGCATTAATATTCATATTTGTCCCAGATATTACAGATAATATGAGGCAGGCATTACCTGAAAATGGGGACAAAGTCTGTATGAATTATTTTTTTGTAACTTAAATATTTGTTAAAAAAAAGAAACGGAAATACCGTAACGTTTCCGATTTTGGTTCTGTTGTTAGGGATTTTAGTTGTGATGATATTTAAGTTATGACGTCATATGCAATGTAAACAAAGAAACGCTATCATCAAGTTACGTTTTTTCATATCAAGGAATTATTAAAAATGAAATTGGTATTGCGTTCCTTCCTATTTTTAACCGGTGCATTACGTTTGCACGCATTACCATTACATTTGCGCGCAAAAATCATTACGTTTGTGCACAGGTTTTGCTTACATTTGCAAGCATTTTTTGACAGGTAAACTCAGGTAAAAAATACAGGTCATAATACTTATTATTTATTAATTTGTTCAATTATTTACAAGTATCAGTACCCCTTCCGTTAGTCTAAGTTTCCTAAGGCACCTATTTTGAAAGAGTTCAATCAATAATATTTTAGGGAAAATACAGGTCATAATACTCATTTATTTATCAATTTGTTCAATTATTTACAATTATCAGTACCCCTTCCGTTAGTCTAGGTCTCTTCTTAGGCAGGGAAAAAAGGAGATAAAGCCGCATATTTTTTTTCGATTTTTAGATACAATTTAACAAGTCAAAGGTGTAGGCAAAAGTTTAAGAAATCTGTGACATAGCCCATTTATCATAACTTGAACTTAAGATATAACGGGGTTTTAAATTGATTTTAGAATTCAATATATAATTTGAATTAACAAACTATTTTCAAAATTAATAATTGATAGTCATATCTATTATGAAAATACCAATAAAGTATAGTCATTTATAATTTAATATATATGAATTGTTATTTTTACCTGAGATTACCTGTAAAATGAATGCGCGCAAATGTAATCAAAAGCTGCGCGCAAACGTAAAATATTTTAATCCCCAAATGCGTGCAAACGTAGTGCGCCCTTTTATACTAGACTAATAAATATATATTTAACTCAAAGTTTCATACAAACGAGACCAGAAAAAGGAAGTACATTGTAGATTTCTGCGCAGATGCGGGAATTCAAAACATGACATCAAAAAAATTGAACGGTTTTGAGTTCATTAGTACAATGAAAATTTTGGGAAAATTTTCCCGTTTTTTTTTTTTTTATTATTGAATTTTCTACTGTTATTGGGGACTTCGTCCCCATATAAACCTTTGTTGTTGATTTCATAACAATCCTTACAAGCAATGTAGGCTTAAGAGCTCTTACAATACAACTATCCATATAATTAATATTCCTATAAAATTGGTTAACATGTACATGTGTACTGATTTTCAAGTTCATCCAAGACATTGCTTACATAAACCTTCATTATAAATTTTATAAAAATCAGGAATGAAAGTACAGGTTAAAACACTTACGCTTGCAAGACTACACACAGCAGACACTCAGGATTTCTATGTCCCCCTTAAAATATTACCATTGGGCACTTAGAAATAATACTTTCCATGTGAAATGAAATGTGAAATCATATAACAATAACAAATTGAATGTTTATTTCTTTAGAAATGACAAAAGACTTTAGCCTACTACTGTAGGAATTAAGAAATAACAAAACTAACACAACCTGTCAACAATATATCCTCTTCTACTGTCGACAGGGCATACAAATAGTAAACAAGTTTTCATATCACATCTCCTTTTTTTAAATGCAAATTATATATTTATATTGAAATTAAAATAAATTAAAATAACTTAATTCACACATGTATTTCTTAAAATCCAAGTCATTAAAAAAATAAATTCCAGACTGTGTCTATTATAATAATTTCCCAATCAACAAAAAATAGGAGTTGTAAAAAATTTTCAACTTTTGTAACTATTTATCTATTTATCTACATTATTGGCATTAAAACTGCCTTCAGTAATATTCTACAGCAATTTTGCATCTTTGAGCTGCAACATTTGAATTTTGATAATCATCATCGAAACAAATGACAACAATTCACAAGTTCAGGTTGTTGCCTAAAATATTCGAAAAATTTGTACTTTTTTTTAGGTTTGAAATTTTGTTTTAACTAATCAAAATACCGGTATCACAGAACAATACTATAAAACCTAAAATAAGCTTTCATCATAAAGCTATGGCATTATTTTTTCTACTCATAAATCTAACAACAGAAGAAGTCTGTACCCATAAAAACAACTCGTATATATCAATTTTAAAAAGCTGCCACTGTGTGGTTAATCTAATTTGCAGCCATCCTGTCCAAGTGTTACATTTCCTTTCACTATCCATAGCCACTGCACGTATACAACACCGTGACATGTTTATAAATGAGGTTGAACTTGCTCTTGTCTGTAACGTATACTCAATGCTTCGTAACACATCGTTTGTTTTAAGGATGAGAAGTAACTGTCGTGGTACGCGGTTCAGAATTTCAGAAATCTGTATGAGGTAATCCGCAGCATTTGATTTAATTTCATCATCCTAAAAAGAAAGAAATGGAATTTCTTTTAATTGAATCTACGTTTCAACAAATTTTAACCAGATGCTCCGCAGGGCGTAGCTTTATACGACCGCAGAGGTTGAACCCTGAACGGTTGGGGCAAGTATGGACACAACATTCAAGCTGGATTCAGCTCTAAATTTGGATTGTGATTAAATAGTTGACACAGCATAGGTTTCTGACACAGAATGAATGTGTTCTAATGAACTTAAAATTTTTGTTTTCTCTTAGAGCAATTCACTATGCTGTTGAATATTAATCCTCTCAAAAAAATGTTTGAAGAAATTTTCTTTTTTATTTATCAAATTTCAAATGAGAAAAATTGAACCCAATTTTTTTAATCACATCCCCCTTTCCCTTATTCCAAAACTAATCTCAATTAAAATTTCTAATGGAGTTTGCAACAATAACTACTCATTTAAATACATCATAAAATATTAAGATGTAAAAAAACTGCTTGTTATCACTGAATGGTAAAGATTATTTTAATTTATCAGTTGGTAGTAAAAAGTGAATATACATTGTATATTGTATATAACAAAGATTTAAGTTGATTCTGGACAAAGAAAGATAACTCCAATTAAAAAAAAATCTTGCTATTGCACAATATTTTGCAATTAGATATTTCTTGCTTACTATTCTGGACAAAGAAAGATAACTCTAATTAAAAAAAAATTTGCTATTTCACAATATTGTGCAATTAGATATTTCTTGCCATTGCGCAATACTGTGCAATTGAAAAGACTTGCTATTGCACAATACTTAATATAATAATTTTAGATCCTGATTTGGACCAACTTGAAAACTGGGCCCATAATAAAAAATCTAAGTACATTTTTGGATTCAGCATATCAAAGAACCCCAAGATTTCAATTTTTGTTAAAATCAGACTAAGTTTAATTTTGGACCCTTTGGACTTTAGTGTAGACCAATTTGAAAACAGGACCAAAATGAAGAATCTACATACACAGTTAGATTTGGTATATCAAAGAACCCCATTTATTCAATTTTTGATGAAATCAAACAAAGTTTAATTTTGGACCCCGATTTGGACCAACTTGAAAACTGGGCCAATAATCAAGAATCTAAGTACATTTTTAGATTCAGCATATCAAAGAACCTAACTGATTCATTTTTTGTCAAAATCAAACTAAGTTTAATTTTGGACCCTTTGGACCTTAATGTAGACCAATTTGAAAACGGGACCAAAAGTTAAGAATCTACATACACAGTCATGACAGTTAGATTCGGCATATCAAAGAACCCCAATTATTCAATTTTGATGAAATCAAACAAAGTTTAATTTTGGACCCTTTGGGCCCCTTATTCTGTTGGGACCAAAACTCCCAAAATCAATACCAACCTTCCTTATATGGTCATAAACCTTGTGTTTAAATTTCATAGATTTCTATTTACTTATACTAACGTTATGGTGCGAAAACCAAGAAAAATGCTTATTTGGGTCCCTTTTTGGCCCCTAATTCCTAAACTGTTGGGACCTAAACTCCCAAAATCAATACCAACCTTCCTTTTGTAGTCATTAACATTGTGTTTAAATTTCATTGATTTCTATTTACTTAAACTAAAGTTATTGTGCGAAAACCAAGAATAATGCTTATTTGGGCCCTTTTTTGGCCCCTAATTCCTAAACTGTTGAAACCAAAACTCCCAAAATCAATCCCAACCGTTCTTTTGTGGTCATAAACCTTGTGTCAAAATTTCATAGATTTCTATTAACTTAAACTAAAGTTATAGTGCGAAAACCAAGAAAATGCTTATTTGGGCCCTTTTTGGCCCCTAATTCCTAAAATGTTGGGACCAAAACTCCCAAAATCAATACCAACCTTCCTTTTGTGGTCATAAACCTTGTGTTAAAATTTCATAGATTTCCATTCACTTTTACTAAAGTTAGAGTGTGAAAACTAAAAGTATTCGGACGACGACGACGACGACGACGCCAACGTGATAGCAATATACGACGAAAAATTTTTCAAATTTTGCGGTCGTATAATAAAAATGAAATCAGTTGATTTTTTACAGGTATAATATGTGAAAGGTCAAATAAACATGCACAACTGTACCAACATCTAAAACTGTTGTAAAATTTGAATGAAAACTAAATATCAACACAAAGTGCAAAAGTTAAACTAGAGGCTCACCTTGGTCTATGTGCATATTAAATAAAGGACACAGATAGACAAAATTGTGTTTTGGTGATGGTGATGTGTTTGTAGATCTTACTTTACTGAACATTCTTGCTACTTACAATAAAATCTACATAGACTTGGCCTTTAGATACAGAGGAAAATATTTTGTAAAAATTTTCAAAAATTTACCAAATTAATGAAAATTGACTATAAAGGGCAATAACTCCTTAAGGGTGGTCATGTTGACTTATTTGCTTATTTGTAGATCTTACTTTCCTGATTATTATTGCTGTTTATAGTTAATCTCTATCTATAATAGTATTCAAGATAATAACCAACAATCCGTTGTCCAATTCATCTGAAAATGTCAGGGAAGATAGATATTGACTTGATAAACAAATTCATCCCTTGTCAGATTTGCTCTAAATGCTTTGGTTTCAGAGTTATAAGCCAAAATCTACATTTTACCCCCATGTTCTATTTTTAGCCATGGTGGCCATTTTGATTGGTTGGCTGGGTCACTGCACACATTTAACATTTTTAATACTAGATAACCTAATAATGATTGTCGCTAAGTTTGGTTTAATTTGACCCAGTAGTTTCAGAGGAGAAGATTTTTGTAAGAAAATACAAAAATTAACGAAAAATTGGTAAAAAATGACTATAAAGGGCAATAACTCCTTAAGGGATCAACTGACCATTTTGGTCATGTTGACTTATTTGTAGATCTTACTTTGCTGAACATTATTGCTGTTTACAGTTTATCTCTTTCTATAATAATATTCAAGATAATAACCCAAAACAACAAAATTTCCTTAAATTACCAATTTAGGGGCGGCAACCCAACAACCTGTTGTCCAATTCAGCTGGAAATTTCAGGGCAGATAAATCTTAACCTGATAAACAAATTTACCACATGTCAGATTTGCTCTAAATGCTTTGGTTTCAGAGTTATAAACCAAAATCTACATTTTACCCCTATGTTCTATTTTTAGCCATGGCGGCAATCTTGGTTGGTTGGCCGGGTCACTGGACACATTTTTAAAACATGATACCCCAATGATGATTCTGGCCAATTTTGGTTGGCCCAGCAGTATCAGACAAGAAGATTTTTGTAAAAGTTAACGAAGACGGACGACGACGACGCCTGAAGTGATGAGAAAAGCTCTTTGGGTCAGGTGAGCTAAAAATGAATTTCTAGTACATATCATGCAGGCATCTTAGGATGATTAGTTGCATGTCTTTGATGGTTTCAGCATTATTTGTTTACATCTTTTACACTGGATGATAAAGAGCTTAACAAAATGTATATGTTACAGGCATTTTCTAAATTTAGGCATTTTGTAAAATGACTGAATTTCCAGGCAATTTATAAAATGCCTAACCTTGACAGGCATTATACAAAATGACTAAAAATACCTAGTCGTTTTGTAAAATGACTGAAATTTTGAAATAAAATTCCACAAATTGCCTGCTCAGTTTCAGGCAATTTGTAGAAAAATAATATCATTGAGATGTATATATGACAAAAGTGAGAAAAAAAACCCATAATATCTTGCAAAGAAAATAACTAATGGTTCGAAAGAATTAAATTTATGAAATTTTAAAAAATGACAGGAGGACAACTGTCAATAGAACAAACTTTCCAAACAATTTTTGTTTAAGAAAGTCCATATTCAAAACAGTGAAGTGAAACATATGAAACAGAGAAAAAGACGTTTGTTTGTAATTGACTGATTGTTTGCTTTCGATAGCAAATATTTCATGCATTTTTAAGATGAGAGTGATTTGGTTATAATTCATAAGGGTATGTTCTGCGTGGATAACAACTGCCACTTTCCTATCCGCGATACAAAGCAGTTCATGGTTGTAATACCAATAAATGAGTGTCTTCATATTCACTGCCTCAAGTAAACTCCAGTTATAAATGCATAACCCGTTATGGGCAGATCTGAGTTCAGTCCGTTAAAAGCTATAAGCCAAAAGATACAAGTCAAACAAATCATGATATTGTACTTTGAATCTCTTGGAACATATGAAAAATATCATTGATTGATTGTTGGTTGCTTTACGCCGCATGAGCACAAAAAGGCTATATTGTGGCGAGAGCTAATTCCAATATTTTACAATTTAAAGCATATTTTTAAAATAATACAAAAAATCCTTTAATATACTATATACATTTTTACTACATATGAAAATGTGACATGTGTGCTCCAAACATGTCAAGTTCTGTGCTTGTGTTAATTTGAAGTAATTCAGTAAAATATATTCTTGATTGTTTAAACGCCTGTTTTCTTATTTCAGTTACTATCCTAAAAAAAATACTCCGAATCCTGCAGGCATTTTAGAAAGTTCCTTAAGTTTTCCAGCATTTTACAAATTGCCTAAATTTAGAAATAGCCTGTAACATGTACAACAAATGGAAGTTTTTAACGACCTTGACTGGATATACAGCCCTTGCACGGTCGGTAATAAATGTATAGACAGTTGTACAGAAAAACTGTCTGCTGCCCTCTAGATGGTTTTTTAAATGTTCAAGTTTTTGGGTTGCTGTTTGATTGATGTACCAATGAAGTGATCTGTAATTGATAACAAACAATAAGTTAATCAACAGTACACATAGCTATGTTTTTATATATGACAGGTTATGCTGATGTAAACACCTTACTTCTCACTTGTGTGATGTTGTTTATCTATGCCAGATGATATGGCTTTTCATAACAGTCAGCAAACTGGCAAACAATGGATCACAAAACATGTTTAACTCTGCTGCATTTTTCACATCTCAAAAGACAGGAGCCTCTGGCCTTTGTTAGTTGTGTTTATTTTTTGAATTTTAGTTCATTTATATGTTTCGAAATTTAGTGTAACATCCATTCTCACTGAACTACCAGTAGTATATATTTTTGAAAAGGGGCCAGCAGAAGTCTGCCTCTAGGAGTCTAGGTGCAGGTTTTCTCACTTGTTGAAGACCCATTGGTGGTCTTGGGCAGATTTCTTCTCTTTTGTCAGATTGTCTCTTTGACACATTCCCCATTTCCATTCTCAATTCTATACTAATCTCCAGCATTCATAGCAGTAGAATACTAACCTCTGACTTGGTGTACTTCTGTTTATCTATACCAGACGATATGGCTTTCCATGACCTAGCTGTTAACATACAGGCAAACAATGGGTACATATCGCCAGCATTCATAGCTACAGAATACTTTTTTATACCTTCCATATCAGCCTTTATCAAAGATGTCCATAGCTTACAGTAGTTTACACGAAACTCATCTGTCAGTGACTGAAATATAGAAATTAATCATAATCAACAATAAAATGAATAAGTGAATAAATAAACAGCAGAAACATATAAGAGTGGGATTGGTGAATTATTTTAAAATGAAACCGTTTAATAGACTTCATTATTGTACTTCTTTATATAAACCTGATAATTTACTCTTTACACATGTATTCTGCTGATCTATGATAGCTTCATTAATGTCTGAATGCATAGACAATGACAAATCGTCTATCAATCATTCAAGATTTACTTCATGACTTACCTATCCGGATAAGATTGTGCTGACTTCTGATTGGTTACCTATCCTACAGGGTATCAATCAATATCCAGGATTCCTGATGTGTTTTTAAAATATCGTAGGAATTCAGGCCCTTGCAACTATAAGAGATTGATTGTGGGTTGGACTACAGTAAGACATGTATATCTATAGAACATTTCTTTCTTAATTGATTCTTTAAAATTTATATATGATACTTCTCATACACATTTTCATTGCTATTTCCTAATTACTAAATTTTGTGTTGAAATTTTATCAAACTATTATATATCAAATTACCTGATAAATTCCATGATCTAACAGGACTATTTCTGTGTTTCCTTCAGCTGTTTTATTGACTAGAACATTGCCTGGATGTGGATCACAATGTACATAACCATGTACAAATATCATCTCACTGTACAACTTGCCTAAATCTCTTGATACCTGTAACACATTTCATGTGTGGATAATAATTTAATTGCCCTGTACAAATATCTCATTGTACAACTTGCCTAAATCTCTTGATACCTGTAACACATTTAATGTGTGGATAATAATTTAATTGCCCTGTACAAATATCTCACTGTACAACTTGCCTAAATCTCTTAATACCTGTAATACATATAATGTGGATCACAATGTACATAGCCATATGCAAATATCATCTCATTGTACAACTTGCCTAAATCTCTTGTTACATGTAATACCCATAATACATTCTCCAGATGTGAATCTGAATGCAGATACTTACTGGATAACCATTCATAAATACCATTTTAGAGAACTTCATGTCTAAATTTCTAGTGACCTATTCTATAGCCTGTATTAGGATCATTAATGTACAGAAAACAAACGTTACTGCAGACAAAACTCACAAAATGATTCACCTCCCCCCTGCAAAGTCCATGGTTTGCTAATGAAGCCCCAAAAATATTACTGTGCAGACATATAAAATATCCGTCTCAAAGAAAACGCCAGAAATCATTCAGATGAAGAATATAAGTACTATTCATTTTTATGATTTTTGTTATCTAGATAATTTTCATTTAAAAGGCGGTACAAAGCACTTCCGCTGAAATCAATTTGGCTCGTTTAATTTTCATGAAATTTTGACAAACTGTTTACTTTGACCCTTAAGACAAAAATAAAAATTTCAAAAAATTTGATCCAACCATTTTATCACTAAAATTACACTGGATATATAGCATTTTGACAAACACTAATTTTGATCATTGAGAAGCTTAATAATCCTTTAACAACACAACTTAATTAAAACATTTAGCTGATTTTACAGAGTTATCTCCCTGTAGTGTTAGGTTCCACCTTAAATTCCTGACTTGCACATAAACATCAATTCAAATCTTCATAATGAACACTGACAAAAAAAATCTATTTTCTTTTATCAATAAAATATAGCATCCAAAGTCATGAGTACTCTGTAATTTTTCTACCAACCTCATCAACAGATATCTTATGCTGTTTCATATATTCCCTGTTGTCCACCTTGCCTCCTTCACAGAACTCCATTGTTAGGACTCTCTCTGATGACAGGTCCCAGTAAATATTTGGAATCTATCAATAAAACATTACCAATAGTTATAGATTATTTATGTTTTTTAAATAGGATACATTTTCTCATTCTCACCTCATCAAAAGGGAGATAACAAATACTATTACTTCTTAATTTTAGGTCTTTAGAAAAATTTGATTAATAACAATGTACATGTAATGCACTTGTATGACTCTTTAATACTGTTTCAAAATGAATCAAACAAAAGCATAATATAGTAACCTTTAGAAATTTAAAATGTTTGAATAGCCTTTGTACTCTTTCACAATTTCTTCCTTCGTGTAGAAAGTCTAACTCCAGGGGTAAATTTCTTTTCGTTTCTTCAGCCAACCACTTATACTGAAAACCAGGGAATACAAATGACACACCATGTACCAAAAGCTGTAAAAATAAAAGACAGAATTATTGTGTATTTGCAACAGGCTTGGGCTCTTTAGAGTACAAATTTGCTAAAAAAAAAATGTTTCAAATTGCAGTATAAGTTAGCAGGTGAAAATCTCAGCCCATTGCTAAAGACAGATTGAAGATATAGTTTGGATGTAGAAAGTCAGAAGATCATCACCATGTAACTTTAATGACAGTCTGTTTTAAATTAAAAATGTGAAAAAAATCATTAGACAAAATCAGGCATGCAAGAGTAAATTAAAGAAGATTGACCTCAGAATGTAAAAATTATACCATAATGACATTTTATAACTACCGGTAGTTTGTCCTTAAACATAGTTTCATGGAACAATTGCTTCAAAATCATTCAACCATTTGTACCATAGAGAAGAGTAATCTATGTATGGCAGGCCTTTCAGTCATAAAATGATTGAGTACAGTTATGGTACACAGACTCATTAATCAACCCATCAAATTACTGGATTTGGTCAGACTCATTAATTAACCAATCAAATTACTGGATTTGGTGTATAAAGCACATGTTTGTTCTCAGAGTACTAAGTAAAGTTTCATGACCAAAAGCCCTGAACTCTTATCATCTTTGTTGAATTCATTAAAAACTTGTCTTTTTTTCAGGGTGATTATGTTCTTAGGATATCTTATGTTTGTTTATGTGTACTAAAGTTGCTGTCTGATCAATGTTTCCCAACATCTCATGAAATCACAAAGAATAAAGAATGAACCTGTTCTGTTTAATCCTGATCTTACCTCCATGGTCTTGATATCTACAAATGAATGTTTCTTTACTTTGGGATGCTGAATCTTTACAGCAACAACTGTTCCATCTTTAAGAGTTGCTTTATGAACCTGAGCTAATGAGGCAGCACCTAATGGTTCAGGGTCTATATGTACAAACATGTCTTGCACCTAAAATAAACAAAGCATGAACCTGAGCTATTGAGGCAGCACCTTATGGTACAGGGTCTATATGTATGATGAACATGTCTTGTACATGTACCTAAAATAAGCAAAATATGAACCTGAGTTTAAAATGCAGCACAAAATGGGATGGGGTGGACTCACAATAGTTAAACTAGAAAACATCTCCAAAATTTGATGTCAGAAGAAACTCAGAAGAAATATTGTTTAACAAAAAATTATGCAACACTTCAGTGTCACTTCAGGAGTAAGCACATAAATATAACAATTAGAGTACTGGTACCAGTTAAAGAAAAAAACTAACACCTTTTGTCCAAGATCTTCTTCCAACACTTTAAATAGTTCTGTAACAGGTGTTTGTGGTGCCTGGTTATGTAGAACTTTCATTGTCTCTACATATTCCATTGGCAGAAGATATTCCAGTGATCCCACGTGTTGTCCTACTTTTATATATCCTCCTCCATTGGAACAGCAAAGTTCACGCAGACGTAATGCTGATCTGGAATGAATCTGAAACAAAATGTTTTTACCAAGTCAGTATCTTCGTTAAATTTGTGTTTGGCATGTGGTAGCAAAAATATCTTATACTATCAAAAGTTTGCTAAGTTTAAAAATATTTAACTGAAGTGGATTGGGAAACAAATTATAACAACTTATATTAATCCCTTTCTTCTTCGCTGGTGCTAGTGCTGTCTTGAAGCGACATTCGCCTGATCTTTTTTCAAAATTCTACATGGATGTCTTTTACATGCAAGAGATATGGCTCTCTGTTAACAAGTGGCAGCTATTTATTTTCCCCTTTCGATTGACTATTATTGTTTCTCAAGACCATACTCGCAAATGGTGTCAAGGGTGAGCAAAATTCAGTCCCTGAAATTTTCTCCCTGGCACAGGGTTTTGACCTATAATGGCTTATTTTTTTTATAAATTGTGACTTGGATGGAGAGTTGTCTTATTGGCACTCATATCACATCTTCTTATATCTATATTTTGTTTGTTTGTCCAAGCTTTTAAAACAATATAACACATATCTTATTTCATATACAGGCATTTCAATTAAAGAAAACAATTGTACTAATTATATTCAAGCTTCTAAGTTCTATTATTACTTTGAAATTGTTCAAATCTGTTGCTTTGCACTACACTGGTATTTCTTCAGAAAATAAACATTTAGTTTTTAAGACCTAAGAATTTAAGGCATTTAAGCAATAACTTATGGAAAATATCTAAATTTCTGATAGTTTGAATGGTTAAGATGTTTTATGGCAGTTTCTATATGTCTTACATCATGCATTCAGAGTTCATTTTACAACATTTTCACCCATACATATTCCTTTCTTTAAGATATGTAAAAGGGAGATAATTACAAATTTATTGTGATTTTTTGCCAAAATCAGACTGATCATTTTTAATACAAAAAGAATGTCATGACTTCTGAAAAATTGTAACCAGTATAAAGAATTAAATTCTTTATTTTATATAGTTATTCATAGTACTTAATGATTTGTTGGTATAAAAGGAACAACTTTCCACTTTTTCACAGTGTAAAAAAGCATAAAATAAAATATCTGAAAAAAATTGTTCTTCCCCAGTCAGTTATATGTAAAACTAAAAGACACATTACAGATACTTTTTACACTATTGCATTGACTTTAAATTTTAAGTCAACTTTATCAAATTAAACTTTTACCTCTGATTTCACTTTCTCATATTCTGGACTTTCATATTCAATTCCTTGTAAATGTATCTTATAATCAGCTACAATCCATAATGCCTACAAAATGACAAATCAAAATTATACAGATATTTTTTTTTCAAAATAGAATACATCTTCTAAAGCAAAATAACAAAAAAATTTTTTGGCACAATGATTTTTTTTCCAATCTACATTTGTTTGTTTAGTACATGTACATTCTAATCATAACATTCGCCAACATGGCCAATGAATAAAAATACAAGGTATTTATGACAAGGACAAAAAAGGTCTGTTGTAGGTGTAATACCACCATTGATTTTCTCCTATTAGTCTTTGTTAAATTTGCACTTTTCAAAAAATTGTGCAGAATTTATCTTTGTTTCAAATAAAGAAATACTTGGCATGAGTAAAGTTTTATCCTGTCCAGTTCTATAGAGAAAGTTTCACATAACATTTCATTGCATATAAGAAAATAACCATCATTGGAAGTTAACCAATCAAATTTCTCCTCTTATTCTAACTGTGTACAGGGTTTAGTCACCATGTAACCTCAAGATTACAAAATTTTCTATAGAAATCACAAATAAAAAATAATGGTGTTTTGAAATACCAAAGACATATGTTTATGACACAGAAATAGTTTTACTGCAATAAAATGTAGGATTAATTACCTACAACGGTCAAATTCAAGGGAATATTTTTTTAGACCTACTTTCGTATGCAACCGGATGTGATGTACCATGATTTGGTGGTATTACACCTTGTAACCAAAATTAATTTATATTTTAATCATTATCTAATAATGAATTTAATCTTAAAAAAAAATAATATCGCAAAATTTCAATTTTATAAAGTTCCATAGATCTCCAAATTGGAGAGTTTAAAATGTATGATATAAATTAAACAACTGTGATTTTGGTTCCAACCAATCTCGATTTACTCCTGGTACCCACAATGTTACAAACATGTTTTTAAAATTTAGTTTGTTGGTGTTGGTCCACATTTATATCAATCTATTTGACCTTGTTTATATTGGCATTTACATATAATTCTTATATCATTTGCATATCTATAAATACTAGAATTGGATTGGTTAAGTAGAATTTTTCTCTTGGTTTACACTTCGATAAACCATGTTTCCGAAACTACTTTTGTAATCTATTCATGCGCGATACATATTCTTGCAGGGATACTGGGATTTTCAGCATGTTGAGATTATAAAACAATTGCATAACAGTTGTTTCTATTCTAATGCATATATAACCAAAAAAAAAAGAAATAAAATAAATGCACTCAAGCTTCGAAAATGTATAAAAATAAGATTTAAATAAAATTCCGGGAAATTTCACGAATGATTTGGCGAATTTACGTCATAGCAAAACACGACGTCATACGATTGAAAACTTTCAGACGGAATATTATTTCGTTACTTGTACGCTTCAAATTCGGACAGTAGCTAATTAAAATGAAGTTTTTGAGGTAGGTGCTAGTTCATTTTTGATTCTGTTGCATTTATCGAACATTTAAGTTTTTTAGAAAGTCAAGATGGCGCCGTACTCCTTAGTTACGACATGTCATTGTGCTTCTGTACTTCTGATGGTACATATAGTAGCCATCAAAGTAATAATGTAAATTAATAATCGCGTATGTTTGACGGAAGAATTATAAGGATTAAACACATTTTTTCTAGAGGTTATTGATGTGTAAACCGGGTCTCTAACTCACAAACTTGACATAAAAGTCTTTTATTCAGTTTGTGAGTTAACCGCCCCGGTTTACACATCAATAACCTCTAGAAAAAATGTGTTTAATCCTATAGTATACTTGTTTTTTTTTTCTTAAATCAAGCATTGAGATCACAAAAATTTATTAAAATTCCTACTGTAAAAGCTGCACGTCCAAATCTTACTACTCCAATGGTAGAAACTTCCCAATCATTTTTATACAGAAAATAGCCTGACCCTGTTCCCAGTCCTCCAACCGTCAGATATTTCAAGGTTCTCTTGAGGAGGTGTCTACTCATTCTGCACTATCTGAAAAAATCAAGTCAAAAGCCTGTAATTCAGTGGTTGTAGTCTGTAGCTGTCAATCATATTTTTGTTTTTTTCAAATATATTGTTTTGTACATAAATTAGGCTGTTTCCATTTGAATATTTTTACATTTCGCCATGTCAGGGCTTTTGCACTTGTAATATGTTACGGGTTTTGCTCATTGTTGAAGGCCGAACAGTGTTCTATAGTTCTGAAGAAAAAAAATCAAACTTAGTTGCTTACATCTATGTCTTTAGGTTTCTGTTAGATACTTGTCTCATCAGTAATCAGTCCACATCTTCTTATTTTCATGATGCATTAGATAATAAATTTCATATGAACAAAATAGTCAATTAGATCATTTTTTATTTTTTTGGCTCAAATGCACAGGTCTCAGACTTTGTCAGAAGAGCAAAAGTACATCCATCATCTCTTTAAATTATGATATATATATGTTTCAAGAAAATCAAAGCAATGAATAAAACTGGAAGTGTCTTTAGTGCTATGTTCCAATTAGATGTTTAAAGGCATATTGTCATTAATTAAGTAACAAACATAACTGTCACTCAAAGTCCAAACTCAGAATTTCAAACTAACTTATCAAAACATGTTTATTAAAAGTCCAGATTATGAAACCAAAATATAATAATAGAAAAAAAATAACAGAAGAAATTTCAGTCCATTGTGATTTGAAAATTATATGAAACGCATCTTTATGCTTAATCACACATGTACCAATCCAAATTCCGAGAGCCAGTAATTCTGTGGTTGGTGTTTTTTAGCAGCACTGAAAATTTGTTACTTGTTTGTTACGCCTTTATTTTCTCGTTTGAATTGTGTTACATTTACTACATGTGCATGATGTATGTCTTGCTCAGTATTGGTTTTGCTCATTGCTGAAGACTGTACTGTGACCTATATAGTCATGATAGTTGCTGACTTATAGGTAGTTTGTTCTTTCTGGACGGAAAGTTGTCTCTGTGGCTCTAATACCACATCTTCTTATTTTTTTATTTATTTGAATTTGTTTTTGTTTGGGTTTTTTTTTTGTAACTTGTATAAGACATGTTATCTAATTTGTTGATAAACAAACAGCATGTTTATATGTGATGTAAAAATGCACACAATTTGAAGTAAATGCTACACAGCAGATATTTAAGAAATAATTCATGGGGCTTGAATAGATCGTGATTTTAACATGGGTTGGCCCTTTTATGCCAAATATTTTACCCAAAGCAATAACGAGGGGTAAATTTATCAGCATAAATGTACAACCCATTTTAAAATCATATTATATTCTTTCAATATTAATAGGACAAATACAGTAATTCTTTTTTATCAAAGCACTCTAGACTGGAGGCAAATATTTGCCTTTCTCATAAATAAAGGCACTGAGACAAATTGGTGTAAAAGAACGGAGCAAACTGAATTAGTGATTGTGACATGCTTAAACTACAAATGTATTTGAAATAACATATTTAGATAGTTTTGGATGAATTTAAATGATAATTTACTTATGCCTTACATAAATTTTAAAAAATGGCTTATACCACATTTTAGCATTGCTTGTTTACATTTGATCCTTGTTGTGATGATTTTCAGTTTCCACAAGCGTGCATGTATTTTCCCATAAAATGTTTATTTTCCTATGTCATCATTCTATGATGTCAGGTACCTCATTCAGAAAAAAGTATATGATGTACCCTACAGGGGAGTATGATCGAAACAGCCCAGTCAATACACCTTATCGCTAATCCTGGCTGATCAGGACACTTGAACTTTTGACATCATACAACAATTATCACTTTTCCATTGTGGCTTCAGATATTTTGTTTTGTGACGTCAAAATTTTACAGGAACCTGTGTGATATCAAGGACTTATATAGACGTAACTGGTGATATCCAGTAATGTTGGACAAATAGCGATAAATCATAAGATGTATAAATTCATATGGTCACGGGTGTGTACTCAAAGCGTTACTTTGGGAGTTTTAAATATTTTTGGTTGAGGACATTTTTTTATCTCCATGAAGACTAAGTTAATAATGTTTAGCTATGCAATGAATGAAATAAAAACAGATTACAAAGGTCAAATCTGAAGCTGATTCAACCACTGACACTCTCTTGAATTTCTCATTGAAATATTTACAAAAAAGGGTCCAAAAGCTTGCTAATATGATACAGATTTGGAATATATAAATTTTAAAGTGACTAAATAAACGCCAGTGTCCATACCCTTGTCTTTCTCAGTTCTGGATCGTCTGTTTCATAATCATTATGAACATTTCAACACAACGAACGAAAAGTCACGGTGAATTCCGAATGACTGACTGACTTTTTCGTTGTTTTCTGGAAGAAGATAAAGGGAGGGAATAAATACGTAATATCGACAAACAAGATGGCGATGAAACTTGTGGAGTAAGTTCCAAATTGTTTTTACAACAAACATCTAATAATGGTCAATAAAATTATCGCAAAATGTTAGGAAAATAATAAGTTTACCAAAGTTTTTAAAAATCTGGACTTTCAGGTCCTACTCAGCTGCAAACTTAATAAAATACGCGCTAGAACCGGTCTACGACTATTATGAGGGTCTGAAAGGGTGATGAGCAGTTCTTTATTTTATTTGGATTCTTAAAATTTACAGACTTTTTTTCGTTGCCTTTATAATGGCGCTTATTTCGTACAATCCTCATGAAAATAGTATTTCTTTTATTTTTTCTCATTTGAATGAGGAGGACGCGCAAAATTTGTCTTTGTAGGCTTTTCGGTTTTAAAGCTCTTCAGAGCTTATGTATGTACTTTTAATGCAAATACCGACTCTAAATAAGAGGGTAGTAATGCACTTTACCCTCAGGCATCAAATTAAATAATAATTAAAACTGATTCATCAAAATATCCTTATCTTGATTCGTCAGAGTCTCAAATAATTATTGGTACTGTCATTTTTGGGAAAACTTTATCATGATGTGTAAAGATCAGTAGTTTTGTTAATGGTCTAAAAGAAAGTGTACATTTTATCGTCATGCACCAAAAATTACTGATAACGTCATCTGTGGAGAATTTTTACTGTTATGCGTCATAAAGGAACGCTCTTTACCACCCTCTAAATAAAGCTTTATTTCTTATGTCTAGGCTTTGCGTACTCGCCTCAGGTTTTATAATTTAATGTCATCGGATCCAAAA
Source organism: Mytilus galloprovincialis (assembly GCA_037788925.1). Lineage (NCBI taxonomy): Eukaryota > Metazoa > Mollusca > Bivalvia > Mytilida > Mytilidae > Mytilus > Mytilus galloprovincialis. The sequence goes on along the minus strand of CM075334.1, from coordinate 16,216,664 downwards.
TATTTAAGGAATACATCTAGTTCATTGTATAATTCAAATTTGATAAATAGTAAATACATGTACATGTACATTAACTGGAAAAGGATTAATACTGTTTATATTTTCATCTCGAGATATTGATCTGGGGTCAAATTCTCAATATTCAGTTCTTGTGGATTCTCAGGTAAACTTGGTGCCCCTTTTATTTTCCACATGTATTCCTTATCATGCTTGTACTTTGGCATCCCAAGAAGAATACTGCCATATTTGTCTGTTTGTCATAATGAACTTTAAGGTGGCACAAGTTGGTCCTTGAATCATATAGCCCTAGTATGCTGATTTCAGATTTATGATTGATACACAAATCAGTAATACATGTGACAGTCACTGTTAATTTGCCTACAAATGATTTATGTCTAAAATAAATGTGGTATGATTCCAAATAAGGCCAAAATATATGTGTGTTTAAGGTTACATCATCAAAATAAATAGGGTAGGTAGGTCGGTACATTGTATTTCCAGAAAAAGTCTGTCTTGCTGTGGACCGAGTTGTCCATGGGCCGAGTTTACCCGTATTTTTAATGATTGAAAGCCCATAGTTAGCTAGAAAACGCCCTGAAATGACAAATGTAAAACAATTCAAATAGAAAACTAACTGCCTCATTTATGTAAAAAATAATGAACATGAATATGACAGATTTCCTGACAATATACATGTATATAGGTTTAAATTAATTTGTTTTCAAGTGATTAAAAAATTGATTGGGTGTAACATTTCTTTTCCCTACAATCATAATTGTTGCTTCTTTCTATAAGGCCATAGAAAAGAATATGTTTTTTGTGCCCTAACCTTACCTACCCAGAAAATAGATGCCTTCTCAAATTCTTTTACTGTTGTGATGTGAAGAAAAAAATGTATCCAGAAAAAAAGAAATAACCTACCTAGATACTCCCTACTGTCTTTACCTTTAGGTAGGGTTTGAGCAAATCAAAATATTTTTAAGTGTGGCCTAACAGTTACCATCAATCTTTATTTAAACTTATTTTCATTTCAGTATATTGCCTTCACCGGTGCAACGATATGACAGAGAAGATGAAGATAGGTCATTTAGACAACAAATGCAGGTACAAACAAGGAACACATTTATTATAGAAAATCAGATTCACATGGCTTATATTGTTAGATAAGTTGTAAATGAAATATTGATTTGATGTGTGCCTTCTGAGTTTCTTATATATTTTATTCAAATGAAATTTGAAACAGTACTGTTGGTTGTGTGATACAGGTGAAAATTTACAACTCATTTATTCAAGTTTTTATCGTTTATTTTGTAAAATTTTCATTAAGATGCGTAACAGATTTTCTTTTAATGAATTTTACTTGAAAGTGTTTTTACAAAACAAAGGTATCTTATATGATAATAATTAACAGGATGTAAAAAGTTTGAAAAATAAATTATTCTGTCATGTTCAGTTTTTTTGGTCAATTTTCATTCAGACTCATTCAGTGTAGTAGATTAATTCCTGTTCAGTCAGTTTGCCTGCGGTCAATTCAGTATTGTTCATTAGCATTTCAGACAATTCAGTATGATGTTGGTGTGTATGGGTAAATATTCATAATTGACTGCAAGCGAAATGTCTGAACAGTACTTACAGCAGATTTCAGTCAGTATGTTGCTAATGGTAATATCTTTGGTTAGCTTGCTTGTTAGCTGAACCGTGAAGTCATTGTTAGGTAAGGTAAACTTACCTCCTTTAATAGTAGACTAGCCCAACAGATAAAAAATCTATCTCTCTGTAGGACTAAGCTACTTTAAAAGGAGGGTAGTATACCTTACCTAACAATGACTTCACGGTTCAGCTAACAAGCAAGCTAACCAAAGATATTACCATTAGCTACATACTGACTGAAATCTGCTGTAATTTAATTCAGTGGTTAAGTTTGGATATTGAAATGACAGAATAATTTATTGTCAGTCTTATAAGAGCAATTCAAATCAAAATCAGTTTACTAGTGGTTGTATGCAGTAATCATGTCAGTCACTGGATTAAACATTTAATTACTTCACTTGTACTTGAATGATGTTTAAAAGTTCAAAATCTAACAAAATGTATGATGATAATAGTTTTTTTTTTATTTTTAGATTGCACCAGTTACAAAAAGAACAGCACCACCATATGGTCACAGAAAAGGATGGATTCCAAGAACACAAGACGTAAGAACTGACACATTGTATATGTATATCAGGGATCTCCATGGCCTGTTTAACGATGGCGCCCCGCCATCGTTCAAATGTTTTGCGCCATCGTCAAATGACTTGCGCCATCGTTAAATTATCTTGCGCCATCGTTAAATTGTCTTCCGCCATCGTTCAAAACTTCATCGTTTTTTGCATTTCGACGCCATTTTTTTATCAATTATAATCAAATGCATGTACATGTAATTGCATAACCCTTAGGCTTTTTATGTTATAATCCAATACAGTTCTAACGCCTGAGAGATATCCGGATTAAGATCGCTAATCACTTGTACCTGAGCTTGTACAGGTAGATCAACAAACCACACAGGAGAATACTATCTGAGGATAGACGATCCATTTGTCGAATTAAACACCTAAGTTTCAGCAAATGATTATGATAATTTAGATTAAATAAAAAAAATTAATAATCCAGTTACAAAGAAAACAGTTTAACAAGTCGAACACGTGCTTTATTGTGACTTACGCAATCAGCATCCCCCTTTTTTAAGAAGTACAAAATAAGACGCAAAACAGTAAATATTATTTCCCTTTCATTGCAAATAACTTGAATACTGCTGTAACGATAATTTAGAATTACTTTAAAAGTTTAAAAGTAAAAACTTAAATATTTCCTGTAAAGAAATATCGTATCGTAATTCCGAATTCATTTCGTATATTACAATCAAATTGATACATCCGCGTTTCCGGTTTCTTTTCAGACTCGCAAGATGCATGTTGCACAGCATCAATTTGACAGATAAAATCATTAAAAACGTTTTCATTTGTCAATGTTTGCTTTACAAATCTCTTTAAGCTTTGACATAACCCGTACGAATCGTTTTGTTGTTGCTGCAAATCAGCCATACCGGTAATGGGTTCTGAATTTGTGTCCATGAAAAATAAGCTCCACATCATATGATTTTTAACCCCCATAACAATTACCAAAAATACAAGAAATCTACATGGGGACCTTCATGACAGCTTTTGGTCATTCTCGACTAAAGGGGGACCATAAAGACTTAGCATTTGAATGGTTAAAAACGGCAATAAATGAAAATATTGATACTTCTAATTCTATAATGAAAATTCAAATAAATATAATTTAAATAAGCAATGATTTAGCATGTTCACCATTCCTTGTATAGAGGGATAAAATACTTCCGATCGCGCTACGCTGTACGGCATAGACACGGTTTGTAATGTAAAAGTTCCTCCATTGTTCAATTTTCATCCATGGAGATCCCTGTATATATCTATATATATCTACATTTCACATCATGAATATGCTGATGAAGGATATCTGCTAGCCGAAATATCTAACATTTGTTCGCTTTATTGTTATTTTTTGGTGATGTTGTACCCTTTTAGACTTGTAATATCTTATATTTTGTAGTGTACTGTATCATAATTATATGATCCATTGCCCCATAAGATTTATCATTGGCTTTTATTTAGTCATTTAATATATATATCTATACAGATAGTAGAAACAATGAAATTTACTTGCATTGAATAAAGAGTGCTAATGGAATACAAAAATACATGTATGTCAAGGCAGAAAATTTTGTGAGATTTCCATTCATATTTAAATTAATTTTTTGATAAACTAAAAATTTTATATGTACATTGTATTGTTGATTTACCTTTCAGGATCGTTCGCCCTGATTACATGTTCGCCCTAGGTTCGTTCGCACTGAGTTTGTTCGCCCTGGTAATCCGTTCGCCCTGGGTTCGTTCGCCCTATTTTCATTTATGATATTTATATGTTACATTAATGAAAGAAATATAAATTTATATATATTAAAATTTATGTATATATCTATTAAAAGTTAAATACAGAATATTAATTAAGTAAAATTCTTGGCTACATTGTTACACTTTATTTTATAATTACTTTTAAGTACTGTTGATTGAATTTTGATTGCTGATTAGGTATAAAATTTAATCTTTGATATCACTGATTGGTATATATATGAATTGTCTTTGATGGATTAATAATGAAAATAACATGTTTCTCAATTAAAATAGTCAGCTTGAATGGATAAAAACACTGATGTATAATTTGTTAAACATGAAAGGGAAATTATTTTCGCAGCTTGGCTTTTTTTTTATATCAAGTGTGTTTTGACAAATTTGTTATATATGGAAGTGGATTATGGAACCGGTGCATTATTCCATTAACTATGGAAGTGTACATGTTTATTTCTTGTGACAGAGAGGTCCAACCTCGTCCATATGCAGTATCATGTGACGTATGTGGAGTCCGAGACACTTATTTCCCAAAAGCAGCAACACGTAATACATCATAAATAAATATTCGGTGAATGTCAACGAACTTCAACATATATGCCATTACATACAAATAATTTAGTCTTCAGTTGTTTTACATTTAAAAATACAATGTAGTGCTGATAGAAATTCACAAAATACAGATACTAACTTAGTTCTCAATACCTTGAAGTCACAATATCTTGTAGTCCTGAAATTTACAGGAACTTATAACCTAGTAGCAGCTAGCTGTAGACAACATAATACATCGTAAATATTCAACATATTCAATTAAATACACACAACACAACACTACAATAAAAATAAAAATCAGGGCGAACAGTAACTAGGGCGAATCCAAATCAGGGCGGACGGACCCGGATTTGTTGATTTACAGTGTACCAAAAATTTAATAAATATTTTTGAAATAATTTTTTAACAGGATTTTGGAGATGGAGGAGCGTTTCCAGAAATCCATGTAGCCCAGTATCCATTGAGTATGGGGATGAAGAAAAGTACATCTAATGCACTACAGGTCCAGCTTGGGAATGACGGGAAGATCAAATATGATGCTATAGCCAAATATGGTCATGCTAAAGATAAGGTAGGTTTGATTCTGTGAAGCCTGTTATTGGTTTTATAGCTTTCTAGTACAATGAATATCACATCTCAATGATAAAAAAAAACTGCATTTAATGACCTTGACTACCAATGAGGGTCTAACAGGGTCAGTTAACAGAAGTAGACCAAATCATTTAAAAATGAGAAAAAATACTTTGAAGTCAGAGCCAGCTTAATAAAGACAATTCCAATGCATAGTCAAATAAAAGCAAAACATAAAATTTAGACCTTGGAAAAAAAAATGTTGAACAGATATAAAGCCTATGTTTAATATAAGAAATATGTAATGCAACACTCTCGCAATAGTCAACCCCTTTATGAGATTTACAAACAGTAAACAAATAAATTATATTTGTTCTTAACCTCAGACATTAATTGAAGTTTAAGTACCTTTCTTGCTGTTAGAGGGACATTTTCAATATTACATAATGTAAATTCAGAAATTATTGCGTGCATTTGTTATTGTGATTTTGTCATTTTAGACTTAAAAGCAATTTTAATTTTTTGCAATATTGATAAAAAATCCTGTGTAATTCATATAATAAATTTCAAAATGCGAGTTTGAATTATTGTAATTATAACCCTCTCAAATTTTTTGCAATAATAAAAAAAAATGCAATAATTTCTGAATATACAGTAGTGCTTTTGAACAAAAATATCAATACAGTGTTTTTTATCTGTGTGTGTTTGTAGTCTCTATTTCTGTCTGTAGGTAGTACATTCCAAATTCCAAGATCTGGTTCCCAAAGCATACGACGAGGACGATCCAGAAATACAGAAACCAGATGAGGAGCAGATACAAGACACAACAGAAGCTACTCGACAGGCGCTGGAGAAACTTGTCAATACCAAAATATCAGCAGCCATGCCTGTTAAAGCTGCAGACAAACAGGCACCAGCACAATACATTAGGTAAAAGATAGGCGAAAGATACCAAAGACATTCAAACTCATAAGTCAAATATATATTGACAATGCTTAGGCTAAAAAAGAAAAAAAAACAGAAAAAATTGTCATTTATCGTCTGTGCTTGCACTTATATTTTCAGAGCATCAATTATGAATTGATGCCATGAAAATTTGTGATGTTATCCATTGAATCAAAATCATAGTGTAAATATCTGTTTTGATTGTATTGTAATGTGTATGTGAGGGCTTCAGGGAAGATTAGTTTATTGTAACTAACTGAGTTTACCCTCTTTAAATAAAGAATTTATTATTATTATTATTACAGTTATAAAGGATTTTGCATTAGAATTTTGCATTAATGTTAATATTATCAAATTGTTTATTAGTTAATTTTTGTTTAATTTAAGGTACACCCCATCACAGCAAGGTATGGCATTTAATTCAGGAGCTAAACAAAGAGTCATCAGAATGGTGGAGGTACAGAAGGATCCAATGGAACCGCCAAAATTCAAGTAAGTTGAATGAAATCTTCAAAACAACATGTTGATGTGCCTATTCATGACAACAACATCATGTTATTGTACTATTTCTGTGTTGCCTTAGGGTCAACTTTTCGTAAAACAGCAAAGTTTCTTTGATCGATTGTTGTTGAGTTGGTTTACTTTTTATGTTGAATAAAGGAATTAACCCAATATTACAACATATCTTAACTTTTTTATAAGTTTGAAGGGACATCGGGGGAAAAAAAAAAACAATCTTAAAAGATATTGAAATTTAAACATATGTGTGTAAGTTAACAATTTTAACATTGTACCAAGATATTTTATAACACAAAACAGCAAAAAAAAGTAATTATGATTTTCCTCATTTATTCTAATACAAATCAAGTAGAAAAAATATAAATGACTATCAATATGATAAGATATTTGAATGCTTACTATTCTCCCGTTATTAAATGTTTGGATGACTAATAGAACATGTTGAATATCAATGCAAATAAACATGATAAACATGATAAACATGATAAAAGTGTTTGAAGAAATGATGACATTTATAACAATTGTTTTGCAGAACAAATAAAAAGATCCCTAGAGGTCCACCATCCCCGCCAGCACCTGTCATGCATTCACCAAATAGAAAGGTATGGTTTATTGAATGGTTAAGTCTGTGTTAGAAAGAAAATTTACATTTCAATTTTTCACCACTTAAAACATTTTTTTTTTCAGAATTTTTAATCACAAACTACTTTTGATTGCTTTTGCTAAACTTTAAACACAATTTTAGATTGCCATAGCTTATAGTCAAATAATGGTATTCAGACCCAAAATCAACAAATTAAAATACTGGGTATGATGCAGTACTGAGTAAAGTCTTCTGACTGATGCTTGGCCTGGACTCATCATTTTCATCAAGAATTTATTTAGATCATGGCCTTAATCCAAATTTTGCGTGAAGACTTGCTGACACATTTAATCATAAACCTAAAGAGCCTAGTTCGATTCATGTATTCCCCTACAGATATCATCTATAGTACCATTTTTTGTTTTCATTATATGTTCCACTTTTTCAAAGATAAATGCTTATATTTTTTGGGGAAATTTTTACATTTGCATCTCCTGGATATTGTTTCATATTTATATGCAGATGCAATATACTTAATTTTCAGTAATTTCCAATCAGAATACAGATTTATAAATATGTCTTATTTCACTATATGAAGAATATTGTAAATGGAATGTTCGCTTTGTTTTAGGTTACAGTTAAAGAACAACAGGAATGGAAAATTCCACCATGTATATCTAACTGGAAAAACGCAAAGGTAAGCTAGATCATAGTGCCAAAATTTATGGTTACTCTTAAATGTAGTGTTATATTCCACCTTAACCCTTTCCTCCATAATAATGCTTTTTGACGCCACCCCCTTTACTCCATAATGACGCCTTTTGACGCCTGTGTAGTACCTCAGTTGAAACGCATTGACTACAAAATGTCTGCACTAAACTTTAAAAAAATTGTATCCAATATGAAAAGGATATTCATGAGAATATCTGACTTGAATTTCATTGATGAAATGTTCGTTTTCACAATGCATTAATACTTTAAACCTGATGATTTTTTTTTTATTAAAAAAATCCTATGCGAATCAAGTATGTAAAAAAAAAAATCCATGTTCAATTAATATTGATTTAAAACAAATGTTAACAAATGACACAAAAGGTAGGTTGATGGAAATTACGGTAAGGAAATTTAGACTAACACTGAAAATTAAAGGTATGTTTGATAATGGTAGAGGCAGAAACCTCACCTTTTAACAGGCCACATTGGTCCACTCAATAAATTGTTACAAGGGCACTAAAACATTTTACCAAAAAATTGAATACTCATCACCTGCTCATTCATTTATTCTGAATGTTAACTACTTTATTATGATATATTAAGAAACAAAAAACATAATTTAAAAATTATTGCTGATTCCTGCATTTATAGTGCAAGCACAAGATAATATTTATGTGAATAACTTATTTAATTCCAAACCAGCAACTCTTTTCCCAACAAAACTTTCCGCTAAAATAAATTTAAAGTTATACTAAATTTAAATGTTCATGAATTACAAGTATATTTTCTTGTAAGATTCAAATTGCTTGCAAAATGAACTGTATGCTACATGTATATTGTATTTATTGTAGGGATACACAATACCTCTAGATAAGAGATTGGCAGCTGATGGGCGAGGGTTACAAGGTGTACATATCAATGAAAACTTTGCCAAGTTAGCAGAAGCTTTGTATATAGCTGACAGAAAGGTAACCCTAAAATAAAGATTTACATGAAATATTTTCTTGATTAATCTATAGCACTCTTACAGTCAACATTTTCTCTCTGTTCTAATTTTTCATTCTTATTTCCTGATTTATGTACTCGATCAAATACAGATAATTGTAAATTCTTAAGAATTTTATTACCTTTTTCTTGGTGAGAAATTTCATTGTCAGAAAGATTCTATGAAATATGTAAGATATAGACTACAAACCATGTATTTAATGTACTTAAGGTGGTACCCAACACTTTCACTAAAATTAATTTGGCTGGTTTAATTTTCATGAAATTTTGACAAAGTATTTACTTTGACCCTTTGACAAAAATATAAAAAATTCAAAATATTTGAACCAACCAATTTATCAGAAAAAATACACTGGTTACATAGCAGTTTGACAAACACTAATTTTGATCATTGAGAATCTTAATATTCCCTTAATAACTAGACGTAATTAAAACGTTTAGCTGATTTTACAGAGTTATCTCCCTGTAGTGTTAGGTACCACCTTAATGTTTAAGTCTTTATTACCAATTAAATTGTAAGTACAGTGAAGTTTAGTCTGACACAAGTGTAAAATAAATTGTTCAAATAGAAATGTTCGTCAAATTAGAAATCCATTTTGTTGTTATTTTTTATTTTCAGGCCAGAGAAGAAGTAGAGATGAGAGTTAAAATTGATGAAATGGTAGCTCAGGAAGAAAAGAAAAAGAAGGAAGAAAAATTAAGACAATTGGCCCAGGAAGCGAGAGAAGAGAGAGCTGGCATTAGGAGTAGAGATCGTATGTTTAGTTCTCTGTTTTAGATATTTAATAAGGAGTTAACTTTATTCTGGGGTAACCTTGGAAGTCACCTGAAAGCATTCTGGGTTTGATTTTGAGATGTTGTGTGTTTGTACAGTAGTTCAGATTTTTTTCACGAAATAGATATTAGATGTGGTATGAGTGCCATTAAGACATTTATGAGCACTACATTTGTTTCTGAGATTTATTCTTAAGTTTGACATGCATATAATATAAGGTGTATACTTTTACATATGACTGAAATAAAAATTGTTCCGTAAACAATCTTTTTTTAGAAGATACTTACATGTTGAGTTCTTTCTTGCTAAATAGGCAATGATTTATTTCTGTGATTTTCTAACTTTGATTATGTTTAATAAATGAGAAGATCCTAGTTCAACATATTTAGGCAATTAATATGTTGTTTTCTACTGACAAAAAAAAAATAAAAAAATTTCACAATCTCTATGAAGATATTATTGTAACATTGAAAAGAAAATGTTGATTTAAAACTATTATGAACACATACAATGACATAGTTATATTCCCTTTGGATTTAAGTAAATTAATCTATTTGCAGACAAAGATAAGAATGAAGATCTTGGAGAAAGAGATGATATAAGGAGAGAGAGACAAAGGGACAGACAAAGAGATAGAAATTTATCTAGAGCAGCTCCAGATAAAAGGTAAATCACAGAACGTTTGATATTGACCTAATAAATATGGTTAAACAAATTGGTAGGAAAATAATTAGGTTTATACATCAATAAGACAGTAACTAAATGACAGAAAAAAACTATATATATCTAAAGGTCAAAGCTACAAATACACAGATTCTAGAAAAGATGCCATATATTATCTAATGAGCAGTAACATTTTGATTTACTGTACATGACCCTTACTTAATGCCATTTGTTGACCAATCATAGAATTAAACACAAGAAAGGCTTGCGAGTATGGTATTGAGAAGCCATGATAATCCATCTAATGGGGATGATGAATGTCTGACCTATGTTAATAGAGAGCCATATTTCTTGCACGTAAAAGACACCATTGTAGATTTCGAAAATGAGCAGGCAAATGCCATTACAGGACAGCACTTGCACCATCAAAGTGGAAAGGTTATTACTATAAGTTGCAATAACTTGTTTCCCAATCCACTATAAACAAATATGTTTAAACTAAAGACTGAAAAACTTGTGAGAAAAATATTCTCCCTCTGTTTACATGCCTATTATAACAATTAAAATATCTTCAGTCAAATATATATTTTGGGAAAACAAAAAGTGAAAATGGATTGTTCTTGAGCTGCTTTGCAATATTTCTAGGTAAATTTAAGATTTTAATATATTTGGATGTTGAAAAACTTAAATTTTACACTATCTTGAGTAACACAGCAAAAGAATCTGTCTTTACTCTCTGTGGGGGAAAAGTGCTCTTCAACTTCGTACTTTATTTGGCCTTTTTAACTTTTTTGGATTTGAGCGTCACTGATGAGTCTTTTGTAGACGAAACGCACGTCTGGCGTATATACCAAATTTAGTCCTGGTATCTATGATGAGTTTATTTGTTACAGGTCTGCCATAATTAATCAATTTAGATACATTGACCAGTCCACATCAACATTATACGGAGTTATGATTGACCTTAATAATTACATATGAATAAAGGAAGGATTGTATTTTCATTAAATGGCAAGGTAAAATGTATTTTGGTAGTTATGATTGACCTTTATTACATATATAAATAATATTTGCAGATCTAGACTACAGAGAGAAAGAGAAAGGGATATTAGTGAAAAGATAGCTCTGGGCATGCCCAACACTGGTGCTGGAAATCAGGAAACCATGTTTGACCAAAGATTATTTAATACAACTAAGGTACTGTAATGAATTTATACAACATGTATCTTTTATGCTCAAAATTTTGATATATCCAGGCAACAAAGTGATATAGTAACAGGTTTCTTGGTCTGCATCACACCAAAGGGACATTATAACCTTTCAGCTCTTGAAAAAGACGTCAGAATTTGTTAGGAAACTTGATACACTTTATTTTGGTTTGTGGTAATCTTTTTAAAATAAGACCAATAGTCTTTCAAAATTTATATTTGAAATTGAAGGCATGTGATATTTTTGTAAAGAAATAATGGCGACCAATAAATACAAATCACAGAATTCTGACACCCAGTTATCTTTCCTAAAATCATTGAATTTGTATATTTTCAATGTTACTACGTACTTTGTCATGATTTACCGTATTTATTCTAATAAACGCCCCGGGGGCGAAGACAATCTCCAAAGGGGGGGGGGGGGGGGGGTGTCAACTAGAGAAACAAATTTTGTACCTTATTTCATTGACCTTTACCTTAATTTTTTTGAAACAGACTATAGTAACATACAAATGTTTCTTATTATCTCCATAATCTATAAATAGTGTTTATCGGTAATGTGACCTCAATAAAAACAATAACATTTGATGTATAAATTTATTCAATATTAGTTTAGAAATGCATGCCTGTTTATAACGTTGAACTTTAATAGCGTACTGTGTAACTGACAGATCTATTTTTGAAACTTGTACACGCTGTGATGTATTATCGTAGTGGATTAAAACATGGGCATTATTGATTTTTCATTTCATGTTTCTGAGTGACCGGGTCGATATCTTTGCAATATTGTAATGGGTTAGTTTCAATTTTTTTTTTTAACTACAAAATGGGGGCGTTTATTAGAAGTCAAAAGTACTGAACGCACGATTTTCGGTAGGGGGGCGTTAATTAGAAGGGGGGCTTTAAATAGAATAAATACGGTATTTCACTCAGTAATATTTAAATTGATTTTCTATTGGTTTTAGGGCATGGATAGTGGTTTCAATGAAGACGATGCCTATAATGTGTATGACAAACCCTTCAGACAGGAGAGTTCCATAGCTAACAACATTTACAGACCCTCAAAGAATGTAGACAAAGAAATATATGGAGACGACTTTGATTCATTAATGAAAACAAACAGGTTAGATGATATTTTTCTGCGATACTATGTGGCAGTTTGTTGCTTGCAAAAGATGGAAATTTATCATGTTTCATGCTGCAAAATCAATAAAGAAAAATACGATGAAGGCTCCACAGTATATTGCAATTTTAATTGAAATACAGAGTACAAAATTTTATATAAAAAAAAGAGGATTTAGGTGTCATATAAAAAGGATGCATGAAAATTATAGCTATTTTATGATGATTTCATGTTATAAAAATTGAAAAAGATTGATTTTGATACATAAAATTGAGAATGGAAATGGGGAATGTGCCAAATAGACAACAACCCGACCATAGAGCAGACAACAGCAGAAGGTCACCACCAGGTCTTCAATACACATAGAAATATATACTGTGGATTCATTATTATACGTTGGATATCAATTTTCATGGGTACAGGTAAACCACAAATTTTTATATTAAACGAAGTACAAATCTTCTATTGTCTTGTACGCTGACATTGACAAAACCGGGACATCAAATATCCACGAAAAATACAAGTCTCTGCAATCAACAAGAATTGAAAATAAGTGAATCCACAAGAAAGGCTAAAATAAATGACATTCTCATTGTGTACCAAAGGAAGAGGGTATGGTTTACATTTGATCATCCATCAGTCCAATGGAGTTTTTGTTGCATTTTTCTCATAAAACGATAAATCAGAGGGCCATGAAATCTATAGCTTCATGTGAGCATACTATACCTTATGAAGGTCTTTGTGTCAACTGTTCATCAATTTCCTGTTAACAGAATATCTATAGCAGTGAATCATTTATTAGCAATAATAGTAGCTAACCTTATCATCTGTTTATAGTGACTTTTTCTTATTTTTCAGATTTGTTCCTGACAGGGAGTTTGCTGGTACAGACAGGAATCGTAGACGTGAAGGACCAGTTCAATTTGAACAGGCTGATGAAGAGGATCCTTTCAATTTGACTGAGTTCTTGAAAACAGCTAAGCGTGGCGAAAAACGAGCGGGAGAAGATTCACGATCGAGTAGAGACTATGACGGAAGTAAAAATAAACAAAAGAGACGAGAATAAATAGAATAATAGACAATCAGCAAAAACATTAAATCATGACCTTGATTTTATTTCATTGTATAATAAATTTATCATTTTTACAACCTTACTTGATTCTTTTATTAGCTTCACTTATCTGTATTGTTTATGGTTGTGATCTCTTTACAGAAACCACTGGCTAGGTAAAGGCTTATGGTAGAAGTATATGAAAGGATTTCTCACCAGTTATAACAAACACAGTTATCTGCTCAGGTATTTTGACACTTGAATAGTTTTTTAAAAGGCAATTTATGTTGCCATGAATTAATTCATGAAGATTTATCCAATGTGTTTCTTTTTGATGGCAATATGGAGGTTAAATGTGATATTGAAGATTTTCAATTTAGCTGTTTAGCAGTTGTGACCCTTGATAGATTGAAAATTAGGCACAGAAGGTGGCAGATCAAACATACCGGACAGCGCCTTCAAAATACAGAAAATCTTGACAATTTCACAGCTTATTTCTTGTTTTCTGAGTTAATTCAGTAAAGGAGTACATTGTAGGTCCCCATCAGTCTTGCAGTATTTATTTGGCCTGGCCTCATTTTCCCAGGTCATTGCTCAGTGATAAGTTTTGTGTTTTGTTCTTTTTTTTTTAAACTAAGCAATAGGTTAACTAAATTTATTGTATGGAAGGATATTGTAAGGTTTATATGTCTGTCTAGCAGGTATCATCTGATTTGACCTCATTTCAAGGTTCATTGGTCAATGTTAAGTTTTTATGGTTAAGTTTGATTCTTAGATTTTATAAAGCAATATGCCAACTGTATTTGATGTAATTGATTGTAATATGTGCATGTCTGTCTGGCATGGTTCATCTGACCTTGACATCATTTTCATAGTTCATTGGTCAATGTTTGGTTTTCTTGGTTAAATCTATCAGCATAAAATCAATGGGAAGGCAAGACATTTCAGCGTGTGCACTCTTGTTATACAATATATGAATCTCTAAAAGCCCAATCTAATAAGTTGTTAACTACTGTTTTATTTGGTTCTTTTGCTTATATAATTTATGATTAAAACATTCCTTCTCTCACTACTGAATTGATTTTCAGTGAAACAAGGGAAGAAATCGGATAACAAAATGTGTTTGGCGTAAGATTGAAAAACTAAACCAATTTTTGCAATTCTAAAGCAAAGTAAACAAACTATAATCGAAAAAGTTGATTTCAATAAATGTCTATGTATAGTAAGAGGATTTGTAAATAACACTGGGATGGATAACAGTTAATGATCATACATCAATATGCTATAAAAATCACCACAGCTGTTGACCATAAACATTTTTGTGCATAGATATATATACTAGTACCAGTATATGTTTTTAAATGTAAAAAAGTCCATTTATCTGTTTTTCAACCAATGAAATTCAAAATTTGAAATGAGCATGGATAGTAGCTGATGTTGGGTATACACCAGTGACAGCTACCCGTAAATATAGTGAACCTTTTGTATTATACAGAAATCTTAGCTTGATTTTAACTAGTACTCAAGGTTATAAATCACAGAAAAATACCTCACTAGTTTTCTTTCTGATATAAACAGTTCTGTACATAGTAGAAGCAGAAAACATCAGATTTAAAATCCTTGAAATTAAAACTTGTTACCTCCCGATTAGAGGATAATTTTGTCATAAGCGGATTGATAGATTGTGGTTCATTTTACTAAGAATCTTTGAGGTGAATCATACTTGTCACCTATCACACCTGAAGCCATATAGCATTGGCGGATCCGAGTGTTGGAACCCCCCCCCCCCCCTTTTTTTGGCCGACCAATGCATTTGAATGGGGACATATAGTTGGAACCCCCCTTTGTCCTAGGTTGGGAACCCCCCTTTTTTAAAATGGGTGGATCCGCCCCTGTATAGTAGACACTTTATGAGACATCTGACAAGAAAAAATAGGGAAGTTTTCATTTCCTTGTACCAAATGTTCCATTAGAGTGTGTCTAAGTTATTATACAATTTTTTGCCGTTAAATTTATTTATTGGAATTAATTGTAGCTGATCATTTGAATTAGAATAAAGAGAAATAAAAGTTAGATCCTTGGTCAATTTCCCACCCACTTCCATGGAGTGATATGCAAAGAATTGCGACATGAATCAAAAGTCTGAAATCCCAAAATAGCCATGTTTGAATTTTTCTAAAAACCCAATAAGATTTTATTATTAACGACCAGTGGGAAATATTTCATGCATTTCCAGGGGGAAATCATACTTATAATTTAAAGAAAAAGTTAGATAAAGGTGACATTATTCCTAGACCAATGCAACCAATTTGAAAAATATATAATCCCCAAAAACTATAAAACTGATTTTCATATAGATCAACCCCTCCAATTAAACAAAACGTTTTAAGCAAGCTATAATTTAGCTATTCCAATCTTTGCCACATCTCTTTTCATGCATTTCTATAAAAAAAAACAAAACCCAGAGACGACAGTTGACAGATATATCTTGTATAAACTTACCCTGTATAACATTATACATGTATATTTATATAAATGTAAATAAATAAAAACTTATCCATCAAGATCATAAATGACTTGTGTTGCTTGGCTGTATTCTCTCGTGGATATTTTATTTTTTATTTATAAACATGGTATAGAAATAGATATTGTTTTCTCTGTGACACAATACAAGCAGTCTAGTATCGTTAATACCAGAGACATATAATGCTAACTATAATATTAAATGTCTCTTGATACATTTTTAAACCCCTAGCCATGAGCATGTAACCCACGAAACAACTAGAAAGAGATTAGAATAAAACAACGTTTGCAGTTCATATTATTCTTGGAGACAGAAAAAACTGCTGTTTTACATGTTCACGGTCTTGTCGTCAAATACTATACATGTCTTTGATTATGCATCGTATTTAAGTAAATGTCATAAGACTCGTCTAGAGAAGTAGCAGACGTTCGACAATGGCATGGATAACCTGGCCTCCGGGGCGGATCCAGCCATTTCAAAAAGGGGGGGGGGGGGGGGGGGGGGGGTCCAATCACATGTTCCCATTCAAATGCATTGATCGTCCAAAAAATTGGGGGGGGTTCCAACCCCCGGAACCCCCCTCTGGATCCACGCCTGTGGCCTCATGTCATTATTTGCTGATTAAACCATTATTTTAATTTTAGTTTCTTGTGTACAATTTGGAAATTAGTATGGCGTTCATTATCACTGAACTAGTATATATTTGTTTAGGGCCCAGCTGAAGGACGCCTCCGGGTGCGGGAATTTTTCGCTACATTGAAGACCTGTTGGTGACCTTCTGCTGTTATTTTTTTCTATGGTCGAGTTGTTGTCTCTTTGGCACATTCCCCATTTCCATTCTCAATTTTATGGTTGTACGCTATTGTAATTCATATTTGTAACTCGATGAGTAATAAATCGTAACTGAATACCCACGCCTAGGTATAAATTACAAGTACATTTTGTACTTATTTTTCATATTGTTTGTTTAGTCTGGCTGTCTGGTGTCAGTGTGAACAAATCTCACAATCGTCTCTCTCTCACATGCCATTTTATTCTTCCCCGCTTCGTTTGTTGCCCACTGACGAACTGCACATTAATCCGTGGTATGTCATAACTTCAGATCATATGTAATACGTATAGAAAGGAATAAAAAGGCTTCTGCCTGCGAAAAAGAAGATGCATGGTATGAGTTCTTGGGATAACAACACAAGAACATCTTAAACCACAAACAAACAGACCTATATACTAGTATAAGAGATAAGAGAGAGCTCTAGAATGATAAGACTGTTTCTATTACTTACATGTAAACCAAGCTTAGAATGATATCCTGACTCAATGATTCACAGAAGACTACCCTACTGACAGAATGAAGTCTAGAGATTCGACTTTTACCATAGGCTAGTTTTGTGAATACTCAACAACCTTCTTTTGATACAAAAAATGATAAAATTACAAATTTTAATGCACTAGATGGTCAAACTAGTACTATTTGAAATTTAAACCTAATCTTAACCTTGAAATAAAACAAAAAAGGGATAAAGTTAAGCCAACACGGACAAGAAGAAAGACCTAAAATGTTAATAAAAAAAGGAGATTAAAGGCGGTAAACTATAACTATTATATAGTAGATAATATCACTGAATGCATGCAGTTATTGAGAGCTAAAATCATGCAATAGATAGAGTTTATGAGTCACAGTTGCGATCCAGCTCATAGTAATTCTTATGTTTTATCCTGCATTTCTTATCTCTAATATTGGTCGCTGTACTTTATATTTCTTACAGACAACTCTTCATTTCACTTTTAATTATATTATCATTAGTTTTGAAAGAGGGGCGAAAGAACATAGAAAAACCAGATGCTCCGCAGGGCGTAGCTTTATACGACCGCAGAGGTTGAACCCTGAACATTGGGGGCAAGTATGGACACAACATTCAAGCTGGATTCAGCTCTAAATTTGGATTGTGATTAAATAGTTGACACAGCATAGGTTTCTGACACAGAATGAATGTGTTCTAATGAACTTAAAATTTTTGTTTTCTCTTAGAGCAATTCACTATGCTGTTGAATATTAATCCTCTCAAAAAAATGTTTGAAGAAATTTTCTTTTTTATTTATGAAATTTCAAATGAGAAAAATTGAACCCAATTTTTTTAATCACATCCCCCTTTCCCTTATTCCAAAACTAATCTCAATTAAAATTTCTAATGGAGTTTGCAACAATAACTACTCATTTAAATACATCATAAAATATTAAGATGTAAAAAAAACTGCTTGTTATCACTGAATGGTAAAGATTATTTTAATTTATCAGTTGGTAGTAAAAAGTGAATATACATTGTATATTGTATATAACAAAGATTTAAGTTGATTCTGGACAAAGAAAGATAACTCCAATTAAAAAAAAATCTTGCTATTGCACAATATTTTGCAATTAGATATTTCTTGCTTACTATTCTGGACAAAGAAAGATAACTCTAATTAAAAAAAAATTTGCTATTTCACAATATTGTGCAATTAGATATTTCTTGCCATTGCGCAATACTGTGCAATTGAAAAGACTTGCTATTGCACAATACTTAATATAATAATTTTAGATCCTGATTTGGACCAACTTGAAAACTGGGCCCATAATAAAAAATCTAAGTACATTTTTGGATTCAGCATATCAAAGAACCCCAAGATTTCAATTTTTGTTAAAATCAGACTAAGTTTAATTTTGGACCCTTTGGACTTTAGTGTAGACCAATTTGAAAACAGGACCAAAAATGAAGAATCTACATACACAGTTAGATTTGGTATATCAAAGAACCCCATTTATTCAATTTTTGATGAAATCAAACAAAGTTTAATTTTGGACCCCGATTTGGACCAACTTGAAAACTGGGCCAATAATCAAGAATGTAAGTACATTTTTAGATTCAGCATATCAAAGAACCTAACTGATTCATTTTTTGTCAAAATCAAACTAGTTTAATTTTGGACCCTTTAGACCTTAATGTAGACCAATTAGAAAACGGGACCAAAAGTTAAGAATCTACATACACAGTCATGACAGTTAGATTCGGTATATCAAAGAACCCCAATTATTCAATTTTGATGAAATCAAACAAAGTTTAATTTTGGACCCTTTGGGCCCCTTATTCTGTTGGGACCAAAACTCCCAAAATCAATACCAACCTTCCTTTTATGGTCATAAACCTTGTGTTTAAATTTCATAGATTTCTATTTACTTATACTAACGTTATGGTGCGAAAACCAAGAAAAATGCTTATTTGGGTCCCTTTTTGGCCCCTAATTCCTAAACTGTTGGGACCTAAACTCCCAAAATCAATACCAACCTTTCTTTTGTAGTCATTAACATTGTGTTTAAATTTCATTGATTTCTATTTACTTAAACTAAAGTTATTGTGCGAAAACCAAGAATAATGCTTATTTGGGCCCTTTTTTGGCCCCTAATTCCTAAACTGTTGAAACCTAAACTCCCAAAATCAATCCCAACCGTTCTTTTGTGGTCATAAACCTTGTGTCAAAATTTCATAGATTTCTATTGACTTAAACTAAAGTTATAGTGCGAAAACCAAGAAAATGCTTATTTGGGCCCTTTTTGGCCCCTAATTCCTAAAATGTTGGGACCAAAACTCCCAAAATCAATACCAACCTTCCTTTTGTGGTCATAAACCTGGTGTTAAAATTTCATAGATTTCCATTCACTTTTACTAAAGTTAGAGTGCGAAAACTAAAATTCTAATGCAATTAGTTTGTAACGATAATTTTCATTGGACGTTGATAAATATTTTGAGGGGTTAGATTCCACGTTCTACCAGTCCGTAACTAAGAAAGCCACCATTTTGAATTCCGATTTTTTTTTTATATGTAATTTCTCAAAAAATTAACAAGATATTCTCATTTTGAGCCTCAAAATCTTCTTTTTGTCTATATTGAAACCATTATGAAGCGTACGAAAAGTAAAAATACGTTTAGAATTCATGTTTGACATCCAGATTAAACACATGACGTCACACTGTTAAGATGCTAAAAACAATGCGACAGTTTCGCGGACTTTTTCATTAATGCCATTTTTAAGCCAAAAAATAACATTTATTTTAAGATGCGGCATTAGAATGGAGATAACTGTATTGTATTTTAAGCTTGGCCTTCGTAAAACTTGATTTTACTGTCGCAAATATCCGTTTACCTATCTCCGCTCCGCGTCGCTAGGTAAACTCAATTTGCGACAGTAAAATCTACGTTTTACGAAGGCCAAGCTTAAAATACAATACAGTTATCTCCTAAGTATTCGGACGACGACGACGACGACGACGACACAGACGACGACGCCAACGTGATAGCAATATACGACGAAAATTTTTTCAAATTTTGCGGTCGTATAAAAACAACTAAGCAACACGAACACCACCAAACACTGAGAGTGATCTCATTCGCTCCGGACGGGTAAACAGACCCTGCTCAACATGTGGCACCCGTCGTGTTGCTCATGTAATTTCAAACCCGGTAAACAGTCTAATTCGGTAGGTCACATTCGTGAAAAGGGAAGGGGATTCTTACCACATAAGGAACAAATCCAATATCATCCGTTAAACGGTTATTCGATAACAGTCCCCCAACTCGTGATGGCGTCCGTAAAATTTACGAAGGGATGATTTCAACTTAACCATTTGGAACTCTTGGTTGTATAGCTACCTTGTAAGCAGCAACCCTCTATCAAGAAAATCATGAAATCATAATAGGAAATACAAGCCCGGGCATATCGTATCAATTGGGAGTTATATACTCCGTATGCAGGCGCTGCTGGAATGTTGCTACATAGAAATGAAAAGTTCACAATTTGGAAGCTGAAATCATCTCTTTTGTCGTTAAGTTTTGTTTTCAACCGACCTCGAGCATTGCCAATTTCTAGATGTACGTCAAGATATGATGCAGACTTGAAAGTTTGAGTGTAATATACTCGATTTTCAGAGTTCTGTCGCAAAACCAAATGATATTGACACTTTTACGATGATGAGAATTCGATTTTAGAGCATTATAATGATTCAGTAACTTGAAGTGGCTACAGTAATTTGAATCGAGAAGACGTCATGTACAGATTTATTAACTGCTTGGTAGTTGCCATCTTTGAATCAAGGCTCGTGGAGGAAAAAACTCAAAAATAAAACATCTTTATTGGAAATAATTTGAAATGACCGAAATAGTTCCAAATTAATATTTTTCTAGATCTTTTGCACTTTTTCCATGTTCAGTAAACCCCGAACTTTGACCGTGGATGTTGGTTTTATAGGCTTAGTATGAAATGGCGATTCCGCAACTGACTGTGGATTTTCAAATGTACTTTTCGTATTTGACAATATGTGTGGCAGTGTCGGCAGTAGTCTCCTAGGGTGGAATTGTGAACCACTTTCTGGTTCAATTTCTAGATTCTGTCTCCGGGTAACATTCGGTAGTTTAACATTTCCAAATATTTTAATCCGTTCAAGCAGCTTACTCGGCTCTATATGGTCATCTGGATGAATTTCAGATGGTAGAATTCCCCTTTCAATTTTATGTAAAGGTTCGATGTTGTACCCTCTAGGTGGGCGATGTCCCCTGAATAAACATGTATTACCCCCAAGTAAATCTTTCACCTTTTGATTATGAGCATGTTCTGAAAGTTTGGCTCCAAGAATTTGGCCTCTAGTTGCTGCTAAATCACTTATCATGCTAGTCTTAGAAGCACGAGAGTTTATATCACATCTGTTGGATATTCTAGAGCGATTGTCAAGGCGATTAGATAATCTCGAACGAGTAGAAACTCTTGAGTGATTGTCACATCGTTGAATTTCATTCCGTTTTGAAATCCTTGAATCTTGTCGACTAGATTCTCGCTGCCCATGTCTTCGAAACGGAAATGCAAAGTCTGACATCGCCCTCCCTTCATAAACACTATCCATTCTCAAATTACTGTCCATTGTAGGAAAGTGAATAGAAACGGGTCGTTTTTGACGTGAAATGGCTGGATGAATTTCTGATACTGTTGAACTACCTTTGTTCGACTGGCCAGGTACATCTAAATAAGTGCTAAATGTAAATCCTGAATTAAAGCCACTTCTACTTTGCGCAATCGATTCTTGTAGACGTGAGGGTTTCTTTTTCTTCTGAGTAGTTTTACTAACGTAAGATTTTAACAGTTTCATCACAAGTTTATTTTTCTCGTCTTCCATCCGGGCTATTTGTCGTTTGGTTTCTCTTATATCATGATCAATTCTTACCATAGATTGTTCCTGACGTTTTTCCAATTTGTTGACATATAAATTCAGTCTCAGGTGTGCAGTTTTGTTTAACTTATAAACTCCTTTTAAGTTCATATCAAAATAGTCTAAAGATTCTTCGTTTTTTGATGCCATAGTGGATACCAAAAGTTGCAGTGAAATTAATTTCGAACGAAAGCTTCCCTGTTAAAAATATTTTAAAGTTATGGAATTGTTGTAATTAAAAGGTTGGGTAGATACCAATCATACTAGCGTATTGTTTTTATTTCATGGACAACTAGTTCAATTGTACAATTAAAGTTCGAGACGACAGATTAAATTTGATACCTTTGTCTAATATACGTCCTTGCCTTTGATTATTTATCAACTTTCTCTAATAACGGTTTTTACTTTGTCAAGTGGTGTAAATTGAATATAAAAATATTCCTGGTATTTATATCTTTAATATATCTTTTCTTTGAAATACGAATCAAGGGCATATCCAGCCATTTTAACAGATCTTAACAGGGTAAAGTAGGAGGTTTCCAACCAAATGTCCCTACTCAAAAGTATTGACTGCCAAAATAGAGGGTTCCAACCCATGGACCCCTAAATGCGCCACTGAGAATTGCTGAATTATGTTAAAGCCATATTAGGGACCGATCATTCGTTTTCATTGATTTTCTTGTTTCTTTGTTTTGTTTTGTTGTTGTTTTTTTTTTTTTGGGGGGGGGGGGGGGGGTGAGGGGGTATAGGCATGTTTTGTTTGTTTTGTTAAGACTAACCTTTTTCTGACTTTACTATAAAACAAACTGTTTTTCAATAGCATGCAGAAACATGATTATTAATTTGATTTTGTATATATTTACCCCCTTATGTTAATGGAAACAAACCAGTTGTTTCACCCCCCCCCCCCCCCCCCTCCCTTTTCAGAAATATATTATTTCTTCTCAAGATATTTTAAATCATACAAATTTGAAAAAAAGTTATGTTATGTATCACAATAATTCATCAAAGATAAAAGATAAAAAAGGCTTGTACACAAAATTTTGCAATGACTGCATTTTATATACCGACTGCCCTTTACTATATACATCCTCTATAAGCCGGTGGAGGCTCAGCACGTGAAAATTACTGTTATCGTACTATTGTGTGTATCCGAGAAAAACACACAACTTATCTGAGAATAAGCTGAAATAATAAAAAGAATATTTACTTTTAAAAATATCTTAAATACCAAAAAGAAGGGAAGAAAAGAGAGGATCTATGCTCAGACCATCCGTGTTAAGCACAACATAACTACTATTGGAAGATATTTACGTTTGGACATGCTAACAAAGCGGCCAACAATGTCATTTTACCGAAATACTTGAATAGGAGACAATAAATTGTAAAAAGTCAAACCTATTACACCACCATAGGAAAAGATCACACAGTTCCCGTTAAAACAACTAACATCTCTTAAGGTTTCCACTATGTACAATATACATTTGTTTTGGATTTTCAAATAGTTTGGGCATCTGGTGATTGATATCGTTAATGTAAATTAGTGTTAAAGTTTATGTTTAATCTTCATGCCGAATTTTGTGACTTTTGACATATGATTTTCCCTTTCTGTGGTGTTTTTGTTTATGCAGCAGAAAGGAATGGACGTGATTTATCTATCAAGCAAAGCAAAACAAAAAACAGTAATAGTAAATATTATTTTGGTCATATCTATGTCAGCCCAATAACCCAACATCCAATGAATAGTAAACAGATTAATGACACAACATATGTGTCAGGTCCAGTGAATAGCAAACAGCCCCGTTACACCATATTTGTGTCAGGTCCAATGAAGAGCAAACAGCCCAATTGTACCACATTTGTGTCATTTCCAATGAAAAGCAAACAGCACAATTATACCACATCTGTG
Organism: Mytilus galloprovincialis; assembly: GCA_037788925.1. Taxonomy (NCBI): domain Eukaryota; kingdom Metazoa; phylum Mollusca; class Bivalvia; order Mytilida; family Mytilidae; genus Mytilus; species Mytilus galloprovincialis. The sequence goes on along the minus strand of CM075334.1, from coordinate 16,192,322 downwards.
TCAGTGAATAGCAAAAAGTCAAATGACACCACATACTAGTATATGTCCGGTCCAGTGAATAGCAAACAGCCCAATGACACCAAATCTGTGTCGGGTCCAATGAATAGCAAAAAGCCCAATGACACCACATATGTGTCAGGTCCAGTGAATAGCAAACAGACTAATGACACAACATCTATGTCAGGTCTAATGAATAGCAAACATCTCAATGACAAAACATATATGTCAGGTCCAGTGAATAACAAACAGCCAAATGACACCACATATATGTCAAGCCCAATGAAAAGCAAACAGCCGAATGACACAACATATATGTCAGGTCCAATGCATAGCAAACAGACTAATGACACAACATCTGTGTCAGGTCTTATGAATAGCAAACAGTCCAATTACATCACATATTTGGCAGGTCCAAAGAAAAGCGAACAGACCAATGACACCACATCTGCGTTAGGTCCAGTGAATTGCAAACAGACATAACATATATATCAGGTCAAGTGAATAGCAAACAGCCTAATGACATCACATACATGTCAGGTCCAGTGAATAGCAAACAGCCTAATGACACCACTTACATGTCAGGTCCAGTGAATAGCAAACAACCAAAATGACACCACATCTGTGTCAGGTCCAATTTATAGCAAACAGCACAATGACACCACATATATGTCAGGTCGATTGAATAGAAAACACCCCAATGACTTCACATATGTATCAGGTTATGTGAGTATCAAACAATCTAATGACACAACATATGTGTAAGGTTGAACGAATAGCAAACAGACTTATGACACTACATCTATGTCCGGTTCAGTGAATACCAAACAGACTTATGACACTACATCTATGTCCGGTTCAGTGAATACCAAACAGACTTATGACACCACATCTGTGTCAGGTCCAGTGAATAGCAAACAGCCCAATGACACGACATCTGTGTCAGGTTAAATGAATAGTAAACAGCCAAATGACACCACATCTATGTCAGTTTCAATGAATAGCAAACAGACTTATGACACAACATCAGTATCAGGTCCATTGAATAGCAAACAGCCAAATGACACTACATCTATGTCAGGTTCAATGAATAGCAAACAGACTTATGACACAACATCAGTATCAGGTCCATTGAATAGCAAACAGCCCAATGTCACATCTTTGTCAGGTCAAGGGAATATCTAACAGACTAATGACACATCATATGTGGAAGGACAAGTGAACAGCAAACAGACTAATGAAAAAAACATCTGTGTCAGGTCCAATAAAAAGCAAACAACCCAATTACACCACATTTGTGTCAGATTCAATGAATAGCAAACAGACTTATGACACTACATCTATGTCCGGTTTAGTGAATAGCAAACAGACTTATGACACCTCATCTATGTCCGGTTCAATGAATAGAAAAAAGACTAATAACACCACATCTGTGTCAGGTCCAGTGAATAGCAAACAACTCATTGACACCACATTCATGTCAAGTCAAATGAATAGCAAACAGCCCAATGACATCCCATTTGTATCAGGTCCAAAAATATCGAACAGACTAATGACACAACATATGTGTCAGGTTAAATGAATAGTAAACAGCCCAATGACACCACATATGTGTCAGGTCCAATGAATAGCAAACAGACTAATGACACAACATCAGTTTTAGGTTCAATGAATTGCAAACAGACTTATGACACAACATGTCAGTTCTAGTGAATAGCCCAATGCGATCACATATATGTCAGGTCCAGTTAATAGCAAACAGCCCAATGACACCACATATATGTCAGAACCCATGAAAAGCAAACAGCTAAATGACACAACATTTGTGTCTGGTCTAGTGAATAACATTCTAATGACATGACATCTATGTCAGGTCCAGTGAATAGCAATCAGCCCAATGACACCACATCTATGTCAGGTCCAGTGAATATCAAACAGACTAATCACACACCATATGTGTCAGGTTAAATGAAGAGTAAACAGACTGACACAACATCTATGTCATGTCCAATGAATAACAAACAGACTAATGACACAGCATTTGTGTCTGGTCTAGTGAATAACAGCCCAAATGACACCACATCTATGTCAGGTCCAGTGAATAGCAAACATCACAATGACACCACATCTATGTCAGGTCCAGTGAATAGCAAACAGACTGACACCACATCTATGTCAGGTCAAGTGAAAAGCAAACAGACTGACTCAACATTTATGTCAGGTCCAGTGAATAGCAAACAGTCCAATGTTTAGTGTTTGTTGGATTTTTTGGTGTCATATTTGTTTCTTGTTTATAGTTTTTAGGCTCTTGGTTTCTCGTTCGAATTGACTCTGCTATAAACTATATGGTAGAGACTACATTTATTTATAAAGATGGTAAAGAATAGCTGTTTACATTCATGTCATTTGAACTATGGTTGTAAGGTGCCTCATTGGCAATCATACCACATCTCCTTCTTTTCATATTATACAAATAACACCAAACAACATATACTTATGTAAAAGATATATTTTATTTCCTTTACCAGTCTGTAAAGTTTTAGTAGCAATATATTTACAGCATTATAAAAAGAATTTACAAAAATGTACAAGTCGTAAAAAGACTACGGTATGTGAATAATTACTCTTCGTCCAGAATGTATTAATTTTCCTAGTATACTGTATCACCTTAAAATGTAATTTTCTAGATTATTCTATGTTAATTCATATTTTGGGTATAAAAAACATGTCATTTCCTGTTGTAAAATTAATGCCTTACATATATTTCCTGATATCGCAATATTTTTTTATATAAAAATTTATATTAATTAACATTTTTCCATGAATAAACTCAAGTTTCTTATGTAATCAAGTGTAATAATATCTAAAATATTCATGACCTTAAATGTATAAAATGATATGTTGTGTTAATAAAATAATTTGTTTTTACAATCCAGTTTATTAATAAATGAAATATTTCATGGTGTAGTGCCCAAAGCAACCTTCTAAGCATCTGATGTAAAAGTACACATTTAAGAAATACTTATTTTGGATAAATGATAACATGTTTGGCAACTACCTGGCTTCTCAAAAAGGTCTGAAGAAAAGTGGCCCAACTATTAGAATGTGGCACATCTTTGATATGGCAAAATAGACATTTTTAATTCATTATTCAGATTATTTTAAGATTAAACTGGTTTGCAATCAAAACTACCATTGATAAATGTATGCAATTGTTTAGAAAACCATTATTAAAATTATTTGCCTATGGAATGTCAAAAATGTTTGATCACTCAGGTAAGATGGTAAATAATCTCACCATACAGGTATCTATTTTTACACTTCTGCAAAAATTCAATCCCAAAATAAACATGTTTCTATATAAAAATTGTGAAAATATGAAACAAATAAAGTAGGGATGTGGAATCATATCTGCGATTCTTTCCACGAGTAATCTAACCATTAAAAGACATTGTATGTCAGACTAAAATGCTATAATGCCTTACAAGTATTTTTATACTATGATTGTTTGGGGAAAAATCACTGGTTTCTTAAAAAAAAAATCCTGTACAAATAGAGAAAACACTTGGTGTTTTATGACAATTTTATCTTTTTCAACTTTCTGATTTAAGGTTTTTTCTAACTGACGGAGTTTCTATGAAATAAAATGACTTTTCATTCTGAGAGAATGTAAATTTATATTCTTGTGTGTGCAAAATTAGGCATCACCTGGCACTACATTATGAATAACAGATTTAATGATTTTAAAAAAAATATTTGGATGGTGAGACAATAATTAAATGTGTTCAAAATTATGAATTTTGTTAAACAGAATAGACAAGTTTTAGCTTCTTAAAAAGCTTGTAAAACACATTTTTAATGTTCATCAATATAAAAATATCAGTTTTCATAAGCAAATGGAGGCATGTCAAGCATTAACCGTCAATTGAAAATAATAGACCAAACTTTTCCTTAATTATCAGGTAACATGACTATGTGCTGCACTACTTTTAGACTTTTTCTTAAAATCTATCACCTTTAAGTAATCATTTTTTTCAGTGTTAAATTTTCATGGGTTGAAGAAGTTAGAATACCACCTCTTCTTTAAATTTGTTTTCTTAATACCAAATATTAGCCTGCAAACCCCCAGATACCTTTTAGATACAATAATGATATGGCTTCAACAAGAACAATTATGTCCCAAGTCTGACAACATATCTTTTAAGTGTTATCAAAGTTTAATGTTCAAAAGGCCAAAATATTTTAACAAAAAATATAGTTGCTCAAAAATAGTCTTAGGGCATGAATGTTTTGTACTACAAATGACAATTTTTAATACTGAAATCTTGATATGAAATGATATAACACACCACAGATAAATGCAATGCCAACTAATTTGTCATCTTGTGTAAAAAATTATCGTGTCATGCTAAAGTTTGCACCAAAAAGTATCACACACACACACATAACCATACATGTCCTACAGCCAATATATATATCATTTAAAACTTATTTCTTGTTACATGAATATTTGTGCCACTATTTGATAAATTGAAGGAATGAATTGAGCATCACGCTGGTAAATTATGCCACATTCATAAATTCAAAATTATAATTTGAATATTTTTTTATTACAGATGAAATAATACAATATATGTATTTACAACTAAATGCTTCAATGTTTATATTGAATGTTAAAAAAGAAATGTATTGTCAATAATTCTTTAAAAAAAATTTAAAAAACAGTTTAAATAAAGTCACAAAGTTTTGAGATTATTATATTAATTGTACAATTTAAATAAAATTTCATTTCCTCAAAGACCGTCATTGTGAGAGTCATGAAAAACCAAAATATCTTTTAATACACTAGTTTTGAATAGGGAAAAACATAAAACTTGCTGCAAAATTCAACTTGTAGAAATATGATCAGAAATTGATGATTTTGTTGAACTACAATGAATGACCTCCCCTTTCAAATTCAATTATTCCTAATAATCCATGCTATTTGTTCTTATGGCTACAATTAAATAACTACATAAGAAAAAATCTTATCTGTGGTACAAAGTATGGCAGGAAAAGATAAAAAAAATCTTAAGGCTTGCTCAAATTCATATTGACTGTCAGACATTTTAAAATATGGATTTAAAGAAAAGTTGGTAATACTTAAACAAAGTGATAAATGAGATTTAATGACCTGTTTCTGTGTTTGACAGTATAATAATAAAAAATCTTGTTGCCAAAACAGAGCCCAAGTCACCCATCACCAAACTTGGTACAATGCTTAGATAAATTCTTGAAAGCTTGAGAAACTGGTACTTCATTCACATTTTAGGAAAACATATTCTTAATAAATCAATAGTTTTAGGCTTAAAATAAATAAATGCACCCATAGTTAGGCTTAACGTATACTACAAAGAAAGAAAAAAAGAAAAGTTAGTATTTCAAAATAATATTTGTTCTACAAGCTCTCACTAAACTATTAGTTCCTATTTATTTACAAATAATCACAGAAATTATCGTTAAAATATAAAAGTTATAAATTCAAACTCTTAAAAAAACAACCATTTATTTGATGAAAATATAATTTAAAATTTATAAATATGAGAACAACCATGCATTCCTATATAACATATATATAGGGTTTGATATGTACATTATATAAAGTCTGTATATATATAATATCATATAAAAGTTAACAATATATACCTTTACAGCTAATAACATGATAAAAGCAATGGTAAATGTAAGTACAGATTCCCTTTACTGAACCCCTAATAAGCATTCATTTCTAGTAAAGATTTCCTTTACTGAACCCCTAATTATCATTCATTTCCAGTAAAGATTCCAAGTATTGAAAACACAGATCATTATTTCAAGTTTAAGCAATGCCCATGACAGTATGAAAATGTACGTATGGAAATATACAAACAACAACCTGTTCAATATATAATGTCCAATGGTGACATTGGGAGGTACCCTCTAAAAATGTAAATACAAGGTAATCTCCATTCATTGTTTCTTGGTGGTTTAATAATAATTATACTAATTTCAATAATATTCTATTCTTCAAAAAAAAGTTAAAAAAGGGATAATTTGCCTTTTCAGAATCTAAAGGACTATGGGTAATCTCATTGTTTGTACACCAAAATAAAAATAATGTTAAGTCGTTGGTTGAATTTCTTTGTTTAGAACATTTTGAACCAATCAAAACATTTTGGTGAAGGATTTTGAAAATATTACCCAGAATGCATTAGATTCTTAAACAGTGAATTATATCATGGTAATGTATGGAATGTGAATTAGTCTCAGTTGTCTATGAAGAATGAATACTTTACACATTCAGCTTATGGCAAATGCAATATATGGTATATAATGTTAAGATGACTATAATTCACATTCATAGCAATAAACAAAAACAAAAAAATATACATAACTGGCTTATTACTTTTATATTATTCATGATATTTGACTATTAATAATACATGGTTTATTACACAGCAATTAACTAAACAAACAAAACAACCTAACGGCAATGATAAATAAACACTATCCAGGAACAAACACATGACTTTCATGAATGTAAACAATCACATGCTTATACTTTCACACAGTATGCACAACACTTTGATAATTTCTTATAAATTCTCTAAACTTGAAGACAATGTTTTAAAATGATAAACATCAAATCAAATTTAAAACTTAATAATCCATACAACCTTTGTGTCAGAGTCAAACAATTCTTGCAAAATGACGAACAATAGCTCATATCAAATCTTTGTGTTTGTGAAGTTTTTGATATAAGAATTTTGCTGTAACAACTGTTCTTCCATGCTGCAGGTCTGGTATGTTCCATCATTCATTGCCAATTTTCCTTTCCTTATGTGTGCTGTATGCCTGTCCGTATTCAATAATCTGCTCAACAACTAAATAACATTCCAGATATATATGATCCAGATTACTGTGGAATGCCATGCTTTCATAATCCGTGTATAACTAGCACTTAAATATCATTTCATATATTGTTTTTCCTCAGCATGGACTATGTCTGAAACTTCTCATTAGTGGCACAAGGCAAGACGGTTTTTCTGCTCCCCTTAAGAATGGATGCTCCAATAACTCTGATGCTGTTGCTCTCTGCATAGGATCTCGCACCAACATTTTTTCTAAGAAACCTTGTAATCTTGGTGAAACCTATGGAAACAGAAAATTTACTTTTAATAACTTCATTTACTAACATATTAATTTAAAAGACATTTTAAAGAAGATATGTTTATAACATCCATGAGACAAAATTCACAAACACATAAAAATCAAGAAAAATGATCTTGAGGTCAGTACATATATCTTTTAATGATTGAATCTATATCAAATCTTTTAGCAAAGTGTTTATGAAAATTGGCTCATAAGTACTCATACCATTTCTTCTTACATCTAATACTGTAAATTCAGAAATTATTGCGTGCATTTATTATTACGATTTAGTCATTTTAGATTTATTTTTTTTTTTTTATGATTTTAAGAAAAATCCTGTTTAATTCATATAAAATATTTCAAAATGCGAGTTTGAATTATTGCGTTTACAATTCTGTCACATTTTTCCCAATAATAAAAACCTCGCAATCATTTCTGAATTAACAGTAACACACAATTGAAACCAATGCTAGGATTTTGTAATCATTTCAATATTTCTGAACATCTGGAGTCGATTTCACAAAAAAACTTACGACTAAGAATGATCGTAAGTATACTGAATTGTTCATGACTTACGATCAATCTTAGTCTTAAGTATTTATGTGAAACTGTCTCCAGATGTATCAATTTAATTGGTGTTTAAAAACCTGTATCTATTGTTTTGTCATTCTCATGATTTTCTTAGTTTTCCTTTATTTACTGTTTACTCTTTTTAACTTAAACAAGTTCAAAACAGCTTTGACTATTTTATCAACAAATATCTTCAGTGTAGATATAGAATAACCATACATTGTCTCGAAATATCAATGTTATTTGTACAAGGCTTAGAAACAGGTAGAAAGCCAGGCTGTGCCGAGCATATCTACCTGTTTCAAGACGAGTACAAATAACATTGATATTTCGAGACAATGTATGGTTATTTTTTATATACTGCAAGTCTTATAACTGTTCTAAATGAAGTATTTAGGATAAAAACCATAATTTCTTAATTTTGAGCGGAAGACGCCAAATTTCTGCAAACCTGTATGTTTTATTGACGTCATAAATAAAACTCTACAGAAACGTATTGTCAACGTCATAAAACCAGGTGATATACGGTCAGTGACTGTATATCACATATGAATATATGGTCAATGCAATTTAACAGCTCAAATAGCACAGTTGATGTATATAAGGAGGTATTGCCTACTGTTGTATATATCCTGATGTAAAAAAATTTACAATATCAAAAATTCATAAATGCTGTAATCAAATTTAATAAAACAATAAGGCACCAACTTACCCGATTGCCATTCTTAAGTTTTGGCGGAGGCATATCTCTTATTCTACGCATAGCTTGAAGTGGTGGCTCGTTGAAAAATGGTGGTTCACCATCTATCATTTCTATCACCATTATACCTAACGACCAGATATCCACCTGAAACAGAAGATAAAAATATGACAAGTTTTTATAAAAATAAAAGATGTTAATATTCTTTTTTTTTGTTAGCAAAGGTCTTTCAATACAAAAAGCATGACTACACTCTTTTACCAATATGAGTTGCCTGTTATGATGGAAAGGTTAAGCTAGCATAACAATTTTTTTAACAAATATAATTTATCTTAATTACCTCTGGGCCATATGGCAACCTTGAAATGACCTCTGGAGCCATCCAATATGGTGTTCCTACCAATGACTTTCTTTGGCGTAGTTCTGGCGTGACTTGTGCACAAAAACCAAAATCAGATAATTTTACCTGAAAATTAAAAAGTTTATACATCAAGATTAAAATAATTTACAACATTCATTCAGAAGCAAATCAGGAAGTATAACAACAGAGGATTTATTATAAAACTTCAAGTTAGTGATATTGTCCATAATTCTGTGGGATAAAGTTAAACCTTATTCAGCTGCCATTACAGTACATCATATACGTTCCCATAAAATGTGACTTACAAGTGAAAATGTCTGATGCATTGATGCAAATGTGCTTGTTGTATGAAATCAATATGGCAATGATTACAAAATCAAAAATAGGGGTAAAGTTTTTATTCCTTGGCTTTCAAAGATTTGGGCTTGAGCATTCCTGATGAAGGCAATTTCAAAAATTCCTTCAGACAAACCACATTTATAAAGTGTTATTTTAATTCGTCAAGTGCGTCTCTTATAACTTGATGTTCTTTTGAGATATAATGTTAAATGAATGCATTATTTAGAAATTGAGCAAACTGGTAAATCATATTGCACACCCTTACAACTTTTTTGAGGGAATCAAAAAAAATTTTTTTTACTCGCATATCTTTGAGCATCCTTATATTACTTTGCTATTTTTAGCAACTTTGAAAATTTATTTAAGATATTTGCATAGGAAAGTGTATATCTAATAAGTGTATGCAAACTCCTGTTGATGACAAATGTAAAACATATCTGTTCACATGGTTAACAGATTTTTTTTTAAAATAAAGATATTATTTGTTCAAAGTATCCTATAGTATATATTTACCCTTCCATCATGAGCCAGCAATATTGAATCTGATTTAATATCTCTATGTATAACACCATTTCTATGTAGGAAATCTAAGGCTTTCAGACAGGCTTTACACACAGTGGCTATCTGGTGTTCATCCATCCTGAAAAACATAATAAGTTATTAAAATTGTCAAAATCTTAATATAGAAAATATTTTAAAATGGTTAACATCATATTGAAATAAACTTCAAGTTGATGTGACAACAACTTCATGGGGAATAGTGAGATGTAGATTTATCCCCTAATTTGGCTACCATTTAAAAAGTTCACATTATAATAGGCATGTGTACCTCTTTTTCAATTTGATATACTGTAAATTCAGAAATTATTGCGAGGTTTTTATTAATGCGAATAATGCGAGCGTCGGACGATCGCAATAATTAAACCTCGCATTCTTACTTTCATTTGTCCAATGTCAATTTGTGATTGATTTATCTCCCTTTGTTCAGTGGTGTGATGTGTTTAACCTTTCACCTGGGGCATTTAAGGGTAATATGTTTTTACAACTTATTTCCGCTAATCTGTGTAATCAGTGAAGCCAGGTGACATTTTTATAACACTTCGACTTTTAATTGGTAATGTGTCTGTAATATGTTTATGATTGAACAATATTGCCGGGAACTTTTATGAATGGGATACTAGTACTAGTAATTACTTTTGAATGCTGTTCGATTATTATATAAAGTGACAAATTACGATGTTATTTTATTTTGTTAATATTGTTTGTAATTGTTCAGTGGAGCATGTGTATTTTCAGTATAAGTAAACCTTTTGAAACTTAGAAATAAAAACAAGTTATATAATACAATTTATTACACTAATCTTCTGCACGTGGTCGATGTTCAATTAAGTTTCTAGATCCCCAAAGTCGGCATGCACAACACATAAGTTCTAGTAATGCATCTTAGTTTCTAGATCCCCTTTACAAGTTACATCAGTTAAGAATTGTGTATTCAATCACAGAAAACATACGGAAGGTAACTAAATGCATAGATTTGAACAAAGCTTTACTTTGCGAAAAGACATGTGAACATCTGTGATTTACAATAATGTTCAGCATAAAAAAAAATTTTTTTTAATCGGCAAGTCGCAATAATTAAACCTCGCATTTTTGCCTGTGGTCGGCACATCGCAATAATAAATGCACGCAATAATTTCTGAATTTACAGTAACCACAACTTCATAATCTTATACAAAAAACTATAACCTGAAAAGTTACCTCATGAGTGAACCTTGAAACCTGGGCCAAAAAGATTAGGATTATACTGTCTAAAGATCACATCATTATGAACATGTGTATTGACTTAATACAGTTGATTTGACCACAACTTAGTGGGCTAACTACTTCAAACAAAAACTTTAAAACCCTGATCAGTGAACCCTGAAATCGTGAAAACAACATGTGGCATATAATTTTGAAAGTTCACATAATACTGAGCGAGTGTATTAAGTTTCAAGTGGATCTGACCACAACTTTATGGTAAACAATCTTATTGAACAAAAACCTTTAACTTGAAACATGACATACAACACACATGTACACAGACAGGGAAACAAAATGCCCCAAATGATTGAAGGTTGAGCACTTTGATTTTTTTTTTATTATTCAAATATACAGAAATAAACATGCTCGAGCTTGAGCTTGAGAAAATATTTTTTTTTTATGATATACATATACTCCATTATTAATTATTTGACTTGTAATTAGTCAAAATCATTGAAGAGTTATTTCCTATTTCAATATTATGTAATTTCTTAAAATCTCAGTTTATCCTATTTATGACTCTAGGACATACTGTGGATTCATTATTATTCGTTGGATACCAGTTTTTCGTGGATTTCGTGGGTACAGGTGAACCACAAATTTAAATGTTCAACAAATAACAAATTTTTTATATGTAGAATTTGGAGAAAAAAACCACAAAATTAGATATCCACAAACATGTAAGTTTTCCTTAATTCAGGAAAATTGGTACCCAAGAAAATAAATGATTCCACAATAGTCCTTTGAATAGTTTTTATGTGTATATATACCTGTTCTGTGTGACTACAATATCAGTTAGAGCTCCTCCTTCAAGGAACTCCATTACTACCCATAATTCATCACCAACCAGGAAACTGTCGTACATATCTACAATATTGGGATGGTGATAGTCCCTCATGATAACAACCTGAAAATGAATAGAAAAGAGATGAGGGTTACAATTATTTATGCATTACAAATAACTTATATGATCACACCTATGGCAGAATTCTTAAACACGAGTGAAAATAATTTAGGGATCTCAGAGGCCTAGTGGTTTAAGTAGTTCTACTACTTTAATAACTAGCCAGTCAACACAGAGGTTGTGAGTTCGAACCCCGCTGGTGCTGGTGCACTCAATTCCAATCTTAATTGACAATGATTGTCATTATTCCTATTGAAGGTTGGTGTTTTCCTCTGGGCACTCGGGTTTAAAAGTAGCAATAAAACAGCAACAATCAATCAAAACAATTTGAAATTCATAATGCCTCATTAGTGTGATTATTTTTCCAATTACTATAAGTGGATTTCTAACTGTATTCTTAAACTTATTAATATAGTGATGAATCAAGTTTGATATATTCATGCATATGGCTAATCATAGTCACACTATTTTTAACTCATAATAGTCACAAAAATAATCACTAGTGGAAACAGGTTAACTTGTCTACAGTTTTAGTGTATAACTATAAATAAATAGAAAACAAGAATGTGTCCAAAGTACATGGATGCCCCACTCGCACTATCCTTTTCCATGTTCCATGGACCGTGAAATTGGGTAATTATCTAATTTGGCATTAAAATTAGAAAGATCATATCATAAGCAACAAGTGTACTAAGTTTCAAGTTGATTGGACTTCAGCTTCATCAAAAACTACCTTGACCAAAAACTTTAACCTGAAACTCCCACTTTCATTTTCTATGTTCAGTGGACCGTGAAATTGGGGTCAAAAGTCTAATTTGGCTTGAAAATTAGAAAGATCATCTCATAAGCAACAAGTGTACTAAGTTTCAAGTTGATTGGACTTCAGCTTCATCAAAAACTACATTGACCAAAAACTTCAACCTGGACGGACGAACGGAACCACAGACGGACGGACGGACGGACAGAGCCACAGACCAGAAAACATAATGCCCTCTACTATTGTAGGTGGGGCATAAAAATGTGGTACATAAATAAAGGCAACAGTAGTATACCATTGTTCGAAATTCATAAATCGATTGAGAAAAAAACAAATTTAGGTTACAAACTGAAACTGAGGGAAACACATCAAATATAAAAGGAGAACTATGACACAACAGAAACATAACAGGACATGTGCCAACTCTTTACCAGATACCAAATGATGAAGACGTAAACAAATATAGGTTATCATCTAGTCTTCAACAATGAGCAAAACCCATAGAGCATACTGGTAGTGAGCTTACCTCATTAAATAACAACTCTCTCCTCTGTTGTTTCCGCAGATCCATCTTTTTCACTGCGACATTTTGACCCGTTGTTTTTGATGTACATATACACACAATGCCTGTCGATCCCTCTCCTATTTTTTGGAAGTTTTCCAAGTTATCTCTTGGATCGCCTGGACTAACCACCATTTGTAATGCTGCTCGGAACTAAAATATCAAATGCTTGAGTTAGAAATATAGAGAAATTTCGAAACAAAAATGAAAAAAACCTGAATCTTTTCAACTAATGATATTCCGAACAAATGTATAAAAAAAAAATTTATTTAACTTACATTATGAGGACATATAGGACTCTGGGATTGGGCATTTATAAACTAAGGATTTCGGAATTAATCATTTCGGGATCGGGGAAATCTTTTTTAGAATTTCGGGATGTGGGAATTAAAATTTATTTTAATTTGGGACCTGATTAGGATTTCATGTTTTTAAGCCCTGGATTTCCAGATCAGGATTCAACCTCCCTCCACTATGCAATTACATTTTAAATAGACTTGCACTTGAATAGAGTTCTTCATTGATGAGATTATTTCTGGTAAGAAGTTGAATGACAATTTCATGCTAATAATCTACACCTGTTTCTACCATATGGTGCAGGGCAGACAATAGAACAACTTGAAGTCTGTTTGTGTTGCTAATATTTTTTTAAATTGTCTGATGGTACTCTGATCTACAGTTTAAGATCAACTGAAAGTAATTGACCGTCAACTGGTGATTTGTTGTTTATTTGACCACTTTGCTTGATGTAAAATGATTATGAAGCTTTGATGATATATTGAGGAAAAAAAGGAAAAAAGGGAGGGGAAGGTGGCTTTGCATAGAAAGGGATTGAACAGTGTTGATAAAGGAATTTGATCACTGAAACACATATTTCTTTTCATTCTAAATGGCAAATTACATTTACAGACAAACACATGTACAACAAATTTCTATTTAAAAGCAAATCATACAAAAATGGCTAACTAAACACATTCATGAAACTAAAACTATCTTGCAGTTTGACTTTAAATTTGTATTAATCATGCAATAGTCTTAAGAATTATGCATCCAATAATTAAATAACTCAGAATACTTGTATATACAAAAAGTATCTGTAAAATAGAAAAATCAGATAAGTGACAGTTGAAAAGTGTGTAGTGCTGATTTTTTAGTCTCAAAATGAACCGTACTACAAACTCCAACCATCTTAGGCGAGTTCAAATAATTAAAGTGCCTTAAAATTTCCAAAATGAAAAATGTTTGCCATTACTGTTTGTATTCAAATCTATACATTTATATACATATTTCCCCCTCTTTTTTTAAATAGTATACAGAAAAAAACCCACCAAACCAACCCCTACATGAACTTAAGAATCATCTTGTGTGGACTATGGCAAACATTCATATTTTTAATTCTGGCCTAAATGAAGATGATAGTGATACCTGCTCATGTGAAAGTCTCTGCTGCTCCTGTATGGACCCAGGCGGCGGTGCAGTATTGTTGGGGGATTTCGGTGGTGGCTGCATTTTTGGTGTCGGAGAATAATTATTCTGTGAAACTTGCAAGTTGGAAGGTTTGGCTCCACCCTGACACACAACAAACAATAAGCATGATATATATATATATTTGGCTAAGAAAATCATAACTTAGGGTTATTCCATTGACATGAATGTTGGAGGGTAAAAAGTAACTTCCTACCAAGATAATTTTGCATACATCAAACAAATACACATGTAGAACCCTGAATCACCCACAACCCATATATCTAACTCATGTTTTTCTTTCCTACCCTCCAACATTCATGTCAATGGAATATCCCTTAAATACATGCATACAATTCAAATGCAAAAGTTTTTTTATTTGTTATAATAACATCACCGGGTATAATGTATTTGGATCCGTCTAATGGAGCAATTAATGAAAAGTTAGTAATGGTGGGCGAGTAATATCTAGATCTTATTCTGAATTTTGCTCTGTGATGATAAGATCCAGATTTTAAAACTACTTTTCATTAATTGCTCATTTGGATTTGCCCTGGAATTTGTCAAAAGAAATATAAAATCATGTGATAAAATTCAGAGGAAGTTTCAGAGAAGATCACTCACAACCACCAAATTCACCATCAAGAGTGATTTTTACTTGAAACATCCGAGTGTATATATACTGTCCAATTTCATGTATTATACTATTAAGACAGAATTTACACAGGTCTATTGACTTTGCACAAAAAGCATTGGATGATTTAACAATTACCATATGACATGCAGTATCCATTATTATAAGTCGGCTTTAATTTAACTTTTTCATGAGATTTAAATTTTAATACATATTTTATTAGAAAATTTTTATTTTTTCACACGTTGTTTAAAATAAAATGACATTAACCTATCAAATAAACTATTTTGAAATGAATGCTTTATATATTTACATGAAGAATAAAATATATGTGCTTTTACTATTTAAAGGTGGTAAGTTTGTTCATTCAAAATAACACTTCAGACAATTTTAAAGTGCAGCTATTAACAGACCCTGTTTTTTTTTTAATTATTCAAACAATTGCGCTTAATTGTCTCCCCTTTTCTTTATTTTTTCTTTCAATTTGAAAACTCATCAAAACCAATAGAGTCAGTAAATCAAAACATCACATTGATGTTTTATATTCATTATTTCTTTTTTTGAAATTCCACTTTGCTCATAAAAACAGTTTTCTTGCTTAAAACCTAAACAAGGATGTTTGCTCCTCTACTTTTTGAATTTTTGCCAGATTTTCGGAATTCACTGGTTTTATCCATGTATTAACATGTATTAACATTAAAAAAAAATGCTGACTAACCCCTACTTTTCTTTTCATATTTTTATTACATATTATTTTAAAAGCCATATTTCAAAATCTTATAAAAAATCCTGTTATTTTTTCATTGTTTTTTAAACAAAAAAGGTGCCAATGTTAAGTGAAAGAAAAGAATCTAGAGAGAATTATTTCCCCCCAAATTTTCAACCGCCTATATCTCGAAAACAAGCACACGGACCCTCCATTTTTTTCTGCTTTTTTAGTTTCTTTATTTATATACTTTCAATATATAAAAGTATTTTTTAAACAGAGAAGCGAACATCCTTAATAACCAACAATCAATCAATCAATCAATCAATCATAAATTAAACAATATGGATTTGGTATGCAAGCATCGTAAAGGTTTTTGGAATAGGTTTAAATAAGCACATTCTTGTTCATTCAAACACCATGCAAACTACACATACATGTACATGTAAATATATACACTTGCTCTAAACAAATCATTCTTATGATTCAAATAAATACAAGTCTACAATAATATCTTACAGCAGTATTATTTTTCCATAGCCTGTATCTTGCATATACATGTATATTCCAAGAACAGTTTTATTCTGAATTTCAATGTGTTTTTCCTTCTTCTAGTTAACAAAAGACATTCTCATTTTCTTATATTTTCCAATAAAACTTAGAGAAATAATATCAAAAACATGTTCATCGGTTTTAATTCAAAGTAAGAACATTAAATTTTTTGGTGTTGCTAATTCTTAAATCATCATAATTTATAAATTATTATCAATATTGAAAAAAAAAGACTCTCACTAATCCTCACCATACTTGACTTGACATTACAAATGATAACATTCATTTGGTAAGTTCTTAATCTTTGGCTGTGATAGAAACTTACCCGATCATACTGTAATCCTGCTCCATTTTTAGGATGTCCATGAGGCGGTGAATCTGGTCCTCCGTGATGACGAGGTGATCTTTCGGGAGGATGCATTGAATTGCCATTCATAGGCATCTGATTGTTTTGTTTATAATCATCATATGGAAACTGTGGACCTCGTCCATCAAAATGAGGTTGATTGTGTTTTGGATGGTGCATGTCTCTATTATCAAATGAACTATTATGACTCCTGTTAAGGTCCTCAGATCTTCGGTCCAATGTCCCATCACGGAAAGGAGGTCCGTCTCTTTGATCGGGAGGGTACTCCCTATAATCACGAGGGTCCCTATGGTCTCGATGATCCCTTGGATCTCTGTGAATGTCCCTTGGATCATGTCTATCACGAGGATCTCTCATTTCCCTTCGAGGGTCATTTGTTGGATAACGATTATAATCTCTAGGCTCTTGCCTTGGATCTCCCCTAAATCTCTCCTGGTCTCTGTCATACTGAGGGGGACCACCCCTACTTTGATATGACCTATCATGAGGAGATGGCTCATCCTCCTGGAGAGGAGGATATTCTTGAACATAACGTCTTTGTTGTGGAGGACTTGCTCTGCGTAATGAATTTGAACGTGCAACAGTTACTGACCTAACATCAGGATTATATCCATTCATATGTCTTGGTTCACCAATGATTGTCTAAAACAGAAATACATGTATATATATATACTGTGGATTCATTAATATTCGTTGGATACCAATTTTCGTGGATTTCGTTGGTACATGGAAACCACGAATTAAAATATTCAACAAATTGCAAATTTTCTAAAGGAATGTTTGCAGACTTTGCCAAAACAACGAAATTAAATATCCAATATGCAAGTTTTCCTTAAACCACGAAAATTGGTACCCACGAAAATAAATGAATCCACATTATATGAATCATAATATCATTAAACCTGGTTTTTAATAAACAACATGAACAATACTGCCTAGAAAAACACTTTTTTATATTTTATTGAACTATTTTATGCATTTCATCTTAAATTATTTCAGTTTTTATAAGAATCCATGTTATTGTGTAGCATTTTTCAATATCAAGATAAGAAATAAGAAAACAAAATCTGGTAAGATCAAATTAAACATGTAATCTTTATGGTTTCAGGCTATGTTGTCACAAGAATTGAAAAATAGACAAGAACTTGTATACATGTATTAAATATTCTTTTATTTTGAATATTTCCAGTATCACTTATAATGGTATTTTTCAAACAAATTATTCCAAATAAACAAAACATTTGTCATTGTCACGGGCTATGACATAAAACTGTAATTACAATTGGTAAAATAAATGTATCATCAATATTGCTTGGTTGCTGAACATGTAGCAACCCCCTCACCCTTTTCACAAAGACTCACACATTTCCTTTAATTCATTTAAATTGCGTTTCAATTACCCTTAATAAAAACAATTGAACAGACAATGGAAATTGTTAGTAAAACTATTCCTACAGTGATATACATGTCTTGCCTAATTTTTGGCATCAAAGCTTTATTTAGGGCTAAGTAGAACAATTTCATTCAATAGGGCATCTTTAATAGTATCTCAAAAGATTATATCAATCTTCATCAAATAGAGAGAGATTCTTTAAAGAGTTTAATAACAATGTATCATATATAATGTTTCAAACTTCCGACTTATATAATCCGAAAAATGATTCATTAGCCTCAGAATGATTTAAGAATTTTAACGATATGATAATGATGTAATTCTTGTGGTTTGAAGAGGACTTGGTGCATGCTGCCTCATCTTTACTCCAGTTTGACAGACAAATGCAACAGCCGCGCCAGATGTTTTAACCATTATTTCTTCAAGATGTTTTGAATTAACTTTCTCTTATCTCCAAGAGCCATGTTAAAACCTTTAATTCCATTTCATAAACTTATAATACTGATTATACCTATTGATAAAAGTACATTCCAGAATCGTAAAATTTCTCCTGTTGTATTTCTGGCATTTAACATATTCTATTCATTGTCAATAGATTAACTGATAAAAGAAAACTCTTGATAATCATGATAATAAGATTTTAATTGCCTCAATTATTTCATGCATTCTATACACTTATTGGAATGAAATAATAAACAATGTAGCAATGATTTTTTCCAATAAAAATTTTCTGCATTGGTATTTTCTCTCTGGAAAAAATTTCTAATTTACATATTATTTCAAGATCATCATCTTAAAATTAATGTTATCTTTAATGGGATATAATTACTTAATAAAACAATGATCTGTCAAAATGCAATATCTATATCTATCAATAACAACAACAACGAAATCATAATACATGTAATTAACTTAATTACATATTAAAATTACCTTTAATGGCTGAATTTCAGTATGTGTGATCCTGGAAGCATCGACAATTGGTTTCCTCCGATCGTTCTCCTCTGGAATAATAATCCCTGTCCATTGTGGAGGGAGTCCCACATACTTTCCCTGGTCCCTATCGAATCCAGTATGGACACGATGTTCAAAGTTACTGGGCTTAGATATTTCTGGTCTCCTTTTTCCTTTCTTAAACATAATTTCCTATCTCTGTGCTGCCAAACTAATCATTAGAAGAAGACACCTACAAGTAGAGACAGGAAGTTTTCACTTCAAAATATTTTTATTATCTAATTCATTTTAACATACTCAATTAGGCCAAATGATAGCTGATTTTTGGTTTATCCTTTTGTACATGTACATATATACATACCTGTAATAAATGTTATTTTTGCATTTTAACCGACTGGGTTTTTCTTTCTAAAAAGTTAATAAATTAATTCATAACTCTTCCGTTCAATTTTCTATTGACATATTTTAACCAGAAATTTAAAACTTTATTTATTCATTTAGTAAGTTAATTATTCACTTTTTACAAATATATAATAATGGTTGTTTAGAAAGTGAAGACAAAAGTTATTAAAACTTTTACTGCAAATCCTACCAGACAAATCGTGATACTTGAGAAAGTTTCCGTCAAGACATTTAAATTACCATTATTCTGTTTAATACTAACATCATAATCAATATGACACCATGTATCTGCTGTATTATACTTTTGTGTATAAGGAATAATGATATTAGATGGAATTTGAATAACTGTCAGAGATTAGAAGTTAAATTTTCAAGTTACAAATTAATGTGTACATCATTACATATATACATCTACACCTTCAATTTGTAGTGATAAATTAACAACATGCATTATAAATGAAAACAATAGAGTTCTTTATATAATTACCATTAAGGTTAAGAACATTTAATGAGTCCCCATCAACTTTGTTGGTATATGCATAGGAAACTAAAAATTATGCACCAGTCCAGAAGTTTAAGTAAATCATCCTAAACATCAAGCATGAAATATTTGTCACTGGACATAAGCAAACAACAATCAATCAATCAATCGTAATTTGTCACTGATTTACGTAATACAAACAGTGATCTCATAACAATATAATTGAGTGGGCAGGACTTCAACAATGCAACTGCACATGTAATTAAGTGCAGAGACACTTTCAGAATATTATTTCTGTACAAGTGCAAGATCTAAATGCTGCCAACAATTTTTTTGTTTTAACTTGGAGCTTATATATCATGTATATTAACCAGCATGGTCTCACTCATGAAACTAATTGTGTATTTGATTAAGACCATAAAAAATATTATCATATTGCTTAGCCTGAATATTGCACCAGATGTTATCATACAATTTAAAGACCACATAACAATATTATCATTTTGCTTGGCCTAAATGCTGCACCTGAGTTATCACAGAGCCTGGAATATTATACATGAGGTCGTGACCATACATTGTTATATCTGATAGGACACAATAACATGTTGGCTAAAAAATACAATGCATAGGAAATAGAATATTATAAGTCAAAATATCCGTTATATTGATGAACATATTTTCATCTTATAAATGATCTTAAATCATATGATGGAATGTTAATGATGTTACCAATTGTTAAATAAATTATTCTGTTATTTCAGTATAAATCTACTTTGAGTGTTCTTTTTATAGGAGCTTTTGAAACTAGGAAAAAATCTATGTTCTTCGTATTAAATTTACTGGCAAAATTAACTTTTTGTAAAAAGTGCTAAAAAAGCACTTTAATATTCTTGCAATACATTTGTCTCACAAATTTTATGATATCAACACCTTATGAGCATTCCTGTTAAAAAATTAGTTATCAAAAATATTGTCTTATTACATACATGTATTTACTAAAGAAATAAAGTCTAAAATTTCTCGTGTTTGTTCAGATATATATGTATAACTTTACAGAACTTTCTCTAAGATCAAGCAGTCTTAAGTTACAAATCAGAAAATGAATATATACAAAATGAAGGTCCACTCTATTGATTAATTTTTTCTTAGTTTAAACTGACGTTTCAATTCACTATACGTATAAAACGTGTATAAAACTTCCGATAATATGAAGCTTTCAAGGTAAACATTTGTTCTTCATCCTGCACATTCTTTAACCGTTATGGGTGGTTAGCAGAAGTATTTTCTATATCACTTGGTTGACATTGAAAATAAAAAATATTGTTGTACATGGTAACATGTATCAGTAACTTACTGCTGATAAAAATAATCTTTGCAATTGAAAATACTTCAGTCTAAGATGGGGGTATTTGTGAGATAGACAAAATCATATAAAAGAAGAGTTTGAATTTTGATGATAAGATTAAAGATATCAAAATTGTTGTACAAGAAAAAATTATTTGAATATATAAGGTGTAAGTTTGGATTATATTCAAGTACATGAAGTACTTGGTCAATCACTTGCAGTGGATTATAATGGATTTGCCACAGTATAAACATGGATAGTGGCAGCAGCTAAAAACTTTTACACATTTTCATGGTGACTTGTTATAAGTGAGTCTAGTAACATGCATGTCACCACCATTTGCATCTGGTGACTACTGCAGTGCATGTATATATACTGATTATGTACAATGATAATGATAATCATACCCATAGCCAGGGGGTTCTGAAAACAAATAAGCACTGTTAAAGTCAACGTTCTGTTCGAATTGTGACTGTAAAGTCAAGTTTGTGAGTCCAAATACCCCCCCCCCTTGAAAATTCCTGGCTACGGGCCTGATAATCATGATATTATGTACAATACCATGGCATCGCTGTATTCACAGAAACCTCTTCATTGTTTTCTTGCATAGCTGATATACAAATGTATGAACTAGCCAAATTGGTTTTAGCACTTTGAATGAAATATGGTGTCTGATCTACATAACATTACATTACATTATACATTGTACAATTACATGCACATGTACAAAAATGTATAAGCAGACAGAAATTGAAAAGTGTTATATCAGTCAATAGAAAGCTTTATTATCTGGTTTATTGCAATACATGTATCTACATGTATTTAAACAATTAACTCTGTTTTTTTTTTTTTTTTTATCAAATACATAGGTATCAAAATCGCAATCAACAGCATTTCAAATCATCTCTGCTCATTTCAGTCAACACAAACATTAATTTATCATCACTCTCACAGGGATCACCATGACATATTTAAGCGTGGCTGTAAGTAGCTGTAAGGGATGCTTAAATTTCTTGTGCCACTATTCACAGGGCCACACTCATTTTGTACTCCCCAAAACACTTGCAAATTCAATCTATATCCCTAATCCAATTATCTTAAATTGTCAGTGGCAATAAGAGTCTGGAGTTTAATTAATAATAGTTTGGATACAAGTACACTCTTGCAATTAAGTTTTTATACAAGCAAGTAAAACACGGTTTTAGTTCCTGTAGACGTGTAAATTCTTTACAGCAAAACCAACAATAACCAGAGAATTGATAATTACTTTGGTTTCTGAAACAGTCATGACAGTGGGACTGCGAAACTGTAAAGTGACTAATTTTATTTTTAAAACAAACAGGGAAAAGAAATTGCTTCCTTCAAGGTAATTAGAAGTGAAAAGATAACAAATTCTTGTCAAATTTTTCAACGCTCCAAATATTGCTTCTTTTAATGAGCCTAATCAGGACAAATTGAAAAAAAAGTTCTGTGAGGTTTTTATTGTTGCTAAAATTGCAATGGGTATATAGAAACACATGTTAATAGGTGTTGTAAAAGTAAAAACTCATATTTTCAATTTTGATGGCCTTTTTTCTTTGCAACATTTCCTGAACATGCTGAAATCTTGATAATAATCATATTGTTGATACAGCTACAATTTTATGCCTAGCTATATATAGTGTTCAACAGCCACAAATTAATAAATGCCCAATTTTGAAAAATTTATGTTTCTTTGACAGTACATGCATGTTGTTTGGAGAAGTCATACATGTACTAGTCAGACATATACATGTATGTGTAACCATACTGTGAGGACAAAAAAACAGAATTATGTACCAGACAAACATTACAACCAATAGTTTTTAAAACAAGACAAATAAAGATTCACACCTGCAATGCTTTTAGCTTTAATTACACCTTATTTCTTTAGTTTATACAACCAATCCTATCATGATAAAAAATACTCTGTACTGTAAATACTAATGGCAATTTATCAAAACAGAGGAATGCATGTTGTAATAATTATAGAAAGTGTTAGTAAATTCAAGAACTTTGGAACTGAAACAATTATTCATTATATATATAGATGCTGTATATGAATACTTTTTTGATTGGCATGTTCAAACTGAGAAGAAAACAATTTGATTTTAAGACTTTCACCTGTCTTACTCAGAACATATCAACAAAAGAGCTGATTTTTTCACAGTATCCTAGGTAGCCCTAAATTAGAGGTACAATGTACTCAATTCCCCGCTGCCAATAAAGTCAAGTGTGATGGGATTGCTTCCTTTCTGAGATTACTTTGTCAGATGTAAACTTTGAACAGTTGAGCTTTAGGGAAATACATCTTTAGTTCAGTCGGTTAACACACCGTCTTGTAACACAGAGGTCCTGGGTTTGAGTCCTACAGGCGACAAGCCATTTTGTAATGAAAATCATGCTCTCCGGTTACACATGCCTTACAAATTTGTAGTTTTCTGACGAAGACTATACTTTTTAATTAAAAATTGAAGTTGGAAAGAGCTTTTATAATACCATGACAACCTAAATCCAGTAAAAATATGTTATCTTATTCCACATAAACATCAAGCTTCTAGTTACTTTTAATTATTATTTTTGAAGCATCTCTAAAAATCTGAAAGACACTGTTTGGTCTACAGCAGACATCAACCTACATTGTACAGGTCTACAATTATATTCATATTTCTTTTAATGAAATTCTCATTACAGTGGTGACTGTCAAATGTGAAGTTTTCTGTCAATCAAATACAAATCAATCTTAACCATGAATACTTTATGTACATAGTTGTATACAAGTGTACGTACTTCACCAATTTGTCTTCCGAGGATAGCATACCTCTATAAAATATGGTGCATACCAACTTTATAACTTGTGTAGCAATAAAACCCTTCAACAAACTTTCAAACTGAACTTTTACTTCCCAGATATAAAATTGCATGCATGTGTAATATGATGTAAAATAAGGGGGAACTTTGGGATTATGTGTGTTCATATGTAATATTGAAAACTGAGTTTTGATAATAAAGATAGTTATTTAACTTTGCTGTTTATCTAAACAATAAATGTTAATTTGTAAATGGTATATTTGTATCATAATAAATCAGAAACAATATAAAGAAGTAGGTCACCTTTCAAATAACTATGCTAAGACTTCCGGTATTACATTTTTCATCAGATTACCTGTATTTTTAAGCACGTTTCCAACTGTATTCCCAACGATATATATGAAAGTCCAGTGCAAGAATTTATGAGGAATTGTAAGTGACTAACAATTTGACAATATTCTATGAATACAGAGGAACTATGTGGGCAGGATTGTCAACTGTCACCGATTTACACACCCTGATTATTAAATATTGTTTACCTGTAAAATCCACAGGTATGAACTTATTTCCAAGTGTTTTGCACCGTTAAAACATTTACATAACAAATTAAAGTTGATTTTTATAGCTTTAAAAGTCCACTAGTTCTCTTTAAATTGTTTCCAGTCTTGGTTAAAGGTAAAAGTTTGGACAAAAATAATACGCTTCCCTTGACGCCATTATTGTCAACCTGAACATCCGGGATATTGAATCGCAATAAATGTCCAACAGATGGCGTACTGCACACCAAAATAAGCAAAGCACATGTATAAATGTAAGATATGTGTAACGAAGTAAACAGTCATTTATTAGCAATTATTTATAGTTATTCATAGCCCCAAAGGTTGTTAATGATCAGAAACAGGTTTAATGTCAGTAATTAGAATCAAAAGTGTAAAAGACAAATTTTTATTTATACCATCTTATAGTTTGACAAAAAAAGGGGGAAGTTACAGTCATGTAATAATACATGCTTAAAGTATGATCCTAATATTACCGGTTATAATGGACCCAAGGTGACAATGAAATTATCTCAAATTTACAAAAAATTATAAAAATCATCTAGCAATGCCCTACCCTTGTTCATTGGGGTCCCATTGGGTGGTTCTGATCCCGGATCCTGCTTAGGCGCTAACTGTTTTGTCAAATTCCTGTAACCCTCTTACATAATGTACATAAGCAATTCCCTTTTTTTCTGAAATCCTGTGCCTTGCTTGACTTCATCTGTTTTCATGACACAATAATTTGACTTTCACCTGTCACGCTTACAAACAATCGGAAATCCTGCGTCACGCTTAGACCCAAATGAGACTCACTTCATTGACATAGTTGTTGAATATAAAACACATTTTAGTTTACAAATCGAAGGAAATTTATCAGTGATATAGAGATTGTCCAACAATGAGCTGCTCAGTATGTCTGCAATAAATACCATAATACAAGTAGTGTTACAAACATGCTTACTACATTATATTTTCCATCACTAACAGAATGTAGGCTACACACAAGATAAGTAATGATGTACAAATTATCATACCATCTTGTTGCTATTCCATCAGTCATACTTATATAAAAGCAGACTCAAGAACAAGAAAAAAACATCCATACATATGGGCATATTCATACATCAAAAGATTACTACAGACATTCATACTTTCCATACACAATACAACAGTGGAACCAGCTCCCTGTGGTACTAGTTCAGGCACCATCCATTGATAGCTTCAAGGAACAGCTCATTCTCTGTTCTATTAATTAAAAGCATTAATTTAAATTGTACATAGTTTTAATCACAAATTTGATATTTTCATTGCACTTTAATTACATTTTGTTTAAGTTGGGGTAAACACTTTGTAAATAGTCCAAGTATGTGAACAGTATGTAATCGTCGGATGTCGAAAATAAGAAGAATAAATATGGTCTCTTCTTCTTCTTCCTAGTATGGGAAAGACCCTGTTGTTGAAATCATATGTTTACCTCCGTCATATGCATGCTATTCAATGGAAATTATGATGTTACTATGCATTCCTAATTACACGAAAACCCATGAGAAGAGGATATGTTTATTGGCAGTCTCCAATTTTCTAGTGATCCTCCATTTTGTAACTGCCTATAATTAGATCATGAATAGGACTTGATACTCTTAAATGTTAGGCAATGATGTCACATATCAGTGCACAGTGAAAAAGAAGAAAATTCACAAATTTGCACTTACATCTGACTTGAACACCGCTTTAATATTCAAAAAAGTTGTTTTAAAAATATGGAAATTCTGCTAGATTCAACCTTTAGTATGACAGATTTATTCTTTGAAACAAATATCTTTTTTAAGAATGCATTCATTTTAACTAACCACTCTTTCTAAAATTATTTTTTGTATATGGATATTAAATCTACCCAGCATCAAGATGCATTTTCTCCCTTTGATGATAATACATTTTGTAGTTGGAATCTTGATCTAAGCTAATTTGTGCAATATTTGTTTACACATTTTATATCAATAATATATCAAGTGTTTTAATCATCATGATCATTCCTGTATAATCCAAATATGTGTCTGTGGAATTGAGTGACCATTAGCTGGATTGCCTTTTTATGCCCCGTTTATTATTCCCCATTTATGGGCATTATGTTTTCTTGTCAGTGCGTTCGTCTGTTTGTCTGACCCGCTTCATGTTAATGTTTGTCGAGGTAGTTGAAGTCCAATCAACTTGATACTTAGTACACATGCTTCCTATGATATGATCTTTCTAATATTAATGACATTGAAAATTATACTGGGATGGATCATTTGTGTACTATGGACACATTCTTGTTTTATTTATATTTTTATTGAACTATTCTTTTGTATTTATTGTTTTTTTAAATTCATTTGCAATTTTTTTCAGTAAAGTAAAATGTCAGAAGAATATAAAGTAGGGAGCTTGTCTGATGTCATCAAGAAATCATCAAAAGCAAAGAAGAGGAAATCATCAGAAGGAGAAATAGCCAAGCTAGCTTCATTGTTTGCTGCACCAGCTAAAAGATTTGAACCCGAGGCAAGGATTTATAATCCACACTCATTGTACACAGTACATTTAATTTCAAATCTGAAAATTTGAAACTCAACAAAACACAAATACACAATTTATTGAGAACAATTACGTGGACTACTACAAAATTATGTCTTCCCTTTAGATATATATCTTTCGACATCTCGCTGGAAATGTAACACCTTGAAACACCATTAAAATTTCCATTTTGTGCATATACCGGTACATGTGCACACAGTTTAGGATTACTGTACTATGCATTTTTTACACCTGTATGTTTGGGAAATTCTACTAAAATTTTACATGACATGCACTAGTAATACATATGGAAAAGTGAGCAACTAAATTCATGTAATATGTATGAAAAGAAGTTGTGGTATGATTGTCAATGTGAAAACTCTCCACAATAGACCATATGGCTCAGAATTTAAAAACTATAGGTTACAGTAAGACCTGCAACAATAAATAAAGCCTCTACCACATAGTCAGCTATAATTAAGCCAGAAATGACTAATGTAGCTGCCTAATTTATGTATATGTACAAAATAATGAACCAATAAAAATATAAAACACAGAAACAAATAGCCATTACTGATGTGCATACATGTATACATTAAATATCATGTTTAATTCAAAATCAAGTCCGAGCATGCTCTCTGATTATTCTGATTGATCGATTATAACTTTCCTATTATAATTGCAATACTGTTTATCATTGATATTTATTCTTACTTTGTTTTATTTAAATTACAGCCAATTTCATATGTCAGTACAAAGATCAAAACACCAGAGACTGCCACTGTCACTAAAAACAAAGAGAAGAAAAGTCCTAAAAAAAGAAAGACAGGATTGGACATAAGTGTACCTACACAGAATCAAGAAGGGTTTGACCCACCGCCAGGGATAGTTCATGAATCATTGCTGCAGAACACTTCAGATAGGTATTCTACTTGAAAACATTTGTAGTATATTTTCAAGATGTAATCATTGCATACTGAAAATTAACACATTTGCTCAATTATGATACTAAAATTGAAAAATTAGACATCATGTAATAAAATGTTTTACAGTATGCAAACACATATCAATACAACAAACACATAACAAAGGGAAAGTGCAGAAGTTCAGCAAAATGTTTGCACCAGGATTATCACCCTTTCTTAAATTGTACACACAGTTGAGATTATCTCCCCTCTAAAATTGTTCACAGATGATATTATCTCCCCTCTTAAATTGTACACACAGCTAAGATTAATTTCCCTCTAAAATTGTACACGATTATCTCCCCTCTAAAATTGTACACATTTGACATTATCTCCTCTCTAAAATTGTACACAGTTGAGATTATCTTTCCTCTAAAATTGTTGACACATCTGAGATTATCTCCCCTTTTAAAATTGTAGACACAATTGAGATTATCTCTCCTCCAAAATTATACACGATTATCTCCCCTCTAAAATTGTAGACACAGTTGAGATTATCTCCCCTCTAAAATTGTACACAGTTGATATTATCTCCCCTCTAAAATTGTACTCATAGTTGAAATTATCTCCCCTCTAAAATTGTACTCATATTTGAAATTATCTCCCCTCTCCTCTTAATATACTCTACGGAAGAAGACTTACACTCATGACTGTCTTAATTTGATTTATGGAAGAAGACTGACTTTTATCTTTACTTTTTTTTTTTACAGCTGATTGCATTGAGTGTGTAGGTAAAGGTAAAATCTTTGGTTAACTTGCTTGCTAGCTGAACTGTGAAGTCATTATTAGGTATGGTATACTAACCAACTTCAGAAGTAGCCTAGTCCTACAGACAGATCGATTGGTTTTCTGTTGGACTTGTCTACTCTTAAAGGAGGGTAGTTTACCTAACCTAATAATGACTTCATGATTCAACTAGCAAGTAAGCTAACCAAAGATGCAATTGGTTGTAAGAAAATAGAATCAACTGTCATAAATTGTTGTGTCTAAAAATCACTTGACACCAACATATTTAAGCAAGACAACAACCTATGTGTACTGTAATTATAAACCTCCCCTAATTGTATACTCTAGGGCTTATTCATTTAAATAAATGTGGTAGAATAGTACGGGAAATTTTGTTTTGACATGGATAATAGGTAAAATTGGGTAAAGTATGTCAAAGAGATAACAATCCGATCAAAGAGTGAAATTAGCCAAAAGTAACATGTTTATCTTTTGCCACAAAAAATCATGATATCAAATAAAATTAATAGATTAGCTTACTATTAAAGTTCTTTATTTGAAAAGGTCATTTACTGTTTATAATAATGACATCTATTTGATGAATGCAAAATAATTCAAAGATAGTAGGTTAATTGTGGTGGGGGTTCATTCCTTCTCCCCTCAATTTTTATGGAATAGCCCTCAATATATCCAACACGAGGAAAGAAAAATATCAAAATAATCAAGAAGTACATGTTCAGAAAACAATTGTGCTATTATGATTGATGAATAGAAGAAATTTCAAATTACAAATGATTTAATTGTTTTGTAGGACTGGTGAAGGCCAGAGTGAAGGAACAAATTTGGTAGGGAGAAAACCTCGACATAAAAAGAGAGACAAAACAAAAGATGCTAGAACTGTATTTGTTGGTAATCTCCCATTATCATTTGATAAAAAGGTATATAGAATATTTCCTTTTATTATATAACCTATATTTATTTCTGTTGCCTTTCAGGGAATGGTTGAAAAATTTGCTTTTCAGTAATAATTACCTAAGGAGGGAAACACCCACTATCTTTAGAAAAAAATTACCTGAATGAAAAATAAAATAATCATAAACCAACAGATACAAATGTTTGGTGTTTTTGGTCTTACTAGAATAGCCCTTAAATTTTATGGCCCCGCAACGAAGTTGTCGGTGACATATAGTTTTACCCTTGTCCGAAATTCCGTCATTCCGTCATTCCGCAACAAACCATTATACAGAGTTTTTTTCTAAACGCCTTCAGATATTGGGCTGATTTTCGGAATGTGAGTTAACCATGATGAGTTACAGATCAAGTTAAAGTTTCGTTCTGCTCCCCTAGTTTTTGCTGAAATTACAGGCTTTGGACTTTGAGAAATTGTTGAAATTTACAGTTATACAGACTTTTTATTTAAACGCTTTCAGATATTGGGCTGATTTTTCTATGTGAGTTAACCATGATGAGTTACAGATCAAGTGTAAGTTTCGTTCAGCTACACAAATTTTTGATGAAATTAAGGGCTTTGAACTTTGAGAAATTGTTGAAAATCACAGTTATACAGACTTTTTTCTAAACGCCTTCAGATATCGGGCTGATTTTTGGTATGTAAGTTAACCATGATGAGTTATAGGTCAAGCTTAAGTTTCGCTCCGCTTATTTTCGCTGGAGAATACCATCATGTTTGTGTTCACATGTGTTTATATTGAAATTGCATATTTTTTCAACTTTTTGGGACGGGGCCATTCGTGTTGCTTTGACACATCTAGTTTTTTTCAAGTTTTCAAGTTTTCATCATTAATGTGGTTTATTTAAAGATTGGCTTATTGTGTAATTACCCTTTATTGATATTTATATGTTAACTCTTAAATGTGTTTCTGATTTTATGATGACCTTTTTGAAATATTCCTTTGACCGGTAATTATATTTATATTTTCAGCAACTGATAAAGATTTTCAGATCCTGTGGTAAAATAGAAAGTGTCAGATTCCGGTGTCCAGTAAGTGTCTGTCTAATTTTACCTAGTGGTTTGATTGTTTATAGTTAGAATAAAAAAGCATGCAAACCAAGAGTTTAAATGCCTTGCTTGCAAACTTTGTTAAATTGTTTGCTCAGACATTGTAATTAAGATTGACACCTAAATTCAATGAGTAGGTGGAGTATAACAGTCTGTTTACTATACACAAAGTTTTGATTGGTCAATGAATATCAAAATTATTTCCAATATAATATCCATTGTCCAATCAACTCTTTTTTATATAGTAAGCAAAACTTACTCTGTCTCTCCATTGAATTTAGGTTTCAATCTTAAATACAATGCTTGAGCAAACAACCAAACAAAGTTTGCAAGCAAGGCATTTAAGGTGGTACCTAACACTACAGGGAGATAACTCTATAAAATCAGATAATTGTTTTAATTACGTTGTGTTGTTAAGGGAATCTTAAGCTTCTAAATGATCAAAATTAGTGTTTCTCAAACTGCTATATAACCAGTGTATTCTGCTGAATTGGTTGGTTCAAATTTTTTGAAATTTTTATATTTTTGTCAAAGGGTCAAAGTAAATACTTTGTCAAAATTTTATGGAAATTAAACGAGTAAAATTAATTTTAGTGAAGGTGTTGGGTACCATCTTAAACACTTTATTTTGAATGCTTTATTATTTTAACTGTAAATACTATGCTCAGTTGACATATTTATTTCAGTGTGAGCTCTGATAATAAGCTTATTTATTTGAGTTAGAACAAAGAATTAAAATAATTATTCATGAATGTACTTATTTTCTGTGGTAAGTATGGAAAAAGCAAATCAAAATAGTTCTTCAGCAATCCTTTTTTTACCCACTTTATAATACTGTGGATTTTAGTTGGTTCTAATTTGGGGGGATTGATAAAAAAATGTGTCCTCAGTGAATTTTTTAAATTCTTGATGCACATGTACCCAAGAATTCAACAAAAATTGTTATAATTGAATAAAAACGAAACGACAGGACAATAATTTTTATTCGAAATGACAATTCAAAAACAGCAGTGAAGTCAATTTCATGGTCAAGCTCATAATTATTTGAAAAGGCAGTTCAAAAACAGCAGTGAAGTAAATTTCATGGTCAAGCTCATAATTATTTGAAATGGCAGTTCAAAATCAGCAATGAAGTCAATTTCATGGTCAAGCTCATAATTATTTGAAATGACAATTCAAAAACAGCAGTGAAGTCAATTTCCTGGTCAAGCTTATAATAAGTTAAACCCCAAGTTTGTTGTAGTATATACACAATCGATTAGTTGAACTGTCACAATGTGGAGCCATACTGTAATTACTAAAGACTAACAGGTTCCTACTTGATGCTGAATAAGAGGTCTATCTATTCTTCCTGTAGTATGTTAAACTCCATATATATTTTGAATGTTTACATTTCTTGACTTTCTTTGGTAAAATTTATGCAATTTGCTCCTGATATTGCAGTTGTATATCATCATAAATGTATAAGTTTGGAATAATTTTTTAAGAATACATATAAAAGGAATCTATTTATTTTGTAGCCACCTGCAGATTTGAAATTACCAAAGAGAGCAATTGCAATCACGTAAGAATGTACAATCAATTAGGTATCACCATGATTCAAATTTCCGGGATGGGCAACAATGTGTTTTCTTAAATGTATCAATTGTTGGTCTAACATATTTATACAGCTAGTCTGTAAAAGTCTGTTTACTATATACTGGAATGTGATTGGAAAATAAATATTAATATAAAAAAGAAGATGTGGTATGATTGCCAATGAGACAACTATCCACAAAAGACCAAAATGACACAGACATTAACAACTATAGGTCACCGTACGGCCTTCAACAATGAGCAAAGCCCATACCGCATAGTAACTTTATTTCATGTCAACTTTTATTGTCCAATCAAATCCTAGTATATATATAAAGCAGACTGAAACTGCCTACCAATTGTTTGCAAACATCCAAGCAAACATATCAAGCAAGTTGATAAAGTTTTGTTTTGCATGCTTTTATAGAAGAACTGTAATGATTTCTGTTGCTGAAAAAATATGTAAGTGCATAAAAAACATCTAAGAAAGCCACAAACAAAATAAAATCTATAGTATTATGAACATCTTCTCCCCCTCCCAAATTTTTTTGGTCAAAACTAGTGTAAAGGGAGGTATCCACACAATTTAAAAAAAATCAATTATGCTATTTGCATTTGTCTAGTTTCTCAACTAAAAAAATTAAATTCTCAAAATGTTACATCTTGACAGAGTAAACTAAAATACATCAATAATGGCATACTATAGTTAAGTAACAGTTTAAAAATGATAAAAATGAAAATACAAAAACTCAACAATCAAACTGCAATGAAATTCTAAGCCATCAGCTCTTTAATTATTAAATGTATGAGATGGCTAATAATCTGTAAAATATGTCGGTTAACTCTTCTCAAAAATCTTCTTTCAATTTTTGGCAAACACATAAAGACCTTACTATATCCAAGGACTTCATTTTTTTGCATAGTTGTTGGTATAAAAATTTACATGGGAAGTTCAAGAAGTCATAGAAGGATGCCTAAAATGAATAAAATATTGTATTGATGGCTGGCATGCTGCTAAACAGCGAAGGTTTCTAGGAATCCTTATTTTAATGACAAAATGTTAAAGGGGCACTAGCTGTCAAATTCATGGTCACCGATTTGACTCAAATTCTCATATTTGATTTATAACAATGTAAAACATTTATCCAAACTATCAAAAGTCTGAAATAAACAGTTTACAGAGCATGGGGTAGATAATATATAGGTTCGTTTCGTATGTATTTTAGTCCAGACGCCATCTAATTAACTATCGATTTGACCTCAGATGACCATATTAGCGATGTAAACATAAATAAAGATATGAATAGATTAAACCAACACGTGCAATTGGATTTTTATAGGTCTGGTTGATTTTATTTTATAGATTAAAAATAGATGTTTCTCATTGTTTTTAACCGTATAAGAATGATTTTATATGGATCGAATTAGTAATCAAATGATTTACCGTAGTTTCACTTTCATTGTTGACATTCTTTTCTTTAAATAACAAGTACAAGTACAATGCATGCGTTGCCAATCTCTAGCTAGGGGTTAAACTGAAGTTCACATGAATACGGATTTAAAGAGGTTGACTCATTCACTTGCAAGTGAATGACTAATTATCAATGTTTCTTAGCGTAATTTGACAAAATTGAACCTTTTTTTGGCTGCAAAAAGCGAATTGTTATTTCACTATTTCACTTTCATTATTGATTGAACAGAAAAAAATCAAACTTTAGATTTTTTATATATCTCGTAGCTAGTGCCCCTTTAAATGTATTTTACATGCTTTTATTTATTTCTAGCAAAACATTTCACAAAGACAGACACAATATCATATCCTATGTATGCTTTGAAGAGGAGGATAGTGCAGGAAGAGCTCTATTATTGTGAGTTACATGATAAGAATTTAAGATTTGTAATTTTAAGATGAATTGATACTGTGAATACAGAAATTGTTGGAATGTCAATGTGTCAGGATTGTTATCACAATAAATTAAACTCACATTTTGGATTTTTTTCAAATAAATGAAGGAAATTTTTTTTGTATAGCAAAAATAATTATAACATTTTGGTTTAAAATGATAAAATCGCAAAAAATATATGCACCCAATAATCTCTGAATTGACAGTAGATCAAATTTTCATTGGTTTTTGTATCATCCTTTTTAGAAGGATAATATGTAGGGTACATACATTGTATGTGATCATGAAAAAGTAACTATCTGTAGCAGCAAATTTAAAATTTCACTTACTGTTTCACTGTATTGTTTCTCAAGCCCAGTTGCTGGATGGAGTAGCAGCAGATACTCATTTTAAGCTGTGTTTGTGTTGATTGAAATTATTAATTGACATTTAAATAAGAAGTAATAATTTCAAAAATACAACTTTCGAGTTCTATGCATTTCCGTCAAAAACTTTGGTTTAAGTGAACATCATTTGTGTGTTTAGGGTCGTCGTCACTTCGGTTCCAATTTTGAGTGAGTGATTTGAAAACTATACAGCTATATTGTCCGAATCATTCGGCAAATTGAATTGTCATAATTATCTCTGCACTGCTGTCACTAGGGAACTGTGATTAAGTACCTACAGAAGAAATATTATTTTTAGTTCATCCGGCACAATGATTATCACTAAGACCCTTGATGATGGTTTATATAGTGCAGGGATACAGGCGCTCCCCTCTATCCTGTAAAAGATGTCATAAAATCCCCTCTATCTGGTAAATGACATCATAAAGGCCTGCATAATTGACGAGTTTTCTCCAGTGATGGGCTAACTCTAAAGTGGTCTTTTAAAAGAGGGTAACACACCTTGCAATATAATATTGCTTTTTTCAGTCCCTTATGAAAATAACAAATTTGATATACATAACATACAAAAATTACAAAAAAATTCAAGCAAACAAACAAAAAAGAAAAATTCACACTTGAATTGAAATGAATGTACAAATCTCTTATGGAGAGTTGTCTTAATGGCAATCATACCACAATTTGTTATTTGTATGCCCCATTTTTGGTCATTATGTTTTCTGGTCTGTGGGTCAGTCCGTCTGTTTGTTCATTCGTTTGGTCTGTTTGTCCCGCTTCAGGTTAAAGTTTTTGGTTGAGGTAATTTTTGATGAAGTTGATGTCCAATCAACTTGAAACTTAGTACTCATGAGTCATGTTCCATATTTTATGATCTTTTCAATTTTTATGCCAAATCAGAGATTGTCCCCTATTTTCACGGTCCATTGAACATAGAAAATGATAGTGCGGATTAGGCATCCGTGTCTATGACCACATTCTTGTTATAATTGACAAATAAAAATGATTAATTCTCATTAACATCAATTAAATTACATCTGTAATTTTCAAAGCATTCCATATGCATATTAAGTATGTTTACTTATGTTACATTACAGAAATGGTCAGGAAATAGATGGGAATCATATTAGAGTGGATATATCTAATAATTCAAAGAGGGTAAGAGACAGAATTTTATCAATATTCAGATACAATGCAACAAAATCAATAAAAATTTTTAATAAATTTGTGAAGAAAGTGCCCAATCATGTTAACTTTACTTATCTGTAATTACTTGTTTTGATGTAAAGTCTTTCAGGTCTAATTTAAAAAAAAAACAACAAAAAACAACAAATTAATTGTCTTTCTTGTGTCCCTCTTTTTATTATTCTTTTCAGTGTCAGTTGATTTTGTGGGTTAAGGTAAACCTCAAATTTAAATGTTCAATAAATTTTTGATTTTTTTGCAGTATTGTATGCAGACTTTGTCAAATCCACAAAATCCAATATCAACAAAGATATTATTTTTCCTCAATACATGATTATAAATGAACTCACAGTATACTTTTAATAAGAGATATTCCAATGCATTTGAAACAATTATGATATTTTTTCATTACAGCATGACGACGCCAATACAGTTTTCATTGGAAACATGACTTATGGTTAGTGAGTTTATATAAAGTATTTTTATGCCCCATCTATTATGCCCCATTTATGGGCTTTATGGTTTCATTATGTGCGTCTGTTCCTCTGTCTGTCTGTTTGTCTGTCTGTCCCGTTTTAGGTTAAAGTTTTGGTCAAGGTTGTTTTGATGAAGTTGAAGTCACATGTTCCCATTGA
Source organism: Mytilus galloprovincialis (assembly GCA_037788925.1). Taxonomy (NCBI): domain Eukaryota; kingdom Metazoa; phylum Mollusca; class Bivalvia; order Mytilida; family Mytilidae; genus Mytilus; species Mytilus galloprovincialis. The sequence continues at coordinate 16,155,553 of CM075334.1, read as the reverse complement.
TATGATCTATCTACTTTTAATGCCAAATTAGAGATTTTACCCCATTATTATGGTCCACTGAACATAGAAAATGATAGTGGGGATGGGGCATCCATATACTTTGGACACATTCTTGTTTTATCTGAAACTGTTGCTCCTAAAAAGTCTAGTTTATTAACCAGTCATGCATCTTATCTTCATCAAATGTGTCAACATATTTTAAGACCATAGGTCAAAGGACAAGATCATCAGTAAACAACACTCGAATCATTTTGTGTAACCCTATTGGATTCGTAAATTGCATCAATATGTTCAGTTTATCAATAGAAGAACACTGTAATTTCAAAACAAGCAGAAACATAATTAGGTTATTAAAGCACGCATATGCCCCATCATTAAAGACTTCATCAAATTTTTATCAAACATTGTTCAAGTTTGATCATAGGGAGTTTGAGAGTTTGAGTACTTTTAATTTTCAAGGGCAATTCTACCTGAAAGCATTAGAAACATTACAACAACAAATTATGTGTGATTGTGAGGTGTTTTCACACATTGTGACGTTAGTTATATAACAAAAAAAAGATTTTATTTGATTTTTGGTGTATTAACCCCAATTTTAAGCACCCGATTTAGGCTATTTTGTGGCGGTCAGCGTTGATTGGTGAAGGAAGCTTAAGTGCCCAGAGAAACCATGACCTCCGATAGGAAAACTGACCATCCTAGTCAATTAAGATTGGAGTCGAGTGTACCAACCTAGTTCGAACTCACAACCTCAGTGTTGACTGGCTATTGATTACAGTGGTAACTACTTAAACCACTCGGCCATCGAAGTTACATCTGAGGTCTAAACCTTATAAAAAATAAGTGCTTGAATTCTTCTGGGAGATTTAAATAAGTTGTCATTTACATGAAATGAATTTCTGATTTTTCTAGATATAACAGAAAATGAAGTATGGAAACATTTTGAAGATTGTGGAGAAATAGAAAATGTCCGAATTATAAGAGATAATAAAACTGGCACAGGAAAGGGTATTGGATATATAGAGTTCAAAGTGAGTATTTACTGCAGATCTTTGAACTGGTAAACCTTAATACATATTTATACATACAGTTAAAGATGAGTAACAATTTATACAATGATTAATCCTGAATTTGCAAAGATTTCAGTTTGTTTGATGGTTTATAGTTGATTAACAATGAAATGTTACATGAAAATTACATTTACTAAGCTGTTGTTATAATATCCCCACTTACAGAGTGTGTTGTAAACTGATTCACATTACTTTTGTTATGTTGTAATGCTCCATTTGTAGCAAGGGACCCATTAAGTTTTAGCCTTGTCAGTCTGAACGTCCAACTGTATGTCCAATGTTTGTTTATCCATACATCTGTTTGTCCAGAAATTGGTTTCCTTTCTCTAACTTTATTTAGACTCAACCAAATGTAATGAAATTATACACAATACTTATTGTCCAAACCCTACCCAAAGGTTGAAACAGTGGGTAGGTAGGTAGGTAGGCATTTTCTTTTCTTTTTTGACAAAGAGAAATTAAAGCATCAAATGTTTTTTAGCCTCTTGGTCTGTCTGATTTAAAAAAAACTAATAAATCAGGACAAAAAAAGATTTATTGGGTATGTAGGATTAGGGCAAACAAACGTAATCTTTTTTATGGCCCTGTGTGTGTTTTATATTTTACAGGAAAATGATGGTGTTATGTTTGCCTTGAAGTTCCATGAGAGTCAATTAAAGGGGAGGCAACTGAGGGTTATGAGATGTGATGTGAAAGCAGCCCAGAAACAGAAAGAAAAAGTATCCTTTTTTAAACCATTGGTTTATGATTATTTGTGTATTTGTATAATAGTTTTGAATAACAGACTAACACACTTACCGTAAAAAACATAGGGATAGTTATCAGGCGGCGGCTTTGGCTAACTTCTTAAAAGCTTTATATTTTAGAAGGTGGAAGACCTGGATGCATCATACTTTGTTTATAGATGCCTCATGTTTGTTACGAAGTTTCCATCAGTCACATGTCCAATGTCCTTGACCTCATTTTCATGGTTCAGTGACTATTTGAAAAAAAGTTCAGATTTTTCGAAATGTTAAATTCTCTCTTATTATAAGTGATTGGATAACTATTTGGTATGTGCATACCTTGCAAGGTCCTCAAGCCCGTCAGACAGTTTTCACCTGACCTTGACCCTTTTGTCTGTTTTTCTTAAACTATAAGCAATAGGTCAACTATATTTGTTGTATGGAAGAATTGTTACATGTAGCTTTACATGTCTGCCTGGCATGGCTCATCTGACCTTGACCTCATTTTCATGGTTCATTGGTCAATGTTTTGTTTTCTTGATTTAAGTTAAGTTTATGTGCCAGTTGTAATAAAGCTTAATATTTAGGTCTATCAACATAATATCAATTGTGATTGGTACTGGTAAATGGGAGATAATCCAATTTGTACCATGTTCAAAAGTAAAAATGCATTATGTTGATATTGATATTTATGTGTATATCATGTAAAAGTTGTCACAATTCTTGAATCCTCTAAAAGGCTACATCATTTCTAGACAAGAAAGGGCAAATAAGGATCTATATCACTATATGATGTTCTCAAACCCTTTTGAGTACAAAAATACCTTTTTATTTGAATTGATCTAGTGAAATTTGTTCAATTTTGTTTTTCAATGTGAAGATCATACCCTAAACTAAATTCTTATTACAGTTTAATTTTTGGTACCTCAACAAAGTAATATTGTGATAAAAATATGTTTATAGCAACATACATTTAAAATGAGGCATGATCTTCAAATTGCAAAAAAAAAAAATTATATGAGCATGTTTTTCTTTCATATAATTCCTTAACTTTTAATCAGATGATAATCAGTAAAGAAAGGAAGGCCTATAAACCTGGACCAAAACCTGTAAGGGATAATACGAAACTGAGCTTCAGAAGTACCAATAAGAAGACTGATCCATTTCAACATTTGAGTGACAGGAAAAATAAACATGTGAAGAAATCAAGCAAACAAAATCATTTCAGATTTGATGAGAAAACAAAAGGACAACCAAAAGGAAAGAAAACTTTTAATACAAAAGATAAGAAAACGAAAAGCAAGAAAATGAATAAATGATACTGGAATTTAAAATTGTTTTTAATTTTGTCCAATTTTGAGGATTAAAGTTGGTAATTCAATTCCAGAGCATAGGAGTTTGTCATTATGTTGTTTTATGCTTATTTTTTGGTGAATGCAATCAAAACCCTTTGCTTCTGATATGATATCTATATCACTTCTTTGATAGTTCAAACAAAATAGTGCAGTGAAGTGATCATATTAAGATCTTATCCAGTCAATGCCATGCAATTTGTTGATATGTAACCCATATGTTATATATATTTCTCTAATTCTTCGTTAATTTATCCCTTTCTGCACCCATTGTATAAAAAAAATTTAATCAACGTGTGGTTTGTTTGATCTCAGTACTTCATTGGTTAAAATCCGATTATGACGATGAATTTTCTTGCTTTCCTCTGAATTTCCTATTGTGACAACATGAAAAAAGGCGACCATGCCTGATGACGTCACATCTTTTTTGCAGATCATTCGAAACAAGAGGCTCTCAAGAGCCTGAATCGCTCACCTGAATTTTTTTGGTTTAATCTCATATCAATGATTATTTTGGCATTTCAATTTATTTAAATGTTCTTTGAATCGTCCTATTTTCTTCAAAAGCAAAAAAAAAAATCATTTTCTCCTATGTTCTATTTTAGCCATAGGAGCTATGTTTCTTGACATACAAGGAAATGAAATATAAATTTATACTAGATACTCTGAAACTCTAAAACTCATTTAGCCTAAGTTTTGCTGAAATTGATACAGCAGTTTCAAAGGAGAAGATTTTTTAAAGTAAGTCAACATGATGAACAAATTGTGAAAAAAAGTCTTTAAAGGGCAATAACTCCTTAAGAGGTCAATTGACAATTTTGGTCAAATTGACTTATTTGTAGATCTTACTTTGCTTAACATTTTTGCTATTAACAGTTTATCTGTATCTATAATAATATTCAAGATAATGACCAAAAACTGCAAAATTTCCTTAAAATTACCAATTAAGTGGCAGCAACCCAACAATGGTTTGTTTGATTCATCTGAAAATTTCAGGGCTGATAGATCTTGACCTAATGAACATTTTTACCCCATGTCAGATTTGCTCTAAATGCTTTCGTTTTTGAGATATAAGCCAAAAACTGCATTTGACCCCTATGTTCTATTTTAAGTAACGGCGGCCATGTTTTTTGACAGATCAAAAATCGAAGCACACACTTTGTGCAGGATAATCTAAGGAACAATCATGCTAAGTTTCATCCAAATCCATTCAGCAGTTTCAGAGGAGAAGATTTTTTAAAGTTAGCAAATATGATGAACAAATTGTGAAAAATTGTCATTAAAGGACAATAACCCCTTAAGGGGTCAATTGACAATTTTGGTCATATTGACTTATTTGTAGATCTTACTTTGCTGATCATTTTTGCTGTTTACAGTTTATCTTTATCTATAATAATATTCAAGATAATGACCAAAAACTGCAAAATTTCCTTAAAATTACCAATTAAGTGGCAGCAACCCAACAATGGTTTGTTTGATTCATCTGAAAATTTCAGGGCTGATAGATCTTGACCTAATGAACATTTTTACCCTGCCAGATTTGCTCTAAATGCTTTCGTTTTTGAGATATAAGCCAAAAACTGCATTTGACCCCTATGTTCTATTTTAAGTAACGGCGGCCATGTTTTTTGACGGATCAAAAATCGAAACACACACTTTGTGCAGGATACTCTAAGGAACAATCATGCTAAGTTTCATTTAAATCCATTCAGTAGTTTCAGAGGAGAAGATGTTTGAAAAATTGTTAACGACGACGACGTCGACGACGACGGACGCCAAGTGATGAGAAAAGCTCACATGGCCTTTTAGGCCAGGTGAGCTAAAGAAGGAATAAGTTTGCCTGCATAATGTTAGAAAATCATTAGAGAAACAGATTCCACCACCAAATCTCATGTAATATGATATTTATCCATTCTCGACAGTTAAATTTTAAATATTTAAAACGCTCGGCAAGCCTCATGTTTTAAATTTGAAAATTTGACTGTCTCGAATGGATAAATATTGTATTACACTAGATGCAGTGGTAGAATCTATATATATATATATACAGATTGTACAACTGCATCCAGTGTGATACAAAATTTATCCACTCGAGACAGTTAAATATTCAAATTTAAAATCTGAGGCTTGCAGAGTGTTTTAAATGTTTAAAAGTTAACCCTAGAGAGTGGATAAATATCATATTACACCAGATTTGGTGGTGGAAATGATTTTAAAAAAATACGAGTCAAGATTATTCCTTCTTTTTGAATGATCTGCAAAAAGGTGTGTTCTTTCTATGTAACATCATTAGGCATGGTCGTCTTTTTTATGCAATCACAATAGGAAATTCAGACACAAGCAAGAAAATTTGACACCATTATTGGATTTTAACCAATGAAGATCTGAGATCAAATGAACCACATGTTGATTAAATTTTTTATACAATGGGTGCAGAAAGGGATAAATTGATGAAAAATTAGAGAAATTTTGATATTTAATAACAATATAATCAGTAATTGAATTAAAATACCTGTCAAGAAAACATTTTTTATTAAAAATTACAAAAGTACTGCATGGTTTATGAATCTGTTATAAAAATAAAAAAGCTTCAACTACATATGTACAATCATGAACAATGGGAGACAACTCCAACTCAAATTTAATGTTTTATTTAAAAATTCACAAAATAACAAAGTGAAAGCAATTTTTGCCCTTCAGTGCTCTCAAGCACTTCAAATGCTTTATTTTTCTAGCAAATATAGTAAAAATGTGTCCCATCTTTTCTTAAGAGGTCAAGATTTTAATTTATATACTGATTGTTTCTTCTATGACAAATTTATCCATAAATATGACAACTCAGCTTCTGCAAGATGTGTCTGGAAATTTAAGGTAAATAAGATCATAATAATAAATATATTTATTGAATTCACAGGAAATTACAAGTGTCTTTTGTGTGTATTTCTGATTGACCCCCTCTCTTTTGTGGGATAAGTTTAGTTGATTATATAGGAAATCATTGAAGCATGACTGGTGCGCACCCCTTCTTGGGGCAGTTAGTGACCCTCCCCTTTTATGAAAATTTCTGGATCTGTCACTGTTTAGGGACATTCAGAAGCCCCAGGCGTCATCAACAACTTATTAGTTTTTGATTAGGTTTGTCTGATGGTAGGTCAATGATATTTTGTATGCAGCTGTATTATCATTATCACATCTCATTTTCATGAAGATTATTTGGCCTTGCCCCCTCAGTCATGGTCTACTGACTGAAACTTTTGCATAATTTACATGTTTTAGTTTTTGATATAAAAGTCAGTTTATATAGAACCATTAGAAGTAGGTACATGATATTTGGTATACAGTTATACAAGTATTGACACATCCAATTTCCATGCAGATTATTTTGCCTGCCCCTGAATCATGGTCTATCGACCTCTGCATAATTTACATGTATACAGTATTAGTTTTTGTTAAGGTCAGTGTACGACAATGGGGAACCTCTAGAAGTAGGTAATAATATTTGGTATGCAGTTAAAAGTCTCAGTTATACAAGCATTGACACATCCCATTTCCATGGAGATTATTTGACCTCCCCCTCAGTCATGGTCTATTAACTTTTGCTTAGTTTACATGTATAAGTTAGTGATTTTGTCAGTGTATGACAATGGGGAACCTCTAGAAGTAGGTAATAATATTTGGTATGCAGTTAAAAGTCTCAGTTATACAAGCATTGACACATCCCATTTCCATGGAGATTATCTGACCTCCCCCTCAGTCATGGTCTATTAACTTTTGCTTAGTTTACATGTATAAGTTAGTGATTAGGTCAGTTTATAGGGAATCACTTGAACACACCCGTGATGTCGCAGGTCTGTGACTGAATTAAAGTATATAACTATGCGTAAGCCTTATTTAAGTATTGGTATTGTCATTTGATAAAGTCATGCCGATTATAAGATACACAGTTTTCTCTGCTTTCAAAATCTTTCTGTTTGAACCTGTCGAACTGGAACTTATCAATAATTGAAAATATTAATTATTTGGAAAACAAAAGGTCCTGGAATGGAGTATTTTTTAAAGCATTGTCCTATATTAGTTATAAATAAAGTTGAATTCTTTTATTCGCTGTTTTACGTCATGCCCCCTAACAAATTGAAAACTGTACCTATATGCCTTATTTCAAGTCCAGATTTTAAGAATTCGTATTGTAATCTTAGAAAGTCTTACTGATTGAAATACTACAATAGGGAACAATTTGACAATGATTGAATTTAGTAGTGTCAACCCTGTGATTATGACCCGTGTATATAGCAAAATCTTAAATACACCGTTTGGTGGTGCGCCTGTAAGATGGGGAAGGTACAGATAAGATAATAGGTAACAGATGAATATACTATAAGTATCGGTATCGGATTCGACCAGGAACTTGTTAATTATTGGCAATATTAATTATGTGGACAACGAAAGGGTCTGGAGTGGTGTTATTTTTAATCTACACCATTGTCCTATATTAGCTATATATAAAGTTGAATTCTTTGATTTGTCGTTTTTACCCGATGACGGCTTACAAATTGGACCTTGTTATTTTAGTATTATAGATTATTGGTAAGCCAATGATATTTAGTATTCATTTGTATTAGCATTGGCACATCTCATTTTTATGGAGATTGTTTGGCCTTGCCCCTTAGACTAGGTATATTGATTTCCAAATAATAGTAAACATGTATTAGTTTCTGATTGGGTCAGTTTATAGGGAACATCAGCATTATGTCAATTATATTAGGTATGTATATGTATCACCTTTGCCACATCTTATTTCCATGGAGATCATTTGGCCCTTCACCTTCAGTCATGGTTCATTGATTTTGAATATTTTTGAATGACTTCATGTTAAACTTATTGGTATTTTAATTTCAACATTGGAAATTTTACTATCAACATGATCAAAATAACAAATTAATTAAAAAAAATGTTGCATTTAATGTGGTTAGTTTGTATATAAAATTTAGTATCATTCTGCATATACAAAAGTCAATAGCAGTATTATACGTCAAAGGAAAATAAACTGTGAAATTTTTTTTTTCAGTCTATTCTTCTGTAGAAATCTGCAAAATTCCCTTCTGCCTAATGTTGAGTGTTATATTTTTGGTATCTGATAGACTACTTTTTCTCCTGGCTTCAACCAACAGTTCATTTATTGCAGAACACATGCCACTAATTTCACCAATGACTGTATCTAGCTTTACAGCCAACCCATTAAGGGTATTTTCTTTTTTCACCTCATGGAACTTATCAATTTGTTCAATTGTGATTTGAAGTTGTTTGATCATGCTATCTTTCTCTTTGATTTCTTCTAGAAGAGATGTTATCTGCTGATTTAAAAGATTCCGTATTAAGCAGTTTTCTTCGAGTATAAATAGCAGATGCTTATCTTTTTGGTATAGTATCAGTTGTAAAGCATGAATATCTTTCAAAGTATTTTCGGAAGAACACTGTTTTAGTTTGTAACCATCATCCATCCGTTTTCTTGTATCACCCACTTCAGTATCTGGTCTCTTGTCTTCTGTCAGCATAGATGAAAGCTCCATTGCGCTTTCATGTGCACATTTTCTTTTGCTTACCTTAAAAAAATCATTTGAAAGAGTCAGTGTCATATTTCTTAATCTTTACATAAAAGTATAGCTTGCTTTTTTATACGACCCCAAAATTTTTTTGGGATCGTATAATGGTATGATGACGTCGTCTGCGTCGACATCCCAAGTCACATTGGTTTCCGGATAATTACTTTAGTTTAAGTGAATAGATCTTCATGAAATTTTTTCAGAAGGTTCAATACCACAAAAGGAAAGTTGGGATTGATTTTGGGGATAATGGTCCCAATCGATTAGGAATTAGGGGCCCAAAAGGGGCATTTTTCTAGTTTCCAGATGATATTGCTCTGAAATCATACCGCAAGGTTTAAAACCACAAGTAGAAGGTTTGGATTCATTTTAGAAATTAAGGACCAAAAAGGGGTCAAAACAAGCTTTTTTTCTAGTTTCAAGACATTAACTTATGTGTAATTGCATGGATCTCTCTGAAATTGTACCACAATGTACTATATAACAAAGGGGAGGCTGGGATTAAGTTTTGAGTTAATTGCCCATAATATGTAGGAATTAGGGGCCAAAAAGAAGCATGTTTCTAGTTTCCAAACAATCATGACAATAACTTGTGTTTAAGTGTATGGATCTTTCTGAAATTGTACTACAAGGTTCAATACTACAATGGAAAGCATGGGATTCAGTTTAAGGGTTATTGCTCTAAGGGGGGTTCAAAAGGTTGGGGGGGGGGGATTTTTTGTTTAACATTTTTTGAAGGGCTTCCTTTTTAGCTCACCTGGCCGAAAGGCCAAGTGAGCTTTTCTCATCACTTGGCGTCCGGCGTCCGTCGTCGTCCGTCGTCCGTCGTCGTCGTCGTCCTGCGTTAACTTTTACAAAAATCTTCTCCTCTGAAACTACTGGGCCAAATTTAACCAAACTTGGCCACAATCATCATTGGGGTATCTAGTTTAAAAAATGTGTCCGGTGACCTGGCCAACCAACCAAGATGGCCACCATGGCTAAAAATAGAACATAGGGGTAAAATGCAGTTTTTGGCTTATAACTCAAAAACCAAAGCATTTAGAGCAAATCTGACATTGGGTTAATATTGTTCATCAGGTCAAGATCTATCTGCCCTGAAATTTTCAGATGAATCGGACATTTCGTTGTTGGGTTGCTGCCCCTGAAATGGTAATTTTAAGGAAATTTTGCTGTTTTTGGTTATTATCTTGAATATTATTATAGATAGAGATAAACTGTAAACAGCAATAATGTTCAGCAAAGTAAGATCTACAAATAAGTCAACATGACCAAAATGGTCAGTTGACCACTTTAGGAGTTATTGCCCTTTATAGTCAATTTTTAACCATTTTTCGTAAATCTTAGTAATCTTTTAGAAAAATCTTCTCTGAAACTACTGGGCCAAATTTAACCAAACTTAGCCATAATCATCATTGGGGTATGTAGTTAAAAAAATGTGTCCGGTAACTCGGCCAACAAACCAAGATGGCCGCCATGGCTAAAAATAGAACATGGGGGTAAAATGCAGTTTTTGGCTTATAACTCAAAAACCAAAGCATTAAGAGCAAATCTGACATGGGGTAAAATTGTTGATCAGGTCATGATCTATCTGCCCTGGAATTTTCAGATGAATCGGATAATCGGTTGTTAGGTTGCTGCCCCTGAATTGGTAATTTTGAGGAAATTTTGTTGTTTTTTTTTGTTATTATCTTGAATATTATTATAGATAGAGATAAACTGTAAACAGCAATAATGTACAGCAGAGTAAGAACTAAAAATAAGTCAGTATGACCAAAATAGTCAATTGACCCCCTAAGGAGTTATTGCCCTTCATAGTCAATTTTTCTTAAAATTTGAAGATTTTCAATAATATTTTCCACAGAAAGTACTGTTATAGATAGAGATAATTGTAAGCAGCAAGAATGTTTAGTAAAGTAAGATCTACAAACACATCACCATCACCAAAACACAATTTTGTCATGAATCCATCTGTGTCCATTGTTTAATATTCACATAGACCAAGGTGAGCGACACAGGCTCTTTAGAGCCTCTAGTTTTTCAAAGAAGTTTCAAGGAGAAATCTTCAATTGCACAGTATTTTTCAATAGATTTGTTAGATCTTTGACCACATTAATTTTGTGACAAAAACCTATATTATGTCAAAAATTTGATCACAATCCAAATTCAGACAGAAGCAAGCTTGAATATTGTGACCAAATTTGCCCCAACTATTCAGGGTTTAACCACTTGAGTCGTATAAAGCTGCGCCCTGCGGAGCACCTGGTTCTAAATTAAGATGATAACTGAAATATGAACTTGTCACTCCCAACTAAAGTACAGATAAAAAAAATTATGTTAAGCTACCAGATTCCTTAAGTTTATGTCCAAAGTCAGTGATGTCCAAAGTCAGAATGTAACCTATGATATAAGTTTTATAAAGATCTGAAATGAATTGTACAGGTGAGAGCATTAACAAGACTGGACAGACAAACAAAAGGTAGAATGCCAGGTATTTCGATTTCCCCAGCAATAGGTCACTTGGGGGACAATAATTTACCAGTTAAACATAGATGAACACTGTAAATGGTCTTTATTTTGTGATAAAAGTAGGTTTCTCAGATACTACAAACAAGTTTATGTTCTGTAAATAAATGGTGGCAAGGTCCAACAAGGGGACCATTAAACAATGGCCTCATGTTCAATAACAATATTAAAAAAGAATTGACATTGAGGCAACTATCTACAAAAAAAAAGAATATTACACAGTCTTCAACCATGAACAAAACTAATACCTTATATATATATATATATATTTATCTTACCTCCTCTACATTTCTGGGAATATGATTGGGTGAAAGCAACCGTGTGGAAACTTTATACTTCATATGAGAAGGCTGGGCTAATTTACGATACTTTGTTATATTGTTCTACATTTTGTTATCCTATATTGTTAGTTATATAGTGTGCTAGTGACCTAATAAGACATATATAGGGTCAGTAAATTCCATATGGGGTGCAAGCGAAGCCTAAGGAGTCAATTGACAATTTTGGTCATATTGACTTATGAAAATAACCAAAAACTAATTTTCCTTAAAATTACCAATAAAGTGGCAGCAACCCAACAAAAGGTTATTGGAATCATCTGAAAATTTCAGGGGCTGATATCTAGACCTAATGAACATTTAACTCGATGTCATCTTTGCTGTAAATGCTTAGTTTTTGAGATGTTAGTCAAAAACTACATTTTACCTCTATGTTCTATTTTTAGCCATGGCAGTCATGTCTTTTTGTTGACACAGAAAATAAAACACAAACTTTATATCAGGTACCCTAGGGATCATACAAGTTAAGTTCGTTTTAAATGTGTTCAGAAGTTTCAGAGGAGACTAGTAGTCAACCGGACAGACGATGACAGTGATTTAAATGCATTTTAGCCTTATTCAAATAATTGTAAGAAAAATTTGGAATTCCAAAAATAATTCCTGAAAAGGCTTATTACTTATGTCATCATATACAATTTACTATAATTAATGTTATTACACGTCTCAATTTTTCCCCTCACATGGTATATCATTTTGCTAACAAAAGACAAATCAGTGACACTCAAACCAAAGAAGGTTAAAGGTTAAATTAAGAACGAAGTTGAAGAGCACTAAGGACCCAGATTTCCAAAAGGTTTTTGTCTTTTAACCTGTAACCAATTTTTATATGACCACAAAAAAAATTTGCGGTCGTATATTGGTATGACTTTGGCGTCGTCATTGTCATTCGTAGACACTAGGTTTTTGCCCAATAACTTTAGTTTAAGTGAATGGATCTCTTTGAAAGGGGTTATGGTCCCAACAGTTTATGAATTGGGGGCCTAAAAAGGGGTCCGAATAAGCATTTTTCTAGTTCCCAGACAATCACTTGTGTGTAAGTGTATGATCTTTCTGACATTGTACCACAAGGTTCTATACCAAAAAAAAGGAAGGTTGGGATATTTATTTTGGCCCTTACTGTTCAGGAATTAGGGGTCAAAAACAATATTTTTCTAATACTTTGTATAAATTGCTTATTTCTTGACCAATGTCAATGGGGTTTTATTCTTGAATTCTTAGGGTTCTTTAAACTGCTGAATCTAACCATGTTTTAAGATTTGGATTTTGGGCCCTGTTTTCAAGTTGGTGCACAATGAGGTCCAAAGGGTCCAAAATTAAACTTTAGTTTGATTTTCACCAAAATTGAATTCTTGGGGTTCTTTAATATGCTGAATCTAACCGTGTAAATTAAGTGTTTGGATTTTTGGGTCCTGTTTTTAAATTGGTCCACATTGAGGTCCAAAGGGTCCAAAATTAAACTGTTTGATTTCATGAAAAATTGAATGATTGGGGTTCTTTGATATGCCAAATCTAACCGTGTATTTAGATTTTTAATTTTTAGTCCTGTTTTCCAATTTTGTCTGCATTAAGGTCCAAAGGGTCCAAAATTAAAATTAGTTTCATTTTAACAAAAATTGAATTCTTGGGGTTCTTTGATATGCTGAATATAAACATGTATTTAGATTTTTGTTTATGGGCCCAGTTTTCAAGTTGGTCCAAATCGGGGTCCATAATTTAACTTTGTTTGATTTCAACAAAAATTTAATATATCGGGCTCTTTGATATGCTGAATCTAACCATGTATTGAGATTTTTGAATTTTTTGGCCCTATTATCAAATTGGTCCACTTTGAGGTCAAAAGGTTCCAAAATTAAACTTTTGTTTGATTTAATCAAAAATTGAATTCTTGGGGTTCTTTAATTTGATATGCTGAATCTAACCATGTATTTAGATTTAGGATATTGGACCACAATAGGTAAATTTCCAATTTTTTTAAAAGTTCTTCGACCACATTCATTCTGTGTCAGAAACCTATGCTGTGTCAAATATTTAATCACAATCCAAATTCAGAGCTGTATCAAGCTTGCATGAATGTTGTGTCCATACTTGCCACAACTGTTCGGGGTTCGACATGTGCGGTCGTACCAAGGTGCACCCTGCGGAGAATTTTTTTTTTTGTCTCACTATGCTGGTTTTTCTTCAGTTTGAGGGAATGACGCCCCTTTCGTGCCACCGATAAATCCTTCGGATGTGACAGGCAAATCCATTTACAAGACCCTTACAACTTAACACATTTCTTTTCGATAACCTAATTATAGGAACAAGATGTGTTTGTTTAGGCTTTAATTTCATTATTTTCTTTTCAAGGGAATGACCTTTGACCTTCAGTGCATGGAGGTATTTTCATTCGGTGGATCTCTATGTTTTTTTCCACAACTATAGTTCCTGCATATCAATTTTCATGCATCTTTTTCCAATGACAGACCATTTATTTTCATGCGGTCTTTTATAAAGTGTTTCCCCCCAGCTCAGTCCCCCAGTTGTAACCTGGCCACATATTCATTTCCAAAATTATTTCCGCTTTCTCGAATTTCGAATATACGACACAGGCTATCTTTTAATAAAACATAAGTAGAAAACAACATTATCGATAATCATATAAAGAACATACCTGAATTAGGTGCATTTACTCGATTAATATCCAGTTCACTAAGAGTATTTCTTTTGTGTCTATTATAGACGCTATGTCTTATTTATAAAAAAAAAATATATCAAAAAAATAAACAGTAACTTTGAGTCTAAATTGAAATATTAAATTTCGGTAATCAACATGATCAACTCAATATCATAAAAACTTGTTTGGTGCATATGAGATCTTAATATGTATATATCTAATCTTACGTACTTGTATGTAATGTCATGAAAGCTCTTTATAGGGCCCTTTAATTGGAAATAAAATATTCTTATTCTTATTCTATTCTGGTATACCAGAGACACTACTGAACTATAAATATAACAAACTGAAAATAAGGAAATTTCGGCGAGGGGCATAAAGGAGTATCTGCACGGAAGAGCGCGAAATAAAATAGCCATTTTACAATTAAAAATGTCTTGCACGTTTATCTTTTTACCGATTTCACGAAACACGGTGAATAACGAACATATTTCACGACTGCACGTGAAATAAAAATAGGCCAAAATCGTTGCACGAAAATAACCCTTTACTACCCTCTTCAGCGAAATATGTCGGAAATCCCAGTAAATAATTATAACTAAATATATTATACAATGATATAATAGGGTTCTTTAAACTGAAATGATTTGAATAACAAAGGTAACACGTTTTTATTCTATATTTCAAATTTGTTATTTTTATAGTCTATTTCACAAAGTAATGTTACAAAATAGATCACAAAACAGGAAATTGTTTTTACAAGGATAAAGTTTAATCCAAGTTGAAACTCTTGATTCAATTTAGGATTCCATTTAGCAATTAAAAGTAAAATGTATAATTTAAGAGACAGATCTCTTATACCACAGGGGTCCACAGAGGCGGATTTAGGGGGGGGGGGGGGGGGGGGGGCTTTCTGGGGAATTTCGTTGCATATATAGGGAATCACTGAAGCATGACAACAACCCGACCATAGAAAAAAACAACAGCAGAAGGTCACCAACAGGTCTTCAATGTAGCGAGAAATTCCCGTACCCGGAGGCGTCCTTCAGCTGGCCCCGAAACAAATATATACTAGTTCAGTGATAATGAACGCCATACTAATTTCCAAATTGTACACAAGAAAATAAAA
Organism: Mytilus galloprovincialis; assembly: GCA_037788925.1. NCBI lineage: Eukaryota > Metazoa > Mollusca > Bivalvia > Mytilida > Mytilidae > Mytilus > Mytilus galloprovincialis. Next base: position 16,140,160 of record CM075334.1, on the reverse strand, counting down.
CTAAAATAATACAAGACTAACGAGGCTTGTTTAGAGGGGTATCAATATCCCATATCCCATTAAGTTTTTATCCCAATATCCCGTATCCCTATAATGTTTACCCCTAATATCCCAATAAATATTTTTTACAAATATCCCATATCCCTAAAACTATTTTGAAATATCCGAAAAAATCATTATAAATTCATTCCCAAGCACATTTTTAGCTCACCTGGCCCAAAGGGCCAAGTGAGCTTTTCCCATCACTTTGCGTCCGTCGTCCGTCGTCGTCCGTCGTCCGTCGTCGTTTTTAACTTTTACAAAAACCTTCTCCTCTGAAACTACTGGGCCAAATTAAACCAAACTTGGCCACAATCATCATTGGTGTATTTTGTTTTAAAAATGTGTCCGATGACCTGGCCAACCAACCAAGATGGCCGCCATGGCTAAAAATAGAACATAGGGGTAAAATGTAGATTTTGGCTATAACTCAAAAACCAAAGCATTTAGGGCAAATCTGACAGGGGTAAAATTGTTAATCAGGTCAAGAACTATCTGCCCTGAAATTTTCAGATAAATCGGACAACCCGTTGTTGGGTTGTTGCCCCTGAATTGGTAATTGTAAGAAAATTTTGCTGTTTTTGGTTATTATCTTGAATATTATTATAGATAGAGATAAACTGTAAACAGCAATAATGTTCAACAAAGTAATATTTACAAATAAGTCACGTGACCGAAATGGTCAGTTGACCCCTTTAGGAGTTATTGCCCTTTATAGTCAATTTTAAACCATTTTTCGTAAATCTTAGTTATCTTTTACAAAAACCTTCTCCTCTGAAACTACTGAGCCAAATTAATCCAAACTTGGCCACAATCATCTTTGGGGTATTTAGTTTTAAAAATGTGTCCGGTGACCCGACCATCAAATCAAGATGGCCGCCACGGCTAAAAATAGAACATAAGGGTAAAATGCAGTTTTTGGCTTATAACTCAAAAACCAAAGCATTTAGAGCAAATCTGACATGGGTAAAATTGTTTATCAGGTCAACATCTATCTGCCCTGAAATGTTTAGATGAATCAGACAACCCGTTGTTTGGTTGCTGCCCCTAAATCGGTAATTTTCCGTAAATTTTGCTGTTTTTGGTTATTATCTTGAATATTATTATAGATAGAGATAAACTGTAAATAGCAATAATGTTCAGCAAAGTAAGATTTACAAATAAGTCAACATGACCGAAATGGTCAATTGACCCCCTAAGAAGTTATTGTCCTTTATAGTCAATTTTTAACAATTTCATAAAATTTGTAAATTTTTATTAACATTTTCCACCGAAACTACTGGGCCAAGTTCATTAGAGATAGAGATAATTGTAAGCAGCAAGACTGTTAAGTAAAGTAAGATGTACAAACACATCATGATCACCAAAACACAATTTTGTCATGCATCCATCTGCTTCCTTTCATTCACATAGACCAAGGTGAGCAACACAGGCTCTTTAGAGCCTCTAGTTTTCCTCATCATCACAGCATCAACAATTTTGACTGGTAAAACAAACTGTGTTAAAGGAAATTTACAGTGCATACTTCCAGTGTTAAATAAGAATATATGTGTCCAAAAGATGAAGTGTTCCATCTAAGGGAGAGCCTTGTATAACAATCTCTTTTTATGTGATCTTAATCGATAAATTTAGTGTAAGGGGTCGAATTTCAGACTTTTTTTTAATTGTTCAAACCGTGATGCATATGACTGTAAAATTTCATTTTGATAGCATTCTTCTTTTATTGATAAGAAACTTCATCCTACACGTTAACCTATGTTGGAAAGAACAGAAGGACTCAACCCTGTCTCTTGTCCGAGATTGCTCTGACATCCAACGGCTGTTTTGTCGGACAAGCTGAGACTGTGGGACGTCAGAGCACGTCCATATCAAAAAGTGGATATTTAGCATGCAAGTTCAATAACTCAAAATTAAACACAAGAAAGCTTTCTGCTAATGTACCTACATTACACTTAACTGTTGCAATATTCTTACAGCAGGCAAAATTTGCACAGCCCTTGTTTTGCAAAGAAATAACACAACATTTGACTCTGTGATCTTGAACTTTATGAATTACATAGATCCCACTATTTTTGTTACTTTTTTTTAATTTCCTTCCTCACAACACCAGTAATAGAAAAACATATATTAATTTACATTGGTTATTTAGTAATTATTCGTTATTAACATAGTTTATACAGCGAAATATCTACTTTTTGATATGGGACGTGCTGTGACGTCCCTCGGCCCTAGCTTGTCTGGCAAAACAGCCGTTGCACATCAGAGCAATCTGTGAAACGTTGAGACCTCTGAAGATCCTCGCCACGTAAAAAATAAGAGGTAAAACACTAGAAAATATCCTGTAATCATATAAAGCATCAAAACAAATAAAAACATTGACAACAATAAGGCTTAGAAAAAAGAAGATGTGGTATGATTGCCAATGAGACAACTATCCACAAAAGACCAAAATGACACAGACGTTAACAACTATAGGTCACCGTACGGCCTTCAACAATGAGCAAAGCCCATACCGCAAAGTCAGCTATAATAGGCCCCGATAAGACAAGGTAAAACAATCCAAACGAGAAAACTAACGGCCTTATTTATGTAAACAAAAAAAGAACGAAAAACAAATATGTAACACATAACAAACGACAACCACTGAATTACAGGCTCCTGACTTGGGACAGGCACATACATAAATAATGTGGCGGGTTTAAACATGTTAACGGGATCCAAACCCTCCTCCTAACCTGGGACAGTGGTATAAAAGTAACTCATCAGATGGATACATCTATGACAAAAATCTATGATTATTTCAAGGAAATTATCAATGCATATTATGAGCATATAAGATAAAAAAAAAAAAGATATGGTATGATTGCCAATGAAACAACTCTTCACAAGAGACCATGTGACACAGAAATTAACAACTATAAGTCACCATACGACCGTCAACAATGAGTAAAGCTCATACCGCATAGTTAGCTATAAAAGGTACTGAAATGACAAATGTAGAACAATTCAAACGAGAAAACTAACAGCCAAATTTATGTATAAAAAAAATGAACAAAAAACAAATATGTAACACAGCAACAAACGACAACCACTGAATTAAAGACTGCTGACTTTGGACAGACAAATACATACAGAATGTGGCGAGGTTAAACATGTTAGCGGGACCCCCCCCTTAACCTGGGACAGTGGTGTAACAGTACAACATAAGAACGAACTATACAAATTAGTTGAAAAAGGCTTAACTCATCAGATGGATACAAATAGAAATACATCTAACAAAAACAGAGAGTGGACGTGACCGAGTACTTGTACATCCCATCAACAAAAAGACACTAAGTACAGATCTGAGAGTACTCACAGTTACTGACCGCTAGTTCAAAGCCAATTACAACTAATAAAAAGTAATGCATCTGAGGCTAAATTATCAATCATTACAGACCCAGTATCCAATGGCACGGTAAACAACATCTCCGTAAAAATGAGGATCTGCTATCCCGTTTGAAATAAGTTTTCTACAGGTAGAACCAAACTTCAAAACCAAATCTAGAATTTAGTAAAGATTTTAAGTGGTTTATGGTAACGAAATCCCTGACTTAATAATTTACCAGTAATACATGGATATCGTTCATTAAAATCCAAGTCAGGAGCCTGTAATTCAGTGGTTGTCGTTTGTTATGTGTTACATATTTGTTTTTCGTTCTTTTTTTGTTTACATAAATAAGGCCGTTAGTTTTCTCGTTTGAATTGTTTTACATTGTCTTATCGGGACCTATTATAGCTGACTTTGCGGTATGGGCTTTGCTCATTGTTGAAGGCCGTACGGTGACCTATAGTTGTTAACGTCTGTGTCATTTTGGTCTTTTGTGGATAGTTGTCTCATTGGCAATCATACCACATCTTCTTTTTTCTAAGCCTTATTGTTGTCAATGTTTTTATTTGTTTTGATGCTTTATATGATTACAGGATATTTTCTAGTGTTTTACCTCTTATTTTTTACGTGGCGAGGATCTTCAGAGGTCTCCACGTTTCACAGATTGCTCTGATGTGCAACGGCTGTTTTGCCAGACAAGCTAGGGCCGAGGGACGCACAGCACGTCCCATATCAAAAAGTAGATATTTCGCTGTATAAACTATGTTAATAACGAATAATTACTAAATAATCAATGTAAATTAATATATGTTTTTCTATTACTGGTGTTGTGAGGAAGGAAATTAAAAAAAAAGTAACAAAAATAGTGGGATCTATGTAATTCATAAAGTTCAAGATCACAGAGTCAAATGTTGTGTTATTTCTTTGCAAAACAAGGGCTGTGCAAATTTTGCCTGCTGTAAGAATATTGCAACAGTTAAGTGTAATGTAGGTACATTAGCAGAAAGCTTTCTTGTGTTAAATTTTGAGTTATTGAACTTGCATGCTAAATATCCACTTTTTAATATGGACGTGTTCTGACGTCCCACAGTCTCAGCTTGTCCGACAAAACAGCCGTTGGATGTCAGAGCAATCTCGGACAAGAGACAGGGTTGAGTCCTTCTGTTCTTTCCAACATAGGTTAACGTGTAGGATGAAGTTTCTTATCAATAAAAGAAGAATGCTATCAAAATGAAATTTTACAGTCATATGCATCAAGGTTTGAACAATTAAAAAAAAAGTCTGAAATTCGACCCCTTACACTAAATCTATCGTTTAAGATCACATAAAAAGAGATTGTTATACAAGGCTCTTAGATGGAACACTTCATCTTTTGGACACATATATTCTTATTTAACACTGGAAGTATGCACTGTAAATTTCCTTTAACACAGTTTGTTTTACCAGTCAAAATTGTTGATGCTGTGATGATGAGAAAAACTAGAGGCTCTAAAGAGCCTGTGTCGCTCACCTTGGTCTATGTGAATGAAAGGAAGCAGATGGATGCATGACAAAATTGTGGTTTGGTGATCATGATGTGTTTGTACATCTTACTTTACTTAACAGTCTTGCTGCTTACAATTATCTCTATCTCTAATGAACTTGGCCCAGTAGTTTCAGTGGAAAATGTTAATAAAAATTTACAAATTTTATGAAATTGTTAAAAATTGACTATAAAGGACAATAACTTCTTAGGGGGTCAATTGACCATTTCGGTCATGTTGACTTATTTGTAAATCTTACTTTGCTGAACATTATTGCTATTTACAGTTTATCTCTATCTATAATAATATTCAAGATAATAACCAAAAACAGCAAAATTTACGGAAAATTACCGATTTAGGGGCAGCAACCAAACAACAGGTTGTCTGATTCATCTAAACATTTCAGGGCAGATAGATGTTCACCTGATAAACAATTTTACCCATGACAGATTTGCTCTAAATGCTTTGGTTTTTGAGTTATAAGCCCAAAACTGCATTTTACCCCTATGTTCTATTTTTAGCCGTGGCGGCCATCTTGATTTGATGGTCGGGTCACCGGACACATTTTTTAAACTAAATACCCCAAAGATGATTGTGGCCAAATTTGGATTAATTTGGCTCAGTAGTTTCAGAGGAGAAGGTTTTTGTAAAAGATAACTAAGATTTACGAAAAATGGTTTAAAATTGACTATAAAGGGCAATAACTTTTAAAGGGGTCAACTGACCATTTCGGTCACGTTGACTTATTTGTAAATATTACTTTGTTGAACATTATTGCTGTTTACAGTTTATCTCTATCTATAATAATATTCAAGATAATAACCAAAAACAGCAAAATTTTCTTAAAATTACCAATTCAGGGGCAACAACCCAACAACGGGTTGTCCGATTTATCTGAAAATTTCAGGGCAGATAGTTCTTGACCTGATTAACAATTTTACCCCTGTCAGATTTGCCCTAAATGCTTTGGTTTTTGAGTTATAGCCAAAATCTACATTTTACCCCTATGTTCTATTTTTAGCCATGGCGGCCATCTTGGTTGGTTGGCCAGGTCATCGGACACATTTTTTAAACAAGATACACCAATGATGATTGTGGCCAAGTTTGGTTTAATTTGGCCCAGTAGTTTCAGAGGAGAAGGTTTTTGTAAAAGTTAAAAACGACGACGGACGACGGACGACGGACGACGGACGGAAAGTGATGGGAAAAGCTCACTTGGCCCTGTGGGCCAGGTGAGCTAAAAATTTGCTTGGGAATGAATTTATAATGATTTTTTCGGATATTTCAAAATAGTTTTTGGAATATGGGATATTTGTAAAAAATATTTATTGGGATATTAGGGGTAAACATTATAGGGATACGGGATATTGGGATAAAAACTTAATGGGATATGGGATATTGATACCCCTCTAAACAAGCCTCGTTAGTCTTGTATTATTTTAGTTTTATTTTCTTGTGTACAATTTGGAAATTAGTATGGCGTTCATTATCACTGAACTAGTATATATTTGTTTCGGGGCCAGCTGAAGGACGCCTCCGGGTACGGGAATTTCTCGCTACATTGAAGACCTGTTGGTGACCTTCTGCTGTTGTTTTTTTCTATGGTCGGGTTGTTGTCATGCTTCAGTAATTCCCTATATATGCAACCAAATTCCCCAGAAAGCCCCCCCCCCCCCCCCCCTAAATCCGCCTCTGTGGACCCTTGTGGTATACGAGATCTGTCTCTTAAATTATACATTTTACTTTTAATTGCTAAATGGAATCCTAAATTGAATCAAGAGTTTCAACTTGGATTAAACTTTATCCTTGTAAAAACAATTTCCTGTTTTGTGATCTATTTTGTAACATTACTTTGTGAAATAGACTATAAAAATAACAAATTTGAAATATAGACTAAAAACGTGTTACCTTTGTTATTCAAATCATTTCAGTTTAAAGAACCCTATTATATCATTGTATATATTTAGTTATAATTATTTACTGGGATTTTCGACATATTTCGCTGAAGAGGGTAGTAAAGGGTTATTTTCGTGCAACGATTTTGGCCTATATTTTATTTCACGTGTAGCCGTGAAATATGTTCGTTATTCACCGTGTTTCGTGAAATCGGTAAAAAGATAAACGTGCAAGACATTTTTAATTGTAAAATGGCTATTTTATTTCGCGCTCTTCCGTGCAGATACTCCTTTATGCCCCTCGCCGAAACTTCCTGATTTTCAGTTTGTTATATTTATAGTTCAGTATACCAGTATATATACATATTAAGATCTCATATGCACCAAACAAGTTTTTATAATATTGCATTGATCATGTTGATTACCGAAATTTAATATTTCAATTTAGACTCAAAGTTACTGTTTATTTTTGTGTTATATTTTTTTTATAAATAAGATGTAGCGTCTATAGACACAAAAGAAATACTCTTAGTGAACTGGATCATGATTAATCGAGTATATGCACCTAATTAAGGTATGTTCTTTTATGATTATCGATATTATTGTTTTCTACTCATGTTTTATTGTAAGATAGCCTGTGTCGTATATTCGAAATTCGAGAAAGCAATTTTGGAAATGAATATGTGGCCAGAATACAACTGGGGAACTGAGGTGGGGGGAAACACAAAGACCGCATGAAAATAAATAGTCTGTCATTGGAAAAAGATGCATGAAAATTAATATGCAGGAACTATAGTTGTGGAAAAAAACATACAGAGATCCACCGAATGAAAATACCTCCATGCACTAAAGGTCAAAGGTCATTTCCTTGAAAAGAAAATAATGAAATTAAAGCCTAAACAAACACATCTTGTTCCTATAATTAGGTTATCGAAAAGAAATGTGTTAAGTTGTAAGGGTCTTGTAAATGGATTTGCCTGTCATATCCGAAGGAATTATCGGTGGCACGAAAGGGGCGTCATTCCCTCAAACTGAAGAAAAACCAGCGTAGCTAGACAAAAAAATAAATGCTCCGCAGGGTGCACCTTGATACGACCGCACAGGTCGAACCCTGAACAGTTGTGGCAAGTATGGACACAACATTCAAGCTTGATACAGCTCTGAATTTGGATTGTGATTAAATATTTGACACAGCATAGGTTTCTGACACAGAATGAATGTGGTCGAAGAACTTAAAAAAAAATTGGAAATTTACCTATTGTGGTCCAATATCCTAAATCTAAATACATGGTTAGATTCAGCATATCAAATTAAAGAACCCCAAGAATTCAATTTTTGATTAAATCAAACAAAAGTTTAATTTTGGAACCTTTTGACCTCAATGTGGACCAATTTGATAATAGGGCCAAAAAAATCAAAAATCTCAATACATGGTTAGATTCAGCATATCAAAGAACCCGAAATATTAAATTTTTGTTGAAATCAAACAAAGTTAAATTATGGACCCCGATTTGGACCAACTTAAAACTGGGCCCATAAACAAAAATCTAAATACATGTTTATATTGAGCATATCAAAGAACCCCAAGAATTCAATTTTTGTTTAAATGAAACTAAGTGTAATTTTGGACCCTTTGGACCTTAATGCAGACAAAATTGGAAAACAGGACTAAACATTAAAAATCTAAATACACGGTTAGATTTGGCATATCAAAGAACCCCAATCATTCAATTTTTCATGAAATCAAACAAAGTTTAATTTTGGACCCTTTGGACCTCAATGTGGACCAATTTAAAAACAGGGCCCAAAAATCCAAACACTTAAGTTACACGGTTAGATTCAGCATATTAAAGAACCCCAAGAATTCAATTTTGGTGAAAATCAAACTAAAGTTTAATTTTGGACCCTTTGAACCTCATTGTGCACCAACTTGAAAACAGGGCCCAGAATCCAAAAACTTAAAACATGGTTAGATTCAGCAGTTTAAAGAACCCTAAGAATTCAAGAATAAAACCTCATTGAAATTGGTCAAGAAATAAGCAATTTATACAAATTATTAGAAAAATATTGTTTTTGACCCCTAATTTCTGAACAGTAAGGGCCAAAACAAATCCCAACCTTCCTTTTTTTGGCATAGAACCTTGTGGTACAATTTCAGAAAGATCATACATTTACACACAAGTGATTGTCTGAAAACTAGAAAAATGCTTATTCGGACCCCTTTTTAGGGGCCCCCAATTCATAAACTGTTGGTACCATAACCCCTTTCAAAGAGATCCATTCACTTAAACTAAAGTTATTGTGCGAAAACCTAGTGTCTACGAATGACAATGACGACGTCAAAGTCATACCAATATACGACCGCAAATTTTTTTTGTGGTCATATAAAAATTGGTTACAGGTTAAAAGACAAAAACCTTTTGGAAATCTGGGTCCTTAGTGCTCTTCAACTTCGTTCTTAATTTAACCTCTAATCTTTTTTGGTTTGAGTGTCACTAATTTGTCTTTTGTTAGCAAAATGATATACCATGTGAGGGGAAAAATTGAGACGTGTAATAACATTAATTATAGTAAATTGTATATGATGACATAAGTAATAAGCCTTTTCAGGAATTATTTTTGGAATTCCAAATTTTTCTTACAATTATTTGAATAAGGCTAAAATGAATTTAAATCACTGTCATCGTCTGTCCGATTGACTACTAGACTAACTTCTGAACACATTTACAGTGCTTATCCAGTGACCTTTGGGGTATCACAATAGCAATGGCTAAATCAGATTACCAAATTGCAGTTTGATTTCTTCTCCCACAAACTGACCAACTGGTAAAATATTTTAGCAGATTGCTCAAGTGAAATGTTGTTAGTATGAAGTGAGTGCTGAAAATTCAAAAGTCATACTTACCATCCAGATGCAGTTAGTTGATATCTTTGTAATTCTTTTCAAACAAACAAAAATGACTTACTATAGTATGAGTCACTGAATAAGAAGGTATAATTTTGACATGGAAACTTTTATCATAAATAGATTTTATAAATAAATAGTTCAAACCATTGTTTTGTAGATGTATATTTTATAGCTTTGTCTTCTAAGACAAAGTTATTTGTGTAATTATGATTGTATAATATTTTCTATACAAATTACTGATCTGGAAATAATTTTTATTGAGTTATTGTACACTAAAAAATTCATCAATGATACCTGGCTTCTGATTTTGCCTACAATTTTTTTCAAAATTTTAATCATCTTAAAAATAAATTTCATTGTTTCTTTTCAAAACAGAGGATAAAAGTTTAATAATTATAAAAGTAATGTTACAAACAAATTAAATGAGGAAAGTTGATATTTGTCAGACAAAAATTGGTACAACATTTTGCTGATTTTCAGTAATGTAAATTATTTCCCTTTAATGGTAGCAGATAAGTAATTGCTTTAGAAAAAAAAATCCAAATTACAATTATGCACTAACTTGTTTTTGGAAAACGGAGCTTTTAATTATAGACTTACAAAACAATGTTTTCAACTATTTCTTTATAAAATCTATTTATGATAGAAGTTTCCATGTCAAAATTAGACCTTCTTATTCAGTGACTCATATTATAGTAAGTCATTTTTGTGTTTGAAACAAATGACAAAGATATCAACTAACTGGATCTGGATGGTAAGTATTACTTTTGATTTTACAGCACTCACTTCATACTAACAACATTTCACTTGAGCAATCTGCTGAAATATTTTACCAGTTGATTACTTAGTTGGAGAAGAAATCTAACTGCAATTTGGTAAACTGTTTGAGCCATTGCTATTGTGATACCCCAAAGGTCACTGGATAAGCACAGTAACATAATTTTTTTATCTGTACTTTAGTTGGGAGTGACAAGTTCATGTTTCAGTTGTCATCTTAATTTAGAACCAGGTGCTCCGCAGGGCGCAGCTATATACGACCCCAGTGTTTAAACCCTGAATAGCTTGGGCAAATTTGGTCACAATATTCAAGCTTGATTCTGTCTGAATTTGGATTGTGATCACATTTTTGATATAATATAGGTTTTTGTCACAAAATTAATATGGTCAAAGATCTAACAAATCTATTGAAAAATACTGTGCAATTGAAGATTTCTTCTTGAAACTTCTTTGAAAAAAAAGGAAGCCCTTCAAAAAATTTAACACAAAAAATCCCCCCCAACTTTTTGAACCCCTCTTGGAGCAATAACCCTTAAACTCAATCCCATGCTTTCCATTGTAGTATTGAACCTTGCTTGTAGTACAATTTCAGAGAGATCCATACACTTGAAACTAGAAACATGCTTCTTTTTGGTCCTTTTTTGGCCCGTAATTCCTACATATTATGGGCAATTAACCCAAAACTTAATCCCAGCCTCCCCTTTGTTATATGGTACATTGTGGTACAATTTCAGAGAGATCCATGCAATTACACATAAGTTAATGTCTTGAAACTAGAAAAAGCTTGTTTTGACCCCTTTTTGGCCCTTAATCCCTAAACTTTGGCTCAGCATAACCCCTAAAATGAATGCAAACCTTCTACTTGTGGATTTAAACCTTGCGGTATGATTTCAGAGCAATTGATATACTTCTACACAAGTTATCATCCTGAAACCTGAAAAATGCCCCTTTTGGGCCCCTAATTCCTAATCGGTTGGGACCATCATCCCCAAAATCAATCCCAACTTTCCTTTTGTGGTATTGAACCTTCTGAAAAAATTTCATGAAGATCTATTCACTTAAACTAAAGTAATTATCCGGAAACCAATGTGTCTTAGGATGTCGACGCAGACGACGTCATCATACCATTATACGATCCCAAAACATTTTTGGGGTCGTATAAAAAAGCAAGCTATACTTATGTAAAGATTAAGAAATATGACACTGACTCTTTCAAATGATTTTTTTAAGGTAAGCAAAAGAAAATGTGCACATGAAAGATCAATGGAGCAATCCATGATGACAGAAAACAAAAGACCGACTACTGAACTGGGTAATACAAGAAAACAGATGGATGATGATTACAAACTAAAACAGTGTTCTTCCGAAAATACTTTGAAAGATATTGATGCTTTACAACTGATACTATACCAAAAAGATAAGCATCTGCTATTTATACTCGAAGAAAACTTCATAATACGGAATCTTTTAAATCAGCAGATAACATCTCTTCTAGAAGAAATCAAAGAGAAAGATAGCATGATCAAACAACTTCAAATCACAATTGAACAATTTGACAAGTTCCATGAGGTGAAAAAAGAAAATACCCTAAATGGGTTGACTGTTAAGCTAGATACAGTCATTGGTGAAATTAGTGGCATGTGTTATACAATAAATGAACTGTTGGTTAAAGTAAGGAGAAATAGCAGTATATCAGATACCAAAAATATAACACTCAACATTAGACAGAAGGGAATTTTGCAGATTTCTACAGAAGAATAGATTAAAAAAGTTTTTTTTCACAGTTTATTTTCCTTAGACGTATAATACTGCTATGGTATATATGCTGTTTGATACTAAATTTTAAATACAAACTACTAACCACGTTAAATGAAATATTTTTTTAAATTAATTTTTTATTTTGAACATGTTGATAGTAAAATTTCCAATGTTGAAATTAAAATACCAATAAGTTTAACATGAAGTCATTCAAAATTTTCAAAATCAATGAACCATGACTGAAGGTGAAGGGCCAAATGATCTCAATGGAAATTAGATGTGGCAATGGTGATACATATACATGTACATACCTAATATAATTGACATAATGCTAATGTTCCCTATAAACTTACCCAATCAGAAACTAATACATGTTTACTATTATTTGGAAATCAATATACCTAGTGTAAGGGGCAAGGCCAAACAATCTCCATAAAAATGAGATGTGCCAATGCTAATACAAGTGAATACTAAATATCATTGGCTTACCTATAATCTATAATACTAAAATAACAAGGTCCAATTTGTAAGCCGTCATCGGGTAAAAACGACAAATCAAAGAATTCAACTTTATATATAGCTAATATAGGACAATGGTGTAGATTAAAAATTATCTGTACGTTCCGCATCTGACAGGCGCACCACCAAACGGAGTATTTAAGATTTTGCTATATACACGGGTCATTTTCACAGGGTTGACACTACTAAATTCAATCATTGTCAAATTGTTCCCTATTGTAGTATTTCAATCAGTAAGACTTTCTAAGATAACAATACGAATTCTTAAAATGTGGACTTGAAATAAGGCATATAGGTACAGTTTTCAATTTGTTAGCGGGCATGACGTAATACAGCGAATAAAAGAATTCAACTTTATTTATAACTAATATAGGACAATGCTTTAAAAAATACTGCATTCCAGGACCTTTTGTTTTCCAAATAATTAATATTATCAATAATTGATAAGTTCCAGATTGACGGGTTCAAACAGAAAGAGTTTGAAAGCAGAGAAAACTGTGTATCTTATAATCGGCATGACTTTATCAGATGACAATACCAATACTTAAATAAGGCTTACGCATAGTTATATACTGTAATTCAGTCACGGACCCCAATATCACGGGTGTGTTCTAGTGATTCCCTTTAAACTGACCTAATCACTAACTTATACATGTAAATTAAGCAAAAGTTAATAGACCATGACTGAGGGGGAGGTCAAATAATCTCCATGGAAATGGGATGTGTCAATGCTTGTATAACTGAGACCTTTAACTGCATACCAAATATCATTTACCTACTTCTAATGGTTCTATATAAACTGACCTTTATATCAAAAACTAATACCTGTAAATTATGCAAAAGTTTCAAAGTCAGTAGACCATGACTGAGGGGGCAGGGCCAAATAATCTTCATGAAAATGAGATGTGATAATGATAATACAACTGCATACAAAATATCATTGACCTATCATTAGACAAACCTAATCAAAAACTAATACATTGTTGATGACGCCTGGGACTTCTGAATGGCAGATCAAGAAATTTCCATAAAAGGGGGAGGGTCACTAACTGCCCCAAGAGTGGGTGTGCACCAGTCATGCTTCAATGATTTCCTATATTATCAACTAAACTTATCCCACAAAAGAGAAGGGGTCAATCAGAAATACACACAAAAGACACTTGTAATATCCTGTGAATTCAATAAATATATTTATTATTATGATTTTATTTACCTTAAATTTCAAGACACACCTTGCAGTAGCTGAGTTGTCATATTTATGGATAAATTTGTCATAGAAGAAACAATAAGTATATAAATTAAAATCTTGACTTTTTAAGAAAAGATGGGACACATTTTACTAAATTTGCTAGAATAATAAAGCAATTGAAGTGCTTGAGAGCACTGAAGGACAAAGATTGCTTTCACTTTGTTATTTTGTGAATTTTTAAATAAAACATTGAATTGTAGTTTGCTAGGCAAATGAAAAATTAGTTGAGTTGGGGTTATCTCCAATTGTTCATGATTGTACATATGTAGTTTAAGTTTCTTTTTTATATAACAGATTCATAAACCATGCAATACTTTTGTAATTTTTAATAAAAAAATGTTTTCTTGACAGGTATTTTAATTCAATTACTGATTATATTGTTATAATATATCAAAATTTCTCTAATTTTGATCAATTTATCCCTTTCTGCACCCACTGTTAAAAAATGTAATCAACATGTGGTTCATTTGATCTCAGATCTTCATTGGTTAAAATCCAATAATGGTGTCGAATTTTCTTGCTTGTGTCTGAATTTCCTATTGTGACTGCATAAAAAAGACGACCATGCCTAATGACGTTACATAGAAAGAACACACCTTTTTGCAGATCATTCAAAAAGAAGGAACAATCTTGACTCATATTTTTTTTTTAATCATTTCCACCACCAAATCTGGTGTAATATGATATTTATCCACTCTCTAGGGTTAACTTTTAAACATTTAAAACACTCTGCAAGCCTCAGATTTTAAATTTGAATATTTAACTGTCTCGAGTGGATAAATTTTGTATCACACTGGATGCAGTTGTACAATCTGTATATATATATAGATTCTACCACTGCGTCGAGTGTAATACGATATTTATCCATTCGATACAGTCAAATTTTCAAATTTAAAACATGAGGCTTGCCGAGCGTTTTAAATATTTAAAATTTAACTGATGAGAATGGATAAATATCGTATTACACGAGATTTGGTGGTGGAATCTGTTTCTCTAATGATTTTCTAACATTATGCAGGCAAACTTATTCCTTCATTTCGAATGATCTGCAAAAAGATGTGATGTCATCAGGCATGGTCGCCTTTTTTCATGTTGTCACAATAGGAAATTCAGAGGAAAGCAAGAAAATTCATCGTCATAATTGGATTTTAACCAATGAAGTACTGAGATCAAACAAACCACACGTTGATTAAATTTTTTTATACAATGGGTGCAGAAAGGGATCAATTAACGAAAAATTAGAGAAATATATATATAACATATGGGTTACATATCAACAATAAATTGCATGGCATTGACTGGATAAGAACTAATATGATCACTTCACTGCACTATTTTGTTTGAACTATCAAAGTAGTGATATAGATATCATATCTGAAGCAAAGGCTTTTGATTGCATTCACCAAAAAATAAGCATAAAACAACATAATGACAAACTCCTATGCTCTGGAATTGAATTACCAACTTTAATCCTCAAAATTGAACAAAATTAAAAACAATTTTAAATTCCAGTATCATTTATTCATTTTCTTGCTTTTCGTTTTCTTATCTTTTGTATTAAAGGTTTTCTTTCCTTTTGATTGTCCTTTAGGTTGTCCCTTTGTTTTCTCATCAAATCTGAAATGATTTTGTTTGCTTGATGTCTTCACATGTTTATTTTTTCTGTCACTCAAATGTTGAAATGGATCAGTCTTCTTATTGGTACTTCTGAAGCTCAGTTTCGTATTATCCCTTACAGGTTTTGGTCCAGATTTATAGGCCTTCCTTTCTTTACTGATTATCATCTGTTATAAAGTTAAGGAATTATATAAAAAAAAAACATGCTCATATAATTTTTTTTGGCAATTTGAAGATCATGCCTTATTTGAAATGTATGTTGCTATAAATATATTTGTATCACATTATTACTTCATTGAGGTACCCAAAAATGTAAACTGTAATCAGAATTTGTTTCGAGTATGATCTTCACATTGAAAACAAAAATTGAACCAATTTCACCAAGATCAAAAGGTATTTTTGTACTCAAAGGGGTTTGATAACATCATAAAGTAAAATAGATCCTTATTTGCATTTGTTCTTGTCTAGAAATGATGTAGTCTTTAAGAGGATTCCAGAATTGTGGACTTAACTTTTACATAATATACACATACATATGAATATTAACATAATGCATTTTTACTTGGCAATGGAACAAGGTACAAATTGGATTATCTCCCATTTACCAGTACTAAGCACAATTCAGATATTTCAGTAAAAACTAGTTAACTGTACCTTAAGCCTATATCTAATATGTGAAGCCCTTGCTTTAAAGTTTCTGTCAACAGCAAGTTGATCAGGAGTGGTATACATTACACCGTATATCATGCTAACATGAATCTTGATTTCAAATTTCAGAAAACCTTGATTTGTAGTTTCAGATAAAATGCAATGAAAATTTAATGTATGGCCATCAAGTATAAGAATATAGAAGTATTTGATAAACAGGAGCAACCAATCTGAAAACACATAGTAAAGCAGTGTCACCATGAAGGTCAATTTCAAGTTTCAGGAAGCACTTCTTAGTAGTATATATAACTCGCATCCATTGTATATATTTTTTCCTTCTCAACTTGACAAGAGTAAAATTTTTAATGTAAGAATGAAAGTCTTTTATTCGAAACTATTATAAAATACACAAATCATAATAAACTACAGGTTAAAAAAAGGATACTTTTTCTTTCTGTTTCTGTGCTGCTTTCACATCACATCACATAACCCTGAGTTGCCTCCCCTTTAATTGACTCTCATGGACCTTCAAGGCAAACATAACACCATCATTTTCTGTAAAATATAAAACACACACAGGGCCATAAAAAAGATTACGTTTGTTTGCCCTAATCCTACATACCCAATAAATCTTTTTTGTCCTGATTTATAAGTTTTTTCAAAATCAGACAGACCAAGAGGCTAAAAAACATTTGATGCTTTAATTTCTCTTTGTCAAAAAAGAAAAGAAAATGCCTACCTACCTACCCACTGTTTCAACCTTTGGGTAGGGTTTGGACAATCAGTATTGTGTATAATTTCATTACATTTGGTTGATTCTAAATAAAGTTAGAGAAAGGACCAATTTCTGGACAAACAGATGTATGGATAAACAAACATTGGACATACAGTTGGACGTTCAGACTGACAAGGCTAAAACTTAATGGGTCCCTTGCTACAAAGGGAGCATTACAACATAACAAAAGTAATGTGAATCAGTTTACAACACACTCTGTAAGTGGGGATATTATAACAACAGCTTAGTAAATGTCATTTTCATGTAACATTTCATTGTTAATCAACTATAAATCATCAGACAAACTGAAATCTTTGCAAATTCAGGATTAATCATTGTATAAATTGTTACTCATCTTTAACTGTATGTATAAATATGTATTAAGGTTTACCAGTTCCAAGATCTGAAGTAAATTCTCACTTTGAACTCTATATATCCAATACCCTTTCCTGTGCCAGTTTTATTATCTCTTATAATTCGGACATTTTCTATTTCTCCACAATCTTCAAAATGTTTCCATACTTCATTTTCTGTTATATCTAGAAAAATCAGAAATTCATTTCATGTAAATGACAACTTATTTAAATCTCCCAGAAGAATTCAAGCACTTATTTTTTATAAGGTTTAGACCTCAGATGTAACTTCGATGGCTGAGTGGTTTAAGTAGTTACCACTGTAATCAATAGCCAGTCAACACTGAGGTTGTGAGTTCTAACTCGGCTGGTACACTCGACTCCAATCTTAATTGACTAGGATGGTCAGTTTTCCTATCGGAGGTCATGGTTTCTTTGGGCACTTGAGCTTCCTTCACCAATCAACACTGACCGCCACAAAATAGCCTAAATCGGGTGCTTAAAAGTGGGGTTAAAACACCAAAAATCAAATCAAATTTTTTTTTATATAAAAACTAACGTCACAATGTGTGAAAACACCTCACAATCACACATAATTTGTTTGTTGTAAGGTTTTATAATGCTTTCAGGTAGAATTGCCCTTGAAAATTAAAAGTACTCAAACTCTCAAACTCCCTATGATCATAGTACTCTAAACATGTTTGATGAAAATTTGATGCAGTCTTTAATGATGGGGCATATGCATGCATTACTATCCTAATTATGTTTCTGCTTGTTTATAAATTACAGTTTTTTTCTATTGATAAACTGAACATATTGATGCAATTTACGAATCCAATAGGGTTACACAAAATGATTCGAGTGTTGTTTACTGATGATCTTGTCCTTTGACCTATGGTCTTAAAATATGTTGACACATTTGATGAAGATAAGAGGCATGACTGGTTAATAAACTAGACTTTTTAGGAGAAACAGTTACAGATAAAACAAGAATGTGTCCAAAGTACATGGATGCCCCATCCCCACTATCATTTTCTATGTTCAGTGGACCGTGATAATGGGGTAAAATTTCTAATTTGGCATTAAAATTAGATAGATCATATCAATGGGAACATGTGACTTCAACTTCATCAAAACGACCTTGACCAAAACTTTAACCTAAAACGGGACAGACAGACAAACAGACAGACAGAGGAACCGACGCACATAATGAAACCATAATGCCCATAAATGGGGGCATGTGTGGAACTTAATAATAAATTAATACTTGTGAGAAATCGTAGTTTATAAGGAACAATTCTTGTTTGAATTCGGGGCCTTTTATAGCTGACCATGCGGTATGGGCTTTGCTCGTTATTGAAAGCCGTACGGTGACCTATAGTGGTTATTTTTGTGTCATTTTGGTCTCTTGTGGAGAGTGGTCTCATTGGCAATCATACCACATCTTCTTTTTTAAATATAAATGTACTGTTTTTGATTTTAAATGGATGAACATTTATCTTTTAATTTTATACTGTAAGAATAGAGCTGCATAGCATTGTTGAACTATCCGCTAAAGTATATATAGTATGTATTCGTATTTAAAATGAAATACAAAACGAAACGTGTATGATAAAATATCAAGAAATTAAGGATGACTAAATGCATGTACAAGAAGAATCTCACCTTTTTATCGATACATTTAAATGATTTAATGAATGAACACTTTTTTAAAAACTGTTTGTTTCTATTTACATAGATATAGGAAGATGTGGTGTGAGTGCCAATGAGACAACTCCCCGTCCAAATAACAATTTATAAAAGTAAACCATTAAAGGTTAATGTACGGCCTTCAACACAGAGCCTTTGCTCACACTGACCAACAAGCTATAAAAAGGACACCAAAATTACTGGTGTAAAACCACCAAAACGGGAAAACCAACGATCTATAAATATTTACAATATACAATGTATAATTTACGTTCGTTTTTCAACCGAGAATAGCAGAACCTAATGAAGTATATCGTTGGAGTTTATAAACTACATTCAATCATCCCCTGTGCCATGATTGGCCATCTCCGTTTTTCTTAACAAAGCATGGTTGGTTACATGTTATAAATTTACTAACAATTTCTGGATTTTTTTTTTTCTCAAGTAAACGGAATCAGAAAAAAATCACTATCCTATGTCGAATACATAAAACATAAAACAAAGAATGTGAAAAGTGTTTGTAGTAAAGTACGGTTTCATTTTTCAAGTACAACGTTAATTCATCGGGTCC
Source organism: Mytilus galloprovincialis (assembly GCA_037788925.1). Taxonomy (NCBI): domain Eukaryota; kingdom Metazoa; phylum Mollusca; class Bivalvia; order Mytilida; family Mytilidae; genus Mytilus; species Mytilus galloprovincialis. The sequence goes on along the minus strand of CM075334.1, from coordinate 16,120,469 downwards.
ATTGAGTAAATGAAAAGGCAGGATAAGCAGCTTGGGGGGGGGGGGGGGGGGGGGGGGGGGAGTCAAATGAAAAAAAAAAATGAGTTTTTTTTTATCCTACATTGAACTTTTGATGTCGTCCCTTGATCTAGAGGAGACATTTAAATTGAAGATTTAGTTATGAAAACTGTTAAGATTTTAAAGTTAAAACTTTACGGCCAATTTCAGAAAATTATAAAACTTATGAATTTCACATGCACATTTATAAAAGCTAGAATTGTGATTGGAATCATGTATGCGAATACGACGATGGAAGTTTTAAACGACCTTGACCAGCTACGTGAATATTGATCAGTCCATTCAACGTTATAGTACCACCATGTAGAACGCCACATGCGGGGTGTCGGCTATGTTTGACATGGGGTGGCAATTTTGAAGCGACGAAAAAGTAAGAAGGTAAGTTCAAGCATCAAAATTTCTTATTTCTAGAACTCTCAGTACCATATAATGTATTGCACGGAAGGAACCGCAACATAATCTATTTCCTGAAAGCAGAAGCAGTCGTTTTCAGTGCTCAGTTTTTTCAAACACCTCGCCCTAGTTTTCCGTGTTGCAGATTTTGAGGCTTTATATGCAAATTTCGGTATAAAAAACTACTTTACACAGCCATCCCCCGTATCATTTATATAGAATTGTATTCCTCTTATTGACTTATACCAAATACCAGTTTCTTAGTTAAAAGTTATTGGTTTTAAAACTGTTATTCATCAAAATATAAAGTGTCGCTCGGGGTGTCAGATTTTGCGTCGCAAGGGGTAGAGGCTTGTCATAAAAAGAAATACATATTTGCTTGTAAATTAGTCTTCATATGATACATTTTATTTCAAACACATCTACTTTACCATGACAAAACAAGGATTTTTCATTTTGCCTGTTTTTGGTCTTATAAAATATATGCTTTTGATTTCATTCACATCTACTTTACAATGACAAAATAAGGGTTTTTCATTTTGCCTGTTTTTGGTCTTATAAAACATGTGCTTTTGATTTCATTCATAGTAATAAAAAAAAATGCTTAAAATATTTAGTTTTCGTAAACGATTTCTTTCCCTTTTCAGTCACTATTATGGTAAAAAAAAGTCAAGGCTATGGCTCAATAAACCAAAACATCACAAAATAGTCCTCAATATAAGATATGCCTGAAGCCTCCACCAGCCAAAATGCATCATAGTTCATCACCAGGTTCATCTAAAAAGCACTCGTGCACGTTGCAAAAATCCATTACTCCTAAAAGAATTAGAACACTCTATCCAATGAAACACTCACCGGCATTTTTTCAGCGAATGACAACACAACTTCAAGTAATCCTGAAGACGATGATACTACAATTGTAAATGAGAAAACAACGACTTGTACACAATATACAACGGAACAGGTTTACAAGAAAAAATGATTCAAGACAGTTATTTCGTTCGTAATCGCCCAGCTAGAACTATCCGTTTTCTGTTACACATATATCATATCATATCTACTTTGAAGGTCTACGCTGACTATATACCTATATCTAAACGAACCGGAATTAAATAAAATTTGAAAAATTTGATGTAACCTGTGTTTTTCTAGGTTGAATTTCTGTTACATTTTTGTTCATATTTGTGTAGGTGTGTTTGAATTAAAAAGTATCAGATAGAGATCGATTTATAAGAAAATGTATTCTTTTTTTTATGACAAGCCTCTACCCCTTGCGACGCAAAACCTGACACCCCGAGCGACACTTTATATTTTGATGAATAATAGTTTTAAAACCAATTAATTTTAACTAAGAAACTGGTATCTGGTATAAGTCAATGAGAGGAATACAATTCTATATAAATGATACGGAGGGTAGCTGTGTAAAGTAGTTTTTTATACCGAAATTTGCATATAAAGCCTCAAAATCTGCAACACGGAAAACTAGGGCGAGGTGTTTGAGAAAACTAAGCACTGAAAACGACTGCTTCTGCTTTCAGGAAATAGATTATGTTGCGGTTCCTTCCGTGCAATACATTATATGGTACTGAGAGTTATAGAAATAAGAAATATTGATGCTTGAACTTACCTTCTTACTTTTTCGTCGCTTCAAAATTACCACCCCGTGTCAGACATAGCCGACACCCCGCAAGTGGCGTTCTACACGGTGAGTACATGTGTTCTATTTTCGCAGTTTTGAGGTCGAAGGTTTGAATTGACCAATGAAAACGTTCGTTCCTTAGAGAGTTAATCTAATAAAGTTTGTTTGACTGATTATGTCGACGACCTTTCGCTAAGCTCGGCCGCAGTTAGGTGTATCATACATTCTCTTGCAGTAGTATAACTTATAGGCCTATGAACCTTAATCAAACCACATGTATCTTTAGATCTATACAAAGGACGAAATAAACACATGTCTGTGGATATTTCAATATTCGCCAAACCAAGATATCTTAAGAACATAGAATAAGGACAAGCTAAAGACTGCCCCTTGGATACCATCACCTCATCTCCAGCTCTATACTGGTCGGTCTTACTCTTCCTAATTTTAAGTACCAAATAACCTTCTTTTATAGTGACATCATTGCATTTCAATTGACTCAATTCACTTAAACGTAGAAAAGCACTAAAACTTAACAAAATCATGACAAGATCTCGTACAACTGTTAAATCATTGGAATATGATACATTCTACATAAATCAATTAAAATATCTTTAGACACTGGATCTTTCTTATTGACGGGTTTTTTTTGCGGTTCGCTTAGCAGACTCGAGTAAATTTTTCACAAATGTGTTGCTAGTTGGATCTAACTGACCACAAATTTCGTGAGCCCACTTAACGGAGTAAAAAGCAGTGTTAACAGTACTAAATGTACCACCATTATCTAATAAATGTACAAAATATAAAGCTAGATGAATTGGAGATGCTGGCAAAGAAAGCAAACTATGTTCTATACAAAATCTTTTCCATTTCATAAAACCGTAATAATATTTTTTATCAGTACTTTCACTTCTGGCATCTAGTAACCGTGTAGATAAACTCCTCACTAAATTATGTAACGAATGTCCCTCTTCAATTCCACTGTCCTCCACGGCTTCGTGCACAAACTGCTCGATGTTTAAACCTGTTCCAAAGATAAAAACACATCAATAAAGTATTATCTTAAATGCAAGCATCGTTAATGTTCCTTGTTTCCCAAATAAACCATTATTACCTCTCCCTGTAATAACAGAATTCTCTTCTGTCAAGAATTTTTTGTTGTTTATAAAACTTTTAAAATTCCCGTTTGATTCACACAATAACACTCAATAAGGTGCAGATTTCCAAAAAGGAACTACCAAAGTACCGTTTGCTTCGTCTTTCAAAAATTTTCTAATAACTTTACAAGCCAAATTAGGCGGTGGGACGACCCAATTGTTTTCACCTTTCCAATTTTGTTTAAAAGCATCTACTGCTTCTGTACAATTACACAAAAATTTAGATTTATCTGAATTAAATCTTGTACATTTAGTGTTATAGTCTGTGGCAAATCTGTCCACTGTATGAATACTCCATATATTATCTAAGCTATTAAAAACGTCAGTACTGATACCCCAGTCATCACAATCAGAGTATCTACTCAGATTGTCTGCCACTTTATTTTGGTCTCTAGGTATCCATTGTGTCGTAATTTTACAACTATTTTCAAAGCAAAGTGTGTGCAATTCACATGCTAAAACCTGAAGGTCTGTTTTCCTACTCCCGTTTTTTACTATGCTAGTAACATTTTTATTATCTGTATTAATTTGTAATGTCTGGTTTTTAAACAAGTGCAGAGAACTTTTAACTGTTCTATTGACTGCCTCGAGTTCACGCCATGTAGAACTCTTTTTTTTTTTTTTTTTTTTTTTTTTTTAACAACAAATATATACTTTATTCTAAAGATATCTTGTTACAATTATACTTCACTGTCCAAGCGCCAGAGGAGTATTCCTGTGAAAAAAACTTCTGAGTTGCCAGGAACATACTCAGAATATAATAAACAATATAACATAAACTATTACAATATATGCAAATTATTCTATTAAATCAGTTTCTTCAAATTTATGAAAAATACACTTTGAGAAATTATTTTGCTTTCATACATAACCCTTCTTAATTCCTTTATAAACAATTCATATACATCTATATATTTCAATTTTTGCTCTGAAACATAGTATGACTTGAAAATGCAAAAACCTAAAACTGTCAAAAAATAGTTAAAACCATAATAACCCTTATCTGATATTTTGTATCCAAAAACTAATTGTTTAACTGATACCTTATTTTTAAAATTGAGTTGTGCAAGAAGATGTTCCACTTTATTCCAAAAGTCTTTTAAAAAAGAACATGTTATAAAGAAATGGAAGTAATCTTCATCTTCTGTTTGACAAAAATTACATTTACTATCAGTAGAAATTTTCCTTTTAAATAGTAATTGCTTTGTGGGAATAATATAATTTAGCAGTTTCCATCTAAACATTTTCATCTTATTCTCTCTTAAAAATTTAAATATAAAATCGTTTACGAATGACATATTTGGCTTGCTATCTAACTTTAAATTTCTTGTCCAAATATTAATACCAATTGGCTGTGTATATTTTTGATCTACTAGACTATTATATAACATTTTATTATAGATATCTTTTGCTTGTATTTGTTTGTTTCCCCATCTCAAGTTATTCTTATTGATACTGATTTTACTCTTTACAGAGTTTTCTTTAATTAGAACTTGCTGCCATTCCTTTGGGATGGAAGATTTTAATATCGTAAACTCTGCAATCCAATTAGACTTATTGCTTAATTTTTCTAAAATAAAAACCTCTGATAACTTTCCCTCACGATCAAGTATGTCGTTGATATAAATCAACCCACTTGCTACCCAGTTTTGAAAGAACAAACTTTTGTTACAATGTTTAACGTATCTATTTCCCCAAATAATCTGTTTTCTAATATTTGAAAAATTATCTTTAAATTTTGTAAAACCTCCCCCTGTTTTCACCCTGCTTGAAATTACTTGCAAATAAAAGTCTGGTATATTTTCAAATTCTTTTAGTGATTTAACATTATCTAAATTCATGATAAAGACAAGATAATTTTTTCCCAGATTGTTGAAATATTTGGTAGGAATTATCTTCCAGTTCGGCATAGTGGTTGAATTAAATTTGGAAACCCATGAAGCTTTCAGTGATGTAAAATAGCTATCAAAATCAACCATTTTAACCCCCCTTTTTGATATTCGCCAATAAGTGTATTTCTTTTTACTTTGTCATTTTTACCTTCCCAAATATATTTAAAACAACAGCTTTCAATCTCTTTTATGTATTTGTTTGGAACAATACACGAAGTAGCCAAAAATGTAAATTTAGGTAAGATCAAAGATTTTATAATTAATATTTTTCCAATTGTAGTTAATTTTCTTTTTTTCCAAGCCTTAAGTAAGGATTTCATTTTATCAATTTTAGTTTCCCAATTTAACTTTTTACATTCGTTTTTGTTGTGACCAAAATAAATTCCTAATGCTTTAACTGGTTTGTCCGTCCAGCGTATTCCCTCGATTTTATCTTTACTATGTTTAAGCGCCCCTATCCTTATTCCTTCTGTTTTACTACGATTTAATCTCAGACCTGAGAAAGAACCAAACGTTTCTATTATATTCATAGAAACGTCGCACGATACTGGTGTTACCTAACGTTACACGCTTAAAGACGTTACTCAAATAAAAAAAAAAAACTCAAGTTAGATTGCACGTTATTCAGTTGACTCCAATTTTAACGGATTTTATAAACGAAATATGTTAAAAGTTTAGATTCATGTTTTTCTTAGATAATAGAAATTAAACTTTTAATAAAATTGAGACCATTTGATAAATTTACATTTTAATCATAAAAGCCATTAATTTCTTTTTATTCACTCTGCACGGCAACAGCGCTCATTGATACACTCTAGAATGTCGAGGTGGATTGACTCCGGTAAAGTTAGAATGGCAGTGCCATTGAGTTCAGCACAAATATATACTAGGGAATCAGCGGGAACAACAGCTGTTTTCTTTTCTATTAGTTTATACTGAAGAGGATCGGCCTGACGGTCATAGTAAAGGCCAGAAAACACTTCAGTTCCGCGAGGTAATCTTGTCCCCCAAGAATCGGTAGAGCTTTTGCTAAATGAATAAACATTAATCGGATTAACACTTCCGCGATTCGTGGACTAAAAAAATTATATATACGTATAGTGTATGTTAAATATAATCGATTTAGTTTTCCTAGTATTATTTTGATGCATTAAATAATGTTGTCTCCTTCCATTTTGTTTAGCTCTATTGTGTGTTTTGTTTTTATAAATCAAACCCTTTTGGCATTACGATTTCTTCAGGTACAAACATTTTTTTTTATATTTTAGTTATTATGGTTTTAAAATTGGCTTTTTCTTTTATCGTTCTATTCTTTACATTACACAATCATGTTTTATTTTAGTGTCCCTTATTGTGTCGCGGGTATTGTTACGTTAAAAATTTGTTTTTGCCCTAATTTTATTATAAAGGGTTGCATAAGTAAAACTTTTCGATATTATTGAATAATTGTGTGTTTATGTGTACTACATGTTGTCGATTTACAAAAAAGAACTCAATTATAAATGATCTGACGACTTGGGTGTATGAGGTAATAGTAGGAAGTAAAAATATAAATGAAAATAAGACAAAATAAATCTAAGTGTCCTTCTCAAAGAAGGAGACTAGATAATACTTCATGATAGCCCGATATCAATCATCACGAAAAAATGCCAAACACGAATTATACGTTAAAATGTTAAAGTTATTCACCTTTCATTCACATTCTTTGGGTCTCGCAAAATATTTTGTGTTTTTAAATCACATGAAATACAAGAACCCAATTTGGGCTGTTGTCCCTTGCCCAGTAAAGATTGTCAATACATTGGCCAATGACTTCACTACCAATTTGACTATAGATTTTAAAATTTGGTTAGAAATTTTATCTTTTATCCATTATTGACATCGTAGCTTCAGGAACTACTTTTACCTCATGTTAAGGGCCCAATGAATGGAGGTCAGGTGAATGTGAGACATATTATGTGAACATTTTACCAGTTGATAAATGTGTTTTTTCTCTTTTAATTGTAAGCGTGTTTACTTTGTATCTTTACAATTTTAAAATCTGCAAAAAGTGATAAAACCACTTGAATGGTTCGTTTTTATTTAGGACAGAACTCAATGAGTTCTTCTCACTATAGGCATATATTATATATATAAATGTATATACTTAATATACTAAAAAAAAATATTGGAACGTGAATGTATCAGTTATTATTTTATAGCTTGATTTTCATTATCAAAAGTAGATAGATTGATGATTTTTCTATAAGTGTCTTAGAATGGGATTCCTTTTACTGTTCGTATGGTGATAATGAATCTGACATTATGGAACTTTTTCATAAACGTAATGCTTTTGTTTTAATTCATCTGCATAGGCAGTGCTACATATAAACCCATCATTGATATCAGCCTATATAGTGTGCACGCCAGACAAAAAAAGACTTATCATATGTGTTCGAATAAAGAAATGGATAAAGTCCAAAAAAAGTACGAAGTTGAATAGCATTGAGAGCCAATGAATCCAAGAGTTTGGGTCAGGTAAATAATAATTAATCTTTTTAAGTGATAGAAAACAATAATGTATACTAAAAAATCAAAGGTTTGTAAACAGTAAATTTTAAATTTTGACCATAGCTAATGTCAACACAAACAATTGGGCTTATGATATCTCCTGGAAGAAAATCTCCTCAAGCAGTGGTATCGACCTAGTATTTGTAAATAAACTTACCATGCATACCACGAATATTTGTTTTGTTTGTTAATACGAAAAAAAGTACGAAGTTTGGTTTCTTCAAGGAAAATGAAATGTAGAAGAACGAAAAATGATATAGTTGAAAGCATACGCAGATCATTTTCCAACCATTACACAAAATCATTGATACAGTGGAACATTCATCGGTTTATCACCAAAATAGGTGTAACTATTCCTGAAACTAAAATCAAAATTCCAGATAGAAAAACTTTGTTTGTCACGAAAGCACATGGTACCGTTTATTATAAGTGAGTGAAAAAATATACGTTAAGATTATTAAAAAAATGGACAAAACATATAATAAGTTTCTTCATCTTTCTCTTTCAAGAGCAAATTTGTTACTACTTTCGCTGACTTAGATTTTGGTTATGTAAATTATTTATTATAAATATCATTAATTTTGGTAATTTAACAATATTATAGAATATGTTGGAGTGACTTGTAGTATATGATGAGGTAAAATAAAGGAGAGTTAACCCAACAGCTACCTTTTATGGCAACAGAAAACATAATTATAGTCATGGTCAAAGCTTGAGGCGACGAACAGGAATGTTATGATGAAATTCATGTGTTTCTTCAACAAGAACAAATGAAGAATGAAATTTACATGTCGGAAATTGACCTACTTTAAAGAAAACGCATGGCAGATAATTTTAAACCAATACATCAAATCCTTGACACAGTGTTGGGTTCGTCATTACTCGTCAATCAATCAAATAAGTCGAAACATGTCTAGAACTGGACTTAAGAGCTTAGATTGATTATTCAGAAACGAGAAAAAAAAATACCAAAGTATTAGTCAGTAAAATGACGACTCATACTTTATATAAGTTACTTTATCTTTCCCAGTTTACGCGATCATTTGTACCTGCTATTTCTGTTTCAGTTTTTTTTTATTCTCTATCATGAATTTATTTATATTATTTTTGTTATATTACATCATTATAGAACATGTCAGAGAAACTTGTAATATAACAAGGTAGTAGAAATGGCAGTTAACCAATAGCTTTCTTTTATAGCAACAGAAAACATAACTATGAACGTGGTCAAAGCTGGAGGTGACGAACGGGAATGTCATGAACAAATTCGAGCGCTCGCTCAAGAAGAAGGAAATGCAGTAGGCCGGATAATGATATATTTGTACTTGCTAATGCCTACTTATTTTTTTAAAATGTAAATTTTCTATTATAAATATGTATATTATTTATGTGATATATCAACATTGTAAAATATGTAAGAAGGACTTGTAGTATATTATCGGGTAGAAGAAAGAAGTATTTATCAAAAGTTTCCGTTTACGGCAACAGAAAACATACTTATGGTTATGGTAAAACCTGGAGGCAACAAACAGAGTGATATTTCCCAAAACAAAAAGTAAAGGTTAGTTGACAGTTAATTTATAATTATGATCATAGCTAATGTCAACACAGACAATTGGGGTTGTGAAATCTCCTGGAAGAAATATCCTCCAGCAGTGGTATCGACCTAGTATTTGTAAATAAACTCATCTTACACATGTTACATTCCACGAATATTTGTTTTGTTTGTAAATGCGAACAAAAGTACGAAGTTGGGTTCCTTCAAGAAAAGTGAAATGCAGCAGAATCGAAAAATCTACTTGTTTCCCTTTGTATAATGATGCATATTTGTCATGTGATGTTATCTGTCACTTTGGAATAAACGCGCTATGGCAATGGACCTAGTTTTGCTACTCTTAAGCAGATATAACTTTAGCGGCATGGGGAGGCAAATATATATCCCCCATGTACTTCACCACACAATAAGAGAAATAAATTCAAAAAGCGCTTTACATCCTTTTTTCTCCTTTGGTATACAATTTTATTTTAGAGAAAAAGTTGTTGTGATTGCCCGATATTGTTATAGCATCTTATCCTGGTAATACAAAAGCACAACTAGTAGCGTTTTTATGTGGATATATTAAGCAGTGAGAACTTTTAAAAGAAAATGTTTGTTAGTTTTCACCCAAGTATTTGCTTCACTCTTATGGTAAGCCTTTTTTGAAGTTTTTAATGATTTACTTTATAAACCTGTAAATATCATTTCGGAAAAAAATACTTCTCCTTCAAAGATTTTTGCAATTCAAATATATATTATTCTTTTTTACAAAAGTATTGAAAAGTCAATTTAACAGTAATCAATACTTTAGCAGCATAATCATTAGCAGCTGCACTTATATTTAATTACGTTTTTGTTTTTCTATAAATGCTTTTTGTCGATTTGTTTTTCCTAGTATTGTTTTTGGGCCATTAAATAATGTTGTCCTATTCCATTTTGTTTAGCTCTATTGTGTGTATAGTTTCTATTATTCAAATCTTTTGGGCATTTTGATTTCCATGTTCTCATATATTATAGTTATTAGGGCATTGTATCTAAACTCATAATCAACATTACTTACATCTTCAATAAAACATGTACGAAGTTTTTCAATTACTACAGCCATTATATTCTGAATAGAAATTTTATCACATTTGCAGCTGAACCATTCCTAATTAGTTTTGCTGTATTTCTTTTATCGTTCGATTCTTTAAATTGCACAAACATGTTTTATTCTAGTGCCCTATGTACTGTCGCTGCTATTTAACAGATTATTGAATAATTGTGTGTGTATGTGTACTTAATGTTGTCCATTTAAAAAAAAAGAAATCGATAAATTAACTGTCGACTTTGGTGTATGAGGTAATAGATTATAGAAGTAAGTAAAAAATATAAATAAAATTATAAAATATAAATCTCAGTGTCCTTCTCAAAGAAGGAGACTAGATAATACTTCCTGATAGTCCGATGTCAATCATCGTAAAAAATGCCAAACACGAATTATACGTTAAAAAATTAAAGTTATTGAACTTTCATTCACATTCTTTGGGTCTAGTAAAAAAATGCTGTGTTTTTAAAAATTCCATAAAATAAATGAACTATATTTGGCTTGTTGCTCCTTGCCCAGTAAATATTGCCGATTTACTGGTAAATGACTTCACTACCAATTTGACTACCGAATTCACAATTTGGTTAGAAATTGTATCGGTAATCCATAATTGACATCGTAGCTTCAGGAACTACGTTTTCCTCATGTTTAGGGTCCAATGAATGGAGTTCAGGTGCCTGTGAGACATATTGTGTTAACATTTTACCAATTAATAAATGTGTTTTTTCACTTTTGGTTGTAAGGTTGTTTACCTTGTATCTTTACACTTTTAAAATCTGGAATAGAGATAAAACCACTTGAATGGTTCATTTTTATTTAGGACATAACTTAATGAGTTCCTCTCAATATAGGCATATATTATATATAAAAATATAAACGAGTCTAAATTGAAAACTACGTTCAAACCTATGATTGCGTTGGATAAAAACCGCAATTTTTATACGTGTGAATGTGAAACAAATTTCGTTGTAGAAGGGTCTGAATGCAGCACAAACAACATTTTCCAAAGTACCAAAAAATTGAAAGAGTATACTGTGGATTCATTTATTTTCGTGGGTATCAATTTTCGTGGATAGAGAAAAAAAGACGTTTCGTGGTATACGTAAATTCGTGGATTGCTGATTACAACACCAAAAAATTAGATACGTAATTTGTGGATTTCCTTTTGATTTAGGAGATCAAATAACCTCCTTGGTTTGATCAATAATAAAACAAAACAAAAAAGAAGGAATTCATTGAATTGTCAAAATCCTCGCTTGGTCATTCTAGGTTAAAGTGCTCATTGATAACTTCGATTACAATAATGGACAGAGACAACTAATTAATTGTTTGTTTTACAATTTATAAAATCTTGTCTGAATTCTATAAGGCATTAAAAACTTTATGATTGAAAGCTCATTTCCCTAATCACGATATAATAAACAGTGGTATAAGTATAAGGTGTGAAAATAAATGTTCCTGTCATAAACAATATTACCTACGAGCAATATCTCCGTACTTAATCCTATTGATGTTTAATCACTGGTAAATCAAACTATGACACGGTAATTAACAACTTGCAGTTTTAATCAATTTTAAAAAGTAAATTATCACTGATATTCGATAAATTTATTATAGATTTAATCAAATACTGCCTAACATAACCGGAAATAAACATCCGACTCCATACACATTTCTCGGGATTATTCTTCGTTGAATTCTTAATTTGTGGTTCGCTGTGACCCACGAAACCCACGAAAATTCGTATACCACGAATAAAAATGAATCCACAGTATTTAAACAAAACGCATTTGACTAACAGGTCGAACAACTGATGATCTTAACCCTGTTTTTTTTTTTTATAACAAAATGAAATGAAGCTGTTGGAAATTGACCTAACTTTAAGAAAACGCTTGGCAGATTATTTTAAACCAATACATCAAATCCTTGACACAGTGTTTGTTTCGTCATTATTCATCAATCAATCAAATAAGTCGAAACATGTCTGGAACTGAACTTAAGAACTTAGAACCATTATTCAGAAACGAGACAAAAAAATACCAAAATATTAGTCAGTAAAATGACGACTCATACTATATATAAGTTACTTTATCTTTCCCAGTTTAAGCGATCATTGGTACCTGCCATTTCTGCTTCAATCTTTTTTTTATGTTAAGTCTCTATCATGAATTTATATATATGTATTATTTTTGTTATATGACATCATTATAGAACATGTCAGAGAAACTTGTAATATAACAAGGTGTTTGAAAAGGCAGTTAACCCATAGCTTTCTTTTTTAGCAACAGAAAACATAACTATGAACGGGGTCAAAGCTGGAGGTGACAAACGGGAATGTCACGAACAAAGTCGAGCGCTCGCTCAAGAAGAAGGAAATGCAGTAGGCCGGATAATGATATAGTTTTTACTCTTCCTAAAGCAATCATTTGTACTTGCTATTGCCTACTTAGTTTTCTATACCATGAATATTTGTTTTGTTTGTAAATGCGAAAAATAGTACGAAGTTGGGTTCCTTCAAGAAAATGAAATGCAGCAGAACAGAAATGATATAGTTGAAATAATACGCAGATCATTTCATAACCATTACACCAAATCCTTGAAACAGTGTTGAATGCATTAACATTCATAGATTTAAAACCCAAAATAAGTTCAACTATTCCTGAAACTAAAATCAAAATTCCAGATAGAAAAATAGTTTGTTTGTCACTAAAGCACTTGGTACCGCTAATTATAAGCGAGTGAAAAAATATACGTAAAGATAAGTCAATAAATGGACGAAACATATAGTACTACATCTTTCTCTTTCAAGAGCAAATTTATTACTCCTTTTGCCTATTTAGATTTTTGCTATATAAATTCTTTGTTAAAAATATCAATAATTTTGGTAATTAACATTATTATATCATATGTTGGATGGACATGTAGTATATGATAAGGTACAAGAAAGTAGAGTTCACGCAAACCAAAAGCTACCTTTTATGGCAACAGAAAACATAATTATAGTCATGGTCAAACCTTGAGGAAACGAACAGGAATGTTACGATGAAATTCGTGTGTTTCTTTAACAAGAATGAAAAGTAGCTGTCGGAAATTGACCTTCTTTTAAGAAAACGCTTGGCAGATTATTTTAAACCAAAACATGAAATCCTAGACACAGTGTTGGTTTCGTCATTACTCGTCAATCAATCAAATAAGTCGAAACATGTCTAGAACTGGATTTAAGAGCTTAGATTGATTATTCAGAAACGAGAAAAAAAACACCAAAATATTAGTCAGTAAAATGACGACTCATACTATATATAAGTTACTTTATCTTTCCCAGTTTAAGCGATCATTTGTACCTGCTATTTCTGCTTCAATCTTTTTTTGATGTTAAGTCTCTTTTATGAATGTATATATATATATATTATTTTTGTTATTTAACATCATTATTGAACATGCCAGAGAAACTTGTAATATAACAAGGTAGTTGAAATAGCAGTTAACCCATAGCTTTCTTTTATAGCAACAGAAAACATAACTATGAACGTGGTCAAAGCTGGAGGTGACAAACGGGAATGTCATGAACAAATTCGAGCGCTCGCTCAAGAAGGAGGAAATGCAGTAGGCCGGATAATGATATATTTTTTACTGTTCATTCAGCAATCATTTGTACTTGCTATTGCCAACTCAGTTTTTCATACCACGAATATTTGTTTGGTCTGTAAATGCGAAAAATAGTACGAAGTTGGGTTCCTTCAAGAAAATGAAATGCAACAGAACGGAAAATGATATAGTTGAAATAATACGCATATTTTTATAACCATTACACCAAATCCTTGAAACAGTGTTGAATGCATAAACATTCATCGGTTTAATACCAAAATAAGTTCAACTATTCCTGAAACTAAAATCAAAATTCCTGATAGAAAAATAGTTTGTTTGTAAGTAAAGCACTAGGTACCGGTAATTATAACCGAATGAAAAAATATACGTCAAGATAAGTCAATAAATGGACGAAACATATAATAAGTTACTACATCTTTCTCTTTCAAGAGCAAATTTGTTACTACTTTCGCCTACTTAGATTTTTGTTAATTAAATTCTTTGTTAATAATATCAATAATTTTCGTAATTTTTACCTGCTATTTCTGTTTCAGTTTTTTTATGTCAATTCTCTATCATGAATTTATATATATTATATTAAACTAGTGTATCAAATCCTTTAGCAGTGCAGGAAGTCTCAACACCATTTAGTGGAGTGACAAATCGGAACTTGAAAAGTCGCTTATTTACCGAAAAACCTCACGGCTGAAAATTAGCATGAAGATAGCGTAAACATTATACTTTAATTTAAGCCCTGTCGTAGAGTTTTCCCACGGTGCAGTTTTTTGTAAAATCGCGTTAAATTGGGATTTTCGGATTTTTTTCTTTTTCATTTTCAAACACGTGCACGGGAACGCTTTAAATAAATTCCCGAATAACGATATCATCAAAAAAATGGTATCAGATGAAAGAGTGATGTATCAGCTTTTATTTGACATCAAACTTTAATATCATATGAACATATAAATTGAGTAAATTGGACGATTTTCAAATGTATGTAACATTTTTTTCAATCTTACCGTGTGTCAAAGTATATTACATTTCTTATATATATATCACCAATAGTAAATTTTCACACAAAAAAGTGGAACGACCAATACTTAAGAAGTTTTGATATATAAAAGTTTGATAGAAAATACAAATCAACTTTTACAAGCATTTTTATAAAACTCATCACATAGCAGTACTACTACTCTATTTTCACACCAATAAGTCATGTAGCGTTCCCCTTTCTTATTTCCCCTTGTCATATGAAATGCAATGAATTTAATATGTAAGTTTTATAAAAAAATAATATATATTTGTATCAATAGTTGTGTCTATGTGCTTCAATAAGTACAGATGCTACGGTTTAATAACTTTTGAAGTGTTTTTATTCTTGCTTTTCGAAAAGACTAATTTTAAACCACATTGGAACAATCCGAAAAAAATCCGGAAAATTATTGTCAGTGCTAATTCCATTTAATAAGATCGAGTAATGTAGCTTAGATCGTGTTATCTTGCCCTTACATGTCAAAGAAGAAAACATTTTTATACATTTGAATTAGTTGGGGAAAGCATGCGTGTAACGATGAATCAACTTCCGTTTAAACACGCTTCATGACATTATCATGATTACCATGATTGGTAAAAAATGTATTTTCTGGAGGCAAAAGTCATACAAGCTAAGCAATTAAGGCATGTTTAGTCATTTGAGAGCGCCGATATTTTTTAAATGACCCAAATTATCAGGCAGGCCATCCAGTGGTGAGTTTACCCTTCATAAATAACTGCAAGGAGAATCCGTTTCAACATTCAGCATGCATTGTTAACTACTTGATGAAATTAAAAATAATTTGCTTCTGATGCTTCAAATTAATCGGGACATGATGTGGCTTTTCAAGTACTAATAAAAAGTCTACATGATGATCTATTTGCAAAAGAACGAAAAAAACTTTTCGTTGTCGTATAGTTTGCACGTTACATTTGTTTACAGATATTGCATTTTGCGAAAAAAAATTGTGAAAAGCTGTTTACGATCGTCGAAATTTCAAATTATTTCTATCTTTACAATGTATTAGTATTCCAAACTCTCTGATAAATATTTTGCCAGGTTAGTAGATGACAATTATTTTCAAATGGATAATGATTACAATGCAGTTTGTGGTATGGTTGCCAATTAGACAAATCTCCACAAAAGACCAACTATTACACATACATTATAACTATAGGTCACCGTACGGCATTCAACAATAAGCAAAGCCCATTACCGCATAGTTAGCAATAAAGGGCCCGAATTGACAAATGTAAAACAATTCAAACGAGAAAAACAACGGCATAATCAATGTACTAAATAATAAACGAACAACAAAAAAATAAAAGCAACAAATGACAACAACTGATTAAGAGGCTTCTGACTTGGGACAGCCACATACAGAATGTGGCGAGGTTAAAGATATCAGTGGGCGTCCAACCCTTCCCTTACATCAGACAATTGTGTATATAAAAAGATGTGGTATGATTGCCAATGGAACAACTCTGCACAAGAGACCAAATGACACAGATATTTACAAGTATAGGTTACCGCACGACCTTCAACAATGAGCAAATCCCATAAAACATAGTCAGCTATTAAAGCCGTCAAATGGCCAATAAGGTTTATTTCAAATGGTGGTACATCCAAATTGTTCTTCAAGTCATTGCAATTGAATACAGATCAAGTAGAGATTTTAAGAAATGTCTTTGTGCAGCTGAAAATAATCATAGGTTGATAAGATTTGTAGGTACATTGTAACTATGCACTATCGCACTACAATGATTTGCAAAAACACGACGAAATATTTCTAGTGGGATCTTTTCAAAATCTATAGACTGTGAAGTAAATATGTGAAGGATCTGTAAGGATCTGCAAGTGACTGAAGAGGCAGATATAAGAATTATTCTGTCGCCTCTTTCTGCCAATGAACAGATAATGAAAAGTTATTCAAGGGGTTGCATCATATTTAAATCATGACAGTTATAGTTTTTTTTCTAATGAGGTCTTTTTCTCCGATGTCAAACATGATGAATTTGTTATTTTAGACTGGAGGCGTTTCTTCAAGCAAAGCCACAAGACAGTTTTTACATATTCACGATATATGAAACTTTTTAGTTATTGGACCCCTGATGTCAGGCACACCAACAGCTGCTCGCGCTCTTACAGGATGCGACACGTCTTCTCTAATCGAAATTGACAAATGACAACAATTACAAGGGGTCGGGAAAAACATGCATGTATAAAAATTGTCATTCTAGCTGGTTCTTATATTCACACATATGTTGCTTTGAAAATCAGTTCACCTCGGCTCAAGATGACCCCATAAGCAATGATCAATTAGTACATTGTGGTCTGAATAGTATCGAATTCATAACAGTGTGGCTATGGACATTGATTGGCGCACTTTAATATCCCATTGACTGGGACAGATTAGGTGAACGTTCGTCTATAAAAAGAGGGTGTTTTCACATGTCGCGCAGTATCTCAGAAACTATTTATAATTATTGCATAAAACTTCACATACTTTTTAGTTAAATTATTCTTATATCTGTATATTTTTATGTGATGATTCTTTAATTCATTTTTGAGTTCTTGAATTTTTATTGAGCTTCAATTTGGGTATCATATAAAACATGTTGTGATATACAAACTTCCTATTGAGCAAGAATAATGAATGAGTCAAGATATACTTAGCATGACTTCCTGTACAACCCCCGTTTTTTTTAAAAACATGAATTATGTTTTTTCATAAGAAGACGGGCGTATCATGCGCTCGTAGCGCATCTGTTTATTTTGTTCTTCATATTTTTTATAAATATATTAGAGAAATGACGGAATGACAGCAAATACAATGGAATTTCCAATATAATCAATATTTCTAAATGGCATAACTCTTTTAAAGAATAGTTGATATGCACTGATTTTCGAACGTGTCCATACGATATCAGTTTTATAGAAAGTTAGCAAGAATTGTACACTTGAAAAATGTAATTAACCAGAAGGACCGGAAGGACAGACAGAGGAATGGACGTGCGATATTTTATGTACGCGCTATATGGTGAAAAAAATATATCTAGTTATTGACCAATAAAATTACGCTATGAGAGAAGGATTTTAATCGCAACTAATCCAATCGTTTTTGCCAAATCAAAAAATTCAAAGTTATAGTTTCATTGTTTGGACAAAAGCATTCTTTAGCAAATTGAAGATTCTCCTTTATAAGATTTTGCTTTTGTTTTCTGACCACATAAAACAGAAGATGTGGTATAATTGCCAATGAGACAACTCTCAACAAGAGACAAACATGACACAGAAATTAATAACTATAGGTCACCGTACGGTCTTCAACAATGAGCAAAGCCCATATCGCATAGTCAGCTATAAAAGGTCACGAAATGACAATGTAAAACAATTCAAACGAGAAAAGTAACGGCCTAATTTATGTGCTGCAATTTATGTACAAAAAAGAAGTTCCATTTGCAGGATAATGATGAGTTCACACGTAATTCGAATTCGATTTCGAATTAGTTTAATTCGCATTCGAAATTTTTTACGTCCTAACGTAAATTCTAATTCGAATTGCAATGCGCGTTAAATTTGATTTACTGTCCAAACGACGTTAACTTTTAATTCGTATCCACCAACAAAACCGGATTTCTCAGTGATTAAAAAGTGAATAAAAGGATTTTAAGGAATATTTGCAATGAAACAGCAGCCAACCAAACAAAACAAAATAAATCTAGAGGTCAACATACGGTATGAAATAATATACGAGTGTGTACAGTAAATGTACCTGTATGTCTAGTTCTAAATTGCCGAGTCTTTAATTTTAAAAGCCGTAAAAATTATCAACAGTCCGTAATAACTTTCTTGAGATGTTTCTCACTTAGACCACAAACAGAGAGAGGTATTTGTTATTCAAATGATTTTATTTCCGGAAACAACATTACCAATTTATAGATAGTACTTTACAAGCAATATTTATACATCTGAAAATGTCGCCGGTAATTTGCAGAGATAACGTCGAAATTGTCTGCCAACGACGTCGTGCACTTTAGCGCTAACGTTGAGGTTACAAAGGGGGGGGGGGCGCAATTTTTAGGATAAATCGCGTTTATCATGGAATCAAGCACGGTGACCTATATTTTTTATTTGAGATTTGGAGAAAGCATGACAAAATGCAGTTTATGCAGAAAAATGATAAAAATGACATTTTCAGAAACAGTTTATTTCCATTTTTTTAGGTTTAAAAAAATACCACTTTGAGCATCTGGTCCGCAATGTCAAGCAAGGCTTGAATAATTGTATAGTTATTCGTGTAGTGATTTATTTTTTTCCTTTTTATCACTTATCACACAGCTTTAGATTGAACCCGATCTTAATAATTTACGACGAAAAATATCTGCTCCAAAAAATTTATAACATTGCCTAATTTTTTTACAAAATTGCACAAATCCCCAATTTTCAGCCTCAATTTTCTCGAAAACAAGCACGGTGACCTATGTTTTATTTTGTGTTTTATTTTATAACTCGCCAAGGCCTACAACATATTACAAAATTATAAAAATGACATTTTATCGAGAAACTGTATCGGATGCCCTTAATATAAACATTTAAACCGTGGGGTCACCAAAGGTTCTCAACGCCTATATAAAATAATTCGAAATACAAATCAGGAATTTGTGTTTTGATTTATATTGATTAATTAAACGTCTTTTACTTGTGTTTTTGTTATGTTTCGACAATCAATTTTCATAATAAGATTTCGCAAAGCCATGTTCTTTCAGAAAAAAAGAATGACTTACTGAATGCATGTATTGATTGATTATCTTTTTCGGATTTAAAATTGCGATTGTCGAGTTATGTAATCTTTTAACTTTTATCTGGTCTAATTTTATTTTAGAACGAATGCATAATCCACTTTCAAAAGTTGTGCAAATACGAAACATAAAGACAAAATATACTTCTGCCCTGTCTTTTTCGTACTTGAAAGTTATTGGATAGTAAGAAAGCTATTTGGATTAAACCTTGTGAAATTTGCATGCATTTACGTTATTGTATTGGCAAAATGTATCATTTGGTGTATATAGGAAACTTAAACCGTTCTGCTATACTGCTACTATACTTGTGAAAAACACTTGGCAACAGAAACGCATTCATCTTATCTATATGAAAAAATCGACCCAATTTACATAGATGTTCCGGACCTTATGAGTATTTGGACCATACGTGTATGGTTGGACCATATTAGTATACCCTAATGGTCATGATATATGCGTATGGTCCAAATACTCATATGGTCCGGAACACATACATGATATTCTGTGCGTTTTCGGTCGTCTATTAATTTTTTTCTTTTGTTGATGGATTTGACGTCTTTCTGTGAGTGATTATTTGTTCATGACTTAAAACTTACTTGCAAATAATTTAAAAACAAGACTTGATTTATAAAAATGTCCAAACAAACCATGATTTTTTTTTAAACATACATCACATCCATTGCAAAAGGGTAAAATTCGCCAGGTCTTTAATTTCAACTAAGTTAGTTGACTAAATTAATGTTGCGGACCATTTTCCAATTTCCATGCGGTATCCCTATTTTTTTTCTCGCTCATCTTTTATGTTAGTTTTTTCATCCCAAGACCTCTTGGAGCTTTCATTCTATAAAGTGTGTATTTTGCTAATGGTCGAAGGCCATACGGGGACCTATAGCTTGATAACGCCTGTTGGTCCCTGGAAAGAATGTGTCTGATTGCTTATCACACTTCATATTCTTATTTTAACATGCAGTTATATCTATGATAAGAATGAAAATTGAATTGTCATTGAGACAAAAACCCAACCAAAGAGCAACAAAAAGAAAAAGAAAAAAAAGCCCAAGGCAACATGTAGATCTTTCGTATCAAGGGAATTGCTATAAATATATTTATTTCAGGTTAATAGTATTAGGCCATACTCAAGTTATAAAATAGATCTTGTCGTCAACTTTTGCAACCAGCTTCTATGTTTCTATAATGCACTGTTCATCTTTTTTGGGCTTCGACTTTTCCATTGGACATACAATTTTGTTTTCGACCGTTTTAAAAAGATGCATTTTTTTACAAAATCATACAAGTAAGGAGTCTCTGGCCTTTGGTAGTGTTGTATGTTAATTAATGTTTGTTTATTTATTTGTTTAGGAAATAAGTATGACGTACATTTTCACTGAACTAGGACACTTTTTATAATAGTTTTTCGATATCGCTCGGGCAAAAATAATCACGAATATAATGCCTACCCATGTTAAAACTACAATAAAGTATAGTTTGCATCAATTATTTCTTGAACCTACCATTTTTTTTGTCTGTGTTGGATTTGTGTGGCATTGGAAAAAAAACGGGTATAAACTACACAGTGCAGCTTCCAACAAGAATATAAGATTTATTGATTTTCAAAATGCGACCAAAATTAAAAATTTGCTCGCAGCGGAAAAAATTCAACAGTTTGATTTTCATTGAAATAAAATAATTGTTTGTTGTTTCCTTTATAAATTTACATCATTTTTAAAAAGACCACGCGTCTTCGATATTTAGAAGACTATAACAGCGATGTTCATTATCTTTCTTCTGCTGTAAGTTTAATTTAGTTATTTTGTGTCATAATTGCCATCTCGTATGTTTTAAATTTGAATAAAGAAGATTCAGGTTGTCTTATACGTCAATGATACACACAAAAAAAAAAACGATAACAAATAAAATAAGGTGCAACATTCATTCTCCATGAAAAGAATACATCACATGGATGTAATTTTTGTAAGAAAAATACCAATTTCGTGAGAAGTTGTGTGTTGGACTTGAAGAGCCAAGGCAAACTGACAAATATCTGAATGAACGAATCGATTTATGGTATATATATAAAAAACAAAGCCCACATGGTTAGCATTGAATAAATAGAAGGCCACTCTTAAATGATCACAACGTAGAAGTTTTTGTTCTCTTAATCAATAAGATATTTTCTGAAATAACGCGGGTCCCTATTAACTTAAAAGTTTTTTTGGTTTTTTTTACCATGAATAAACTTTTTTTTTTATTATTATTTATTGATATCAGCTCTGGACATTAATATTCTTAAAAGTGAAACTGTTGTAAATGATGGTATAACAATTATTTAAAATAAATTCCTTAAATGATATGTGAAAAGAAAGTTTCATTTTATGTATCAAAATGTGTAACAAATGATTATTTAAATCCCCACTTGAAGGCCTCCGATAGACTGAGTGAGCATAAAATCATCGCCCACGACAAACAAGTTAAAGGTAAACTTTTCAGTACAATTACTAATAAACGTTTTACTGTCGACCACACTGTTATGAATTTCGTTCTAAGTATCGTCGGCGCCATACAATGACATCCCACTTTTTTCTAGTACTCCGTTACTTTTTCAAATTGATGTGCATATTAATTGATGTCTAGTGTTAGTGCATTATAATTACACATAGACACCAACCTTTGAAGTGTAATATCCCTGTGAATCTTTGTTTGTTCACATATATATCGGGCTTTCAAGTCGTTTATAGACATAACAAGATGTGGTATGAGTTCCAATGAGAGAACTCTCCATCCAGGTCATAATTTGTAAAATTTAACCATTATAGGTCAAAGTACGGTCTTCAAAACGGAGCCTTGGCTCACACCGAACAGAAAGGGCTCCAAAAAAATATTAGTGTAAAACCATTGCAACGGTCTAATTAATATAAAAAACTAGAAACAAGAAACATTTATGAACATTTATGACGTTGTTTTATAAAAAAAGAAAAAAGGGGGGACACATCTTCTCAATGTGATATTGGTCTAGTACTGACTTCATATACTATAGAGTCATGAACATGACGACCATTTTTTTTTATAGTTCTAACATAATTTTAAGTTTAAATAATCAGCCAAGAATTTTCATCATTTTTTTCATAGCATCATGGACCGAGTGTTAACTTTACAGTTCTTATTTTTCCTCTGTTCTTTATGGCATTTTAACAAAACTTTCCCAAAAATATCTTTATAGTTGGCCATATATTATTACATAGCTAAATTAAAGTTATGAATATTTTTGTCGATAATTTCCGTAGATGCAGATATTTGTTTCATTTTCTTACATGTTGCAGGCGATGGCATGTATCACATATATCTGGTAATCAGACATAAATATGACTAGCTGTACTTGTGAAGCATTCCTAGCGCATGCTTTCATCGAAAAAATTCTCATTTAACATGAGAGACTACCGAGAAATTGTCCAAAATGTGTAAAATTTTCGATTTTTTTAAAACCCCCTTTTGCTCTTTGACCGCAATTTTCAAAAATCTGCACCACTTTGACACTCTACGACATGCCTTAATCAAAGTATGTTATATTTATCTACAAAATAAGACCAAAATTAGCCGTGAGGTATTTCGGTCCATTAAATTTTCAAATTTACCTTATCGATTTTCACATCAAATCGTTGCCCTTTAACGATGTTCACCTCTGAGGAGCAATAAATTCCAAGAATTGAAAATTAAAAAGTACGTAATTTTGATAATTTTCCCATTTTTCATTAAGTTTTACCTATTTTCGGGCCATTTTATGAAAAAAATCACAGTTTCACAATTTAACTTTTTTTTATACTTTCAATAAAGATGAAGTGGACCAATCTGAATAAATTTAACTTACAAAAACTATAGGTAGGTGTTAATATAAGAAAGTTTCATCATATTTTGAGTTATAAATATCTAATAAGAAAAAATAAACATACAAATAGATAAATAAGAGAAAATAGTAAATGAAAAAAAAATCTGACAAATGACAAAAAAATCACAAACTAACAAAGCCAAAGAACGGAGTGTTTGAATAAAACATTTAAAATAGATAAAGTTACAAATACAACTCAAAAGCAGTGAGTTGTACAAGTTATTATCTTTTTCTCCACAAAAATTGTACAAGTAATTATTTGTACATGTAATAACTTGCATGATGGCATCATACAAGTAATTACTTGTATGAAATGTTTGTACAAGTAATAACGTGTAGAAAATAACAACATGTACACGACATATATAAGTTTAATAACATTTGTTAGGCAAACTAAAGTGTAAGAGAAAGGAGCAATTTTTCGATTTATGAGAGGCATAACTCTAGAATGACAACAGTAACGCTACTCGAATTTAGACTTAATCTGTGTTTTGTATTAATAAGCATTGTGTATAAGTTTCATAAACATTTGTTATGGAAGGGAAACCAATTTTGAGACAAATACGGACGGATGATGGTATATTTTAATATCCTAATTAGGGGGGGGGGGGGGGGGGTAGAAAGAATACCACAATACAAAAATGATCTGCACTTTCGAGAGATCTTTCTAAGATTAAATGTTCATCTATATGATAATTAAAGTTAAAATTTGGTGGTTTCTTGCATGATGTACAGTCGCAAATATATCATGCATATTTAGGGCAAATATAAAGTTGTAATTGATTAGTTAATTTTGTTGATTTAAATTCATTGTTTACACAGTAAATTATTATTTTGCACTTATATACTGTAGTGATGACTATTTATCTTAATAATGTATCAGAGTTTCAGGGTATTGCAGGTACGGCTTCCTGTAAATGTGGTTTCGTGGCTTATAGAGAAGTACTGTTCATTTTAACTACACACCAAAAGGACGGTTATCCATTGGATTTATATTTCAATAACATGTGATTAAAGTTATAGTTATTGACCAAGAAAGTCGGTAAATATGATTTAAATTTCACTGCTCTGGTGACCCTAATTAACCCGCACGACGTAGGAGTTCGGGTTAAAGGGTCACCCAGAGCGTGCAGATTAAATCATATATACCGATTTGATTGACCAATTAAGAAATAATTCATGGAAGCCATAGATTGTTGGAAATTTACACATGGCCTGGGCCGTGATATTCGAATTTTATCCTGAGCGTTAGCATTATCCAGATAATACCACAATAAGAACAACGAGATTTTACCCATGTCATGTGTTAATTTTTTAATAATAACGGTTGACACGACTAAGCGTTCAAATAAGCGAGACGTGTTAATTTAATGTGAGGAAGAGACCGATTTCATTGATCTCCTCTGAAACCATACAAAGTAAAAAATAGTTGTAATATGTCGTATAAACGTAGTGTTTTATACTTCTTTAAACAACCTTTTTTTCCCACAGGGAACACATTTTTTTTCAAATCGAAAGAGAGCTTCCTTCTGCCGATCCCAATGTTGTGTTAATATGACATAAGATCTATACTACTAAAGGAAAAAAAACCAATTTCATTGAGCAGCAAATCCTCTGAAACCGTCCAAAGTTGGAAATAATTGTAGTTTGACATATAAATCATGTAGTGTTTTGTACCTCCTAAATTTGGGGTGAACATGGGATGATTTCCACTTCCCTCCCCCTTACTATTTTTTTCAGTGAAGCAAACATTATTCCTTGTTTCCTACCCTCTTCATCTGGTTCTCGCTCCTATAATTGACCGTATGACTGGATGATTATTGGGTTATTTCCACTTCCCTCCCCCTCTTTTTTTTTGGTGAAGCTTATTAAATTATCTCTGTTTTACTACCCTCGTTACCTGGTTCCCGCCTGTCTCTCAATTCCCTTCAACCTAACTCCCACTCAGTCCCAGGCTTCGATTCCAGAACGGATCATTGGGAGCCAGAGGGTGGGGTGGGGTTGGGGCGGGTCAGGGGGTTGAATCCGCCTTTTCTGAACGATCAATGAATAAGTATTGGACAAATGGTTGGAAACAGCATCTCCTAGTATGCTTAAAACGAAACTGAGCTACATGCATAATACGTCAAATACGTTGAAATCCTCCCTATTTTTGTGTAATTATGTAAAGTTCAATGATAAATGATCCAGACGAAAAAAAGTTTATAAAAATTGGAAGGGACCTTACATCTGTAGATTTAAACATTTCACCGAAGTTTCATAGGAATTTGTGAAAGTATTGTTGAGCTATAGTCTGAAACTGCATCCCCACCTTTTTTACCCAAAAATCCAAAAATCCGAAATTTCTTAAAATCGAGAGAAAGCTTACATCAATAGGTATTCATTTTAAAACAATTCACCAAAGTTTCTATATAATTCTATACAGCTGAAATCTTCAATCATGCAATTTACTCAATATTAGTTTGGTTGAAAATTTATAGTACTACTATCAATAAAACTTGTATATTATAATAGTAAAGAAACCTCAAGAAAAGTGTTCTAATATTAATTTAGTGACTTAACCTAATGATCCTTGTAATTGATAGAGTGAACATTGGATGATTCCCACTTTTCTCTTCCTTGCAATGTTTTGTCAGTGAGGCATCCTTGTTCCCTATTCATATTGTTTCCGCCCCTGTAATTGAGGGGTGAACATAGGGTAGTTACCACCTCAATCCCCCTTACTTTTAGTGTGAAGCACAGATTTTTTCTATTTTACTACCCTCGTCATCTGGTGCCCGCCCGACTCCAAATTCCCTCTAACCTAACTCCAACTCATTCCAAAGCCTCGATTCAAGAATCATGTCATCCGAGGATTGGACCCCCACACTTTTTCCTGGGTTGGAACCCCTCCCCCCCTTTTAAAAGTGGCTGTATACACCTGCTCGTATTTGTAAGTATAATTGATATAAGTACAATACAATAGGGATGCTGTTTATCTAGATACCGCCCCCTTTAATTAAGGGGTGAACATGGGGTTTTCACTTTCATTCCCCTTACTTTTTTTCGTGAATCATGGAATTTTAGAATTTTAGAATTTTTCTATTTCACTACCCTCGTCACCTGGTTCAAGCAAGTCCCAATTCCCTATTACTTTACATCCACTCATTCCAAAGCCTCGATTCAAGAATCCTCAGTGGCGGATTAGGAATGGGAAGGTCCGAGGGTTGGAACCCTACTCCCCTTTTCTCATGGTTTGGGATTCCCCTTTTAGTATGGCTGGATCCAACCGCTTGTATTTGTGATAATAATAATTGATATATGTCCAATACACTAAGGGTCTAATTTGGGGGGGAAATTAATATTTGAATCAAACAGGAACAACAGCTAAAGGAAACCTTCTCGTATCTTATAAATAAAGCATACCTTATGTGCAAGGCTTTTATATTCTTTGCTTTAATATCAAGGAATCAAATTTCAGTGTTAGGAACAATCTAGAATTCATAACTAATCGGTCAATTTGTTTCTTGGTTAATTTGGTTAAAAAATTAAGCTGTTATAAAAAAAAATGCATTTGACTAGTGTTTTATTATCTAAATTTCAGACATCACAATCTGAAACATTATTCATGGTGCAAAGGTTTTAAGTATTTACTTTATTGATGCATGGTCGTGTGTTACTAAAACTGAGAGTCTGTTCTTACTGTAAGACATTTGATATTTTTTTTACCGTTTCTGGGTAGTAATACTTTTAGCAATCAAAATAAATAGCCAAAAGCATTTATTTTCTGTTATAATGTTACTGTTTCCACATATTATTTGATTTTTATGCCCCACCTACGATAGTAGAGGGGCATTATGTTTTCTGGTCTGTGGCTCCGTTCGTCTGTGCGTCCGTTCGTCCGTCTGTGCGTCCGTCCGTTCAGGTTAAAGTTTTTGGTCAAGGTAGTTTTTGATGAAGCTGAAGTCCAATCAACTTGAAACTTAGTAGACTTGTTGCTTATGATATGATCTTTCTAATTTTAAAGCCAAATTAGACTTTTGACCCCAATTTCACGGTCCACTAAACATAGAAAATGAAAGTGGGAGTTTCAGGTTAAAGTTTTTGGTCAAGTTAGTTTTTGATAAAATTGAAGTCCAATCAACTTGAAACTTAGTGCATATGTTCCCTATAGTATAATCTTTCTAATCTTAATACCAAATTAGATTAATACCCAATTTCACGGTCCATGGAACATGGAAAAGGATAGTGCGAGTGGGGCATCCGTGTACTTTGGACACATTCTTGTTATATGTATGTTTTACCATTACTCGTTATTGTAGCAAACAAGTCCTACCCATTCAAAAGGGGAATGACTCATATCAAAATATAATTTACATCAATACAGGCTTAAAGAAATGAAGGTTAGAGCTGGGCTATCTGTAAGCCACATATTGGCTTATATTATGCACTTTGAAAGTTCAATAATATAAACTGCAAAGGAAATATCTATTTTAATAATAAAAAAAAAGGGGGGGACAAAAGATACCAGAGGGACAGTCAAACTCACAAATCGACAATAATCTGACAACGCCATGGCCAAAAATGAAAAGGACAAACAGACAAACAATGGTACACATGGCACAACATAGAAAACTAAAGAATAAACAACACGAACCCCACCAAAAACTAAGGGTGATATCAGGTGCTCCGGAAGGGTAAGCAGGTCCTGCTCCACATTTGAAGCCCGTCTTGTTGCTTATGAGATAACAAATCTGGTAAATTGTCTAATTCGGTAGGTCACATTTATGAAAGGGAAGGGGACTGTAGTTACGACGTAAGGAACATATCCGATATCGTTTGTGAAACGGTTATTCCAATTATTAAAATCATATCAAAATAAATCACTTGTAATAAAGAGAAAGAAAAAAATACTTTGAAATAAGCCAGTTAATGACATAAACAGATAACTTGATATATTTTTTTCCAGTTTCTAAAACAATCATTTGTACTTGCTGTTGCCTACTTGGTTTCTTGGTATGTAAATTTTCTATTATAAATATATATATTATATTTATGATCTATCAAAATTATAAAATATATCAGAAGGACTTGTTGTAAATTATAAGATAGAAGAAAAACGTGTTAATCAAAAGCTTCCGTTTATGGCAACAGAAAACATAATTATGGTTATGGTAAAACCTGGAGGCGTCAAATAGAAAAAAAAATCGTGTGTTCTTTCACGAATAAGGGAATGCAGTAGGACAGAAAAATTATTTAGAGTAAAGAATATGCACATCAGATTATTTAAAACCAATATATATAAATCAGTGATAGATTGGTTAATGCCTCAACATCCAACGATCGAGCACCAATACAGACAAAAAACTTCATTGAACTGAACTTGAAATTCAAAATTAAATTATTTTTTTTATGTAACATTTTGTCCTATCCTCAAGCGATCTTTTGTACTTGCTATTAGCTACTTGGATTCTTGATGTGTAAATTTTCTCTTGTAATATCCATATTTTTTTGATGATATATCAACATTATAGAATACACAAGAGGGAAATGTAGCATATTATAAGGCAGAAGAATAAAGTGTTAACCAAAAGGTTCCTTTTATGGCAACAGAAAACAAAATAACGACCATGATCAAATCTGGAAGTAACAAACAGACAGCATTCGAGTGTTCCGTCAAGAATAAAAGAATGTAGCATAACGGATAATTATGTAGATGAAGAATTATGCAGGGCAGACTATTGTAAACCAATAGAGCAAATCCTTGATACAGTGGTTGATGCATCAAAACTCATCGGTCGAGCCCATAAACAGGCAGACAAAATCATGGAACTGAACTTCAATTAAAAAAAATGAAATCTAAAGCACTTAGACGCATCAACATTTATTGGTACAGCATTAAAACATGAAAATAAATTCCTAGATTTCAAAGTTATGTTCTACTTATATGGGCGTTTTTCAATAAAAGCGTTCCTTTCAGACCTTAAAAAAATGGAAAATCAACTAGTCTTAAATTTATTTTCAAGAGTTATTTTGAATACCTCTATTATATATCTGTTTGTAAACAAAAAGTGCAATCTTAAATACTCTTTAAAATGATATTATTTTCATAATTTGTGTACTGTTTCGTAGGGGACTTGTCCCCTACGAAACTGCTTCTAAACACACATATTTTTGCAATTTTAAATGTTTCCTATAGACATTCCAGTTTGTTTACTTTATGTACTAGAAAAATCTCATTTTTTTCTGAATTGGTGAACTATTTTTTATCGATAAAGATTAGACAGTACTTCACATATGAATGCACAACTCATGTTACGTAGTGGACATTTTGATGCGTTTCGTAGTTGACAAAACCGTTTCGTAGTGGACAAAAAGTTTCGTAGTTGACATCAACCCTATTATATGTTAATAAAAACATAATAAAAATTACATGAAACTAACCTTTGTTATTTGCTTTGCACGAATATAATTTAAAAAGAGTAAAAAAAGACTACTTGTTTCGTAGGGGACCGTTTCGTAGGGGACGTATTCACATATTTTTTTTTTCTCACAACCCCTATATTGCAATAGTAACAAGACTGACTGTATTCATCAAAGCGTTATTAAGCTGTACACTGATATTTTTTTCATAATTTTAAAACCAGTTACTGAAAGAGATTTGACCCGTTTCGTAGTGGACATTTACAAAAATACGGTATCACTCTGGTCCATTTGATGTGCTCAATTTTTCTAACCAACAGTTTGATTGCCGTTATAAAAGCATCACTTCTTTTGTAAGACCCTAATGTTTATATCTCTTGCAAACAAAAAATTACATTGATTTTATAAAACTGTTTATAAGCAAGTTTTAATTACTTCGTTTCGTAGTGGACATTGTGTTAGGGACACACCTTCTAAAATAAAAAATCCTATGTTAAAAGCTGTTTATTAAAATACGTTGGCCCTAAACATACTTTTGAATTATTAAAGAACTTATATTAAGTAAAATTAATATTTATTTCTACATTTTTTTACGATATTTTAGAGTATGAATGTTGAAAAGGCGGTCTAGGGACATGCCATTTTGGTTGTTTTGGACCATTCAGGAATCAATATCTTATCAATCCCTCTAAAAAATAAACTGTTTCTTTGCTTAAAAATGTTATATCTAATTCAATGTACTGACTGCACAAAAAATTACTTGCAAAGATCAAACACATTTTTTTTAAAGTGGCTGGGACAAGAAAGTACGTTTTTATTGAAAAACGCCCATATAATAATCTATAAAAATTAAGGCGCTGGGGATGTCATGCAAAGCTGAATTTATGATATAGAAATATATTACATAGCTATTGAAAAAGAGTATGTACAGTGAAAAACAATACATATCAATTTGACTACTTATATTTTATCCATCAAACAGCGGTATAATAATGTTGCCTTTTTTATTCAACTTCGCATGTAGGTGATTTATTATATTGATATCGATCTACAAATCATGTATTCAGTCTGAAAGCAAATATAATAATGGTATCGTATTATTGCTGAGAAAACGTGATTTCAAGTTTTAAAAAATGCATGTTTTTTTAGAACAAGAAGATGACACGAAATGGCAGCGAAAGAAATCTTATACTTTTCCCATTCTTCATAAATGTTGAAATCACACACATAATAATTCGTAAAATTAAAAAACAAAAGCATGAAAATTTCATTTCCATATGCCACCTTTAACGATCTAAACAGTAAATTTAGGAAATTATAAAATGGATGTCAAATATGCTTTTTATACACCCGTCAAAATTTTGAAAGGACGTATTGTGTTATACAAATTCCCGGTGTCCGCCCGTCAGTCTGTCCGTCTATCCGTCCGTCCGTCTGTCTGTCCGGCGTAAACATGTCGCACCGTTACTTGAGAACGACTTATCCAAATTTCATGAAACTTATTATAGCTGTTTCTTATGATGGTCAAATAATCTGTATACTTTTTGGTGTAAATAAGATTAAAACGTTTTGAGTTACGGCACTTTGTAACTAAAACAGGGGTGTGCTTTTTTTCACGTGTCGCACCGTATATCAAAAACGATCTTTGATTATTGCTTAAAACTTTACACACTTCTTAGTTATATTAATCTTAAGATCAGTATACTTTTTGGTGATGATTTAAAATTTTATTTTTGAGTTATTGCGTATTTTGTAAAAAAAAAAGGGGGGGAGGTTTTTTACATGTCACGCCGTATCTCAAAATCAAGTTATGATTATTGATTAAAACTTTACACACTTCTTTGTTATATTAATCTAAAGATCTTTATACTTTTTGGTGATGATTCAAAATTGTATTTTTGAGTTATTAAGTATTTTGTAAAAAAGGGGGAGGTTTTTTTTTACATGTCGCCCTGTATCTCAAAAACAATTTATGATTATTGCTTAAAACTTTACACACTTCTTTGTTATATGAATCTTAAGATCTGTAAACTCTTTAGTTTTGATTCAAAGTTTTATTTAAGTGATATTTAGTTTTTTTGTAAAAAAAAAAAAAGAGGGGGGGGTTCATATGTCCAGCCGTATCTCAAAAACAATATATGGTTATTGCTTAAAATTTTCTAAGAAACTATTTGTGATTATTGCATAAAACTTTCACACAAGACGTCGGGCGTATCATGCGCTCATGGCGCAACTGTTTATTATGTTTTGTTATATTTTGTTTTGTTTCCATTTCATTTTTTTTGTCGATATTTTACACTGAGCGTTAGCGAGGTGTAAAATGTGGTCAAATATAATGCCTACCCATGTTAAAATGAGCATAGAGCATAACATGAAGGAATTATTTCAATTCTAATAGGACAAATACAGTATTTTTATAGGTCGAAGCGTACGAAATTACCGTAAAAATGTTTGGCTGTTCCCGTTTCCTCCTCGAGGAGTCTGTGCATTGCATTTCAAATTTGATAAGTTTGAAAACTACGAGCAGGGTAAATATATGTTGTTTCATAAAAAAATATAATAAAAGTTTATGTTAGCTGCTTAAATGTATATATTTTAAAGGATAACGATGGAAATAACGTTAATATAAACAGTAAGTTCGTGCGCATGTGTCAAACATATTTTGTGCTCATTAGAACACGGCTTTGTTTACAAAACGTAATAAGGACGTCATATTAGAATCCAAAATGTTCTTGTAAACATCCAGATTTACCAGTTATTACAGTTTTATATTTTCTACATAAATACTATCACCTGTTATATTTATATTTAAATTTGCTGTCTGCTTATTTTTACCATCTCCATTATAATCCAAATTTGTACTCAATTACTTATAAGAGAATCTGATCATTAAGTTATAAATTGTACGTGGAATATTAAGGTTTTGAAACCTTTTATATGAAAATTGAAAAGCCCGTAGGTAATCTTGATATGCCTTTCCCGATACAGGTGCTTTATATATATGCTAGACTCAGATCGACGTCCAGCCTCTAATCGACGTCCGTTTCTCAAATCGACGTCCGTTCCTCAAATCGATGTCCTTTTCTCAATCGACGTCCAAATCTGACGTCACATTCTCAAATCGACGTCCAATATTTTGATACTCTTATCTACGTCCAATGTGACGGCATTTATTACCAAAAGTTCGTCAGATTAACTGTAGTCGTCTTAAATCAATGTCCAATATCAATAAATAATTCATTACTGGACATAGATAAGGTTGTTAGTTTTTTCGTTTAATTGTTTTTCATTGTCATTTCGGGGCCTTTTATATTTGACTATGCGGTATGGGCTTTGCGCATCGTTGAAGGCCGAACGGTGACCTATAGTTGTTAAATTCTGTCATTTTGGTCTTTTGTGGAGTGTTGTATCATTGGCAATCACATAAGATCTTCTTTTTTACGAAAAGGCAAGATAATTGGCATTATGTTTTTATGTTGTGCTTTTACACCACTGTTCAAGGTTAAGTGCTCACACACATGTTTAACCCCAGACATAATCTGTATGGACCTGCAGTACATTGGTTTTCGATGGTTTATGTCTGTCATATTTGCTTTTCGGTATTGTCTTTTATAAATAAGACCGTTAATTTTCTTATTTCAATTGTTAACATTATTTATGTCGTGGCTTTTTATAGCCTTTGCGGTATGGGTTTTTGTCATTGTTGAAAGTGGTATGGTTTATAATTGCTTACATACATTTTATTTGAACTCTAGTGTATAGTTGTCCCTTTGCAATTCATACCAATCTCTGAAATTTAAAAATTGATATCACAACCTGTTTACATACTTAGTATTAGTACAATGTATGTAATAATTTTTTTAAAAACACACATTTCTTATTTATTCCGTATTTTACTTATAACTGGACTTTTTCTGCTAGATCTTATTTGTCTCACATAATAAGTTTAAAGGTCTAAATGCTTCAGCTGCTACCAGATCAGTTCAGTTTTGTAGTATGTGTCCAAAACGGACGTTGATCAGAGAATGCAAAAAAATGGACGTCGATTAGACAGGCATAAAATTGGCCGTCGATTTGGAATGTTATTTTATTGTGACGTCACATTTGGACATCGATTTGAGAACGGACGTCGATTAGAGACCGGACGTCGATCTGAGTCTTACATATATAACTAGATATATATATATATGACATCAAACGCGCGATTCTACGTCAGAGTTAATGTTAATCTAATCATGTGTCAGTCAGGTTAAGGAATCGGTCGCGGTCAATCCCTTATGGGTGGATAAATAACATCGTATAAAAATGCGAAATGAGGTTGTTTAATTTGATGTATGCCTTTTTGTGCTTCTTTGTTACATTTGTTTGTTTTTATAGTGATAATAAAAGATAATAACAAAATATTGACTGCTGAACCCTTTTTTTTCACGTTTTTACCTTTTGTTTCTTTCTGTTTGTTTTGTTCACACATCGTCAATATAATGGACTTTTATGCGACTGTCATACAAGTGAGAGGTTTAGCAAGCTATAAAACCAGGTTCAATTCACCACGAAAAAAAAGGTTTTATTCGGGAAAAAAATCCATAGCCCTTCCCTCACCCGCCCCCAAAAAATCAAAAGGTTGCTGCCTAAGGTGGTGTCTGTTATTGAACATTTTAAAACTGTTAGGCTAATTTAAGACCGTTTGGAGTCTGGTAGGACATCATGCTATGATTATTTTAATATTCCATATTGGTTGGGAAATGTTCAAATATGTAATATGTTTTGATGCAATTTTTTTAGTAATTCGTGTGACATTTTAATGTGATATGAAATCATTGATTGTAAGCTATATTTAGATTTGTATGTTTTTTAAACAAACAAACATATTTGTTTATTTAATGCCAACTATAAGACTTACTCAACGAATGTGAAAAATACTCATTATTAAATTTTAAAAAAAAGCGTGCAAATGTAATGCACCCTACATAATTAAAAAAAATAAATCCTAATTATAATATTCATTGAAAAGAAACTAAATACTTTTCATTTGTTTTCCTGTTAATATACCAAACGTTCATGTTTTAGTTTAATTGATGAATAAATCTATACTTAAGCGTATTATCTATGTATGTGATCAGCGGCATATAGTCCGAAGCTGGCAACATAAGCCTGTGACTCTGTAGTTGTCTTTTTATACCACAAAGACTTATGGTATTTCTGAGGCTGAAAAAAAAACTAAATTTAAAGCAAGCTGAACAAGTAATGACAAAGCATTGCCATACGGGTTATTAATTTGATTTCTTTAATAGTAATAAATTTGATTCAAGCGATAAAGGCTACAAACAAGCTGTTAAATACTAGTAGTCAATCACCGTTATCATAGTTATCGATGATAATTACAGTTAATTGAAACAATTGCTTATGTGAAATAAAAGTATGTATGCTAGATGATTATACACTCTTAAGTAATCGAAAACTAATCTTTCTGTGCTTTTAACTAGTTCCTTTACTGCAATCGTGTGAGCGTCAATGAGACAACTCTCCATCAAAGTCTTAATTTATAAAAGTAAACCATTATTTATCTTGGTCTTTAATAGAGATAGGGAGATGTGGTGTGAGCGTCAATGAGACAACTCTCCATCAAAGTCTTAATTTATAAAAGTAAACCATTATTTATCTTGGTCTTTAATAGATATAGGGAGATGTGGTGTGAGCGTCAATGAGACAACTCTCCATCAAAGTCTTAATTTATAAAAGTAAACCATTATTTATCTTCAAATTGGTCTTTATAATAGATATAGGGAGATGTGGTGTGAGTGCCAATGAGACAACTCTCCATCAAAGTCACAATTTATAAAAGTAAACCATTATTTATCTTCAAGTTGGTCTTTAATAGAGATAGGGAGATGTGGTGTGAGCGCCAATGAGACAACTCTCCATCAAAGTCACAATTTATAAAAGTGTTGTGATTGTGGCTATAATTTAAACAATTTCTTAAAGTATAAATGCTTAAAATCTAACACACTAATTTAACAGGTAATAAACTTTGAGTATGTTGGAAGATCATAACTAAATAAATTCTCCCTAAGCATTTTCTAATACTTAACTAAAAAACAGTTATCCTTATGTTTTTTTTTTTAAATAATAAAAAAGATTAAGTCACTCATCAGGCTGATAAATTTTCAAAATAAATGTTGGTCAGAATTGTCAAACTTTGACTGTTAAATTTATTAAAAGCACATTGGATGAAAACATTGATGTAATTCTCACAATTAACTATTGTAAAACGAGAATTGTTTAAATTGAAGATTTTTTTTAAAGCAAGCTTGAATCTTGTTAAGTTTATACATACAATAAATGTATGGGACATCATATACACATGTGAACATTATTATTGGCCCTTGCTTACTGAAAGATAGTTTGCTATATTATCATATGCTTTTTATATGTCTAATTTATTTTAAAATAGAGATTTATGTTTATGAAAGTTCAAAAAGAACTCATTGTTAAGTTATGAAATGTATATACATATATAACTGAGTATCTTTTGTGAAATTTATGTATCTTATATGTGATATTTATTTATGAAATGCAAAATAAATTTATATAAAACTTATTTAATTGTTGTTTTTTTCATTAGATTCATCGTATAAAAATGCGAAATGAGGTTGTTTAATTTGATGTATGCCTTTTTGTGCTTCTTTGTTACATTTGTTTGTTTTTATAGTGATAATAAAAGATAATAACAAAATATTGACTGCTGAACCCTTTTTTTTTCACGTTTTTACCTTTTGTTTCTTTCTGTTTGTTTTGTTCACACATCGTCAATATAATGGACTTTTATGCGACTGTCATACAAGTGAGAGGTTTAGCAAGCTATAAAACCAGGTTCAATTCACCACGAAAAAAAAGGTTTTATTCGGGAAAAAAATCCATAGCCCTTCCCTCACCCGCCCCCAAAAAATCAAAAGGTTGCTGCCTAAGGTGGTGTCTGTTATTGAACATTTTAAAACTGTTAGGCTAATTTAAGACCGTTTGGAGTCTGGTAGGACATCATGCTATGATTATTTTAATATTCCATATTGGCTGGGAAATGTTCAAATATGTAATATGTTTTGATGCAATTTTTTTAGTAATTCGTGTGACATTTTAATGTGATATGAAATCATTGATTGTAAGCTATATTTAGATTTGTATGTTTTTTAAACAAACAAACATATTTGTTTATTTAATGCCAACTATAAGACTTACTCAACGAATGTGAAAAATACTCATTATTAAATTTTAAAAAAAAAGCGTGCAAATGTAATGCACCCTACATAATTAAAAAAAATAAATCCTAATTATAATATTCATTGAAAAGAAACTAAATACTTTTCATTTGTTTTCCTGTTAATATACCAAACGTTCATGTTTTAGTTTAATTGATGAATAAATCTATACTTAAGCGTATTATCTATGTATGTGATCAGCGGCATATAGTCCGAAGCTGGCAACATAAGCCTGTGACTCTGTAGTTGTCTTTTTATACCACAAAACTTATGGTATTTCTGAGGCTGAAAAAAAAAACTAAATTTA
Source organism: Mytilus galloprovincialis (assembly GCA_037788925.1). Lineage (NCBI taxonomy): Eukaryota > Metazoa > Mollusca > Bivalvia > Mytilida > Mytilidae > Mytilus > Mytilus galloprovincialis. Next base: position 16,082,895 of record CM075334.1, on the reverse strand, counting down.
AAGCAAGCTGAACAAGTAATGACAAAGCATTGCCATACGGGTTATTAATTTGATTTCTTTAATAGTAATAAATTTGATTCAAGCGATAAAGGCTACAAATAAGCTGTCAAATACTAGTAGTCAATCACCGTTATCATAGTTATCGATGATAATTACAGTTAATTGAAACAATTGCTTATGTGAAATAAAAGTATGTATGCTAGATGATTATACACTCTTAAGTAATCGAAAACTAATCTTTCTGTGCTTTTAACTAGTTCCTTTACTGCAATCAAGTGTCATTAATTTTAGTGAAAAATCATGATTAAGAATTAATCATTCTTGGAGAGTCATTCGATGTTTTAGATAAATAACATACTTTTCTATGATCCGTTCAATTTGATTGACTGTTCTGACTTAACGACTCTGTACACTTCACTTCTTCACAAGCTTTAATGGAGTTTTCTTATTGAATAAATGGTCGGTGATCCTTTGAAAAATTTGATTGTATATATTTTTTCGTCTTTCTTATGAATCCTTTTTCTGTAAAAAATTAAAAAAAAAAAAACAACAAAGATTAGATAGATATACCTACTCTGATGAAATGATAAAAGCTGTCAATTTTTCTTTGTACTTTTCACGCCGTAAAGTGTTAATTGAATTGTAGCTATTGAAATGTGCACCCTTATAACAGTAGACGTGTTCCTGTAATGTTAAGAAACACACTTTTCCAAATACCGAGGATTTTCTTCCAAAGTATAAGATCCGGCAAAACAATTTTGGGTCCTTAATACTCTTCAACTTCGTATTTTATATGACATTTTCCCCCTTTTTCGACTCGAGCATCACTGATGACTCTTTTGTATACGGAACACGCGTACAAAGTTTTATTTCTGGTTTACATGATGAGTTTTTTTTGGTATAGTCCAATGTTTGATTTGGTCACGTTTTATTCTATTTCCTTCATTTTAAATTTATCCCGGAGTTTGGTGATTGTGTTAATTTTTTTTCCTTGAATATATCAAACACATTTGTTTGGTAGTTCACGGTATTCCTATTATTCTGCAAAGGGAACTTACTTTAGATTAATATCTACGATAGTGTTATGCATAGAGCCCGAATATTTAGATACAATTCATAAAACGTTTGAAATCATTAGCATGCTTTTCTCTTTTAATGGTGTGTTATTGTCATTGGATTTGAATTATCATCGAGCATTAACTTCAGATGCACTTGCATCGGCACTTGTTCTTCGTTCCTAATTATCTGACTCACGTCATTTCCTACAGAACTTTACAGTTTGTTATACTAACGTATTGTCTCACCGTTGCAAGCTTATATGAGGAATTGGGTGCTCATAAACCCACCACACTCTGCATGTGCTTGGTCCATTATATTTCTCCTTTAACTGTGTAACATTTCGTCATACCGGGATGTTGTATAGCTGACTTTAATGTATCAGTTTTACATCTAGTTGAAGAATATATTGTATGCATTTCATTTAGTCTATAGGGCGGACTTGTTCTGGGATCTTTTGGAGTTGATGCGATAATCTCAATTTCGCTTTCTTAGTTTGATTTGTCTCTTCATAATCGACTTCCGGTAAACTATATATGGCCTTTTATAGCTGACTATGCGGTATGAGCTTTGCTCATTGTTGAAGGTGGACCTATAGTTGTTAATTTCTGTGTCATTTTGGTCTCTTGTGAAGAGTTGTCTCATTGGCAATCATGCCACATCTTTTTCTTTTATATATAGTAGCCTTATTTGATCATATGTTATACCTTCATGTCTATTTGACCAATGATATTGTACAGTAATGGTGGTTTCAAAGCTCACCCTGTGTGACCGAACACTTATTCTTATAGGAGTTATCTCCCCGCGTCCCTTTTTTCTTGTTATCGCTATATCTCTAAAACCGCTAAAGATTTTAGCAAACTGTTTTCACCAAATTGTTCGTCTACTCTTAAGAATGATTTGGTTAATTTTGACTTGAGTAATCGGAAGACATCTTATTGGAGTTATTCCCTTTTGAAAATTTAAGAGAGGCGATTTGTTGGATAAATTCATACGTTATAAGTCGTAGAGGCCTACAGTCTTTTGATATGAAGTCCTTGGTCCATTTGAAGGTCAAGGTCAAAGTCCAAGGTCATGTTATAAATTTTGAATTTTGCTTGTTATCGTTATTCCAAAGAAACTGTGACAGTAAATGATATGATGTGTTTGCTAAATAACTGTTTACAAAAAGGCGCAACTTCAACCTTTTTAATTCGAAGAGTTTTGGTTAACCCTTATAGGAGTTTTCTCCCCTTTTGTATTTGAAATCAGTATTTCTACACAACCATACAAGTGATTGACCTGGGGTCTTTAAATTTGAGATCACTGACCTATGGCCTCAAAATTGAGGTCAAGGTCAAAGGTCAATTTGACGTTCTAGATTTTGACCTTTGCTAAAAATTCTTTCTGGTTCATTATAAAACAATTAAGTCTTCTGCATAATCCTATTAATCTTATTTTTTTTTATATCAGTTTGATTTACCACATTACCTCAACACGGAGTGATATTTTCTAACATCGTTTTTTTAAATTTCATTCTTATTATCGAGGTGGAAAGACCTTCAATTGTTCTCTAAAGAATTGGTTTTTAATTTTTATATTGCTTTGCTGAATTATATTGCCTGCTTTATGTTAATGTAACCATGGAAGTATTATATATCAAAGTCACAATTTATAAAAGTAAACCATTATTTATCTTGGTCTTTAATATAGATAGGGAGATGTGGTGTGAGCGCCAATGAGACAACTCTCCATCAAAGTCACAATTTATAAAAGTAAACCATTACTTATCTTGGTCTTTAATAGATATAGGGAGATGTGGTGTGAGTGCCAATGAGACAACTCTCCATCAAAGTCACAATTTATAAAAGTAAACCATTATTTATCTTAGTCTTTAATAGAGATAGGGAGATGTGGTGTGAGTGCCAATGAGACAACTCTCCATCAAAGTCACAATTTATAAAAGTAAACCATTATTTATCTTGGTCTTTAATAGATATAGGGAGATGTGATTGTGATTGCCAATAAGACAACTCTCCATCAAAGTCTTAATTTATAAAAGTAAACCATTATTTATCTTGGTCTTTAATAGAGATAGGGAGATGTGGTGTGAGCGTCAATGAGACAACTCTCCATCAAAGTCTTAATTTATAAAAGTAAACCATTATTTATCTTGGTCTTTAATAGATATAGGGAGATGTGGTGTGAGCGTCAATGAGACAACTCTCCATCAAAGTCTTAATTTATAAAGTAAACCATTATTTATCTTCAAATTGGTCTTTATAATAGATATAGGGAGATGTGGTGTGAGTGCCAATGAGACAACTCTCCATCAAAGTCACAATTTATAAAAGTAAACCATTATTTATCTTCAAGTTGGTCTTTAATAGAGATAGGGAGATGTGGTGTGAGCGCCAATGAGACAACTCTCCATCAAAGTCACAATTTATAAAAGTGTTCTGATTGTGGCTATAATTTAAACAATTTCTTAAAGTATAAATGCTTAAAATCTAACACACTAATTTAACAGGTAATAAACTTTGAGTATGTTGGAAGATCATAACTAAATAAATTCTCCCTAAGCATTTTCTAATACTTAACTAAAAAACAGTTATCCTTATGTTTTTTTTTTAAATAATAAAAAAGATTAAGTCACTCATCAGGCTGATAAATTTTCAAAATAAATGTTGGTCAGAATTGTCAAACTTTGACTGTTAAATTTATTAAAAGCACATTGGATGAAAACATTGATGTAATTCTCACAATTAACTATTGTAAAACGAGAATTGTTTAAATTGAAGATTTTTTTTAAAGCAAGCTTGAATCTTGTTAAGTTTATACATACAATAAATGTATGGGACATCATATACACATGTGAACATTATTATTGGCCCTTGCTTACTGAAAGATAGTTTGCTATATTATCATATGCTTTTTATATGTCTAATTTATTTTAAAATAGAGATTTATGTTTATGAAAGTTCAAAAAGAACTCATTGTTAAGTTATGAAATGTATATACATATATAACTGAGTATCTTTTGTGAAATTTATGTATTTTATATGTGATATTTATTTATGAAATGCAAAATAAATTTATATAAAACTTATTTAATTGTTGTTTTTTTCATTAGATTCAGCGATATTTGAAATAGAAACTGTTTTAATACATATTGAAATAGGAGATCATAAGACCACAACAAAAAAGTTTATTAATTTTCATTTAATGAGAAGGTCGTTTTGTGACAATGCCAATGAAATTTTAAACTTCCCGAGTATTATATGTACTTTTTGTTTGTCAAAAGTGTAACTTCAATAAAAGATCCGTTGACACTATAAATGACATTAACGATAAGATACAATTGAAAATTTGCCAACATGATACTATTTCAAATTTTGAATTTGGCGACGGTGTCTCCATCTATGTTCCTTTCCATTAACCCGAAGACAAATCGTTTTTATATCATTGTCCCTGGTAAAATAATTTTGTGTTTTTGTTTAATAATCTGAAAGAGGTTAGGTAAGGTCGGTTGGTCGGATGTATATATACTAGTATATTATTGTTACAACTTTTTTCAAGTAGATTGAAGCATCGCATTTTTGTATAGATATATAGAATATGATCAAAATCTAAACTTCGGTTTTTAATTTGAAGCTTTTGACCCTGTGGGTATATCTACTTCGTCAATTGTCTTTTGGACATTTTACAGTAACTACCAACAAAGAACAGGGACGAGCAAACTGTTTCCAATGATTAAAACATACTCAACAAAACTAAAAAATAAGCTTGCCTTTTTTCCGAATGCAATTAATTTTCTTATGTCATTCTGTTAAATATGGACCGATTTTTTCGATCTTTTCAGCGTTGTTCTTCATTTATTAAACGGAAACAGGTGTTGTTATTCATGTTGCGATTCACAAATAACCACGGGAGTTTCCGTGTTTATTTACATTGGTAGGTAGATAAGACAATCGATATCAAATCACGTGATAAGACCAGCTTCAGTTAAAAGAACAGGTGAAGGCGGCATCACAGATACCCCACAAAGGAGTTATCACGTACTTGACAAACTGAGTCGGAACCTTTTATTTTCTGAAAGAAATCAGTGGGATGGGAATGTGCTAATTTTTCGTTGGAGTTCCTGTCAATATAATACTTCCATGATGTAACAAACAAAGTAAATAATTTGGGAATGGAAATGGAGAATGTGTCAAAGAGACAACAATCATTGATCACTCAAAATTGTTTAAAAAAAAAGATTTTCATGATACTACAAGCACAGCTATATATCTGCATGTGAACTTTGTCAGTTTATATTTTACAACTAATTAGATAGAGCGAAATTTATTTTGTAAAAAGAATGTGAGATGATGTTTTTTCGTTTTGTTTACTTTTGTTAAAGTACAAGCCTCGATTCAAGAATCATATCCACCTCAGGGTCGGATTGGGAAGGGGAAAGTCCGAGGGTGGGAATCCCCCTTCATCATGGGTCGGGAACCTCCTTTAAAAATTGGCTGGATACATCCGCTCGCATTTGAAATCAAAATTGGTATATTTATAATACACCAGGGATCCTCTTCGTCTGTTTCCCATCCCTGTAATTGAGAGGTGAATTCTGATAGTTCCAACTTCCATCACAATTACTTTTTTGTGAAGCATAGAATTTTTCTATTTTACTACCCTCGTCACCTGGTTCCAGCCCGACTCCCAATTCCCACTAATTCCCAAGCCTCGATTCAAAATCATGTCCACCTCAGTGGCGGATTAGGGAGGGGAAGGTCCGAGGGTCGGACCCCACCTTCCCTTTGATTTGGAACCCCTTTAAAAAAAATGGCTGGATCGTATTTGTTATCATAATTGATTAAATTTATGTTCAATACTCTAGGTATCTTTGAGATAATATTAAATATTTGAATCAAATAGGAACAACAACTAAAAGAAGTCAACTGTGTAAAGATGTTAATATCAGTGAAAATACACCTACTTCATGTAATTGTAGTACCTTCGAATATATTTATGGACCCATTTCCCATGTTATAACAGGAGATCTTAACATCGTTCAAGACCGAGAGTTAGAATCATTCCTCAGTAAAGGACCTAAATATCGTCCCCCGTCAATTATTAATTGGAATGAGTGTCGTAATATCATCCACGACTCACTCCATACTTACTGTATGAAATGGATAAAACGGGAAAAAGCTGACAAAAAATCTTTGGACTCTTTTTTTAATTCAGTAATGAAGATAATTGATATACGTTTTCAACATTTTAAAGAACATTTTACTATTAACAATAACCACAAAAAACCAATTTCTCGTATCAAACATAAACTAAAAGAACTAGCCAAGAAATTTGATTTTGTAAAGCTGCTAATAATATTATTATTGTTTGACGTAAATTTTACATTGAGGTTCTGAAAAAAGAAATCACCAATTCACCAACATTCCAACTGACTCCATTTTCAGAAAACGACATCTGTAACAAACATAAACTTTTAGCTACCGCTTTACAAGCAGAGCCAATTACAATGAAAGTCCCAACAATGTACTGGCTTCCGAAGCTACACAAAACACCTTACAAATATAGATTTATTTCGTCTTCAAGCCATTATTCCACTACTAAATTGTCTATTCTTCCTACCAGCACACTTGGTACAATTAAAAACATGATAATAAATTGTTCAAATAAGGCCTTCGAAAATAGTGGAATTAATTACTTTTGGAGTGTCAAGAACTCGTTGGAAGTACTTGATAAATTGCATGCATATATTGGTGATTTTAAATCTGTTCAGAGTTTTGTTTTTTCTACCCTGTATACCACATTGCCTCACATTCTCATTAAGAAAAAATTCACACACCTAATTAAATGGGCATTTAAAAAGTCAGAATGTGAATATATATGTTCAAACTCTTTTAGGTCATTTTTTAGTAGCAATAAACAAAAAAACTATGTCAATTGGACATGCTTTGATACTATATATGCCCTTGAATTTTTACTAGATAACATTTTTGTTCGCTTTGGGGATTCCGTATAACGTCAGATTATCGGAATTCCAAAAACAACATCTGATAAACAAATTTAATAATACTTTTAGATATTTGGATGATATTTTGGCTCTCAATAATGACGACATCAGTATGTATATTAAAGAAATTTATCCTGTTGAACTTACTTTAAATAAAGCTTATACTAACAATGACCACTGCCCTTTCCTCGATCTTGATATCTATATCACTAACGGAAAGCTATCGTTAATTATCCATTTTTAGATGGTGACGTTCCCTTGTCACCATCTTACGGTGTTTATATATCTCAACTTGTACGATTCGCTCGTGTATGTAACAATGTTTTAAATTTCAACGAGAGAAATTTATGTATTACTGAAAAATTATTACACCAGGGTTTTCGATATCACAAACTAGTCAAAACATTTACTAAATTTTATCATCGGTATCAGGACATCATTCGTAAATATAGCTCAACATGCAGACTTCTTATACGTTCAGGTATTTCACATCCAATTTTTTATGGAAATATTCTTTATAAAGCACAAAGGTGTCAGTATTCACCTCAAAAACTAACAAAACCTTTGAATAGACTTATTAAGAAGGGATATAGTTACGATACTGTTGTCAGGTCATTAAAGATTGCATATTTTGGCGTTAATATTGATTCACTTATAGGGTCTTTGCATTGGAACTAAACACATTTATTAAAAAGCCAGTTGTTGGCTAGACACGGGTTATGTTCTTTTTATATATGTTATAATGGTATGATACTAAACCCCTAACGGGAAGGATTGTGCCTGATGTTCATATGATGAAATCATAATCTTTCAGTCAGTTTAATTGAAGTCTGGAGCTGGCATGTCAGTTAACTGCTAGTAGTCTGTTGTTATTTATGTATTATTTTCATTTTGTTTATTTTCTTTGGTTACATCTTCTGATATCAGACTCGGACTTCTCTTGAACTGAATTTTAATGTGCGTATTGTTATGCGTTTACTTTTCTACATTGGCTAGAGGTATAGGGGGAGGGTTGAGATCTCACAAACATGATTAACCCCGCCGCATTTTTGCGCCTGTCCCAGGTCAGGAGCCTCTGGCCTTTGTTAGTCTTGTATTATTTTAATTTTAGTTTCTTGTGTACAATTTGGAAATTAGTATGGCGTTCATTATCACTGAACTAGTATATATTTGTTTAGGGGCAAGTTGAAGGACGCCACCGGGTGCGGGAATTTCTCGCTACATTGAAGACCTGTTGGTGACCTTCTGCTGTTGTTTTTTTTCTATGGTCGGGTTGTTGTCTCTTTGGCACATTCCCCATTTCCATTCTCAATTTTATTCCGTATCAAAGACATTGTCATCCGCAGCCAAGCCGCCGTATGATGACCATACTTTAATAATAACCACTATTAGAGCTAACAGTAACAGTTATGTAGACTATTGAACATAAATAAAAATATATAAAAAGAAAGCATTATGTATGTAAACACACCTAGTTCAGCAGTTACCCTGTCCCACTGGTACATGCATTTTGTATTACTCTACACATTGTGACCTCTCACACTTTCAATCGGCCACAATACATTTTGTCCAGAATAGTCGAATCGATTGTGAAGGGATATTCAGAAAAAGTACAAATATCATATAATAAATCAAATGATACATTCATTGAAGTTGAGTTACATCCCAGCTCCTTTGTTCTTCCAGGGGTTATCTGAGCCGGATCACCCCTACCAGATCACCCCAGTTAGAGTTTTCTTGTTCTGCATGCTTTCCTTTGTTCTGTAACTTTTTGGCGGGAATGCCTTATCCAAAATAAAACTTAGAATTATTTATTGAGAAAAGAAACTCTTTCAATATTTATGTAGAAAAAATCCGTATGCTGGGATTCGAACTCAAGACTTTTAGCATATCAACCCACGACACATACCCCTATACGAGGACGATAAGTGGGGGCGAGTTGGCAAACGTTTGTTCAAAGGGATTTAAACCCTTTTTTATAAATAAGGCGAGTTGTCAGACTGATTGTTCAATGGTATTTTACACTTTTCATAAGTGGGACGGGTTGGTTAACAAAAATGGGGCGATTTTTTTTAAAAAGTGTCGATTTAGTGTTGGCCGATTGGTCAATGGGGCGAGTTCACTTGGTTTCAAAATTGAACATCATGTTCGGGGCTCATAAAGGGTATATATATTATATAAAGTATGTTATAATGGTTGTGTGGCGTTCTAAACTAGATTTTATGAATTGTAAATGTTTTTTCGGCGAATCTAAAACAGCTGGGATGTAAAATAGTTATCCCATTCGGACTTGGTGTGTCAGTGTCTGATCACCCCGATAGCCGGAGGCCAGATGGGTGATCTGACACGGACACACCAAGTCCGAATGGGATAACTATTACCGAAACCGTATTTTTAAAGCATGTTTTTTAATACAAAATCCAAGATTGATATTTTTAAATGATTAAGTATAAATATTCCATCCAGCTTTGTCGATTCTTATATTGAGGGGTGGCAACTGCAATGGAAAAATTTGAGTCGTCTGCAACGGTCAAATGTTCCACCTGGATGGGAAAATTTGAAAATTTGACCTATTTGTTCAAATGAATATTTCTTTTGTGTATATTATTGTTAATTATTTATTTGTAAGTATAGCAGTATTCAAAGTTTGTAATCAATTGTTTTTGTTACGGACTGAATTGTAGGAAAACGTTATTAGGGTCGTTTATTTCGAATACATATTTGAATTGGACACAAATATAGATCTCCTCAGTGTATGACCAATCATTTCCATTACCTGTGGTATCTCTATAGCAACGTCACAAGAAGTTGTACGTATTACCAATGTTATTTCAACTGATCGGGCGGAGCTTGCGTCTTAATTTGCATAAGGACAGTATATTTGAAGATGTGTGTGATAAGGATGATGACAATAATAATTATGATTGATTTCTAATCACCTATCAGGCCAAACAAATATACAAATGAACTGAGTGTATTGTAATGAAAGAGTAACTAGACACTTCATAGATGGACTGGTCTTTAATAAGCGAACCAGTTGAACCCCGCCTAGTCAAGTGAAATAAATTAAGTAATACGTTACAAGAAGTTATACGTACATTACATGACGACATACACACACACATGTAGTTATCATTTTGCTTAGTTTCTCCTGTTACATATTTTGACATCAGATTCGGACTTCGGACTTCTGAATTTTACTGTGGGTATTTCTGTGTGTTTGTTTATTTTACATTGGCTTAAGGTATTGAAGGGGATTGAGGTCTCACTAAACTCCGCTGCGTTTTTGCAAATGTCCCAAGTCATGAGCTTCTAACCTTTGTTAGTCTTGTATGTTTTGTTTTTTTAATGCTTCATGAAATTTGTAAACACTAGAACCATGCAACCGTTTGTATACCTCCCTACTGTAGAGTGTTCAAGTTCTGCAATTGGTCAAGAATTATAAAGTTGAAATGTGGCATACATTTTGTCTACCGGTAGAAAGCGCAGCATTGTAATCACAAATGATGACTTGATCTGCCATGGGTGGAGAGAAGGGGACCTACTCGTAATCCTTGACTAGAGAAAATGGATAAGTAATAACAAATCTTTTTTTGAAAAGGTTAACAAAATATGATGAGGTTAATTAATCAACAAATATCTTATTAAAGTCTATCAAAAGGTTATTTCCCAGTTGTAACCTTCTTTTTTTGTGAAGATTATGTGTACATATTCGCATTATCTTCCGTGTCAATCAATACATATTACTTTAAGAATAACATAAGGGGACTTAAACCGTTTTTTCAACCACGTTTTCAAATAAACTTATTTGGATGCGTTCTGTGGAAAGAAAGAAAATGCATTTCAATATCCGGATTTTGTTTTGTATATCTGAACATTAATTAAATTTATTTATCAACATCTTGATATATCAATATATTTTGTCAGGTGCATAGGTTTGTCTGTATTCATAATAAACCTTGTGCTGCAAAAATGGCCATTGGCAATTTCTTCTGGGGAATTTTCAGGTATAAACTTGATATATTGTATGAATGTATGTCCAAAATAAAAACAAAATATTAAACCGCAATTATTACCACACTAAATACAGTTAAAAGGGTAACATGAAACTATATACATTTTATTAAATATTTCACTTCCAGATTAATGAAAGTAAACTCTTCAGATTAAATTGAATATATGGACATGTTTATTCACAAATTGGAAAATATGCAACTGAAACAAAAAGCTATGATTAATTTCATACCATATATGTATTTACAATCCTGATTGTACTTACTTTCAATTCTAATTTGTATAACCAATACATCCCCCATAAGAAATTTTAAAATATATTATAAAATTAACAAGCCGGTGCATGTTGCATATTTAGAAATAACCCATTGTCATATGACAATGATGTTATTCATGGGTTAAATATAGTTTGAAAGATCAATTATAAGAAATGTATTGAAGTATTTTTAAATCGCCTTGTTTTTTTGTTGTTTATTTGGTGTAATAGATCAGAATATAACAATACACAGAACATTATTTTATATGGTCGATAAGTTGAACGAGATATGATATTGACAAAAGTAATCAACAAACTAATTTGGTGTCGTTAAACATAAGCAAAAGCTTTATAAACAGTTCAGTTAATGTGAAGTCATATGTTTATTTATCTTAAAATAAAAGTATGTTATATGGGATAAATAGATTAAATAACAATATTGAACTTCATATTCAACTCGAGTTTTGATACATTTTTATACGGAAAAACTGTAATTTTCAAGTTTTTTATTTAAGAAATTTATGGTTTTTATTGCTCATCAACTTCGTGTTTGATTAAGTCTTCTTTGTTTTTGTTCATAAGCCATTAGTAATTTGGTGAGTTTTTAGTAACATTTTAGTGAAATCTTTAAATTTTGTTTGTGTCAGTCTTGGAAAAAAGGAGGCGAAAGATACCAAAAAGGAAGTCGAAAATAAACTGATAATGTTGATTTGTTATAGTTGATCCACACATAGGTAAATGTGGACCAATACATGATCAAATATTTATCCCATCTGCCTAAAACAGTTGATAATGATATAAAAGATGACTCTATGATGATAAATACAACTTATAAACCTCATTATCTTCATTATAAGGTCCCTTTTGGTCTATTCATACCTCTCATTTCCGCAAAGTTTTAATTCTTTAGGCCAATTAAAATGAATTATGGTACCTTTCATTCATTTATTAAAGAAATGTGATATTCTGAGTAATTGAAGTATTCGAGCTGAATGAACTATCAATATAAAAATTAACTGACTCCATGGAGTTTTCAATAAGTCCATACGTAAAATTTTAATTTACCCCGCGTTCCACAAAGATATATTAAAAGCTTCCCTTTTAGTAAATAATTTGTTGTCACTGCTTCAAAAATAATTTCATTTGATAATAACTATATATGTTTTAAAGTCATATGAAACGATCGCAAGTGATCGGTGAAAAATAATGTTAATCTAATTCTTGAACCAATGCATATATATATATATATATATATATCCCATAAACTTAGTCTTCTGTCTTGTTGTGAAAATATGGCATCTAATAAAAGGTCGTGTTTTGAAGCACTTACGTATAGCGATCACTGGATGTTTACGAGAAAGGTCACGCTGCATACGGAAAACATGTCGGCGAATTGTTTGTTGGAAGGAAGCAATTAAAAAAAAGTAAACTTTTTCTATATTTGGACAAATTATAGAATTTTCTGGAGAAAAGTATATGTACATAAGTTTTATAATAAAATCTAGCCATTTAGTTATAAAAAAAACATATGCAGTCTTTATTTTTATTTGAAGTTTCATATGACTTTAAAGTTTCACTGAGGACAAAGTTTTCTATTACAACAAAATATAAGAAATAAGGAAAAAAATCAGAAAAAGCCCAAAAAACACTGAGTATGGCTTGCGCTGTTTACTAATAATCATGGTAGAGTCATAATTTAAAGCAATTTTCTCGTTAAATGTGTTTCTGATACTCAATTCAGTCAGGATATTTCTTTTTTTTGGTAATATTTCATTTAGAAAGTATAATTTTATTACAAATGAGACTACGCACAAGGTCAAAAGTACATGTGCAGCTCCCCATAATACTTTATATCGGGTTATTGTCGCGGAGGACTTATTTTCGCTTATCTTAGCGATTGAGGGAAAATCCCGAAATTAAATTCTGCGGAAATAAATTATGTATACGTTTCTTATAACTCAAGCTTTTAGTTTACTATCAATTCGTCGAAACATTAATGATTTCTGTTAATTTAAACAACATAAATAAAAAGGCCAGTGTTCACTGGATGTCAAGTGTTTTAGTTATATAAATTAATTATATAAGAGTGTAAGATACTTTGTCACGAAGTTTATTCTTATTATTTAGTGACAGCCGATTTAAGAATTGCAGGTCACTCATGATATTTTATGATATAATTAAAACATCAATCATGACGTAACTAATCAATGGTAATATTTACAAGAGAATGAAATTGGAAATGGAAATGGGGAATGTGTCAACGCGACAATAACCCGACCATAAAGCAGCAGACAACAACCGAAGGCCACCAATGGGTCTTCAATGTAGCGAGAAATTCCCGCACCTGGAGGCGTCCTTCAGCTGGCCCCTAAACAAATATGTATAATAGTTCAGTGATAATGGACGTCATACTAAACTCCGAATTATAACACAAGAAACTAAAATTAAAATTCTTACAAGACTAACAAAGGCCAGCGACTCCTGACTTTGAACAGGCGCAAAATTGCGGCGGGGTTAAACATATTTTTGATATCTCAACTCTCCGCCTATACCTCTAGCCAATGTAGAAAAAACAAGCGCACAACAATACGCACAGTAAAACTCAGTTTAAGAGAAGTCCGAGTCCGATGTCAGAATATGAAACAAAAGAAAATAAACAAAATGACAACAATACACAAATATCAACAGACTACTAGCAGTAACTGACATACCAGCTCCAGACCTCAATTAAACTGATTGAAAGATTATCTCTTCATCAAATGAATATCAGGCACATTCCCTCCTGTTTAGGTTTAGTATTATACCATCATGAAATAAATGAGAAGAGCATAACCCGTATCATGACAACAACTGGTTTTAGAATAAATCTGTTTAATCCCGATGCAAAGACCCTATTAGTGAATTAATATTAAAGCCAAAATATTGACCTAAAGTTTGTATACCTGTAATAAATATCTAAGTATCGATATTATATTTACTGAATTATTAGCATATAATTAATAAATAAGACTTCATGCAGGTAAAACATTAATTTAACCATAAAAATGAACATTTGTTTGTCAATTTTTACAACTTTGTAGATGCAATCATTTTAGTACCGGTCAAAATATTTAATTGGCATTAAAGAATCCGCCAAGTTAAACCACAGTAGGTGTAATACCACCATTTATTTTCCTCGATGAGTCTTCGTGAAATCGCACTTTTCAAAAAATTGTGCAGAACTTATTTGTGTTTCAAATAAGGAAATATTTGGAATGAGTAAAGTTTTATCCTGTCTAGTACTATATAGACGAAATTTTACATAACATTTCATTGTATATAAAAAAATATATATATTTCACTTTAAGTTAACCAAATTTTCACCTCTTGATTTGCTGTGTACATTCTTGAGTAACCATGTAACTTCAAGTTTCAAAAACATTCTATAAAAACACTAAATGAAATATAATTAAGATACATGTTTATGACACAAAAATTTGTTTGAGGACTTATTTCCTACAACCGTCAATGAATATTTTTTTTCGAACATGCAATCGGGTGTGACGTACTATTATTAAGTGGTATTACACCTTAAACTTCTGAGTCATAGTATTCCATTATATTGACTACAATTTTTAAGCAAAACAAACAAATAGGTTAAAGTGTCAAAATCGGGTTACAGCAGTCAACATTGTGTTATGATCTTATTTTTCTAAACCAAGCAACGATGTCAACAATGAAAAACAAAATTGCATATACATTGTAGACACACGACAGATAAATCATAAAATGGAAATGGAAAAACAAGAATACAAATATTAATCATATTCATTTGTCGTTGATTTCTTTATGTTATATTTGTTTTTCGATTATTGGTTTGTAGGAAAACAGGCAATTGAATTTCTCCCTTAAGGGTATATTCTTCAGACGTTTCAGTCTCGTTGAAATCTTGTTCTGGAATTATTTCCAAAACATGCGATACAAGTGGAAAATATCAATGAATGTAAAAAATGTTATAATCAAACTTAACTCTGTGAAAAAAAAATATGTATTTACAATGAGTAGTTTTGAATTTTTCAAATTTTATCACCAATCAAGTCAGTCTTTTTAGTCAAAATTTTGAGAAAATGGGTGAGGGATACAATAAATGATTTTACCAGAAACATGTACATACCATATAACTTTTTTCTTTTCAAACTTCTTAGATATGTATTATTTTAATCATTTATAACAAAAAAGTTGAAGTAAAATGCATTTTGTTCTTAAAACAGAGAAAAATACAAAAAAATACAAAATTGACAGCATGGTAAATTTGACACAAAAAATCATCAAAATATGACAAAACTTTCTTATATTAACACCTACCAATAGTTTTTGTAAGTTAAATTTATTCATATTCGCCCACTTCATCTTTATTGAAAGTATGAAAAAAAAGTTTAATTGTTCTCCAACAAATCGCACTTTTCTAGCACAATTGCATATATATATGTTAGAGGCAATAAGTGAAATTAGGCATTAAGCTTAGATCCTAGGCAATATGCTAACGCCTAGGCATTAAGTTATTGCATGAAATTTTCAGGCATTCAGCTTCTTTCCTGAAATCTGATGATGATTATTCATCGTATTGCCGAACATAATTTCAGGCAATAAGTAAACTCTGGAATTTATCCATATTTGGTGATTCATTCTTTATATAAAGTCGTTTCTTAATTATATTTCTAATATCACATGTATAAATATAAATTCATTCGACAGATTTTCAAATTTAGTAAGTTTATTTAGTATTTTAGCAGTTAAAAAAACAGAAGTAACTCATATTTTTTTTATGTTTTTGTGGTATTACAAAATATTAAAAAGATTTTTTATTTAAATGATTGTATCCAATTAAAAAAGGGGGAGATTCCAAAGAATAATTATAATATTTATTTGAGAATTTGTACACTTTACTCGTCGAGCTGGTCAAAAGTAGACAAAATAAGATTTAATATTTTGCTCATACCATTTTCCATTTTTTTTTATTGGATATTTATTTTTTTTTATTTTTTTTGATGCGTTTTAATATAAATAACATAATTTATTATTTATTTTATTTCCAGTCTCCTTTGTACAGTTGTCTCATTGGCAATCATAACCCATCTTCTTTTTTATATTTAGAATTAAACTGGGCCCTGTAGTTTTGCATCGGTAAAATTAGATGTTTTTTTCTTTTGCTTTATATTCAAACATATGCTAATTGCAGTAATAAAATAAAATAGTTGAAGTACTCAGTATGTATAGGAAAGATGCACGAGATTTACCTTTGAACTTTTAAATATGAAACCGTGACACCTCAAAAGCAGCTCCCTGACAAAGCATATAATGATTTTACCGATTATATATTTAAGTTTAACTATTTACAGTCAGTTTGTCAATTCAGACTTATTATGATATAAAACTTAGTTATATTTTTTTTACTTATGTTTTGTTTCAAAGAGTTTAAATGTACAATTAAAATATAAAAATAATATAGTTACTACCCTTCAAAACTGCTAAATATTTTCTAATAATTAATCGGTTTTTAAACTAAAATTATTGGTTAAATTTGATACAATATTTCATTTTTTTCATTTGTTATTCAACTTTTATTTTGCACCAATACTTAGGACAGTTGTTAGGACATCCTAGCTAAGATAATCCTCAGATAGACTCCATGTGCATGCTGCGGCATGTTGTAAGTCGGTCCTAAAATAATTTCTGTCTTAAGAATATCTATACTACCGATCTTATGACAGTTTCGATAAACAGTCCCCAGTTCTCATAATGTTATTATGTAACAAATATATTCTTATCTAAATAAATAAATGTCTTTTATTGACTCGCATTTATATTTTAGGCATTAAGCTTAATGCCTGTACACATTTTTCAGGATTTAAGCTTAAATCCTAGGATATAAAACTAATGCCTAACATCATTTAGGCAATAGACTTACTGCCTAGGCGTTAGCTTATTGCCTAGGATTTACGCCTAATTTCACTTAATGCCGCTAACATATATCTCAAGGTATGTTATTTCAGTTGATACTTAGAAGGAAGGGTATTTCACATTGCCTTATTGTCATTATTCAAACAACAAAAAGAAAAATAAGTGTAGAAATTATTAAAAAAAAAATTAAATTGAACTATTTTTTGTTTGCTCACTGTTGAATTATGTCGTTCTCGAATACTTGAAATAATCTTATTCATGCTTCCTAATTTTTTAATCTTTTTTAACACAAATGACAGGAACAGTTTATATTATAGTCGCCGTCACGTAAAATTGGCACCATAATTTTTGTTGAAATTTTTTTAAACATCAGCCGCCTTCATTCGAGATAATGTTTTTTCATTAGTGGTAGAAAAATCCGTTCCAAATATCCACTGCTGTCCTACCTTTAATTGTGTTTGCACTGTATAATCCTGACTTTCACGTTTTTCAAAAATATTTTCCCTGTAAAACCGCCATCTTGATTTCTATGAAGATCCCTTATTTACATAACATTCGTTACTCGGTAATATCCTTGTCATTGATGTGATACTATTTCCTGCGCTTCTTGCATTCAAACAATAAAGATAAAGAAAACCTCCGAGAGACCCCAGAAAAAAGACACAACGTGGAACTACACAGAAACAGTTCCGGTAATAACAATGTCGGATTCCACCATACAAAATAATATCTTGGATTATGTAAAGGGCAGTAGTTGATTTTTGGAATGATATTTGATTCTTCTAATTGAAAAACGTTGTTTTGAATGAATGCGGTTGTTAGTTTAAACTTTTTCAACCAAAAACAGGGTACCAATTTTGGGGATTATACGCTTTTGCATTGAAAAACGAAAGCGATTGATGTGTAACTTGCAACCATATAGATCAGGTGGAATGAGAAAAGAGGGGCAAAAGATACTGAAAACATTCAAAGCATAACACTCGCCAAAAAAAGATAGATACTATAAAAGATACTGCCCTCAAGTTTCGATCCTGTTGACCTTAGGCATTGGATATATTAAAAGCGTGTTACAGATTCAACGCGTCTATGTTTAGTGAGGACAGAGCTATAATAACCGTTCTCTGCAAAGTCAGTTATGTGAAAATACTTCATGGAAATAAATAAATATAACATACTTGCACCATCCTAATTAGATTTCATCGGGATCATTTGTAACAAAGTTTTAAAACTCAAGGTACCTCACAATAAATTAAACACAAAATAGAACTTGTATACTAAATTCAAACTCAAATGAAAAATAAGGAAGAAGTCAAACGGATGTAAATTTTCTAAAAATCACAGGATTTTCAATTTTTTCAATATCAATATCTGTGTCAACATAAGTATGTCTCGTTTACAGTTATGTGATAGAAAAGTGTTCTTTACGTAAACATTTCCATGTTGAAAATAGGCAAAGGAAAATAAACTGTTGTAACAGTTTTCCTCTTCATAAAACATCTTTTTAAATTATTAACATCAATGTCATCAACAATCAAAGCTGGGCTTCAAAGATATTGCGAAACTACACATTCTAGAGGTGGCGTGAATCAGATGCACATATTTAAAAAAAAATCCTTTTAGAGTATACAATCTAAGTCCCTTGCATCATGCAAAAGTATAAAAAAAACATTTGGCTTTTCTACACGTCACACAAGTATTCATCTTTTAAAACTTACAGACTAATTGAAAGAGTTGGTCCTGTCTTGTTTTATGAAAAAAAAGGCAAACGTAGATATAAAAAATCTAATCTTATAAAGGGATACATCGCACTTTGTACAAAATCACTATGATTTAAACAAAAAATTCTCTGAAAATTAACATTCATTCATTCGGAGATTTTGAAAACATCTTAAATTATCATTAATCCAAGATATATTAATAATTCATCTGACGGAAAATAGCGATTGACTGTTTCCTGGAATTGTTGCAATTTAATGTGGAGCAAAATCTGCATACCCTTATGGAGCACCTTAGTTCATCCCCTGATTTGGTGGGGTTCGTGTTGCTTTTCAAGGTGTCAATCTGCTTAAGAGATTTTCTCTAAATGCTTTGGTTTCAGAGATATAAGCCAAAAACTGCATTTTACCCTATGAACTATTTTTAGCCATGTCAGCCATCTTGGTTCACAGGCCGGGTCATCGGACACATATTTTAAACTACATACCCGAATGATGATTGTAGACAAGTTTGGTTAAATTTCATTATTTGCCTGAGTAGCTTCAGAGAAAAAGATTTATGTAAAAGGTTACAAAAATTTACAAAACAAATGTGAAAAATTGACTATAAAGGGCAATAACTCCTTCAGAGATCAACTGACCAATTGGTCATGTTGACTTATTTGTAGATCTTACTTTTCTGAACATTATTCTGTTCCAGTTTATCTCTATCTATAATGATATTCAAAATCAAAACCAAAACCGGCAAAATTTCCTTAAAATTACCAATTTAGGGGCAGCAACCCAAACAACGGGTTCTCCGATTCATCTGAAAATGTCAGGGCAGATAGATCATGACCTGATAAACAATTTTACTCTAAATGCTTTGGTTTTCGAGTTATAAGCCAAAATCTATTTTACCCCTATGTTCTATTGTTATCCATGGCTTGATTGGCTGGCCGGGTCACCGGACACAATTTTTTAACTAGATACCCCAATGATGATTCTGGCCAAGTTTGATTACATTTGGCCCAGTAGTTTCAAAGCCAGGTGAGCTAAAAAGAAGGTTATGTCGGCGAGTTTGTTATGTACCATTAATGGGCATTATATGTTATGCAGTCTGTGCGTTCGTTCGTTCGTTCGTCCGTCCGTCTGTCCGTCTGTCTGTCCCGCTTCAGGTTAAAGTTTTAGGTTAAAGCTTTTAGTCGAGGTGGTATTTGATGAAGTTGCAGTTCAATCAATTTGAAACTTAGTACACATGTTCTCCACGATATGATCGTTCTAATTCAAATGAAAAATTAGAGTTTTAATCCTATTTTCACGGTCCACTGAACATAGAAAATGATAGTGCGGATGAGGCATCCGTTTATTATAGACACATTCTTGTTTGTCATGTTTTGATTTTTTTTCCTTCAAAATTCTAAAAAAAAACAGACACTTCAGCTTTGGTTTTCTATGTAGTGTTTTGTGGACTTCTTTTGCATTCGTCGGTTACCAGTTTTACGGTGGGTTTTTTTTGCGATGGCGTTGTCAGATTTTTTTTCTGGTTATAAGTTTTTAATGTCTCCTTGCCCTTGGTATATTCAACCTCTTATTTAATGATAATTTAAACGAACATATGATTATTCAATCATCTTAGTAAAAATCATGGATAGAGAAAAATGTATACATTACTGTTTGTATATAATGATGATGAAAAGAAATCAAAATCTTTTAAAACAGTGACTGTGTATTAACTCATCACAGGTAGTATGACGAAATTTTGTATATACGCCAAACGCGCGTTTCGTCTAAAAAAGACTCATCAGTGACGCTCGAATCCAAAAGGTTAAAATGGCCAAATAAAGAACGAAGTTGAAGAGCATTAAGGACAAAAAGTTTTGCCAAATACAGCTAAGGTAATCTATGCCTGAGGTAGAAAAGCCTTAGTATTTTAAAAATTCCAAAAAAAAATTGTAAACAGCTAATCTATAAATATAACCATATCAATGATAATTCATGTCAGCTCAAAAGTGCTGACTACTGGGCTGGTGATACCCTCGGGGAAATAAATCTATGCCAGCAGTGGCATCGATCCAGTGGTTGTAAATAAACTCATCACAGATACCAGGACCAAATTTTGTATATACGCCAGACGCGATGCATCCAAATGGGAATCTCTCTAAACATATCGCATTTATTAACTGATGGCCATGTCATTTTCAGGTGGAAAGTCCGCAAACTGACGTATCACGGCATTAGGTAAAGATAGATTTTCCTTTAAGCTTCAAAATACGTGCTATTGATTGAGGTGTTGCAATATCCTTCAGGTAGACAATGGTTCCTTTGGAGATCTTGTACCTTCCGGTAATAAGTCAGTCGTAATAAAGTGTATCGTGTTGAACATGGACTTCATATTTGACTGTTCTCTTGGTTAATGTGTGTAAACAAATAGAAACGAAATGTTATCGTCAACTCGTTTTATGATTTTTGATTATTTTTACTACACTGCACATTTTTGTTGGTACATCAAATGGTAATCATAACGATAATGAATAATTACTGTAAAATTATTTTTAACGAAAATTTGAGTAAGAATTTCTGCTTAAAATATATGGCATGCATTAAACGTATATAAAAGACCTGCCTAATTTAGAAGCAGGTTAGTTGTTTTATTTATAATAATACCACTGGACAAACAACGAATAAAGGAGGTCCAAAGTATATAAAACTTTTCTGTACTTCCTTAGTGCTAACCAAAATATTCCTGTCATTTTTCTTTTACATTTTTAAAGAAAGTTATTTGATTCGAACGTATTTACTGCTAAAATATAACCATTTTTTTTATGACAGAATAAATTTCAACAAAGTTTAATTACTGTCATGTTTTGAGAAATGACCTCTACTTATCCAATTATGCATTTAAAATACAAATTAGACCAAGATCAACTCATTGAAATAATTAAACTTATCAGGATCTCAACAATTTTGTATTGAAAACATTTTTGAATGATAAGACAAAGTTCTGTATACATAATTTTAATTGCTGATTTAACAAATAATTGCTTTGGCATACATACTTTAAGAGGTCTAAGTGTTCAATTATTTTAACACATTGAAAATCCACAGAGAACGGAATTGGCAATCAAGGCGGAAAAGACATTCGCGAATTTTATTTTAATTTTAACTTTCAACATGGCAACTTGTACAACTAAAGAAAAAACGACAGTAAAGACAAAAGATACAGTAACTGTAGACAATAACGTCACTAAGGTATTTTAAGCATACTATACACAATTTATTTATTCTTATTTTGTTTTTAACATTTATTTTTGTATGTATTGATTTGAAGATTGAATCTGATTATTTCTAAATATCTTATTCGACAATCGATAACTGGTAATTGTCGAACACTTAACAGTAATTTTCCAGATGTAAAAAGGCAATAGAAGGTTAGTTTTCTTTAAATTCAAAATACAATATAACATATTTGCTTAAAGGTTTTAGACTTCTTGCATTTCAAGAAAACTTCAAAATATGCCAAGTTAGACTCAATTCTAATATTAGCCAAAGTTGTACTTAAACCGATAGTTTGCCTATACAAGATGTCTTAATGTTGTTAAAAACCTTTTGGGTTAGGGACTTGGTCTATAACTTGTTATCGTTTTACTCAAAACTATGTTTAAAATAAATATTGTATTTTTAAAATAAAAGTAAACGTAATTTTTTACCTTTTAGTGTCTCCATGTAGTGGCATCATACCTGACTAAATTTTCAGAAAAGCATAAGCTTGAAAGAATTAAAAGGGTTTGCTTTCTTTGTAAATAAATTATGACTTATCATACACCACCCATAGTAAATATAGTTGAATTCTTATTGAATTAAAATCTTATGGAATATAATGGAATACTATATATGACTGTCATATAAGTGAGCATTAAAACAAGATTTAATCCACCATTTTCTATACAGAAAATGCATGTACCAAATCCGAAATATAACAGTTCTTTTCCATTCGTCCGGTGTGTTTAAGCTTCAGGTTCTGCCATTTGATAGTAAGACAATTACATTCAAAACCAAGGAGTAAACAAAGACTCACAAAACCAAAGGACATTTACATCAACAGTTATAAATAATAATTAAGAAACAACACGAACTCCACTAAAAACCGGCAATGAAAGCAGGAAGGGTAAGATTTCCTGCACCGTATACGACACCCGTCGTGTTATTTCTTTGCTCAGTTCGGTAATGATGGAAGGTTATTTTGACTGAGGAACTCATATCAGATATGAGTTCAGACACGTTTTTGTCATAATGGCCTATCAGCTCATGATGGCGACCGTAAAATTTCTTGAGTGATGACCTTAATTTGATTGATTTGCCTATACAAGATGTCTTTAATAGTCACTTTCTTTTTTTCAATTTTTCATTGGCGTTCTGTATATTTGTTATTTTACTTTTTGCTAAATGTTTGTACTTTGGGTGATGTAAGTCATCAATTCTATAATGACTACATGAATAGTTATTTTTTTAGGCAAGGGAAACGAAGCACACCCATGAGGTTTATAAGGAGTTTAAATCCAAGCTGTCTGAAAACAAAAGTCTTAAGGAGGTTGTGGATGGTATGAAAAAAGAGTTGCCAAACGAAAATACATTGAAAGATCTAGACGATCTGAAAACTGCATTAGAGGAAAAGGACAGACTTTTACAAAGTATACATGATGAAAAGTTCTTAATCGAGTCGGATAGAGATCATTTAGACGAGAAAATCAAAGAGCTTAAAGAGGAAATCAAAAAGAAAGATGAAGAAATTTTGAAACTTCGACAAAAAATTAAAAAATTCGACAAGTTTCGACAGGACATTTTGAGTGAGAACCAAAAAACCCGCGAAGAGCTCACGGGGAAACTTGATAAGGTAAATGGTGATTTGGAATTCATGCGCGATGAGTTCAAATTCATGCACTCCGCGATGAACGAGCTGCTAACGGGTGCAAAGAAAAACAAAAAGACGAAACCAGGGTGGAACGGTTCTTCGAATACTCAGAACAAAAAAATAAATCAGAGTTAATTTTTTTCTGTTTATTTTTTCTTTATTCAATAAAACTAATATACCAATTGAAATTGTGGCAACATTTAATTAATATCACGAATTCGAAAGTTAACTGTATACTCATACCAAAAGAACAAATCAGAGTTAATTGTTTCTTAGTTTTCTGCTCATTTTTCTTAATTCAGTTATACTAATTAATTCTGATTGAAATTGTGACAACTAATAAATAACACGAATATAAAAGTTAACTGTATGCATATATATCATTTATTTTGACCAGTTTTGTTTTTAAACGGAATAAAAAGTATTATATTACTCTTAATTTTATTTATGTATTAATAAAAATAAACTCATCATAGATACCAGGATTAAAATTTTATCTTTACGCCAGATCCGCGTTTCGTCTACAAAAGACTCAAAAGTGACGATCGAATCAAAATATATTTAAAAGGCCAAATATAGTACAAGAGCATTGAGGACCAAACATTCCTAAAAGTTTTGCCAAATACAGCTAAGGTAATCTATTCCAGGGGTAAAAAAGCCTTAGTTTTTCAAAAATTCAAAGTTTAGTTTACAGTTGATTTATAATTATGAACATATCAATGATAACTCAAGTCAACCCTCGGATACCCTCGGGAAATAAAACCATTTCAAGGTTGGGGTTGCTACGTCAACCAATTACCGTGGAGCTTTGTCGATTAGTGTTTAAACAAGAAGTTATGGTCCATCCATCTTTTTATTGCACTTAATACACATTATTATTATAGAGCTAACAGTATAAATATTGTCGTTGGTCAAATGGAAACGGTTAATTTGTTGTTTTTACGAAATATTTGAATAATATTATCTTGGTTTATTTGTGCTTTCAATTTGCTCATTTCGTATATAAAAAAAAACACTATTCTATCCGCATTATTGAAAAGAAATGTACTTAAAATGTCTTTGAGCATTGTTGACGGGCTGCCGTATTTTTCTCTATTCTATTCATGACATGGTCTAAAATCTACATTGCAGTTAAGTCGGTTATAAAGTGTAAGAATTCACCATAACAACAGATTAAGAGTTTTGTGCTTGCTTTTTGTAACTATACAAATACCAGTTCGAAGTAAGGTATGTGGCAGTTTTCCATTCGTTTGATTTGTTAGAGCATTTGATTTGGCCATGACGTCTACTAAT
The DNA here is from genome assembly GCA_037788925.1 of Mytilus galloprovincialis. Lineage (NCBI taxonomy): Eukaryota > Metazoa > Mollusca > Bivalvia > Mytilida > Mytilidae > Mytilus > Mytilus galloprovincialis. The sequence continues at coordinate 16,057,726 of CM075334.1, read as the reverse complement.
GCTTACCCTTCCGGAGCAACTGATTTCACTCCCGGCTTTTAGTGGAGTTCGTGTTGTTTCTTATTTATTATTTATAACTGTTAATGTGAATGCCCTTTGGTTTTGTGAGTCTTTGTTTACTCCTTGGTTTTGATTGTGATTGCCTATGCATACAAATAGTTATTAGAAATATGGCAATCTAATATAATTGATATAATACCACCTTTACAGTACATTTTTCATCAAAAAAATAATAAGTTGTTCTATAAAACTGCAAAAGCTCAACAGCTTATCCACGTGGAATCTGAGGCTCTGACTTGCTTTTAGATATCCTAACTAAAATGCAAGGGATTTTCGTTACCATATTTGCACCATCTACGACGCCGACTCTTCAAACATGTAAACATTGAACATGTTGAAGGAACAACGGTTTATCAATAACTGTATTTCAATCATTTGAATAATGTTTTAAGACATAATTGATCGGTTACTGCTAGTGTAAACTGTATGATTTTCAAAATTGAATATTTACTGAGACTGCTAAAACACAGATAATTATCTCAGAAATATACCAGAATCTAAAGCTGGTCAAAAGATAATATTTTTTTTTAATTTTTAATTTAAATTATTTTTGGTGTTTCTATTTCATCAATTATAAGATATGGATGAAGAAAAAGAAACTTCTATTATTTAATTCAAATTGTGAGTTATGATAACTGACAATATCATAGAAATATATTTATAAGTGATTGTTATATTCGCCATAAGTAGCATCGTTTGATACATGTTCTCTTAACAGCAAAACAAATTATGTCGACAGTAAGAACGTATTGCTATCATGGTTTCTTCTTTTGCTTTGCATTCTGGGTATTGTGGGTATTTGGAGAGTTGTTCCAGCCACTTTGTTTCTTCTTATTGTTTTCTTTCCTAGCGCCGGTTAACAGTTCATTCATTGCAGAATGCATGAACTTGAACTCACCACGTATAAACTCCAGCTCACCTGTTACGTTATCTAGTTTCCCAGTTAGTTCTTCTCTGGTCTTTTTATTATCGGTGAGCATTTCTTCTCTGAACTTGTCAAATTTCTTTATTTTATGACGAAGTTTCATAATTGTTGCATCCTTCTCTTCGATCTCAGCTTTCAGTTTGATAATTTTTTCATCCAAGTTATCTCTGTCCGATTCGAGTAAAAAGTTTTCGTCATGGGCAGATCTTAGAAGCTTATCTTTTTGCTCCAGTGCGATTCTCAAATCATCTAGTTCTTTCAAAATGTCATCGTGGGATGGTTGTTTTTGTTTGACAACTGTCTGTATATCTTTCCTCATCAAATCAACTTCCGTCTTTTGTCGTTTTAATTCAGTCTCTATCGCTTCAAACTCCTTTCATACTTTTTGTGTGTGCTTGGTTTCACTAATCTGAGAGTAATAAATTTTGTCATTAAAAGAATCCACATCATTAGAAAACTAAAATATTAAACACATTATTTTCAACATTATCCCAATTGGAACAATATTTTTATTCTGTGGAATAAATGATGGATTGATTACCCAAGGTCAGAATAAATTTTATTTTGCTAAAAACTACATCGATTCCAGTATCAAACAAACCTCAAATATTAAAAACCGTCAATCGACAACATAATGTTTTGGTCGATTGATATTCCTAAGTAGTATTATTAATTTACGTTTTTTGATTGAGTTAAGCCAATTGATATTTTATCGTGTTTTTCTATGTTGTGATGTTATGCTATTGTTTCAGAAAAAAAGGGGAAGGTTTTGTACCATTAAAACGTTTAATTCCGCTGCAAATGTTTGCACCTGTCCTAAGTCAGGAATCTGATGTACAGTAGTTGTCGTTTGTTTATGTAATTTATACGTGTTTCTCGTTTCTCGTTTTTTATATAGATTAGACCGTTGGTTTTCCCGTTTAAATGGTTTTACACTAGTAATCTTCGGGCCCTTTATAGCTTGTTGTTCGGTGTAAGCTAAGGCTCAGTGTTGAAGGCCGTACATTGACCTATAATGGTTTACTTTTTTAAATTGTTATTTGGATGGAGAGTTGTCTCATTGGCACTCAAACCACATCTTCCTATATCAATATACACTCTACTGGTAACTTGGTTTTACTCAAATGAAGCCGACATTAATCTAAATTAAGGAGATGCGTTATGCATAATTGCAAACGAGATCCCCCAAATTTCAAATAACGTGAAATTTAACAATTATACCGAACTCCGAGGAAAATTCAAGAAAGAAAAGTTTTAATCCAATGGCAAAATCAAAAGCTAAAAAACATCAAACGATTATTTTTCGATTCCAGTCCTACCACAAGAGATAAAGTTATGTTATTTGCTATCGAAATTTCCGTTTTCTTGACATAGAATTTAGTTGGTGTAACCGAATTGGTTTTTATGGTATGCATAGTTGGATATTCTGTAATCGTGACGTCATGAATGCATTGAAAAGTCTCATTTTTCGATCTTTTTATGTGTTACATGAATGATGGAATGATTTGTTCTGAAAATACCAATTCAGTAACACTCTATTATTTTTTTATGTTGACCTCACAAAAAGCGAGCACCATATATGTTTTGTAATCATTTATGAATTGTTAAATGATAACATTGGTTATCAGAGAAGGAAATTCAAAATAACTACCTTGATGAATGGAAGGAATGTGAAAAAAAAGTTACATTGATTATTATGTTTTTGGTTTGCTCAAATGAATTACTCGGTTATTGGAGTTCGAATGTTCACTCGGTCATCGGGGTTTAAAGATTACCAAGGATACTCGTATCTGTTATTTAGTTGTTTTCCTCTTATATCTGATTGGTTTCCCTCGGTTATAGTTTGTATCCCGGATTTGTGTTCTCTCAATCAATTTATGACTTTTGAACAGCGTTTATACTACTGTTGCCTTTATTTATCGAAAAAGAAATGTTTAAATGATTACCTTCGTTACTGGCGTGTCATTAACAAACACTGTGTCCATTGTTTTTGTCTTTACTGTTGTTTTCTCTTTTACTTTGTAATCCATATTTACTTGTGTACAGAATCAAGATGGAAATTTTCTTCCTTAAATGATACTCGTCTCTTATACAGATATTTAAATTCACTGCAATATTGTATGCAAGAAAGATGTTTTCAATTGATTCTATGTGAATAGTGTAAATTTATATTTGTCATTTCGACAATTCATCCCTTGAATGATTTAGTCAAAATAACATCAATAAAAAGTTAATGTAATTTCAGACATAACTTTATTATTCAGTTAAAACTTTGCATTGACATATCGCCATACTTTAAACTCCTTGAAGTGATATATAACCCTTTTTACTTCGACTTCACTATTCAATACTAATGAATTAATTTAAATTTCATAATGTTGGAAAGCTTACATTAACTTTTTAGTTGTCCTATACCTATGATGATATTGAAGATATTGATATACACACGCGAATCTATAGAAAATACCATGTCACGATACATGCATTTTCTTTTTCAAACAGATTGGTTTTCGATTGTTGCATGCAATGGTATATTTAAAAGATACATTTAAAAATCTTAAACTGCCTCACATATTTTCAACTGCAACTGATATTCGTAATGTATTTTATATTCGAAAACAGTTATTGCCTACGCCTTTAAAAAATAATTATAGAGACAGAGTGAATCAGAGGGATGGGCCTGTTTGTTTCAGAAAAAAATGGTCAACGTAGATACAAGTAGCTTGTCTAGGGGAGGGACAAATCGTACTTTGTAAAAAATCTTTCTGATTTAAACAAAACATTCTCGGAAAACTAAATTAATTATCAAGATGCTTTTTGTCTTGTTTGACAACATATTTCTACTGTATAAATAACGTATTTTTAAACACACGATCGGCATAATTTTCAAGTGTTCTCTTCCTGACGACTTGTTTCTTTATTCATACAAGGCTTTCTTCATATATAAGCTTCTTATGCAGAATGAAAAGAAGTTAGCATGATCCTTTAACTTCACTTTCCACTATAAAGATGATGTCTTCTCACTAAATAATTTAAATTTGGTGACTATGATAAACGTGTCTAATCATATCGAACTTGAAATGTACAGTTGACAGATACATATATAGTAATCTGCCCAAAAGTCTTGACAAACATCTACAAATTGACAATGAGGGTCGGTTAAGATAAAAATTTACGTCAAAAGAGATGATTTTGAAGTACATATCTCCGTATTGATACAATGTTCAAGGGATTGGTTTTACCCGTCATGATTTCCTCGATAGATAGTTGCTTCTCATAAGGAAGCTAATAAACTAAGAGTTCCAAGTTCCAAGTTTTGAAGTTGAAGTCCTTCTTACGAAAAGTATACAGACGCCATCACAAGTTAGATGAACGTTTGGGAATATCTGTTTCACAGATATCAGATAGCGGATATGTTACTATCATGGTTGTGGCAACATATCCTATTATGGTTGTGGCAAAAATCCCACCTTTTCCCCAAATATGACCTACTGAATCACCTATTTATACGGATTATAAAGTTTTCATACTGTAAATTTACAGCTATAGTATACAAGTCACAGTAAGAAGTTTTTGTTGAATCATGTGATTGCTGATCTCAGTGTAAATGAGTATAATTGAGTAAAAAACACAAGCCCATTATTTCAGTATCAGTAAAAATACAAAATAGCAAAATAAAATGTAACTTTTTCATATAGTATTTCTTGATCATGTAGAAGCTTTCATCAAGTATTGTAACATTAAACCAGATGCTTCGCAGGGCGCAGCTTTATACGACCGCAGAGGTCGAACCTTGAACAGTTGGGCAATTAGATATTTCTTGCTATTGCACAATACTGTGCAATTGAAGATTTCTTGCTATTGCACAATACTGTGCAATTGAAGATTTCTTGCTATTGCACAATACTGTGCAATTGAAGATTTCTTGCTATTGTGCAATACTGTGCAATTGAAAATTTCTTGCTATTGCTGAATACTGTGCAATTGAAAATTTCTTGCTATTGCACAATACTTAATATAATAATTTTGGATCCTGATTTGAACCAACTTGAAAACTGGGCCCATAATCAAAAATCTAAGTACATGTTTTTGGTTCAGCATATATATCAAAGAAACCCAAGAATTCAATTTTTGTTAAAATCAAACTTAGTTTAATTTTGGACCCTTTGGAATTTAATGTAGACCAATTTGAAAACGGAACAAAAAATTAAGAATCAACATACACAGTTAGATTTGGCATATCAAAGAACCCCAATTATTCAATTTTTGATGAAATCAAATTAAACAAAGTTTAATTTTGGACCCCGATTTGGACCAACTTGAAAATTGGGCCAATAATCAAAAATCTAAGTACATTTTTAGATTCAGCATATCAAAGAACCCCAAGGATTCAATTTTTGTTAAAATCAAACTAAGTTTAATTTTGGACCCTTTGGACCTTAATGTAGACCAATTTGAAAACGGAACCAAAAATTAAGAATCTACATACACAGTTAGATTCGGCATATCAAAGAACCCCAATTATTCAATTTTTGATGAAATCAAACAAAGTTCAATTTTGGACCCTTTGGGCCCCTTATTCCTAAACTGTTGGGACCAAAACTCCCAAAATCAATACCAACCGTCCTTTTATGGTCATAAACCTTGAGTCTAAATTTCATAGATTTCTATTTACTTATACTAAACTTATGGTGCGAAAACCAAGAATAATGCTTATTTAGGCCCACTTTTGCCCCCTAATTCCTAAACTGTTGGGACCTCAACTCCCAAAATCAAACCCCAACCTTCCTTTTGAGGTCATAATCTTTGTGTTTAAATTTCATTGATTTCTATTTACTTATACTAAAGTTATTGTGCGAAAACCAAGAATAATGCTTATTTGGGCCATTTTGGCCCCTAATTCCTAAACTGTTGGAACCAAAACTCCCAAAATCAATCCCAACCTTCCTTTTTTGGTCATAAACCTTGTGTCAAATTTTCATAGATTTCTATTTACTTAAACTAAAGTTATAGTGCGAAAACCAAGAAAATGCTTATTTGGGCCCTTTTTTGCCCCTAATTCCTAAAATGTTGGGACCAAAACTCCCAAAATCAATCCCAACCTTCCTTTTGTGGTCATAAACCTTGTGTTAAAATTTCATAGATTTCTATTCACTTTTACTTAAGTTAGAGTGCAAAAACTAAAAGTATTCGGACAACGACGACGCAGACGACGACGCCAACGTGATACCAATATACGACCAAAAAATTTTCAATTTTTGCGGTCGTATAAAAAAGGTTGAACCAAATAACTATCTCATAAAAAAGGCATTGCTCTATACCCAAACATTTGCTTACATTCCATAGGTGTGTAAATTTATTTTACACCTGACAAGATAAAATTGAATAATCCAAAAATCCTCATGCAAGCCAGTTATGAAACTGGTGTAGATGAAATCCTATCTACCCTCAAAAGGAAAAATGTTCATGTTGTAAATAATGGATTGAAATAATCTATTTATTAAAAATTTTGGTAAAAAAAGTGTTTTTTTGAAATCTCAATTTTTTTTTTCAAATCAATGCTTTAGTTATGAAAACAACACACTGTAAATTTGGAACCTTTCGGGTCAGTTTAAGATTGTTACAGTATTTTGAATTTCACTTTACATACACTGTCTATGGTAAATCAATTGATAATGTTACTTTTAAATGATTTCTTGTGGGGCCGAACTTTGCTTTACAAATAAACGAAGAAACTGTATGATTTTTAAAAAAGAATTGATGGCAAACATTGTCTTTACCTTTATGTAAATTTTGTCCAAAAAATTAAATTACGCCAAATGACATGATGAAAGCAAAATATATTTTTATAATCGGATTTATATTTCCGTGGTCATTAAGTATTACTACCTTCAATATTGGTCCTATAAACAGACTTTAACTTTATTTCGAAAATAAGTTGTGTATCGTTTCTTTTAGTATATTACACCAGATTCATTTCTCAAAAGAGGAAGATTGGCATATTATGATATATAATATCTTCTTGATTTGTTTAGATGGTATTTTGGCTGTCATTGCATCAAGTTTATTCTGGTTGTAGAACGCTGAAGTACCTGCAGAGAACCACAACCTTCTATAAAGAAAACAGGTATTTTTTGTCAGTTAAGATTGGAGTCTTGTTGAAAAGTTATTGATTGATGTAGACATACAACTAATCTCATGTAATAATATGTCATTATGTTATATTTCTATTATATATTAGAATATACGTTGCACTACAAACTTCAAAATTATTAAAATTACAAAGTGAAATGAACTATTTGTGGATTCTTATAAATTCTATAGAACTTTAAGACTATTTTAAATCTTGGTCTATTTCTGAAATTAATTCTTACATACTTTTGCTTGCTAACATTGCCCATGTGAAATTCTAAAATTGTTTGTATAAACATTGAATGACAAAAATATGTGACGTATAAATTTTCTGACATCAGACACGCGAAATTGTTTCTTTTAAATTTTAACACGATGATGACTGTTCTTCCCATAATTTGACTATTTTATTTATTATGTCTGTTTAGTTCACGCATCATTGTAAATGTAACAGAATTTGAGTCTGTCGTACAAAGTGAGAGGTTTAGCGCTATAAAAAGGTTTATTCCACCCTTTTCTACATTTGAAAATGCCTGTACCAAGTCAGGAATATGACAGTTGTTGTCCATTCGTTTTTTTATGTGTTTTGTCATTTGATTTTGCCATGTGATTAGGGACTTTCCAATTTGATTTTCCTCTGAGTTCAGTATTTTCATGATTTTACTTTTTTCTCCTTGTTGATTAAGACCCATTAATACCTAATGAGACTACTGAACACATGACCAAGACAAACACATTGAAATCTGATAACATGACTGAGGAGCAGATCCTAATGTTCTTCCCCATCTATGACGAATTTCTGATTTCCAGCAGCTGAGACAAAATATGCATTAAAACAAAACAAATTCTATCCTGATGGCTTTAATAAGTTATGTAAGATGATTGAATGACTAATGTACAATGGTATTTACAAATTCTATAAATAGATACATGAGAAATTAACATTTTGACTATCACTTTTATAAAATTTCATTAACTTGATAAAATACAAAATGCTTCATTTCTGTAAAATTTTACATGATGGTAGCCATGATACAACAAATAAGATTGTTACAAACATATAAAAGATCAAAGGTTAGGATCAAAGATGACAGAACAAGTTAAATATAGTACAAAACAGCACATGAACGACTGACTGTTTAACAGCTCTCCCCTTAACATAATAAATATAAGTGCTGGCCATTCATAAGGAGGCGGTACCAACTACTTTTACCCTCCTATGCCAACGACAAATACCAGGTAAATGTAGAAATTTTATATAAGTTATTCATGGAATATATTGAAGTACCGCTCAACATGAAAGATAACGAAACCCCTGTAAGTGGCATGATAACAATAATGAATAGACAGTATTAGTGTACCACAGATAATGCAGATATCTAGTCATACATTTGCAGTAAAAAATCTTTTCAATGCACTTTATTTAAAAAAAATTCAAGCCAGAGTTGATTAATTCCAAAAAAAACCTTACACATGAGCACTACATGAACATTTCTTAGCTAGAAATTTAAAATAATCAAAATATAATCAATGATTTAAATTAGAATTCTTTTAGTTCTGATTTTAATATGATTTAACCAATGTTTTTCCAACATAATTTTACACTGTAAAAACGTTTAAAACAGTCCAGCTGTTATTGTCCTAAATGACAGATATCTAACTGAACCATTTAGCTCAATGAGAATGCAGAGTTCTAAATCAAACTGGGAATTAAATCTATTAAGAACATGTTATGGTGGCAAGAACATAGCATTCTGATTCTTGACTTAGCTTCAACTTTTTTATATTCAAAACACAAATATTTGAGAAATATGATTCTTAATACAAAATAATCTTCCCCAAAACTTAAAAGTACAACTGAAAATTGCATGTTCACAGACACTTGATATGAATACATGTACATTGACTTTATTTGCATGGATAATGACAAATTTATGTTCATATGTTACCACTAACAATTTTTGTCACCTCAAAAGAAAATTATATTTTGGTGTCAAGATTTCACCCATTTATAATTTATAATACTAAAACATATTAAACATTGGCCTATTTAGTGAACTTGTCCAATTACACTTACTATTGATTTTTAACAAAAGTACCCCCCCCCCCCCCCCCCCTAACAGAACCATCACAATAAACCCTACTTATTGACATATGACTTAGGCCTAGTTAGCATTAGTTACACTCAGTAATTTACAGTAGAATTGTATAAGGATATATGTTTAGATTGTATTTTTCAAAACGGAAACTCTTTGCAAATTTCAATGGATATGTGTACAGTAAATGGGAATGAAGAAGTCCCATTGGTCAAATAACAAGGGTGAGTAATAGCACCAATACCAATATGTGTTAAAAGGAGCTGTTAAAAATAAGACTAATACACTGCTATTTTTGCATAGGTACTATTTCTGTACTCAAATTCTGTAGTACTGAAAATTTACTTTTAATATTTAGTACTATTTCTTTACTTTTAATATTTAGTACTATTTCTTTACTTTTAATATTTAGTACTATTTCTTTACTTAAAAATTATTGTACTACAGTTAACTCTCGTTGTCTCTAACTCGGTTGACTCGAAATTTCGGATGAGTCGAAGTTTTCACGTGGTCCCGAACTTTATTCCATACAAAAGTATGTATTTCGACTCCTGATGAGTCGAAATTTCGGTTGAGTCGAACTAAATTTACTGTCCCAAGGTTAACAAAAGCATTCAAAATTCATTTTTTATCTCGAACTAATACACATGTCAAAACATGACCTCCTTGATTTAAATGGATTGAAGAGTTAATCTGACAATACAAGTGTGATTAAATTTCCGGTCACTGACCACTGTATTGATTTATGACATGCTATTTCCATGAGTGTTTACCTAAGATTATCTTTTATAGAATTTTTATGAATAATTAGTGATACATTGGTTATGTTCATGAAAGATTATTTGAAATGTTTACAAAACAATTAGTTTGTGATTTACACTAATGAGCTTGGGTGTGTAAAAAGTGAGGATTATGGCTTCCGTTGATGATCACCTAAAAACTACTCAAACGGCGTCTTTAATCTTGTTATATTTTCATTTGAAAAGAAAGAGTGAGATAAAACAAAATGAATAGAAATCAAAATTTTCTTCATCTCTTGTATCCGAGAATAAACAATTTTGTCAGCTATAACCGACCTGAATATTGATTAGAAATAACTCTCTTGGAAAAGCCATAGGATTTTGTTTTAATTGAAACAATTGAATAAGTAAAAATAATGTCATTATAATAATAAAAGACTGTGACATACAAATACATCGATCTGACACTAGTATATCGATCCCCTTGCCATATTCACGCGGATTTATTTTAGCTTTACCAAGCCAAGCAAGAGTTGTGTCCCTTAGATTGTCGAACTTCCGGTGTTCGTTTGAGTCGAACTATGTGTATCTCGAAATATTTTTCTGGTCCGGCTGACTTCGACATAACGAGAGTCGACTGTATTTACGTACCTGTATTTTACAGTACTTGATTTGTACTCAATATTTTGGTACAAAAATAATACCCAAAGGGATCACAATATTCTGTGTTTAAAAATAATAACTTTAAGATATTTGAAATAGACATACTTTCAAAATTCTGAAAATTTGATGGTGTAACCCAGAATATGTAGTACTTAAATTTTAAGTACAAGTCAAGTACTGTAAATTACAGGTACCTAAATATTACAATAATTTTAAAGAAACAAAATAGTACTGATTTTTGAAAGTAGATTTCCAGTACTACAGATTTTAGGTACAGAATTAGTATCTATGCAAAAGTAGCTGTGTAGGTGTTAAAACCATATTGCCGAAATAAAATTAGGTAATTATATATGGTTAAGTCACCGGTACCAAATTCTTTCACCTGGGCAAAAATGGATGGATTACAACATCTACCTTACAAATTTGTATTTCAAAACCACACAATTTTCTATCATCTAGCAGGAAGTGGCCTGGTGAACACATGACATATTTCTACTGTAAGAATACTGGCACATAAAATCTTTATGACATGATATGATAAAGTGGAGACTGTCAAACTGTTCTAAAACATTCAAGATCAGTATAAATAAAAAAAAAAACAAATCTATGAAAATGTACATATCTACATAACAATCTGGGACAAATAAACTTTGCCACTGATAAAAAAATAAACTTTACGACAACAATGATAGCACTCTAATAAATATCATAAGTATTGCAAGTCTTAAACAAAAACAACATGGCTTTTTTATTTTATGATTGTTCCATTCAATTTATCCATGGATATGACTGAACAAAACTGAATGGATAAAACGGCAGGGAAACAAAATAATTATGATTTAAATGAATAACAAGACAAAATGTTTTGCGTTAACCAATGACTAGGTGGCAAAAAATAAATCGACAAAATTCTGAGACTGGAAATTCTAAACGATAAATCACAAATGTAAACCAACTATGTTCCCCAGATACTCTTCAATTAAAAGTTTCTAGCTAATTTTGTAGCAAATAATTTCAGTTAAATTCTAAATTTCATGATATTTTCATACGAGAGAAGAACAAATTTGAGGCAATATTTTTCAATATAAAGTCACCAAAATAAAGTGTATGTTAAAATCAATTGGTTTACATTTATCATATATCATGTATATAACAGTGATACACTGTAATTTAATAACATAAATGTTTGACCATTCACAAAACTTTTCCATATTTGGTTTGTCAGTATTACACCTCTGCACACTCTTAAAAACAATTACAAAACATTTCTTCATGTTCAAGGCGACTTTCAAACACTGCTTCTTAAAATTTGACCCAATACTTAACAGATAGGTGCAACAATATTCCCTAATTTAATTCAGTAATTGATGATTATTGTTTTGAGACATAAAGCCAATCAGCAGCCCTTTTCACAAAATTATAATGGGAAAAAATATTTGTTAAAGACTATTTCAGTATTCTATTGAAATTTCTTTTAGAAAATCTACTGATCTTTTTACAGAATTGTTTAACCAACAAACAAATAAATTTTATGCCCAAACACTGTATTTTTGCACAACCTTATAAAATGTTTAGTACATCAAACAACAGACCTGTTCTTCATATATTTATCATTACTTATAATTTTCTCCAATAGGCTATTCCAATATATCATACATAGGAATGCATAGCTTAACATGCCATTATGTAAAATTTTGAAAAGATATTGACCAAACACGAAGTGCAAAGCGTCTTACAGTGCTTGAATAATATCTACCGATTAAACCCTTCCGTAATAACCTGTGCTTATGGGCAGTAAAGACTTTGACAAAGAAAAATGCAACTTTTCTGCAAAAAGAAGTGAATATTTTGCTTTTTTGATCAATAAAATTTACCAGGATTACAAAAAATGTGTATCACAGACCAATATCTTCTGCCTGGTTTATTTTATATTTAACAAGAATGTGTCCTCAGTACACGAATGCCCCACTCGCACTATCATTTTCCATGTTCAGTGGACAGTGAAATTGGGGTAAAAACTCTAATTTGGCATTAAAATTAGAAAGATCATATCATAGGGGACATGTGTACTAAGTTTGAAGTCGATTGGACTTAAACTTCATCAAAAACTACCTTGACCAAAAACTTTAACCTGAAGCGGGACAGACGGACGGACGAACGAACGGACAGACGGACAGACGAACGAACAGACGGACGGACGCACAGACCAGAAAACATAATGCCCCTCTACTATCGTAGGTGGGGCATAAAAATAATGTTAAAAACATACAAACAGATATCAGTCATAAATTAATGGTTTCTTATATCATACATTACATGCTGTATTAATAAAAATTTCCAGCAATTAGCTTACAGTTTTCCTGCATGTAATAAAAATGCAGACCATTAGTTTGAACTGAAGTTTTTCATTTTACAATAAATATGTCTAGATGATGCAAACACATTAAAATCATGAACTTGACTCTCTGTTTTAGTAAACCTGATCAAGTTTTATACATCTGAACAAAAATCAAATGTTTACATTGCAAATAGTTATGTTTTCATGCCCAACCCTTCCAAAACAAATAATCCTGAACCCATGCCTTTTAAATTATTTTATACATAACTCTTTAAAAAAATACTTCATAATGCTGTCTGTCAATAACAAAACAAGTATTTCTCATGGAAGATACCCTATGAAATGATCATCTATTATGCACCAATGCTGCTTGGTCAGCTGACCTAATACTTTCTGTGTCATGTGACTTAATACTACACATGTTCCTGATCTGTTCCTTGGAAACCTGAAATAGTAATAAAGACCAATTAGATCATCTCTAGATAACCTGGAATTATTCATATAAAACATAATAAAGAACTATTATATATCTATCTATGAACAAGCAGAAACAAACACAAATGTGTAAAAAAAATCCTGTGTCTTGCTTGCAATGCTGCTGTTAGTGTAAAAGTGTAACGTTAACTGCAAAAAAGTTCATTTATCAGAAAAGTACAGTATAAAGACCTTTTTCTTTAAATTAGACCATTGGTTTTCCCGTTTGAATGGTTTTACACTAGTAATTTTGGGGCCCTTTATAGCTTGTTGTTCGGTGTGAGCAAAGGCTCCGTGTTGAAGGCCGTACTTTAACCTATAATGGTTTACTTTTTAAATTGTTATTTGTATGGAGAGTTGTCTCATTGGCACTCACACCACATCTTCCTATATCTATTGTTATCTTGAAGAAACTTATTTTCAGGTTTATCAACATTCAATGCAGGTTGAATAAATCTATTGATGGACCGACAGACGAAGTGAAACCTATAGGGCTCCAACATCATGGCATCCACGATGCAGGTCCCTTACAATCTAATTAAAAAACGATCTCTCATCGCTCCTGTTTCTGATATGTCGCGTGGGAGATCTAACGAAACCGGCTTTGAGGTCACATGTGAGTGAACTAAAAGTTATGAATTTATAAAGATATGCAAATGAGTTGACGACCTATTAATAAGCCAATCAAAAAAGTTTATGAATTATTTTGACTGACGATTTCGTCGTAAATAAAATGAGTTACATCCCTTTGCCTTACGTTAAACTTCCAAGATCGTGGAAGACTCAATTTCATTGAGAAAAAAAGACACACCTACGAGGTCACTCACATGTGACCTCAAAGCGGGTTTCGTTAGATCTCCCACGCGACATATCAGAAACAGGAGCGATGAGAGATCGGTTTTTAATTAGATTGGGTCCCTTATAAAGCCATATCTCAACATGCCAAGGACAACTCTGTTAGTTCACTTCTTCTTTGACATTAAACATTGAACATCAACTCAAATTATGATTGCAAAAAAGTAGAATAAAGATTAATTCTGTTATTCATTTCTAGAATGTAATGAAAATAAAATCTTTGACAAATGTTCATTCGACAAACAAAGTAGTGAAATGGTTTTTCTATAGATACTTTAGTTGTTTCATAGTATGTTTGACTTACTCTCTCTGTCTTTACGTTTGGCTCGTTTCCTTCGCCTATCAATTGTTGCTACTTCAGCTTTCAAGTCCATATAGATTTTGCGTATTTCCTGTGCTTTTTCCATAAGGAAAGTAATTCTCTCTTCTCCTTCTAAGTATTTGCCTTCCTCTATAAAAACCAAAAAATTACTTGTTACTTGAAGGTTTTAATAATTAATTTTGCTAATAGCTAACTGGGACTGATCTTATGCATCATATGAAAAGGATATATCTCAATGAGACAGGTAATGAATGTTTAGAAAATTAACATTAAGAGCCTTGTTGTTTAATGGTTCTTGTTTCTCATTTTTTATATAAATTTGACCTTTGGTTTTTCTGTTTGAATTGCTTTACACTAGTAATTTTTTTGGGTTATTTATAGGTTGCTTTTCAGTGTATGCCAATACTCATTGTTGCAGGTCGTACTTTGACCTATAATTGTTAACTTGTTACACATTGTGACCTAGATGGAGAGTTGTCTCATTGGTACTTATACTACATCGTCTTATCTATATTAACTATGAGATAAATCACTAGGATTGAAAATAAGCTTGGGCATTTGGCATTCTAGGGTAGCATGAATGGGGTTTACAACAAGTCACATGTCTCATTGAGACCCATCCGTAATCAAGCATTCTAGTACAATATTTGTTTTATAACCTCTATATTACTTACCTAGATTGAGATTATATTTTGGCGTTCTAGGAGAACGTGGACGGGATTTAGTAGGAGATGAGGATCCAGAAGTTTGATTGTAGCTTTCATCACTATCACTTCCTAAAAACAGAAGAAAATTGCTGAAACACTGTTACACATACTTTAAATATGTACCTATAATAATAACACAGAATTTTTTTTTTTTTCCTTTCAGATTTAAACTTAATAAGAATCCTTAATCATTGCTAATGCATAAAATAAGTATGGAAGTACAGGAAGCACATGACACCCCTATAACTGCAAACAAATAGACTATGTTTGGATTTTTTTTTTATTTAAATGTGTTCAAGGTTTTGTCAAAATATTGAATGGTTGCTGGGTCAAGTATTTTTGGCACAATCTTGAAAATATGTTTGTCAAAGGCTATATTCACAAACTTTAATTACAGTCATGACAGTATTATAAATTTTTTGTTGTTTTGATATAAAAAAACAAAGTGATGACGATTTATATGGTTTTGAAAATAAATGTTCTCATTGAAAATCCTTTAAAAAAAAGGTTTATTTAAATTTTCAAGAACTAAAAGATGAAATATAGGCACGGTGCATAACCATAACGGCCACTTCTGGAGGAAACGGATACTGCCACCAAAACCAACGGCGACTTTCGGCATTTTTCCTATGATGGACTCGGACGACGATCCGAAAAATGATGATTTAAAAAAATCTGTTAGATAAGTGATACAATTGCTGTGTCTACGGAATCCTCAGATGTTTTTTTGTCATCTAGAAACCACTTATCCCAACGAATATGTATTCCTTTTATATTTAAATAGCATTTTAAACTAGTGAATATGTGTTGTGCAACTCTTTTTCCACCAAAATGATAATTATTTCCGCTTTAATTAGAACAGTATTAGCCATACTTACATCATGTACATGGTTTTGACGTAAATTTTCTTTTGTTAATAACATTTTGTGCATAATTCAAGATTTAAAGTCAAATTCCTTCCTTTTAAATTATTAGAAACAGGTCTAGGTAAAAGGGTCCGTTTCTAATAATTATGAAAAGGAAGGAGTTTGACTTTAATTCTTGAATTATGCACAGAAGTGGCCGTTATGGTTATGCACCGTGATAGGGGTCAAGTAAAATACCTATCCAATGGATCACAAAATCGGAGTAGGTGTGTTCGAATAGCTATTTTACTGAAAGTGCTTCAAGTTGGATCTTTGAAAAAAAAAATGTCTTCCATTTCTACGATTGTGAAAATGAACTGGCGTAACGGAGAGATAATTTCGACGAAGTAGAATCCTGTCTGTATTGTATATTTACAGGTAAGGAAACATGTGAGAATATGTGTCATGTGATGTTTTAAAATTTAGTGTCCTTAACCTCAAACATAACGTCCAATAAAATGTAAGGCCAAATAAAAATATATGTGTGGTTCCAGTAACCCTACCGTCCCTACTTTTTCGGCTTAAAAATAGCCTACCCTAAAGATTTTATTGTCATTTTTCATTAAGCACTGTTAAAGTCAGAATGTTGCTCCCATAGACTCAATGTAAAAAAAAAAACATAAAAAAAAAAAAAATCCCTACCTACCTACCCTAACTTTTTTTCAGATGTAACTGGAACCACACATACTTTTTTATTTGGCCTAAGTATGATGTAAACAAGCTGAAGCCCCACCTGTCTTAATTGCCATGCTTGAGCAAACACTTAATACAAACAAAGCAAGCAAGTCAAACAAAGATTTGTCTTGCTAGCATTAATGTAAAAGCTGTAAAAATTTGTGCAATTCAGAGCAATGAAAAAGTTGAAATTTTGTTGGCTGACATCAATAGCTACAATGTAAAACGTATACCATGCAAGCAATGAAAATGTATAAGTGTCACCAGAGCAGGATTGGCTATTAACCCTCTTGAGCCTGTGTTTCTCAACCCTTATTTTTGTCAAGGTATTAATCGTCATCTTTGAATTATGATTTTTTTTACTATATTTGTGAACTTACCATTAGGCTTTGATTTCTTTTCTCCAGTCGACTTTGATTTTCCTCGCCTTTTCTTTTTGGCTGGAGTAACCTCCTCAGATTCTTTCTTCCTCTTGCCCAGAATGACAGCATCAGCACTGCTGTCTGATCCAGCTACATTGCCACTGCCAACACTGCCTTCGTTTGACGAAGACGGACTAGTGTTGCCTGCCTGAGATTCATACTGATGTTGTTCCGTTGACATGACAACAATGTTTTTATGAGAATCATGGGAATGATCTTGAGATTGAATGTCACATGTGTTTGTTTCTTGCTCTGGAGATGTGGGGGGAGTATTTTCAAACGCACCTGTGGTAGCAGTGTCTGTTTGCTCAGAGATTTCTATAGTGTCAGCACTAGTTTTGGATTCATTAGTATTTATCACAGTATTTGAATTATTAACTTCTGTCGAAACAGAAGGATTGTCTGTGTCACACTTTTCACTTGTAACACTAGAATCGTCGTCGGACATGAGCGACCTTCTATCAAGGTCATCACCATCCTTCAACCTCTTTTTTGATTTTGTCACCGGTTTGTTGGAGGTTTTTACTTTTTTATGATCTATATCACTACTATCACTATCAAAAGTTTCTTTCTTCTTTGTTTTCTTTTTCACTTTTTTCTTCTCCATCTCGTTATCTTCCTCTGTATCTTCATCATTAGTGTCTTTGATCTCCGGCTTTTCCACAATTTCTTCTTCCTTCATTTTCTTAACTGGGGGTTCCAAGTCTGCCATTGATGGAGGATTCTGACCCATATATTTCCTCTCAGCCATTGTCATTTTAGTCTTCTTCACTTCTTTCTTCTCTCTGGTAGGCTGTTCCTTCTTCGGTTCAATTTTATCTTTACCCTGAGCTTTCCTTGGTCTTCCACGTTCTCTTGGTTTCCAATCCTCAGACTCTACATGTCTTTCAGCCTTCCATTCTGGTAAACTTATTTCCTCCTCCTCGTCTTTGAATTCGTATCTATCAAGACTTGAGGAGTCCTCATTACATTTAATGTCAACACTCTCCTCCTCCTTCTCCTCTTCCTCTGTCTTAACAACCTCTTCTTGTTTACAATCAGACTTACTTTCCAAAACATCTGAAACAACTTCCACTATAGGAACATCCTTAACTTCGGGAATCTCTGGCATTTTGTTCTCAGTAACTTCCTGTTCTGTGGTATTCACACTTTCAGATACATCCTTGCTTACTGATTCCAATGGCTTTTCCTCTGACTGCACTGCAATCTCTGGTTCTATTTTAGGCTCATCTATTTCCTCACTGTCTTCATTATTTTTATTGTCACACTCTTCTGATTCCACGTTAACAGGGGAGTCGCCATCATACATAACCTTAACTTCCACAATGTCTACTGACCCTTTATCCTCGTTTTCTTCTGATTTTGTTTCTTCTTTTGTCTTTGATTCGCTATCTGATATAACAGGTTTTGACAGCTCAGTGATTGATTGACAGTCAGATGACTCCATTTCCTCTGCCTTGTCCGTTTCTTCATCTGAATTGTCTGTGTCATCAGTGAAGGAAGCTGAAATGTAAACTATCAATATTAAGTCCTGAAAAAATATATTCCTTAAAGAATTATGCAATTGTTACCCAATAATAATATTGCCAATGTTTTTTTTTTTGCTATTTATTATCAACTTGTTAGATTAGGCAGTATTACTGATACCTTTATTAGGCCATAAAAAAGAATAGGTTTGTTTGCCCAAACGCTACCTTACCCAGAAAAAAGCTGCCTACTCAAATTCTTTTATTGTCCTGATTTGAAAAAGTTTTTTTTTAATCAGAAAGGCATGAAGACTAATAAACACCCGATACTTCAATTTCTCTCTTTGAAAAAAAAAAAGAAAATGCCTACCTACCTACTCACTGTCTCAACCTTTGGGTAGGGTTTGGGCAAACCAAAATATTTTTAATTGTGGCCTTACCCTGTACAGTTTTCTTATC
Organism: Mytilus galloprovincialis; assembly: GCA_037788925.1. NCBI lineage: Eukaryota > Metazoa > Mollusca > Bivalvia > Mytilida > Mytilidae > Mytilus > Mytilus galloprovincialis. The sequence continues at coordinate 16,038,487 of CM075334.1, read as the reverse complement.
TAATGTTACAACAAGTACTGTTGTTTATTTTATCATGTTTACAATACCAAAATATTGAGAAGGTAGTTTCAAAACAATGGCAATTTAATCATGTAATTCAAGAGATCAAAATTGACATATAGCATGATTATTTCAGAACTAGAAAGGAGTCTTCTACCACTGGAAACAGACCTTTGGCTTGTCAGAAATCTTTACATGAATTTCAAGTTTGTATCAGGGATGGGGTCGATTACTTTAAAATGTAATCGATTAAATTACAATTACTTTGCTTATAAAATGTAATCAATTACATTACAATTACACATTATTTCAAATGTAATTGATTACATTAGATTACTTTTCTTTAAAGTAATCATGATTACTTGTGATTACTTATGATTACATTGTACATTGTAATATTAAAGAATTTCTAATAACTTTTTATCCTCATGAAAAAGCTAATTTTGGTGATTTTTTTTAAAGTTAATTTATTAATCTTATTCAAAAGAATTTAAACAAGTGTAGACTACAGTGTAACATGTAATTTGATAACATAGCTATAGACAAGTGTTCTTTCTCTATGTAAAAGATTACACATTTTTTACAAATTTTAACCAACTGCCCAATTCACAAAAAACCTGGACAAATAATGAAAAATCAATTAAGTATAGTTTTATTGTCTGTGAGGACATAATTGACACATCCATAAATGTTTTTACAGGTGTTAATCACCACTTCCATTTTTTTAACAAACAATAGGTGAGCTTGGGTATTAAAATTTTATTGTCTTAATTGCAATATCAATAAAGTTGTAAGTGGTTAATTGTCATAATTTGTTTGAAAATTTTGAATACATACATAATTTTTATCATAAAATTAATGGAAAACAAAATTTATTATAAAATTGTCAAAAAATGAAATATGATTTTAAATTCCATTTTGAATCAAAAGGGCTCATGCAGTTATGTATGTTCACCCTAAAAAAAATTGAAAACTAAAGGTTTTCTGCTTTTCAATTTCATTGCAGTTTTATAAAAATATTGGGCATACTTATAGATATATATGAAATTGGAGTTAAAATCAGAAGTGTTCAATCAATGAACAAAAATGCTTTCAATGCATACTCTTATATCATAGAGCTCAATCTCACAAACAGGGGAAAGCAAATTCCTTAAGTAAACTGTTAACAAAATAAATCACTTGGTTATACAAAACTTGTTATTATTTATCACATTAAACTAAGTCCCATCATAGTGAATACTAGTTTCATGTTTTTTATTCATGTTTTACATTTTAATATTGTCTATCAAATACTATTTTCTTATATACCAGTTTACAAGATTTGTAATCAGCAAGTAATCATATGAATGTAATCTTAAAGTAATCATGATTACACCTGTTTTTGGCAATGTAATCGATTACATTACGATTACTTGTAATCAGAAATGGCATGATTACTGATGACATAGGATTACACTGCAAAATGTAATCGATTACAGCTGATTACGATTACCCCATGTCTGGTTTGTATACCGTTTCAAGAAATATAATATTTCTTGGTGAAAATTTTCAAAGTCAAGCTCACCTGACATCCATATTCATTGTTTTACTTGTCTTCATAGGGGGCATATAAATAACTTATGTAAAAAATAGTGACCAGACCATCAGGTAAGGTGTAAATAAGTGATATTTTTAAAACATACCATGTGAGATGATATCTGAAGATTCAGTTACACCAGAATTTCTTCGTGTCCTCTTGTGTTTTACTGTAAAAAAATATTATAAATAAACATAAAAACAGTGATAATGATAGTTTATTTCAATCAAAATCATGTTTTTCACAATATAAGAAATATTTTTTTTTGTAATTTCAGTTTTTATATCAGCTAGTGGTTGGTTGGCTGTATTAAGATTCATCATTATTGTAATATGTTTGAAATCTTGATACTTTTTTACTACAAACTATTCAAAATACATGTAACATCTGTTAGAAGTCATAAGGACACATGTAACTATTAATAAACATTCTGCTGAGATCAACACCCAAAATTTAAATTCTTAATGAGTTCTTTTTTTTTTCATTTCTTATAGTTTAAAAGAATACTATGGCTTATTAGGGAAAAAACTGTTTTCAGTAACATTTTCGTATTAAATTATTATCTTTTTTTCCCTTTAATGTACCGTCTGCCCTTAATGTTTCTAATTAACTCCCTTGGTATCTCAATAATATTTTTCTATGGTTTGAATTTGAATTCGTACAGCCATTTTTATGCTCCATGTCCCACCTACGATAGTAAAGGGGCATTATGTTTTCTGGTCTGTGAGTCCGTTTGTCCCGCTTCAGGTTAAAGGTCAAGGTAGTTTTTGATTAAGTTGAAGTCCAATCAACTTGAAACTTAGTATACATGTTCCCAATGATATGATCTTTCTAATTTTATTGCCAAATTAAAGTTTTGACACCAATTTCACGGTTCACTGACCATAGAAAATGAAAGTGCGAAGTTCAGGTGAAAGTTTTGGTTAAAGTTTTTGGTCAAGGTAGTTTAGGATGAAGTTGAATTCACATCAACTTGAAACTTAGTACACATGTCCCCTATGATAAGATCTTTCTAATTTAATTCCAAATTAAAATTTTGACCCCACGGTCCACTGAACATTGGAAATGATAATGCGAGTGGGGCATCCGTGTACTATGGACACATTCTTGTTTTACTTATAATAAACAGCATTTAAACAATTGGTACAGTAACTTTTCTTTACCAGTTCGTTTAATAACTAAGTATAATGTTTTAAATGGTAAGGCCTAAAATAAAATATAGTTTGTTTGCTGTTCACCTACCGACCCAGAAAAATTGGCCCTACCCAAATAATTTTATTGCTGTTTTGAAATGAAAATTATTTTTATTGTCTGAATAGTCAGATGCGCCGCAGTTTTTAAAAGGTTTTTCTTTCTATTCGCTTTTAAAATTTTAAATCGATAAAATAAAATAATTTTTCAACCTACCAACCCATATTTAAATATGCGAGTCGGGGAACAGCAAACAAACAATTTTTTAAGGGTGGCCTAAAATATCTCCTGTAATATCATCTTCTTTATGAATACATATATAGACTGTGGCATCATACAAAATTACCTTGTAATCCTTCAAAGCATTTGAACTCTACACTGTTTGACCTTGTAGGCCTGGACTTTTTCTTGTCTGAACCAACAACACTGGAAGCTGGGGATCTAGCTTTCTCAGACCTGGCAGGACTTGATGATGGTGATTCTGTTGGTCCTGAGCGAGCTCTTTTCTTTATCACCTGAAACACAACATTTTCAATTCAGTCAAAAGGAAATAGAATTTGTTTTCTTTCTTGTAGTGAAACACACAGAATAAGGTTTTACATTTATTCTTCTACTTTTCTGTGTGTTCAGTCTATATAATAACTCTTTGATTAAAGTAAGCACTACTGAAGTAGCAAGTTGCCAAGCTTTTATAAAAGAATAACTAGACAAACGGCTTTTGAGGTGTAAACATTGGCTGCACTGAAGCAGGTTTCTGAATATCGAAAGAATAACTAAACCAGGGATGGGGTCAATTACTTTAAAATGTAATCGATTAAATTACAATTACTTTGCTAATAAAATGTAATCGATTACATTACAATTAAACCCTATTTCATATGTAATCGATTACATTAGATTACTTTTCTTTAAAGTAATCATGATTACTTTAAATTACTTATGATTACATTGTATATTGCAATATCAAAGTTTTTTTAATAACTTTTTATCCTCTGACACAAAAAAGCTAATTTTGGTGATTTTTTTTAAAAGCCTTAATTTATTCATATTATTTAAATGAATTTATGGACAAGTACAGTGTAACATGTGTAATTTGATAAAATAGCTATAGACATGACTGTGTCCTTTCTCTACGTAAGCGATATATTAATTTAATTTTTTTTACAAATTTTAACCAACTACCTAATTAACAAAAAACCTGAACAAATAACGAAAAATTAATTAAGTATAGTTTATTGTCTGTTGGGACATAATTGACACATTCATTAATGTTTTTACAGGTGTTAATCTCTACTTAAAGATAAATACGTTTATTGCAATAAGCACAATTATGCTATAGCACATTTAAATAACAACATTATCATGTGTAAGCAGCATGAAATTTATATTAATACATAGGTATACAAAACTACAGAGAACATAATTAACAATATGAACATTTTGTTAATGAAAAAGACAATTAGATGAAATAAATAACTACATTAATATGAAAGTTCTGAGTTTCCAACTTTCACGCAAAAAACACATCAAATTGTAAATAACAGTTTTTATTTGAACTTGTAGTAGTGAATACAGTTTGTTGATATTTGGCCATGTATGATTATATTTTGAGAAGTATTTAAGTCTAAACTGTCTATATGCTGGACAAACCATAATAAAATGATATTCGTTCTCTATACATTGCATAGTACAACATTTACAAATTCTATCCTCCCTTTGTTGTTTTATGTAACGTCCAGTTTCCATATTTAGTTTTAATGCACCAAATTTTAATAAAGACAACATTTTAACATTGATATTTTTCAATATATATTGTTCCATCTTAAAATCTGTTTTTATCATTTTGTACAATATTAGTTTTTCAGAGCTCTCTACAGACTCGCGCCAGCTCTGATAAAATTGATCTAACAGACGTTCATTCAAAATATCAAAGTTTTCATTAACTTTCTCTTGTGCATACCATAAATAATTAAATCCAAGTTGAAAAAGAAAATTACGAACATTTGTGGCCCAATTTTCTTAACCATTATTACAGACAGCAACTAGAACTTGATATATTTCATATACAATATCTGGTTTCTTGTTTATGATATTAACCCAGTATTTCAACAACTTTTGTTTCCTAGAAAGTGACTACTTTAAACTTGAGCTTGGGCAGCTTTCTGTATTTTACAAGAGTTACTAACCTGTTGTTGAGGTGTAAGTACTGGTTGAGCTGGAGATTGTTTTTGAGTTTTAGGTGAACTGGCATCTTTCATCTTCTTCTCTATTTTCTTGACAACCAGATCTGAAGCTGGTTTCTCTACAATACTGACTATTCTCTCTGGCTGAATCCATTCATCATATCTGTAATAGTTTTACCATTGTTACATGTATGTTTTTAAAATTTAGCATTATCAATTTCTTAAGAAATTTTTAAATAGCACTTTGAAGGTCTCCCTGTCTCACTGTCACTTTGAGATGAAGAAAAGCAATAAAATCGCTGTTCAATTGCTTTTTGTGTTTTTTGCTGTGCATGTAGTAATATCATGGATGGATACCCAATATCCTATAGTTTTTTCTTTTAAATGTAATTATTTCAAACCTGTAAGACATTGTTTTCTCGCAGTCAAATATCAAATCAGATAACTTGTATATCACATACTTTCTTATGTTCAGAATGCTTTTAATCACCCTAAAATATATTTTGAGTAGAGCTGCCAAGATCAGCTTTTCAAAAATTGAAATAGCTTGATAAATTTTCTCTTTCTTGAATTTTGAATCCCATCTTAGAGCTATTCAATTAAGATGAATGTAAAAGGGTAAAGGAAGTTTGATTTTTGACATTGGTTAATTATGATAGTCTGTATACTTGATGTACACAAAATTACTATTTCTGTTGGCTATTAGGGGATTTTTGCCAATCCATATTAATTATTTCCCCTTACATGACACTTACCGATTATTCCAGCCTGCATAGTGAACTAAATACTGTAATCCTGAACCATCATTCTTTGCCTCTACAACCTGTCATAAAATAGAAATTGTATTGGGTTTAAATCAGAGAAATAAAGACCAAACATTTGCTACTACATGTCAAAGAAAGAAACAAATTCAATCAATCAACCTGGATATTTTTTTGAGGAACTGATATATTCTATCCTAATGGAAAACTTGACTGATTTTTCCCATCACTCTTCTTCTGATATGTTTTTATATATTTGTATTAGTGCTTGAAACACATGTCTTAAATGATTCAAAACAATCTTTCTTCTTTCAGTTTTATGCAATTGTAAATGTTTCTTATCAAACAATTCCCTGTTGCAATGCACCTGATCATGAAATGCTAGTATGGAGACAGCCACATTAGTTGCTTGAACCATGACATTACCTTTGCATCATAAATCTTTTGTGTCTGACCTCCACCATATCTAACCTTCAGACGTGATCCCATTGGACAGTTATGTGTATCTTTCTGACTAACACTGAAAAAATAAGACATTTATTAAAGATAACAAAAATAAAAAGAAACAATGATTTTCGGTCTAAAATTCTAAAATACCAAAGTTTCTGTGTTTTGTAAAGGAGTATGCTTTCTATTATAATTTTGATTGCCCAGTTGAAACTAAAACTGCATTTACAGAACTTTGATTAACCTAAGTTTGTGTAGAACCTATTGATTCAATACCTAAAAAAAAATGTGGTTAAATAGATGTAGCAAAAATCAAATATCAATGACCATCCGCGTTTTTATGGTTTTGATTGTAGAGTGTGTGTAAACTTTAAAACATGCCTGACACAATCAATTGGTAACCATTATATTTATAAGGCAAACATTTAACTATAACTCACTTTTTCTTTTCCTTCTCATCTGTTTGACCTTCAACCTTTGGCTTTTTGATTCTTTTAATGACTTCTGCTGGTTTGAAATCTTTTTTTATAAGATTAACCTTGACCTCTTTCTGCATCACAAGTTTAGCTGTTGCTGCTGCAGTGGTTTCTTCTTTGACTTCATCTTTTCTCATAGATCGCCTTCGGACAAGCTAGAAAAAAATAAGGAAAGGATAGAGTGGGGTGCTCATTTTCGCCATATCTTTCCATGTTTTCTACAGTTTATGTTCAGGTCTATATGTTTTTGAAGTATACTGATATTTCTATATGAAGATAACTTCAAATGCAAAACATTCTAAAGCTTGAAAACATGTTTGTTTGAAAATAATCATCTGTAAAGTTAGATTAAAAGGTGTTTGAAATTTCCTGAAGTTTTGTCAATGGGGGACACATATTCGCCGTTTTTACACATCTATTTAAAACCAAATAACTGCAGCTTTATATAATATTTATCAAATAAATTTCATTATAGATGAACAGCAGACATTTCAAAGGTGTAAAAAACAGAAATTTAGGCCAATCAGTCCAAAAAATGCTAAGAAAAAAATCTATGAAAATCCTGTTTTTCATTCAGGAAATTGACCGAAAATCGTTGTCCGTTTTTCGATCTTTTGCAGTCAGGCAGTAAGTGCCGTAATTTTGTTTAAGTTTAAAAAATAATCATATTTGTTATAAAATTATAATTTATTGGCATATTTCTTCCATTTCAGCCATCCATAAAACGGCGAAATTGTGTCCCCGGCGAATATGGGCCCCCCACTCTAGAATTAATATTTTTTACAAAACTTTTTGATATTGATTGTGTTACCAGAGAATTTAAAGAAAATTTTATGCTTAAGGTGGTACCCAACACTTTCACTAAAATTAATTTGGCTCGTTTAATTTTCATAAAATTTGGACAATGTATTTACTTTGACCCTCTAACAAAAATATAAAAATTTCAAAAATTTTGAACCAACCGTTTTGTCAGAAAAATTACACTGGTTATATAGCAGTTTGACAAACACCAATTTTGATCATTGAGAAGCTTAACATTTTCTTTACAACACAACGTAATTAAAACGTTTAGCTGACTTTACAGAGTTATCTCCCTGTAGTGTTAGGTACCTCCTTAAAATTCTCAATTTAAAGCAAACATATACATGAAATGAGAGTGGGTTTTAGATTAGGCACCTGTCTGTTCTTAGGAAGAAATTATTATTTATGTACAAAAATCAAGGACCTACCACGTTTAACACTAGTACTGATGCTTTGTACAGCACCATTGACTTTTTTTTTTAAAGCAAATTATTTAGCCAGCCCTCATTATGTAAACTTCACTCAAATGATTGGGAAAGAGACTCGGATGGAAATTTGAAATCAACAACAACGATTGAAATTGAATCCCTAGGAAATTGAATCTCTAATTGTTAGTATCTATGATTAATCCATTGAGCAGATTATTCATATATCTTTCTCCATATTTTCAAGACTCAAATTGAAAGATACATTTTATACAACAGTTAATTCTACAAGGCTGAATACTAATGAGTATTTACCTTTTTAGGGGATCCCTTTGGTTTATCATCGCCATCTACAGTTTTTGGCGTAGTGGCAGCTTTTGTTTTTTCTCCAGGAGTCTGTGTTACCTTCTTATCCCCTGTCTGCTGAGGAGTCTTCTTTTCATTGGTCTCTTTAGTAACTTTTTTGTCCGGGGTTTGTTGAGCAGCCTTTTTATCAGCGGCCTGTGAAGCAGTTTTCTTTTCAGCAGGTTGAGCAGTCTTTTTATCAGCTGTTTGATTGGCTGTCTTTTTCTCCGCCCCTTCTGTTTCAGTTTCTTTCTTTACTCTTGTTGTATCATCCTTTTCCTTTTTCACCACAATTTTTGCTTTCTTCAAGACTATTTCTTCTTTCTTTTCTTTCTTTGAATCCTCATTTTTGGCAGCCTTTTTATTAACATTTTCTTCTTTCTTAGCTTTTTTCTCATCTTCCTTTTTGATAGTCTTTTCTTCTTTCTCTTTCTTTGTCTCATTTTCCTCTTTACCTTTCTTCCCCTCTTCCTCCTTGCCTTTTTTCACATCCACTTCCTCTTTCTTTTGATTTTTCTTTGTTTCAACTTCTTTTTTGCCTTCATTTTCCTCTTTCTTATTTGTTTTCTTCTTACTATCTTCTGGTTCTTCCTTTTTGACTGCTTTCTTTGACTCGGTTTGACTTTCCTTCTTTCCTGAATCCTCACTGACATCTTGTCGTGTAACTCTTTTTGGAGTTTGCCGATCTTTTGTTGGTGAAACTTCCTCTTCTTTGGGTTTCTCATCTTTTACCTCATCAGTAACACTTTCAGAATCCTGAAGATATCAAAATTATTCTCAGAAATATTAAACTTACATTGCCTTGAAGAGACACACTGTATAGCATGGTTGTAGAAGAAATAAAAGGAAAGAACAATTTGTAATTCTATCTTTTTCACTTACCAAACAATCAATTATACTTGTGTATGTATTTATAAGAACTAATCTTTAGCCAATGGGAAAGGCCAGATCTATAAATGTAGATTCTAGTAAATGTTGTATTCAAAAGTATTTTGTAGACTCATAATATCTGATCCAACCATTTTTTGATATTTTTCTGCAATACTGCTTGCTCAGCAGAGCTTCCATATTACTAGAATTTCATTTTTTAGTTTGACCAGGCAAGGGATAATAGAATCTAAGACTTTTAGAACTCAAGGTTAGCATATAACTGAGGCCGTTGATATTGTTTTCTTTATATCATGTAATCAGATGTTAGTTTTCCAATAGTAATCTGGACCATCACATTTGTCCAAAATAAAATCAATAACTTAGGGTCTTTTTTCTTTCATTCAAATTTCAAGCACACTTTTTCACTAAATCACTTGAAAAGTACCACAATAATCAAAGCTTGATCTTACCTTATCTTCTTGTTTGTCTTTACCACGGAACTGTACTATCCCTCGTCCAGAGTTGTTTCTACTCCTACCAGGCCGACTAATGGTTCCCATAGAACTTCCTAACTTTCTATAGAAATCCTCAAAGGCATGAAGGTACCTACAATACCACAGACAAATTAAACATACACATCACTTCAACTCGATAGTCATTCAATTCTACCTATTGTAAGATTTAAGACATAATTTTTTCTTTAACTATGTCTTTAATGATGAAAACATAGAAAGTCCAGTATATATTTTTTTTAAATTTGGACTAACAGATTTTAGTTTTGCTTAAAGGGTTAGCTTTTACCAATGCTGCAAGCTCCAATAGTAAATATAAGTTGTGTAACATGTGCTTATTTTAAATATATCAAGATCGTACAGACAAAAAACCAATTGAAGTCAGCTTAATTCTAAAGGTTGAAAAAAAAAAAAAACCAACGGTCAACACACATTTTTCATATATTTTGAGTTTGTGTGCAGATTTCAATTTTTTTTTAGTCTAGTGTGTACAAAACTGTCTCACAAGTGGTTAATTTGATCTAATTTTACAAAATTGATAGGAGTAGAAATCTAAAAACGCTTCAACAAGAAAAAACAGATTCAGGTTATTCTTATAAATACCATCATGACCATAGAAACCAGAAATCTTTCAGAGCAGTTATGATTGATCACTTTAACAGACAAGTTTTTTCTAAACAAACACTTGTAAATATCTTGGTTGAATTGATCATTGTCTTCTTGTCTGACAAAACTTACTTTTTATAAGCATTTTTGATTTGATGAGAAGCTGTATTAATTGGTGGTAGATTCATCTTAGTATAAACCATTCTCCATTTCATCTGATTGGTTACCTGTAATGAATATAGGAAATAACGATATACATAAAGGTTTTATCATTGTCCGAATTGTGTTTGCAATCTATAGCCCTATAAATCTTTATATATATCTTTATCCAACAATTTCTGGTAGATAGTTGTTTCATCAAGCAATTGCAGCTGATCTAAATTTTATGAACACAAAATTCAAAATTTGATGGACTTGTCAGAAGGCTTATTAGATAGGCTAAGTACTGTTTTTTTTCTCTAAAAAATGTCTGACAAATTTTTACAAATTAACCAATAATCCTATCATTAGTCTAGAAAATTGTCTTTAGGACCAGCTTCTCTTTAAGGCTGAGTGAAAATATGTCCGACAAAATATCAAGGAGATTAAACTTGTCAGTTATGTTGAACTATATTTTCAATACAGGAAATGATTTCAATATTCTAAAGAAAATGAAAACTTAAAGAATTTTAAAATGGTGGAATTCTGAGTTTTGTATTTGCTGAGCTAACCTATAAGATGACTTTGTACATTTAAAATTATCAACATTTATCATCTACTTTAAAAATTTGAACATCAACATAGTACGTATATTTTAATGTGGTATTTCTCAACATTTACGTGGAACAAATATGACATTGAAACTGAGGCAATACATACCTTATTATAACCACCAATATTTTGTACAACTTTAAACAGTCTGTAGAGATTCAGGTCTTTGTTAACAATAGCAGGTGCTTTATTTATGGGAGTACCTGGGGAAAAAAAAGAGGAAAATTTCACATATTTGAAGAATTAGCACATAATTTTTATCATGCATTATTGAAACATCAAGTTTCTGATAAAAGGGGAGTTATGTAATTTTATTCTTTTGGCACATTTTTTTTCATAAATCTATAGTCATCATGCTGAAACCCTCTTTGAGAAACTTTTAACTTGCTGTGAATATTAAGATGTCTTGTAGTCACCATAGCTGTCAGACCAATTACTAATTTTTAACATTGGAAATTCTTCATTGCACTTGATATATCAATTAATGGAAGTAAAAATGCAAAATATAATTTTCAAAACATTTATTTTTGAAGTATATTCGAGTGAAAATAATTTAAATTAATATTCTAATATGCATTTGCATTCAATTTGTTTTATTTTTAATCTTTTCACGAAAAGAAACATTAATTTAAGTAATATATTTTGAATAGGTGATAAATAAGGGGAAGTAATCAATTTGTTTGTCAAACTTTTTTGAAATTCATAAAATAATTTATGAGCTAAGTTTAAGGTAATTGGTGTTAATTAACAATGTGTTAGACACCAAAGCAGTCAGGTAAAGCCATACACTTAATGGGTCACTTACTTTGACAGCTTGCACAGGTAGCTGAACTTCCTGTTCATGGAACAGTTATGATTTTACCGGTATTTTAAAGGCAGAAAAATGCTGACTTTTCGGTGATAAAAACAGCAGGGCGTTCCAGGTACAACAGAAAAAGAGCATGGGCATCAATGAAAAAGGGCGGGCGCTGCACCCTGTTCAATTGGTGTAGCTAGAACACTGCTTTTTATTTGATTCATTGAAATAATACCCGTTTTCTCATGAAAATTAAATGCAGATCACAAACATAAAATCATTGTGTTTAATATTCTTGCAGCCATGCACCAACTTGTACACTCTTTTTGTTAATGAAGTACCTGACTAAATTATTACATAAACAAAATACATCAAGATAATTTGATTTATAAATAATATTAAGGTGGTACCAAACACTTTAACTAAAATTAATTTGGCTCGTTTAATTTTCTTAAAATTTTGACAAAGTATTTACTTTGCCCCTTTGACAAAAATATAAAAATTTCAAAAAATTTGAACCAACTGTTTTACAAGAAAAATTACACTGGTTATATAGCAGTTTGATGAACACTTATTTTGATCATTGAGAAGCTTGATATTCCCTTAACAACACAACGTAATCAAAACGTTTAGCTGATTTTACTGAGTTATCTCCCTGTAGTGTTAGGTACCACCTTAACAGATAATTTGTGCATAAGCATTTTTACCTCTATCGTCCATAAACTTGTAAAGCTGTGCTACAAAACAGTCTTTGGCTTCATTAGGTTCATCATCTGATGACTAAAACATAAAATAACAAAATTTATTTCAATGTCACAATATATTCATACCCAAATTTGACATTGGCAATCTTTTAATTAAAAGCTGTCATAGGAAATACATTCACATTAATTTCTTTAGCATCTAAGACAAGACTATCAAGAATACAGCATACCTTTTTTCACCATTACCTTTTGGTTTCAACAATACATGTTAACTAAAAGGAGCTACTTTTCTACAGATTTTATAATATAAAGGATATACATTTTATTAACTCAGTTGGTAGTAAAAAGCAGTTTAAATTTGTCATAAGACCAGGTAATTGTCTTAGTCCCAGAAATAAACATGTGTTTTTGGTTTCTCAATGAGAAGACCCTGACTGAACAAAGAGACAATAATATACATGAATTGATCAAAGTTTTAAATAATTTTACAGATATATTAACCAGTTACTACAACTTAACAAGTTTGTGACAAATAATTTACATTCATCAGCCAAGGCAAAATCTGTCAACCTTAATGATACATTTAAATAGCAAAAAAACAGCATTTCAAACAACTATTGTTTAATAGTATGAAACATACTTGATGTCACAGGCCTGAATCTATTAAATAATTGAGACATTAGCCCAAATAAATTCACACTAGAACTAGGGCACATTTATGCAACACAGCTCAGTCAAAGAGTAATGGAGAATGAATTTCATTTATTTTACATATGTACTGTAAATTCCAACAAACATCAAATAAGACTTACAGAACTTAACAACACTGTTATCCAGATCTTATATTAGTATAAACTGAAGATTAGATTATTGTGAAGGATAACTTAGTCACTTTTAATGCATTCTGATTCCGTAAAAAAATAAAGACCAAATGGTATAAAAGGTTTTGAAGATTTCAGTTATCTCCCTTTTCAAAATAAAGTTTTAAGCTTTTGTCCTCAAATTTTCATTAAAATGTAAATTTGCTGAATTTAACAAGGTACCAGAATACATCTTATCCAAAAACATTTTCATCTTGAAATATGAAGCACTTATCTAGATGACTATGAAATAAAACACAACACAATTTTGAACATAAATAGGTGCTTTATAATTCAATGAGAAACCTTTTTTATTATACATTTATTATTCAGCATGTTAACAAACCACCTTGTTATTCAAGGAGTGAAAATGTGCACAGAAAATATAACCGTAATACCTGTTTCAGGGGCTGAAACTAATATAAAGCAAAAATAAACACATACATGTAGCTTCTATTTATAAAATTTAACAATGCACGAAACTAATGCCCTATTCATTGTGCAACAAAAACAACTTTAAAATACTATCATTCTGGAATCATTAAGTGAAATTTAGATTAATTAAACTAAGTTAACTGAGAGAGGAATGACAAAAAAATATAGGTTTCTTCTGTGAAAACAAATCCCTCCTGATTATACCTAATGGACTGACCATATTATGAACTTCCAATATACAACTACAGTAGTGTCCAAAATGACAAAGATTGATGCAACTATCATGACTATTGGATTCATATATCTTTCAGTCCAGGAAGTTAAAAAAATTTCTGACCAATAGTATTCAAAACAGCTGTGATATCAATGAATGAAAAAAAAAAGTTTGAACAACTTTTGACAGCCCAACCTTTTACAGAATATACAACTTAAGATATTCTTTGGTTTCTTGTATTGCTATGAAAATGCTGAATATGCATGACACATTGAAACTGCATTTCAAACAATAAATCATTTCACTGAATGAAAAGGTACGACCAAGTATTTAAAGAATTGAGATCAGACAAGAAGAAAAAAAGTCATCACAAGTGGAATCTCCTTAATATTTTATTCATTGTATATTCCTATTTCATAACTATAACATTAAGCGACCATGATAACAACAAAGGTTTGGAAACCATAGCAACACAATACCTACCTCTTCCTCATTAAAATCTTCATCCTCATCTGTACCAAGTAATTCATCATGATCCCAGTCGACCGGTAAATCCTGGGTGTCATAATACATCAAGGTCTTTTCAAAGGCTGCAATAAATAAGGGAAACAACACTATATAAATTTCATGTGTCCAAAATGTTTTTTTGGTAGCTAACTTTTTCCTTTAATCTTATATCAATCTATATGCTATCATATTCTATAATTTCTAAAAACAACTTAAGTTTTTCAAAATTCCACATTTACCAGTAAGGACAGATGCAAAGACTGAGAAACAAAATTAGGCTGTATTCTCATCTTATGTCAGCCTCAAAATCTGTACTGCTAGATAAACTTATGAACGAAATGCATAATAGAAAATATTTAAGTTTTTGGTAAAAACATACCTGCTTTTAATGCTTTATCTTCATTCTTAATGGCAGCTTCTCTGGCAAATTCCTTCAACTCCTTTCTCTGTGCATGTATACTGTAAAATAAAAAGGATTACAAACATAAGCAAAGTTTTTGATGTTTAAGGAACAAATTATGTTCTTGAACTCAATGTGTAATGAACAAATTAAGTTCTTGAAACTCGAATGAAAAAGAAAACAACAATATTTTATGTTATTTTACCTGAGAGAACATAAACTGTTATCACAGAGGTATGTCTCGTCTTTTTTGTAATTTTGATAATGCAAATGTTGAAATCAGTTCAGCAATTTGAATTGTCACATAAAGATAATGGAAATTAAAAACATAAATAGACTTGAGTTATTGCACATGTTTATTTCAATCTAAATATACTTACAATTTTCCATCCTTGAATGATTTGACCAATATATGATCTTTTTTCTTAGGATCAGGTGGTTGAGCGTCTGGTAGAACGACTAAGACAGGAGCTTGCTGTTTTCTCTTATCTCCGAAGTCTAAAACCATCACCTTGCCAACCAGGTCCTTCAAACGACCTTTGTAACTTGCTCTCTTTGAGATACCATCTTCTGAACTTGTTTCATCTAATTCATCCTCATTCATTCTACATTAAAATATTTTATTTACAAACGTTATCAAAGTAATACAGAAAATCTTTACTTGTTTTAAAGTAGACTTAGATAACTTATATCATTTAACCAACAATCAAATTTGCACATTATTTTGACATGAGACTACAAAACGAAATTGAAAAATTTTCATGAGACTTGCATACATGTAAATTGTTAATGATAACTTATTTTTAAATTTGGCTGTAGTCAACTTGAGTGCAGGATTTTTGAAAAAGTGAATAATCAGTGAGCTCGTTTTTACTATAATTATTTCCTTTGAATTAACTTTACCAGAATGGATCAAGATTTTGGTACAATATCTACAATGCTTTATTGTATCTTCTCTAGTGCAAATATATTCATTGTTTTATATTAACTTTTTTATGTAGTATATATCTGTCAGACTTACCCTCCTCCGCTATATCTGCCTCTCTTTGACTTCTTTCCATGCATTACTGGTGTACCAAAATGTTCAGGATGGGATAGAGGTAGGTTATCCAAAGTCTGTAATAAAAATGTTTACATCTTATTAACTGTAATAACTTTCCCTTTCAATCAGAAGATAAACAGATTAATGGTTCATGTTCTGTGGCAAAACAGGCAAAAAATTTATACATGAAAGATACATGTGAAATCACATATCACAGACACATATGCTTAAATACAAGTATCATAATTTTACATGCCAAATCAACTTTTAACTTTGTTATCTATTGAATTGGCTGAGAATAGGAAAAACAACACTGTCCTACTCCAGACAAGCATTAAACCATAGGATCTGGTGAAATAGAAATACACCTTTAATTTTAGTTACGTCCAGAAAAAATAGGGTCCATAAAATTGTTTTCATTCAATGAGATACATACAAGTTCACCATTTTCTGTGCCCATGCAAAGTAGCCTTAAGATAGATTGTTTCTCAAGTTGTATTATTTTGTATATGGACTGTGTCTGCACCAAGTATATCTTTTTAAGCTTTACTTTAACTCTCTATGAATAGAATGCTTTCACGTGGACTGTGTCTGCATCAAGTGGCTATTACATGCATTCTGTCTGCACAAAGTAACCTTCACATGGATGGTTCCTGCACCCAGATAAGTTTTATATCATTAACTTTACTTGAACTTTGTCTGCAATATGTTGCTTTGAGTTGGACTTTGTCTGCACTACCAAGCTTTCTAATGGATATTGTCTGGACCAAGTAACTTTCACATGAACTTTGGCTGCACCATGTCTTTTACATGGACTGTGGCAGTACTAAGTAGATTTTACATGGACTGTGTGTGCAGTAAGTAGCTTTTATGTAGACTGTGTCTGTAGTAAAAAGCTTTCACGTGGATTGTGTCTGCACTTCGTAGTTTTTACATATTTTTTGTCTGCACCAAGGAGCTTTCCCTGGGCTACATCTACACTTTCATTAGTAGCTTTACATGGACAGTGCTGCCCTGGAAACTTTAAGTAGATATCACCAATGATAATAGATTGCGCCTACACAAGATTTTTTTTATGGATTTGCTTGCACCAACAGAAACAAGGTCAAGGAGAAATATTTCAGTCATGTTTTAACTATCAGTTACTTAGACATATAATAACGCAATAGTATAATTCTCTTTTCTTTTCATAACATACAGGGATAAATCTGTTTAATATTTTTTATCAACGACTTACCTCACTTTCAATAAAATGTTTTTCTCCTTTCAGGCATAACTGGGTTCTACGCAGAGTTCTTTCATCTCCGTCATTAAAAACTGAAATTGAAATAAGAATAAGATCAATGAGTAATATGCGAGATATTATTTATACTAAAGATTTAAAATTATTGTATGCTTAAAATATAATAAAACTCTTTCTCAAGTTTGAGCACTTCCATTGACATCAGACATCAAACAATGACTGCAGCAAAGTAGGCTGTTAGTTAAAATAGGTTCAAATTCACTGACAAAGAAAACATGAGAGTACTCACCAACAGTATACATGCTAGAATCAGTCATCTTGTGGATGGTACCATTAACCATCTGACCAGAGTCTGGATCCTTTAGTTCTACCACTTCACCAATCTAAAAACAATCATCATACTTTCTGCATTTATATCCAAAACATAAAATTATTTAACATCAAACTTATTTTTTTTATTTAGTCTGCAATTCAGACAATTCGTCAATCTGCATTTGAATTTTGTTTAGATTTAAAAGCCTAAAAGACCCCTCCGGATGTTGGAATTTCTTGTTGCATTGAAGACCTATTGGTGACCTTCTGCTTTTGTCTGCTCTATGGTCGGGTTGTTGTCTCTTTGGCACAGTCCCCATTTCCATTCCCAATTTTAAGCTCGTATACAGCAGGCATCTGTTTTCACATTAACTGAGGACATCACTTACTGTTGACATTTTCATAACAGATTTTATACCGAAATTCTGAACAACCAATTACCTTTAAAATTCCTTTCAGCTGGTCATCTGTTACCATCATTGATATTTGCGAGTCTTTCAGTATCACCTATAAAAGAAAAATATATGTATTTTTTATTTTTGACAGACAAAAGAACAATTTTAATCCATTGCTAATCAAACTTTTTTGTGATAGTAAAATACCAGGTTTAAGTGAACTTCAGTCTGCTCATGGTTTTTTTCATAGTCTCAAGTTAATTGTATTGTTGGGTTGATGTCTGATATACCCTTTAGGTCTTTTACATGTTTCTATTCCACAATTTTTTGACAATGAAAGTTTTAAAGTGAATGAACATTGGTCCAGTGCTGTCTTATAATGATTAGGTCTGTTATTAAGCATACCTTGCATTTTACAGATCGAACAAGCTTCTTCACTTTAGCTTCACAAAATGCACCTCTATATTTAGCACTAACTTCAGTGCCAACAGCTAAGTATGGTGGCTCATCACCAGTCTGAAAGGAAAATGTAACAATCTTATTAATCAAGAGAATTTCATTATATGTCATCTATCATGTTTATAGAAGACTTTGATTCCCGTTCTTCCTGTTTTCTGGTTGTACCAATATTGCTTATCTTGACCATGTGTTGTTGGTTGTAGAGTAATTTTTTAAAAGCACTAGAATGTTCTACTAAGATGTTCCTTTAAGGATTTATGAGTCATTACAGTCTGATTTTAAACGTCTACTTTAATCTTTCTCTCAATATAACACTTTGACTGACATTTTAAGAAAAAAACATCATTTGTATTTACTATTAAAGTTTAAAAATGTAAAGAATTATCAGGAAATGTTCAAATTTCATTTTCTGAAACATCTGTCATTATACTTTTATATATCAAATGTGCAATTTAAGTATTTAAGTTTGTAATAATTCTTTTAAATTGTTAGGAAGATTGTTATTGTAATTTTCTAATGAATGACACTAACCAGAATGTGGCTAAGCGAGTAAGTCTTCATACCCCGGAATAAGAGTACAGGGTGCTTGTGGTTAGTTGTCCACATTATCACGTCATCTTTGGAGAGTATTTTGAATTTTCTATTCCCTATTCTGTTTCCTCGACATAGATGTCAAAGCAAAAAATCAAAACAGCCTACCCAGACATTATTTTTATATGGACAAGTGGTTGATGAGGTGACTCTTGTACAGTAGTCAGTACTGTGATTCATTTTATCTGTTTTTTGTTTGTTTTCATCAATAAATGGCCATCAATAAACTAAATGTGTGTAAGAAATTGTGTCATCAATATTATGTTTGGCTCTTAAATACAGTAATTTTATTGTGTATAATTGGTGTATTTGTGACCACAAGATTGTTTTGCTTTCAAATGCCAAATGGTGTTACGATAATTTCCTAGGACACTTACAGTTACAAGCATTGAAACCCCCCTTTTCTCAGATATTGTTTCACAGCAGTTTATTCTTCAATGGAATCAAAAAGGGAGTTGCTAGTCACCATACATGCGTATCATCTTTTAAGAAGTAACAATAATCTGATAAATACTAAGGAGGACAAATATTTGGAGCCGGGACATCAAAATTGTTTACAAGATTCAGGCCGACGCGTTTTGAACAGCACGTTTCTTTGATAATTTACACACATAATTACCATTTTGAAAACAATCTGTTTCCTCCCTGTTGAAGAAAAACACTTCCCTCACTACTTCGTGATGATCTTCTGCTTTCTTCGTCGAGTTATTTAGGAAAAGTCATTTTGGAAACATTAAACAGAAATTTGGCTACCACGACTAAATGAAACAACAACTTGTCATCAAGAAATCCTGCAAAATGATTGGTTAAAAATCACGTGGGCGTACATTTTTTTCCCATACTTCCGCTCCAGCGCATGCGTAGTCAAAGGAAATTGGCGGAAACACATGACGATTTTGTTTGGACCTAACCTGAAAAACTACCTAATTTATAGTGAAAGCCCATAAGAACTTTATTTTTCCATGTGCGCATAATAAACTTTAGTTATTCCTTTATTCACAAATTTAAAGATGTAATTTTACTTTGCCTTTATTGTCGATATATTCTTTAGTCAATATCGGCCAAGTTGTGCCAAATTTGAAAACATCCGGGCATTTTCTTCAAAAGCAAAACAAAAGGTGGCGCTTCGAAACATAATTTTATTTCGCGCTGCGAATTTGAAAGTAGAAAATGAAAGTACAAACAAAAACATTATTGCTAGACAACGACTTATTACACAGAAAGAATCGTTTACTTTGAAAAAAAAAATGACAAGTTGTTTACAGTGAACTATCCTGCATTTATTTTTTTTATTTAAAAAAAATACAAACAGAAAAAAATCAAATTTAGACCATAACTTTTATTTTCCTCATGGAGGCTAATCAATCTTGGACTTAGATATCTGTTATGTAATGTGTAATACATCTTATCGTTATTTGTCCGCCATTGCTGGATATCACACAGGTTCCTGTTAAATATTGACGGGATTAGCGATAAGGTGTATAGTCCCAGTATCAATATGCCTCTCTACAATGTATCTTAGAATTTGCACTATCTCATCTTGGAAAATCCCATGACAGAATTCATATATATGGTCCTGGGAAATCTTGTGCAGTGTCATGCATAACAGTTGGTCTTTTTAAAGCTATTCACATTTAAAACATTCTCCTTTCTTTCTTTTGGTCCGTCCAACATACATTTTCTCTTGTAAAGTCTACATTTTTTAGCATATTCTTCAGCAACCAATATAAACTTCATAGTGAAACACCTATCTGCCATCAGCCACTTATAAATGAAGTAGATAAACAGCAGTACATAGAGTTTATTTATCTCATGTTATTACTTTTTTCCTATTTTAGTGATTTCAAAGAGCCTGGACATGAGGTGTTGGATTAACAGTTGAATCTTGTACAATGTTATAACTTAAAGACACAATTCTGTACATACATATTCGTACATCAAAACATTTTTTGTTAAACTTGAGTAAGATTCGACTATATTATATACTTGAAATATGGAAATCGGTAAAAGGAGATCTACAAATGTATCTTAAATATGAACTTTTACACAACCTTTGCCAAACATTTAAAAATTTAGAAATGTTGTCATAATCAGGGACCAATAAACACATTACAGATTGAGATTCCCTGATAGATGTATAACTTTTGTTGTTAAAAGACTATGTCCCCTATTTAATCATTTCCTTTTGTTTGTTTAATCATTTATTCGTGTTTCTTTTCTCACTTTACAGGCACTCCTGATCACATTTTTAGGCGAAGATCTTTCTATGCCTATCCAAAGTAAAGTGGTTATTGTTGATTGTTCTCTGGCATATTGGTGTTTTGTTTTGTCATTAATTTATTCATGTTGTTGGTTTTCTTCTTTGAATTGATTCACATTTTTCAGGCTAGGGCCAATTGCCTTACCGTACGTGTATACATTATTAAATTGTTCATGACCTATAGTTTCATGTATCAACATCATTTAGGCCTTGTTGGATAGTTATCTCATTGACAATAGTACCACATCTTCTTAGTTTTAACAGAGCCTAACTATTGTGTACATCTATATCTAGTGTAATAGTACATCTACTAAATGTAATATATTAATTTATGTCCTAGATTTAGGAAATAATGATAAGTATTGTTTTTCTTTTCAGACAATGATATTAATGATGACAGTATAATTTGAATGAAATAACAGAACTGAAATCAATATGGCAGATGGTATCTTCCATGATTTCTTTGGTGGATTAATTTCTGGTGAGAAGCAATTAAAGGAGTTCTAACTCTTAATCCAATTTTCTATTCTTCATGCTATTACAATAGCAAAACTGGAGAACTTTTATATAACTTTTTATACGACCGCAAAATTTGAAAAATTTTTCGTCGTATATTGCTATCACGTTGGCGTCGGCGTCGTCGTCGTCGTCGTCGTCCTGCGTCCGAATACTTTTAGTTTTCGCACTCTAACTTTAGTAAAAGTGAATGGAAATCTATGAAATTTTAACACAAGGTTTATGACCACAAAAGGAAGATTGGTATTGATTTTGGGAGTTTTGGTCCCAACATTTTAGGAATTAGGGGCCAAAAAGGGCCCAAATAAGCATTTTCTTGGTTTTCGCACTATAACTTTAGTTTAAGTTAATAGAAATCTATGAAATTTTGACACAAGGTTTATGACCACAAAAGAACGGTTGGGATTGATTTTGGGAGTTTTGGTTTCAACAGTTTAGGAATTAGGGGCCAAAAAAGGGCCCAAATTAGCATTATTCTTGGTTTTCGCACAATAACTTTAGTTTAAGTAAATAGAAATCAATGAAATTTAAACACAATGTTAATGACTACAAAAGGAAGGTTGGTATTGATTTTGGGAGTTTAGGTCCGAACAGTTTAGGAATTAGGGGCCAAAAAGGGACCCAAATAAGCATTTTTCTTGGTTTTCGCACCATAACGTTAGTATAAGTAAATAGAAATCTATGAAATTTAAACACAAGGTTTATGACCATAAAAGGAAGGTTGGTATTGATTTTGGGAGTTTTGGTCACAACAGAATAAGGGGCCCAAAGGGTCCAAAATTAAACTTTGTTTGATTTCATCCAAATTGAATAATTGGGGTTCTTTGATATGCCGAATCTAACTGTCATGACTGTGTATGTAGATTCTTAACTTTTGGTCCCGTTTTCAAATTGGTCTACATTAAGGTCCAAAGGGTCCAAAATTAAACTTAGTTTGATTTTGACAAAAAATGAATCAGTTAGGTTCTTTGATATGCTGAATCTAAAAATGTACTTAGATTCTTGATTATTGGCCCAGTTTTCAAGTTGGTCCAAATCGGGGTCCAAAATTAAACTTTGTTTGATTTCATCAAAAATTGAATAAATGGGGTTCTTTGATATACCAAATCTAACTGTGTATGTAGATTCTTAATTTTTGGTCCAGTTTTCAAATTGGTCTACATTAAGGTCCAAAGGGTCCAAAATTAAACTAAGTTTGATTTTAACAAAAATTAAATTCTTGGGCTTATTTGATATATGCTTTATCTAAATATGTACTTTGATTTTTGATTATGGGCCCAGTTTTCAAGTTGGTCCAAATCAGGATTCCATATCAAGTATTGTGCAATAGCAAGAAATTTTCAATTGCACAGTATTGCACAATAGCAAGAAATATCTAATTGCACAATATTGTGCAATAGCAATTAATTTTCAATTGGAGTTATCTTTCTTTGTATAGAATAGTAGTTGATAATATATGTTGGAAATTTGCCAGACATGACTATGATGTCATTTTATATTTTCATTTGCCAATAACTTTATGTAAATAACTTCATTGGAAATTTGCCAATATAAAATGTTGCTGATGAAGCTTTTTTTCCTTATCTTATCTAAAATGTTTTTAGATAATGTATGTTGGACATTTGCCAGACATGACTATGATGTCATTTTCTATTTTTATTTGCCAATAACTTTATGTAAATAACTTCATTGGAAATTTGCCAATATAAAATGTTGCTGATGAAGTTTTTTTTATTGTTTTATACAATAAACAATGTATATTCACTTTTACTACCAACCAATCTTTACCATTCAGTGATAACAAGCACTTTATTTTACATTTTAATATTTTATGATGTATTTAAAAGAGTAGTTATTGTTGCAAACTCCATTAGAAATTTGAATTGATATCAGTTTTGGAAAAAGGGAAACGGGGATGTGAAAAAAAGGAGGGGGGTTTAATTTTTGTCATTTCAGATTTCATAAATGAAAAGAAAATTTCTTCAAACATTTTTTTGAGAGGATTAATATTCAACAGCATAGTGAATTGCTCAAAGGCAAAAAAAACTTTTAAGTTCATTAAACCACATTCATTCTGTGTCAGAAACCTATGCTGTGTCAACTATTTAATTTTAGATTTAAAAAGTTTGAAGAAGAAATTTTTAATTGATTTGTAAAATCTTGACATTTGTTTTGTGTAAAAAAAACCCATGTAATGTCAAAAATTTGATCACAATCCAAATTCAGAGCTGTATCACGCTTGAATGTTTTGTCCATACTTGCCCCAACTGTTCAGGGTTCGACCTCTGCGGTCGTATAAAGCTGCGCCCTGCGGAGCACCTGGTTCATGTTATTATTTTAATTTCTGAGAACATGCAGTTCATGTGAGTTAAAAAAAGAAGACCAGCCAAACAAACAAATATCAGCTCTTACAAGAAATTTCATAGCTCTTTGTTTTGACAAATACACAATGTTTAAAAATACCATTGCAAGTTCATTATCTCAATAATGCTCAATGTAAGCTGGTTTTTTCCTAAGTTCCAGAAATAAATGCAATGTAGGAAGTGAAGGTACGCCTGTCAAATTTAACAAGAGTTGTTGTGTTTTAAGAATTTTAGGAATGATTTATTAAAAAAAATATGCCAAGAACAGTCCTCAGATACTAAATATTTATAGGGATATATTTTTTTGTAGGGTCTGCAGGAGTTTTAGTTGGGCATCCATTTGATACAGTTAAGGTACTGAGGTATATTTATTTTTTTCATTTACATGTCCCCATTTCCAAAAATAGTCCTTGATGAACATAAAGTTATAGTCCTGTAAATGCCCTTAAACAAGTTTCATGAGTTGTGCTGTCTCACTCTGAAAGCTCTACACTGAATCATGTACATTAATTGAGAAAGCAAATGGTCTGACTCTGCATGAGGTATATATTCAAGCAAAATAAAAGCCATATTTAAAAGATTTCATCATAAAACTTGAGATTTTTGAAAATTTCATACAATATAATTTTGTAACAGTGACCATGAACATTGACAAGATGGACCCCAAAATGATTTTAATCTATATTAGTTTCACCTTAAGTAAGCAAGGGAAACTCAAAATACATACTAGAAAGCATTTGTTTTGATGGAAATAGAAAGCAAAAAGTATAAGAAAGCTGATTTAATGTTAGACATGCATTTTAGTATTTACAGAATTTGTGGTATGTAACATAGTCATAGTGTCTTATGTAGGTTTGAACCATATCACTCATATCTCTTTATTTTAGGTCCAGCTGCAAGTTCAAGCTAAAGGCAATAGTTACAAGAATGTTTGGGATTGTATTGATACTATAAAGAAGCAATCATGGGTTTGTATTTTATGTTGAAATTTTTATGTTCAGTTTGATAACCAGGGCTTTTTATAGCTTTCTATGCAGTATGGGCTCTGCTCATTGTTGAAGGCCATAAGGTGACTTATAATTTTTAATTTCTTTGTCATTTGGTCTCTTGTGGAGAGTTTTCGCATTGGCTATCATACCAAATGTTTATTTTACCTTCACTTTTAGAACAAAGGGTTTAATTTTTCAATTCCTTCAAATGATAAAAATCATAGTTGCCATAAATTCAGAAATTTTTGGATATTTTCAATATTTTCTCATTTTAAAAATTGTGACTGGATAGATGTCACAAAAAAAAAAAAAGATTCATGGCATTATTTGTAAAAAATTCCTGAAATTGCAATAATTACTTCTTATATTTATGTTCATTGCTCAACAATTACAATTATAAATGCACACACAAATTTTTGAATTTACAGTATATAGGTTTTTAATTTTGAATTTGTAATAACGTTTTTTTGTGACCTGTATTAAAGTATTCCAACATAAAGTTTGACACATCATGTAGAAATGGGGAATGACCATATTTGGTACTACAAATGTAGCAATTGTTTTACTGGAAAGATCAATGGCAGAAATGATTTGTTAGCAATGGCCAAAAAAAAACCCACACATCTGTTAGTTTTATACAGAAAGTAAACAGGACCCTAACAATAAACTTGAAACAAACCACAGAAAGTCAGTTTTATAGACAAAGAACATTTATTCTCTTTCAGTCAAAGGGTTTTTTCAGAGGTCTGTCCTGGCCTATGTTTTCAGCAGGAGTTATAAACTCAGTATTTTTTGGATCATACAACCAGATACTGAAAGTAATGGGTACCAGTGCAGACAAACAACATGATCATCCAGATTATCTAAAAATAGTTATTGCAAGTGGAATGGCAGGGGTTTTCCAGCTAATAATAGCTTGTCCTATTGAGGTCATTAAAGTTGTCTTACAGTCACAGATACCGCATGGCAACAACAAAGGTAATTTAGTTTTTAGGAGTTTTTACACCAAAGTGTAGTAATTCTATTTCAGACAGTCAGTTGTAACTTAACACAAAATTGAAATGGTCATCAAAAGACTACTGGTCACAACTACATTTGTGTACATACCAAATACTACTTTTATTCTGTTTCGTTCGTAAAGGTAACCTTGAATTAAAATGTTCACCGAAGTACAGATTTTCTATAAGCTGGTATGCTCATTTTGGGCAAAAACCATGTTAGCAAATATATACTGAAATAATTTTTCACCCATCCAAGAAAATTTGTAACCACAATAAAAAATACTCAGTAGAAGAAGGCTTAACTAAAAATTTTGATTGTATAGCACGGTGTTTTCCCTGGAATGTTTAGGCATACCGTAATGAATAATCCACCATTAACTTAGCCCCCATCCATTAAAAAGTAAAATCACAAAAATACTGAACTCTGAGGAAAACTCAAAATGGAAAGTCCCTAATCGAATGGCAAAATCAATAGCTCAAACACATCAAACGAATGAATCACAACTGTCATATTCCTGACTTAGGCAGCAACCATTTGATTTTCTGGGGGGGGGGGGCTATGGTGTTTTTTTCTGGACAAATTTTTTTTTTCACCTGCGGAGAAAAACAATCTATTTTTTCCGCGACAAGTCAAAAACAATTTTTATCTTTCAATTTTAGCATTACATATAGTGGCAGCTGAGGGTGAAACCAAAAAAAACCATGACAGTCCCATTGAATTCCATTATCTTGAAAACAATGTTTAAATCCACAAGTCTCTTCATTAGCCCAATTCTTTTCTTGGGAAAACACTGTTGTAGAATGTGAATTTGAGTTTTAATTGTATGTGCATAAAATGAAAATCACTTCAATTTTCTCCTAAATACATGTAGCAAACATTTATGTGATTATTTTAGGTTTAAAATTCTACAAAGGACCAGTTGAAGGTGTGGTTGACATAATAAAACACAGAGGATTTTCAGGAATGTTTCGAGGACTGTCATCACAGTTACCAAGAGATGTTATTGCTAGCTCCATATATTTTACAGTGTTTGAATTCACATCTTATGAAGGGAACAGACATCTAAAGAATATTCCACATCCAGTTATAAACTTCATGGCAGGAGGGTTGGCTGGTGTTGTAAGCTGGGCAACTATTGTTCCATTTGATGTCCTGAAGAGTCGGATGCAAGCTGACGTCAACAAAAAACTGTACAATAATTTAATGGATTGTGTTGCTAAAACTTATCAGGAAGGTGGTGTTAAGATATTTTACCGTGGAATAGGTGTGATATGTTTACGTGGATTTCCTGTCAATGCTGTTACCTTGATGGTTTATGCTGAATACATGAAATTATTTGATGCAAAATTTTTGCCATAAATTTTTTTTTAATGATCGGAAATCCAAATGTTATAGTAAATCCAACTTTTTATTTTAAATATATTATTCCAGATTATGCTATATCCTTTCAATTCAAATACAAAATAAGAATTATGTAATGTATGCCAGTAGTTAACTGTTTACTACCCTGTAATATTTTAAAATGAAAGAAGGGTAGTTATATTACAAAAATAAATTTCTAAATTCTAATATTCTTTGAAAGTTCAATTATTAAAAACAAAAGACAAGCTAAAATTTAGAAACTTATTCCAAACAGGGTTTTATTTGTTGTTCAATATGTCTTATACAAAGATACCTAAGCCATTTTCATAAAATGTCTACGAGACTCTTCCAGCTTTTTCAAAAGTTTTGATCGGGTAATTATTCATGGATTTTACCAAGATATTTTAAGAAATAGAAACGAAATGTCATGGTTGTACAGAAAAGTATTTTGATATTTACTTAAATCTTTATAAAGGTCTCGATTATTTTCACATTTTAGTGTGGCCTGCTCACAGCTGAACCAGTTTGAGTAAAAGTGACCTTTTTTTGTATTTTTGTATTCAGAGCAAATTTGTCATGTATTTTGACTTTTGACTCTATATTCATAGAAAATTTTATTATTTTGTAAACAATGGAACTGTTTTATATATGAACCATCCATTTGTATACTTATATTTAAAATAATTTGTATTCTTTTTTTAAAGGCTACATTTTCCTTTTTTACACAAGGTTAGTTTTTGACTTCTTGAGATAAAAATAAATGATTGTATTTTTATCAGAATCTGTTTTGGATTTTTTTGCTTCAATAGGACTTGTTATAATGATGTTTCAATATAAGTAATTTTCAGGAGAATAAAGTAATGTTTCCTTTGACTTACTTTGAGATTTTTTACTTGATGTCAATTCAATGAACAGCAATGTGGATTACTTAAATTCAGGTTAGCTTTTAATTTCCTTTTTTTCACTGATTATTCGGAAATCCAAACTCATCAATTGAGTTCAAGACACCTAAAGGGAGAGTGTCATTATCTAAACAAATTTAAAAACACCAAAATATTCTGTAAAACAGTCATTAAGTGTTATTTTTTACAGCTGAATTTCTGATTTTCCCCAAAATTGTCTTCCCCTTCATTACCACTCGCCTATAATTAGATCCAACAATTTACAGCTCACCATATAAAATTATCGTGTCACACATTTATATAGAGAATATCCAGTAGTTAGTTATTTTCTATAACTATATTAATATAATGGTAAAATTGTTTTGTTGATTCAATCATATAAATTGTTATTTGTTAAACTGTTTAGAGTTTTATATGGTTAGTGATCAATTTTGTATTGATTTATATTTACTGATTAAAGTATTTTCTTTTAGTATGTTTATGTTATGCTCCCTAAGACAAATGGTCTGTATAATCTGAGAATAGAAATGGGGAATGTGACAAAAAAGAGAACCTGACCAAAGAGCAGAAAACAGCCAGAGGCCACCAATGGGTCTTCATTACAGGGAGAAAATCCCACACCCAAAGGTGGACTTAAGGTGGTACCCAACACTTTCACTAAAATTAATTTGGCTCGTTTAATTTTCATAAAATTTTGACAAAGTATTTACTTTGACCCTTTAACAAAAATATATAAATTTCAAAAATTTTGAACCAACCATTTTATCAGAAAAATTACACTGTTTATATAGCAGTTTGACAAACACCATATTTGATCATTGAGAAGCTTAATATTCCTTTTACAACACAACGTAATTAAAACGTTTAGATGACTTTACAGAGTTATCTCCCTCTAGTGTTAGGTACCACCTTAAGCTGGCAACTAAACAAAAATGTGTATTAGTTCAGTGAAAATGTACGTCATATATTGTTTAAACTCTGAAATTGCAGCAACTCAAAACAAGATCATCTACAAGTCAACATACATTCTAATGCAACAACGTTTGTAACGTTCATTTTGATTGGATAACGTCACTTTCTTACATGGCATCAATTGACAATTGATGCTATGGGACGTACGCGCAAGCGCAGACGGCATATGACAGATTTTAAATACATGTTTTAACGTTGTTTTCTGTCAGTTTCATTAGAATGGAGATAACAATATTGTATTTTAAGCTCCGACGGCATCAATTTGGGATTTGATGGTCGCAAATACCCGTTTACTGTCTCCGCTAACGCGTCGCCAGTAAACTTAATTTGCGACCATCAAATCCCCAATTGATGCCGTCGGAGCTTAAAATACAATACAGTTATCTCCTAAGTATTCAACATTAGACAACTATTTTAACCTTAAAGGTTAAAGGTAGGAGATTAGACCCAAGACAAGTTGTGAACAAATTGAACAGGGACTCCATTGAAACATAGCCACTATTGCTAAAATGAAACATAATGGTTAAATGCATTTTTTGCTTTTAAATAATATTACAGATATACAGAACCTGTAAATGATATTTTTAAGCCACTCATTCATAATATGATACTGAAAAGCAAAAATAATCATTGATGAAAGATAAAGCAAAAATGACAGATGAGCGATTCAGGCTCTTGAGAGCCTCTTATTTATATTCACACTCCTGTATCAAAACATTTTGTGGTCAGATGTTGTGTGAGCATGAGGTTGTGATACACTTGGTCTATAAAGATGTTCTACTCATGTGAACTAAACTCTTGTTTTAAATATCAGTATAAAAATATGGAGAAGTGGTATGATTGTCAATGAGTCAAAAATTAACCAGAGTTCCAAATGAATTTGATGTATACAATTATAAGTATAAACCACATTGCCTTCAACAATGAGAAAAACACTTGCTGTATAGTTTTTAAATTTATAAATGGCTGACATGAAATATGATAAAGAATTTAATCGAGAAAAATAAGGCACCGGTAACAAAACAATTTACTCAAAACAAATGACAAGACATGAACCAAAGGCAACCACTGAACTACAGGCTTCAGCCTTGAGACGGGCATATAAAGATTGGAACAGTATTAAACAGGTCTGCTTGTTTTTATGTGAACCTGAAATATGACTGTGATACACTTATATTTCAGGTGAACAAAGGTTATTTATCTATACATATTTTTCTGTCATATATGCAGTTGCAGGACATTCAAGATTCAATTTTCACTTTGTCATTTCGAGGCTGTGTAAAGTCATTTGGTCTCTTGTGGAGAGTTGTTTCATTGGCAATCATACCACAACTTTTAATTTTATTTGTGTCTATACTGGGAATTTTAATGTCTTGTAAGGCATTTGTTTTTTCATGAGGACCATGATATGAGATTGTGATACATTAATAGTGTTAAAAAACAAGATTGTGGTAAATTTTGTCCTGGGTTTTTGTTGAGCCTGCAACTTTTGTGGCAGAAAGTTGAAATTGGGATAGTGATCCAGCGGCAGTGATGTTAGCCAACTTTTTAAAAGCCTTAAATAAATGTTTTATAAGGTGGAAGACCTGGATGCTTATACTTTGTATATAGATGCCTCATGTTACGAAGTTTCCGTCTGCCACATTTCCATTGATCTTGACCACATTTTCATTGTTCAGTGACTACTTGAAAAGAAAGTTTTTTTGTAATGTTAATTTCTCTCTTATTCTGAGTAACAGGATAACTATATTTGGTAAGTGTGTACCTTGCAAGGTCCTCATGCCCATAAGCAGTTGTCACTTGACCTCGAACTCATTTCATGGATCAGTGAACAAGGTTAAGTTTTGGTGGTCGTCCATATCTCAGATACTATAAGCAATAAATCTTGTATATTTGGTGTATGGAAGGAGTGTAAGGTGTACATGTTTGACTGGCAGGTGCTATCTGACCTTGACCTCATTTTCATGGTTCAGTGGTTATAGTTAAGTTTTTGTGTTTTGGTCAGTTTTTCTTATACTGAATGCAATATGTCTACTATATTTGATGTATGGAATGACTGTAAGGTGTACATGTCTAGCTGGCAGGTGTCATCTGGCCTTGACCTCATTTTCATAGTTCAGTGTTCAAAGTTAAGTTTTTGAGTTGTGGTCTTTTTAGCTCACCTGGCCCAAAGGACCAAGTGAGCTTTTCCCATCACTTTGCGTCCGGCGTCCGTCGTCGTTAACTTTTACAAAAATCTTTTCTGAAACTACTGGGCCAAATTAAACCAAACTTGGCCACAATCATCATTGGGGTATCTAGTTTAAAAAATGTGTGGCATGACCCGGCCAACCAACCAAGATTGCCGCCATGGCTAAAAATAGAACATAGAGGTAAAATGCAGTTTTTGGCTTATAACTCAAAAACCAAAGCATTTAGAGCAAATCTGACATGGGGTAAAATTGTTCATCAGGTAAAGATCTATCTGCCCTGAAATTTTCAGATGAATTTAACAACCCGTTGGGTTGCTGCCCCTGAATTGATAATTTTAAGGAAATTTTGCTGTTTTTGGTTATTATCTTGAATATTATTATAGATAGAGATAAACTGTAAACAGCAATAATGTTCAGCAAAGTAAGATCTACAAATAAGTCAACATGACTAAAATGGTCAGTTGACCACTTTAGGGGTTATTGCCCTTTATAGTCAATTTTTAACCATTTTTCGTAAATCTTAGTAATCTTTTAGAAAAATCGTCTTCTCTGAAACTACTGGGCCAAATTTAACCAAACTTGGCCATAATCATCATTGGGGTATCTAGTTTAAAAAATGTGTCCGGTGACCCGGCCAACCAACCAAGATGGCCACCATGGCTAAAAATAGAACATAGGGGTAAAATGCAGTTTTTGGCTTATAACTCAAAAACCAAAGCATTTAGAGCAAATCTGACATGGGGTAAAATTGTTCATCAGGTCAAGATCTATCTGCCCTGAAATTTTCAGATGAATCGGACATTCCGTTGTTGGGTTACTGACCCTGAAATGGTAATTTTAAGGAAATTTTGCTGTTTTTGGTTATTATCTTGAATATTATTATAGATAGAGATAAACTGTAAACAGCAATAATGTTCAGCAAAGTAAGATCTACAAATAAGTCAACATGACCAAAATGGTCAGTTGACCACTTTAGGAGTTATTGCCCTTTATAGTCAATTTTTAACCATTTTTCGTAAATCTTAGTAATCTTTTAGAAAAATCTTCTCCTCTGAAACTACTGGGCCAAATTTAACCAAACTTAGCCATAATTGGGGTATCTAGTTAAAAAAATGTGTCCGGTAACTCGGCCAACAAACCAAGATGGCTGCCATGGCTAAAAATAGAACATGGGGGTAAAATGCAGTTTTTGGCTTATAACTCAAAAACCAAAGCATTAAGAGCAAATCTGACAGGAAGTAAAATTGTTGATCAGGTCACGATCTATCTGCCCTGGAATTTTCAGATGAATCGGATAATCGGTTGTTAGGTTGCTGCCCCTGAATTGGTAATTTTGAGGAAATTTTGCTGTTTTTTTTGTTATCTTGAATATTATTATAGATAGAGATAAACTGTAAACAGCAATAATGTACAGCAAAGTAAGAACTAAAAATAAGTCACTATGACCAAAATAGTCAATTGACCCCCTAAGGAGTTATTGCCCTTCATAGTCAATTTTTAACAATTTTCTTAAAATTTGAAGATTTTCAATAACATTTTCCACAGAAAGTACTGTTATAGATAGAGATAATTGTAAGCAGCAAGAATGTTTAGTAAAGTAAGATCTACAAACACATCACCATCACCAAAACACAATTTTGTCATGAATCCATCTGTGTCCATTGTTTAATATTCACATAGACCAAGGTGAGCGACACAGGCTCTTTAGAGCCTCTAGTTTTCTAATACTAAATGTGATAAAAAGTCAGTCTTGTAGGTTTTATTTGACCTTGATCTTCATTTTCATGGTTCATTGCTCAGTGTTAAGATTTTGTGTTTTGGTCTGTTTTTTCTTGAACTATAAGCAATAGGTCAACTACATTTGTTATTTGGAAGAATTGTAAGCTGTATATGTCTGCCTGGCATGGTTCATCTGACCTGGACCTCATTTTCATGGTTCATTGGTCAATATTTAGTTTTCTTGGTTAAGTTTATATATTAGAGCAACATGTATAAGCATTAGGTCAACTATATGTTGTACTGTTATACCACTGTCCCAGGTTAGGGGGAGGGTTGGAATGCCAATAACATGTTTAACCCCGCCACATTATTTATGTATGTGCCTGTCCCATATCAGGAGCCTGTAATTCAGTGGTTGTCGTTTGTTTATGTGTTACATATTTGTTTTTCGTTCATTTTTTTTTTACATAAATAAGGGCATTAGTTTTCTCGTTTGAATTGTTTTACATTGTCTTATCAGGGCCTTTTATAGCTGACTATGCGGTATGGGCTTTGCTCACTGTTGAAGGCCGTATAGTGACCGATAGATATTGTCTATGTCATTTTGGTCTCTTGTGGACAGTTGTCTCATTGGCAATCATACCACATCTTCTTTTTTATACATATTTAGTGTATTGAATGATTGTTAGATGTACATGTATTTCTTGTTTGGTTTGTATGACCTTGACCTCATTTTCCTCAATAACATAACATCAATAATTAGTATAGAAGGCAAGACATTTCAGTGTGTGCACTCTTGTCTTTTTATTGTCATGAGAATACATGTACAGTATTGTAAAATGGGATAATCTATGATCACAGCAGTGTTTTTTCATCATTTTAATTCCCTTATTTACAAATGAACTATGATGCTAAAACAAATGGTGGCCTATAATTGCTTATATTCACTTCATTTGAAATCTGGTGGATAGTTGTCTCATTGACAATCATTCCACATCTACATAATTTTAACTAATATAATTTAATAAATACCACTTATAACTAGATATAGATGGTAAAACAATATGCCCCTCCACATTTTGACATGTTGTCATTGGTGCATGAAAACAAAGTATGAACTGATTGGTGAGCAAATACTCAAAATTTCATATAGTCCCCTCTACAAAGAAGGGGAGATAATAATATGTGAATCAACAATGATTTGAGTGAAAAAAACAAACTTTTACTTCCTTTATTTATTATTCATGATGTTTAACCACACACTTTATACAAAAAATTTAAATAACAGCAGCCTACCTGTTATTCAAAATATATCAATATTAGAGGGGGGATAGGAGGGGTCCTGATCCCGAAATCCTGGACTCAAAACAACGAAATCCCAAGGTCCCGAATTTAAATAAAGTAAATCCCGACTTCCCGAAATCCGAAAAAAAGGATTCCCGGATCCCGAAAGGGTCAATCCCGAAATCCCGAGCTTAAAAACACCCGATCCTGGAGTCCTGATAAAGGTCCTACCCCCCCCCCCCCCCCCCCCCCCCCCCCCCCCCCCCCCCAATATTACTGTCTAACATACAAATGACAATGTTCTTCCAACACTATTCCAATACACTGCTTAATATTGAATTATCCAATAACTTTATATTGGACTAGAACTCCACATAGTTATGATTCTACAAATAACATTAACTGTCAGCTTTGAATCTAGTTTACACATACGAGCCAACTCAGCCAAGAGTACTGGCATAGTTTAGTATATTAAAACAAAATCTTCTCAATTTTGATCAACTATCCAGCCATTCTTTCATATAAATACACGTAGTTGGTGACACCGCTCCTCCTTCATAGCATTTGTCAAACACCTGCAAAAACAAAAAAATATTATTATTTTCAAATTACTTTCAAACCCCAATAAATTAAACCACCTGGATTAAACATATGTGACCTTAAAGAAGAACTTAAATTTTTAAAGTCCGCAAAAAAAACATAGATCTATAGTTATCTGCATGGGACTCAAAAATTGGAAAACAATCCAATCTGTCAGGTAAGCTACTGCATAGTAAAAACTACCTAAGACGAAGTTTGTCTGCAGTATGTGCTAAAAAAACTATCTTAAAACCCCTACCTAGTTGCACTATAGAAACTGAAATAGAAAAAATTGGAGACACATGTGAAAATATTTAGAAATGAGCTTTTGGCTGAAAGATAAAAAAGTTTCTAATAGAGACTGTTGGGAGTACAATTGTTTCTTTAAATTAAATAATAAGTACAAATGTATCATTTATATAACATGCCAATACTAATAGATACTGACTATTGGACAGATTGAACACTGTCCTGTCAATACATGTACAGTGAAACCTGACTAAACTAAATCCTGTATAAACCGATTACCTGACCTGTATAAACCAAACATGTTCGTAAGCACTGATATATCAAATTATGTGCTAATGTGAACCTAATAAAACCGAACATCAACAAAAACTGAACAAAATCTTTAGTCCCAAAGAGGTTCGGTTTTAACATTTTTCACTGTAATAAGTTTGTTGGATAAAACTTACAGGACATGAACCACATGGCATTCTCATTAGTCCTGTAGTCTCCACCAATGGATTTATAGCTCTGTACAGCTTAGATCTCCCAGAATCTCCTGACCCCCCTGCTGAGGCTACAATGGTACATTCCAATTTCCCATCAAATATCAGAGTATTCAAAATTGTTTCTATGTCCTCTTTGGTTAACTGAACCTGAAATAGAAAAAAAGTACTAATAAATAAACAAATTTTAACAGATCATTACATATCCAGGAAGGCATTTGATTTTTATACTGCCATCTTTAACTTGACATGTTATAGTATACTGCATTTCATCTATCAATACACCTTATCATTATTTGGAAAACTGCACAGGTTGACTAAAGAATCTCCGCTGCTTGAACTAATGACATCATACAACTATCACTTCTCCATTGTGGGGTCAGATATTTTCTATTATGATATCAACTATTTATGAGAACCTTTGTGATGTCCAGTAATGGCGGACAAATAGCAATACGGTGTATTTCAAAACTTAATAAAAATAACTCGTTTTGCTCAAACCCATTCTCATGAAATTCTAACACCTCATCAAGATTGATTTTGAAAGTAAATGTTTCACATGCTGTACCATAACTATAGTATCTTTCAAAATATTCCATTTTATTCTGACAACAATTTGAATATGCACAAGTCTGTGGTTTCATGGGCTCTTGGTACAACTGTTTCTTTATTTTTTTATCTTACACAGTTCTTTAGATTTATCTATTATAGGCCCAAACAAATTGAAATATTAAACAGTTCTGGGTAAAACTACTCACCTTACTAATCCCTAACTCTGATATGAACTTCCAAATCTCTTGTAAAGGAGTAAATGAAGCGTTTCTTTGAGCCATTGGATCATTTTTGGTGTCTCGTGCAATGGCTGCCTGTAACATAATAAAATGCTACCATCTTTTTTTCCAAAAACAATTCATGTAAATTTTCTAATATCTGATCATGCAAATGTTGTGTTACTCAATCTTTTGTTTTCTATGTTGTGTTTTGTGTACTGTTATTTGTCTGTCTTTTTCTTTTTAAGCCATGGCGCCGTCAGTTTATTTTCAACTTATAGAATTAAATGTCTCTGTGGTATCCTTTGCCTCTTTTTAAAAAAATATCTTGTTACATCATTTTGATATTTTGAGCTGTTTTCAATAAAATATACATGGTATTCAACCCTAACCCTGAGGGAAAGCATTTCGAAAATAAGATTACCATCTGTAGAGCCAATATTAATTTCTTTTACACTTTTACAGTACAAAAACACAACCCATTGTTGAGATTTCAAAGTGCCTTCTTGGGCCTCATGTATGTTTTTTTTTTTATTGAAGAGCTGTTATTCAACATTGTTCAATATATAAAATTATCATTTACTAGCATACGGAAACATTATGTGCTTTTAATGTGAAACATAGCACTACAGGGAAATAACTCTGTAAATATACGCTGAACATTTTAATCACATTCTCTTATTAAGGAAATATTAAGCTTCTTGATGATCAAATAAGTGTTTGTCAAACTGCTATATGTCCAATGATTTTTTTTCAATAAAGTGTGTGGTTCCAAGTTTTTGAAATTTTTGAAATTCTTCTATATTTTGTCAAATTTTATGAAAATTAAACAAGCAAAATTAATTGTAGTGAAGGTGTCAAAGTCTAGTTACAGTAAAACATAACAGTTTGATCAATTGCTAAATTCAATAATGCTACACCATAAACGATTACATGTATCGCTGCTTGAACAGTCCATTGTTGTATTTTCAATTACCATTAATATAAACTACATGAGCAAACAGACTAAAAATATAAAAAAGAAGATGTGGTATGATTGCCAATGAGACAACTGTCCACAAGAGACCAAAATGACACAGACATTAACAACTATAGGTCACCGTACGGCCTTCAACAATGAACAAAGCCCATACCCGATAGTCAGCTATAAAAAGAATAAAAAGTCAACTTCATCACATTATATAAGTAAAATTTTCACTATGCTAATTTAAATAAATTTGCAAGGTTCTGACAAATTCTGTTACAATATCTGACAAACTGTTATTCTTTAATGTTGATACATGGTGAATATATTACAAATATCTTGAACAAGTTCCACATTTCTAAATATTATTTATATATCTTGGTGAATATAGTTTTGACTATAACTTTTTCTGTGTTTTTCTCATTTTTAAACAAGTACATACCTTTTGCTCTAAAAATTTGAAGCATTGTTGATTCAATACTTCTACAAATTCTGATTCAAAATCTTGATCACTATACCAAGCTCCTCCAGTGACAGACTGGGCTGGTTCTAAGTCATATAACATGTAAACCTTCTTCTTTGAGGCCTGAATAAGTATAGACATTATATAAGGAAGTTCTACTAATATTCAAATCACTGGTGAATTATTATTTTCTTATAAGACCATTCTATGGAATCATATAGACAGACTAAAATCCATTTCTATTTGCGTTATTACCAAATTTCTGTATTAGAAGAATTATGAATTGAGGATAGAGAATGCCTTAAACTACAAAAATGAATGAAAGAAAGTTAAATGTAAAAAATATTAAAAGGATGTTTTATATTTCTATGTTTTGAGTCAGTTGTTTTAAAAAGTTATTCAAAATTGGAAATCTAACTATAAGAATGTTTTTAAATCCAGGTTTAATTCACCATTTTCTACATTTGAAAATGCCTGTACCAAGTCAGGAATATGACAGTTATAGTCCATTTGTTTTTTATGTGTTTTGTCATTTGATTTTGCCATGTGACTAGGGACTTTCTGATTTGATTTTCCTCTGAGTTCAGTATTTTTGTGATTTTACACTTAACTGCACAAACTTTAGTATTCAAGTGTATTTCTAATAAAATCAATACAAAACAAATGCAAGTTTCTCAATAAAAATGTCCCCCACTTTCTTAGGAACAACAAGCTGTTTTTACCCTCACATGTTTTGCTAGAATTTATCTTAAAGACCTAATTGACAAAATATATACTTACCGCTACAGATTTTACTGCTTTAATCAATTTTTTACTTTCCAAATTCTTCAATATTTTGTTGACTTGAGTCAGTAATAAGTTGGATTTATATCTTATATCTCTTATCCAGATCCCTACAACATTGGAATGACATATTTAAGTTAGTGATTACTTCATTAGGGAACAGGAAGTACTGTTACGCCACTGTCCCAGGTTAGGAGAGGGTTAGGATCCCACTTACATGTTTAACCCTCCCAAATTCTGTATGGTTCACCACTGTCCCAAGTCAGGAGCCTGTAATTCAGTGGTTGTTGTTTGTTGCTGTGTTGCATGTTTGTTTTTTATACATTTTTTTGGAAATAAATTAGGCCATTAGTTTTATCGTTTAAATTGTTTTACATTTGTCATTTTGGGGCCTTTTATAGCAGACTATGTGGTGTGGGCTTTGCTAATTGTTGAATGCTGTAAGGTGACCTATATTATTAACTTCTGTGTCATTTAGTCTCTTGTGAAGAGTTTTCTCACTGGAAATCATACCACATCTTCTTTTTTCATATTTATCAATGATAGTCTGGATGTTTCACAATACTTTTTCATGATCTTCTTCTTCTTTCGTAAATCCCTCAAATATTGGAGCACTTTTATCATCTTATCAACATAATTTTTCCTTAATTAAATATGTAGCGCAGGGTATGAAATTAGCAGGGCCCACAGGCCAATGGCCCCCAAAATTTGGTGTGGGATACTTAAATTTCTGTTTTTCTTGTATAGGACTATATTTTTGGGCTACAAAATTTAAGCTGTGGGCTACCATTTCCAAAGTCTTAAGTTCTATCTCTGTTAAACGTAATTTGTGTCAAGAGTGAAATGAGGTATAAAAAAATATATACTTGTTGTCACAAAAATTACTACTAAAACGCTTGAAACAAATAAAAGTATTGCTTAGTCTTTAGTTTTCTGTGTTGTGTCTTGTGTACTATTATCTGTCTTTTTGTCCCTTATTTTTAGCCAAGGCGTTGTCAGTTTATTTTAAATCTATGAGTTTGACTGTCCCTCTGGTATCTTTCACCCTCTTTTAAGACTATCAAATTATGTAAATCATATAAAAAGTATGTGCATATAGTGTGTCCATATTAAGTGTATAGTAAAATAAACATGTAGTACCTTTATTGTTAGCTTCTTTAATGATTTGATATACTACTTTCTCTTGGTGATCTCCTCCTTTGGCTTGGCTACAATAAATAAGTCAAAATGTGTGGCTACTCTTTATACACTCAATCGTCTTTTATCAATATACTAGCACTTTTCAAAATTTATGATTTAGGTTTTATTAAAGATAATGTAAATTGGTCTCAAACTTTCAAATTATACTTTTTTTTAAATTTCAAAACAATTACACAACGCTTGAATGTTCTTAAAGCATATGACAACATGTACAATACATGACAATTCATGACATATGTTTTTAATTATAAAATTTTAAATTGTTTAATATTTATGTAACAAAGTTTTTTAGGAAAAATTATTTTATTTTGGAATATTGTAATATCCAATTATTTTTTACATCTCTAAAAAGAATATATTGTAATTTGTCCTTAAACACAACTTATCGATTTTGTTATATAATTAATTTCCATTTTTTTTCTGATGTCTAAAAACAGTGGAAAATCTATTTATAACATTTTTCTATTAGTACCATACCTTGCTGCATCAGCATCCTTCAGTTTGTAGATCAATTTGTTCCCACTTCTCAGTAAGTCTATTTTACCCTGCCAAAAAAAAAATGATGAAATTCTTTTATTTATACAGAAAGACAACACCTTACAAAAACATATATATTTATCTGATATTTGATTGTTTAGGTAGATTATGTAAAAAAAACTTTTACTGTCCCAAGTCAGATGTCTGTAGTTAAGTGGTTGTTGTTAGTTCATGTCTGTAATATTTGTTTTTCGTAAATTGTTTTGTTATGAATTAGGCCCAAGTTTTCTATTTAGAATTGTTTTAAATTTTCCATGTCTGGGAATTTTTTTCATACAGTATGTGTTTTCTTTATTCTAGAAGGCTGTATGGTTGTCTTTAATTGCTTCCATCCACTTCATTTGAACTTTAGTGGATAATTGTCTTATTGGCAATCATACCCCATCTCCTTGTTTTTTATTCAAAAAACTATTACATGTTTGAGTATCACTACAATGACTTCTTTAAGAGACCCATTGGTGGCCTTGTGCTGGTTTTTGCTCTTTGGTTGGGTTGTTGTCTCTTTGACACATTCTCCATTTCCATTCTCAATTTTATTTTATAAAATGATAAGGGCTTCCATTCTCAATTTTATTTAATAAAATGATAAAAGCTTCCATTTTCAATTTTATCTAATAAAATGATAAAAGCTTCCATTCTCAATTTTATTTAAAAAATCGTAAGGGTTCCACGGAACCCAGTGTCTCGCCTACTTTTGCTGTTAATCACAGACTCAACAAAAACGAGGAAAAACATCAATAAAAATTTCCCTCTCGATACTGTCTATTGATTGAAAGAAGCTTCCAAGTTTGGTAAAAAAATCCAGGATAGTTTATGAATCTAATAAATGTTTTATAAACTTTAACTGCAGACTGTATGTAATGTTAACTGGAAGAAAAACTAAGTCCATTTATAAGTAAAATACGGAAAAAGTTAATTTTTTTTTCACAAAATTTACTTCTGAATAATATCTTATGATCAGAAACAAGCTTTTGTCCAAGTTTGGTAGAAATTCAGGATAGTTTAAGAACATTATAAAAATTTTAAAAACTTAAACCACAGAGTGAATGTTTTGTTTCTGGCAAAAAAACTAAGTCCATTTATAACTTCAATATAAGTAAAATACCGAAAAGTGGAAATTTATTTTTACAAAATTTTCTTCTTGATACTATCTTATGATCATAAACAAGCTTCTGTCCAAGTTTGGTACAAATCAAGGATAGTTTATGAAAGTTATTAAAATTTTAAAAACTTTAACTACAGAGTGAATGTAATGTTTCCTCGCAGAAAAACTAAGTCCATTTATAAGTAAAATATGGAAAAGTGGAAATTTATTTTTACAAAATTTTCTTCT
Organism: Mytilus galloprovincialis; assembly: GCA_037788925.1. Lineage (NCBI taxonomy): Eukaryota > Metazoa > Mollusca > Bivalvia > Mytilida > Mytilidae > Mytilus > Mytilus galloprovincialis. The sequence continues at coordinate 15,996,665 of CM075334.1, read as the reverse complement.
TGATACTATCTTATGATCATAAACAAGCTTCTGTCCAAGTTTGGTACAAATCAAGGATATTTTATGAAAGTTATTAAAATTTTAAAAACTTTAACCACAGAGTGAATGTAATGTTTCCTCGCAGAAAAACTAAGTCCATTTATAAGTAAAATACGGAAAAAATGGAATTTTATTTTTACAAAATTTACTTCTGGATACTTTCTTATGATCATAAACAAGCTTCTGTCCAAGTTTGGTAGAAATTCAGTATAGTTTAAGAAAGTTATTAAATTTCAAAAACTTTAACCACAGAGTGAATATTTGTGGACGCCGCCGACGACGACGGAATGTAGGATCGCTTAGTCTCGCTTTTTCGACTAAAGTCGAAGGCTCGACAATAAAATGATAAAAGCTTCCATTCTCAATTTTATTTAATAAAACAAAAAAAACAAAAAGAAAATTGAAATGATAACTCATGGTGAGACATTTTACACTATAAAATCAGCTGCTGAACTGCTTCATTGATTTTAAACAGCAACCACAGGGATTTTAAACACATTAATATGCTTATGACTGATTTTAAAGTTTGAGTAAATATCTTAGGCTAATAATGTCGGTCAGTCATTGATAGTTGCAACAGTATCAAATCAGTATTACTTGAATGACTTACTGTTGACAATAGTTTATTTATACAAGTGACACGTTGTTGTGGACTACATAATGGTAAATCTTTCATAATTATAGCATCTGTGATTCCATCTGGCTGTTCTTGACATAATTCAATAATCCTAAATAAAAAATAAAAGTCAGTTAATACATTTTTGTACTAGAATAAAAATATATCCGATGTAGAGAATAACAGAAAGTTTTGTTAATAGAAATTCATGTTGCTCTTGATTTAAATTTTAGTGTTGTTAATTTTTTAATGTCTGTGTTAATTATTGGTAACAGACTTGTGTATCTTTTGTTAAAAACAAAATTGTCGGATAATTAACGAAATACAAAAATAAGAAATATTTTTATTAAAGAAAGCTCAATTATGAACATAATCATTAATAGCATAGATACAACAAAGAATAACATTTAAACAATCTTGTACCTAAAATTAATACTAACACAAGTATCATATGTATTCCAAGGGGAGTAACTCTAGTGTAAAAATATAAGTAATCGTTTTACATTATAAGCTATTATATTATTTACATAAACTATGGTTTACAAATTTAGTGAAGATTTTGGGTTAAATATAAGAGTGAACTACCATGACTTTTATCAGGTATTGTGTGATATTTAATTGCTTGATATATATCTGATCATAGAAGTAACAGGACTGGTGGTACATTCACTACATGTCACAAGATCTGATAACTCTTCTGCAGCACCTAAGTCCCTTCTTGATCTGGACTGGTACATGTTGCTCAGTCTTTAGTTTTAGATGTAGTATTTGATATGAAAAGTGACAAATCCACTTTGTATTGTTAATATACACATGACAAATATCTGTTATAATGTATTTGTAAATTTGAGATATTTGTTATTTTACTCTGACGATAAAAGTTTAATTTAGCTTCGTAAATTTGATATGAGCGTCTTGTAATCATATTCATTGTAAAACAATACATGAAATATGGCCGATATAATTATTCTAGAGGTAGATAACTATTATCTATATGTAATTTCTAATAATGAATTTAATGAAATATAAAGAAAAGTTATAATCTTAATTAAAAAACAGTGTAACATGCTCAAGCTTGACATACCGTATTTGGGCATGTATAGTCTGCACTTTTCCCCCTTAAACATGTAGTTTGTACAAGGGGTGTGGACTATACACAACTATAGATGGTTATTGAAATTTATATTTTTTTATTTTTTTTTAAATTTCGTTTTTTCTGCATTAATAATGTATATTGGAGACGTTTATTAAAGTTATTTCATTTAATTCTTATTCTTTTTTAACTTTTCTATTCAAAATTGATTGTTCAGATTAATATATAGTGTGACATCCTGCATAGGTAATCAATACAGCTTGGTCATACATAGACAGATGATTTTAAAAGGGATCTTTTGATTAATAACTACTTTATAAAATCATTCAATATTAATTACCTAATGTAAAGCTCTACCATTTCATTATTTATCATGAAATGAATAAAACAAAATATTTTTTTTATAAAATACATTGAGAATAGGTCCATTTCAATGACAGTTAACCAGACTTTTATATAAAAAAAAAAAAAAAAAAATCTCGAAGAGGGGATGCAGACTATACATAAATGCATACTTTACACGGCCGAATACGGTACTTTAACATTTCACTTGAATAAAAACAAAAAATGTATGATCCCCTTAGTACATTGTGATTTATTAAAACAGTATGACTACAATATTGGTAAAGTTATCAGGTAATATCTATCAGTTCTCTGGTTCGTTGGAAATTGTGGTGCCAGGAATAGACTATCTTAAAACAAAAGTATTTGTATCGATCTGATTACACCAAAAGAGTGCCTATAATTTTCCACACAGTTGCTAAAATGATTAACAAAAGGTATTAAAAAAAACAGACTTTCAATATCTATTAATGAAGAACCAACTACTCATCATGAAGTTCCTGCTTCACATACTTTATGAATTGTGTCGAAGTTCAGAATTTACAGAAATAAGATGTGTGTCTATGGCTGGGGGTCGTAATGGGGTACCTTCATGATGAGTAACCGTAAAAATTCTTGACAAATGACCTTAAGGATGTATTCATCTGACTTTTCAGTCTCGTTCAGTCTCGTTGAAATCTTGTTCTTGAATAATTTCCAAAACATGTGATACAAGTGGAAAATATCAATGAATATTAAAAATATTATAATCAAACATAACTCTGTGAAAAAAGTGTGTATTTACAATGAATGGTTTTTAGAGTAATCCAGTTTTCAAATTACAACCAATCAAGTCAGTATTTTTAGCCAAAATTTTGAGAAAATGGGTTAGGGATACAAAAAAATGATTTTACAAGAATCATGTACATCCCATATCATTTTGGTCTTTTCAAATTTCTTAAGGTGGTACCCAACACTTTCACTAAAATTAATTTGGCTCGTTTAATTTTCATAAAATTTTGATAAAGTATTTACTTTGACCCTTTGACAAAAATATAAAAATTTCTAAAAATTTGAACCAACCATTTTATCAGAAAAATTACACTGGTTATATAGCAATTTGACAAACACTAATTTTGATCATTGAGAAGCTTAATATTCACTTAACAACACAACATAATTAAAACATTTGGCTGATTTTACAGAGTTATCTCCCTGTAATGTTAGGTACCACCTTAAATATGTATTTTTTCAATCATTTATAACAAAAAAGTTGAAATAATATGCATTTTGTTCTTAACCCTTTCCTCCATTGACAATTTTTTTTGTCTACTTGATTCGCATAGGATTTTCAATAAAATGCTAAAAATATGCTTTAAAGTATAAACAAATTGCGAAAAAACAAATATTTCATCAAATAAATTCAAGTCAGATATTCTTATGAATATCCTTTTCATATTGGATACAAATTTTATAAAGTCTGAAGCAGGCACTTTGTAGTCAAAGTATTTCAACTAAGGACTACTACACAGGCGTCAAAAGGTGTCATTATGGAGTAAAGGGGGTGGCGTCAAAAGGCGTCATTATGGAGGAAAGGGTTAAAACTGAGAAAAATCACAAAAAATACAAAATTGACAGAATGGTAATTTAACACAAAAAAAAACGTCAAAATATGATAAAACTTTCTTATATTAACACCTTCCTATAGTTTTTCAAGTAAAATTTATTCAGATTGGTCCACTTCATCTTTAAAGAAAGTATGAAAAAAAGTTTAATTGTGGAACTGTGATTTTTTTCATGATAATAGCCCAAAAATAGGTATAAAGAAAGGCAACAGTAGTATACCACTGTTCAAAACTCATAAATCTATGGACAAAAAACAAAATCGGGGTAACAAACTAAAACTGAGGGAAACACATTAAATATTAGAGGAGAACGACACAACATTAAAATGTAACACACACAGCAACAGACTAAGCATTAGACAAAATCCGATGGGAATAACCAATATAACATCAAAACCAAATACATGAATTTGGGATAGAAAAGTACCGTGACAGGTCTTATAGTAATGTGAATTCACACTCAAATATAGGAGAAAACAAATGACACAAGGGAAACACAACGTAAAACTGTTACACACAGAAACGAACTATGATATAACAATGGCCATTTTCCTGACTTGGTACAGGACATTTTTAAAGAAAAAAAATGGTGGGTTGAACCTGGTTTTGTGGCATGCCAAACCTCGCACTTTGATGGCATTGTTAAATATAACATTAAAATGACAACATAATAATACAGGACTACAATACAAATAAATAGGAGAACGTTTTAGGCAAAGAAACACATGAATAATAGATAACAAAAGGTATCAGGTTTAAAATTCAATACGTGAAAAACTTGCCTCGTCCACACAAGACTTACCAGTGACGTCCAGATATAAAAGTCCGAAAGTCAAAAAAAGGGGGTACAAAGTTGTACAGCTCTGAGGATCAAAAGTTAAAAAAGGTTGTGCCAAATACGGCTAGGGTTTTCTGCTTGTCATGCTTGTGATGAGAATATCCTTATTATATAGAACAATTTATGCTATTGCAAACAGTAAATTTTATCAAATGAATATAAAAGATTTACATGATAAAACTGACGTCTTAACTAATTACAGAAAACAAAACCCGAATACATAATACATTGAAGACCAACACAGAAAATAGACACACCCGACTCAGTCCAGGTCTGAACGCAAAAAGCCATAACAATGACGTCACATACGAAGTGGTGAAAAGGCACAATATTACGTCACGTAGACATTTGAATTTCTGAAACAGCACAAAAATGACGTCATATTTGAAAAATATCTAAAAAATAAGACAGAAATAGGATTGATTTAAGATTATAAAAGATTTAAATAAACATTAACGATAAAAAATGGGAAAATCATAAAAATTAGGCATTTTGAAAGGGCCGTAGCAAAAAAAGAAGTGCACCACCATATGATTCTTTCTTCACCAATTATTTTGTTACAGTCTTATAAACCCAAAAATCAGGTTAAGAAAAAAAGATTAATTCTAGAAATTTTTGACTCCTCAGAGGTGTACATCCTTAACTGTAATTTTTGGTGTAAATTTTGTATGATGATAAAATGTACACTTAACTTTTAGATGATAAAGACATCGACTAATTATGACGAAATCACGTTAATTTTTTACATCATGTACATAAATCGAGGTAACAATAATTATTTGAGACCTCTGATGAATCACACTGATATTTTGACGAATGACGGTAAAAATCTAAACACAATTTGATGCTAACTGTATCAAAAAATGACTGTTTGAAGCCTGACGTTAAAGGGCATTACTACCTTCATGGCTATACTATGGTCTATGCAACTTTCAACTTAAATGCAAGCTTATAAAACTGATTTTATTTTAAAGATTTTAGGCAAAATTTAACCTGTTTTCAAAATCCAAAATTTCAGCCGGTTCTTCCTTCACACCCACAGCTGAAGCCATAATTTGGCCCTTTATTTATGTACGAAAATCACAAATAATAAGTCGAAAGGCATGTGGACAAAGTGAAAGTACAAACAGGAAGTTGTGTGTAATTCCAGACTCGCACGCAATAATTCTAATATTGTTTAAACTTTTAATAAAATGAAAATTTGTCAATAAAAACAATCGAATGAAGGTATAAATATTTATTTCATTATTACAATTATTACTTTTATTTTTTTTAAAGGAAGCCATGCGTAAAAATTGTTTTGTGCATTCAATGCAGAGCTACAATATGACCGTGATGACGGAAGTGCAGGTCCCTTATATTTTTTCAATTTTGAAGCCTTTAACCCTTATTTTGACCTATTTTGTCATGTCAAGTTATATCTTTGAAATTATTTTTATTTATATTTTTCAGACTGAAATAGTAGAAGGGTGTAGAGTACCAGTTTTATTGAAGAATGGCGATGGATGGCGTAAGTTATGCTAAGGGAGACAATCAAATCATGTAAACACTACAACGGGGTCATAATATGGAACATTCAAATGTGTGCAAATATTTCATTCATTACAGTAATTAAAATATTTATGCTTTGTCTGTTTAAAAAATATAGTTTTGAAACCAGATCCTTCCGTATGACATGGAAATCATTTATTTGACCTTTTTTTCTCTTAGATTATCCATCATGCTACATAAAGCTGTATACCAGGGGTTCCAAGACGGTCATATATTCCGGACATTTGCATAATGTCCGATAAAAGTCTGGCTGGGCAAAGCATGAAACGGTCATATACTTTTTTATTTTTCAAGGCTATTTCGGTCATTTTTACATAATTCACGATCTTTTTGACCCAACCTTTTACCTTAACATCAACACATTTCCGGTCATAAATGTGACATGATGATTAATTGCTATCAAAACAACACCTACTTCAATACTTTCTAATTTTAATCAAGGCTAATTAGTAGTTGGACAGCTGAAATCTACCTGTTCAGGTGACAGATGAACTATGTTCATTACCGGACATCGTATAAATGGATCGGTTTATTTTACAATTATTTTCTTACATTTCAGCGATTTTTATCTAATTGATTTAGTCCAAAAGATTAAAATTATAAGAAATTAGTTTATCAACATGATTTGATGAAAAAGTTAAAAAGGTTTTAAACGAAAAATCGCCAGAACTACGTCGTATGAACTAGAACATGTGTGCGCATGTGCACAGGTGGGAAATTTAATTATGCATCCTACATTTCCTCAAAAATGCTAAAATTATCATTGATACCTGTATCTAACGTTCATTTCAAGTATTTTGTTGAAGGAATAACGTGGAAAGAGCTTCTTCACTCAGTCGTGCTTTGTAAAACGTACACGGATTTTACGTATCCGTTTATGGTCCATGTTTTACCATTGTCAAGTCAACATCCGGTTAAAAAAATGTGATTTTAAAAGTTTTTGACAATGTCATTTTGCACAAATAAAGAGTCTAAGGCAGATATGAGCACGCTGGTGTGCACACTTTGAATGATGCATTGCCAATTTAACAGTTTACATCTGAACATCAAATTCATATCATATCAAAGTAAAGGTTAACATCGTTTTTATGGGCCCGTTTTTTTTAATGTCATGTCAATCATTGGAATGGCCATCTGATTACCATAATTGCATTTTGTGACTAAGTCTTAAGGGATTAAAATCGGGATCAGACATAAAATGTCCGGCTGGCTCAAATATTTTTTGGAAGCCCTGCTGTATACACCTCATCGCTATTCCAGGCTGACCCGAGAACCTGTCCAGCTTTAACTATTGACGTTATATAACAATCACTTTTCCATTGTGGCATCAGATATTTTGTATTAAGATGTCAAAATAATATGAGGCAAGCATGACCTGAGAAAGGGACGACGTCTATGCATATTTTTTTTTGTCGTAACGTTTTAGATTTTGGTTCTGTTGTTAGTGATTTTAGTTGTGACGTTATTTATGTTATGACGTCATATTCAATGTAAACAATAAAACGCTATCACCAGGTAATGTTTTTTCATATCAAAGAATTATTAAAAATGAAATTGGTTTTGTGGTCCTTCTTATAAATTACTAGACTGATAAATAAATAATTTACTCCAATTCTCCTGACAACTAGACCGGAAAAGGAAGTAGATTTCTGAGCAATTGCGGGAATTTAAAAAAGTCTCAAAATAAAATTTTTTTACAATTTTGAGTTCATTAGTAGAATGAAAATTTAGGATAATTTCCCAATTTTTGTAAAATTTTAATTTTATTTAATTTATTTTATCCCATATTACTGGAACCTGTGTGATGTCCAGTAATGGCGGACAAATAGCGATAAGGTGTATAGCAGGGTCTGTATGGGTCTTTGAATCCTGGAAAAGTCATAGATTTTTATTTTTTGGGGAAAAAGGCCTTTAAAAGTCATGGAAAACTATATTTTAGTGAAAAGTCCTTGAAAAGTCCTGGAAAGTTATTATTGTTTGAACTGTAAACTTTATTAGGTGTCTATAAACATTTTACGTAGTTTTTGTCAAAACTGTTTCCTCAATAGAGCTACAAACAATGTCCCAGTTTGATAGCCAGTCTTGGTAAATGTAAAATGAGGATTTCAAAATTTGTTTCTTCATAATTTTTGGTAAAAATATATGACTGAATCTAGTTGCCTGTATGCCAAAAATTGTTGCAGTTTGCTTCATTCAATAACATTATCAGTATAAGATACCAGTTATCGGAATATTTTTAAAAATGTCTTGTCATTGATCAGTTGATACAAGAGAAAAATGCCAGGTTACTGCCATTTTCAGTTAAAATGGTTGGAAAACCCAGAGTCTCAGAGAGGCAAAGTACAAAAAATGGCTGGTGAGGGGGAGTAGCAATGCAAAGGCAAAATCCAGCCTTTGTCTGAAAGTGAAAGAGTAAGACGTTTCAAACAACAGAGAATCTGCATTGAAAAGCCACTGTAAGAGCTCAAAACACATCCAGCTCTCAACTTAATCGAAAAGTTTTAACATTTTACTACATTATTCAATTGATTCAAATATTTCAAAACTTGAATAAACACTTATACTGATGTGTATTTCATCCTCTTTCAAAGAATTTCTATATTACCCTAAGCCTTTGGTTTCCTGTTTTTTGGGTATGGAATTTTCATAAAACATCCTTGAAAAGTCATGGAAAAATGGAACAAAAAGATGTATGAACCCTGGTATAGATAATATAATGACTTGACCTAATTATAGCTGATTTTATGATGACAAGTTATTTTTGTGAATATCAATAAAATATCGTTCAAACTAAGTCACTTCAAATTTGTTATAATCGCATTCATTTCATCACAGAAGGGTACAGAATGCAAATGAGGTATTAATACAAATATAATATAATACAAAAATGGTGCTGATACAATCCCAGTATTTGCTTATTTCACTAACCATTATTAAACACTTCAAATTAAATAAATCACTCTTATATTGGTAATTTTTTAGGACAACTTATATAATTGCTTCATGATAATGACGTCACATATTTCATTGAAAAAGTATGCATAGTACGAATTTATATGTATGTCCTACGAAAACATGATCTGACTGTAATGCCCCTAGATAATTTTTTTACTTCTGCGTGCATATTTGTGCACCATTTCTAAAAACCTTTAAAAATTCTGCAAAAATTTGACTTTCTAAAAAAAAACAATATTGAAATTGTTGCATGACGTCAGAATTTTTTTTAAAGATAGATATAGGGTCATTCGTGGACAATTCAGCTAAACACTAAAAAGGGTAATTAGGTCTATATTTAACCATTTTGAGCTCTGTTTGTTATATTCACCTTATAGGAAATTGAAAAATGAGTTTTCTAATATCTATCCTTAAATAATTTTTTTCTTTTTTTTATATTGGTAATTTATGTAGAAATCCTATTGTTTATTTTGGCTTTATGTGTCCATACGGGAGAAATCCAACGGTAGTATGAAAACATTTTGGTGTTGCATTGAAATTTATAAAGATTTTTACATATTTTATAGACTTTGCTGAGATACTTGGAAAGAAAGAAGTCAATGGAAAGCACATGTTCTATATTCATTATGAAGATTGTAAGTATATTTGCAGTGCACAGAAGGTTATTCAATTAAAAGTCAGTCTTGATGGTGATCATGAGTGATTCACTCTGGCATATGTTTGTACAAGTGCTACATATGACATGGTTGTAAATCTGAGTACATAACTCAACACCAGCAACAACAGAACAATGAGGTTTTACTACTGTAAAAGTAGACATTTTTGTTGAGGATTTAATTTCGTTTATTTCGTGGAAAGAATATATCAGCGAAATTAAAACCCCCACAAAATTTAAACTTCATATAATATAACACTTCCATTTAATGGAAACCATGAAATTAAATCCCCATGAAATCTTATATAGGGACTAAACCATAAATTTTGACACCAAGAAAATGAATGTTTCTACAGCAATTACCTTTTGGGAATTTTGTTTTCTTATCGTATCTAATTGTTTCAGTTGCATTGTCATAGTGTCCCTTGACTGAAGGAGATTGTTAATATTTAGATACCTATATAATAATCTAATATTAAAGTGACAACATAATTTACAAGTTCAAAACAAACTGCAGAATCTTAATTTTGTTTGCATTAATTAGTTGGTTGAAAATACAATCAGTCTATTTTCATTGCCTCTTTTGTGTATTTAATAAACGAATTATTGTTAAAACAGTTATATGAGGATCCTCTATTCTTTGTTTATTTTTAGTCAACAAACGTTTGGACGAATGGGTTCCCGAGGAAAGGATGGACATGAACAAGTTAGAACCACCAAGGAAAGACCAGAAAACTCCCAAGAAAGAAGCTGCCAGTAAATTAGGATCCGGTTCAGGATCAAGACCTTCCAGTCCAGAAAGGGAAATAGTTATAGTTGTAAGAATTTTTGAGGGCATGATAAATTGTAGGCTTTGTCGACTTATATTTTATATATAAAAAGATTCATATTCTGGAGACATATGAAAAAATTAGTTTCTTACTATCATGACTATGGAATGTAATTGTTGAGCCAAATGGGATTTCAAAATTTTAGTTAATTCATTATACATATTTTTGCTTTTCAAGGAAAGTAGGAAGAATGCCATTTGCAGTGGGGAGTCACCACACCAAATATTTAACTGTTGTTTTTATGCCCTACCTAAGGGCGTTATGTTTTTGGGTTTGTGCGTCCATCTGTCCCGCTTTAGGTTAAAGTTGTGGGTTTAGGAATTTTCTGTTTCATACACATTTCTCTGTAGTAATTTATGATTTCCTTGTGAATCTTGTATAAATTTACGTCATACCAATGTGTGCGTTGTATAGAAATAATATAGAAACACTTTAATAGACAATACAGATACTGACCTAATTTTTCATCCGTTATCTTGAGATGACCGTAAATCCGATTACAGTCATCAGCTTTACCCCAGTGAATGTGTATCTGAAGATAAAAATATTAGAATTTAAAAGGTCTTGGTTACTCAATCAAATTTGATTCTTCTCATTTAAAATAAGGTTTTATGAAGAAAAAAATGTGGTTATCAAATTGGTGTTAGGACAGGAGACTGCCAACAGTTTCTATGCAAAAACTTTCAAATCATTTGATATTGACACTTTACCCTTTTATGGTTCAGGAGTAATGGTCCTTGATAGATTGGAAAATGACAATTTATGTTGGTTCTGTACAATAACTTAAGAACTGTTCAACCAATGCTTTTTAAATTTTTTTGTTAGTGATTACAAAATGGAGGTCAGGTTCAACATTAATGCATTTCACTTTATCACTCAGGAGATATGGTCGTTGATAGATGTTTAAATTAAACTTTTATGTCGTTTCTGTTTAACAATCTATGAAATGTTTGATCATTACAAATATTGATACATGTATGATGGTCAAATTTATGATGTTCACTTGTGCTGTTCAGGTGTTATGGTCCTTAATAAATTGAAAAAAGGCACAGCATGTGGTGCGTCAAACAAGACTGAAATGTTTTCAAATTACAGAAAACCTTGGTTTGCTGTTAATTTGTGGATTAATTTCAAATCTCAGGGTTTGTTGACAATTTGTTTAATACTTTCATACAATCTATTTACCATGATACTAAGACATCTTTTTTTCTAAATAAAATTTAAGTTTTTTGTATTACTTATTTACAGAATGGTAACTCAACCACCAATAAAAAGGCCCCAATAGTCAACAGAAAAAGGCCAAGACCTGAAGAAGATATACTGGTAAAAATTAAATTTCTGTCAATAGGAATGATACACTGCTTTCATGCACTTAATCAAAAACTTAAATACCTGTGTTTTTTAATTCTATCCATCTATATTTCCATATGGGTTTAAGGAAGCCACAAAGATTGAATTTCCCGAAGTGCATACTGGCTTTAAGTAAATAAAGAAATTGCACACATGTAACCTACACCGAAATAAACTAACACCATATCTTATTATAACACAAGTTCAACCTTCAGCAAAGTTATACAAGACAGGGATAATAGTTTCCTGTTGATTTGAAGTTTTAAAATTGATATATGTATGTGCCATTAAGTTTGTTTCAACACATAATAAATAATCCATGGATAATTTTATTGCTGCATGTATAAACAATTTCCAATATAAAGATAACGAAAATTTCTTTTTACAAACAAAACTGAAAAAAAGGATTCTTCAAAAAATTAATATAAATTGAGGAAATACTTTATTGTTTCAGATCAAATACATATTTGTTATTAACTTTATGTTTTTCTTAAATATAGCTAGATGAAGCTGTTCCACCAGAAAAGAAGCCAAGACAGACAGGAAGTATGGTTGCCCATAATGATGATATCGTCACTCGAATGAAAAATGTAGAATTAATAGAATTAGGACAAAATCGAATTAAACCATGGTATTTCTCACCTTATCCACAGGTAATTGATAGGAGTTGTCTCCCATATATTTGATCTAATATAGTATCATAACTTTATATGTCATTGTATATATTATTGTTCTCCCTGTTTATTCATGTTTGATATTATGTAATATATGTTGTTAATTTTGCCATAGCATGTCTATGCTTTTGCAATAGATTCATTCATACAATTTTAACATTCTATGATGATGAAGTCTTATGATACATGAAATGCTGTGATTCAAGAATTTCACCTCACTAAATAGAAATTGCAACCAAAATCTTGGTAGCCAACTGGGTCTCTAATTAAAATATTATAAGGTCCTGTGTTGCTTCAAATATTTTATTCCATAGGTAATGGGGTGGACCCTGCCCCCCCCCCCCCCCTTTTCGTGGGAAAAATTTGGTTGATTTTAAAGGGAATCACTGAAGCATGACTGGAGCATATCTCTTTTAGGTCAGTCAGTGGGTCCCCTCTTTTGAAAAGTTCCGCCACTGTTTTCTGCTTTTTGTACGACCGCAAAAATTTATTAAAAAAATTTGGTCGTATATTGGTATCATGTCGGCGGCATCTGAATTGTTTCCAGATAATAACTTTTGAATAAGTAAAAAGAAATCAATAAAATTTGAACACAATGTTTATAATCACAAAGGAAGCTTGGGATTTATTTTTGGGGTTATGGTCCCAAAGGTTTAGGAATTAGGGGCCCTAAGGGGCCAAAAACAGCATTTATCTAGTTTCAGGACAAAAGTTGTGTATTATTATTTCAATTGTTCTGAAATTGTACAGCAATCTTAAATATCATAAGTAGAAGGTTGGGATTTATTTTAAGGGGTTATTAGGCAAATAGTCTAGGAATTAAGGACCAAAAAAGGGGCCAAAACAAGCATTTTTCTAGTTTCACGACAATAACTTGTGTGTAACTGTATGGATCTCTCTGACATTGTACCACAAATTTCCATATAACACAGGGAAGGTTGGGATTCAGTTTGGGGTTAATTTTCCCGAATATATAGGAATAAGGGGCCAAAAAGAAGCATTTTTCTAGTTTACAGACAATAATTTGTGTTTAAGTGCATGGATCTCTATAAATTTTTACAAGAAAGTTCCATATCACTATAGAAAGGTTGGGATTGATTTTGGGGGTTATTGTCCCAATAGTTTAGGAATTAGGGGCCAAAAAGGGGTCCCAAAATAATCATTTTTGTAGTTTTCAAACAATAACTTATGTTTAAGGTTATGAATCTCTCTGAAATTAAATCACAAGTTTCCATACCATGAAGGGATGGTTAGTATTGACTTTGGGTGGGGGGGGGGGGGGTTATGACACTCAAAATGTTTCAGAATTAGGGACAAAAAAGGAGAAAAACTAGGTATTTCTGGTCAATGGACAATTAAGACAATTTAAGGGAGGTAATTTTAAAACATTTAACATACAATGTTGGTTATGTTCGGATTTACCTCCCTTACACTACTTGTATATTACAATGTATGTATAAAGATATGTCAGGTTTTGGACTAATTCCAAAAAAATGGGGTTGGTAGTTGTTTTCAATTTTTCTTCTTTCAAATTTCTCAAATTACAAATTTTTGAAAAGTTAAAAGAAGAAATTTCTAATTGCACAATATTGCGCAACAGATTTGTAAGATCTTGACATTTTTTTTTGTGTCAGAAACTCATATTATATCAAAAATTTGATCGTAATCCAAATTCAGAGCTATATCAAGCTTGAGGCTGTGTCCATTCTTGCCCCAACTGTTCAGGGTTCAACTTCTGCAGTCGTATAAAGCTGCCCCTGCGGAGCACCTGGTTTAAGTTCAAATATTTCAATTTAAAATTGCACACTTTATTGCCATTATAAAAGATTATTACAAATGCTGTTTTAAAAAAGAAATAGAAAGAGAAAGAATAAATTATGTTGCATGACAACACTGAAATATAAGGTATTCGTTTAACCTAACGTCAGGTTGTCTACATATTTATATCTTAAAATATCATATGTGAGTCACAATCTGAATTTTTTTGTCGAGTGCCCAGATGTGATATGTAATTTTGAGAAGGGCTTAGCAGAGTGATACAGATAGCTGCAACACCAACAAACCAATATACATATGTTCCTCAATTTTATACATGTCTTTCACAATATGTCATACTAGATTACTTCCAAAGCTCTGTCATCAACTAATCATAAAATAATTCAGTGTCATTTGAAACTTTTCATACTCTGTAAAGACATTAGAACTAAGCAATACACATTTAGGTGAAAAATAAAAACAATGTTAACTTTTTAAAATCAATTAGATATCTTTTTCAGGAATTAACATCCGCATCAATAGTGTATATATGTGAATATTGTTTAAAGTATGTGAAAAGTAAAAAGTGCTTAGAGCGACATCTGGTAAGTTATGTTTAATGTATCTTTAAGATTGTTTCTTTGAAGTAAAATGTAATAAATATCAACTTTGAAAAAAAATCTTTTCCTCCCAGAGAACATCATTTTCACATCTGGTTTTTTATTGAGGTTCAGGGTTGTTTTATCCTTAGATTTCTGGTTAACTTATTATTTAGGAGATAACTATATTCTATTTTAAGCTCCGACGGCATCAATTGGGGATTTGATGCCATCGGAGCTAAAAATACAATATTGTTATCTCCATTCTAATGAGACTGACAGAAAACAACGTTAAAACATGTATTTAAAATCTGTCATATGCCGTCTGCGCTTGCCCGCACGTCCCATAGCATCAATTGTCAATTGATGTCATGTAAGAAAGTGACGTTATCCAATTAAAATGAACGTTACAAACGTTGTTGCATTAAAATTGTTATTTTGCCATGATTCCTACTATGATTCCTACTTTTTCTGTCTACCTTGTTTGTGATTTAAGATTTCTTCTTGGTATCATACCTGATTTATCTTAAATTACACAATAAGCTTTAATTTTGTTCACAGATATCAATTTGATGCAAACAGTAAAAAACAGTACAGTATGTTGTTACAAATTTGTTTAAAAACAATCAATTTAGAGATCTTATATATACATATATATATATATATATATATATATATATATATACATCAAATGTAATTGACTTTGAGTTTGAGAAATTCAACTCATACCCCTTGTGATCAATTTTAAATGAAGTTTTAACACACAAAACAGTTACAAAAGATTTCTGAAACTGTTCTTATTCAATAAAGAAGAATTTTATTATTTGCTTATAACTTAATTTTTATACGACCGCAAAACTTTTAATTTTTCGTCGTATATTGCTATCACGTTGGCGTCGTCGTACTGCTTCGTTTTGCGTCGTCGTCGTCGTCCGAATACTTTTAGTTTTTGCACTAGTAAAAGTGAATAGAAATCTATGAAATTTTAACACAAGGTTTATAACCACAAAAGGAAGGTTGGGATTGATTTTGGGAGTTTTGGTCCCAAAATTTTAGGAATTAGGGGCAAAAAAGGGCCCAAATAAGCATTTTCTTGGTTTTCGCACTATAACTTTAGTTTAAGTAAATAGAAATCTATGAAATTTTGACACAAGGTTTATGACCACAAAAGGAAGGTTGGGATTGATTTTGGGAGTTTTAGTTCAAACAGTTTAGGAATTAGGGGCCAAAAAAGGGCCCAAATAAGCATTATTCTTGGTTTTCGCACAATAATTTTAGTATAAGTAAATAGAAATCAATGAAATTTAAACACAAGGTTTATGACCATAAAAGGAAGGTTGGGATTGATATTGGGAGTTGAGGTCTGAACAGTTTAGGAATTAGGGGCCAAAAAGGGGCCCAAGTAAGCATTATTCTTGGTTTTCGCACCATAACTTTAGTATAAGTAAATAGAAATCTTTGAAATTTAAACACAAGGTTTATGACCATAAAAGGAAGGTTGGGTTTGATTTTGGGAGTTTTGGTCCCAACAGGTTTTTAGGAATAAGGGGCCCAAAGGGTCCAAAATTGAACTTTGTTTGATTTCATCAAAAATTGAATAATTGGGGTTCTTTGATATGCCGGATCTAACTGTGTATGTAGATTCTTAATTTTTGGTCCCGTTTTCCAATTGGTCTACATTAAGGTCCAAAGGGTCCAAAATTAAACTTAGTTTGATTTTAACAAAAATTGAATCCTTGGGGTTCTTTGATATGCTGAATCTAAAAATGTACTTAGATTTTTGATTATTGGCCCAGTTTTCAAGTTGGTCCAAATCGGGGTCCAAAATTAAACTTTGTTTGATTTCATCAAAAATTGAATAATTGGGGTTCTTTGATATGCCAAATCTAACTGTGTATGTAGATTCTTAATTTTTGGTCCCGTTTTCCAATTGGTCTACAATACTGTGCAATTGAAGATTTCTTGCTATAGCTGAATACTGTGCAATTGAAAATTTCTTGCTATTGCACAATATTCAGCAATAGCAAGAAATCTTCAATTGCACAGTATTGTGCAATAGCAAAAAATGTTCAATTGCACAGTATTGTGCAATAGCAAGAAATCTTCAATTGCACAGTATTGTGCAATAGCAAATATTTTCAATTGCACAGTATTGTGCAATAGCAAGAAATATCTAATTGCACAATATTGTGCAATAGCAAGAAATTTTCAATTGATTGGAGTTATCTTTCTTTGTCCAGAATAGTAGTTGAATCAACTTAAATCATTGTTTTATACAATGCACAATGTATATTCACTTTTACTACCAACTGATAAATTAAAACACTCTTTACCATTCAGTGATAACAAGCACTTTTTGTTACATTTTAATATTTTATGATGTATTTAAATGAGTAGTTATTGTTGCAAACTCCATTAGAAATTTGAATTGAGATCAGTTTTGAAAAAAGGGAAAGGGGGATGTGAAAAAAAATGTTGGGGGGGGGGGGGGTAATTTTTCTCATTTCAGATTTCATAAATAAAAAGAAAATTTCTTCAAACATTTTTTTGAGAGGATTAATATTCAACAGCATAGTGATTGCTCAAAGACAAAAAAATTATTTTAAGTTCATTAGACCACATTCATTCTGTGTCCAAAACCTATGCTGTGTCAACTATTTAATTTAGAGCTGAATCCAGCTTGAATGTTGTGTCCATACTTGCCCCAACCGTTCAGGGTTCAACCTATGCGGTCGTATAAAGCTGTGCCCTGCGGAGCATCTGGTTTTTAGAATATAGATACTTGATTTCTTTTTAGACCATCTTAGTCTTAAATTCAAAAAGGCAAGTAGCACTCAGTCACTTATATTTGATAAATTTGTTAGGGGTTTCTTCAGGAAAGCCTTTTTTACTATGTAAATTCTTGATATATAAAACTGGTTACCTTTTTACACACTGTGTGAATATATAGAAAGTGATATTTAATCTGAACAAGTAATCAAAGAAGGTGAAATCAAGTTGTTATTTTGTTTGACTTTTATTTTTTACAGTCGAAATGTTTATTGAAGCATCCGCCAGGAAA
The DNA here is from genome assembly GCA_037788925.1 of Mytilus galloprovincialis. Taxonomy (NCBI): domain Eukaryota; kingdom Metazoa; phylum Mollusca; class Bivalvia; order Mytilida; family Mytilidae; genus Mytilus; species Mytilus galloprovincialis. The sequence continues at coordinate 15,978,703 of CM075334.1, read as the reverse complement.
TGAAATTTACAGAAAAGGACACATATCATTCTTTGAAATAGATGGTCGGAAAAATAAAGTAAGACTTTTAAACTATACTTGCATGAAACACCTCCCTTATGGTACATTCAATTGAGTCTTATTGGTTTAAACAAAAAAACATACTTGTAACACTTTAGATAGTAAAGAATTCTCACTATTTTTGGTGTTAAGATTTTACAAAAAATGTGTGGTATCTCAGCAAATTTTAAAACCAAGAATGAAATTTAAACAGTGAAATAATGCGGTTCTTTTAAACCCTGAATTGGATATCGAATGTATTCACGGTTGATTCATTAAAACATTGATTAAAGGACAAGAAAAACAACATCCCAATACACTAATTTTATTATATTGATTGATATGTTTCGATATCAGGTCATAAAGAAACCAATCAATAAAGACACATCCAATTCTATAACATCTGGAATTTTTCAACTCCAAAATTTTGTGTGCTCACTGTAAACCTAAATATGAAAAAGAAGATGTGGTATAATTGCCAATGAGACGACTGTCCACAAGAGACCAAAATGACACAGACATTAACAACTATAGGTCACCATACAGCCTTCAACAATGAGCAAAGTCTATACCGCATAGTCAGCTATAAAAGGCCCCGATAAGACAATGTAAAACAATTCAAACGAGAAAAGTAACGGCCTTATTTATATAAAAAAATGAATAGTTTTGGAGAAATTTGTTTTCATATAAGTCGTAAACATTATTGTTCTGGCTTGATGGTGATTGATTTGGATGCAACAAGATTCAGTAAAATTAATTGGATTTGATTTATATTTTTATTTCAGTATAACTAAGATGAAGTATTCAGTGAAATGTTATTTTGAGTTTATGATAACATATTATTTTACAGGCATATGCTCAAAATTTATGTCTGCTAGCCAAGTTATTTTTGGACCACAAAACATTGTATTACGACACAGATCCATTCCTGTTTTATTGTATGTGTGAAATAGATATCAAAGGATACCATATAGTAGGATATTTTTCAAAGGTAAGATTTGCATATATAGAACATAAACATTTCCAAAGGTTGAGAGCTTATAACATTCTATCTGTAACATGAGCAGAGACATTCGTATCCTCAGACACAGGGTTTCCGCTGGCGGTCGCCATTTTCGCAATTTGCGAAAAAATAATAATTGTGGCGATAAAAATTCGGCATTTGCGAAAGAATTTGGCGAAAGAAATATATATAGCGATTTATTTTACTCCATCTTGTTATCTACTTTTTTCGAGTTTCTCGGACTTTAGCCGATCAGACAATACTCGGAATTCACCTTGACCTCATTAAGATTTGGACAGAAAATCAATAATCAGCTGATTGCATTTTATAGCTATCGACAACAAAGGACTAATTAATAAAGTTGTTGATTGAATTGTTTGACAAAATGATATGGTTAAATGGCTTCCGCTAAATGTCACATACAGAATTTATTTACCACTTTGCGATGCACATGTTTGATGCAAACTTTTGACGTCTCCTCTCCTTTTAAAGATAGTTTAGAAAAGAAAGCTGTTTTTGTGACGAAAAATGTTCAAAAGCAAGAAAAATCTCCGATTTAAAACTTTAAAACTTTAATTATCCTTTGACTTTAGGTAATTGATTAGGGAGACTTCTTTAAAGTCGTTTGAGTGACACACAAGCATAGTTTTACGTCTCAACTTTTTCATTTACGATGGCAGTGTTCTCCCCAGGCCCTTAAAGGACCACGGGCCCGCGATGTATAATTTTCTGCCGCGGTGGTATCGTTCTTGCCGCGATGTATAATTTTTTTCCGTGGTGCTAAAGTTTTCGGTAAAAAAATCGTATTAAAATCGGTAAAGTTTCAGATGACTCAAACTTTACATCAAAATTGACCAGTTCTTACCAGTTTAATCCAGTATTGACAAGATGATTGTTTACACCACGTGATCGATTTACCTGTTGAGGTTAACCTTGATCTGTTGATGATTGGATTTAATCGATGTACATGATTCTTTTGTGTTTTAATTAATTAAGAGATCATAATTTAAATAACAGACTTGTGAGGGACAAGCAGACATTTGTTAATGAACCCTATTACGCCAGTCTCAAGTCAAAATAATTTGCCTTTTAGGAATTAATTGTGGAGTTACTTCCCCTGATTTTGCTAATTACAAATAAATGCTCCTCACATATAATTTCTCATTGCAAATAAAAATAAAGTACAAATTGAATGCAAAATTATATTAAAATGTTACATTAAGGATGAAAACATTCTTAGAACATACCAACAAAAATGTTTTGCAAATTATTTTTGAGAATCATACCATTATTGATGCACAGACATATTATAATAAATTGGTAATTTATACGATGGTAAAAATATTTGACTGTAACAGGTCTAAAAAGCCTACTGCCACAACTCTAATACATTCCCATGCAGGACTAAAGCTAGGGATGAACCTTGTGAATAGAAAACTCTTTAAAAGTACTCTCCATGTCTGTAACAAAGTATTAATCATAAAAACAAATTTGTTGTTGTCTAAAAGAATCAGATCTAAAACTATGGAAAATAGCTTTTAATTTACTGAAGGTTCTGTATCAAAAATCTTGTTCAAAGTTCATTGTTATGGGGAATGTGTAGTGTAACTACAAGTATCGGGACAAAATGGCTTGATCAAAATATAAGAAGTGACTTTAGCTTAAAGACTAATTGTGCTTTCTTTTATTTATTCTTCAAAGATATTAAAGTATACAAACTGTTTATTAATTTACTTTTTCTACCAATAATTTTCTGACCCAAAGTCCTACAACACAGTTCCACAGTAAACAAAACAAAGGCAAACAGGTAATGACAAAAAATAACAAGAAAAAAAATAAGCGACGCAAAGCGACACAAAATACTGTAAAATTCATTTCGTCACGCGTTACCCTGGTGCTATCCAAAAATCCTGGGGAGAACACTGACGATGGTCAAGAAAAGAAAACTGTCGTTATGAAGAAATCTATCCAAAAGGTTGTGAAAGGTTGGGAACAACCCCTCGAATGAGAGTAACCCTTCAATGTAATGACTCAACAGGAAACGAGGGATCAATTTCATGTGATAAAAGCTTTTGTTTTGTTGTAAAAACTACTTCTTAGTACAAAAGGGCACATCAGTATTATTCTTTTAAAGAAACTTTCCCTACGAACTATACTGGTATTATATGATGAAAGCATGTCCATTAATTTTGTTATATTCCAGGACTTGTATCTTCTTTATTATTAAAAGTATAGTGGCCTCCCTCATTCAGAAAAGTTGTTTAAATTACAATGAATATTTTTCCCTTTTAAGTTAAAAAAATTCTGTTGTTTAAAAGTTAATGGCTAGTGTTTATTCCTTAAAATGTAGACTCTAAAATAAGTTTGAGAGAATAATCATAGACACAATAGGGCAAAATCATCTTATTTAAGAGAGGGGTAGAAAAAAAGGTAAATTTTAAACGAAAAATTTATTTATGATACTTGGCGAAAAAAATAATGAAGTGGCGAAAAATATATTGATTTGGCGAAAGAGGTGGCGAAAAAAATAATTGACCCAGGGGAAACCCTGCTCAGACACATTATTTTTTATGCCCCACCTACGATAGTAGAGGGGCATTATATTTTCTGGTCTGTGCCTCTGTTTGTTTGTTCGTCTGTCCGTTCGTCCGTGCGTCCGTTCGCTTCAGGTTAAAGTTTTTGGTCAAGGTAGTTTTTTAAGAAGTTGAAGTCCAATCAACTTGAAACTTAGTACACATGTTCCCCATGATATGATCTTTCTAATTTTAATGCCAAATTATAGTTTTACCCCAATTTCATGGTCCACTGAACATAGAAAATGATAGTGCGAAGTTCAGGTTAAAGTTTTTGGTCAAGGTAGTTTTTGATGAAGTTAAAGTTACATCAACTTGAAACTTAGTACACATGTTCCCTATGATGTGATCTTTCTAATTTTTATTCCAAATTAAAGTTTTGACCCCAATTTCACGGTCCACTAAACATAGAAAATGATAGTGCGATTGGGGCATCCGTGTACTATGGACACATTCTTGTTCTTTAAATTTTCAAACCATTTGCCATTTTTACTTTACATGTTTTTTTCGTAAGCTAACGTCAAATCCAGAGTTGACATTTCGTAACTAAGGAGTCGCCATTTTGACTTGCTGAAAATATGCCAATAATGTAATAGAATAGAAAACAAAACAAAACCTACCGTAATGCAATATTATACAAATTTTGATAGTTAACATTACGGAAAAACCTTCTGCTTTAGCGTAATTATTTGTATGACGTCATGTTTTGAAAGGATTTAAATGCACAAGAGGCATGAATAGACTTCACGGAATTTTGTTTTATTTGGATTTCGTAGATTTCTTCTGACAAGCATTTGTGCATTTGTTCTTTTTGTTATGCATCTAAATGAGAATAAAAGTTTTGTAGTCTTTTTATAAATGCAATTTATTTAACATAAAATCGGAATAGTGAAATAGGTTCGAATACATGTGGATTTACGTGGGAGGTATATTGTAACATCCATTATTATATATATCTCTGTGCTTTGTATCGATATATTGAGAATTTGATCACCTTGTTGTTTACAAAGCGAAAGAAGCACGTCATATTAGAATTAGTTGTAACATTCAAATGCTTTAAGGATCTGTCTGAACAGCAACCTCATGTTTTCTAGTACTTTGAATTACAAACAGGGGTATGCTTAATAATTGAACATTTGTATTTTTGTTGTTTAATGTTGTAATGTTTTCTCAGCTCCATATACACTACATCTCCTTGTATAGATATATGAAATTCTTTGTGTTTTAGGAGAAAGAATCATCAGAAGACTACAACGTAGCCTGTATTTTATCACTACCTCCATACCAGCGGAAAGGTTATGGTAAACTCCTTATAGAATTTAGTAAGTCAAACATTTTATCCTTGTGCAAAAAGTGTTGGCCAATTTGAGGCTTTGTACTATAAGTTTCAGTCAATTTTGTGGTGTTTTAATTTATGATACAAAAATTCTGACTTGAAGAATACAGTTAATACAACTCAAGCAAATTTAACAATATTTTGATTTTAACTGCATTTTTGCCTAGGGTACTATTTTATTTTAGTATATTGTTTCAATTTAAAAACTATGTATTATTTCATATTATATTATAAATCATATACAATATGGTGCTGCTCATGTCATATAAAATTTTCAGTAATATATTTTGTAAAGTACTAGAAAACAAAAACACATCATCATCGATTTTACTATTGACTCAAATAAAGCAATCTAAACAGTCTTTTAACCTATCAAGTTAAGCACCAGCAAAAATGACCAGGAGGTCAAACATCAAATTAAGTGTGTCATGTTAAAAAATTCTGTTCATGTTTTAATTGTCAGACTTTTAGGATTAGATATTCTTTGTGTTTTACAGGTTATGAATTATCAAAGTGTGAAGGAAAAACTGGTTCCCCAGAGAAACCTTTGTCTGATCTCGGTTTGCTATCATACAGAAGTTACTGGTCCCAGACAATTTTAGAAATACTCATAGGTCTGAAACCAACAGAAGGAAATGAAACTCCTATTATTACAATAAAGTAAGTAGATAAAAAAACCTAGGGTTGTGTTGGTTTGCTGCAAACAGCAAGTTCTCAAAGGGGCATAAGCTACAAATTAAACAAAAAAATCTAAATTTTGTGCATTTAGTCAGCAAAGAAAAGAATGCAAACTTTGGATAGTGGGACAAGGGAGACACAAGGATTATTCATTTTGTTGACTGATGTGATTTACAAAATAATTATAATCCACGTAAAGGAATGATTTACATATATTTTTAACCTATATAAACATGAAATCAAACAGACCTAGAAGATCATCAGCATAAGATTGCATGTGGTTGTCGCTTACTAAAAATGTATTTGCATTTATGTTTTATCGGGTTACATAACAGTCAGCATTCATTTGGGGTTGTCTCAATGGGTAATTTGATTGCTTCAGGATTTAAAAACACATGAAATCCTAATACATTATATCAAGCTTGTACATTGTTAATTGTTTCTTTCAGACTTGTTGTAATTCAGAATATTTATTTAATTTTTATAAAAATTGTTTTAGACTTATTTTAAGGTATTCTATTGAACTTTTTTATATGAAAGCAATCATTTGCTGCCTAATAATGGTATGGCGATTTCTTCTTCCAAAGGCATTTTGTTTCTAGACAAAACATAGATTCAAACATTTTGCTTAGGAACTACTGAAAAGAAGTTAACTTAATAAGAAGATTAATCAATATGATGATATTGGTTTTTTTTATTGCAGTGAGATCTCAGAATTAACCAGTATAAAGAAAGAAGATGTGATATCAACGTTACAACATTTAAACCTCATAAACTATTACAAAGGACAATATATTGTGACTTTAGCTAAGGAACACATGGACACGCATAATAAAGCATTACAGAAACGCAAAATTAGGATTGATTCTAAATGTTTACATTGGCAACCGAAAGACTGGAGTAAACGGGGCAAGTGGTGAATAGAGTTATCTCCCATCTATTGTGTTCAATATTGTATGGCAAGCATAGAGAACAAATTATTTAGATCTGAGAGTGTCGTTAAAGTGAGAGGATTTGTAGTATACTTAAAAGATGTGATTTGTCAGATGAAGGCAGCAATGGATTTGTAAAGACAGATGATTTTTTCGAATGGCTGTTTCCATGGATACAGTCTGGTATTAGTTAAAACAAGTGTTGTGAGAGAATATTCTTGTGACACAATAACTAATAAAAATGAATGATAAAAACTGTTATTCTATGTGACTATGAATATGTGTGTATGGCTTGCCTACAGTAGTATGGTCATTATATTGCTTTGGTCTATGCATCTGTACTGTATTAGGTTTAGGGTTTGGTTTAAGATAGTTTGTCATGTTTTTGGTCACATCAACTTAAAACTAATAGGTACAGATATTCATTAGGAAATTTTCTGTAAAGAACATCGTTACATGTATATATACATATATATGTCAGATTAGAGTATTGACCTAGCTTTTACAGGTCACTATACATAGAAATGTGAGTGCATGTGGGGCATAATGTTCTAGGCCTATGGACACATATTCTTATTTCTTTGCAGGTTTCAATTTTTATGGTTAACGGAAAGATCATTTGTGCGTTGGTTTTAAATTTGTGGAAAATTCATATCTTGGATACTAATATTTGCAGTTTTGATTACATCAAAATATTAAAGAAAATGTTACTGTATAAAAATACTTTCATAGTCAGAATGTGAAGGATGAAGACAAAATCAAAGGAAATACAAACTGAAAAAATAATCCTCAGTTTATTATGTATGATACATTCCCTGGAGACTCTTTGTAGGCATCTGTGTACAAAAATGTTATCATACAAATACATAAGAAAAAACAACAAAATTACTGTAACAAGAAAAAATTGCGTAACATTAATTTTCACAGAATAAAAGATAAAATTATAAAATAACAGATCTAAAATTCAAATTTTGAATAGAATTTAAAAAGCGACAGAACAATACATAAACTCACAATTACAAGTACCAAATGAGTGTATGAAACATGTATGTATAGTTTGTTTTTGGAGTTTAAATTTTTTTCGACATTTTATTCTTGAATTAGTTACTATATTTCTAACATTGAACAGTTTTTAATGGCTATAAAAGTAGACAAAATAATACCTTTGTAACTATTAGACAAAATAATACCTTTGTAACTATTAATGTATTTAAAACTAAATTCTGTATTTTTTTAATAAGCAAAATGTGCAACAAAAGTTTCCATGACAATTTGAAGGCAAATATTTATTTCTGTTTATATCATAATTTTAACTTGAATAATATTCAACATATCATTTTAGAAAACAGTATTTTTAAATTATATGCATGTATCACCCGTTTATATTACTTTATGATTTCTCTGTATCAATTTTCATTAAGAATCGTCAAATATAAACTCTTCTGCACTTTTATGTGTGTTTGATGATAATGACGTATACATCCCAATGTGATTAAACAAATTTGGTTCAATTTGATATGCAGGGATACCAGATTGTTTAATAAAAGTATGGAGAGCCAAATCTGTATGCAAATCTTTGTAATTGCTTTCAAGAAAGTTGATCACTTCAGGTATGAATTGACTAGAAAACAACATGGCTGGTGTACAGCAGCCAGGGGAAGGTCTCAAAGTATAAAAATGTTTAGATGAACTGAAAAACTCCATTACATTTTGTCTTCCTATTGTTAAAACTACTAATACAAATAACCAAACACCATATAAAAAATAGGCATCTCGTATAAAATTAGATCTAGATTTACACGTCATTAAATTTATAGCAACCAAAGTGCTGCCCCCTATGCATCCTATACATATTATTTCTGATAGTCTTGTCAATTCAACACCATATCCTTGCCATTTTGGAGGGTAGAACAGTTTTATGTATGCAAATTCTTCTTGCAGGGTACTCCTAGATTTCCTTTTCAAATATTGTAATTTATTATGAATTATTTCTAAAGCATTTGACCTTGGCATTGAATCATCTTCAATCATCAACACATATTTTGGTCGAAGAGAATGTGCAGTTTCCAAACAGAACATGTAATCAACTGTTTCTTTGTAGTAATTGTTCGGATAAATTTTAGTACCGTATAAAAATCTCCGCTCAAAATCATATGTAATTGGCAAAGAAGACAACCCATATCTTTGAATTACCGGAATGCTGGACTTTAATTTGACAACTTCGGTGTAATTCTGAGGAAACACATCTACGTTACATATCATCATAATTTTATTTGGAAAGATTTTATCCTGAACAAACATTTTATGAGTAGCTGCTACGGTCTGCAATATGTATCCAGATTTATCGTACTCTTGATTTGTTCTGTTTACGGTCACTATGACAACAGCTAGTTCAGGTTCTCCAATATATTCAGGCAATGAGGTTTCATTGATTGTTGCCAAATATTGCATTGCCTTTGCCAGACGTTGATTGTTCAGTGTATTGGCCCATGTTTTTATTGAATCTTCTCCATGGAATAAAGTAAATACCATTGAAAATGGTTTATTGCGGCTATAGAATACCACAACAGGTAGAATGATGGAAAAACTTAGCAGAAACAATATCATGTGTGGTAGAAGTTTTGATGAAGCAGCCATTGTATTTTCCTCCCTTCCATTACTTTAAAACCAGTTGTCTAATCCATATTAAGTATTGAAGGAAAATCTGCAAAAATAAAAAAAATCTGAACATGCAGTAAACATTTTATCCTACTAAAATTGAGAACATATATGGTATTCTTTTCAAGAGCAAAATATGAAAGACTTCTGGTGTGTCCATTATTAATGAAATATACAAATTGTGGAATTTCAAAACTGTCATTTATATGGGACGATTAAACGTGTTTACTCAAACGATATCTTCTGATAATGAGTCTTCTAAGTGAGGAATTCAGATGTTTGATTTATGATTTGCTATTGATATCCCTCTTGGAAATGGTTTGTAGTGAAAAGAGTATGGTAGATTTTGATTGTTGCTCAAGGAATCGAGGCTCACACATGCATCAATAAACACTTTTCAAAGTAAAAAAAATGCTGGCTTTAAAAGCTTGACCTTTTGCTCTAATCCTCTTGTATGAATACTAGTACATGCACATGATGTAATAGATGTTTGGTTAATGAGACATCACAAAAACACTAGAACTCTATGAAACCCACTCTTCAACCGCTTATTTTGCCAAACCAAAAAAAAACAATTATTTTGGCGCCGTATTGTACTTAAGAATTGAATGCTTCTTTTTGTAACTTCATTGGGGTGTAAAAGCGTTGAACAAAGTACATTTTGTATGAAGCGCGGAAGCGCTTCATACTAAAAATGTGCGCACGGTCAACGCTTTTACAACCCTATGAAGTTACAAAAAGAAGCATTCAATACTTATAATTACATTTTTTTAGCAATGATCATGAAAACACGAATTTTATTATTGTTTTATTTAATTCACCTGTGCACTTTATTGTGGGACCACGTGTTATCATGAATGAAAAGTTTTATTGAGCAATGCAATTGCTTACGGAATAACATGTGATGTGCAGTTAGCCAATCAGAATAAAGTATCATAATGAAACATACATCTTATGTAATTATAAAACAATAAACGAGCACTAACTAAGTTTTGTATCTATACCTAAAACTCGCCTGCAGTGCAGGGGTTTCGTAGTGACTTAAAAATCGACAGTTGCTGGTTCTACGTCAAGGACATATCGAAGCCAGATTAATAAGACTAAGCTTAACATATGCCAATCACGCCGAAAGCAAGTAGAGTACTGCAATTTAAAGTAGTGGTGTTTCTTCTTCTTGAAAAACTTTGATTAAAACCAATTATTATATGTTATGGTTTTCATGTGTGTTTTCCAAGAGAATGTGCAGGTTGTTATGGTTGTATGCGTTTTCCATGTTCTACGATAGTAAGTTGTTCTGATTTTATGTGTTTTCCAAGTTCAACGATAGCAGGTTGTTATGGTTTTATGTGTTTTTCAAGATCTACGTTAGCAGATTGTTATGGTTTTAAAGCATTTTCCAGGTTCTACGATACTGCGGCAGGTTGTTGTGATTTAATCACGGGTGCTTGGAAGATGTGACCCCTTTTTCTTTGTTGCAGATATGTTCATATAATTTCTTTAATGTTTCAACATAACTTAATTTTCCATTATTTATGGTTTTCCTGCTATTACTAGCACAATTTTACATTGTGGACCGTTTATAGATATACGCCACCTCTTTTAATACCTTTTTTCGTTTTAAATATGCATCTAATATTTGCGACTGGATGCTAAGCAAGTTCAGCGCTAATAAGCTGAAATCAAAGATCACGACGATATTTGTATTGACAATATTAATATAAAAACAGGGACAGTCTATAATAATAATAAAGGGATTCATTCCCCAAGTTATTTTTTTATAATAGCATATGTAAGCATAAGAGCACGCAGAACTTTGTCGAAAACAATCAAACTATATATAAACCAACATAATCATCGTATGATATTTAAAGACATAATTATTAAAATGTGTGTTTGGTGTGTTATTTTTTGCATTCAGATTATGTGTAGTTGCATCTAATTACATTAATTTTATCTTTATATATTTCTTCTCAAATGCCCTTACTCTAGATCTGTATAGGTATTGATCCTAATATGTGATGGAAAAGTATTCAGACGTTGTTAAAACTTGTCTGATCCTACAGATTTGCTCTTTGAGCAACTAAAATATTTTAAAAATTGACTTAAACCCGAGACATGTATATACATATATGTGTATATCCCTTGATAAGTTTTCTTAAAACCTGCGAATAAGACTGTGTTAATAGCAAACATTCTATAAATAGACTGAGACTTTTAAAGAATAATTAATTTGTTATAAACATGGAAATTAATTTAAACTGTCTTACCTGGTCGTCTATTACTATGACTTTACATCAATCTTAAATGGTGTATAGCTATGTAACACGAAACTATCCGTTAAATTATACATTTATAATTTAATTTGTCAAAATGAATATTTTTTTTAGTTAGTAAGGTCATTTATGCGACGTGACCTATGAGCCATTTACTGTTTTCGTTAATGTAAATAAAGAATACATTTGAATTATTAAGTCCTGACTCCATATTTTACAAAACGACTGAGTACTTTGAGATACGAAGAACCACTCGCGACATTTTAATTGTTCGTCTCCGTTACGGTCTAAGAACTGCATGACGTCGATTGAGGGTTAAAATCATGAATTTCAAATTTTGTGGTCAATTTTTTTTATTGTTGTTTTGACAAGTTCTAGTTAAAATCTGATACTTCATGTATATTTCTTACCTGTAAATTTCTGATATTTCTGCTCTTATACCGGTGAAGATACATAATTACATAAGCTATGTATGGTATTTCAAAGTTAATACCATATTATTCATGTCATTATGTAATTAATCCCAGTATGAATACATTTTACATAAAACGAAAAAGAAAATATTAGTTTTCGTAATGAGAACTATGAAATACTCGGTGGCGGATCCAAAATTTTTCGTTGAAGTAGGGACACTGACTGCCTAAGGGGAGCCCGCTTCAGTCCTGCTCCAGTGATTTCCTATATAATCAATCAAATGTTGTCCTAAAAAGGGAGAGTCACCCTGGCCCCTCTAACAAATCCGCCACTGAAACTTCAATTTATACCGTAGAACCTTGACATATTTTGAAATATGGCCCCTCTAACAAATCCGCCACTGAAACTTCAATTTATACCGTAGAACCTTTACATATTTTGAAATATTTCAGTTTAGGACAATCGAAAGCAGGTTTTCAATTTGTATTTGAAATACACTTGAGCACTAAGTACGCACTTTTAATTAAACTGAATTTTCAGAACTTGATAGCATTTTTGATTTCCCCCTGTTATAATTTGTCTTCCTTTGTATGGAATAATGTTGCTAAAACCCTAGTGTTTCGTGGATTTTAATTATTTCATTTTCTTTGATACATGCGTTGTCTGTATAACCAATGACTTTTGGTTTTAGAAAATGACTCTACTCTCGGTAATTAGACTCTGTAAGGTTGATTCTATAATGTAACTATTTGGGACTTTTATATTGAAATCAAAGGAAGGTCGTACTATACAAATCCTTGATTTGATGCAACATTTCCATATGGTCCGTGTAACACTTATCAATTCAAAGTTTTAAAAAGTTTTGAAACTTTAGATTTTTGGAATTTTGATGAAAGTTTTAAAATATCAAAATTTCAAAATTGTGTAAAAGTTTTTAAATTTGGAAATTTTTACCAAATTATTAAAATAATAAAATTCTAAATATCGTTTATAAATTTGATAGTTTAGGAATTTGATCTAACTTTTAAAATACTAAACCTAACGTGCAATTTTGATTATTTCACTTTTTGAAAGTTTGATTTTTTAAATTTTTGATTAAAATATTAAAAATAGAAAAGGGGCGAAAAGAGGGGTACCTGTAAACACTGATGTAAACACGGCTCTGATAACAATAATTCTTAGTTATAAATAAATAGCACGAAATATATCAAATCATTTTTAATTACAAAATAAATAATGGAAAGAAGAAGCCTTTTTTTATATAAAAAATATTAGACATCACATGGGATAACAGTATCCTGAAATTTTAAGGTTGTGCATCTATCAAAAAAAAATTGTTAAACCTTTTTAAACCGGAATTGAATAAGTTGATTTAAATCTCTTATTTATAATGTTAACGTTTGAGATAAATAATTCAGAGCTATTTGGTGTTCCCAGTGCCCAATATTTAGAAGTAACAATGAGAACTGACCAACTCGCAGTAAACCAAATAGTATTATTCGCCTTTTGACGTTCCTGATGAAGGTAGATCCAGAAAAATTCGGTTTCATGCAACTTTAAACGTTTTGTTTTCTTTTTTATCGATTGCATGACGATAATACATTGCCTTTTATGATTTATTTCAGTTCCAAAAAATAACACGGAAGGAATACCCCTCTTAGTGCGTAGCTAAATTTCAAAACATTGTCCAGAAACGGGTCAATTTCAGTAAAAAATACCAAAAACAATAAATTGTTATTCAGTCTTGTATAACAGCATGTTAACTCAAATAATTGAAGAATTACGAAACATAAAGTATAGATGTTTATTTTTTTTTCAAAAAATAACGTTATTTATATGACATGACGTAACGTCATAATGATGATCACGTCACGTCCTAAGGAAGTTTTGTGCTATTCAATTAGTCAAGCACTTTGCAGTGTTTTGAACAAAATTTCAGTTTTTGCAAAACAGCACTATACTTTACAAAATTTCAAGTCAGATTAACTTATTTTCGGTTGATCATCTTAGATCAAATCAAATATTTCATTGGATAAAGCACATATCAAAAAAAAAAAAAGATGGCATTGCGTATTCCAAGTGTACTTCAACAAACATGACATATACAACATGACAAATAATGTAAATAAAACATAATGCAAAATAAGAGAAAATTTATTATATGCTGTATCTATAACTACAAGTCTATTTTGTGTGTAGTTCTTCATTTATTTATGGTAGACTAACTGACACTAAGCATTGTTTTGAACTAACTTTAAATTGTGGTTTTCTCATTGTTGATTTAATGACCGTACGGTTTGCCTGTAATTACAATGTACTTATATCCACTTCATTTGAACTTTGGTGGATAGTTGCCAATCATACCACATCTGACATCTCCTTTTTTGCATGAACCCCCTGAGGGGTTCATGCTTATATATTGGCGAGTTTTGGATGTGTCTATGGGCCACTCGATATCTCTCGGCCGGAAGTCAGAATAAAATTCTCGGAACGTCTCGAAAGTTTTCGGTCATTTATACAGGTCTTAACAGGTTGTTATCTACGTCTTTGATATTGTCCCTTGATGGCCCTTGACGACGCTATTATAAACGACCACTGTACTCTGTGTGTATCTGGGTCAATTATAACGTGGTATTTTCTGTTGTTTCGATAACATGTAACTAATTAATTTTGAAGATTTAACCACGGGATACTGTGTATTTCATCATAGACTTACGGGAGAGAACATTTTGGTTAAAATATTAATATTAGATAGGAAAACAGAAAGATAATATTATCAAACGTATTTAATTCAATCGGAATCAAAGAAATATATATATATATATATATATATATATATAAAATATGTACTGTATCTATGTTTCTGAAGAAACTAACAATGATTGAAAGCAGATTATTTTCAGAGTTGCAATTAAGAAATAAGTATTTTATATGACAAGATCGTCTGCTTTGGTATTTTTAAATATTCATTTGTAAAGGAAACATAAAAATTTAATATTAATAAATTCTTGCATCCTACAAAAAAAATGTTTATAAACAATAATCATTATATTTCTACGTTAATTATTTCATACCATTTTTAGTATTTAAGTTCTATGAGTAAGTATTATTTATTTTTTGTATTGTAATATATCCATAAAATGAAAGTAAGATAAATCTATTAGATATTTAAATTTTTTAAGGTGCCAGTCTTTGTAAGAATCAGGCAATTTAGGTATTTAGGTAAAAATTAAAACATGATAAGAAAAAACCCACCGAGTTAATCATGCTATTTGATACTAACCATCATCCTGAGTTAAAAAGTATTAGTCTTTCGTTTGTGTGTGTCTGGTAATATCAAATAACTTGGTTAGAAAATTGGTTAGAATGATAGCAAATTACAGAGTTATCTCCCCTTATTCGTTAATTTCTAGTGCATTTCAACCAAATTGTATCTTCTATTACCAGAGCAGAAAACAGAAATGCATGTTATTTTTGTGCATAATTAACTACATATTATGAACTAAATGTCAAATTGGGTGGGGTTTTTTGGTCATGTTTTCACCACTGCCTGATTCTTAGGCAGACTGGCACTTAAAACGGTCGTGAATAAAAATACTTGTGTGTTTTCAATTCATAAAGCATGATTTTAAATCCTTGCAATTCACAATAACCGTAAAAATAATTTACAATAATCACAACAAAATTTAATAACAACCATAATGTTGATTATTTTATACTGTTTTAGTATGGATTTAGAAGTCTTTGCTTATATTTTGTATAGTAATATATTCACAAAGTGGAATGTTAGAATTTAAAAATAGATTCATTCGATAAATAAAATGTCCCTCCGTAAATACTTGACGTTCGTGTTTAAGACATGAATCAATCAAATTAAGGTCATCACTCAAGAAATTTTACGGTCGTCATCATGAGCTGATTATGACAAAAGTGTGTCAGAAATCATATCCGATATTCTTCCTCAGTCATAATAACCTTCCATAATTACCGAACTGAACAAAGAAATAACACGACGGGTGCCGTATACGGTGCAGGAAATGCCTACCCTTCCGGAGCACCTGATTTCACTCCCGGTTTCTAGTGGAGTTCGTGTTGTTTCTTGATTATTATTTATAACTGTTGATGTAAATGTCCTTTGGTTTTGTAAGTCTTTGTTTACTCCTTGGTTTTGATTGTTATTGTCTTTATTGATATTATATATATTCAAAAGAATTTGAAAAAAAATTACTAACAGGAACTTTAGTTTATCATAAAGTTTTAATTCAATTTTTGTTTTTTTGTTTTAATAGTTTAACCTTATAGCATCTTTATATTTGTACTATGGTACGGTTTTGAAAATGGTATTCATTGTGTTGACCAACTATCCTACACGTCTTCATTCATTCACATTATATATCACATTTCAAAAGCACACTATCGGTTTGCGTTCTCAAAAATTCCGGATAAAATGTCAATGAATCCGGAGTCAAAACATTTAATGTAGGCCGTTTGGCAACTATTAGATTAAGATATGTGATGACGCAAATGCGTATTCTTTTCCTGAGTATCAGTGAGATGCTTTCTATTTACTATTTTGTGCGCTAAAATACTACTTGCATGTAATAACACTCGTGAAAGCTAATTTTCGTTTTTGTTATCTAAATTCAGGACACGGCAGAAAGAGCTTGACATGTGACTTTCAAGCACGGTCATCATTACTCACGGTATTCTGACTTCGAGTTGTTTCTCTTTTGTTTCGTTTTTGAGTCACTGTCCTATTATAAACTTTGACCTTTTCGAAAAGCTAAGGATTGTCTACCCAAGGAATATATTCTTAACTTTATAATGTATTAAGCCTTTTAACTTTTTTCATTCGAGCGTCACTGATGCTTTTTTGTAGACTTAACTCGTGTCTGGCGTCCATCATTTTAATTCTGGTATCTTTTTACATCTACCTACCTTTTTATATAAATTGATTATTTTGTAAGTGTGTACAGGTATTCATAAACATCTGAATTAGGAAATTCTTCGGCAAAACTAAGTTTTCCTGTAGAATGTTTAAATGAATTCAAGTAAAATCAGGAAATCCTTAAAATTTGAGATGTTTTATGGGTCCCAATCAATTGCATGCCACAGGTTTCACCGCATACAACATCTACCATGAGTAAAGACAGCTTCAAATACGACTTGAGAAAATTAAGGCATTCATGTAGGAAACAAAGTATAAAGATATGATAGATAAAAATAAATGCATCCAGAATTCCAGATTACAAAGCAAACTGAGTTCATAAATTTATATTGCGATAGGTTTGTGCAATTTGCATAAGTCATCCGGTTAGTAGAAATTATGATTTGCCAAATGGTTTTAATCGGAAAAATTATGTATAAATTGGCCCCAGCAACATCTGAAAAATGCCACAAGGCCAATATGTTGGCCCTTAATTGGTAAACATATTTTTCATATTTTCTGAACAAATACGGCTTTATGTCTTTTGAAATGTTGAAAATAAGTTGGTTTGAGAACTACGACAGTTTAATTCAAATAATTTAACGGTTTTATTTTCTATACTGTAAACAATAGTTTGACGTTGACGTTTATTACGTCACTTTCACAACAACAACAGGTACCCGCGCTGAAACAAACACAACGTTAGAACACTGTAGCCATATATAAAACTTCAAATTAAAAAAATATATATATTTCTTATAGACTTGAATACATCGGTTTTACTGTGTTAGAAAGTTCTTCATACAATCGAAATCTTCATACATGTTCTTCTATCAAATTATTATCTATACAATATATGCATGTAATAAAATCATGAAAAGAAAAGTAGGGATTATCGGGCCAAAATTGAAAAAAAAAAAAAAACGAGAATAAAGAACTACCTCTCGTTAGAACTTGCAAGTGCAAGGGGAAATCCGTGACGAACGAATGTAAACAAACGTACACTGCAATGAAAATAGTAATACAAGATTTTGAAGGAATAAATCAAATACACCTAATCATTTAACAATATGCTAAAAGGAAAAGAGTTTGATTTTTAACACATGGAAACCCATGGAAAATAAAAAAAAAGTATCATGGCTCTATAATCAATTCAATTATTTTTCATATGCAACACGTGTTATGTTTAATTTTAATCAATGCCACAATCCGGTAAACTTCGGCACCACACTCGAAAGTTAATAAACTTCCAATCAACAAGTACTGAATGAAACATCATTTGTCGGTAATACGTTATAGATTGGTAATAAATGTGCATACATGAATTATTTCCGTATAAACATTATGCATACACAAGTTCAATAACTTTTATGACCCTGTTAATGCAATAAACTCGTTTCATGTAAAGTGCAATTTCGAGACTAAACATATTACACTGATATGATTTATCTGAGATTACATGTGTTATAGTAATCTCAGGATTTATAAAACAAATGTTGTTGGTTTTTTTTTTAAATTGAAATGTTTATTGATAGTTTAAAAACATATCTGACCGGCATTTACAAGTTCTTCTATTAGCTTTGTCTGTGTATTTGCAAAATTGATATTTTCACCAAATACCATTTACATTGTGAACATGGTGAAATAGGAAAACTTATGAAAAACTTTCATATTCGTGCATTTTTGACGTCAAATGGAACTTTGCTTAATACGGCAAATATGGCAACTCCTTGTTTCTGTATTTTTCCGCTGGAAAAAAATGCTGAAGACCCCAAATTTATTTGCGAAAGGGTTGTAAAGAATATATACTAGACAGAGGAGCTCCTGCAATAGCATATTTTATGCTCATGTTTACAACTAATCTTATGAAGAAGATAGTTCTTGAAACAAACAAGTAAAACTGTTCGCTATTCTAGTAGTTCTGTTTTCATGAATCTGATAAACTGTTAGTGATAGAGTATATATTTTGTCATACTTTAACGGATTATCCTATATATATCTGTAGATAAAAGTATAGATTTAACAGAAACACTTTCCGACTGCATGTGAATTTCCTAAAATCTTATCTAATGATTATTTCATCTCCCCTATAACAAATCCCCACTTAAAAAAATATAAGCACACTTTCCCGATGTTCAAAAGAACTATTGTAGTCAATGTACAACCGTTAGAAGAAAAGGAGTGAACAGTCTAGAGAAAATATCATAGTAAATATAACCAAAGGCATTATTGAAAAGTGTTTCATTATGTCAATATGATAAGTTAATGAAGCAAGGTTGTTTGTTTTTGTTTTTTGTTTGTTTTTGTTTTGTTTTTTGTTGTTGTTTTTTTTTGGGGGGGGGGGGGGGGTAGGGGGGTCGGATTAGGGTGCGCGTATCGTGAATTTAAACAGTTAGTGTATGATAATGATCGTGTGTTACTTCTTTTTGTTTGCGACTGAACAGAATTAAGAATCGTTGAAGTCCAATTCTTATTTGCAGACGAAAATAATGTAATACTATAAAAATCTCAGAAATTCAATATTCTTTTTTGAATAAACAAAAATCATTTATTTAAGTGTCAAAATAATTGTGTGTTTCTATTTCATTTCTCTTAATGGATAAGTGAGAAACCCCCTTTATATTTCAAAACATTAAATATGTACTACATGTATTTATAGATACCAACGTCTCTCGCTCCAAGTAGAAAAAAACAACACAAAAAAAAATTACCAAAAAGTTCTAAAAAATCTTGGCAAAATGTTTCTAATTTCATGAACATAAAATTAACGAACCGGAATGTTAACAGACAATTGAAAAATATGAAGCGGCTAGCAAAATTATTTCCCCTGAATGTCTAAGATATTTTAAATCGACTATTGATTGATTTCTTATCACATATATTGAAGTATCTATAGCACGGTATTACAAAACGTAAAGTTTCAGGCAGAAACGATACCACTTTAATCCATCTGCAAAGTTAAAGCTGATTCTTCATTGAACATGCAATCTAAATATCTGTATACACCTGAAAGAAACCATCGATTGATTGACCAGTTGGTTGGACCACGTGCACGCTCTGTAATGACACAATATATACCATCAAAAAGCCTCAAATTTGGCATCAAACTTTGGATGCTGGTTGAATCTATTTCCTGTTATCTCATACATACTACTGTTTTTAGAGGCCGTCGTTTTGATCCTGTGTCTGATGGGGAACTTCAAAGTAGCATTATATTTAAAAGATTTATGATAAATTCGTACACTATCACGCCTACGGTTTATTCATGAAGTAGTTGAAAGCTTATCAACAGAACACAAGAGATCGATTTCTGGGTCAGTTAGAAAATCGGAAGCAAGAACTTTAAAGGTTAGTCAACGACAAAGTGAAAGATTGTGTCGTATGTTCATATGGGAAAAACGGAAGAAGGAAGCGATCAAGTCTACTATGTTGTATAACCACATTGTAGATCTCTTAACGGTGTACAGTCTGTGTGTCAACAGACATTTAGTTCTATGTGACGAACAGTAACTTTTTGACATTTACAAATAATAAACTCCGGATTGCTACTTGTTATTAATTCTAATTCATTATTTATAATAATGATTTCTGAAATAAATAAGTGTTATTAGTTGTCAAGAAACTGCCCCCCCCCCCTAAAAAAGGCAATTAACTTTAAAAACACTTTTTAAAAATGTAAGTTTTCCCGTGTAAGGTCGATGGTTCTAATTGGGCCGTTCTAATAGGGGCACTCTGGCTTTCCTCCAACGAAAATTGAATTGGGACAGGCGCACAAATGCGACGGGGTTAAACATGTTTCGTGAGATCACAACCCTCCGATCTATACCTCTAGCCAATAAAGAATGAAAAACACCAGTGGCGGATCCAGCCATTTTAAAAAGGGGGGAGGGGAGATTCACAACCCAGGACAAAAGGGGGGGGGGTTCCAACTATATGTCCCCATTTAAATGCATTGATCGACCAAAAAAAGGGGGGTTCCAACCCCCGGAACCCCCCCTCCTTGGATCCGCCACTGAACACACAGTAATACGAACAGTAAAACGCACTTGAAAAGGAAATACAAGTCCTATGTCAGAATAGGAAACAAACGAAACTAATCAAAATGACAATCATGATAAATTAACAAAGGACTACTATATATAAAGCTAGCAGTTACTGTCATACGCCAGCTCCAGACCTCAATTAAACTGATTGAAAGGTTATGTCTTCATTATACACACTCTCTCCCTGTTTTATTTATTGCTAATTTGTTCCGGAACATTCATGAAATATGCGTTACTGGCAACAAAAAATCGATAATTTAAAATAGGTTGTTTACGTACAAATTACGAAGTAACTTAGGATTCAACTCCCTCGGACAAAGTAGCCTTTATAGATGGATTTTGATATGTTTTAACTTATTTTTCTTGACTTTCAAATTTCAGTTTTCAGCGTTCCGTAGTTGAATTCTTTACTTAAAATTCAGGGTTTTACATTGTACTGGTTTTTCGAGAGCAACATTGGTGTATGGCCAAAAATGGAAAAATTCATCATGCAGCTGACACTGTAGTTTGCTAAAAGTCGATTGTCGTACGATAACTTAAAAAAAACTTCAAAATGCAAATACGGAACAATAATATCCCTTAATACAAAAAAATCCCTTTCCTTTTATTTACTATTTAAAAACAGTGGTTGATCTAGGACCCATAATGGAGCTACATGTACGTATATGATAACCAGTCCAAACGTTGTCTATAAGGGAGCAACCATTTAACTTTAAAAGTGGGGTGTTTTGTCGAAGCGCTAACTATTTTATTAAGTATATCGCTGATATATACTTTAATTTGAAAAGAATTTAATTTTCAAATTGCCGACACCTACAAATGGATAGATGGGCGCTTAATGTAGTACAGCGGTAACTATTACATACATATGAATGCTGAAAATAATATTTATGGTATACGTTTATATATGATATGAATGGTTTCAACTTTTACAAAACCAGAGCTATAAGTTTGATATAAACGTTTAATTTATTTGGCCTTTTTAATTTTATTTAACTTTATTTGCCTTTTTAACTTGATTTGAATCGAGCGTCACTGATAAGTCTTTTGAGGACGAAACGCGCGTCTGGCGCAAAAACCGGCAAAATTTATATCCCGGTATTCATTTATGATGAGTTTATGTAGATACCTTGTAGTAGTATCTTGGCTCCAATCTACTAATATTTGGTCTTAGTACTCTTAATTTGAGCGTAAATAAGATATATATCAAAAACCTCCACATTGTAGACTAGCACAACCTTAATTGGGACACCATGCATTCAGTATTCCTACCGTACCAAAAAAATATTAACTAAAATCATTGGTACAAGGCAATATAATTATGATCGTCATACAACCGATAAAAATGAAAACTTAACGTTAAAAGTTACGACCGAAGCGCTTTTCTGGATCGACCTTCTTAGGGAACGCTCAAAGCTGAATATTAAGGGCCAACAACTTACTAGTACAAAGAACAGATTAAATTACATATTCTTTAGCCAACATGATTGCAAAAAGTAAGAAGTCGTAGAGCAAAACAGAAAAATTTGAAATCAAAAGAGATAATACACCGTGTATTGAGCCTTTCTATTGCTTAGAGTTCAGTAAAAAATATATATACATGCTCAACCTAAACATACTATTTGACCTACTGCGAGTTGTTCAGTTTTTACTGTTACTCCTGTTTCTCCTAAAATATGGGTGCTAGAAAAAACAGCAAGTAAAATGGCCAATATCAGATCCGTACGTCTTGTTTTGAAATGAATTCTCTTCTTTTGAGAAATATTTATTTTGTCATCCAATTTTTCACCGCTTACAATTGTCTGTCTGTGGTTTTATTTCATACATTTTAAAACTTTTAAGTATCAGTATGTTTTCAATTTATATTGTTTCGTTTCGTTCCGTTTTTATTTCGTTTCGCTTTTTTGCAGGTACCCCTCTTTTTGCCCCTTTTCTATTTTTAATATTTTAATCAAAAATTTATAAAAATCAAACTTTCAAAAAGTGAAATAATCAACATTGCACGTAAGGTTTAATATTCTAGAAGTTTGATCAAAATCCAAAACTATCAAATTTAAAAACAATGTTTAGAATTTTAATATTTAAATAATTTGGTTAAAATTTCAAAATTTCAAAACTTTTACACAATTTGAAATTTTGATATTTTAAACTTTGATCAAAATTCCAAAAATCCAAAATTTCAAAACTTTTTAAAACTTTGAATTGATAAGTGTTACACGGACCCCATATACATCATCCGCCATTTTGAAAAATCCCGATATATTCAGTTTTTGACAGAAATTGCCCAGAAATTAAACTGTTTCAAATAGTATTTTTCGCCAGATATATGTTTGAGTATACTTAATCGATTTGCAAAGTTTTATTTTTATTAACGAAATTTCTTTATTTGTTGTACACACGGGGGGGGGGGGGGGTAACTTCGATATCTTTTTGGTAGGGGTGTGCCATTTGTGCCTCAAAAAATGTACCCATTTTAATATAAAATTCTCTGAAATTCAGTACCTATAGTTATATAAATGCGCACTAACTCATCATCACTCATAATTCATAAATATACCAGCTACCCTTAAGTTTTTATATATGAATTGACATCGTTTGGTGCACATATATTTTATTGTTATATATACGCATGGATTGTTGGATTGGTGTGTAGATCATACCCCAAATCAATATACAGTTATCAAACGTAAATGCATTTTAATATAGGATGTCATTAAAAAGGAGGGTCATTTTTATATAAAATCTCGCAAAATTATGACCCATATTTTTGGCACATCCCCGTATACCCAATAATAGAAAGTTACCCCCCGTGGTTGTACAAGTAGACGGTACATTAGCATTGAGGTAACGAAGAAATAACGAGAAAAAGTAAAGTTTTTACGATTCTCATTTGACAGAATTTAATAAAAAAAAAAATTAAACTGTTAGGACCAACATTGTTTGATAGAAATATGTTTGAATATCAAGGATTGATTTGCAAAAGTTAGAAAACGGGGTCAGGTTAATGAGAAAATTAAACTTTACAAAATGGCGGTTGGTATACGTTACAAAAGTCACGTGATGTCCGACTTAGTTGGAGATGAAGTTAAACCAAAAAGAATGCACTGTGTTGCTGTATTCATTGGTATCATGATTAAAACAGAAACTGAGCGACTTTCTTATACATGTATTAGATTGTGTAAAAGTTATCTTTCTATGTTTTAATTATGATCGGAAATAACACCCAGCAAATATTACTTTGGCACTGGCTACGGTTACATGGAAATGTAACAATAATAAAAATATTATTGTCACATTGAAGACTAATTGCCGGAATGCATTGTTGGGTAAGGAACCGATTAATTACGAATGTAACAATAATATCTGAGGCTACGGTTACATGGCGTTATTGTTACATGAAAAACAGCAATGTACGATGGAATATGTACTAATGATAATAAA
This sequence comes from Mytilus galloprovincialis, assembly GCA_037788925.1. Classification (NCBI taxonomy): domain Eukaryota; kingdom Metazoa; phylum Mollusca; class Bivalvia; order Mytilida; family Mytilidae; genus Mytilus; species Mytilus galloprovincialis. The sequence goes on along the minus strand of CM075334.1, from coordinate 15,954,386 downwards.
AATTAAAGACATTAAAATTTTATTTGATATACAATGTATACAATAATAACATACAATTTCGTGATTTTTTTTTATTTACAATGACAGTTTCTACATATCCAGTAAGTGGTTTTTGGAGCATGTTCAAGTCCGACAAATTTTTGATGAAACAACTCCAAGCAATATTCGTATATAGGTATATGGGTTAAAAAAGGGAAAAAAATACCTTTGGTTTGGGTGAGCTCCATCCGTGATTTTGAAACGAAATTACGTCCTCCATGGACGAGATTGAGCGGATGGATACATCATCGTAACATATATACAGAAGTTCATAGTATTTAAGTTCACAGTAAGCAAACTTTGCTTTTGATGTATCAATTTTTTTTGTATATATGAAGTTGTAGGTTTGTGTCTTGATATTGTTTCAGTTTCGTTTCAAACGCATTCCAAGTTTTAATGTTTTCACCCAATACTAAATTGGTAATAGGAATCTCTCCGTCCATTGTTCAAAATATAATTAGTTATAAAAGTAGCTGTGCAGTTAAATAATTAGAAGGGCACACTTTTCTCAGCCCGAGTTCTCAACAACAAACCATCATGAACTATATTTTTCGCCTACTTATCTGAAGTAGTATATCTTTCAGAACATCAAAACCATTAATACGTAAAACTATTTAAACACCATTTGTTGAATAATGATATTTATTATTTATCATTATAACAAGTATTATTTAGTACATATGAAAGAATTAAGCAACAAAACTATAGAAGATTTAAGTTTAATAAATCTAGCGTACATTGCTGTTTTTTTTTATGTACTAACAATAACGCAATTGTAAATGTAGCCTCAATAATTATTGTTACATTGATTTCGTAATTAATCAGTTCCTTACCCAACTTTGCATTCCGGCAATTAGTCTCCAATGTAACAATAATATTTTTATTATTGTTACATTTCCATGTAACCGTAGCCAGTGCCTATTACTTTTGTATATTATATTGAGGGTTTGGATGGGGTTAAATGATTAAAGAATAATGCCCTTAACAAATGAAGATTAGAGAATAACAGGCAAAAAAATTAAAAAATTAGAGAATAACAGGCAAAAAAAATGAAGAGTAGAGAAAAAGGGGTTAATTTTTTGAAGATTAGAGGAAAAAAGGGGTGAAAATTAAATGTTTACAGAATAACAGACAACCCCCTCCCCCACAAATCCAGACCCTCTTATATGGCCCCGAGAACACAGTTATTTCGTAGTGCATTTATTTTAGAAAATGCAAATTTAAAAAAATGCACCTGTTCTATCTCAAAAGAAATTTTACAGTGTAGTGTACTACTATTGGGACAAACAATATAAAAATTATAGAAAAGTCTACCAGAACTAACTCAAAATATGGACAATGTTATGTTAAGGGGGTCTTAAATTCAGTTTTAGAGCTTCAGACATGTATACTATTTTTTTACCTTTTTTCACTGGACTGCTACTTAACATAAAGATTCAGCAAGTAATTTCATCCCCTTTTTTATTATTTCATGCATAAAATATCAAGAAAAAAGTTGTTAAAGTGTATGAAAGAAATTTGGAAAGTTATACACTGTTTACACTAGGGACTATATTCGTCCTCGGACCATATGCCCATCTCGTAAAAGTTTTGACGAAAAGAAAACACGTGTAATATCCATTTTTGTCAACTCCTTTACACCAGCATGTGTAATTATCAATGTGCAAAAATAGAATCAAAACATGTTTATAAAAATTAGAAGATGTGGTATGATGGTTAGTGAGACAACTCTCCACAAGAGACCAATTTTACATAGAACTTTACAACTATATAGGTCACCGTACAACCTTCAATAATGAACAAAACCCATACCGCTATAGTATGAATATCAAAAAGAGAGAAAATAAGTGTGTTTGACGTTTGAGTCCGTAAAAAGGCAAACCACCATGTAACTGTTTCAATGGCGGAACAATGAAGACAAATGTACTTATACTTATATGAAATTGTATTGTCTTTATTCGTATGATTTGTTCTCTCTCTCTCTCTCTTTCTGACAACATTGACAATCCCTTGCTTTCTCGCTAAGATATTTTTTATTCTTTTCTCAGATAAAAACATGAGGCGTCAAGGTATAAATATATATGCAATGCCCTAAAATTGTCATGGCTTAGTGTACATGATAAATACCGGTTATTCGGGCATCTGACAACCAGAATATACCCGGGCTATTGTTACTAAGTTGAACTTTCACTTTATTTTCTCCATGAACACATATATGTTTTGGAATAGTGAAAGATTGTTCTCTAAATGCCATATCATTGCTTAATCCTGCAAAGTCTGTCAATACAGGAATGTTGTTTACAAGTATATCAATAAGACCATGATAATGTTGCCCTGTGCAACCGTTGAGTCCTAAATGTATTTCTTGTAGAAAGTCCAAATCTATAATACTGAATATAATTTCCACGCTACTTCTCATTGGATAGTGTAGGAGTTTATATGGCATTCCAGGTCTGTACTGGTCTGTGGTCTCTGTACACTGGAAACATACATTGTCGTATGATTGGTTAAAGTCTAGAAATATACAGGAACTTTGTATACCTACAAAATATTATTTGAAAATATTTAAGTTGTACATTTTTGTAATTAGATAGATTGATTGATTGATTGTTGGTTGTTTAACATTCTTTTTTTTCTAATTTTGTTATTGTTCTAACGTTAAGATAAAATGCACATATAAGCCCACCTTGCGATTTTATTAACTTCACAACTTTTACAACTAATTAGATACTTTTCAATTCATTCCTGCATGTTTCTAGTTGATGGATATATGTTATTTCTCTTTTAATGTGATTTAAATAAAATGTATGTATGTCCTCGAGAATATCTGTGTGTATTTGTTGGTGTTCTTTGTCGTTTTCGAAACAGTACGAACTTCACCCCCCCCCCCCCCCCTCTCTAAAATAAAAACTAAAAAAAACATCATTTTCTCACATTGTTCATTTTTATAAGTATAGAACAGACATTAACTTCGTAGTTCAGTGACGATTTTATGCAATCGTAAATTGGAAAATCTTCAGATCAAGAAGACAGACTCCTGACTGACAGCAAGCATGAAATATTTGCCACTGGAGGTTCAGCAACCAACAATCAATCAGACTAGTGTAGTTGACCATAGAACGTATGTGTGCTTAAAATGGCAAAAATAAGAGCCTTTTTGGAATTGCTTAGAGTTGCAGTTAATAGATGTTAGAGTTTTAGTCAGAAAATAGTGGCTGTCAAGATAAAAATAACATTAAGCAAATACTAGTGCAACAAAAGCATTTTTTTTAAATGTATTACATATAAAAGATATTTTAAGTAAACTAATAATAAATTAACAAACATAATAAAAGATGAAAATGCTATTTACACTTACTGAGGCACAGTGAGTCGTACGTTCGTCGATATTTAGTTGAAGACGGATCATGTCTCTGTTCGTTGAAACTCCTTTTACGCGAATTAGTTTCAATTTCTGTGAATTCCCTGAAAAGAAAATAGAAGATGCCGTTGTTAATTTATAATTCAACGTGTAACGCTGCTGAAACTGTTCAGAACCCAAACAATCCATACGTTTCATAATAAAACCTTGAACTCAAATATTATTTTGAGAGGTTTAAGCCCTCCGATTGGTGTCAGAACCAGTCCATACCCCAACTAATAAGTAACCAATATATTTCAATTTGTAGGTCCGACAACTTTAGTACAAAAACTATGGTTGACGTACGTTCCTAACGGAATAAATAGTTGGAATATTTGTTCCAACAGGAATAGGTATTATGACATTGTTTATAACAAAGTTTCTAGTGGAACTTCTATTAGGTGAACAAATATATACGTTGACAACATGCGGGCAGGTCTTTTTGAATAATTAACAAAAAAAAATACATATAATAAAAGAAGATGTGGTATGATTGCCAAAGAGCCTACTCTTCACAAGCGACCAAATACATGCATGATATATATAGAATTTAATTATCCAACCGATTGTTCAAAAAAAAAAAAAAAAAAACACTTGCTCCATGTGTGAAGGACTGTGAACATACTGCCATTGTCAAGAACACAACTTACATTATAAGCTGTTTCTTAATAAGCATGAATAAGTCTAAAAGGAAGTTGTAAATATGTAACATGATAGTCAGCTATTTTTAATGACGGAAATAAAATGAACAAATACATTACTTACATATTGTTGGAATAGGTTGTTGCTATGGACGCAAACCTTTTCCCGATTATTTGCAGTAAATAGTCGATAAAATATATACTGATGTGATTCAAGTCTTGTTCAAAATTGAATGTTTATATAAATCTTCCTATATCAAGATCAAGATCAAAAGTTTAAGGAAATTTAAAAATGTAAACCAATTGAAGCGTTTTGTTTACATTTAAACTAAAAATCAATAACAAATACACAATATATATGGAATTTAAAAGCGCATGCGTATACTATATATACATGATATATATCCAGTGCCCATACATTTATTCAAGAAAATTTCATTCTTGTTCTGAAATAAATAAAATATTGTCTGATTTCAAACAAATCAAAATTTTCTTTTGAATTGAATATGTAGAAAGTAATTCCCCCTCAACAGAAATCATCATTATCATCGCGGTAAATTTTATTTTCAGACATTTCTGGAATACGCGGGATTCGGTTAAACCTATTTTTTTTGTTTTGTAACCAAATTTATCACTTTGATATCTAAAAACGAAATACTTTAACAGTTTTTCTCACAAATTATATTTAAAAGAAAGTATCACCATTAAGTTTTACAATGCAATAGTGAAAAGAAGCAATTCAATAGCGACTATAGAAGGCATGCATTTTCCCAAGTTTTCTGAAAATATTCGAAATATCTCATGTGCTCCGTTCTGATCATAACATAAAAATAAAACAAGGATTATCATTACAAAGCGATCCAAGGAAAAAGTGACAGAAACAGTTTGATTTACAGTAACCCCCCTTTTTTCCCGCCCCGTCACGAATGTTTTATTCATTTTTGGTACTGTTAAAATGGTTGAAAGAACATCAACATACAAAAATAAGACACAATGATCTTACAAACGTTGTCAATTTATACAATACAAGATAGACAAACAACCTGGATATTAGCCATAAACATATATCTTAAAACAATGGAATTATGACACTAATCATCGATAAATTTGATTACTTAACAATAGTTCTTTACATAGTCACAAAGTATAAAACCGGAACCCAAAACCCCTTAACTGAGGAATATTCTAAATAATAACGTAGTCAGCAATTATTATTTAATGTTACAATATAATAATGAATACTAGATCTTAAACAAAATTAAAAGGTGAGTTGTTTAAAATAAGTATTATCGATTATGTCTGTTTGTTTTTCTAAATTGTTTACTTAAAGTGCACGTCGTTCAAAATCTATTTTCTTGTTTTTCGGGCTTTGCACACATCATTTCGATTAAAACTGAAATTATTTCAAAGATATATATATCATCGACACTTCACGGATACATGTCACCCTTAAGTTCTTCCATAAAAAAATCATTAGAATTTCATTTTCAGAATTTCAAAGATACAAAGGCATGTACCTCTGTATATCATATATATAAGATACCAAAATACGTATGGAAAAAATATAAACAATATGACGAAATGCACCATCTTTGTTCCTAATTCAATGGTAAACTCGACATTCAGCTTATCAACCTTTCATTCATAGACAATGGACGTAAAGCAAACAACAACAATCCATCTCATTCATATACGGCTAAACATGGGGAAGATATATAGCTTTACATGTGCTTATTATGCCCAATTCTATAAAACGATTGTAGTTATATTTAACTATTTATATCTAAATTTTCTCAACCAAATATAAACAACACATTTCCAAATAAAAAATTATGTTAGACTGGACGTATGCAGACCATGTCATTTCTTGGTGCTCATCTATAATAAAACTAGACTCTAGAATCAGTCTATATATCAGTCGATCATCTTCCGACTGCAGTATTTGTTTTAAAAAATATATACTAGTATGCGGACATTGTCCTATACTCAACCGTTTGGTCACTGCATATTTGGTCAGTGTGATAACAAAATAATCTTATGGGTACACTTTTTTAGGGCGCGAAGGTTGTTTCAGATTAGTCTAGGGCTCTTCATTTGTAGCCGTTGCAAATTACGAATCCACTGTTCAGAAGAAAAATCAATATCATGACTTCAAAGCTTTAAACTCATCATTAAAGTCTTCTGATTAAAAGATGGGGACAAGGTCGGTTATTTTTTTTTTTGGGGGGGGGGGAAAGGGAGGGGGTCAGAATTAAATTATAACTTTATTTTTACTGAATTTCTAGCCCATATATCTTCTTGATGAACTATATAGGGACTCATCTAGATAATTGCGAATCTAGTATTTCTAATTTAGGCCTCATTGGTTCATCTTAGTCATCATGAACTTTCGTACCATTACTCACACATTTAAGATTTTGTATCTGTTAGATTGGTGTGAGGCGGTTTTTCACATTTCACTCATTTTCATGCTATTCATATAATGCACACATTCTTCATTTGAAAGCTATAGGTCAATGGCATACAGAAAAAGTGCACCTTTCGGGTTTCTCGATTCCTCATCCGGATCCATCAGCAGTATTAGTACAGGTATATTGCTCCATTTCACTAACATTCAGAATATTAACAACCTATATCTGTATGGATGAACGCCTGTCCGTTTGGTGTCATGTCATTTGAACATCTAATAGCATCTAACAGCATGGCTTACTAATATTGCATCAACCGTATTTTTCACATCATCAGAATATTCGTTCATAATTACTGCATGACATAAAATTGTTCTTATGCATGGCTCAAAGCTAACGCGTTATTATGTCAATCTTTATACAGCAACCGAACAACACAACAAACTAGCTGTTATCTTCGTCGTTTGAACTCTGGTAGCATTAAGTATATTTTATATTTCAACTCCGACTTCGTTTCTGATGGTTTTAGTATATTTTGGTAATCTGCTCTGCTCGTCCTTTTTAGATCTCAAGACGTAGATGTATATAAGTAACTTGTGTCCCCAATTACTTAAATCTTAATCAGATTTATAATTTTATAATTAAAAATGTTTATACAAGACGTGCACAACATGAGTCTAGATAAGACTCGTCAATGACGTTAGAATCAAAACAAAGGCCAATTAATCACAAAAAATTTCAAAACTTTCTACGAAAACAGTTCAATCCATCATAAAAATAACAAAAAGGCCAATGCAATGTAAATCGCAGTGAATTCAGAAATATTTGTTGCAGATATAGGTTTCACACAAGTACAAACTCTCATTTTAAATTTTGACATCATTATTTGCAGTGCATGTATAGCAATTCTAGAAAGCGCAATATAAACTCACATATTTGTCCATTGTTCAACGATCGCAATTATTTATTCACGCAAAAATTTCTTAATTTTCAGTAATTTAAATCAAAATACTGTAGAAAGTCGGAAGATACCAATGGGAGAATCAGCGCTCAAAAGACGAGGAAAAGCTGCCCAAATCATTAAAAAACGACGAAAACACAAACATCCGTTTATAAATCGCTTCATACAAACTTAGAATAGAGTAACACAAATCACGATGTCGAGAAACATATAAGTTCATTCATTTATTTTATAAGTTCCGAATGAAAGAATTATTCTGTAATCTAATTTACACTGGAACAAAAGTTACAATATTTGTTGCAAACGGTATGAATGATATTTACTATTTGTTCCAACGTTAACAGGAACAAGTATTATGCCAGTGTTTATAACAAAGTTTCCAGGGGAACTTCTGTTAGACAGAATAAATAAATTTTGACAACACAATAACTGAGTGTGATATCAGGTGATAAAAGTTTTATCTTTTTTACAGGGGACATCGGGAATCTTGAAATGGCCGATCTGTCATTTGATTCTCAGAATTCATCAAGATTAGAGAGAAAAATGAATATCGATGACGAATTAAAAAGATGTGAAGATTCGTTACTTGAAGCACAGGAAACCAATGTTAAGTGCCAAGTAGCACACGAGACCATTGAACGTGTTCTCCATTCTAATAATACCAAAGGAGCAGACATTTTTACAAGTACCAGAGGAAGATGGTCGTCACCTAGACCAAGTATGAATAGCTTTACAAAAAGTGTAGATAAAAAGTGTGATGATGTATTAACGTGTATACTAATTTACAGAAAAAAGTACAAAGTCATGTAACTTCTCAACTTAAGATTATATATATATATATATAAGAAGATGTGGTATGAGTGTCAATGAGACAATTCTCCATCCTAGTCACGACGTATAAAAAGTAAACAACTATAGGTCAAAGTAAGGCCATCAACACTATCTTAATTATTATGCCCTTATAAACTTTTGGAATAGAAAAAAACGGAATTTTCTCTTTCGTATCTGTGCGAAAAAAATATCATTTGTTTTAGAAATTGAATATATAAAAAAGAAGATGTGGTATGATGGCGAATGAGACAAGTCTTCACAAAAGACCAAAATGAGTCAAATGATGGCATGATCATCTTCAATCGGAGCTTGCTTATAGTGTCCATGACCATTGTCATTTTACATAATATATACCCTTACATCTAGTCACAGCGCTCTAAAAATGACTTCCTTAATCTATGTTCGGTTCACAAAGGTCCAACCTAAAGCCAGGCAAATCATTACTTTTGTCCCTACAGTAGCAAATCAAAAGCGAAATACTGAGGGCCTAAATTCATTTGCCACAAAGCACCACATGTAACTTTATACAAAAATATCTGTTTTTCAAAATGAAAATCTTCGACTGAAAAATGAAATGCTCTAATATGACTTAGAACATAGCTTTTAGAAATATTTAAATAACTTTTCTTTCTAGAAACTGCACCCGCAGATGTCGATAAACGTATGAATGGTGACCAACTCCTCGACGACGAAGATGAATTTGACCTCGACACGAAAAAGACGACACTTCATGGCGCAGCAATATGTGGGGACACAATTCTTATGGGTCAGTTACTGAAAGTTGGAGCGAGGGTAAATTCGCAAGATAGCAACGGGAAAATACCGCTCCATTACGCGGCTGAGTATGGCCAACTTCCGGCATTGCGGGTTCTTATCAAATCTGGATCTATTGTTAACATGATAGATAACAGAATTAAGGCTCCACTATTTTATGCAGTGGAACATGGTTACGTGGCCGCCGCCAAAGAGCTTATTGATAGAGGTGCGTCCGTTAACTGCGCGGATAAACGTAAAAGGATGCCATTACATTGTGCCTCTGAAGACGGAAGGAAAATGATGGTGGACCTTCTCCTGCGGACTGGAGCATCCGTGTATTCTATGGACTCTGATATGAAGGCCCCGATCCACTATGCAGTGGAAAAAAATTACCTGCAGATCACTCAATCTCTTGTGATGCATGGCGCACCAGTAAATCAGAGTGACGGAAAACAGCGCAAACCTCTCCACTACGCTGCAGAACTTGGATATATCTCTATAATCGACTTCTTAGTCCAGCGAGGTGCAACTTTAGACGCCTTAGATTGTAATCTTCGGACACCAATGTTCTTAGCTATTGAGCATGGTCATGATTTTATAGTTCATGCTTTGATGAATTATGGAGCCTCTGTCAAAACTGCAGACAGAAATCGCCAGACACCTCTCCATGTCGCAGCTTGTAAAGGTTTGGTTGCCACTGCTAATGATCTGATCAGGAAAGGTTCTCGCCTAGATGTTCAGGATGATGAAGGGAAATCACCCTTATTTTATGCCGTAGAACAACGAGAGATAAGTATGGTGGACACACTCTTAAAGTCTGGAGCCTCGGTCGATATGATAGACAACAGTGCCAAAAGTCCTCTCCACTATGCCGCCGAAACAAAGGATACAGACCTCATGTATCTGCTGGCCCAACATGAACTCAAAACATCTAAAACTAAAAATGTTTATCGAAGAGTTCTCGAAGTTGCTATACGGTATAACAATGATTATCTTGGACAGGTCGTTTGGAACCGCCTTCTGGATAAATATACAGATGCAATCATTGCAAGCGATAGAACGTATCCTTATGACTTTGAATCAAGAGAAACCACTAACATTGTTAAAATACTCCTCCGTATGACCTGCGAGGCTTTCGCTAAAGTTCACAAGGAGAGGTTATGGAAAGCCAGTCCTGAACTTCAAGATGGAAGTGGCGAACGACCACTGATTGTGGCATACGTTTTCTTGTGGCCACACACAAAGAAAAAGGTATTCATGGGAATTCCTGTTGTGTACCGCATGTATAGCGCTACCAATGAAACCGATGCCGGGTATGATGATGTGGATTCTCAGTTTAAGAAATTCTGAGAAGCTAACAAACAGGATTAACCGATCTCATGACAACAGTTGTAGCCATTTTGTTTTGTTTATTTCATGCGACTCGTTGACAGTTTTGAAGACGAAAAAAAAACATCGTTAAGTTTTGTAGTTTTTTTCTTAGCTGTTAATCATTAAAATGTGTATTTAAATACTATATTACGATAATACGTTTTATTCCGAAGTCAAATACAGCTGTTTTATGATACATGATACATTGTAGGATAAAAAGTTTATACGCACCAATAATAGAATTTTTATAAGATATTCTTTAATTATACAACACACAAATATAAATGTTTACATGAAATACAATATAAATACAAAAATACAACATATACGAAAGTTTTGGTTTGATTCGGTTCACATTAAAACAATACACACATCAATGATTAAGCTCTTGAGAACTTTTTGCAACCGGGGAATGAGGAATTAAAATGAACACCGACATATTCGTTGCAGTCTGCGGATGGAAGCAGTCATTAATAGGACATCAAGTTGGAATCATTCAGGTTTATTTTGGCCTAACCCGTTGCAGGAAATTAATACTGTAAGAGCGCTAAAATTACTAAGATTGCGTTTTTTCCCTTCAAAGCAGGATCATTTCATCTCAACAGAGACATATAATACAAGACATATAATACAATTGTATTATATGTCTCTGATCTCAATAATTAAAACAAAATTATCGCCTTCTCTCTATACACCTATTCTCAGAATAAGTGTCCACGCTTGTGAAATCCTTGTCGCTGATGCCCGAGGGGAGTATTACAGCATATATCTGTCAATTATTGTGATTTTTATACGAAGATATATATAATTTAATGATTTCAATCAATTTATTTGACTTGCCTACATTAGTTCAGTAAAATTTTAGTGTCGAAAGTACGCTAATTTCACCAAAAATGCATGTCGCCAGGCATAGGGCTATAATGAAACAACTGCCAAATAAAAACCAATCTATAGTTCTGAACAATGTAAAGTGTTTTCTTGTAGCATATTAACGTTACAACAAAGTGAAAAAAACAGTTCTCATTCAAATATATACATTTTTTCAATACACCTTTTTTTCTGATGTCGCCGAAAACTATGTAATCTACGTTGTTAAGCTTAAAATTTATACAATTTTACTACATATAGTATTTAACGAATGTTAACTAGACCAAACTTATTTTAAAAGTATTGCTGTTAAACATATGTACAAACTTTGTCTTGAAATTCATTGAAATATTTTTTTTTACATTTTATGAAACCGAAAACGAGCGTTGCTATAAGCTTGTAAGTTACGTTATAGCGATTACTAACATAAGTATGTGAATTAATGCTTATTGTTTGCCTTAAAAGGTACACCTTATTGTAAAGACCAATTAAATACCCGGTGTTTTAGATTTGAGGCTTTAGAACTTGCTGAAAAATTGAAAATAGATGGTGGTTGTAATTTACGTTTTGTAAATTACGTTACCTGCTATACAATATGACAATAAAACGCGACGTTAGTACGGAAATTTTGACGTTATTCTACCGCCAGTGGTTCTTTGTTTTCATATTTCGTCTGACGTCATATAAGGAAAGCGTCATTTGACCTTCAAGGTTTTTCAAAATATATGAATGTGGAATACTCAGCTTAAATTCAGGTAAGGAGTTTATATTGTCTTTCGTTGTGATTCAAGATTATATATAAAGTTAAATGCATATTTATCAAACCTTTTGTGATGCATTCATTAGAGGCTATAAGCATTTACAGCATGTATTTTCAATTTAAAAACACTAGAAAAATTGGTAATTTACGTGATCAGTAGTGTCCGAATGTTATGACTACAAATAAGGTACAAAGAAGTTAGCATCCCAAAATTTTATAAAAATAGACATAATTGTTCATGAATTTTGCAAACTTATTCCATTGTGTATCCAGATGTGTAAATATATTGCATATTTGCTCCTTTGAATCCCTGATAACGTAGCTTACTTATGGCTACAGAAAGGCTTATAATTTATAACATTTCTTTTGCTGTGTCTGTTACACAATTGGTAACATTAATTAATTATCAAGGAGTATTAATTAGGAAATTTATTAAAAAGGAAATAAACAATTCAATGACAATCATGTATGCTTTGGACACTAATAACCATCTGTGAATACATTAAATAGCAGAAAGCCTTTGGACACTAATAACCATCTGTGAATACATTAAATAGCAGAAAGCCTTTGGACACTAATAACAATCTGTGAATACATTAAATAGCAGGAAACCTTTGGACACTAATAACAATCTGTTCGTATACTATGGACATATATACCCCGAAGCCCATAAATGACCATGTTTACTTTAAAATAACATTTATCCGTCAGGGGTTAATTACATTATTTGACAATTAACCTCATGTAAATAGTACTCGATAACCAGATGATTATACAACCGGCCTACAGCTATAGACATGTGTATGGACCATTGGACTATATAAGATCCAGCTTTGGACTTGAAGGAGGACAGATTGGTACAAGCTATTGGTACCGGAGATTCCGCCAAGGTCTTCCCCATCGTGGGTAGGCTGGAAATCATGCGCTTAATATCCGAACGTAATCCATAAGGACTGAACATTTATAAAACTATACGATCACGTGCCATTGTGAACTATTGAACATTCGAACAATTGAACTTTAAAAACAGTTTGTGAACATTTCAACATTTGAACTTTAGTATCTTTCTTGACTTTGTAATTACTTAATAAAATATATTTATTCTTAATGACTTCGTCACATAAGTCACATTTTGATGCCGTTTGACCACGATCGACTTGGATTGTCTAAAATAACGCGAAGGAATATAAAAGGTAAGAACTCAGTTACTTTCATTTTTCTTAATGGACAATCAAGATATTTCTATGTCAGTACAACATATAGAAATGGCTTTTCAAGGGATGGCACACATATTCAGTAAAGTTTTTAATGTTAAAGGGAGTCAGGCCGTATTTTTAAAATGCTTAAAATCAGAAGTTTTGTCACGAGTTGTGGTAGGAACAAATTGTTTTTATTAGGTATATTTTAAGGTATTATAGGTCGATTAAAAAACTATGAATATTATACACATTTTTTTTTATTAGAGAACAAGGTTATTTTTTAAGTGTTATTTTTATCGGCTGTTATTTAATAGATAGGATAAATTATATAATATGATTCTTAAAAAAAATTTTTTTTTAAGTTTGAAGAAGCTAGTTTTTCGTTTAGAGTAATATGTAAAAAAAAAACAAGTAAATATGTCTTGATACAATATCATTTTTTGGAGGTATTTTGGGTTTTTGTTTTGATCATATTATGGGTTATTTTTTTTGAAGATACATTCAATTATTCTAGAAAACATATGTTTTACGTAAATTTAGTAGTGCACCGGTGTAAATTAAGGTTGATTTAGAACCTTTGGTAGATGAAGTTAAGGGTACTTTGAGGATACATTGTTTGCGTGTTAGAGCCATTGGGTGATGGTTTCGCAGTTGGGTAGTGTTTACGCACATTTGTTTAGAGAAAACAAATAGTCTATAATTTTAGATTCCAACCCCTTCTTCGGATGATTAACATAAGTGATGTTAAGTTATTAAATGGTGCAAGTTTTTTTTTATGGTGTTAGATTACGCCATATTTACATATTGTTAATAGATTAAGAGAAGTATCTTCATAAAGTAGCACATTAAAGAAAAACATGGATATGTTTGCCCTTAGGGATTTACTAGTATTGTTGTAGTAGACTGATATTTGTAAAGAAAAAATAAGAAATATATGAACTTTAGAACTTAATGACAAAATTTTAGTGAAATAGATAATTGATATAAAAGGAAAACTAGCATTCAAGTAAAATTGAAATTGAAAAGTAAACAATGATGAGGATTATAATCATGAAATAAGAATAAGGAAACAATTATTTAAGGAGTTGAAAAAAAAGAATCTTAACGATGTGTTTTGTTCATAAGTAGTCATAGATTTTTTTTTAATGGTTTTAGTTTTAAGAGGTTAGTTAAGTTTTAAATGTATATACTATTTTTAAACTCAGATCTCAACATAGTCGTATGTAAATGTATAAAAGGGATAGGCAGTAGGTTTGAAATTTTAAAACAAATGAAAAATAGATATATAAAAAAGAAAGGAAATAGTATAAGGAAACTATATACTAATTTTAGAAAAATGTAATACATTACAGAGAACGACATTTTTTTCGCAATAAGGTGTTTTTGTTGTCAAATATGAAATGTAGAGTCAGTAACAAATTGCGCAAGAGGTAGTTAAAATTTTATTAATGGAATCTTAAATGTTGTTAATTTTTTGGTCTATATCTAACGTTAAGATTAATTAATGAAGCAAACAAAATAAAACTGTAAAAGTATTACAATTGGGAACAAAGTAACACATATAATATTTAGTATATATTATTTGTTATAGGTATTATGTAGGTGTAGGGGTTATAGAAAAGGATCACATTATATATATTTTTTTAATTTGTGAATTTTTAAATCTATTTTTTATGTCTTGTGTTAATAAACATATATTTGTTTTTATTATGTAGGATTTTAAAAACTTGTAGAAGTTGTATACGACAGTTTTCCCCTTTTATTTTGTTTTTGTTTTGAATAGACAATTTAATATAAAAAAAAAAGAACGTATTTGTTTTAAATAGATAATTTGATATAAAAAAGAACGTATTGATTTATATACGTAGAAATTGTGAAAACTTAATTTTGCTAGGCTTAGATAACTTTTGAACTTAAGGCGAGCTAACAAACTGTCAATTATCTGATTGATAAATAAAAAAAAAAATAGGAAATTAAGGGGAAGTAAACAAGTTTTAGTTTGTCCAAATTGGGATAAATTTATCAGTGGGGTTTAGGTGCCATCTTCATTGGAATAGCCATATTTTTGTACTGTTAATTAATTAGGAATATATCTTGGTTAGCCAAAAAGAATGTTGTGAGTTCTGGTTCTAATGCCACGAACAATTTGGTAAAAACAAATGGTGTCTTCGAAATTGGAATAGATGTTACTGACAACAGAGAGATGTTTTCCTCCGTGCCATTGGTCAAGGACAAAACTTAACCGAATGTCGATGTTAACAGCCTCTTAAGAAGGACGAACCAAATAGCTAGATGCGTCAAATACTGCGTAATGGAGATGATGATGACGACACTTGTACAAAGATGTGCGCCCTTTCCAGCAGTTGATGAACTTTATACTTTGATGGTGACGGAAATAAAACACGAACTATGTATATCGAAATATTTTCAAATGACCTATGTGTAAATATATTCAGATGTTGGACTTGCCGAATTTTATGAACTATATATGTGGTGATGGTTACAAAAAAAAACTTAACAATGGAACTACTGGATTTACAATAGCATAAATGAAGAAGGATTATCGTATTTTCCGAACTTTCGTTCTTATTGCGAGGGAAGGAATAATGTTACACAATTGGTAACATTAATTAATTATCAAGGAGTATTAATTAGGAAATTTATTAAAAAGGAAATAAACAATTCAATGACAATCATGTATGCTTTGGACACTAATAACCATCTGTGAATACATTAAATAGCAGAAAGCCTTTGGACACTAATAACCATCTGTGAATACATTAAATAGCAGAAAGCCTTTGGACACTAATAACAATCTGTGAATACATTAAATAGCAGGAAACCTTTGGACACTAATAACAATCTGTTCGTATACTATGGACATATATACCCCGAAGCCCATAAATGACCATGTTTACTTTAAAATAACATTTATCCGTCAGGGGTTAATTACATTATTTGACAATTAACCTCATGTAAATAGTACTCGATAACCAGATGATTATACAACCGGCCTACAGCTATAGACATGTGTATGGACCATTGGACTATATAAGATCCAGCTTTGGACTTGAAGGAGGACAGATTGGTACAAGCTATTGGTACCGGAGATTCCGCCAAGGTCTTCCCCATCGTGGGTAGGCTGGAAATCATGCGCTTAATATCCGAACGTAATCCATAAGGACTGAACATTTATAAAACTATACGATCACGTGCCATTGTGAACTATTGAACATTCGAACAATTGAACTTTAAAAACAGTTTGTGAACATTTCAACATTTGAACTTTAGTATCTTTCTTGACTTTGTAATTACTTAATAAAATATATTTATTCTTAATGACTTCGTCACATGTCAAGTCAAACATGTTTTGAAAGCATGTAAACAACAGCAAGGGTGTTTATCGTTATTTTAACGGCTTCATTGCTATTTAATTTCCAAGTATCCTCTCATTTAACGTGTGCAAAATGTTATAACGTAGACTACACAACTTGATAACGTAGATTACGCATTCTTATTAAGAGTATATCAAAGAATTTCTACCATCATTTCAGATAGCTGGCTTTATAATGCTGTAGTTAATTTGTGTTCTGTTGATTTAATCAAATTTTATTTTATTTTCAGAAATGGGAAAATCAAAGGCTGAAATTCAGAAAGCCTATAGAGAGCGAAAAAAACAGAAAGAAGGAGAAGCTTATCTTAAAAAAGAAAGAGAAAGAGTCAAAGGATACTATGTGCCAATAGAAGAAAAGCCACAAAGAAAGGCAAATGAAAGGCGTAAAAAGGTTCGTGAATGGGTTCGACAACATAGGCTAAAGAAAAAGAATCTTACCAAAACAGTAGCTAATAATTTGGAGCAAACCAAAACAGTAGCTAATAACTTGGAGCAATGTTCAGAAATATCATCATCATCAGATGTCACATCTACAGTTAACATTGTGACTGAACAATTGATAGTTAAGTTACCGTCACTGGCTACAAAGAAAAGAACCAGAACTAGAGTAAATCGTGCCAACGCCAAACATAGAAGAACAATAGCAGACCTGACAGACAAAAATGAACTACTCAATAGAAAAATTAGGACCGTATCAAAGCGATATCAGAGATTAATAAACAGGGAAAAGAAAACACAAACTATCATAAGAAATCCTACTACATCATCCTCCTCCAGAAATAGCCCTTCTACATCAACATCAATTGCTCTGACACCTAGAAAAAGAACTATACAAGAAATCAGAGAAGAGGGTCTGACACCACATAAGGTTCCAAAAAAGATCCAGGAAAAACTACTCTTTGCAAATGTTATAACAGAAGAGATAGGGGCTGCTTGGAAATCAAATGGGTTGAAGGGAAAACACGTTTTGAAGAAAATTGTTAACGGAGAAATAATCAAGAAGTACAAGATGAAGAAAATGTTAGGCATCAAATCCGGAATAAGACGTCATCACTTCAAGGCCACAGTGTGTTCCAACAAATTGCTCTCTTTTCCTTTATTGAGGAAGCGTGTAGAATCAAGAGAAATACTTCGTGGAGACGTCGTCACATTCTTAGAAAGAGACGATAATAGCAGAATGATGCCTGGCAAAAACGATAAAAAGAAAACTGAAACCGGTCATATACAAAAAAGAGTTCTTAACGACAGCATGTTATTTTTGCATCTCAAATTCAAAACTGAGTCACCGAAGAAAATTTCACTTGCTACCTTCTGTCGTTTGAGACCAAAGCATATATGCCTGACCAAACATTTAAGTAGAAATAAATGCCTCTGCCAAAAGCACCAAAACATGGCGTTAGCCCTTAAGAACATGAAAACGTCAGGTGCCAACGTAACCATCAATCCCGATGAATTTGTAAGGCAGCTAAAAGACAAGCCACTCCCAGAGATACTCTCAGAAATTCGAAATGAAAATGTCAGGTATGAACAGTGGAAAAAGGTTGAGATGGCAGATGGCAAAAAAAGAACAAAAATTGTTGAGAGAGAGGAAACAAGGGACAGCTTCATTTCAATTGTACATACTCAAGTTCGTGATTTTCAAGAACACGTGTCAAGAGTTCGACTTCAATACCAAGCCTTAAACAATCTGAAAGAAAATTTACCGTGTGAAAATGTAATCGTGCAGATGGACTTTGCCGAAAACTTTTCATGTACTTCAGCCGATGAAGTTCAGAGTGCATATTGGAATTCGAGTGCTGTTACCCTACATCCAGTTGTTGTTTATTTCAAGAACGAACAGAAGGAACTTGAACATAAAAACTATGTCTTCGTTTCCGACGATCTTGGGCACAACATAGGATCTGTTTATACCATCATTCAAAAGCTTTTGTCTGAAATAAAGAATCATGTCAATAATCTGAAGGTTGTTCACTACTGGACAGATAGTCCAAGTTCACAATATCGTAACAAGACGGCCTTCTACATTGTGTCTGATCATAAAAATATATTTGGTGTCAATGCCATTTGGAACTATTTTGAAACCGGGAACGGAAAAGGGCCATGCGATGGCATTGGGGGAACATCAAAACGTACCGCAGACCTCGCCGTCAGACAAGGAAAAATAACAGTACAGGATGCACCTGAGTACTTTGAAAGAGTGCAAAAGCACCACACGAGTGCTAAATACATTTATTACAATTCAACAGAATGCACAGATAGCAGGTTAGAGATTTCAGAGTTCAACAAACACATAATTCCATTGAAGGGAACAATGCAGGTCCACTGTGTGGTTGGTGTATCTAAAGGTATAGTCAAGACGACCGTGACTTCCTGTTACTGTGAGGAATGTTTGATAGGTAATTTCCATGATTACTCAGAGTCAAACATATTGAAAGGAGAGAATGCTGGTCGTGTTGTAGTACCAGAAAAAGAGGCAAATATAAATCAAAATGAGCATGTTGAAACAGCTGAAGTCGAAGCTGACAGGATTGAGATACTCATCGCCGTCGACCAATTTGTTGCGGCAATATATGATAATGCATGGCACGTTGGAAAAATAACAGACATCGATGAAACTGATAAAGAATGTCAAGTTAATTTTTTGCGGCCAAGTCAAGGAAGGAATACTGGAAATCCTTTGTATAAATGGCCAAATCCAGAAGACAAAATATGGTTACAGGTCACAGACATATTGTGTAACATTAGAGAGCCCAATAAAGTTGGACGGAGTGGTCGAAGCTTTGAAATTGATCCTCAGGACTATAGAAATGCCTGTAGTTTGTTACAGTTAAGATCTAATACTTAAACAGATGCTTAAAAACTGAAAATCAAGAAAGAACGTTCTTTTTTTATAAAGTGTAATTTACGTTATATTTGTAAAACATTTACAGTTTAATGATAAAACACCCAAAATGTTGTTACAATATTTCTTTTTTCATACATTTTGAAAGAATTCAGGAAGAAGGATGAAACAATCCTGATTATGAGAGAATTTTTCTTTGTAAGATACGTTACAGTTTTGTGTAATTTACGTTATTGTTTCATTGTTGGCAATCCAAGTTTGTTATGAAAACATTTTAAAAAGATGTGTAGTAATTATTTTTTCATCAGATGAGAGGCAATACACAACATGTAGAGTGTTTGCATACACTGAGCATGTTTTTTAATACTGAAAATGTAAGCTGTCATATTATTGTCATGTTTTATACCAAATTTTTATCAGTTTATATTTCGATCCAATGTTTTTTTTTAATAGGAATTTTGAGGAGAGACTTTTACAGTTATTTGACTGTATTATTATCAGTTTATTTAGCCATTGAAAACTATTCAAATTTACAAAATATGTTTGAACTATTCATTTGAATCTATGCATAAGTACCTGAAACGTAGATTACAGCATACTCTATACCCATATTTTGGCATTGTATTTTCTTTTTTATTTCTATTGGTTGAGATCTGCCGTTTTGCATTTTGATTTGTTGTATGCTTATGTTTGAAATAAAATATAAATATTGATGTTTGTTACAACTTTTTGAATTAGAAATTATTTTCCAACCGTGGACACTTATTCTGAGAATAGGTGTGTAACGATTTTTTTACTTTTATTTTTGATTTAGTTGTCCACACAGGTACATGTGAAGTATACTTGAAGAGTAAAGTTAAATTCTCTCCCAGTATCTTTTTTCAGATTCTTGTAAAGAAAAGCGGTTTATTTTTTGCATTCTAATAGATATAGGAAGACTGATGTGGTGTGAGCGCCAATGAGACAACGTTCTCTCCATCCAAATAACAATTTATAAAAGTAAACCATTATAGGTCAATGTACGGCCTCCAACACGGAGCCTTGGCTCACACCGAACAAAAGGCTATAAAGGACCCCAAAATTACTAGTGTAAAACCATTCAAACGGGAAAACCAACGGTCTAATCTATATACAAAAATGAGAAACGAGAAACACGTATAAATTACATAAACAAACGACAACTATTGTACATCAGATTCCTGACTTAGGACAGGTGCAAACATTAATGTTCTCAAGTACGAACATACATGTAAAATATTACAATAAATCTTCTATAACTCCAAATACACAAAATGATTGTGTTTCTTCGCAAGCGCTTGCCTATACTGGGCGCTCCTTAAAAAAAACAGACATAAAGGCACTTTTCGTATTTTTTTTACGGAATTAGATCGAATCCGATTCTTCGTTTTTAATTCAGTGACGAAAGAGGTCACAATATAGGGCGTTCTTAATCACGAAAACACTTTTGTTAAAATCACAAAAATGTAAGTTCCTTCTATTATACTTTTATTAAAGCAAGTAGACTCAGTGAGCGGAGTGGTACCAATCTTTGTCTTGAATTTAAGAGCAGAATATGGAAACTTTTTACATTTTCCATTAACATTTTTATGATGTTAAACCGACTGTGTGATACATCCGGGCGCAAGTCCTGTTATGATCGTTAGCTGTCTAAGAGCCCTGTAGAATCACTGATTTCACAGATCACTCTCTCACTTGAGCTCTGTCACTAACTGTAGTATACACAATATGTCTCTGGTCAATATCACAACAGCTCAAAATATTGGCCACTAAATACACCTATACAAATTATAAATAGAGGTCCATCAAGGGGTAATGACAAGGATTCACTCATAATTCAGTTTTATCAACATATATCACACTAAACAGGACATGAATATAATCAGAGACATATACAATACTGATACAATTTATAATACTGGTGTAATACAGTCATAACAAACAACCACAAGATCAAGGACTTGATTGCTGGTATGTTGCTAAAGTTCTACCCAAGGGAAATCCTGGATGCATACTCTTGATTAATTGATTGCTTAGTTTTAGGGGACACTAGTGGACAGGCTTTTAAAATGGATCTTTCTGTGTTGTTATCAGCAAAGCAAGTACATATATTAAAGTATTATACATGTACAGTATAGAGAGAGCTGCAAGGCTGCTCTCCAACACTGTCAATAGGTGTCTCTCTCTCCGGTTGAGCAAGGATTTGTATTATACTATACAAATCCTTGCGTTGAGTAAAAACCAGAATTGGTGTCTTCACCGTATAGATACAGATACAGAAAGATAAATAAATAAATATGGGCCATTTAAAAGGTTAGTTAGATGGAACAAACACCAGGGGGCAGTTCTTCATAGTTTTAAGAATATAATCCAGCAACATTAAGCAGTTAGTAATTATGAAAAAG
Source organism: Mytilus galloprovincialis (assembly GCA_037788925.1). Lineage (NCBI taxonomy): Eukaryota > Metazoa > Mollusca > Bivalvia > Mytilida > Mytilidae > Mytilus > Mytilus galloprovincialis. Next base: position 15,932,494 of record CM075334.1, on the reverse strand, counting down.
TGTAAATTGAACAAATGTGTTTTATGTCATACTTGTTTTAACAATAGACGACATTGACAAGTGTCTAAACTGATGTATATCTCAGTGATACTGGCCCCTCCTTTAGTGGTTAAAAATTTGTAAATTATATTAATAAGGAATGACTGGAGCAGGCACCCTTATGGTATGAAAATTGCTGGCTCTTAAAGATTGTACCATGAAAATCACTTCAGGATTAGGAATTTATTTAATTTATTTATTAATTTATTCAGAGCTCCAGATAAGAATTCACAAATTGGGGTTTTTACCCACCATTTTCTTATGTAATTGGGTGATAAAGTTTTTGAATTGCATTATCAATTTTAATTCACCCCCTCAAGCAAATATCAAATTGGGTTTTTCACCACCAAGCTCCTTAATGTATATGCCGGGCAGTTTTGTATTTTCTCACAACTTATATATATGATAAAAATAGAATTACACGAAGACTATAAACTGATAAGGGTTAATAACGCAAACGATAGAGAATAAAAGCGTTGAAAACTCATGGTTTTGGCATATAATTGGGTTTTCCTTTAAATTAATTGGGTTATTGAACCATGCAATGGGCAATTGCATTCAGGGGTTTCATTATCTTTCATGTTGACTGGTACTTTCCACGTTTCTAGGTGGTACTTTTCAATTTATTCCATGAATATCTTATATAAAAATTCCTACATTTAGGCGGTACTTTTCAATAGCATAGGGGGGTAAAAGTACCGGGTACCGCCTTCTAATGAATGGCCTGTGCATTGGGTTTTTAATTATTTGTATTGCGTGATCACGCAAATACACAGCTTATCTGGAGCTCTGATTTATTTATGAAATGCACATTTATACTTTATAAAAAAGATTTTCTAATGTCAAAACACAGATACATGTAAAACAATACAGTTGAGTAGTTACTACATTGTATAGAAACCATTACTTATCAATCTGCTGATACAAACATCATGCCATCTACCACTGTAGTGTAATATTGGCCACTTTAGTTCCAAGTAGATCCCACATAAACAATGCAGTATATTTTGAAAAATGTCTTAGGTAAAATATTTGAATAAAAAAAGGAAATAAAAATAAAACAACATTCAAGCTGTCATAGCTAGCAAATGGAAATATGTATACACAATATGAATGAATTCACAGCAACAGTATAATTATACCCATGATCAGTAGGTCTATAAAACAATGATTAAGAAAAAAAGGAAAGTGCCTAGAGACAATGACCAAGATTTAGAAATTATTTCATCAGTATCTGTGTCATGAATTTCTTCAGGAGCAAACAACTCTAGATGGATATAATATTAAAAACAGAGACAGAGACTGTTGCATAATGTTCAATCAGATTTGATTCATAAATCAAAATAACTCTATAAGAGACCTAATTGGCAGCCATGGCCACTTTTGAAAGGACTTAAAATGACCCCCTTTCCTCTCCCCCAAAACATCCAATTTCATTTTACACTCTTACACTTGACGAAGTTAAAAGCCTTTAACACTCTAGTGAAATAATAAATATATTGAATATATTAAGCATTAGTAAGGTCCTGTTTAGTTTGAATAGCATTTTGGCAGTGTGCTCCTGGCTCAGCTAGTAATGCTGATGGGAAAAAAACCTGTGACAAACTTTTCTTTTTAGCAAAGAAATATATATAGGTACGGATTGCATGTACCCAGCTAAATCAGACAGGTCTTTCAGGCCCATTCAATCAACAAAGAAAAATAAATTCATATTAAAGCAAGAAATCTTAGTGTCATCTCAACCCTTCAACATTATTAAAATAAAGGCAGGCAGTGATGACTCGAAAGCTTTTTTTACTTTATTTAAGTAAACAAAAACAATATTTAAACGCATTTTCGTACACAGTTTGTCTGGAAACGTTTTTTTGAATGAAAACACTAGGCCTTACATTTTCGTACACAGTTTGTCTGGAAACGTTTTTTTGAATGAAAACACTAGGCCTTACATTTTTGTACTCAGACTAACATTTCGACCAATTCATGTACCTGATTTTTGGTTTCGAGCTCACATTTTGTACTCCAAGTACTGAGTATAAAGTGTTATTACAGAAACCTTAAAATCAGACGGGTAAAGTCCATAAAATCGTATGTGACTGGAGCAACGATGGCTTTCGTGGATTTCCTGTTGGAAATCAAGATATTTTAATCAACTCATAAAAACTATTGTTTTTTAGTGAAAGTCTTAATTTTCGCTCATTTTTCCCCTAATCTTTTCCATGACCTTTCTTGTTTCACTTTCCTTTATTGAAAAATTCGTCTAGCAAAGGCCTTAACTACTTTCCACTGGGTTTTAAATTAAGAAAAAAAAAATAAACAAATCGTTGCTATTCCAGGATTACGATCCGTTCTATCCTAGCTCTCTATAGGGGAAATAATTTGTAAAGTCAAGCGCTGTTGACGTAAAATCGAGGGCTTAAGATGTATAAAGTCTGCTGGGATATCAAGTCCGGTGCTTTCAGTTTATTTTCTGCCAATCATTTCAGAGCAATTTTGGACTCTGGGTGATATATTTGTCTCGTTAAGCAATCTCCCTTTTTAAAAATTTACCTCCAGAATAAATATATTCTTACAGTTGCAAAAGTGTCGGAAAACAGTTGTAAATTGGCTACAAATTTAGATTTGGCATGGCTTTTCAAAACTTTAAATTTTCGAAAAACTAAGGATTTTCTAGTCCCATGAATAGATTACCTTAGCCGTATTTGGCACAACTTTTTGGAATTTTGGATCCTCTATGCTCTTCAACTTTGTATTGTTTGGCTTTATAACTATTTTGATATGAGCGTCACTGATGAGTCTTATGTAGACGAAACGCGCGTCTGGCGTACTAAATTATAATCCTGGTACTTTTGATAACTATTTACACCACTGGGTCGATGCCACTGCTGGTGGACGTTTCGTCCCCGAGGGTATCACCAGCCCAGTAGTCAGCACTTCGGTGTTGACATGAATATCAATAATGTGATCATTTTTATAAATTTCCTGATACAAAACTTTAAATTTTGGAAAAACTAAGGATTTTCTTGTCCCCGGAATAGATTACCTTAGCCGTATTTGGCACACCATTTTGGAATTTTGGATCCTCTATACTCTTCAACTTTGTATTGTTTGGCTTTATAACTATTTTGATATGAGCGTCACTGATGAGTCTTATGTAGACGAAACGCGCGTCTGGCGTACTAAATTATAATCCTGGTACTTTTGATAACTATTTACACCACTGGGTCGATGCCACTGCTGGTGGACGTTTCGTCCCCGAGGGTATCACCAGCCCAGTAGTCAGCACTTCGGTGTTGACATGAATATCAATAATGTGATCATTTTTATAAATTTCCTGATACAAAACTTTAAATTTTGGAAAAAACTAAGGATTTTCTTGTCCCCGGAATAGATTACCTTAGCCGTATTTGGCACACCATTTTGGAATTTTGGATCCTCTATACTCTTCAACTTTGTATTGTTTGGCTTTATAACTATTTTGATATGAGCGTCACTGATGAGTCTTATGTAGACGAAACGCGCGTCTGGCGTACTAAATTATAATCCTGGTACTTTTGATAACTATTTTCTTTATTTAATGAAACGACTTTAAACTGCATTTCTTTGTAAGAACAGGTATAACAGAATTTAAACTTTGTATTTTCCAGGGCTTTTGAATTAGAGACCACCAAGTAATGGAACGTATCAAAAGTTTATTGATCAATGAAAAAACACAGATGTTGGGCTTTCAGGATGGTTCAACTTCCAAAGATCATGCGCAATATTGTTCTAATACTCACGGCAACGTCAGTCTGCATACTGCTCTCTATCCTTTACGCAAACAACAAGCCCTTTTCGAAAGTTTACCATTTATTTAATTCTAAAAACGATGTTTTTAAACTTGCAAAGCAATTAAATAGTGAACGCTTGTTCAAGGCCCATCAATATTTAGATGGATTAAATAAAACTCAGCAGCCAAACTACGACAGCCGACCGGAACTTGCAATTGTCATAGTAACCGTCAAAAGAAAAGCGTATGATGCAAGTAGCCTTGGATACGTATTACAGTCCATATCAGCCACACATAAACTTTTTGTAAATGATCTTGTCTTCCCGAAGAAAACCATGATGATATGCAATGTAGACTTACATCCTGAAAACTATACAGAAATTGTCAACCTTAAACCGTTTATTCCGGTAGTGGAGCGATATGGAGCATCCTCTTTACCAATAACCATTAATAGTAGCAGGATTAGTATGTATGCAAAAAGAAGATATAATAGTAAATATGATAAAGAGACTGTAGACTATATGTACTGTTTAGAATCGGCTTATTCACTTGGTGCTAGTTATGTACTGTTAATAGAAGACGATGCTCTTCCTCGGGAAGATACATTAAAAGTGCTCAAAAACAAAATACTATATATAAAGAGTAAAAATAAGGGACGTTACTCTTTCATTAAGTTGTACTATCCACAAAGATGGCAAGGATATGCGTATGAATCTAGCCGGATACTAGAGATTATAAGTGTAGGGTGTGTTGGGGCGGGATTGGCAGTCGCTATCCAATTTATTACATGTAGAACGAAGTCATACTTTTTACAAGTGATGTATTTTTCGTGTGGTGCTTGGCTGTTTGTTACAGCTGCTCTTATTATTGGAAGACAAAACGTGTTTGAATTTTATAGAATTTCTAAATATTTATATTCTTTGAGGAATTCACCTGGGTGCTGTACGCAAGCGATGTTGTATACAAGGCAATTCATTCCGGCATTAATTGATTTTTTATCAGTGAAACACAAGGCATTACATACGGACTTGGCCATATATAACTTTACAAATGTGACTGGTATCCCAGCGTACCAGATCGAACCTAACTTGTTCTACCATGTTGGAATGTATACCTCTTTGTCATCATCCGATAAACACAAAAACGCAGAAGAATTTATATTCGATCCATGATTTATATGCAATTATATATATTTATTTGTTATTTTTTAAGAATAAAATTGTTTTTACTCTATTATTAATTTAAATAGTATCTATTGAGTGAAGGGTTTCTGTTCTAGTCCTAAGTTAACCGCCTCTAAGGTCTCGTAGTATCGGGCTCCCATCAAGTGTGGTAGGAAGTTTGTTCGTTCAAAGACTGGGACAAGCTTCAGATTTTGAAATTGTTATTTGATGTTTCTTCCTCAAGCACACTGCTTTTGTATAGTAGTCAGTACTTTCAAGACTTGTGATCAGAGTCAAATTCAGAATGATATTTTCGGCTGGGATATCTTACCTTCCTGCAGATTCTTGCTATTTTAGCAAAAAAAAAAAAAAAAAAAAATATCGATTCCCACGAAACCCTTGCTAAAGTGGGTTGTCTGTTTGGGTTGTTGATATGTACACGCCCGGTCTGTAGGGGGACAATTACTTAGATGGCTCTTGTATCTAGTGAGTGAGATGGAGATAGTTTTACGCTCGCTACAGGTAAACGAACTGTAACAACAACTCGCTGAATGTCCGTACGGTTGATTGCCTGTTGCATGCAAAATGTATGTCCCATCCAACATACCCTTATGATATAGTGTCAGCAAACATTCTTGCCCGTCATCCGCCCTTCCTATATGCAGAACCTCTGAATATATTAAAACTAATTTGATCACGTTCTGAGGTCAGATGCTAAAGTGCATATCAGTTATTCAAAGTTCAAATTAACAACTTTTTTTGGCGTGGAAAAAACAGTAATTGTTTAATTTTTATATTTTTAGAAAATTTCATGTTTTAAATGACAATTTAAATGAGTTTTTTTCTTAAACCAAGTAGGCTATATGAGATATAACCTCCTTGCCAAAACTATTTGTACATCAACCATTTTTGTCATAATTTTACATGAAAATATTACTTTCTTCGAGTGAATATATACGCTATTTTATTCAAAATCTGATTAACATATTATAGAAAAACCTTGAGATATTACAAAGTTTATGTTACAGTGAAATATGCGTCTCTGTCACGGTATTTCTTATGTAACAAACTAAGTAACAACATAATTATATCCATCTGAATGACACTTATTTTGGAAATGACTGACACTATCACCATCGTTTAATTATATATTTAAGACGCGGACGTGATAGAAAGCACCCATTAGGTCATGAACAAAGTTTAATTACACAGGCAAAATTTGCTCACGTGAATTTCACATGAATCTCACATGAAATTCACGTGAAAAATTTCACGTTAGATTCACCTCAAACGAGCTTATACATGAAACTCGCGTGAAAATTTTCATGTGAATTTCACGTGAATTGAGATGCACATGATTCTCACGTGAAAAATTTCACATGAATTTCACGTGAACTTTAAAAAAAAAAAATTGGTATTATTTTATGATTTTACTTGAATTTTAAAATTTAGATGTTGTTTGAATAACTTTATTTTAAAAATTCATGTGAATTTCACGTGAACAAATTTTATGTAATTTTCATGTGAATTTCACGTGAATTTAACATGAGATTTATGTGAAACTCACACAAACTGATTTCACATGAGTTTCACGTATAAGCTCGTTTGAGGTGAAATTCACGTGAATTTCACGTGAGATTCACATGAATTTAAATTCACGTGAAATTGATGTGAATAAAATTTGCCTGTGTACATTCTCTCTTTGTGATAATGAGTTTCCATGTACATTTTAAATGTGAAAACAAGCACATAGTACTACAAAGGTTATGAGGATGACAAAATATCCAATCAGGAACTTGGTCTTCACTAAAAGAAAAGGACAAACAAGGTTGCTGTAAATACTTTATAATTAAGCCCCAAAATCGTATCAGTTATTGGTACAACTTCCTTCAAATATAAATTAATAAATACCTTCTGTTAATATCATTAGACAGTGAACTACTTTATAACCCCTTTAGGTCTTACCAGAGACATTTAATTATCTCTGCTTAAACTAACTGCCTATACCATCTTTATCTTATCTTTATCTTTATACCACTGAATTTTCAAGTCTAAAAGTAGTCTCGTAAATTTCCCTATCCACAGTTCAGACATTTGTCTTATTTTTTTACCAAAGGAAACACATTTTATTTTATTTTTGCCTCTTCCCATGCACCCAAAACTTGATAGGTCGTCCGTAATTATATGGTTAGGAGGAAGCACACCACGAAACGATTGCAGTCAATTTCTTAATAAATTTATTGAAAATTTCGGATTAGATCATAGCAGCGATCTAAATAAAGATTAGTTTATAAGAAATCCTATAGAAAACATAAAATACTTTGGCTATAAACTTCAACCTTTTTAAATTTTTAATTTCTTGTCTTGAGTTTGTTAGTTTTAATCTCGTTTAAATGAATGATGATCATGCAATCATTAAATAACAATTATATTTTTCAATTTACTTTTGAAAGATGATATATATGTAGTAAGTATATATATTTCTGTATTGATAAGGTAAGTATGTACACCTGTAAGGCCGATCTGTCTAATAAATAATGTGTGTTAACCAACCGTAAATATTATGTATTGATCGTTCACGTGTGTTATTTTCTGCAAAAATCCTTATCATAATCGTATATGCATTGTGTATTACCCAACACATGTTGCATCGCCTTGGTTGTTTATTTTGAAAAGATGGCTTCAGAACCTATGAGCGCCGAATATGCTAAATCAGCGAAGTCTGCATGTAAAGGCTGTATGAAGAATATAGCGAAAGGAGAACTCCGTATAGGATTCGTCGGCAAGGCTAATTTCGGCACAACTGCGTGGTACCATTATGATTGTATTTGGAAGAACTACGAAAATCTCAAATCAATCGACAGCTCTAAAACAACAAAAAGCATCGTTCTGGGATATTCAGATTTGAAGGAAGATGAGAAAACGAAACTAGATGCGGACTTGCCTAAATATTGCAAAGAAGCCGCCGAAAAGGCAGTCGCTGCAGCCAAAGAAAGACCATTACCCATGGCTACAGAATATGCTAAGTCTGCCAAATCTTCTTGCAAAGGTTGTTCAAAAGGTATCGACAAAGGGGCACTCCGTGTTGGATTCACAGGAAAGGCTAACTTCGGTGCCACAGCGTGGTATCATTATGACTGTATTTGGAAGGACAATGAAAATTTAAAGTCAATTGATGGCTCAAAAGCGGCGGAGAAGATAATTAAAGGATATTCCGATCTGCAGGATAAAGATCAAGATAAACTTGAAGCTGACTTGTTGAAGCATTGTAGTAAACCACCAGCAGAGAAAAGAAAATCGGACGCTTCTAAAGGTAAATTAACATACAGTTTATATATATGTAGCAAAAAAAGAGCGACTTTGAGATGGACTAACTTATATTTCCAACAAGTTTTCAAAAAAGAATAAAAAAAAAAAAAGGGGGGGGGGGGTCTTCAGGCTCCCTCAATGTCCCATATACAATATAGTAGTAGAGCTTACATCCTTCGCCACCAATTCGAAATCATCTATAATATATATATATATTATAACATGAAAATGTATGTAGTTCGTGTACTCTAAGAACTATATAGCAAGTATAGACAATTAAAAACAATATGATGGATGAAGCACAGAGTCATTTGCATGCCCTGTAAATAGAAAATAAGAAAAACTTGTAATTAAGCCGATGACATCTTTCATGTCTTTATTAATAAGTTATATTGTGCCCGTTTTATTACAATGTAGTTTTAGTAATGACGAAGTTGCTTTCAAACAACAAAGTCATAATATAACTACATCCATTACTATGATAACATTGTCACGAAATTTCTGAATAAAACCAGTGGCAGGTTTTGTATGCCCCTTTCATTGGCATTATGTTTTCTGGTCTGGTCGTCCGTCTGTTCCGCTTCAGGTAAAAGTTTTTGGTCAAGGTAGTTTTTGATGAAGATGAAGTGCAATCCACTTGAACACATGATCCCTATGATGTGATCTTTCTAATTTTAATGCCAAATTAGAGTTTTGATCCCAATTTCACAGTCCACTGAACATAGAAAATGATAGTGCGATCGGGACATCCGTGTACTATTGACATATATGTATTTTGTTTGTTCCCTGTCAACTTCAATTATCATTTTGACCAGCCAACTAGCCAACCAGTCAACCAGCCATAAAACGCACTAAGACATAAAATGCACCATAGACTGGTCATGTCAGACAGACATATCTGGGTTTGGGGAGGGGTTAACACGAATAATTCAGTCGTTATATTCCGCTGATCTACGAAGGCTGCATTAACGTGTGGGAGAAAATCGGGCACGGAAAGGGCTTGAATTATTCGAGTTAGGGAGGGGGTCTTATTTCTTTTTTTATGCCATTTTCTCCATTTTTTTTTACACATTATTTTCTATTCTATTAATTATTTTTTACTACCCATTATTCTCTTTTCTTTATTTTGGGGTCCTTTTTTCACTTTTGTCAATAATAGTGTCAAGCAAATTATACCATTTGTCGTGATATATAGTGCAGTTTTTTTTAAGGAACACAGGTCTTGTGCGCTAAATTTGGTCTAATACATTTACATTCAGTAAGGTTTCATTTCTTTTTTTTAGATGGTCCAACAGCTGCCAAAAAGTCTAAATAGGTCACCACGTGTACAGATGGAGGACATATGAATATAATCATCGAGAATCCATGGACACAGATTCGTGAGAACTTCATGTGTATTGGACGTTAATATATACGCATGCGTTCGTCTACATTATATGTGCTTTAAGCTTTCTTATAATCCTGCTGGAATCAAGCGGAATAGTTAGTGAGGGTGCTAGGTTTTTATGTACTTTTCCTAATAAGGAATGTGACTGTCGTGACTGTCGTGGTAACAGTTTGAGTGTGATTAACAAAGATGACTGAAAGTTTGTTTTGCTTTGAACTTTGTAACATAGTTTATACGCCTAGTCATTTTATTCATTTAAAAATAAAGCTGTCAGGAGTTTTAAGTTTAGTTTTAAACATATTTAATTAAAGTGGATTGGGAAACAAATTTTGCAATTTATATTAATCCCTTTCCACTTTGCAGGTGCGAGTGCTGCCTTTTAGCGGCATTAGCCTGCTCTTTTTCGAAATCTACAAGGGTGTCTTTAACGTGGAAGAGATATGGCTCTCTCTTAACACGGGTCATCCATTTATCGTCCCCTTCCGACGGACTATCATCGTTTCCTCAAGACCATACTCGCAAATGGTGTCAAGGGAGCGCCGAAAATTCAGTCCCTAAAATGTTCATCCCAGACGGGAATCGAACCAGGAACATTTGTGTTAGTAGTCCGATGCACTAACCACTACATCACGGCGACAGCTGTCAGGAAAGTCAGTCATTATTTAAAAGTAAGATAACAAAAATACTGATCTTTAAGGAAATATCAAAAAGGAATATCCGTAATCAAAGGGCAAAATCAAAAGTGAAAACACATCAAACGAAATGATAACAACTGTCATATTCCTGACTTGGTAAAGGCATTTTCTTATGTAGAAATTTGTGAATTAAACCTGGTTTTTGTCGAGCCTGCAACTTTTGTTGCAGAAAGCTCGACATAGGGATAGTGATCCGGCGGCGGCGGTGTTAGCTCACTTCTTAAAAGCTATATATTTTAGAAGGTGGAAGACCTGAATGCTTCATATTTTGTATATAGATGCCTCATGTTACGAAGTTTCCGTCAGTCACATGTCCAATGTCCTTGACCTCATTTTCATGGTTCAGTGACCACTTGAAAAAAAAGTTCAAAATTTTTGTAATGTTGAATTCTCTCTTATTATAAGTAATAGGATAACTATATTTGGTATGTGCGTACCTTGCAAGGTCCTCATGCCCGTCAGACAGTTTTCACTTGACCTCGACCTCATTTCATGGATCAGTGAACAAGGTTAAGTTTTGGTGGTCAAGTCCATATCTCAGATACTATAAGCAATAGGGCTAGTATATTTGGTGTATGGAAGGACTGGAAGGTGTACATGTCCAACTGGCAGGTATCATCTGACCTTGACCTCATTTTCATGGTTCAGTGGTTATAGTTAAGTTTTCGTGTTTTGGTCTGTTTTTCTCATACTTTATGCAATAGGTCTACTATATTTGTTGTATGGAATGATTGTAAGGTGTACATGTCTAGCGGGCAGATGTCATGTGACCTTGACCTCATTTTCATGGTTCAGTGGTCAAAGTTAAGTTTTTAAGTTTTGATCTTTTTATCTAATATTATATGCCAAAGGTCAACTATATTTGGTGTATGGAAATATATTATGATCTATATGTCAGTCCCACAGGTTTTATTTGACCATGACCTCAATTGTACGGTTCATTGGACAGTGTTAAGTTTTTGTGTTTTGGTCTATTTTTCTTAAACTATAAGTAATAGGTCAACTATATTTGTTGTATGGAAGCATTGTTAGCTGTACATGTCTGCCTGGCATGGTTCATCTGACCTTGACCTCATTTTCATGGTTCATTGGTCTTTGTTTAACTATCTTGTTTAATGTTAAGTTTATGTGACAGTTGTAATAACGCTTTATACTTAGGACTATCAACATAATATCAATGATTAGTAAAGAAGGCGAGACATTTCAGTGTGTGCACTCTTGTTTTAGATAGGTAGACCTCTTACTTATATGACAGTCGCATAAAAATCCAGTATATTGACAACGATGTGTGAACAAAACAAACAGACATACTATAGGTAAAAATGTCAAAAATAGGGGTACAGCAAGTGCATGTCGGAAATTATTGCCATGTTTAAATCAGAATTCAAATGAGATATTGAGGTAATGTTATTGTCGAGCCTGCAACTTTTGTTGCAGAAAGCTCGACATATGGATAGTGATCCGGTGGCGGCGGCGGCGTTAGCTCACTTCTTAAAAGCTTTATATTTTAGAAGGTGGAAGACCTGGATGCTTCATACTTTGTATATAGATGCTTCATGTTACGAAGTTTCCGTCAGTCACATGTCCAATGTCCTTGACCTCATTTTCATGGTTCAGTGACCACTTGGAAAAAAAGTTCAAATTTTTTGTAATGTTGAATTCTCTCTTATTATAAGTAATAGGATAACTATATTTGATATGTGCGTACCTTGCAAGGTCCTTACGTCTGTCAGACAGTTTTCACTTGACCTCGACCTCATTTCATGGATCAGTGAACAAGGTTAAGTTTTGGTGGTCAAGTCCATATCTCAGATACTATAAGCAATAGGGCTAGTATATTCGGTGTATGGAAGGACTGTAAGGTGTACATGTCCAACTGGCAGGTGTCATCTGACCTTGACCTCATTTTCATGGTTCAGTGGTTATAGTTAAATTTTTGTGTTTTGGTCTGTTTTTCTCATACTATATGCAATAGGTCTACTATATTTGTTGTATGGAATGATTGTTAGGTGTACATGTCTAGCGGGCAGATGTCATGTGACCTTGACCTCATTTTCATGGTTCAGTGGTCAAAGTTAAGTTTTTGAGTTTTGTTTATGTGACAGTTGTAATAAAGCTTAGCTTTATACTTAGGACTATCAACATAATATCAATGATTAGTATAGAAGGCGAGACATTTCAGCGTGTGCACTCTTGTTGTTATAGGGGGAGCAGCATAACGACACAATACAAAAAGACGTTTAGAGGACAACTGCCGTCTTCAACAATTGGTATAGTTTCTATACGATATTTCAAACTCTAAATTGTCCAGAGTCTTAAACGTTTGATAAATGAAACCGTTACTATCGAGATCAGTTTTATTTAAACTTGTCATAAAAGAGTATTTGTTATCAATGATAATTAGTTCTTTCTGTGTCGGATTCGACAATGGAGAGCCTCTTCGCTATCCAAGGGTAGCTATATCCTCACCCCTATTAGACCCTTGGTTAGCGAAAAAGGGGGAGGTGTGCATGGAAGCTTCTGAAGGTAAGAAATTTAAGTAAAGATTTAAGAAAATGAAGCTCGCCATATTTAAAGCATATTTGCGTTTTAGTAGTAAAAAGGCATCTCATTCTCTTTAAGTATAAGCATCTGCGATAAATGTTTAAGATAGTAAGTTTATTTTCACATGTAAAACAATATATTCGATATACACTCGTGTGTGTTTAAAGTAATACACATAATGTTATGTTAATATATTCGTTATAAACGAAACTTCCGCGATCTAATAAATTAAATTAGAGCATTGAATCTAAAGAAGTAGAATTCAGTTTGTGTTGCCTTGCAGACCGATTGTGATGGCTAAACGCTAAGGTGATTCATTGAGGCGGAATTTCCGGATCATATTTGTGAACAATTATATAACAACTGATAGTAATTCTTGTGTGGGTGGAGTCTTTCTGTTCCGCTAAATTAGACAGAAGATCGTAATACTGTGACGAACTTTCAACGCCAGTAACGCGGACAAAATAAGTAGTTATTTATTTTCCATAAAAAATGATGAATTCAAGTAGTGCATTTCTGATGAAATACAATAGAAAGGATAAATAAAGTAGGATATTTTAAATAAAATAACAACTTTAGCGATTAAAAAAAAAGTATCGTTTTCTAACATAACTGTCTAAGGTCTTCGACCATGAACGTCAGTCATAAATACAACTCGACTTTAGCAACATCTAATATGCCATGCATGAGGGCCTGACTGGTTTAGTTTCTGTATTTCTTATATTGGCCCACATTCTCTTGTTTACAATCTAATTAGAATATAGAACTCTGATTTAATTACACTTTATAACGACATCAGAGTTCTAAAATTTGTTTGTATTTTTAATTATTTGACATGTTGATCTCTCTTTTCTCTTTTTGTTTTGCCAATTTTTTTCTCCTCTTTATTTTTTTTCCATTTTCATTTGTTTTTTAAAAAAGAAGATGTGGTATGATTGCCAATGAGACAACTATCCACAAAAGACCAAAATGACACAGACATTAACAACTATAGGTCACCGTACGGACTTCAACAATGAACAAAGCCCATACTGCATAGTCAGCTATAAAGGCCCCGATAAGACAATGTAAAACAATTCAAACGAGAAAACTAACGGCCTTATAGCCTATTGTTCATTTTGTAAACCCTATCCAGACCACCAAACACGCTCATAAACATTCAATATTTGCACAAGTGTTACTGTGTAATATATTCTAGGATACAACATGAACTAAATTTCTACAAAAAATAGGTAGAATCAAACGTATATTAATATACACAGCTAACTTCTCATGAAAAAAAGGTGTTAACTTCTAGTAAATTGTCAAAAAGACGTATTGGAAAAGAGTCGTTTCTGTTTCATCTGTATACATAAGTAGATTTTAAGGTCTTCGTTACTTTGTTATAAGTGTTTTAAGATGCTTGATTTCTTGATTGACAACATATTTGTTACGTTTTGAAGACGTGTTTTTCAACAGACAGTCGGAATTCCAATGGGAACCAATTTTGCCCCTCTTTTTGTCTACTTGTTTCTTTATTATTATGAGGCTGACTTCACACAGGAACTTCTTAGGAAGAAAGATAAGAAGTTAGCAATGTCCTTTAACTTTAAGTTCCGCTATATAGCTGATGTTCTCTCACTAAATAATACAAAATTTGGTGACTATGTTTAACGATTCTATCCCATCGAACTAGAGATAAAGGATACTACAGATATAGTTAAGTCTGCCTCATATCTTGACTTAAATCTAGAAATTAACAATGAGGGTCGGTTGGAAACAAAACTTTACGACAATAGAGATAATTTCAGCCTCCCAATTGTGAACTTTCCATTTCAATGTAGCAACATCCCAGCAGCGCCTGCATACGGAGTATATATCTCCCAATTGATACGATATTTCCGGGCTTGTATTTCTTATCAGTATTTCCTTGATAGAGGATTGCTGATCACAAGGAAGCTATCAAACAAAGAGTTCCAAATGGTGAAGTTGAAATCTTCCCTTCGTAAATTTTACGGACGCCATCACGAGTTGGTTTAACTTGGCGAATGTGATATACCGAATTAGAATATTTACCAGATTTGTAATAACATAAGCAACACGACGGATGCCACATGTAGAGCAGGATCTGCTTACCCTACCGGAGTATCTAAGATCATCCCCATTATTTTGGTGGGGTTCGTATTGCTTAGTCTTACGCAAATTGGGCCTTGCAGTATCACAACGCTACATGCTTATTTTCTGTCGATCTCTTTTTCTTTACTTATATATGTAATTTTTGTTCATCGTATATTTTCGTTCGACGATATTCATAATTTAGCGTATGCAAGAAAAAGGCTTGAAAATGTAACAAAAATCACATGCATTGGATTCTGTTTTGTGCAACATTCTCTGTGCTATACATTATACCTTAAACTTTTTGAAAAGTATATTATATACAAGACGGCCTTGGAGGAGGGTCTGAAAGTCGCCTTGATTAAACCAAGAAAAACACAGACTCTATGCGTACATGTCCAGTTCGAAGCTAACATGTTATCGCTCTGAATATGAATGTTATATTTGCGGACATTAATTTTGATTGATAGTTTGTTTCTTAGCGTCCAGTGGCAAAAAGTTCTTGCATTTTTATAACGAGAACAATTTAACAATAAATGCATTATTTAGGTATTGCAATAGATGCCATACGGGGTGCGCGAACATTGGAAATTCAACAGCCATCAACCAAACGAAGAAGAAAAAGAAGCTTTGTTCGAATTGAGAAGTAGCGATACCACCAACAGGTCGTATCATTGTACTCACTATCGAAATAAGGAAATTTGGCAAATAATGGAATAAGGCAAATTTATCAGAACGAGGGTGTCCTTGTTTGTTCGATATCAGTAGATTGCTTATTAAGGATTTGTTTAATTAATATGATAGGAACTTGAAGGTTGTTTTGCATTTAACGGCAACATTCTTGGTAAAGGGTAAACTCATATTTTTATAATTTTGATTAAAGTATAAATGACTGGGCATCTAGTAAGCGGGTCTTGGTACATAATCAATAAAAGGACAGGGGCGTGTTTTTTATGGAAAGCCAACGGGGTCAAAATTCTTAATTCGTAACTTGTCAATTCGTAACTTGTAACTGTGTAATTTCTAAATTGTTAATTCGTTAATTGTTAATTTGTAACTTGTTACTGTGAAATTCATAATGCTTAATTCGTAAATTGTCAATTTGTAACTTGCACCTTTGTAGTTACAACATTCTTAATCGGTAAATTGTCAGTTTGTTACTTGTAACTGTGCAATTTCATAATGCTTCATTCGTAAATTGTCAATTTGTAACTTGCATCTTTGTATCAAAATTCAACAATCTTCATTTGTTAATTGTCAATTTGTAACTTGTAGATTTCAAAATTCTTTATTGGTAAATTGTCTTTTTTATATTGATGTTTTGTAACTTGTAACATGTGACTTGTCGATTCGTGAATTGTCGATGTGTGAAATGTCGAAGTGTTAAATGTCATCGTTGTATTATGCTAACGATCATTATGACGACAGATGGCGCTCGGGTTCTTCTTCTGTGTATAAGCCTCTTGTAAGTAGGAGCACCGCCATAAGGAATATATACCAAAGGAGTTTAAATCAATTATGTACAGCGTATTCATATAAAAGATAGCATATAGATAAATAAAGTGTTTGTTTTATATGGCATGTATAAAAGGGACTCGGTTTTATATTGAGGTAACCTCGTATAAACATGTTTGTTTACTGTACTGGTCACCAAACCTGCAATGAGGTGTGTCACTTCCTTTATTAAGGTATATAGATGTGTCGCTGGAACGGGCTTCCTTGTCAACTTCGCAAATATATTACTGTCACTTTGCATAAAATTTCTACTTAATATTTAACCGGGTCAAAACAAGACTAAAAACATGAAATATAAGACGGTGCTGGAAAAGTACTAATATTGTCCTGGGCCCGCAAATTTTGGACTCAATGTATAATGGTAGAAATGGTTTGACAACCATCATTCATTAATATTATAATCTCATTATTAAGATTTCAGAAAAGAATGTAATTATATAATGATATGTTTTAACAAATGTTTAATACAAGAAACAAGTCTTTATTTATTTGGCTCCTGAGTAATGAACATAAATCAGGAATCTGATGTACAGTAGTTGTCGTTTGTTTATGTAATTTATACGTGTTTCTCGTTTCTTGTTTTTTTTTTTTATATAGATTAGTCTGTTGCTTTTCCCGTTTGAATGGTTTTACACTAGTAGTTTTTGGGCCCTTTATAACTTGTTGCTCGGTGTGAGCCAAGGCTCCGTGTTGAAGGCCGTATCTTGACCTATAACGGGTTACTTTTATAAATTGTTATTTGGATGGAGTGTTGTCTCATTGGTGCTCATACCACATCTTCCTATATCTTTTAAAAAATGTTTAATGATATCATATAAGTACATTGCAAAACAAACTGAATGAAAAATTATTTTAAATGTGTCACTTAGTTAATGTAACCGGAAAGCGAGAAAACCGCATATATTTTAATGGTCAGGTCAATAATGGGATATCATATCGTCAATAGTATGGGACCAGTTCACATCTACAATCATCAATAAGCCTGAAAGAATACAGCGGCAACCTGCGAGATTTATAACAGGAGACTTCAAATCCAAAAAAGTTGGTTGCGTCTCAAACAAGCTCACCAAACTGAAACTACAAAACATACAGACAAGACGCTCATGTCAGAAGCTAATATTTCTTTACGAGGTGGTCGTAGTGCTATAGAACCAGACAATTAAAAAAAAAGCTTGTCCAAAAAGTACACTAAATTGCTGTCAAGGGCCCGATTTAACAATTATCAGTCAAGAAATGTTGTGAACAAACATGCAGATAAAAAACTACACGAAGTGTTTTGAGATCTCAACGAGTAAAATACAACAATATTCTAACTCATTTTTCGTAAAAACAGTATTCGAATAGAACCACATTGAAGAAGCGTAGTGCGTACACCGAAAGTTGACAGCCGTTCAGAAACTACTCTCGTGCATCGTCAATACCAATCTAATTAAAATATTGATCTCTGATTACATTATACTACATAATCAGAGATCAATATTTTAATTGTAGTATAATGTAATCAGACATCAATATTTTAATTGTAGTATAATGTAATCAGAGATCAATATTTTAATTAGATTGCGTCAATACATCGACGGCGCTCTCTCTATCGTTGTTTTAAAGTCGGTATTTATATTCACAACGTTCTCCTACAGATACAGATATAAAATTATCATGGCACAAGATCGAAATATACTAGGAGGTGTCCCCTCTATATATTTTTTAATGACCATGATCGTTAAACTATGAAACTGTTTATTTTTTACTACACGCGTCACCTACATACATATGAGAATGAAGATGGGAATGTGTCAAAGAGACAACAACCCGACCATAGAGCAGACAACAACCGAAGGCCACCAATGGGTCTTCAATGCAACGAGAAACTCTCGCACCCGGAGGAGTCCTTCAGCTGGCCCCTAAACAAATATGTATACTAGTTCAGTGATACCGGACGTCATACTGAACTCCGAATTATACACAAAAAACAAAAAATAAAAATCATACAAGACTAACAAAGGCCAGTGTCTTTTTAAATCTCAACCCCCCTTCCTAATACTCCCACTTTTAAACAAATTTAAGCCCTCTCCTTTTGACTTGTCAGAGAAAAGATCTTGCCATATCGCCATTTGCATGAAAGAGGCAATTATCTCTTATATGCTTACACTAATTATACCCCACGCAACGAAGTTGCGGAGGGTGTAATGTTTTGACCCGTCCGTCTGTCTTTCTGCCTGTCCGTCCGTACGTCAGTCCATCGGTCCTGTTTCTTGTCATCGCAACTCCTCTCAAACCACACAACAAAATTTCATGATAAGAAGGACATACTAAGTAGATTTGCATAACGACAAGAAATTACAATTCAATGTTTTTTTCTAGAAGTAACGCCCCTTAAAATTTGAACTTATGCGCTTCGGTATACCTCTGCGACAGTTTATCGTCGCAACTCCTCTGAAACCACACCACAGAATTTCATGAAACCTTGTAGATAATAAGGACATACTATGTAGATGTACATATCGACAGGAAATTGTGATTCATTTTTTTTTCTTATACAACTTTTTTTTCTTAGTTATTTTATTTCTCCAGTGACAATCTGGGGACGTGGGGCATTTGAGCGCGCTCACTAAGGTTCTTTAATTTTATTTCTCCACGTAAATATTTGCACCTTATTTGGGGTTTTGCCAAAGGAGTATGTATTTGGTCATTTTTAGATTAAAATGATAGACTGGGATCCTGGATGACTGCTCGACAGAAGAGTCAGACGGAATACAACCTGGTTTGTCAATAGGATATTAGGATTATATTGTTACGAATTCATTGCAAATAATTTTTTATTTTATATTTGACATGC
Organism: Mytilus galloprovincialis; assembly: GCA_037788925.1. Taxonomy (NCBI): domain Eukaryota; kingdom Metazoa; phylum Mollusca; class Bivalvia; order Mytilida; family Mytilidae; genus Mytilus; species Mytilus galloprovincialis. The sequence goes on along the minus strand of CM075334.1, from coordinate 15,913,146 downwards.
AAATTTAAAAAAAAGTAGGTATATTGATTAACATCGTGAATCATTTAACTTAATTAACGATTGACAACATGCTAGATTTAGTAAGGTGCCGGGCTATAAGGAGGTGTGGCACCAGGTGGGGTTCATATCGGGAGTACGGGGCATTAAGCAGCTTTTGAGATCGAGGGACTCGTGAATATTTTGGTCTTTTTGGTTGTACATTTTTATTGTAGGAAATCTGGTAGCGGCAATTTTTAAGCTTCTTGACCAGAAAAATTCCGTAGGCATATATATATTAATACATAAAATTGAGAATGAAAATGGGGCATGTGTCAAAGAGACAACAACCCGACCATATAACCGACAACAGCAGAATAGAATATATATGTCAGCCCTTTCCTGTCAGAATAAAATGGTCCGATAATAGCATTTTATGATTAATAAAATTGCCTATAGTTGCTTACATCGACTTTATTTGTACTTCGCGTTGGTGGATAGTTGTCTCATTGGCAATCATACGGTTTATTACCACACCTCCTTATTGTATATACCTGAATAATCCAGTCGTAATATTCCGTTGACCAACGACTATTTCATTAACCCCGTTATTAGGCGAGATTAATAACGTTGAGGGACTGAACTAGTCAGGATGTTTTTTTATATAGTTTCCGTTCTCGAACGAAAGTCCACGTCAGTAAACAAAATAAAACTGGGATCCTGTAAACATGCAATTTTTGTTTTGCTTTTTTTTAACGCATTTGCTGTAATTAATGGATTAAAATTACTTAGGTAAATATTCCACATGGAGGTACTCCAACTTACAGGAGGATTATACACCGAAGAAGAACCCGAGCGCCATCTGTCGTCATAATGATAGTGGAAGTACACCACTAATTCATGGTCCCATTGCTTTCTATGTTAAATTCCTCCGTTTCAAGAAGGAGCACCTCTTTTGTTTTAAGTTCAAATAAAGTGGCAATCATTGCATTTCAAAGCAACACTTTATGGTGTCTTCTACTGAAAAAATCAACATACCTTACATGGCATATAAGAAAGAACTGGTTCCCGGAACTTCGGATGTACCAAAACAGGTACTTCAAATCTGACAAACAGACAAAATGAACCCTCTTTTTAAAATTTGATGCAGTTTTTTTAATATTCATAATTAAAAGTCCAAAAGTGTTCTACAATGATCACCAGTCCTTCAGCTTTCATTTCATACCAAAAACACCTAAATATTCTACATATTTTGGAAGTTACACTCATGCGTAGGAACTATTTTGTGTTAAATATGTACTACTTTCTGGTATGTGCTTTCTGGCCGGGCCTTAATTAGTGGTGTTACACCTAGTTAGCATAATACAACGATGACATTTAACACTTCGACATTTCACACATCGACAATTCACGAATCGACAAGTCACATGTTACAAGTTACAAAACATCAATATACAAAAAGACAATTTACCAATAAATTTTTTTGAAATCTACAAGTTACAAATTGACAATTAACAAATGACGAATGTTGAATTTTGATACAAAGATACAAGTTACAAATCGACAATTAACGAATGAAGCATTATGAAATTGCACAGTTACAATTTAACAAACTGACAATTTACCGATTAAGAATGTTGAAACTACAAAGGTGCAAGTTACAAATTGACAATTTACGAATTAAGCATTATGAATTTCACAGTAACAAGTTACAAATTAACAATTTACGAATTAACAATTTAGAAATTACACAGTTACAAGTTACGAATTGACAAGTTACGAATTAAGAATTTTGACCCCGTTGGCTTTCCATAGTTTTTTTAGGTAAACGTAGCGAAATATTCTTTTTAGATACTTCATTATTTTCTTAGTCTTTAGTTTTCTATGTTGTGTCTTGTGTACTATTATTTGTTTGTTTGTCTGTTTAGTGTGTAGCCATGGCGTTGTCCATTTATTTTCAATCTATGAATTTGACTTGTCCCTCTTGTATCTTTCGCATGTTTTGTAAATCCAGCCATGCACGACCCTGCTCGAATCTTCCCCTGTAGGGTACAGTTTTCTGAAATATTTTGATATCGTTTTGTTGTTGTTGCTGAAGCTTTACAAACCACATATATCACATTTCATTTCAAACATATCATTTATTCTTTTCTATACTATTAAACGAGAAGACCTCATTTTGTGTGTCGCTTCTCTTCCTTCCACAATAAATCAATCATCATGCCTCTGTGTCCTATAGATAACATGATTAGTCGCATTTGTCATCCATTCTTATGATTATCACGATTGAGTTATTTGGGAGAAAAACGACAAAAAAGAAGTCCGGATATGATTCCGTCATCGGACTGACTTTTAGTCATATATAAGACTTCCGGTTTGAAACATGCACAAATACAACCAATCGTATGATAGATAACAAAAATGAAAAATAAATAAGCCAATCAGAGCGTTCTCTATATCATGGTGTTTAGATCGCAAGAACCACAACTATCATACCTCCTTATAGAGGACAATTATTTTTCGTGTTTATCTACATGTAAACTACGATTATACTACTTTAATATATAGAGACTCTCTGTATTCTGTCTACTGTTTTCTTTGATTTTTTTACTATTTAAGGGGTCATACCACTTGCATATATATTAAAATAAGTAAAACATGCTCAACTTCATCTAAAACTACCTCGACCAAAAACTTAAACCTGAAGCGGGACAGACGGACGGACGACCGATCAAATGGGGCACAAAAAATTATTGTTGAAAGGGAAAATAGTGATTTGGCAAAAATGAAAGTGAGGTAGAGATTAGAGGGAGGCAGGACCATTTTCGGGGCGTCGGGATCGGGTGTTTTTAAGCTCGGGATTTGGGGATTGATCCTCAGGGGATCCGGGAATATATTTTTCGATTTCGGGATTTCGGGTTATGAATTTTTTTAAATTCTGCATTTCGGGATTTCACGGTTTTGAGCCCGGAATTTCGGGATCAGGACCCCTCCGACCACCCTTCAAATTAGCCTAAGTCGGTCTCAGTCATTTTCAATGATACATGATTCATATTCTACCATTGACATATTAATAAGGCTCTCAAAAGAAAAAGCACTGGTGGATTGACCAAGAAGCCTATTTTATTAGACTAATAATGGTCTATATATAAGCAGTTACATTTATTTCATATTTGAAATGGTGCAAATTTTTAATTTGATTTGACTTTTACCAAAAGAAGCATTGTAGCACAGGAGAAGAATAACTATAAAGACACACGAACATAATTGAATTTAACAGAAAGGAAACGAATATCGGACTTTGGAAAAAGGGGGAGGGCTTTTGATACCTTTTATGAAATTCTCCATACATAATATCTTTTACAAAAAATCATCCTACAACAGTTCACAAGTTGTATATGCCCGCGATTTCGCGGGTGTGTTCTAGTGTTATATATATCAGGCGAATTACCAGTATCTTTGAAACAAACAAAAATACCCGAGGACATATTGGTTGAAATCAGTACGATAAATTTTATTTTGCCACTATATGAATGTGTAATAGAATAGAGCTGAAGTAACTTCTTTGTGAACAAACAATTAAGATTTTTTCGTGGAGATATCATCATGATTATTATATGTTGCCCTCTTCAAAATGTCGGCGAATCCTTTCACTTGGATAGGAGTACACCTCAGTTGCACATGCACTTTTGTTTTGGCTTTATAGATTACCATGCATATGAACTAGGTTTTGTCGAGTGGTCTGAAGGATTTGAACAGTAAAATCGTAATTTGGTCTAAGGTATGAAAAATATTCACGGACAGATACAAGATATCTTAATGAACTTACTATTGAATAAGAAATCTTTTCAAACTTATACAGTTTATAAGATATCATTTTTACATTAATGCTAGCAAGACAAATCTTTGTTTGGCTTGCTTGCTTTTGTTTGTATCAATGTTTGCTCAAGCATGGTAATTAAGATAGGCGGGGCTTCAGCTTGTATACATCATACTTAAATTTTATTGGACGTTATGTTGGAGGTGACACATGACACATATTCGCACATGTTCGGACCATGTACCTGTTATCTTGACACTGAATAGTCAACTGAAAAAAGTCAGGGAAAAAGCAACAACTATCATAGCAAAACCTAAATGGACTGACTGCGACCATCAAATTTATAAGGAAGTCATCAATAAAGATCTACCAAAACTCATGCAAAAATCAAAAGGAATCATTGAGCAAGATATAAGAAATCTAGAAAAATTGCTACATAAAGCCGGAGAAGCAGCAATCCCAAAGTATAGAAGAAAAATCAAAATCAAATCAAAGGGAAAGGCGATATGGAATGAACAAATAAATAAGGCATCAAAGCAATCAAAAAATGCATATAAAGTATGGAGGCAACATGGAGCACCTCAAGAAAGAAATAATGAGCTCAAAATCAAAATGACAGCTGCAAAGAGAATACTTCGAAAAGCACAAAGACAAGCCTATGCCTCGCAGAGAGAATCAACAGCGGGAAAAATTATGAAAGCTTCAAATGCAGATACAAAACTTTTTTACAAGCTTATCAACATGCAAAGAAAAACACCACTTACTAATACCAAGATACTGAAACTAAATGAAAAGACTGCAGAAGATGGACCAAGCATAATGAACATCTGGCAAGAACATTTCCAACAACTAGCTACCCCAACAATAGAGGAAAATTTTGACACTGATAAACTAGAGCTAGTAGAAATACAAAACAATATAATAGAATCCATAGAAAGGGAAAAAGGTCAAGGCATAGATCTTGTTAATGTAAAGGAAGTAAATAAAGCTATAGAAAAACTTAAAGCAGGAAAAGCACCCGATGAAGATGGAATTTCGGCAGAACACTACAAACATGGGATGGAAGAGTTAACTCCCTTTATAGTACATCTGCTAAATTTAATCTTAACATATTTGGATGTACCAATCTTCCTAAAGACAGGGATTCTAACACCAATCTTAAAGAAAGAAAAAGACAAAACATTACCATCTAGCTACAGAGGAATAACTGTAACTAAAACCTTTGCAAAAATATTACAAAGTATATTGAAGGATAGAGTTGACTCTGTATTTAACAACATACAAAACTCCCTGCAAAGAGGCTTTACAGAAGGAGTATCATCACTATGTGCAGCATTCCTCACATCAGAAGCAATCGAAGAAAGTAAGAAATTAAAGATACTACTGATCTTAATAACTCTTGATGCAGAAAAGGCATTTGACAAGCTAAACCATGAAATACTATTCAACAAACTGTACCATTATGGAATAAAAGGAAAACTCTGGATATTACTGAGAAACTTGTATAAAAGAATGAGCATTAAGGTTAAATGGGAAGGGCAATGTACAGAAGATGTAATGGTGCTACAAGGAATTCAACAAGGTGCAAAACTATCTACAACGCTATATAAATGCTACAACAACGTCATACTGGATAGCATATTAAAAAGTGGACTTGGAGCATGTATTGGTGATATACAAGTCCCTGCGCCAACATGTGCCGATGACATAGCTGTCCTGGCAAATAGTACTGCAGATGCACAAGGAATATTAGACATAGTGCAACACCATACAAGCAGAGATCTAGTCAAAATCAATCCAACTAAATCTGAAGCTGTTCTATACAATGCAAAAGGCTCAAACATACAGTGGCGGATCCAAGGGGGGGGGGGGGTTCCGGGGGTGCGCACCCCCCCTTTATTTTTGCCGATCAATGCATTTGTATCGGGACATATGTTTTGCACCCCCCCTTTGCCCTGGGTGCCCTGGGTTAGCACCCCCCCCTTTCGAAAATTCCTGCATCCGCCCCTGAACATATCAACATTGCAATTTGAAGACAATGACATCAATATAACCAATGAAACCAAACATCTAGGTGTCAAAAGAAACGAGCAAAACCGTGCAAATATCTCAGAAAGAATAAGAACCGGTAGGGCAACAATATACAGCCTTCTTGGAGCTGGGTTACATGTCAGAAGGGGATTCTCACCCATGGTCGCATACAAGCTATGGAGAACATATGCAGTACCAAGAAGCATATACGGACTTGAGGTGATGAACCTACTTGCAAAAGAAAAGGATATGCTAGAACTGGCAGAGAGAAAAATCCTCCGACAAATTCAAGGGCTTCCAAATAATACAGCAAATATGGCTGTCTATACCCTGGTAGGAGCAGAACCTATTGCCATCACATTAGACAAAAATGTACTTACCTTCTTCATGAATATTGTTCGAAATTCAGGAACCATAGAATGTGAAATTCTGCGCCGACAAATAGCATTTTCAGACCAAAGAGGAAAAGACTTTATCAACAGAGTAGAAAAAACTCTATCAAAATACAATTTGAAATCTAGCAGCTACTACATAGAAAATCCACTGAATAAAATCGAATGGAAAAGACTAGTAGGAATAAAGATCAAGGAATACTGGAAAAATGAATGTCATAATGAAAAAATGGAAAAAACATCACTTAAATACATAGAGATACAGAACAATCCATTAAATGAAGCTCACAATATATGGAAAAGTGTAAAAAACAATAGTAAAGATGTAAAGTCAGGAGAAATAAAAGCAAGAATAAGTACTCAAACGTACATATTCCAAGCCAAAAGAGCTAAGTTCGATCCGAAAGTTAACCCGATGTGTACAATCTGTGAACAGGGAAATGAAGATCTAGAACATTTTATTCTACACTGCAAAGAATTAGAGCAAATAAGATCTAAATACTGCTCAAAAATTGAACAGACAATGGATGAAATTGATACCTCAACATACAAGAAGATCATACAACAAGGGAATTTACTGCAGCTCATAATGGACTGTACTAGCAAAGACATAAACTGTTACTCAACTGTGTATGAAAGCATTGAAACTCTGGCTAGAAATATGTGTTATGAGATGCACTTGCTGCGCACAAAAAGGATAAAAAACTTGATCACAAGTACAGTATAAGCCAACTTTTTAAAATAAAACAGTTTCATTACTAATAGTATATCATCTTACTATTTTATGACTTATAAGTACATGTATTTAAAATAAATCTTCTCTTTTTAAAATTGTAAGATATCAGTTATAATTTAAAGAATAATGACAAGATCCCCATATAGCAAATTAAACTGTGAAGAAAATTTATGTATATATATTTAGCTTAAATTTTTCCAAACCCCAACCATTTTACATAAGTTTTATAAAATATAATTTTCATTATAGTTCCCGATGTATTTATAGCACTCTTAACTAATAATTATAAGTAATTTTAATTTGAGACCATTTTAATTCTTATTTGTAAATATATGCAGTTGTCTCTTAAAATTTTCTTACAACCCAGCACATATGAATTATTATATATCTTTTAAAACTTTATGATAACAATCCTATGAATTAATTATGATATTTATCATTTAGTGATTATTATAACCAAATTCAGTCATCTGTATATAATTATTTGTTTCCTTATGTTTTAAGGTGTACATAGTTGCTAAAACTATACCCTTTGGGTAGTGCTCCACAATTAATGGAGGAATATACAAGAAACTGAACTGAACTGTTTCCTTACCTGTAAATATACAATACAGACAGGATTCTACTCTTCGTCGAAATTATCTTCCTATTACGCCAGTTCATTTTCACAAAGATAGAAACGGAAGACAATTTTTTTTTCAGAGATCCAACTTAAAGACTGTTGTCAAGCACTTTTAGTAAAATAGCTATTCGAACACACCTACTCTGATTTTGTGCTCCATTAGATAGGTATTTCACTTGACCCCTATATTTCATCTTTTAGTACTGTGATTTTTTTTTATGTTATAAAGTCAACCTGTAGCTTTGCTATATAAAATGATAGAGTCTGAAGCGAGATGATGTATCAAATACTCTTGTTTTGTACATTTTCAAGACAAAATATTCATCTTCATTATTCAAATCTAAGTATGATGTATACAAGCTGAAGCCCCGCCTATCTTAATTACCATGCTTGAGCAAACACTGATACAAACAAAGCAAGCAAGCCAAACAAAGATTTATCTTGCTAGCATTAATGTAAAAGCTGTAATAAATTAGATTTCTTATATAGTTTATAAAATATCACATATTTTTTCAAAGATTTCGTTTTTACCGGCAGAAGAGATATCTTGCCGTATAATTTTAAAGATATCTTATTTACTGTATCATATATCTTAATTTTAATAAGATTTTCATAATGGATCCAAAACATATCTTATATTCGATTTTTTTTTTATCAGATTCCTAAGTGTCAGATAATTTCAGTTTACAAGATTTAGGGGGAGGGGGGGATATCCATGATAATTATTTTATGAGATATATCATACATGTGCCGTTTTTTGATAAGATCAGTATCTTATTAACGATATATTGAAAATGGAATTATACGATAAAATAGCTTGCAATAGGTGTCAATTTTTTACTGCCTGGCTGACTGTGAATTATACAAATTTTGATCTGACGCAAGGCAAAAGAAAAATAAAACAGGCGTGACACAAAATTACCCGCGTTTTTTTGTGGTCCGCGTTTGGGTCATGTTAGCATTGTGTCATACCCGCTAAACCTAATCGTGGTCACAAATGCGCTTCAATGACGTCCTACTTTCACTTTCTCCACAATATGACCTGATTCCTGACACCGGCTGAGAAAAAGTAGTTTTAGCAACAACAGCCATTAGTTTCTTGATCGGTAACATTTAAAAGCTGCATTGGGTTTATTCAAATCTCATTCTCTGACAATGTTTACGTTAAAATAATCAGAGTTTTAAGTAATATGCAATTTAACTCATTTTCGCTTGCACAGTATTGAAGATTTATAGATATAAATTGAAATTATAATTAATTATGCATTAAATTCATACATTGTACCAAGAACTACTCATTCAATGATTCATTTAAAAATATTAAAGGGAGATAATCATAGCTCATTATAGTAACTACAGCTCATTTGAGCTATACACAGCCATTTACGTGAAGGATTGGCTATATATTGTGATGGTCAGTTTTTATGTATTGCATGGTATATGCCCAATTTAACTATTGATTTTCACTGATGATAACTTTTTATTTGAATTGCAGAATAACCCTTGGTTTCTTAATCATGCTGTGTCTTAGTCCAAATAATTATGACGATTTGACATGTTTGAAAGGCTATTATATTTTTTTCTTTGACGTGGCTGGAAGGCGTCAAAGCAAAAATTTAAAGTAGCCTCCCAAGATGTCATAATTATTTGGACTAGCTCAGTGTATCTGAGTGATTTGTCTCATTTCATGTATCTGCAACTGCTCCTGCATGAACAACTTGTCAGAATTTTGTTAAACTTTCACTGAATATTACTTGCATAATGTTACTTTTGAACCTCCTATTTCATTTCTTCATCTGAAGTGTTTTGGGGTGTCCCTTAGCAAATTATTGGTTTTGCTAGGGGCAGGGTATCTGTTTCTAGGCTTTGCTTTCAGTATCTCGATTTTCTTGTAATTTTATGACAAATAACTTCTTGCTAATATAAATGTATGGTACACTTTCTTATATAACTAAATGTCAACTTTAAAACTTCCATACTGTTTTCTGCAAAAAATGTAATTTAATAAAGTGTTATTTGGCCTGTATTGCTGAGCTCAACGTAATACCCCTAAGGGGGAATTGTAATGGAGTATATATGTGAAGATATAACTACCTTGATCTGTACTTAGGACTTGATTTGTGTCTTGTAGGTTTTGAATTTTCTCTACTGCTTCGGTCTGTTGCATACGAGAAAGAGGCTGAGCATGGTTCCAATGACATAGGTGTCTCCTCTTCCGTTTGGGATCTCTCTAGACTCTTACCAGTGTCGCATGGTCTCTCGGGTCTTTACCAGTAATAGTGTTACAGTTTGGGGAAACTCCCTATGGGATTATTAGGGCAATAACACTACATTAATAATTAATAAAGCAGCTAAAACATCAGAACATATTATCTTGACACTAAAAATAATAAAATTAAACAATTATTTACTCTCTTGTGCCCATTTTTACAGGAAAATAGACTATGGTGAGAAATTGGTACAAATGGAGAAGTTCAGGAGATAAACCGTCTGACTGTAGGTAGATTTTCTGTTAATATTTAAATTAGAAACATTTAGAGCCTCTACTGATGTCTACAAGTATGTTACTTTATATTATGATGGAAATTATCTAGATTGATTGATTGATTTTTCAATGGTGTTTAACACAACTTTCAGCATTATTAGATATGTTGTAGCCATCTGACACTTTTTATTGACAGAGGAAGCCAGAGTGCCTCAACCATACTCTGCAGGAACACTGACAATTTTAGTCAATAAGGTATAGGTAATGTAAAACAACACAGGCTAGCAATATGCTAGATGAACTATTTAGACCATCAGCCAATCAGTCCCTCAAAATTATGTTGACTATCTTTTTGTTTCAAGGAGCATTATTTGTTATAAAGCTTAATAGTTTGGCTTAAAGCACAAGCATTAAAGTTTTGTTGATAAAGTCATTGCATTATCAGTAAGGGGACTTACTTAAATGAGTGATTTTCTAAATCACTGATTTAAGTAACATTATGTTCATAAAGGTTGAAAGTAAGAGTTGCCTTTCTTTAATAATCACCTATTTAAGTAGCACGAATTTATCACTAGATTAAGTGATTTAATTTTATTGTAGTTTTAAATATAGAATACTAATGATTCAGTGACTAGTTATGTTGCTAAAATTATCAGAGCCAACATCTGTGTTGTCTAGGATTACCAGGTCATGTCAGGTGATGGCCTTGAACTGAATCTAGATAGGCTTTTTCATTCAATATGTTATCATTAGCTGTTTATATTTGAAAAAAAAAACATTAATTTTTTGTTAGTTGCTATCTTAAAAGTTAGCCTTTTCTATAAACATCATTTAGTGATATATTTTTTTTAGGTTGATAATGTTGAAAATCATCTTAACCAGTTTCTACACAAAGTGAAGGTCAAACACCATACAAGATGGGAGAGGAAACGTATTGGAAATCACTTTGTGGTCACCATGACAACATGACAGCATGGAGTCATGGAGATTTTGGTCATTGTTTTGAACATGTTGTGATAGTCCTTCCAATCCATGTGATACTGATATTAGTGACAACATTCCATATAGCTCAGACTAGGAGGGTATTATTTTACGATTCTGTCTCGTTACCAAATAACGTCAGATTGAGATTATTTATAACGGTATGTCTCACAATCCTGCCAATTGTGCAAGTGACTGTCAATTACTTTGTAAATCATGTAAAGCTAAGTGCTGTCGACATATTAGATTTGTGTGTTCTGACTTTATGTTGGTGTTTACAATCCGTGTATATTTACCGATTGAAGTACATGTTTTGGGAATCATATCGAGGACATGTTGTAAATATCGTTATTTATTTAATGTTATTTGTATCAGTATGCTTTGAGTTGTATACTGCCATTTTAAATACATTGCAAAAACGACATTTGATGGAATCTTACTGTATTTTTGTAACATTTGGAGGTCATATCTTGTACTTACTGACCTTGACATGTAGAGGGCAACGTGAATTAGAAACTGGATTATTACATGGTACCATCAATGTTTCACCATCAGAAACTATGAATTTTGCTCAGAATTATCATTCATATGGTTCCATACCAGTTGAAGAAAGGGAGATTACTCAAGCAGAGAGAGGAGCCTCATGTTTTTCTAGACTTACATTTTATTGGGTTAGAAAATTAATGTTGAAAGGTTCAAAGCAACAAATTAGGTCAGCAGATGATATTTTTTTACTGCCAGGAAGGTTAAATACTGTAAAAGTGAACGCTTTATTTGATATTTGTCTTAAATCAAAGGAGACTGTTAATTCATCAAGCAGTTCATCAGACGTACCAGAAGTCCAAATTCACTCGCCAAAACAGAACCGGACATTAGTGAGAGCTTTGCATCAAGCATTTGGTGTTGAGTATTACTCATTAGGAATTCTTAAGCTACTGGCTGATGGGGCAGGATTTGCTGGCCCTATACTACTAAATTTTCTGGTCACATTCATCGAGGAGAAAAAAGACCCACAATATTATGGATATATTTATGCTTCCTGTTTATTAATAGCAACTCTTATTGGATCATTCTTATCAACACAGTTTGATTATAATGTCAAGGTTGTAGCCTTTAAAATCAGGACTGCCATAATAACCACAATTTATCGAAAGTCTTTGACAGTTAGCAGTGTATCTGCATCAAACTTTAGTTCTGGCGAAATTGTTAACTTCATGAGCACAGACAGTGACCGGATAATCAATTTCTGTCCAAGTTTTCATGCGGTATGGAGCTTACCATTCCAGATTGGTGTATCTTTGTTTCTATTATATCAACAAGTGGGATTGGCTTTTTTAGCCGGACTTGGATTTGCCTTGATACTTATTCCTATAAATAGATGGATAGCTAACAAGATCGGAGAGCTTAGTACAGACATGATGGCACAAAAAGACAACAGGGTCAAGGTAAGTTAAGTACCGGATACTGAACATTTTGGGGCCACAAAAAGTTAAGACTCAATTTTATTGTGAAGTCATGAACTATTGGTAAACCTATGTTCAACTTAAGTTGTAAGATTTTTTTTGTGAAACTAGTCACAAGTAGTAGTCTGTCCATTCTTAGACCAGAAAACAGAGTCAAGATGGTTAAGTACCACATGTGTCAATTTTGAAGCCAGAAATGTCTGATCCCTACCAGGCTTTATCTTACTGCAAAGCATGGCTAAGTGTGAGATCTAAAGTTCCTGGTTACATGGTTACCAGTAAAGACTTTTTTTTGAAATTATCAGAATGAACAGCAGCAATTAATCCATATTCTTTAAATTTATTGATTTATTCCAATTGTTCTACAAGCATGACAAGTATATTCATATTGTCTTGTGTACAAAATGAACATGTACAAGAAGAAAAATAATATTGATACCCAATGAATAAAATTATGCAATTAAATAGGAATTAGTTTTATAAAAGAAAAAAAAATAATTGTGAAATTTTTATCATATAATTTATTATTGAAAAAAATGCTATTGGATAGTAGATGTAAAAACAAAATTTGCATTCAAACTTTTGATTGAATTACAAATGTATTTGTATACTGCATTTCCTGAAAAGAAGACCCAAAATGACTTGGAATAGAATATTAGATGTTAAGAGACTTGTTAACATCAACAGACATTGGGCACACTTCAGAAAACTGCCAACGACCAACAAAAATGGTAAATCTTCCTTACTGCCCGATACCAATGGGTGCACATGGGCAGTAAGTAATTAAGCATTTCCTGTAATCAAAATAGTTGATATCTAATTTTTATTCCACTGTTTAACAATTGCAATAATAAATGCATTCAAAAATATCTGAATTTACCACATGTATAAACTCATACCATATCATAATATTCATGATATTTGTATATTTAACAGATGATGAATGAAATACTTTATGGTATAAAAGTTGTGAAGTTTTATGCATGGGAGGACCATTTCAAAACAAAGATAGAAGAGCTGAGACATGCTGAATTAAAAAGTTTAAAAGGAAGAAAATACTTAGATGCTCTTTGTGTATATTTCTGGGCTACTACACCAGTGCTAATATCAATTATAACATTTACTACATACTCACTACTTGGACATGAACTAACAGCAGCAAAGGTAGGGCAGTTCCACCCATTTGTCCAAGCTCTGACATAAACTAGTCTAGAGCTTCCGAGTTGTGGGCTTTTTTTCTTTTAAAAAGTAGGATTTTCCCGTTTTCAGACAATAATTCAGAAGTTCTTAGAGCATTTTTCATGAATATTTTAAGATTAGTAGTTTATGTCTGTTGAAATATCCTCCCTTTATTTTATCTTTTTTATAAATTTCTGATAGGAAATTAAGGAGTTATGGAATTTTACTATTAAATTGCAAACACACAAACAACAGGGTCATGGGACATAAATTGCAGTACATATAATGTGATTCAGCTAGCATTTCCTTCATTGTTATAAGCTGATTAGTAAAATATTTACTTTTTTATCGTAAAAAATTAAATGACATGAACTTACCACTGAATAAACTTATATGAGCTTTTGATATTTAGCTGAATTTTGTTTCTGAATGACTATAGATATGTCCTCAAATAACCATTGCAATTGACAACAACATTTTAATAAGTACATGTATGACATCAAATTAAAAAAAATTTAGAGGCAAACTTTTTGAGAATCTTGTGATTTGAAGTACTTGGTGACAAATTTGGGTACAAATGTGAATACGTCTATGAGTTTCTGGATTGGGTTTACAGATGCAGAGAATAATGGTCCAAATGTGCAGGATAGATAGCCTAAAAACTAAAGAAAGGAGGAAATTAGGCCAAAAAATAAGGATTAAAGAATAATGGGACTTGTTAATTTAAAGATTACAGAAAAATGGCCTAGAGATAAAAGAATACAAAAATGATTGACTTTGTACAAATCTGTTACAAGGAAAGTAACTCTATTGTTTATTGTTTTTGCAGGTTTTCACCAGTTTGTCTTTGTTTTTAATGCTGATTAGTCCATTGAATGCCTTTCCCTGGGTAATAAATGGTCTGGTAGAATCCTGGGTATCACTGAAGAGAGTTCAGGCTTTTGTTTCTGTGAAAGATCTTGACTTGGACAGCTACTATAGTAACGACACAAGTAAGTGTTTTTATAAATAGTTATGATAAAGTTCATTTGCAGGTTGTGTCATTTAAACTTATATTTATTTGGATTGAGGGGGCTCGCGTGTATAAATCATTTTTTTCTGTATATAAACTTTATCCAATACTTACATGTAATAGAAAAATAAAATAAAAATATGGTGTCTTTGTTCATTTAAGCTCACTATCTGCCTTAGAGAGAAGCATGCATTTTTGTTAATGTACCTTTTTTCTGTTGAACTAATAGGAGAAAAAAGGTAATATTGAAATAAAAAAAGAACTAAATTACAGAAATCACTTAAAATTTACAATATATTAGGTTAAGTACAGTTTATTTGAAAAAAATAATAAAAATATAGGTCACTGATGAGTTAAAAAAAGTTATTACAATTTTAATGCAAAAAAAAAAAAATGGCATTTTTTCACGAAAGGGAGATAATTTGTGATAAATTTTGAAATTGAATGATTCATCAGTTAAAAAATTAACTTTTTTGATAGCATCATAGAAATGGGCTGTAACTAGTAAATTAGAGGACTTCTTTCTTTTCAAATGAATAAACATGTACACGTGATAGAATTGTTTGTGAGCACAAATAAAAGTAATATGATAACCATGTTTTTTGTTGTCTTTGTCTTTAATTTGTATTTCTTAGATATTTACAATCCAGAGGAAGTAGTCAAGGTCAGGGATGGAGTTTTTTCATGGACTGAATCATCAAATGAAAACCCTGGAACACTGACGCTGAGGAATCTTAACTTTATTATTGAAGAGGTAGTTTTATTTATAGATAGGTGCTTGTTTTAAAAAAAAATGGTACACCTGTTCTATTGATTTTATACAGAGATAATTTAAGGTGGTACCCAACACTTTCACTAAAATTAATTTGGCTCGTTTAATTTTTATAAAATTTTGTCAAAGCATTACTTTGACACTTTAACAAAAATATAAAAATTTAAAAAATTTTGAACCAACCGTTTTGTCAGAAAAATTACACTGGTTATATAGCAGATTGACAAACACCAATTTTGATCATTGAGAAGCTTAATATTCCCTTTACAACACAACGTTATTAAAACGTTTGGCTGATTTTACAGAGTTATCTCCCTGTAGTGTTAGGTACCACCTTAATGTCATTTAAGTCAAATATCAGTTAAGTGTAATTACAAAAAGAGAGCAGGTTTATAGGTTTTCTATTGAATTAAGTTCCATTCTAATGTAAAATGTAGGAGATTGAAAGAAAATAAGATTAAGAAAATACCTTCTCTTCTTTATTTTCAGGAACAGTTTGTAGGAATTGTGGGTAAAGTTGGATCTGGTAAAAGTTCAATATTTAGTGCAATCCTGGCTGAGATGTCACATGTCAGTGGATATATACATGTCGAAAATTTAGATAATATTGCCTTAGTAACACAGGAACCATGGATACAACATGCCACTATCAGGGATAACATATTATTTGGACAGGAGTTTGATCACCAAAAGTATGAAGCTGTTATTGACGCTGTAGCTTTGCAAGATGACCTTAAGGTAAGAACAGTCGTTTTTACCAATTTGAGAATAGTCAAACCAAAGAATGTACAATTGATAGTTTTCTGATAGGGTTAGCTATGAGTAAAATTTAACCTTGTGAACTAGCTTTTTACAAATTTAGCATAGCTTGTGAACTATTTTAAAGCAGTATTAAAATCATTTTATAAAGTTCTTTGTTTGAGTAAAACTTGACTTTGCCGACAGAAAGTTGAATACATCTATGTCTCTTGCTTCAGATGACTTCAAATTGTTTTCTGATTAGTTGATAAATTTTATTCCACCGATATGAATATGAAAACAATTTTTTTTATTTTGGAGCTAGAGTTAAGAAAACTTTTTGATGTCAAATAAATGCAGACTACATCAGAAAAAAAATACTGGTTTTTATCAAGGGAAATCACTCTGAACAAATGAAAAATGAACATTCAGTCTGCTTCTTTCCATCAGATACAATAATATAACTTTGTTACCCTGTATCTGCTTCCAGTAAGGGTAAAAATTCTACCCTTTTACTTAAAATGGAACAGATTACTAGTGATACATGTAGATTATGTATAATTGCCTTCAATTAGATAGCTAACAGTAAGCAGTTATAAATCTGAAAAGTCCAAGGTAGCACAATTTTGCACTTAATAGGGACAGGATAATGTTTACAGGGAGAGGACATCACTAATGGTGTTGTAACTTGTGTCCAGTCCCTTTTGCTATTTTTGCAAATAAAATATGTTTAAACTTAAACATGTCGTTTTTTCAGATATTACCAGCTGCAGATAGGACTGAAGTAGGGGAGAATGGAGTCACTTTAAGTGGTGGACAGAAAGCAAGACTTTCATTGGCCAGAGCTTTGTATCAGGTGAGAACAAAAAGAAAGAAACACTGCCTGATTGGCTAAGTCTAAATATCAGATACAGACAGAAACCAATCATTGGCTAAGGCTAAATATCAAGTGAGGACAAACAGAAAGAGGTCATTAGTCTCTGCTTTGTATCAGATGAGGGGAAAAAGATAAAGGACCATTTTCTATTGCTTCTTATCATAATGAGGTAAAAAATGTAGGTTGTTTTGATATATGAGGAAAATATAGCATTCATCAATTTTAATTTGAACTAATTAAGGACAATGAGCAAAGGGGATTGTGGAGAGAGTCTGATTTCCCCCAAAGAAACTATGGCTATGTAACTTGAAGATATGTATAAAAAGCAAGCCTATTTACACTTTTTGCTATTTGTCCACCATAAGACGACTTCATAGACATTCACATAAAATTTTGACATCTAAAGAGAAAGTGTCTGACTTCAGAAAAGAAAAATTATTTTTGTATGACTTTAATAGTTTAAGTGTTGTAATTTTTTATGTCAAGAGTCACAGATTCCAAAATATCAAATAGATCTATTTGGTGGAAATGTCGGGCTGATTAATTAAAAGCTAGGCTGTATGGGTTTGAATAACAAAAACTTACTTTTGTAAGAGAAAATTAAATATGAAAAGTAAGAAGTCAGTTAGCAAGACTTTCACTTTGTAGCAATTATAGCAAACAAAAATTAAAATACGATATTGATCCATCCAAACTTTATAAATGATATGTTAAGTGAGATATTTTTAACAATAACATGCCTTTTACTTTGGCTTTTTCAGATGAAGGATGCTTTGAATTCCGTTTTTCAATGTATTGAGAAGCACTTTCCATTGCTTTTTGGGAAAAATAAACTAAATTATTATGTTTTTGAGTTGCTGTCCTATTTACATCACTTGTTTTTATTTTTTGTCTTAAAACTGCCAAACAGTGTAACTTGTTAGCAACAGCCTCCATATTATTTTATAGGACAAATCTGTTTACTTACTGGATGACCCACTAGCTGCAGTTGATGCTCATGTTGCTAAGCACTTGTATACAAAATGCATTATGGGATTGTTAAAGAATAAGACCAGAATCCTTTGCACTCATCATACCAAATACCTCAGCAATGCAGATGTTGTCATGGAGATCAAGGATGGTACTATAGTCCAAATTGGTAAGCTACAGAAAAAGAATTTTTGTTGAGAAATTATATCCAATATTTTGATATACCTAGAGTTGTCTAGATATTCAATGTTGAGTTTTTTGAGTATCTCTCTTTTTAGAAGATATTTTGTATATTTATACACTAGAAATTTATAATTGTGGAAAAACAATGCACTCAACAGATGATTCAGAAATAGCCACTGTTATTGCTATTTTTCCTCTGATCAATGTTGATCTTACTGACTGATAATTTTCCTTCTCAGTACAGTGATATGACAAATTATTGCTAGAAACTAAGGGCAAGCATGCTTTTGTCAATGAAATTAACAACGTCTTCATATAGGTATAATAGCAATAGACAGATTATCATTGGTCATCTCAATCGATTGCTTTTTCTCCCTTTCACCTTACCCGCTGAAGTGAGAAAATCAATCTCATTGAGATGACTTACAATAATCTATAATTATTTATGCAATAGAATGATAATTCTGGAAGCAATATCTATAAAACATTTAAGAGCATCATACATGAAATGGTCTTAAAACAGAGCAAACAATAATGTAGAACAACTTTTCATAAAAAAGTTGCTACCTTTGATTAAATCTTGTTAGATAATACATAAATTGAATGATATCATAAAATAACAATGGAGTTAAAATTTTAGAATACATTTAATTAAAAAAAAATTAAAAAATAAAAATTTTGACACTGCTCTCCCAGAAAAATGTACTTATGATCCTTTTACAGGAACTCCATCTGAGGTTCTTGGTACTATTGAGCTTCAGGATGAAGAGGAAACCACAGAGACAGAGATCCAGGATGTAGAGCAAACTGAGATGGAGGATTCTGGTTTGGTACAGGAAGAAGAACAGGAACAGGGTGTGGTCAGATTACTGGTATACAAATCCTACTGGTTTGCTGTTGGTACCTGCCTAGCTCCTCTAGTTTTGATAGCATTGTTTCTTATGCAAGGTATGGTGGTAAAAGCATTAATAAAAATTGTTTTACAACTACACATTATCAGGCATGAGAAATGTTTTAATGTTTTAGTTTTAAGGCTCAATTTAGGTCACTCCCTTTTTTGCCCAGTCTAGTTTTATACTACAGCTGCATTTCTATTTCATTGTGTCTCTTCCCAAAAACAAAAAACCTTTACATTATGGGTTATATGTGCAAGTTGTCATATTATATATCTTCTGAAGTTTGTTTTGGTCTCTGTTCATCAATTATTATATTGCCGCAATATTGAGAACATATTTATTTATTTCAGCATCCAGAAATATAAATGATTGGTGGTTGTCCTACTGGGTGACACATTCACATAGTCAGGATAGTCCTGTGGATGAAGTATACAGTGGATTTGGGTAGGTATTATATAAGTTTTATTCATGGTTGATGAGTAGTTAGTTGGTACTGTCACATATTTTTGTCATATTATGCATGCAACTAGGACACAAAAACTTCACCCAAATATTTATAAGCCACCATCTGAAGTATTTTGCAATATACTTTGAATATCAAACTTGCATTTTGGGTCTGTACATCTTAAAATGAAATATATCAGTAAATTCCTCTTAATAGTACATGTATTTACATATTTTCATACTTATTATTTACATATTTACATATTTACATTTTTATATATTTACATATCTATATATTTACATATATATTCAGTCTTAAGAAACTTTCATTTCAGATCTCTGCATGAGGGTTGGAAGAATTTGACACAAGCAGAAGATAACTTGCATTTCTATCTGACCGTATATGGATGTCTGGCTGCTGGTAATTCTTTGTTTACATTGATGAGGGCATTTTTGTTTGCCTATGGTGGAATTTGTGCAGCTAGAATCATGCATACACAAATACTTGATTCAATTTTGAAGGTAATTGTTTTGGCTTGACATTATACATTTATATTTCTAAAAAAAAAAAAAATAATGGCAAACTTTATTAGTTATTATTACTGTGAGACTGTTGAAAACAATTTCTGAATAAAACTGAAGTACTTCATTTATAAATGATTTGCAATACTTTTTTTTTTGGCAAATTTAAGACAGTATTGGTTAGATTTCCATGCCAGATACATTTTATAATTTTTAAATATTACAACGCAGCTGTTTTCCTTAATGTACAGAGGTATTTTGATCAACATTTAGCAATCAAATCTGCTCAAACAGATGTAAAGAGTCATCTTAAACATTTAGTGAAACAAGAGTTTTTACTTCATGTCAAAGTCCTTATTGTGACTTTAAGGTGAAGAACAGCAATAGAAGTGTTTTCCTTTGCTTTTTTTTTCTCATGTGAGCCTAGTGATTTTGAGTCATGAATTGATATCAATTTTGTTTCTTTTCCATTGTAAATCTATAACAAGCAAGTATACACATATATATTTATTTTAGGCTCCTATTTCTTTCTTCCAAACAACACCCATCGGACGAATTATCAACAGATTTTCATCAGATTTATACAGCATTGATGATTCCTTACCATTCATACTGAACATATTCTTGGCAAATATCTATGGAATTGTGGGTACAATTGCTGTCCAGTGTTATGGGTTACCATGGTTGGCTATTCTACTGGTTCCTTTGGGACTTATCTATCTTAAACTTCAGGTATGTAAAGAGAACTACTGTGGATACAATATTGATTGTTGGATACCAACTTTTTTTGGATTTGCAGGGTCAACCATGAATTTGACGATATACAAATTTTTTATAAGGTTGTATGCAGACTTTGGCAAATACGATGCAAATTTTATTTAATCCATGAAAATTGGTACCCACTTCAGTGAATCCACACTAAATATTTTGTACAGTTATGTCTGAAAAAAAAAAGATTAAAGTCAAAACCTAATGGTAAAAAACAAACAATTAGACTAATAAAAACAATAATGTCTGAATTGTGACATTCTGTGGATTTTTTTATTTTCGTGGGTATCAATTTTCGTGGATATTTGCTATCAAAGTTTTGCCAATCTCTGTATTCAAAGTCTATTGAAAAGTTGGTATTTGTTGAACATTTGAATTCGTGGTTCACCTGTACCCACGAAACCCACAAAAATTGATATCCCATGAATATTAACGAATCCACAGTAATCAGCAGATTTATTTAAATGCTGGATACTTATACCAATTCAGGGGGTAGACCTTGAATCAGGGAGATAACTCTTTAAATCAGTTATGCGTTTATAAAAGTCAAGTATCATCAATGTATTTTAAGCATTTACCTGAAACAGATTGGAAATCATCTATGTAACTTAGAAGCTTAGAATATATTTATGAAAATGGTTGCAAAACGTACTGATGATTTTAAGAGTTATTTTCCTTAACCTAGGTCTACCTCCTTAAATTAAATGTAATTGATTTGAATCCACACGTACAACAAATTAGGGCTAACGTTTGATGTTTATTTTTTTCAAAGAAAAATCCCCCTTAATAACATCATGTTAGTTTTAAGTTTTGATAATGGGTAACTGTTCATGTCTGTTGCTATGTAAATAGTAGATGTAGACCTATTCCAGTTCCAGGACTTGAAAAGAATAATTGTATTGAAAAAACAACCCTAAAATGGGTTGATATATTATTGTGAATAGTGTGTGCTGGCAACTTGATCTTCATTTTAACTAACCATAAGATTTTACAACAGCTTGAACTAAATTTGCTGAACTGAAGGGTTAACTTATGAAATATGACATCAAAATTTTAATGAATATTTCTAGAGTTAAAAAAAAATTGCCAATTAAATGTTTTGAATATAAAAATGTTGTTTCTTAGTAGTTACATGGTTGATGAAAGTTGATATGTCATATCAAATTGTATTTGATTTTTTTTTCTTTATTTATTCAGCAATATTACAGACATACATCCAGAGAGCTAAAGAGAATTGCAAGTGTCACTTTGTCACCAATATATGCTCACTTCTCGGAAACTATCACAGGCTTAGTGACAATCAGAGCTTTTAGGGCCACAGAAAGGTAAAAATGATAACAATTTAAACAATTTTGAACCTTTTTATCTTTCCAAAGAGAGTACAAAAAAAAAAAAAATTTTCACAATATATACTCAATTTCTGAATAGCTGTCTCAGTTCTGATAATAAACAGAAATATCCCAATGGTGGTCAAAGGGAGATAATTTCCATCAAACATATTTTTTTAGCAGTTTAGTAGAACATCATTTTACATCTTCACCAATTTCAGTAATTTAGGAATAATATTAACAATGTCTTTTCTTTCATTAGCTAATCATCTTTCTGTACATTGTAGCAAGTTGATGTGAAACATGCACACACACAACATTTGCTATCATGAAAAAAATATACCTATATAAAAGATAGATAGAATCAATAATTGAAAAGGATAAAAAGGCTTTAGCATATTGTAAGAACTGACAAGTATTACATATTAACACTTTTAAATTGTCCATAGTGGAGTAATATTCAGGCACAATTGAAGGACAAGTTTCTTGAATAGATATAAGATTGACTTCTATCTTCATGTTCTCGTGAATGATTCAACATGAAAATGTACAACACATTTTATTCCTAATGCATTGATTTTTACTTTACACTTTTATTAAATAGTCTTATGGTCTAATAATCACATTAATTATGTTACAGATTTAGAAAAGAGAACTTAATTAGACTAGACATTAACCAGAGAGCCCAGTTTGCTGGTCAAGCTGCTTCTAGTTGGTTAAACTTTCATTTACAAATGGTTGGAGTAATTATGGTTGGAGGGATAGCATTCATTGCTGTAATACAACACCATCTAGATACTGTCTCACCAGGTATACTGCTGTTTATTATCACAAGGGTTTGGGGTTGAGGTAGTTCTGTTATGGATTGAGGGATAGCATTCATTGCTGCAATAGTCAATGCCATCTAGATACTGTCTCACCAGGTAGTATGCTGTTTATTACTGGGGCTTTAGGGAATTATGTTATGGTTGGAGGGATAGCTTTAATTGCTCTTATTCAATAGAATAGGAAGATTTTTATACCCCCACTGTAGTGTGGGGCATACATATTTTAGTTTTCCTTGAGCAAATTTTATTTGATAAACTTATAAATAATGCTGATATAGTGGAGTCCCCAGTGTCTGCGCACTCGGTAATATCGTGCATTACCTGATTTTGTCATATCAGCAATGTAACACAAATAGAATGGTTCTTGTTATTGTTTTAGTATTCCGAAGGGACAGAAAAGATTAAGATTGATAAGTTCAAGATTAACTTAATAACTACAATCCGATGATTAACCATATTTTGACAATCACCATTAAAAATATTACATCATCAGATAGAATTTGCTTTATTAAATTTTAAGTTTAATTAAAATCAGATGGAAATAATTTTTGCTCTGCATACTTGGCAGTCTGTTTGGTTCGAATTATATTTTGTACTATAAAATCTTTCCTTTTATTCCCTTTAAAAATGGAACAATTGCTGAACTTTTGTTTCCATTCTTTTTAAAACTTAAGTTTGCCTCAAACAAATGTTATCAAACTAATACACAATGCTCAGTACCACAAAACTCTGATCAATTACAAATTTGATTGGCATCACTTACTGTGAAAGTACTTGAATTCCACGAAAACCACGAAAATTGGTACCCCAAGATTAAAATACTTTCACAGTATACAGTTCTTGGGTTATGTCTCTTTATAACGTCATATGCAAGTGGGACATCATCTGTGTCCCATTACATTTTAAAAAAAAAGTTGATATAGATGGTTGTGATTAAAAAAAAATCAGTTCACTTTATAAATTGATAAATTATTTCTAGTTCCCAAAATGAGAGTGGGTTTCTTAGCTACAAACTCCTTCAAAGGGCAATAGTCTTGAGATTAGATATAGTGGCAAAACTTCCTCAAGTTCAACGAATATAGATAATCTCTATTTTCTTAGACAAAGACAATGTCATTTACATTTTGGCCTATGACCCATCATCTACCCAAAAGTAGAGAAGCTAGATGATATAATGTATTCATACAGAATTATCAAAGCAAAATTTAGAAAAATTATTAATAATAATTATACCCCTGCTTTAAAAAAGTGGTGTTATACTGTTTTACCTCTGTCTGTTCGTCCGTCCATCCATCAGTCAGTCTGTCCATCTATCTCATGAATATTTTTGTTGCATCTTTCTCAGGAACTGCATTACAAGGATTTCTGAAATTTGGTTTGAGGGTTTACATGAGTCGGCTATACTGTTTGAGGCGTTTTCAGATTCATCACTCAACAACTTCCTGTTTACCTTATACTTTTAGCGGAAGGGGGTATCATTAGTGAGCACCAGTCACTTGTTATATGCTGTATTTCTTTTTGTAGGACTTGTAGGTCTGGCTATATCTTACTCCTTATCTGTAACCAATCTTTTGTGTGGAGGTGTAAACTTTTTCACAGAAACAGAAAAACAGATGGTCAGCATAGAAAGAACACAGCATTATATAGACAACATTCCTGCAGAGCATATGGAGGGGTCTTTGATTGTAAGTTATATTTTGGAAATATGCTATCTGTAGATGAGGTTTACAGAATAGAGAATAAAATGCATAATGTGCAGAATGAGGGTTGAAAAAAATAAAGAATAAGGAAAAGATAACCCCTATCCAGACCCTGAATGAACTAAGGCTTTACTGACTCTTAGAAAAAAAATGAATCACAATCTCAGTAATAGGCAGGTGTCAAAACTAAACATGTTTGTCAAGAAATCCATCTCTAACTCATCTAAAGTTGGGAAAGGTTGTGATTAAATTAACAGAAAATTTCAAAGAATTGCATTGATGAAGAATTTTATTTCAAAGACGATCAATAGATCAATAGGGTCGAACCTCATTGTGTTGAAGTCGAAGGGACCAGACAAAAGTATTCGACTCATCCGAGGTTCGACTCATCCGAGGTCGAGTGTGACGTCATATATTTGAAATGTATGAAATACCAATATGCGATTTCTGTAAACTAGATGCATGTTTATTGATCATTGTGCTTTTTTCGATATGATAATATATGATTGTGTATTTATGTTCCATATTTTTAAAGATTCAACACACAACAATCACATATAAAATCAATACACAAATATTTACAAAGATCAATCACTATAAATTATGGAATCATTCGCGAAAATATTTTCATAACTAATCTTTAAAGAATGTGAACAGTGTTCATAGATTAAAAAGACCGACTCATAATAATTAATAAAATATTTTAATCCTTTTAATTATTGTTCTCATTCCAATGGTTAATTTAGTCTCAGCTTGGGTCATTAAAATTCGTTTCGTTTTTATACCAAGTGAAATAGGTTCAGCACATTCAAGTTCCGCATGGACGATCAACAAAGGTATTGATTAGCGGTCATCATAGACATGTCATTTTAACTGTTTTACAAACAAGTATGTTTACAAAGCTTTAATCAGTTATGGAAATGAATAGGTTAAACAAGAAAAGCATCTGTTATGAATTTTATTTTTAAAGTTTTTATTTCTTTCGATTTTTTAAAAAATTTTGAACTTCGAGACATCAGGGTCAATATACATCAATTTTACATCAACGGGACTTAAGAATTACCTCAACTTAACCAAGAATTCGAATCATCCGAGTTCGACTCATCAGAGGTTAAAATGCATTGATCAAACTGAAATTATACCGGGACCCAGAAATTACTTCAACTCATCCGAGTTTTCGACACAACAGAGTTCGACACAACGAGGTTTGACTGTATTGTTTTTATGCTCCTTTTTGTCTTTTCACTCTTCACTTGTTTCAGTACTGTTACATCTTTGGTTTTCAAATATTTTGTTTTAGGCATTCCTGATGAAGGTAACTCTAGAAAAATTATTTGGATGCAAAAAGTTTACAAAATGTTATTTTTGATTTTTATGAGAACTGTTTAAGAAATGACAATATTTTTTGTATTTTCTAGGTATCACCAGTTTGGCCAACAGCAGGAATAATCTTCTTTAAAAATGTGTTCATGAGGTACCGTGAAGGATTACAAGATGCTTTGCATGATGTCACATTCCAGACACATCCAGGGGAGAAGATCGGCATTGTGGGAAGGACTGGATCTGGAAAATCCAGTCTATTTTTAGTACTGTTTAGAATTGTAGAAATACAAAAAGGAAGTATTACTCTGGATAATACAAATCTACAACACATAGATCTAAAAGATATTAGGTACGAATAATAACTTCAGACATTTTGAATTTAGAGATCAAAAAGCATTGAAGAATTTGTGATCTGACAAAGAAGTAATGGTCTGTTTATCCCTGTCGTCTTTCATATGTTTTAAGTATGTTATACTGAATAATTTCTGAATATGGGATTGAGATCCTTAGATATCTTGCAGATGTTTGGTGGCTGTTTTATATTATATTTGATACTGAAAATATGAGGAAATTGATGTTATTTAAAACAATTGAAAACAATGCATTTTAAGGGTCAGGATGAAATGAATAACAAAATATTCTTTAGAATTTTCATTGTCAATTTCTGTTGAAAAACTAAATCAAACCGAATGTTGTGTTCACCTTTAAATTTATCTAGAATTGAAGCTGACTTGAACAAAACTTGTCTGGCAATAAAGGGAAGACTACTTTTTTCCCTCCTGTATTTCCTTTTTAGCTCACCTAGCCCAAATATTATTATAGATAGAGATAAACTTTAAAAAGCAATAATGTACAGCAAAGTAAGACCTAAAAATAAGTCAACATGACCAAAATGGTCAGTTGACCCCCTAAGGAGTTATTGCCTTTTATATAGCATATTTACCTGAGGGTATCAGGATATTGGTATTTAGTCAGATCTTAACCGGAATATGTGACACAATTAGAATTCTAAAATTTATAAAACGTAAACAACATGTCGAAATATTTATGCTTGAAATAAATATATTTTTGGATAAGTTAATTCAAGCACACAAGGTGTATAGTGTCTTATACAATTACAGGTCTGTAATGTTTAACAACCCTATTATATCAGTGTGTAAACACGTCTAATTATGAGCTTTGAAAGTCAAGTAGTTCGAGCATTTTTCTGAGTTAGTGTTAAAAAATTTCAAACAAATATTCTTTACTGTGGTTAGCATTCATTAGTCGTCAGTATCTATAGATTAACAAATTGTAGTTATATTGATAATTTAGAATCTTCCCTAAAGGTGGCGCAAAAATTTGCAGCTAAATAATTCGATTGATGTGTCATTTGTATACAAGAGTTATATTCCTTTGAACTATGAGTCTCTGTTCAATTTCATAAAGTCTATATGTTGATTGTCTACCTTGAACAGGGTTATAATTTTATCTTATACATGTAGTTTTTTTTTTATTGAATTTAAAATCGTTACAAAATCTGCAATGTACTAGATACTTGCATTTTTCATTAGTATATCAAAGACATTTAGGTATATCTATAATTTCTTTTATTTGTTTTGAAATGTTTAAAATTAATATATACCAATATAAAGAATTATTTTGTTATCTTATAAATATGTTTTTGTTATCTGAAAGCATTCATACCGTGTTTATACGTCAAAACTAAGCAAGGTCAAATATGCCTTCATCATCACTAACTTTCTTAGAGCGATGAGACAAACTGCTCTAAATCACAGATCACAGGCACTTGTTTCAGAATAAAAATTTCCTTTATTTATGAATTGAATGCTTCTTTTTTTAACTTCATTGAGGTGTAAAAGCGTTGACCAAAGTACATTTTGTATAAAGCGCAGAGGCGCTTCATTTTAAAAATGTGCGCATGGTCTACGCTTTTACAACCTTATGAAGTTACAAAATTAAGCATTAGATACTTATAATTACATTTTTTAGCTATGAACATGAAAACACGAATTTTATATTATTTTTATTTAATTCACCATATTGTGGGACCACGTGTTATCATGAATGGTAAGTTTTATTGAGTAATGCAATTGCTTAAGGAATAACATGTGATGTGCAGTTAACCAATCAGAATAAAGTATTATAATGAAACATACATCTAATGTAATTATTATACCTTAATATGCCATTAAGGTAAATAGGGGGAAATATTCTGAAACAAGTGACTATGTCACAGGAAAAGCATCTTCCAAGTATTCATGAAATTGCTCTCTATTAAAGCCATTCCTGTAAATTATTAATAAAAACCACTTTTTTCCTACTCTTAATTTGAGGTACAATATTCTGGTGAAAAACATTATTTATGTTGTCAAGAATACATTGTTTCAAGTTGCAGTATGCATAAAAAAAATGCCCAACAGCATTCGTCCTTCTACTCGTAAAGGCATCTGTTTCTGAGATCGATATGGTGTATACCATTATGCCAGAACTTAAATGAAGCAGAAAGCTGATGTAACTTATCTGCTTTACTCGATCCCTTAAGACAAATACATGAAAGAAGTGTAATAACGCCTAACACAAACACACATATGCACAAACACAAAAACAGAACAATATAGCTACCACTTTATTCCAGAAGCTTCTAACTGATGATGAATGCTAGAGTGTAAAATTGTAATTGAGACCTACCCAAAACAATTAGAACTTTTCTGAAAAAGACTTTAAATGAAAACAGAACTAGATCATCTTCCCATAATGATTGAATGTTAGAAAAATTGTCCAGAGTTATCTTACTTTAATCACAGAGAGGGGAAAGCAAACAATTTTTAATTTAAGCCTAATTAACATTAAAACAATTTTCCACTAACAAATAAAGTTACCTTATTGAAATATACGGACTTTGTTAGCTAAATCTATTAATTTTATTAGATATTATGAATTTTTATGACAATAGAGAAACATGCTACTTTATAGTAAATTTTTAACAATTTTCATAAAATTTGTAAATTTTTACTAACTTTTTCTACTGACACTGTAACTACTGGGCCAAGTTTAGATAGGGATAATTGTAAGCAGCAAGATTGTTCAGTAAAGTGAGATCTACAAACACATCACCATCACCAAAACCCATTTTCGTCATAAATCCATCTGTGTCCTTTGTTGATTTTCACATAGACCAAGTTGAGCGACACAGGTTTGAGAAATATTGTAGTTTTGGATTTTTCACATCTTATAGTAGAAGATTTCAACAAATTGATGTAAACACTTTTCTTGTCTTTCCTATAAACATTTTCATTATAGAAAAAAATCCCTTCTTTTTCAGGTCAAGATTAGCCATTATTCCACAAGACCCCTTTTTGTTCAGTGGAACTGTGAGAGAAAATCTTGATCCTACATCATGTCATATAGATTCAGATCTGAATAATGTATTAGAAAGATGTCATCTGAAGGTACCTGTAGATAGACTGGGTGGTCTAGAGGCTGATGTAGGAGAACGTGGCAGAAATTTCTCTGTAGGACAAAGGCAACTTGTGTGTCTAGCTAGGGCATTATTAACTCGGGCAAAGGTTAGTCATTAGATATTTTTTCTTGGATGATATTTCTGTGTAGGACAAACATACCTTGCCTGTATAACTAAGGCATTGTTTACCCAAGCAATGATAGATTTTTATATTCAGTCAGATATGACAGTTTTTTGTAGGGCAAAGGCAGTTTGTCATTTTGCTATGGTATTGTTAAGGGAGTTCGATTCTCAGTTTCAAAGTAATTAACTTTTCAAAACACTAGTTTATATTGATAGGGGATTAATAAAGGAATCCAAAGCGCAAGAAAAATATATAGGTCACCGTGCTTGTTTTTGAGCTAAAGCCATTGAAATTTTGGAGGGAAAATATTCTCTTTTGACTTTTCATAGCTTTATCATTGACAAGTTGAAGTTCTCAAAAATTTTAAAAGACTTTTACAGATGGCTTATCATTATACATGTAAAAGATTTACAAAAAGAAAAATGGGGGTCACCGGGCAATTTTTTTAATGCATTCAAATGGATAAAATTAGAGGATTCCGAAAATCTGACAAAACATCTAAAACATGACAAGCCAGCTTCCTTAACAAAATTTTTGGCAATATTTTTTTTCTGTATACTGGCAAGGTTTCTCTGTAGGGGAGACACCTGAAGTGTTCTGCTATATTTTTGGAAATAGAAGAGATGATACAAGTTGAGCAGGAATAGCTGTCCCTCTGAAGCACATGTTGGTATCAGATTTATGTTATCTGACTTGCAACAAAATTTGCAGAAAGTAGGAGAAAAATACGATAATTTTTAGGTGGCATGAACAATTTAGAATATCTACATGCGTCATGTGTTTCGTTGAAAAACTCATTTTTTGTCATGTGAATTTTTCGCTTACTATGAGTAATAAGAAAATTTTATTTAGTACATTGGATACTAGAAAGGTCTTCAGGTCTGTCCGACAGATTTCACCTAACCTCAGCTTCATTTCATAGATCAGTGATCATGGTCAAAGAAATGGGATTAGGTCCATTTGTCAGTAACCATAAGCAATAGGTAAACTGTACTTGATGTATTCAAGGATTGTAAGGTGTACAAATCCCACTGGCAGATATCATCTGACCTTAACCCCAATTTCTTTGTTTATTGGTCAAGTTCATGTTAAGATTCCCAAGATTGGTCCTTTTATTAAATACTATTACTGCTGTAACCATATTAAGACTATTTTACTGATTATGTCTGTTTTGTTCATGCATTGTTGTAAAAATAACGGAATTTGATGCGACTGTCATACAAGTGAGAGGTTTAGCACTATAAAACCAGAACCAATCAACCATTTTCTGCATTTGAAAATGCCTGTACCAAGTCAGGAATATGACAGTTTTTGTCCCTTTGTTTGATGGATTTTATCATTTGATTTTGACATTGATTGGGGACTTTCCGTTTCGAATTTTCCTCTGAGTTCAGTATTTTTGTGATTTTACTTTTTAAGAAAAGTTCAATTATATCTGTTAGGCAGGGTTTATCTGACCTTGACCATGACCTCATTTTTCATGGTTTGCTGTTCAATATTAGGTTTTTCTGGTTCAGTCAGCTACAATAATTTTAAATAGGTTAATAATTATTGGTGTATGGAATAATTGTATGGTGTGCATTTCATCTTACAGAGTTAAACTGACCTTGACCTCATTTAAAAAGTTATCTTAACTTGCAACATAAAAACCAATCATAATCAGTGAAGTAGGTGACACATTTCAGTGAGTGCACTGTTGTTAATTTAAAAAATAAAGAAATTGAAATAGAATGCTTCAAATAAAAAGTAGTTTGAATATGTAAGAATACTAATCGTAAAGACCAGAAATAATGATCCTAGGAGAGAATCAAGATTTCAAAAGACTTCAAAGCAGATGATTCTAACCGTTTTACTTACATGTCAAATATAAAATGCTGTAGATAGAAATTTTATTATTTCAGGTTTTGTGTATAGACGAAGCCACTGCTAGTATTGATTTTGAAACTGATCAGCTAATTCAAGAAACAATAAAACAAGAATTCCATGACAGTACCGTACTGACTATAGCACATAGAATCGACACTATACTGAACAGTGATCGTGTGTTAGTGATGAGTGAAGGCAGTGTGGCTGAGTTTGATCAGCCAAATATTTTATTACAAAAAACTGAATCTCTTTTCTTCAAACTAGTCCATAAATAAATTATTTCTCTTTCCATTTAGTTATTATGTTTATATGAAATCCATTAAAGAAGAACCTAATTTACGAGCATTTATTTCAGGTCAAAACTGAATTGAATCTGAGGTTTGGTTAAGCTTTGTAATCAGAAAAAAATGGGACTATCAAAATTAATAAATTTAGGCATTTTTCATCACCAGTGTCAACAATTTCTTAAGGTTTGTTATCCGGTTTGAGAGTTTAAAGGGAACCATTTAAGAATATTCAGAGATATTTGATATAAAATTGTATCAGTTCTGGCACAATCATTTTCTATTTAAATTAGTTGGCCATGTTCCCTCAGTTACGACTTTTATAAACTTTTATAAAGAGTATATAGATAATTGCATTGGATATTAGAATGCAAGTACCATACTCACACAATCCTATTAAAAAATGAGAGATTCCAAAGAGCTTTTGTTGCTCACCTGATATTTTTGTTTACAATTGATGCAAGAAATAATGCAACCATTATACTTTTGCATTAGTTTCAGAGATATAAGTCAAAAACTGCATTTTCCCCTATGTCCTATTTTTAGCCATGTCTGCCAAAATGGTTTGCAGGCAGGGTCATCAGACGTACGTGCGTAACATAACAAATATTCAAGTAATTTGTCAAAATCTAAAACAAAAGAAAAACTTCATACTGTTTTTAGGCATCATATTTATAAAAAGGACACATTTATGCGGCTAGATTTTAAGAGTTATACTGATTCATGAATTTTATTGAATGTAACAGAAATACATTTGTCTTTGGTTACCCACAAACTATGAATCTTGAAAAAAACTCACTATAGACACTAGGATTGAATATTTGACGCCAAATGAGCGTTTCGTTAAATGAGTCACCAGTGACCATGGTGACGGTAAGAATAGTTCAAAATATCTATTTACTGTGCAGAATTATAAATTAAAAGACGTACACTTCATGATTTTTGAACAAAATAAAAAATAATATATCAAATATATTATTCCTAAACTTATAAAAGTGCTTTTGTAAGATGCATGTCTAATTGTATTAATCACATGAATTAAGCCTTAATCAATTGATTTTTATAGTTTGCTTTTATGTTGTATCATTATCACAGGTTATGGGATGGTTAGCCCCCTCAAACTAGTGTAAACGCAGCATTCTATATGTGTCCGTCTGAAGTTGGGAACCTGTAATTTAGTGGTTGTTGCTGTTTATCATATGTATTTGTTTGGTTTAGTGTTTTGTATAGTGTGTTCTTGTGTTGTGCTGTTGTACCGCTGTCCAGTGTTATAGGGCGGGTTTGGTGCGATCTAATAAGTTTCACCCTACCATATTGTGTATGTGTCACTAAGTCAGGAGCCTGTAATTAAGAGGTTGTCGTTTGTTGCTGTGTATCATATTTGTTTTACGTTCATCATTTGGTATATAAATTAGGTCGTAAGTTTCCTCGTTTGAACTGTTTTACACTTGTCATTTTGATGCCCTTTATAACTTGCTATTCGGTGCGATCCAAGTCGCCAAGTGGCCGTGTGGAAGGCCGTTAATTTTGTGTCCTCAATGCTCTTCAACTTTGTACTTGTTTGGCTTTATAACTATTTTGATCTGAGCGTAACTGATGAGCCTTATGTAGACGAAACGCGCGTCTGGCGTATTGAATTATAATCCTGCTTCCTTTGATAACTATTGACCTATAACCGTTTTCATCTTGAATATTGAGATTTGGATGAAGAGGTGTCTCGTTGTCACTAATTCCACATGTTCTTATTTCTACGGTACATAAAAAATTAAAAAAAAAAAAAACCAAACAAAAACCTTTCTTTGTTCATAAGATCTTTTTTCTTTTGTTATTTGAAACAACGAGCAAAACATTTATCCTAACTGATGTAATAATGTTTTAGAAATATTTCATATGAAGGCTACTGTTGATAGACTTGGGGACCTGGAGACTAATGTTGGAGAACGGCGCATTTTGAATTCAAAGGAAACTTGTCTGTTTAGCTAAGGGTTAATCGGACAAGGATAAGAGCTAAGCTTAGTTTCTTAGACACCATCTTTGCGTAGGATAAATTTACAACACTTTTTTGCTGCAGTATTGTTATTTCTAGAAAGTGTCGGACAGGATATTTCATTGTACGGCAAAGTAGTTTGTTTGATTTGTTGGTAATTGCTAACTTAGTATTATGAAGCAGTTTTCTCAGAAGTTTAGACAGCTGAAGTGTATGTTCTGCTTGTTTATTTTTTGAATTTCGAAGAGACGAAACAAGTGGATCAAGTATTGCTGTTCTCCTAAAACACACGTTCATATATGAGTTTTTACAACTAGCTGTGCCTGAAGAGCAAGTGCCAAAATGCAAGATATAGGTATGCTATTCCCAAAGCTTTATATTTCAGGAGGATGCAGAGCTCGATGCTTTAAACTTTGTATTTATTTGCCTTATGTTTTGTAGTTTCTTTCCGTCATAATAGTTATCAAAGGTACCATGATTATAATTTTGTACGTCAGACGCAGGTTTCGTCTATATATGACTTCAGATCAAAATAGTTATAAAGCCAAACAAGTACGAAGTTGAAGAGCATTGAGGACCCCAAATTCCCAAAAGTTGTCCCAAATACAGATACGGTAATCTGTTCCTGGGATAAGAAGATCCTTAGTTTTTCGAAAAATTCTAAGTTTTGTAACAGGAAATTTAAAAAATGACCATATAATTGATATCCATGTCAACACAGAAGTGCTGACTACTGGGCAGGTGATACCCTCAGAGATCAAACGTCCACCAGCAGTAGCACCGACCCAGTTGTGTTAATAGTTAATAAAAGGTACCAGAATTATAATAAAATGCACCAGACGCGCGTTTCGTCTACATATGTTCATTGTTCTTGACCTCTTTGTTCTTGGTTTTGCTTAAAAAACTGATGAGTTCCCTTGTCATGTGAATTTCTCACTTGTTATGAGTAATATCACAATTATATATATTCTATTAGATACTTGTAAACTTTACATGCACATCAGACAGGGTCCACCTGATCTCAACCTCATTTCATGGAGCAGTGATCAAGGTTAAAGTAATGTAATTATATTTCTGTTCCCCAATACTTTAATTATTAGTTCATACGACCAGTCGTATAATTGTATGAAGTTATCGTCGTCGTCATCCTCGTTGGGTTCAAGACAATAACTTGAGTATAAGTGCACATATCTATATGTTAACACATGAAATGGGTAAAATCTCTTTGTTCTTACCGTACTATAATCTGGATAATGCACAGCTAAGGTATGCATTAACTATATCAGATATACTGAACAGTTCAAAGGTTCATTTGCCTTTAGGGGCGGACCCTCGATTTTGAAAGAGGTGGAACTTGATTAAAAAAAATATCTATTTTATAATATTTTGTGTACAATGTAAATCTTTAATCAGTATTTCACAGTCAAACCAGTTAATAATTATCTTTTTTTGTAATTTCTACCAAAAAAGAAATGTATTTAAGACTATCAAATTAATTAAATAAAATCTGATTTGGATTAGTTTTGTGTTCAATTGAACGTATTACGACTATTAATAACATAAACGGTACCAATTTTCCTGCACCAGATGCGCATTTCGACAATACATGTCTCTTCAGTGATGCCCGTGTCCAAAACATTTGAAATCCAAAGCCTATACAAAAGATGAAGAGCTACAATCCAAAAGGTCCAAAAAGTATAGCCATATCCGTGAAAGGAATCAGAGCTTTGCATGAGGGAGATACATGCATTCCTTAATTTATAATAATTTCTAACATTTTGTAACAGCAAATTTTAATAACACAAAAAATCCGTATTGTCATGCCAGTACCGAAGTACTGGCTACTGGGCTGGTGATACCCTCGGGGACGAACAGTCCACCAGCAGAGGCATCTAGATATGCATACCTTTTTAGTGATTATTTTGCGATAGAATTTAAGTTGGTACCGAAACAGCGCGGGAGGGGGAATAAGTTACAGATCAATTATTAAAATGCGACATGTCTTCAAAATTTAATTCAGTAGAACAATATTAGAGGGGGGAGGTGAAGTCAAAGATCGAAAAATATTTTAAATTAAGGTACACATCTCCTCGGTCCATCTTCTTCTAAGCATATATTTTATTGAGGGAAAGAAAGGCAATTAATGATCTATACCCAACATCACTTTCAGTTATGATTTTTCCTATACCGCTTTAAAAGGAATGTAGCAAACTGAACTAAAACTATAATATATAGGTTATACGTCAATAAGACGGCAATCAAACGACAAAAACAAACTCATGACTACAAGAGGGCAACATATATTTGTCCATCTGATGAGTTAAGCCTTTTTCAACTGATTTTTATAGTTCGTTCTTATGTTGTACGGTTATACCACTGTCCCAGGTTAGGAGGAGGGTTGGGATCCCGCTAACATGTTTAACCCCGCCACATTATTTATGTATGTGCATGTCCCAAGTCAGGAGCCGGTAATTCAGTGGTTGTCGTTTGTTTATGTGTTACATATTTGTTTTTCGTTCATTTTTTTACATAAATAAGACCGTTAGTTTTCTCGGTTGAATTGTTTTACATTGTCTTACCGGGGTCTTTTATAGCTGACTATGCGGTATGGGCTTTGCTCATTGTTGAAGGCCGTACGGTGACCTATAGTTGTTAATGTCTGTTTCATTTTGATCTTTTGTGGAAAGTTGTCTCATTGGCAATCATACCACATCTTCTTTTGTATATAATATATAGTATTGTTTTCATCAAAAGAAAGGTGTCTGCATAAAATGTCAATTTCTTAATCGTCACTAATTTATTAAAAATTGGGAATAAATTTATCAGTAACGGTGATAAACAATCTAACATCAAATTACAATCTTCCAAATAATGTAACAATTTAGGCAAAAGCCTGCCTGATATAAAAAAAAATTAATAATTTGATACTTACCAACTGTTAACTACATACCAGCGTATTTCTTCTTTTTCTTTGCCGTACAAGAAACTTTCCTAGGAACCGTGAATTGCGAAATATCGTCCGCATATTTCCAAAAATGTTCACGTAAATTGATGACGTCATATGTTAAAACAGTTATTGGCCAATCAAATCGGTATATAGGATTTAATCGGCACGCCAATGGATGACCCTTTAACCCGACGTCGTTCGGGTTAATAAGGGTCAACCTAGCCGTGCAGATTAAATCCTATGTACCGACTTGCTTGGTCAATAACTATAACAAATACTACCACGACGTTTTTAAACATTAAAGGGACGGTTTGGATTTTATCATTAATTTTTGGGGTTATTTGGGGTCATTGACCTAATTGTTTATGAACTATAAAGGCATTAAAAAATGCTTCAGGACAGTAACTTTATGTGCGCATTTAAGACGTCATTTTACCAGACAGCGAGAATTGCCTGTATCCTTACACTATGTGTCTTCGTGATCATCATTATGCAGGATAAATAAACAATAACTGTTTAGTTTCTTTAGATATCAGCTGTATTTGTACGAGGCTAGGAAACAAGGTGTATGCGAGCTTTTAGCGAGCTACTACACTTGTTTCGAGCCGAGTAACACAATCATAACATTCAAGTTTTAAAATCGACAATTGTCATCGTCATTGGAATGCAACTGGAATACACATTCGGAGGTCACATAGGTTCAAACAATACTCAGTCCGGCAGTGGGCGGAGCTTTAAAGCGATATAGCGATATCTGTAGGGCTGTATCTGTATAGTAGGACACACAATTGCAGGATAAAATGAAACTATCGGTACTTAATCACAATTTTATAATGACAGTAGTGCTGATAATCAAGTATAAGAATTTAATTTGGCGAATAATACGTGCAATATAGAATCACATTTTTATAACCGATCGATCGCTCAACATGGGAAGCAAGTGAAAATGCCCATAAACGAAAAAATGATGTTCACTAAAACCGAAGTTTTTGGTGGAATTGCAACGAAATCAAAAGTGGTCTTTCA
Source organism: Mytilus galloprovincialis (assembly GCA_037788925.1). Taxonomy (NCBI): domain Eukaryota; kingdom Metazoa; phylum Mollusca; class Bivalvia; order Mytilida; family Mytilidae; genus Mytilus; species Mytilus galloprovincialis. Next base: position 15,875,405 of record CM075334.1, on the reverse strand, counting down.
TACCAATACCGTTTTCTTAAACTTTGAATACATTTCTTATTTCTTGACTAATTTGAATGGAGTTTAATTCAAAGTCTTGTATATATGGGGTTCATTCCATATCTAATCTATGGATTATGCCATATCTAACCATTTATTTAAATTTGGGATATTGGACCATAATAGCTAAATGTACTAGTACAAATTTGTAAGTTCTTTGCCTATAATAATTCTATGTTAGAAACATATACCATTTCAAATATTTAATCACAATCCAAATTCATGGCTGTATCAAATTTGACTGTTGTGTCAATACTTGCACCAACCGTTCAAACATTTGTAGTCGTATCAAGTTGCGTCCTATGAGTATTTCATTGGTGTATGCAATGGTTGCAATGCGTACATGTCTCAATAAAAGACATCATCTGACCTCGACCTCATTTAAATGGTTCATCGGATATTGTTTATTTTACAAGTTTTGTCCACATGAAAAAGATATATGAACTACTTTTATAGTGTACATATCTGTCTGGCAGGGTTAATCTGAACTTGACCATTTTTCATGTTTCATTGGTCAATATTAAAATTTTATGGTTAGGTCTGTATAAAAATAAGGAGATGTGGTATGATTGCCAATGGGACAACTATCCATAAAAGTTCAATGAAGTGGATGTTTTTTTAAAGCAATAGATTATATTTGTTTTTGTGTATGGAGTAATTATAAGGTGTGTATATGTATCTGTTTGGCAGTTTGATTTGACCTTGACTGCATTTATATTGATCATTGATAATGTTAAGTATATGGGATACTTGTTGTAAATACCTTTATGTTAATAGGACATAAACTGTCAAATTGATGTTCGCCAATTTAGGCAAAGTTCTCAAATTTGATTTATAGCATACTGAAACGTAATTCAAAATTATAAAAAAAGTATTAATAAACAATTCCCTTACATGAAATCAATAATATGAATAAGAATTTCGTGTGTATTTTAGTCTAGAATCCATCTAACCAACCATCGAGTTGACCTCCAAGACTGCAGACGGTTATATAACCTGATATAAACATGAATATAGATAAACAGATAAATTTCATAATTGATCGTCGTCTTGATGATAACTCCAAAATCTTTTTGAAAAGGCAAGTTAATTGTATAATCTTTCTGCTTTTATGTTGCAGTAAGATACATATTTACCATAAACCGAAAGCAAAATGGAAACCAATAATAAAATTGGTATTATGTATTCCTTAAGGTCAGCCAACTCCTGGTAGCGTCCGTTAAATTATAGTAGTTATGATAAAGATATAATTTAATTTTGGATGTAACGCGTCTTCTGATTGGCTGACATTATTTTGTTATGAGCCCATAGACATAATTTAGTCATGTGACCGTGACGTCATCAACGTTTTTACATGGTTTTCTACGGTTTAAAATGGAATTTAGAATTAAATTATAAGAAATGACTGTAATATTTTTTCTGTCTATTCGAAATAATATAAAAAATGTGTTGCACACTGTTAAATAACCCGCTACGCGCGTTATTCAGTGTGCACCAAATTTTTTTATGTTATTTCTTCATAGACAGAAAAAATATTACAGTCATTCCTTAAATAACATAACACGTATGCAATGTTAGAGGGTACGATAAATTCGACAACCTTGACTAAACAGCAAAAGCTTTTAAATAATGATATAAAAAAAGAAAAAAAAGCTGTCCTTGAAAATTTATCAATAATCAGCTGTCAATATTTCTAATGGAATATCTTAAATGAAGGAGTTGAAATTCACCAAGAAACAATATTTTTTTGTAAATAAAATCCGTTGTGAAATCTTTATTAACACAATAAATAAACACTAGTCTGGCTAACACAATTTTAATCCTGGTATCTATGATGAATCTGCTATAGTATTTACAACAACTGAGTGGATGCCACTGCTGGTAGAGTTTTTATATACCCAATAGTCAGCACTTCTGTGTTGGCATGCATTATTATTGATGATATCGTCATGATTATAAATAAACTGTTGAAAAAGTTTGAAATTTTCTATCCCAGGAATAGATTACTTGAGCTGTACTTGGCAAACCTTTTCAGAATTTTTGGTCATAAAATATTTTATTAAGCTTTTTTCAACCTTTTGGATTCGAGCGTCACTGATAATTTTCTTTGCTGACCAAACGAGAGTCTGGTATTCAAAATTGTAGTCCTTTTTTTTAGATGGTGACGTTCCCTTGTCACCATCTTACGGTGTTTATATATCTCAACTTGTACGATTCGCTCGTGTATGTAACAATGTTTTAGATTTTAACGAGAGAAATTTATGTATTACTGAAAAATTATTACACCAGGGTTTTCGATATCACAAACTAGTCAAAACATTTACTAAATTTTATCATCGGTTTAAGGACATCATTCGTAAATATAGCTCAACATGCAGACTTCTTATACGTTCAGGTATTTCACATCCAATTTTTTATGGAAATATTCTTTATAAAGCACAAAGGTGTCAGTATTCACCTCAAAAACTAACAAAACCTTTGAATAGACTTATTAAGAAGGGATATAGTTACGATACTGTTGTCAGGTCATTAAAAATTGCATATTTTGGCGTTAATATTGATTCACTTATAGGGTCTTTGCATCGGAACTAAACACATTTATTCAAAAACATGACAAAACATATATGTTATGATGGTATGATACTAAACCCCTAACGGGAAGGATTGTGCCTGATGTTCATATGATGAAACCATAATCTTTCAGTCAGTTTAATTGAAGTCTGGAGCTGGCATGTCAGTTAACTGCTAGTAGTCTGTTGCTATTTATGTATTTATGTATTATTGTCATTTTGTTTATTTTCTTTGGTTACATCTTCTGACATCAGACTCGGACTTCTCTTGAACTGAATTTTAAATTGCGTATTGTTATGCGTTTACTTTTCTACATTGGCTAGAGGTATAGGGGGAGGATTGAGATCTCACAAACATGTTTAACCCCGCCGCATTTTTGCGCCTGTCCCAAGTCAGGAGCCTCTGGCCTTTGTTAGTCTTGTATTATTTTAATTTTAGTTTCTTGTGTACAATTTGGAAATTAGTATGGCGTTCATTGTCACTGAACTAGTATATATTTGTTTAGGGGCCAGCTGAAGGACGCCTCCGGGTGCGGGAATTTCTCGCTACATTGAAGACCTGTTGGTGACCTTCTGCTGTTGTTTTTTCTATGGTCGGGTTGTTGTCTCTTTGGCACATTCTCCATTTCCATTCTCAATTTTACTGGTTACTGTGATGAGTTTATTTATATATTAAATTTTGTAAACATAAACTGTTTCACATAAATTGTTTTCACTTGACACTAGCATCATTCCCGTTTCTCTGTTGATGTCTATTGCATACGGATCTAAGATTCCATCAGCCTCCGACAGTATTGTCTTACATGTTTTACCATCTGGAGATACTACAACGATGCAGTTTTCCTCTTTACAAGCTATATAGATAAAGCCATCCTTGTCTAAAGCAAGTCCTCGAGGAAAGGAAAGGTCATCGTGAATAAATGTCCAGAGAAGATTTCCGGTTCTTTTGTAGCAGCTGATTTCATTTCCTCTGAGAATGGAAACATAAATATTTCCTTGGAATAAAGAAATACTACTTGCCCTAACTTCTTTTAAGATTGTACGAGACATATCTTTCAAATTCACTGAAGTAGTATGGTCATGATTACTGCTGATGACCAAAGTTTTGCCATCACTTGCTACTCCGTTACAATAATGAGAAAGTATAATTGTTTGAATAATTGTACCTTTTTCTACATCCACGATAGCCGTCTGGTTTGCATTTCCTAATGTTATAGCCACTGTATTTTTCACAACATAACAAGCATCCCATGGACCTGCTGTGAATGAAATTACTTTTCTGATAAAGATGCCATCCTCACTGAACAGTAGAAGTTGATACTGGCTATAATCAAGTATTATTATTTTACATTCAGGCAATGCTACACAAGCCCTAATACTTAAAGAATTCATATCGTTTGGAATTGTCAGTGTTCTGAACAACGATGGCATAATTTGTTGGATATCAGTGTTGCTTTCAAGCATGTGCTGTGCTTGATCTTTTCTTCCTGCCTTCACGTAGAAAGTTGAAGGGGTGGTATGAATATTGATATACCCAAACGATTTGACATCTTGTAAAATTGAATGAAGATCAGATGAGATGGTAACCTCTATACTGTTTTCATCAAATTGGCCTCCCCGTTTTAAATCTTCTATATATTTTGTTACTTCTGATGTAGCTTTCTCAATTTCTTTCAGGCCAACGTACATTTGTAGATCAGTTGCATATTGCGTCATCTTGGTAAACTCGACTTACAACTGGTTTATCTGAACGGCTCGCTGTTCCATTTGTTGAACGAGAATGACCATCTCTGATTTCAGCTTTGAATGTTTTGACTCCAAGTCATCAAGTATTTTTTGCTCTAATTCATTTAAGAAATCATCGATCAACTTTCTCATATGTCGGATTTCATCGACGGCTTCTGTTTTTTTTAGTATTGTTTGCACTTATCTTTTTTTTCATGTATTTTAGTGCCTTATCTAAGTTTCTTTTTAAATTCTTCAAATCTTTTTCGAAAAGCGGAACTGAGGCAGATGACTTTACTTGGTTTAGAATAACTGAACGTGGTTTTATGTCTTGACATTTCTGGTGTTTATCTGTGATGCACTGCACGCAGCAGAGACAAGCATGAAAAGAACAGTAGCGTTCAAACTTCTCCTGATGTTCTTTGCACTGACTACTAATTTCTTTAATGAATGTAGGTAATTGATGATAATCTTCAGGTGACATGGTTTTATGGTCCTTAGACAGTCTTGACTTTCTGTGAGGTTTTTCACACTTTCCATAAAAGAAAACCTCACATTCTGTGCACCACGTGACTGCTGTTTTAGAGATTCCATCATCATCGCATATTGTACAAATTGGCTGTTCCGTTGAGGCAATTTTGCTGTGATGAATATATGGAGAAATTTCTGCTATTTCTTCATTCATTGGAATATTTCCGCCCTACAACATAGTATTTTGAGCCGTAAATTAATTTGCCCTTGATTCTTATAATATTGATTATGAATAAAATTGAGAATGTGCCAAAGATACAATAACCCGACCGAAGAGCAGACGACATATGGATGTTTTGTGTTGAGATGTGTAAATACATATCCATTGGCAATAGTAGAGCTAACTGCGATATTATTTTTACTGATTTGCACTTGCACAGATTTAGGTATAAAGTTGTGCTTTGACATGCAATGCATGTCACTTTATTTGAACTTAAGACAAAAAAGCTGTGCCTGCTTGACATTGAGGAGTTTAACATAGAAAGCAATTTGGCCATAAATTAATGGTGTACTTCCTTAAATTTTTCATTTATTGAGATTAGATTCCTCATGATCAATATATCAGATTTAGACTGAAACATAGTTAATGAAAACATTTGAGGTTTGTTACTCGTGCTGTGTAGATGCAGTAGAATGTGTCCCAGTACCTGTAGTGTATGCCCTTATATTTTTACAGTTTTGTCTGTAATAGCTTACTATGCGGTTTGGGCTTTGCTTATTGTTGAAGACCGTACGGTGACCAATAGTTGTTAATTTATTTGTCATTTGGTCTCTTGTGGAGAGTTGTTGCATTAGTAATCATACCACATCTTCTTTTTTTATATCAGATTTCACTTTCAATTACATTCCTAAACTAAATGTCAGTGGTAATTTGAAATAAAATACGCTTATTAACAATGAATTCTAAAACGTTTATATTAAAATTGTTTTTATGATTGATTAGATATAATCCCTCTGAATGCTGTACCCCTATTCTGACATTTTTACCTTATATGTCTGTTTCTTTTGTTCATACATCGCTGTCAAAATAATGCAATTTTATGCGATTGTACTACAAGTGACAGGCACAAAACAATGTTTAATCCACCATTTTCTACGTAAGAAAATGTATGTACCATATATATTAACAATTGTTATCGATTCTTTTGGGGTTTTTGAGCTTTTGATTTTGCTATTTGATTAGAGACTTTTCGTTTGGAAATTTCCTTGGAGTTCGGTATTTTTGTGATTTTATTTTTCAAGAGTTAAAAATGTTGATGCTCTACATATACTGCAACGGCATGCATTTTTTGAAGACTAATTTGAATAATTATAACATCATAATCCCTGATTTTCTTACCATCGCCATTTTGATGAGAAGGAATTTTCACCGGGAAGTAAAATGTCAAATATCAGGCGCACATATAAGTGAGGTGACAAAGTGATTTGAACGAACCGCATTACCTTAATTATACATCATTGTTCAGAAGAAAGATCTTTAATTTTCACCCGGTCATAGTCTCTAAAAATGTTGCATTATCTTTGATTGTTTTGTCACGTCGAAAACTGAGTTTTTAAAATTTTGTAATAATTCATTAGATCATTAAAGTTTGTTTTGATATAACAATTAAATTGATGTATTGTATTGAAATACATATTTTTTATTGACATTATCATTGTCCTTTAAACGTTAAGTTAGTCCATTATTTACGGGTTGCCATTTAAATCCTTACATAAAAAAAATATATTTTAACATACGAGAGAATATGTTTTGAAGCGCTTCGTTGAATGTGGTTTTATATAAACACACATTCAAACTTGTGTTAATTTGATAAACTCGCTTTGCATTCGGTCTATCTGCTTGGCTCACTTTCAATTTGTTGCACGAGAGTAGTCATATTTGACTTCAGCTTTGAATGCATGGACTCCAAGTCATCAAGGATTTCAGCTCTAATGTATTCAAGTACTAGTAATTATCTTTCGACTTTTACATACTGCGAATTTTCTCAACTGCTTTTGTTTTTTTTTTGAATATTTGTGGTACTGATTCATACTTTCAGGTTTTTTATGGTGTTTTTTAATTTAGTTTTTACATCTTTCAAATCCCTTTTGAAAAACTGAACCGAGGCATGTGATTTCCTTAAAATGTCTGACAGTGGTTTCATTTGTTGACATTTCGAATGATTAATGTATGGGAAGGACAATAGAGTTCAAACTTCTTGTTGTAGTTTCTGTACTGGCCACTAACTTCTTGTACGATTCAAGGTAACTCTTGATAATCTTGAGAGGTTATTGTTTTATGGTTTTTAGACAGTCTGGTCATTCTATGGGGTTTTTCACAATATCCACAAAAGATTCTATACACCACGTTATTGCTTCCTTTGAGACACCAGCATTATGACAAATAGTATATAATACATTTTCCCTATTTTGTACTTATTGTTCCTGAAATTCAGTTTAATGCTTTAAACCGATATAGATAATTTGGGAATAACCACATGCATAAACAGAACCTTTTTCAATACAGTTAAGTTCATTTGTGTAAGATGATTAAGCATATGTTTGTAAGACTTAAACACGAGGATCTATTCTTATACAAAAGCGTCTTTAGTTTTTTTTTGGTTTTGAATTATTGTTTCATGAATGTAAAACCCTCATCCTATTCTTGTTTGAAAGATACTTATTGCTGTCTTGATTGTTTGTAGTTTAAAGAAAAGAATGGTTTGGTAAATGTCAATGAAAAATATCATGCATTTCACCCTCCGAAAATTGATGAATAGTTATCTTAAATTGAATTGTTATCTCAAGCAATGATCAATGAAAATTCGTTTTTGTTTTATTGAATTTGCATAATGATTTTCTATGCAACTAAACACATAATTAATTGTATGTTCATTTGGTTGCAACACAATCTTTTCTGGAATTTTTGCAGAACTTATTGTAAATTAATTGCAGATTTACTTGGTTAATTTTGTAAATCATAGATAGTTTGTTCAGATAGTAATTAAAGTCACCAATGTCTATTAGTGATTGTTTTGTCTCCATACGGCATAGTTCAACTTACCGCTTTTCTGCCCAAAAGGCGTATATTACATTAGCTGTATTCAGTACAATTTGTATGAAATTTTGGTTTATGCGCTCTAACTTTTTAATTTTGTCTTTCAACATTTTTTATTCTAGCTAAAATGATGAGTATTATGTATGATGTATGATGTTGTGCCAAATTCTAAGCCTGGTGCATATAAAGAGATTTCATCGTCACTGAGTGGAGACGATGCCATATGCTGAGGCCGTTTCATCGTCGACGAGGGTACCACCAACCCAGTATTCAGCACTTTTGTGTCTACATGAGCATGTTCTTCGTCTACTGACTAGGAAGATTTTCATAAACGCTGGAAATATATGTTGACTCTTTTTTGATGCGCTTTTATAATTTGTATATTCCGAGAATGCATTTTGTACATTCAATTGAAAATTCGATTAGGCATAACGCTAATGTTTTTGTGATGACTCGAAAGAAGCTGTAGCCGCGGTTGCATAGTTAAAGGTGTTCTCATTTAAAGTTAGAGATATTGGATTCTTTATTAGGAAAGTAAAGGTTGCTCCGAAGCACGACATTTTATACCCCGTTTTGAATTATGTGTCGCTGTTCCTACAATTGGCACAACAGAGATAATTACAGAACAACTGTACATAGATAATGAAATCTCCCAATTCTATACAGATAGCCAAATAGTACTCGGCTATATCTCAAATGACAAAAACATATTTTTTGGTGCATTTTGCTAACCGTAAAGGTCGAATTGAAGTATTTAGTACACCCAAACAATGGAGTCATAGGTCGACAAAACAAAAATTCAGCTGAACTCGCCAACGTCCATGTTAAGCTAGTGATTTACCGTCAAGTGCATGTATTAGAGGACCGAGTTGCTTAACAACAAACATAATGATGATCAGGAACGTTTTCTGTTCGTCGATCCCGAAATTGATAAAGAAGTAAGGATAGCTCGTTGATATCGCTCAACCCAATATCAGATGACTATGGTACGTTCCACGTTAGAGGTCGTATAAGATATATGAACAACTGTAGCCGTCGTAGGGTCGTAACAGGTGTAACACCACTAATTCGGGCCCGGCCAGAAAGTAGTACATATTTAACACAAAATAGTTCCTACGCATGAGTGTAACTTTGAAAATATGTAGAATATTTAGGTATTTTTGGTATCAAATGAAAGCTGAAGGACTGGTGATCATTGTAGAACACTTTTGGACTTTTAATTTTGAATATTAAAAAAACTGCACCAGATTTTAAAAAGAGGGTACATTTTGTCTGTTTGTCAGATCTGAAGTACCTGTTTTGGTACATCCGAAGTTCTGGTAACCAGTTCTTTCTTATATGCCATTAAAGGTATGCTGATTTTTTCAGTAAAAGACACCATAAAGTGTTGCTTTGAAATGCAATGATTGCCACTTTATTTGAACTTTTAACAAAAGAGGTGTGCCTGCTTCAAACGGAGGAATTTAACATAGAAAGCAATAGGACCATTAATTAGTGGTTTACTTCCAATAAAGCGAACACGGCATACATCCGTATATTGTTCGAAGAAACCATCATGTTTTAGATGTTATGAATTCCATCGGGTTTTATGTGTAACTTCAATTTGTTTCTTTCGAATCGATATAAAAGATTTGAACATCGGTAAACCACTGTCGTCTTAATTTCTCTTTTTTGTGAGTGTGAAATAAAAACAAAAATATATTTCCAATATCACACTTTTTGATTCAAACACACACATGCATGTTTTACAAACTTGCATTACAATGTGCAATTCCAATATTAAAAACATGTTTACAGTTCGGAAGCTTCAACAAAAGTTATGGTACTTTTTCCACTGGTTGAAGTTCTCTCAAAAACCATTACATGGTTGGTGTAAGGAATGTTGCTGAAAGAAGACAAAGTCATGTGACTTTTAGGTGGAATGTTGTTGTATTCATTGTTCATCTGTTCATTACAGTTTAGTGCTCTGATGACATCCATACCATCATTGCTTGTGTTCATGTGACTTTTAGGTGGAATGTTGTTGTATTCCTTGACGATCTGTCCATTACAGTTTAGTGCTCTGATGACATCAATACCATCATTGCTTGAGATGTTGTGTTCAGTGTCAGTCAGATCTGACTAAATAATAGAAAATATAAAGCATAACACAGTTGAAATTAAAAAGGTACAATCAAAACTTAATCATCTTGAAACTTCAAAAGGTATCGCAACAAAAGATTGATGTTAGATGTTTAAGTATACCAGATAACACAAGACATAGGAGGGTTCATTCATTACAGACGATGTACAACAATGTTAAAAGTTCTGTAAATGTATTCAGTGAATGTATTTAAACGAGATGCGGGATTAACTAGCACTAATTCGATAGGTTAAGACAACGTCGTTAATTATCATGAGAATATTATACTAAATTTAACAGATTATTAATTTATCAACTATGTATGGAATTTATCAAACAACCAAGGACCAGATATTTCCATCCTATTAATACAGGCATTTTTCTAATAAGTTTTTTTTAATTCTCTTTGCATATATATATTTAGTCCTTTAACATATCAAAGAGTCATTTGAAACTTACTTTGAATTTTGGTGGTACGTTGTCTCACTTGCAATTATATCACATCTCCTTATTTTTTTTGTGTCTGTCTGACACACTGTATTTGATAATTTACATGGTAGCTCCTAAGATATTTTGACACCGAACTGACAAGTCCTTCATTTCACGTGCTTGATTTAGACCCTTTGATTACATATTTGGAAGTATTAATTTTGATCCGTAACTCCTTGCAAGTTTTGAAGATACAGAATGATGGGTTATTATATCTGATATGACTTGCTACCTTTCTGAGACACCTGATATGACCTCTGACTTTGCTTTGGGTTGTAGAGCTCTGCAGACGGCTCTGTAGCAAATGTTTCTATTAAGTCGTTTTTCTTTTTGTGTCGTTAATGTGAGGTTCAAAATGTATATATACGTGTAAGTATGTCGGTGTCTTATTAAGAAACAAAATATGTACATGTCTAATTCTACTCGCTGTGTTTATGAACCGTCTCAGTGCTGTGAATGATGTTATAAGCGTAATTGATGCAGCCATTCCACTTATTATAACACCTATATATGTGTAAGATGAGCCTAATTGAAGAAAAAAATAAAACTTAAATTGAGTTCCTTTCAAATCATGATTTAATACGACGATGGCTGATAAATCGATTTATATAATCACGTTAAGGGAATCCAATAAATAAGCATCTGTAACATTATAGCAATGTGGTCAGTGAAATATATTTACTATAGTATATGGTTTGTTTTTGTGTATCGATGATAAATATCTTATGCAGTATGTTTGATACCTGAATGAAATACGTAAATAGTTAACTAAGGTACCAGGCTTATCATTTGATACCACAGACGCGCGTTCCGTCTACAGAAGACTCATCAGTGACGTTCAGATAAAAAAGTTCGAAAAAAAATCCAAGTACAAAGTTGAAGAGCATTGACTAGACAAAATTCCAAAAAAGTTGTACGTAATACGGCTAAAGTGATCTATTCTTGGGATAAGAAAATCTTTAGTATTTCGAATAAATCACACTTTTAAAAACATCAAATTTATAAAAATGACCATATATTTGAAGTGACGACCAAAGTGCTGACAACTGAGCTAGTGATATCTTGGGGGCGATACGTTTACCACGAATGGCATCAATCCCTTTTTTTTTGTTTTACCATGATAAAGTGTCCCTATATATGACCTCTTTATACAGTACGTTAAGTGTAATGTTTGGCTGAATTTCTTATTTGTTTCTTTTAATTCACTGATTTTGATTAACATGCAGTGTTTAACATATGCATGTTAAGGACGACTATATGGTTATACTTATATTTTCTTTAAAAAAAAAACAAAAAAAAAAACACAGCGATTGTATTTATATTTTGTATCAGTTTTACAACACCAACTTTATCTATGGAAATTAGGCTAGTCAAATGTATTGTGTTTATATTTTTTTTTATAGATCAGTGCATCATTAATGGGTTGTTCAACTGGTGCAATTCAACTAGTAAAGAAAATGCTATCACATATATAATGATACCAAATATTCACTGTGTGAATCTTTCATAATATCAATAATGTTTTGTCAAGTTTCTATAATTGCCAGTAATAGTTCAAAGTGATAAATAGTCTCCTAACAATGTGACTTCTATAAATATATTTCAGTTGTTACTTTGCTGATATCTTAATGATTTTCCAGCTTCCATCACTAGTATATATATTTACGAATTTAAATATTACTAATATGACTTGCCTTTGGTCTTCATCTTATGCTGGACTTTGTCAATGGTTGATTCCAAAGCCGGGGTTGCTACAGTCGTTGTATCCGTAGAGGATGCTTTCATTGCAATGGACTTTTTGCAGTTACACGATGATTCATTTGGCATTATCACCACTGCTAAACGAGATCCGTCGTCTATTAAAATGATACGAATACCATTGGAATTATTTTAATTTTCAAGATTTACTTTTTCAATTTGTTATGAGTTGTAATGTTATGAAAAATGTAAAATCACAAAAATAATGAACTCAGATAAAAATCTAATCGGAAAGTCCATAATCACATGGAAAAATCAAATGACAAGACGCATAAAAAACGAATGGATGAACAGTATTTGTTTGTGTCTTTTAGTTTTGTTTTTGGAGTTTTATTACTTTAAAATAGATGTTACGTCATATGATACCGATTTGTCAATCATTGCCTCAAAAGTCTATCTTCGATGATGATCTGTGTATTGACAGCTTTACATTTGTGAACTGTTTCTTTAATAGATGATGAGAATTTATCCTTAATTAAGAGAAGATTAGTTCATATATTTATTTATAATGCACTGATTTAAAATATTAAATTCCATACTGACGAAATAAAATCCAATTAATTACTGCATTATGGACGGACGACAAACATGCAAGTACAGCACTTCATCAGACACGTATAGTTGGACAGGAGTTAATGCAAAAATTGCAATATACATGTATATTGACGGCAATGAACACAAATGCAATACTTTGCCTTGAAAGAGTTCCAAAAATTGCTGACGTAGAAGATCAATTAAACAATTTTAAAACAACCACAATCTAAGAAATAAAAAAATAGTCAGTGGAGAATGTTTATACTTAGTGATAAGACTATGGGAATGACTTTAAACACTTTGTTTGCAAAATTGCAAAGTAAATGTCGATTGTTCATATGGTGCATAAGTGGTTCCCTATTCTGGTCTTTTATATAGATATTACTGTTGGTTTCCCTGTTTGAATTATTTTACACAAATCATTGTGGGGGCCCTTTATAACTTGCTGTTTGATGTGAGACAAGACTCCGTGTTTCTTCAAATTTAAAACGGAAACGTCTTTCCAATTTCATTTCTCTCCTTTCATTCTGTACATTCAACACTTTTCACATATTGTCAATAGAGTACGTGATCTTTTAAAACCACGGCAGTTTGTTTATTCCGGTCGCATCTTCGAATTTGTAATTCGAAAATCTCTCATTTGACATATTTATAATTATCTCTGTTTACTCATTGGTGAGGTAATATGTTGCCTAGCAGAAGTTGTTTGGTTTTTTATAAAAGGAATACCCCAAAATTAAGTTCAGCTGTAAGGAAATTGTAAAATCAGAATGATATAAGGACAACATTTTATAATAAAACGATGAAACAGACGAGATAAAAACAAATCAGTTAACATGATTAGAAAATAAATGTGTGCAAAGGGGACAACTAACCTGAGCAATTAACCACGGTGTTAGGGAGATATACTCCGTTACGGCATGAAAATTTGTATAAAAAAAGGTCTGTTACCCTTTTCGTTATCCACTCATAGGTTGAAACAGACAAACAGTCACAGTCGAAACATTTACTGCAATCTCTAAAGAAATAATAAGCATTATATGTCAATATGTATTATCGTAGTTTGATTGGAAACGTAAGGCTAACAAGGATCAAACACTTGAGAATCACATCAATTTTAAAATCATGCATGACGTGGTTTATAATAAAAGGAAAGTTTATACCTTCTCCTTTTAATCTTTTTATTATTAATTGTTTAACAATTAAAGAGTTATTAAAAAACTATTTTTAAAGGATATAACTTCCATTTTTCAATTGTATTTCTATGCAACTTTCGACTACAATTTCAACTATGCACATACAGTGTGAGAAGTAATGATACTATTTTCACGTAAACCACAAGTTAATAACAAATAAAAAAATGTAATTGTTTGATAGATTAATGAATTGATGTTTTAGTTTTCATTTCATACTTTCATAATAAAAGAGATATATGATGTACAAATCAAGGAAGCAATATAAGAGAAACATTAATGTATAACCTAGTGCGGTTATTTGCTGTGAATTTACTGATTAATAGATGCCCTCCTGTCCTTTGTTTTCATATTCTATCAAAATTAGGGAGTTCTCGTTCGTAAGGTTACTTTCGGGGTTTCATTTTAAAACAATTTTTCGTATCAACCATGGTTTTATATTGTCAATACAACTGCTATCCTTTTTTTTTAATATTTAATATATCATGTAAACACATACAAGGATTATCATCGGGTGTAGGTAAGTTATACACTTCTGCATATGGCGTGTCTGGTGTTTCTTATACAGACACACATATTCATCACTGTATAAACATTACTAATAAAATTAACGGTACCAATTTTCTTGCACCAGATGCGCATTTCGACAATACATGTCTCTTCAGTGATGCTCGTGGCCAAAATATTATATAAAGCTTATATAAAAGATGAAGAGCTATAATCCAAAAGGTCCAAAAAGTATAGCCAAATCCGTGAAAGGAATCAGAGCTTTGCATGAGGGAGATACATTCCTTAATTTATAATAATTTCTAATATTTTGTAACAGCAAATTTTAAACACCTATGATTCTAAAGCCAAGATGTTAATTAGTGATCAGAAAGAAAAATTGGATAATTTCATATGAAGAATATTCTCAATGGACTTTCAAAACTAGTAAGACGGGGAGAACTGACAACACAATGGCAAAATATGTAACAATAATGAAAAGAATAACATCGGTGTATTGAACATTATTTCGACAAATATGACCGGATGACCAACACGAACCAACACCAAACACCTTTATCTCGTGTACTCCGGAGTGTAATTGGACACTGATTAAGCAATCTGTTTATTGTTTTGAGTTTCATTTAGATACATACTTACACTATAAGGTTTCCGATGTCGTTGTGATTATCAAATAAATGTGTGTCTATATTGTCGATGGGATTTCCTGTTATAAATCTAAAATGGAAGAAAATGTCTATTTGGTACAATTCATATCTCTTTTATCTTACATGACGACATGTCGGTCAGTTACATTAGAATGAAATTCAAAACAGTGTGGCTGTGGCCATTGATTGACACATTAAATTCATCCATTGACTGGGACAATTTACGTGAACGTTTGTCTGTAACGACCACTGTTCACGACGTACCTACGATAGACATTTAAACTGTAGGGTCACCAAAGGTTTCTTAACGCCTTTAATTATAAAATAATTCGAAAAATTAATCAGGAATAACCTTTATGCTCTGATTTATATAATTGATATAAATCAAAACATCGCGTTATTTCTGATTAATTTTTCGAATTACTTTATTAAGGTGTTGAGAACCTTTGGTGACCCCATATTTTAAGTGTCATTAAAAAGTACATAGTGAGCAGTGGTCGTTACATACAAACGTTCACCTAAATTATCCCAGTCAATGGATGAATTTAATGTGTCAATCAATGGCCACAGCCACACTGTTTAGAATTTCATTCTATATATATGTATAGTTTTTGGTGGGGTTCGTGTTGCTTATTCTTTAGTTTTCTATGTTGTATCATTTGTACTATTAATTGTCTGTTTATCTTTTTCATTTTTAGCCATGGCGTTGTCAGTTTATTTTCGATTTATGAGTTTGACTGCCCCTTTGGTATCTTTCGTCCCTCTTTTTGAATACTTAATTCTCGTCCTCGAAATTGTCGACTTTTGTCGTCATTTTTAGCCCAAAAAAATATGAATTTTAGCCCAGCGTTCAAAAACTCGGTATTTTCTAATTTTCTAATTTGGTCAGATACTTTCAATCATATGCATTTGCTTGTGAATATTTTCCATAGGATACTTTAAAAGTTTTTCTTGTTTATTATATTGTATGATAAATTGGAGTTCAAACTTGTGTATCGTTTCTTTTGTTGACTAGTATACTATCATTTTGAAAAATTATTATAATCATTCGTATCATGTTAAAGTTGGCCAAATGTGGACATTAGGCCTCTTTTATTTCATCTAAACATATATATATTCTTTTTTGTTTCTCATTTATATCATTAATTTACACCGGACAGTGAAACCACATACTAAAGTGACGAGCTAGATAGAAACTAAACACTTCCCAAAGATTTGATATGGTACATACAATCTACATAATAATTCACAGTTTGGTTGCAATGCTAAACATCGATCTTATCGAACTTAAAATCAAGGATAACACAGAAAAACATCTTGACTAACATTTTAAAACTATAAGGCTTGTTGATTATAAAACTGAGTCTGTAAAACAAGAGAAATGGTTTCATTTTTCAATTGTAATGTTTCCATTTATATGTATCATCATTTCAGCAGCTTTTAATATATAGTATATACCTACATATTAAAACGGTATCCACGAACTTGCATTTTTGTCATATGTTTTTGAATAAACCTTACTGCTTTTGAGAAACCTTTAGAATAATGTATTAAAAAGTGAAGTTGAATTACTATCTTCGAAAATTGTATGGATGTCATCATGAGTTCGTTAATTGTTATTGGTGTAACAGATGACTATGATATGTTTTAGTAGTTGAAGTCACAATCATGTTATATTATCTCAATTGCCAAATAATCTAACAAAATTAAGCCTTATCCTTGTCTCGTACTATGGGAAACAACATATGGACCATTCTCTTCCTACCTGTTCAGATATGATGCAATCACCTTGCAGCGACGGGTTCATGTCGGTCAGTTACATTATATATATGTATTGTTTTGTAGACAGATGTCTATTTTATGGTAGAATTTTCTATTTCCGTCGTAGTTCTGTCGGTTTTTGATCGATGCATGCATTTTGATTCTCATATTTGTATCTCCTGCCTCCATGTGATAACTAACTATCCCGCAAACATGTTTAACCCCACCACATTAAAGTATGTATGTGCCTGTCCTAAGTCAGGAACCTGTAATTCAGTGGTTGTCGTTTGTTTATGTGTTACATATTTGTTTTTAGTTCATATTTTTTTTAAATAAATAAGGCCGTTTGTTTTCTCATTTGTATTGTTTTACATTGTCATATCGGGGCCTTTTATATCTGACTATGAGGTATGGGCTTTGCTCATTGTTGAAGGCCGTACGATGACCTATAGTAGCTAATTTCTTTGTCATTTTGGTCTCTTGTGGACAGTTGTCACATCTTCTTTTTTATAGTCAGCTTGACATTTGATAACTTTTATAAACACTACTTACAGATTTAGCAATCCAACGTTAGAGGTGAACAGATTAAGTGGCAAGGTGGTCAAAGAGTTTCCATCTAAATCTCTTATAAGAATGTAAATACATTAATAATATCAGGACAAAATTATAAAATATCAATACAAAAACCAAAAAAAAAAAATCTACAATTTTACCAACCCTTACATAGAGAGTAATTGTGCAAAATAATAGTTAAATAATGGAATGGATGAAAAGGCAATAGATCAGAATCGGCTGCCGCGCTTTACAACTTTTTTTTCTCATATTTTAAATTTATTTGACGTCATAGACATTACATCTCTGAAATATTGGAATAGATTTAATAGGATTCAGTCACATCAAAAACTAATCTCCATCTTTTACTCAATTTATAACAATCATTTCAATGTCAAAGTTACAAGTATTTGATAATATTGTATGATTGACAAATGGAAGATAATTATAGAAAATTAATTGAGGAATTTAAATAGAGAAAAATATTCAACAAGTGACCGAAGAACACATCAAACAAATTTGGGTGAGAAACTATACTACAGCTTATTGTATTTAATGATGTAAAATTGGACAAATTTGAAACCGTTTTAGGAGTAATTTCCCTTTTTAGATTACTGTCAAAACATTTAACATCCAACAATTAGGGAACAAACACGGGAAACTTGAAATGAAAAAGCGAAATGCTCATGAATCATCAATAAAAAATAGACATCATTGAGCTAAAAGCAATCTCTTTGGGCCCCGATGTGAAAAGTGTGCAGTAAAAACGTTGTATTTTTAAATTATGACAATGGTTTTGAAATGGTTTTGAAATGGGACCAAAGATTTTGGCCTTTGTCATAGAAGGTTGTTCATACATTATGACACACCTCCTGGTGTTAGTTAATGTTCGTGTCAATTATAAACTTTGAAATCATAACTGTTCTCTAGTTGAAACCATAGTTTTAGACCTTGAACTGTAACCAATTAAGTTGTACATACATTATGACACGCCCTCTGGTGTTGGTTTATTTACATGGCAAGTATAAACTTCGAAACAATTCCCGTTATCAAGATATAGGCCGAACACGATCCTTACAATATGACATTCTGTTGTTAACTAAAACAAAAGTTTTTGACCTTGACCTTCAAACTAGGAAGTATATACATTATGACACTACTTTGAGTGTTGGTTAATATACATGTATAGTATGAATCATAACGGTTCTCTTGACAAAGATCGGACACAATTTGTAACGGACCGACGGAAGTACAGACATACGGACAGACGGACTTATCAATATAGGGCGATTGCCATTCAAATGAGAAATGAAACATTTAGGTAAAAAAATGTACCTATCGGCAAAACATAATACAAATAATGCATTTACTTGGTGTTTTAATAATTAAATACACATGTGCTATTGTGCCATGAATACTTCATCAGAAATACTTAAGCGTTTGTAAATCCAAGTTGTTAGCGAAAATATTCTGTTGCAAACTAACTATATAATTAAAGTCGAGATTACTTTAAAAGAGAAAATTATAACAAGTTTTAGTTATATGTGCTCAGTTGTACCAAAAAGATATAACAATGAAAATGCAAAAGTACAAACAAATATTGTTATTGTATAGCTAATACACAATGCCTCAAGTAGAATAGTCGGACAAGACTTTAAAACAGAACAATGGCTCAGAAAACAAAACATTTGGTTTTTAATGACGATTTGCCAGTATTGTTTTATATTTCAATTTTAGTATGTGTTTCTTCTATTATGACATTGAACGTAAACGTTAATCAATCAGAAAACGTTAAGAACTATATGGTCACCCACGAGTCCTTCTTTTATAATGATATAAAAAATATCACTTTATGGTGTAAGGGTAGTAAAATCAAATATTTTTTTCAAATGTAATTTTACTAAACAATAATCAAAAGCTATCTTACAACTTAAAATTTTAAACTTAAACATGGTATTCTTAAAATTTCGAATGCCTTTGCATATTTTTGTATTCCACATTCCAAACTAAAAGACAAATTGAAAGAGTTGGTATTGCTTTGCTTCATAAAAAAGAATGGCCAACGTAGATACAAGTAACTTGTCTTAGGGAGGGATAAATCCTACTTGGTAAAGGATCACTCTGATTCAAACAAAAATTCTCTGAAATTGACATTATCAAGATGCTGGATTTCTTGATTGACAACATATTTGTTACGTTCGGAGGAGTTGTTTTTCAACAGACTGTCGGCATTCCAATGGGAACAAATTGTGCCCCTCTACCTGCCGACTTGTTTCTTTATCATTATGAGGCTGACGTCATGCAGGAACTTCAAGAAAGATAAAAAGTTATAGATATCCTTAAATCTACTTTCCGCTATATAGATAATGTTCTTTCACTAAATAATTCAAAATTTTGTGACTATGTGGAACGCATCTATCCCGTCGAATTGGAGATAAAGGATACTACAGATACAGTTAAGTCGGCCTCATATCTGGACTTACATGTAGAAATTGACAATGAGGGTCGGTTAAAAACAAAACTTTACGACAAAAGAGATAATTTCAGCTTTCCAATTGTGAACTTTTCATTTCTAAGTAGCAACATTCCAGCAGCACCTGCATACGGGGTATATATCTCCCAATTGATTCCATATTCCCGTGCTTGCATTTCCTATCATGATTTTCTTGATAGAGGGTTGCTACTCACAAGGAAGCTATTAAACCAAGGGTTCCAAATGGCGAAGTTGAAATCATCCCTTCGTAAATTT
Source organism: Mytilus galloprovincialis (assembly GCA_037788925.1). Taxonomy (NCBI): domain Eukaryota; kingdom Metazoa; phylum Mollusca; class Bivalvia; order Mytilida; family Mytilidae; genus Mytilus; species Mytilus galloprovincialis. Next base: position 15,855,191 of record CM075334.1, on the reverse strand, counting down.
TACGGACGCCATCGAGAGTTGGTTGACCGTTATGGAATAACTGTTTCACAAATGATATCGGATATGTTCCTTACGTCGTAACTACAACCCCCTTCCCTTTCATGAATGTGACCTATATAATTATACTATTTACTGGATTTGTTATCACATAAGCAACACGACGGGTGCCACATGTGAAGCAGGATCTGCCTACCCTTCCGGAGCACCTGAGATCACCGCTAGTTTTTGGTGGGGTTCGTGTTGCTTATTCTTTAGTTTTCTATGTTGTATCATTTGTACTATTAATTGTCTGTTTATCTTTTTCATTTTTAGCCATGGTGTTGTCAGTTTATTTTCGATTTATGAGTTTGACTGCCCCTTTGGTATCTTTAGTCCCTCATTTTGAATACTTAATTCTTGTCCTCGAAATTGTCGACTTTTGTCATCATTTTTAGCAAAAAAAATATGAATTTTAGCCCAGCGTTCAAAAACTCGGTATTTTCTAATTTTCTAATTTGGTCAGATACTTTCAATCATATGCATTTGCTTGTGAATATTTTCCATAGGATATTTTAAAAGTTTTTCTTGTTTATCATATTGTATGATAGGTTTGAGTTCAAACTTGTGTATCGTTTCTTTTGTTGACTAGTATACTATCATTTTGAAAAAAATATTATAATCATTCGTATCATGTTAAAGTTGGCCAAATGTGGACATTAGGCCTCTTTTATTTCATCTAAACATATATATATTCTTTTTTATTTCTCATTTATATCATTAATTTACACCGGATTTCAAGGTAACCGTGAAACCACATACTGAATTGACGAGCTCGATAGAAACTAAACACTTCCTAAAGATTTGATATAATGGTACATACAATCTACATAATAATTCACAGTTTGGTTACCATGCCAAACATTGATCTTATCGAACTTAAAATCAAGGATAACGCAGAAAACATCTTGACTAACATTTTAAAACTATAAGGCTTGTTGATTATAAAACTGAGTCTGTAAAACAAGAGAAATGGTTTCAGTTTTCAATTGTAATGTTTAAATTTTAATGTATCATCATTTCAGCAGTTTTTAATATATAGTATATACCTACATATTAAAACGGTATCCACGAACTTGCATTTTTGTCATATATGTTTGAATAAATCTTATTGCTTTTGAGAAACCCATAGAATAATGTATTAAAAAGTGAAGTTGAATGGCTATCTTCGAAAATTGTATGGATGTCATCATGAGTTCGTTAATTGTTATTGATGTCACAGATGACTATGATATGTTTCAGTAGTTGAAGTCACAATTATGTTATATTATCTCAATTGCCAAATAATCTAACAAAATTAAGCCTTATCCTTGTCTCGTACCATGGGAAACAACATATGGACCATTCTCTTCCTAACTGTTCAGATATGCTGCAATCACCCTCCAGCGACGGGTTCATGTCGGTCAGTTACATTATATATATGTATTGTTTTGTAGATATATGTCTATTTTATGGTAGAATTTTCTATTTTCGTCGTAGTTTTGTCGGTTTTTAATCGATGCATGCATTTTGATTCTCATATTTGTATCTCCTGCCTCCATGTGATAACTAACTATCCCGCAAACATGTTTAACCCAACCACATTAAAGTATGTATGTGCCTGTCCTACGTCAGGAACCTGTAATTCAGTGGTTGTCGTTTGTTTATGTGTTACAAATTTGTTTTTATTTCATATTTTTTTTAAAAATAAATAAGGCCGTTAGTTTTCTCGTTTATATTGTTTTACATTGTCATATCAGGGCCTTTTATATCTGACTATAAGGTATGGGTTTTGTTCATTATTGAAGGCCATACGATGACCTATAGTTGCTAATTTCTTTGTCATTTTGGTCTCTTGCGGACAGTTGTCACATCTTCTTTTTTATAGTCAGCTTGACATTTGATAACTTTTATAAACACTACTTACAGATCTAGCAATCCAACGTTAGAGGAGAACAGATTAAGTGGCAAGGTGGTCAAAGAGTTTCCATCTAAATCTCTTTTAAACATGTAAATATATTAATAATATCAGGAGAAAATTATAAAATATCAATACAAAAACCAAAAAAAAGAATCTTTACGATTTTACCAACCCTTACATAGAGATTAATTGTGCAAAATAATTGTAAAATAATGGAATGGATGAAAAGGCAATAGATCAGAATCGGCAGCCGCGCTTTACAACTTTTTTTTCTCATATCTTAAATTTATTTGACGTCATAGACATTACATCTCTGACATATTGGAATAGATTTTAATAGGATTCAGTCACATCGAAAACTAATCTCCATCTTTTACGCAATTTATAACAATCATTTCAATGTCAAAGTTACAAGTATTTGATAATATTGTTTGATTGACAAATTGAAAATAATTATAGAAAACTAATCGAGGAATTTAAATAGAGAAAAATATTCAACAAGTGACCGAACAACACATCAATTCACGAATGAGCGTATCGCATTGTTAATTATCAGTGTTGTTCGGTGAAGAATTGAATATAAGTCGATATTTGAATTATTTTTTACTGGGAAATCAATGTAATTCATTGCAATATTGAATATGGATAATAGTGACATAAACAAATCTCAATAGCTGATAAAGAAAAAAATAAATCCTACAAACATTCATCGCAAAAACCACCTTTATATTGTGTATTGATTAAGGCGATAAAATCATAATCAAAAATATTTATCGAAAACCATATTCGAACGAATACGAAGCACTTATCTCGATCGCCACTTAACTTCACAACAAAATGTCGTCTTTTCATAAAATAAGTCAACATTATTTGGCTCGATTTGACAGGCAAAATTTTATTAGTCGAACCACAAGTCCGAATTCCGCTCATATTGTATAATATCGATAATAATATTAACGGTACCAATTTTCTGCACCAGATGCGCATTTCGACATTACATGTCTCTTCAGTGATGCTCGTGGCCAAAATGTTTGAAATCCGAAGCTTATATAGAGATTAACCGTTATGAAATAAACTGAAATAACATGCTGTTTTTAAATTGAAATATACTAGTTTATACATATTAAATTATTCATTCGGACAACGCCATGTTGGTACAAAACCGATAATAAGTCTTATTCGGTACGTCACAAATAAGAATACTGAAATTCGAAGAAAATTCAAAACGAAAAGTCCCTAATCAACTTGCAAAATCAAATGATAAAACACATCAATCGAATGGACAACAACTGTCATACGGATATTCCATAACGGCCAACCTATTCGTCATGGAGTCCGAAATATTAATGAAGGGAAGATTTCAATTAGACTGGTTAGCCTGTTTAGATAAATGTTCATATTACATATTTCATATATCATATATTTATAGAACAATAGATATAGGAAGATGTGGTATGAAGGTGATTATATATAGCGGGATCCCAGTCTAGATTTTAACTGCACCACTCGGAACTTTTGGTTTAGTAGCTACCTAAGGAGCAGCACTCTGTACCAAGAAAGTCATGGCATGTTAAACATGCTCTGGAAGATCTTAATCTTATCAACTGGAAGATATATACTCCGCCTGTAGGTGTGTTTTGAATGTTTACTAGGAAATGGAAGATCACAATTGTGTAGCTGAAAACTTTTGGTCGTCAAATTTTGTTTTCAAGTGGCGACCCTCATTGTCAATTTCTAGATGTAACACAATATATGAGACAGTCTTAACTGTAACTGTATTTTCGTATCCTTTGGATTGTTGCGTACGACAATGTCACTCAACTTTGAATTATTTAGTGAGAGCACGCGATTTATATAGGAAAAAGTAAATTTAATGAACACAGCTGCTTACTTCTTTTCTTTCTTCTAAAGACATTCAACCATAATACTGACATAATAACATTTATTGTTTACTTACAAATTCATCAGTGCCACATTGTACTTGAAAATAGTATCAGGTAAGCTAGTTAGATTGTTGTGTGATAAAAGTCTGTATTAAATTAAACAAACAGCTATTTAGTTCTAGATCACATTGAAGTGAAACAATACTTGTACTAGGTAGCTAACGAAGTTTTATTATTAAAACTGATTGAAACAAAAAAAAGCAAGAATAATGATAGTCAACATGTTCAGTTGTTGGTTGTCTCGTCATAGATGTTGATTGTCTAATGTCTACTTATAATGGACATACTATTTGACAAAATGGTGCATGTTTCAGCTATTTGTCCTTTTTATCTAATATATTCATAACCTTTAATAATTTTGATGCATGAAAATGATGTTCTAAAGATTGCTTGTGCTCTTGTTAATAAGATTAAGATAATTTAGGAATTTTGGTAACTGTGTTTATTCAAGTTTACCACATTCTTTTTAAATTATAATTATCAAGTACTTTAAACGTTCATATTGAACTGTAAGATTCTGAAAATCATCTGACCACAGTTATCCCAATGAGATTGATTTTATCGCTTGAACTGGTACGGCGAAAGTGAAAAAAGCCATCGAGTTCAGATGACCAATGATAATATGTTAATCGCTATTTTACCTAATACTGCTTTTGAGAAACCTATAGAATAATGTATTAAAAAGTGAAGTTGAATTACTTTCTTCGAAAATTGTATGGATGTCATCATGAGTTCGTTAATTGTTATTGATGTCACAGATGACTATTATATGTTTCAGTAGTTGAAGTTACAATCATGTTATATTATCTCAATTGCCAAATAATCTAACAAAATTAAGCCTTATCCTTGTCTCGTACCATGGGAAACAACATATGGACCATTCTCTTCCTACCTGTTCAGATATCCTGCAATCATCCTCCAGCAACGGGTTCATGTCGGTCAGTTACATTATATATATGTATTGTTTTTTAGATAGATGTCTATTTTATGGTAGAATTTTCTATTTTCGTCGTAGTTTTGTCGGTTTTTGATCGATGCATGCATTTTGATTCTCATATTTGTATCTCCTGCCTCCATGTGATAACGAACTATCCCGCAAACATGTTTAACCCCACCACATTAAAGTATGTATGTGCCTGTCCTAAGTCAGGAACCTGTAATTCAGTGGTTGTCGTTTGTTTATGTGTTGCATATTTGTTTTTATTTCGTTTTTTTTTTTAATAAATAAGGCCGTTAGTTTTCTCGTTTGTATTGTTTTACCTTGTCATATCGAGGTCTTTTATATCTGACTATAAGGAATGGGCTTTGCTCATTGTTGAAGACCGTACGATGACCTATAGTAGCGAATTTCTTTGTCATTTTGGTCTCTTGTGGACAGTTGTCACATCTTCTTTTTTATAGTCAGCTTGACATTTGATAACTACTTACAGATGTATCAATCCAACGTTAGAGGAGAACAGATTAAGTGGCAAGGTGGTCAAAGAGTTTCCATCTAAATCTCTTATAAAAATGTAAATATATTAATTATATCAGAACAAAATTATAAAATATCAATACAAAAAGCAAAAAAAAAAAGAATCTTTACGATTTTACCAACCCTTACATAGAGAGTAATTGTGCAAAATAATTGTAAAATAATGGAATGGATGAAAAGGCAATAGATCAGAATCGGCTGCCGCGCTTTACAACTTTTTTTTCTCATATTTTAAATTTATTTGACGTCATAGACATTTCATCTCTGAAATATTGGAATAGATGTAATAGGATTCAGTCACAGCGAAAACTAATCTCCATCTTTTACTCAATTTATAACAATCATTTCAATGTCAAAGTTACAAGTATTTGATAATATTGTTTGATTGACAAATGGAAGATAATTATAGAAAACTAATCGAGGAATTTAAATAGAGAAAAATATTCAACAAGTGACCGAACAACACATCAATTCACGAATGAGCGTATCGCATTGTTAATTATCAGTGTTGTTCGGTCAGGAATTGCATATAAGTCGATATTTGAATTATTTTTTACTGGGGAATCAATGTAATTCATTGCAATATTGAATATGGATAATAGTGACATAAACAAATCTCAATAGCTGATAAAGAAAAAAATAAATCCTACAAACATTCATCGCAAAAAAAACCCTTTATATCGTGTGTTGATTAAGGCGATAAAATCATAATCAAAAATATTTATCGAAAACCATATTCGAACGAATGCGAAGCACTTATCTCGATCGCCACTTAACTTCACAACAAAATGTCGTCTTTTCATAAAATAAGTCACATTACTTGGCTCGATTTGACAGGCAAAATTTTATGAGTCGAACCTCAAGTCTGAATTCCGCTCATATTGTATAATATCGATAATAATATTAACGGTACCAATTTTCTGCACCAGATGCGCATTTCGACATTACATGTCTCTTCAGTGATGCTCGTGGCCAAAATATTTGAAATCCAAAGCTTAATATATAAAGATTAACCGTTATGAAATAAACTGAAATAACATGCTGTTTTTCAATTGAAATATACTAGTTTGTACATATTAAATTATTCATTCGGACAACGCCATGTTGGTACAAAACCGATGCACTAGTAACCCGAATTTAACTTGATCGGACAAAAACGCATTAACGCTGTTTAAATGAGATTAATCGTCATTTGATAAAGATTGACAAAAATTAAAAATCATTTTTAATTTATTTCAATGCATATCAAATCATTTTCAATGCCAGTCAAATAGATTTGCTTGCAGTCGTTCAATTTAATTCAAGTTGGCGGTAAGTTACGTCAAACAAATAGGCCACGCCCCCGTTAAACTATTTCAAACTGGTATTAATTCGTTTTAAACCGTGTTGAGACCCGAGCTTTTAACAGGTAAATCACTCAAGCAAAACAACATCGATGTATCTTTCGTTTATTTGTTTCAAACGTTATCGACTTATATATATATAAATGCGTGTATTCTTATTAAAGTCATATACTTCACAATTTAAACAAATGAATGATCAATACACGTAACATATAAGAAATTTAAATAAGAAAATAAAATATTGATGCACGGTTTAAAAAATTTAAAACTTGTGAATCTGTTAAAAATAAAATAGTTAGATGTTTAACATATTTTTAATTTCCCAAATGCAGTAGATCTTTATCTCACATATTCGTTTCAAAACTTGCTGAGTGCTATGAAAACTTGTGACATGTCAGTAACAATGAGTAATGTATGGTCCATTGCAATGACTTACGAAACTTTAGGTATTCCTGTATATTTCCGTTTCTCTTTTTCTGTCTTACTATAGTGTACTCGTAAATTAAATATAGACACGGAAATTAAAGTTACTTACAAAAATTATTTATTTTTCACATAGTTTAAATCGATGTATCTTATATTTTCGGTCAACAACAAATATTCCCTAGCTGTATATTGATATATGAAATAGCTTGTAATAAGAGCAATGTTGTGTTAAATAATAAAATTAATGAAGACAATGTTGACATTTGTTGAATTTAATAAACAGTTAAGTCTTTCACAACTTTGTAAATGAAGGAACAGCTCAATAAACTTTTAAAACTGTGTTTCAAATTGTAATATCGGTCACTGACGCGAAAAGGGGTTCATTGTGGAAAAGCAGCACAATACGAAAATTGTGAATTGTGGTTCCGATTCTGTAAAGGGATTATTGTGCTGTCATGCACCGTGACGTACAAAAAGTCTTGCTATAAATGAACATATATTCTGTTTATATGAGATAAATTTTAGTCTGCGATAACGATGGGTTGGTTGATTTAAGTTTTACGACCTTGACTTGCTCTAAGTCGACATTATCTTACGTCTAATGCCTTTTAAAAAAAAACCGTATATTTACGTTTAGGGCATTTAATATAAGTCTACCTACCAAATTAAAATCAGCATAAACATTATTAAAATAAACAAGAATGGAAAAGAAACAATTATGCATTGTTGCTCTGATATAATTTTTATTAACTATATTTGAGCGGTAATGTCTTAATAAAAACTGATTGTCGCGTTACATATCAAAATGAATTTCATTGGTTGAAACGTTTGCAAACTTTCAATCCAGGTGTTCTCATCGAGGTCCGCGTTCATGTTTCAATTCAATACACAATATTTCATCTAGCTGCTTTCGTTGAAGTTCGCGTTACATAGTAAAATGAATTTCATTGGTCGGAATATTTGCAAACTTTCAATCCAGGTGTTCTCATCGAGGTCCGCGTTCGTGTTTCAATTCAATACACAATATGAAGTCCAATATGGTAAAAAAAAAAATTTTAAACTCTACGATGTCCGAGTAAATAAATAGAATTTAGAAAATAAAACACCTTTACGATTCTTCCAACACAATAAATATACTATCCTTTTCGGCGATGAATAATTATTACTATAATATAAGAACTAGGATTTGTATACTATTCAATCTGGGAACAGTATACCTAACAATATATATGTTCCTGATTTGATTTATTCCTCGAGAAAATAAATTTCATTTATTCACTTTAATCAATAATTGATCAACTTGAACTTTGAAAAAGTTACATTAATATATCATTTCGCATCCTTTAATTTAAGGTAATTAAATCCGAAAAACGAAATAAAATTAATTGTATTATTTAATTTAGATTCTTTATTTCTTATAAAACCAAGTGAACGGTAAAAAGAAAGATATTTTTACATATAATATTAACATACAGATTTTGCGTATGACAAGTTTGCACAAAGCGAGCAACAAGGATGAGAGATTGGTGATCAGCCTGGAGAACATACTTTTATGTATATATAATTCAAATTAATTTACACAAATTTTTCAAAACACAATATTTTTTGAAATAAGTAATTGGTTATAAAAGGTACCAGGATTTCGAAACATTTACTCGGCTTACATAGTTAGGTTTAAGAAAAGGTCTTCTACGTTCTGTTAGAGTTGTGCAGTTTAGAATATAGTGAAATACATCAACCTATCTCTTGAGAGTTACAAAGTACACAGTACCTTTCCTGTCTCATAATTCTACGCCATCTACCGGTTGCTATAGGTAACCGATGATTTCCAGTTCTAAACATATACAACGCTATCTTATCTTTATAACGTAATAAGTCTAAATATTCTGCAAATTCAAAGATTTCTTTAAACAGTTTTTAACATAATACTTTTGGAGAATATTCTATTTCTGATTTCCAAGTCTGCTGAAATTGGTAAAAAAAATCTCTGTTTAATGCTCAACTTCAACCCTTTTGGATTAAAACTATAGTTACTCTGATTTAAACAAATATTTTGAAATACATATTTATTCAAGATATTTTTTATACAAATCAACCAATTGAAAGTAAATCCACCATCTACGTTGAGTTTATAAATATATCTATATAATTTACTATCGGAACTGTTTACAATGTTAGACCAAAAAGATACCATACGGTGTTCCACATATACTGACATAGGATAAGCGCCTAGCTCTCCATAAACCATAAAGCTTGGGGTTGATTTTTTGAAGTTTAAGAAAAGTTTACAAAACTTGAAATGCACTTTCTATTGCATCAATAAAACTAAATCTCCAAATTTCACAGCCATATAGCAATATAGGCCTGACAATCTTATCAAAAAGATCGTACTGACATTTAATTACTAGTAGATTAACTAAAATAATTGATTCGATATTTTTATTAATCAATCGATAAATTGAAGAACTGAATGGAATAAAAACATAAATAAAGAAAATATTTGTTTAACGCCATTATCTTTGACTATCCTACAGGTATACTAGCCAGGAGACTGTACAGTGGCGGATGCGGGTTTTGTTCCGTAGATAAGACGTCCCGTTAGTTTGACGAAATTATTTTTCAATTGGGACATATGGTTTGAAACCCCTCTTTTCTGTGACCAGTGGTTGTCGTTGTTGTTTATATTTTTCTATAAGTGTTGTACATCAATCAGGCCGATAGTTTTCTTGTTTGAATTCATATTTGTAATTTTGGGAAATTTTATAAATGTTTAAGCGGTTAGGTTTTCGCTCGTTGTTGAAGGCTGTACGGTGATCTAATTCATTGGCAAGTACACCACATCTTCTTACATTTATTCGTTAAATCATGTAGATCTTCATCAAGTCTAAATAAATAAATGATTTTGAAAATGTACTTATTGATAACTATACAACTTTTAATTCCAAATGATTATGTTTATCTAACATAGAATTGTTATCAGCGGAGACATATACACACTAAGTCTAAACTGGTTTTAAAAATTATTGTCACATGTATATGTAATAGTGTGTTTTTATGTAAAAAAAAATCTGTGAATATCTACCACTACTGTTACCGGTTTAAGAGAGTAGCGTTTCTCGCGAGCTTTGAATAAACAAATCCAAACCAATGCAACACATTTTATTTGATGTCACCAATGGTAAACATGTAAAATGAAACAATAACGTACTATAATACCAATATAAACTTTTGTTGTATGATTATACAAACCGAAATCACTACTAGACTAGGTGTTGACACGCTCAAATTAACAAAATTGTGTTTCAAAGAACCAATGCACCAAATTGATTTCATAGGATTTAGTTTAACATTTAAACCAGTTCAAGGAATGTATTACTTGACAAGAACAATTAAAATGTAGGACAAATTTGGCTTACAACACGAACTTTGTTCAAAGAATAGTACCAAACATGTGACAAAAAGACGGGTATGTAACAGAGGTATCGCAATCACTGATGGATTGGTGGATAGTTACTGTTTGTTCAACGTTCAGTGACAAGTATCTCATGTGCATATTGCAATACCAAATTAAACTAACTTGAGCAGACGACAAAAGCGAAATTGTGACAAATTTTATTTCCTAGTGTTATTTAGGAAGTCAAACATGTATATGGAAAGTAAATTTTACTATTATTTATTGAACAAGATAAGAGGATCAGTCACTATTATTTATTGAACAAAACAAGACTGAGTTCAACACCGCTAAAAGAAGTTAAACCCGGTGAATGACACTCCTTATTGCTGAATTTGGGTTTGGCTGACCTTAATTTCTATTACGTTTTAAAACAATTATTCAAATTAAATATACAATTATTTTACTGTTTTTTTTAGGGGGGGGGGGGGGGGGGAAAGTCATTTACCCTAAAAAAAAAAAACAATACAGGCCTATAGTATTTTGAAGCATTTTTGAAATATTCAAATATTATGAAACGTCTTATATTTTTTACAAATACAAGGAACAAGCAAGTCTGTCCAAAAATGATTGATATTTCAGAAAATTGTATAGTGTGTTCATTGTAAACGTAAACCAGAATGAATATAGTTGTCTCTACTTATAACAGTCACAAATCATTTCTAGAAATAAAAATCAGCGATTTACCATTCATGCAATAATATTTTGTCGAAAGTGATCGAGATAACCTTATCAGGTAATTCAAGTTATCAGACACTTAATTTTTTCCCGAACAAGTTATAATAGTTAATATCCGAGCCATAAAATACATGTATTATATCTGGCATAGTCCCAGATTATATTCTTTGTTAATATGCATCCTTCATTTAAAGTCTTGTTTTTCTTATAACACTTTACATCGTATATCAGGGGCACTGCCGAAAATAATCTTTCAAAAAGCAAATCTAAGTTGTAACCTTTAGAACTTGTATGTCTGATAATTTGCTCACATGACAAGAAATTTTACAATAAACATTGGTCACGCACGATAGATTCTGATGTTTGACACGTGCCGTTACAATAGCCAGTTTACACGCATCAGCGCACACGTTTGTCGAATAGGCCAGTTGATTGGAGGAAAGTTACCGAAAACCACGCCTACCTTTAACTAATACCCAATCAAACGCCTTTGACATAAACATAAATAATACATGGGTAAGATTACAGAGAGTTTGTTGCGTATTCAATATTTGAAAAAGTTTAAGACTCTTGATTCAAACTTAAAATTATAGAATATGCTCGTAATGCATTTTCGCAATTTCGTTAAATTTAATTTTATACATAATTTCACCTACCTGGTGAGGATAAAATACAAAGGAGTAGCTTCAGTAAGACCCCCTTTTTGCCCCAAAATATAGCAGTTTAACAAAGTTGTGATAATGTAATTGTTAAAGGGAAATTCCGCGATTTTTTACTTATCATCTAATTATGTTCATCTTAACATAAAAAACACATTTGCAAAGTTTTAAATTTATATTCCTTCTAATAACGGAGAAAATCAAGTATTTGTAACTTTTTTGGTTGAATTCTCGAGTGGGTCGTGACGTATTAGCCCGATTTATTGAATTCTGGGAAAAAATAAAATCTGTTTAACTCTTATAGCTTATCGACAATATACGTAATTAAAAGCGCACAGCTGACGAATGGTCGAAGTTATGAACCACAATATAAGAATGAACGAAAATGAATATGCATATACCGTTTTGTATTGATTGAATTAAACTCCTATAAAATTATCTCTAGTAAATGTTTTTGAATAAATTTAATTAATTATTGTTGAGATTTTTTTCATAATATATTTATTGAACATTTTTACTGATATTGAACTGAAAATATTTCAGTTCTATTTACCGTTATTGTTTTGATAATCATTTCAATGCAACTAATGTGTGAGCAGAGTGTGTATATTATTTTGTAAAGGTCACTGTATATTTCTCGGCTTGAGGTCAATTCGTTTACCTTGTAGCTATTTAGCCGCAGGTGTGAGTTCAAGCGTACACAGGTATAAATGTTGTTATTTGGAAAGGATAAACAGAAAGGATTAGAAAGAGTATGCTGTCACGATGTTAATACACTAAGATTTAATACACGATGAGAATAAAGATACAATAATTAAATTGTGTAAATTAATTGAAAATAAAATTCAGATTCGTAATTCCGAAAGTGTATAAAAATAAAAGGAAACAATTTTTGATTACTTTCTTAGCGGCAATTGGCGTAAAGATTCAAATATGAAGCAAAAAATAGTAGTTTTAATCTTTTATAAAAACTAAATGCAATATTACCCAATTTGATATACCATTGTACATCTGTTTGATATCATTGACTTTACCGGAATTTCTTAACTTGTATTCAAATCTGGCTGTGTTTAAATGCTAATAAAACTATTGCAATTTTAAAGTTTTTAATTGACAAAAAAATACAACATACAACATGCATGATTTTTTTTTTAGTTTCTTTTTAACATTTTATTCTTACATAATTAAATTCATTTGACAATCATTTACACGAACTTTTTGTGAAAAGAATATCAATTATCTAAGCTAAGGTATTATTTCTTTTGAGGATTTTTGAGGATTTTTTTTTAAATTCTATGATAATATTTGTGCAATGTTGAACATGATAGCCGTCATTAATCCAAATAAGTAATACAGTAGTTGTAATAAAAGTTATATTTTAGTTATGCATAACTGATATTGACGAATTTATAATAGTTCGTCCATACATCGTTGTTCTTGAAACAATCATTATTAGTATACATGTAAGTTTCCTGACGTATAAGAGCCATTGAGGATGAGCTCCAGAGAAATCAGACTAGTGGCGTTTCGTTCGTTTGTTTGTTGGGAAAGGAGAGGAAATGCAACCGCTTGTACAGATAAACGACAGAATTACCATACAAGCATTTATAGTCAACACAATCAGAAAGAGTTCCCATCGTTAGACGGGGAATATGAAGGCTTCCAAGAATGAACAAGTGACATGTCTATAACTCTGAACAGTTAGAAAACAGACTATCGACATCGACCGCTTGTTCTTAATATTTGAAACTGTATGCATATATATACGTATACGTTTATGATATATATAGTGATGAGTTCTTGCGTCTGACAAAAACTAAATTCCTTCATGGTTATATCTTGCCATACGTTTATATTGGTTTGTAAGGTGATTACTCACAATCGTTATTTGAAAATCCTGTTTGTGAGATGTAGATTCATTTCAATACAGAAATTTCGTCTATATATTTCACAAGTGTATAACACGGAGAAGCTCTGAAGGTCCATTACTCCCATTTTGTTTGGGTGTGAACCATCGATGTTTACAGCAATATCACAGAATAAGATGATGATGGTAGAAAGAACTATGGGCGTCATGTGGCAAATATTACATGCATATCGGACAATGAGTTGTCAATCTGTATGAAAAGATTTCCAATACAACCATATTATTGAGAAGGAATGTTTACATGCTATACTCTCGTACTAGTATTACAGGGTTCTTGTGGCGTTCACCTTAGACACACATCTTTTTAACGATGTTTAAAAAAAAAAGACAGAACCAATTTAATGTCATATTTCCCTATTTTTTAAATATAACTAAAAGTCTTTTATCTGACAAGAATACCCCTATTTAGCGAACAAGTAATTTATTCTTTTTTTCTGTTATTGAATACCAAGAAAGAAAATAAATCCCGAAATTAATTTGAAACTTTGATACTCAAAAGTTTCCCAGCAAAATATTCACATTCCCTGGGGATAATTAGTGTTCGTCCAGTGGCATATATAACAATTGTGATGACGAATTACTTCCTTTGTTCGAGAACAATCTTATTGAAATATAAATCTGTGATTTTACTAGGTCCACAGCTTCAATGAACCAAAGCAAAAGTTATACATCGACCTGTATTTAAATCAAATTGGTTCTCTTCTTCTTCTGGTATACAATAGTCTATCGACATTCGATGATTACATACTGTTGGCATACGTGGACTAGTCTATTTACAACACTTTTACCCCTATTTATTCAAAATATATGTTTTTTTCTTATGTTAAATGTATACATGTATATATTTTAAATTGCGCTATAGTTCCGTAACTTTCTATCCAGTCGTATAAACGAATCGTCGGCAAGTGCGTACATTTTTTTAAATCAATATTTCTGGTCTGTTCCAATCTGTCCTTCACTATTGACAATGACTATATATTACATTTTCCCAAATTCACCCTTGGAAAAAATATTTAAATAGATTTTAATTTCATCAAATCTTATTTTTTGGGTATTATTTATATGTTTATGAATTATATTCTTTACACCAGAAATGTTATTTATAAACAACCGTATGAGTTTAGTAATGACAAGTAAGACAGAGTTGTATATTATTCATCTGATAGTTCAAAATGGAAAGTTATAAGTTATAAGTTATCAGCCGTGTACACTGATCAATACCTGCAGATGTGAAACGATGCATGAACTTGCAAGCCCGACAGGAAATCGCTTGAATACCTGGACGTGTCACCCCACACCCCTCACAATACCTTTGGAAGTAATACCTTTAGCCATGCTGGTGATCAGATGAGGGAAGATCAAAATATATTTGTTTATTACTTTAAAGAATTATGAACAAATTAGATTTTCGAAAACAATTTTCACGGAACACTTATTTATGATTTCAACTTTGACTTTTCACCTAATTCCAATATCAACAGTTTAAAAACAACAGACCATGGTAATTTAAAAAAAGTAAGAATATTTTTCGTATCAAGTTAGTTAGTCGGATAAAACAACCGTACGATTGACAAGATATCGACACGCAATTACGACTACATCGGTTACTGTAGTTTTGTTTCTTTGTGGTTTATAGACATATCGTTTTTATTAATCGGGAAAGAAGACAAAATGGCGGATCGCAGAGAATTGATACTCTAAATTTAAAATCGATGGTGATCGCTTATCTAGCGGAATAAAACTTTAATATCTATGAATTTGAGCATTTTTATACAGAATGAACATAATATCAATTTTTGATTTTTTTGCGAAGTTTCCCTTTAAGCTATTTATTGGAAAGTAGAATGATTCTGCTACATAAATATGGGCTGTTTTTGACAATACAATGCACATATATCGAATGCTAACTAGCATCATAAAGTCATGCTAAATTACTGAAATCTTCACAATTTTAGCATTTTAGTTAAATTTTAGATGGTTTCTGTCTAAAATGAAAGTGGCCGCATTCGTGTTCATTCATAATATTGAAACGCAAGTTGTATTTGATGATAATACATAATATATATATAAAGGTTGAGGATGAACACGGATGCGGCCACTTTCATTTTTGACAAAAACCATCTGAAAAGTGACGATTTTTGGCAAATTTGATAGATTTTTCATATTCAAGCTTGAATCGGAGCGTTTTTAATTACTAAATCAGTTAAACTCTTTCACAAAAACTAATTGAATCAATTGAAATAGACACTTAAGTGTTTTAAAAGTGTCTAAAATATTTCGTCAGATGAACTTGAAAATTGAGGCCAAAATCGGCCCTTACTGGACCTACTCCTTTAAAAAAATTGCAAATTACAACTATTTCGAATTAAATGGTTGTGATAAATGGGTATCAAAATGTATTAAACAAAAAACCAAAGACCAGTTTCAACAAGAATTCTTTGTTTTTATTGCAGAATCGCATAAAAAATTCATGTTGTCGTATTTTCAAAAACAATTAACAATTTGAAAACTGCTTTTCATTTTTACCTTACTAAATTCATATATTACGCAAATACGCATATGTGGTAGTCGCCACTTGCCGCTCAGTGAGTCTAGAAGGTGGTAGGATTTACAGAGAAGACAGAATATGTCGTCTCTGTGACACAAACAACATTGATGACGAGTTCCATTTCATTATGAATTGTAGAACATTTAAACTATAGAAAGAAGGAAATGTTTACGGAACTACTGTTAGTCAAACCCTAATATATCTTTAAAGTTGATCAACATTTTAACTCTTCAAATATTGTAATATAAGAAAAACTATGTAAAAAATATAAATGTGAAAGTCAGCTCTCCATGTTAATTTAATTGTATCGCTTACACATGCATGTAATAATTTTACCTTATAGTTATGTTTATGTATGTTTTTGATAACTAGTAATTGAAGTTTTATGAGAAATAAAGTATTCGTATTCCTTTAAACCATAAATTACAGTACACGAAGACAGCCTAAGGGTAAAGTACAAGTGAATATATCATAAAGATTATATTTAATCCTCATCCATACGCGTCCTTGTAAATGCAAAACTCTGGATTTTACTTGGTTCAATGTTCAGTGGTAAGTATTTCATATATGCGCAGGTCCTGTGACAGAAAATCGACTTATTCATTCACTTATGGTCTTCAAAAATAACGATGATGGACAAGAAAACTTCAAGCGTAAGAGTGTGAACTAGCTGTGAGTAACTTAAGTACTCTCAGATCTTTTCTTGCTAGTGTCTTTTTGTTGTTCTGGTTCACAAGTGAATCTTTCATTGTTGAAGACCCTTTAGCGACTATAAAAGATGAACAGGAATACAAACGCTGACCATTGATAATTTGTATTTTTGTTAAGCATTGACTTTGTGTGCGATTACTGTCCCGTGTATGTTTACTCCATATTCCTTTATTTTCTATAAAAGCGTTTGTCTTGACAGTAAGTTGACACGACTTATGACGTTACGCCACGAGTTATCGTTCCTGACGTTATCGAATAACGTTCACACAAACAAGTCAATGCAGCCGGTTCTGCAATCACAAAGTGATTAAATAATAAAAAAAAATATTTTTGGAAACTATTTGACATTTTTATGGTAACTTTTTCTAGATGCAGAGTGTCGAAAGTTTGTATGCAATACGTAACGGTAAACGTTTTGACATAGGTTGCTTTATCGTGTTCCAACAATTCTTCTGCTCATTTTTAACCTTTAAAAATGAATTACTATATACTTTTAATTTATATTCTCCTTTTTTTAATATTTAAGCATCTGCACGATTTATCTGTATGTTCTTATGAAAAATAGACTGAGTTTTATCATTTTATTTCATTTTTAGTTTATTTTGCAATAAATACTTTTCATGATGCACGCTGTATCCTCATGAAATTTTGTTTTGAAAATAAAAATCTTACATGTATCTATAGAAACTTAGGATGATATGTAAAAAAACGGGAATTCGTACAACTATTAATTCGTGTTAAAATGGTCGTCAAAATCACCGCTCGGACAAAATGGAAAAAGGAAATTGATTTGGATGAGAATACGGTTAGAATAAGTCGAAAAAGTACAATACAAGCAGACTTTGAAACTCAAACAGAAAATAGTTTGTTAGTATGGAAATTCAATGTAAAAAAAAGTGGTTTAACTTGGTTATTTTGCCGAATAACATTCTATGTGTTCCAAATGTAAACAGTCTCATAAAACCGTTATAGTTTCGGAAACATTTTAAAAATAAAGTGCTAGCTAGACCAAGTTTACACAGGACATACAGTAACATCGGAATCAGGCCTGAGAAGGTTACCGTAGGCTGAGAAATACATAGAAACTTGATTCGGAAAATACAAAATAAAAAAAGTCAGATCCCGTTAGAGTCTGATTAAAGCCAGTCCCAAGTATCCACTTGCGTGTATAAACGCAAGCTAATAGTTGGGACTGGCTTTAGTCACTAAGTAAGACTGGTTTCGTTATAAAAAAATTCTCGAAATTTACAAGCAAACGACTGACTTATTAGTATTCAAATAGCAGAAAGAGACTGAAATAGCTAGATCTTGAAATCATTTAGATTTTCTATTCGTGTTAATTTCCGCTTGAATGGGTACTCGCTGGTAGTGTAGTTTTTTTGTGTGAGATTTGAGTTGGAAAAGATGTACATGTATAAGTTCGGAGACAAAACGACTAAAAGAGAATTAACATAGTTGCCTTGTTAGGCCATGAGGGGCAAATTGCTCATAATATACCCTCATTGTCCAGTGTCAGTCCAAATTTTTCTCAAACATTTTCCCGGATCGGCTCTATTACAAAACCTACCTAGTATTGTATTCAAGTTAGTGTTAACCTGTTCTCGTCCTGAACATGCATGAAATATTTGCCACTGGACGTTAAGCAACCAACAATCAATCCTAAAATTTACACCCGTTACTTGAAACTTTAGTTGTTAAAATTTAAATCATTGCCTATAATTTTTTCAAAGAAATCGACAAAATTTACGAACATTTAGGCAAAAAGAAATATATACGTTACCGCTTGATAATTATGGAAGTGGGGTAACATGAGACTTTATTTATAAAAAGTACAAGTACAAATAAAATAAAAAAATATATATGTAACATATTATTTGTACACCAGTTTGCTGTTAGAACGATTAATAGAGATATGGGATATGCAATTTATAAGATAGCTACAGTTGGACATTTAACTACATCAAAACCAAATACACCAAGCAAATTGTGACTAATGCTAATTGGACGAGTATCTTTTTATTTCTAATTTGTAGTCAGTTTACTAAACGACGGTTCCCTAAATAGGAAAGTTTTGATAAGTGTAATTATCACAGTAACATTTCAGTCTCCTAGTACATATTTGTTTAAGTCCTAAAACTTTTGTTCTTCTGGAGAAAATTCCAACCATAATGAAATAAGGAGGTGCGGTAAAATTGCCAATTAATCAACTTTCTACCAAATACAAAATGACGGAAATGTTAGCTTGCTTACATTGCTACTTCATTTTATATCTCAAAATTACCATTCCATTATATGAACTGCATATTCAAAAATATGTTTTGTCACCAATATCCTAATAGAGCACGTATCATCATACTGTTTCACCCGTGTCCGTTCTACCGTCAATCGCGCACTTGGTGTATACATATAGGGTTTATACGGCTTATTATTAAGGACTGAGCGCTGTCTTTTTGCTTCAGGTTTAAATTATGACCTGGTGTTACCAAAAATGTACTCATATTAAAGGTGCGCATTTCGTCTTGGTTTCCTTTATTTTTTGTTCATGACAGGTTGCTGGATTAGACGTTTTGATAAAACATAAAAGGCACGCAGACTCCGGCTTACATCTCCTACATGTGGAATTTCAAGCTGAACCTTTTATATTTCGCATTTGCAGTTTGTTTTACTTAAAGAATGCATGTATGATCTCAAGATTTGTTTCGTAAATAATTTTCCACAAATGACACTGTTGAACTTTGTGAAATTTTGCATACAATTTGCACTGTTTGTCCGACTTACTGAGCTTGTATTGTATTGTCCCGAACATGCATGAACTATTTGCCACTGAACGTAAAACAACCATAAAAAACCAAGCAATTATAAAACTGATTACTGAATCATATTTTTAAAGTACTATATTTCTGCATGGATGAAGCAACGACACCACCATTGCCTTAAATGATGGAGTAAAAAACTTAGTAATTCAAATGAATCACACGTGAAATTTTTCATGTTATTTTCACGTGAACTTTGCAAAAATATGAAGGTATTTTTATGATTTTAATTAAATTTTAGAAAAAAGATATTATTTTAATAATGTTATTTTTAAAAATAACGTGCATTTAACGTGTACCAAATTCCGGTGATTTATGCATGAACCATTATCATAAGTTTCACGTGTAACCAACCAGTATAAGCAAGTTTCAAGTATTTCAAATGACAATTTACACTTAGACTATAGCCACACAGTAGGACAGTAAATGAACAAAAGACAAGTAAATCAGAAACATGCATGGATCACGCAAAAACATGCAGGGTCGACACCGGAGTAATGGGAGTTTGCTTCTTGCAAGACATTCGCCGTGAAAACAATTTGATATGAAGACAAGCCTTTGTTTCAACTTTGTTTTAAAATTTCCAACATAAGGCTGTTACGGCCCAGGTCAATGTTCTTAAGCATCACATATTTTTCTTTCATTTTATTGTCAGCTTTCTTAAATAAATATTCACATATTATAGACTATATTTTTTATAATTTCTTTTTTGTTCAATTTCAGTTAAACACTATTTCTGATTTCTTTTTTTATAAAGTTTAAATGTCTTTTTCTTTTTCTTCATCTTTTTGAAACCCTGGTTTTGTATTACCACTGACCAGTTCAGTAAAGAAACAGCTGCTTCTTGTATGCATTAATGTGTTTGTAACCAATCTATAGCTAACATGCTATTATTTCCATATTTTTTATTCCGTGTCTATAGATAGTCTCGATCGGGGAGACAAGATTTATTTTGTCTGTTGGTTGCTTGGCTAGCGTTTACTAATCGATTTACCTCATACTTTGAAGTTAGATGGGGATTGTTTTTAAATAAATGCTTTAATTTTAGTAATCTCTGATGTATTTATGATGGCTTGGTTTGAAGCGAGAACAGACGAAATATGCGGACTAGTCCTTAAATTAAAGGATGCGAAAAGATATATTAATGTAACTTTTTCAAAGTTCAAGTTGATCAATTATTGATTTAAGTGAATAAATCAAATTTATTTTCTGGAGGAATAAATCAAATCAGGAACATATATATTGTTAGGTATACTGTTCCCAAATTGAATAGTATACGAATCCTAGTTCTTATATTATAGTAATAATTATTCATCGGCGAAAAGGATAGTATCTTTATTGTGTTGGAAGAATCGTAAAAGTGTTTTATTTTCTAAATTCTATTTATTTACTCGGACATCGTAGAGTTTAAAATTCTTTTTTTTTTACCATATTGGACTTCATATTGTGTATTGAATTGAAACACGAACTCGGACCTCGATGAGAACATCTGGATTGAAAGTTTGCAAATATTCCGACCAATGAAATTCATTTTACTATGTAACGCGAACTTCAACGAAAGCACCTAGATGAAATATTGTGTATTGAATTGAAACATGAACGCGGACCTCGATGAGAACACCTGGATTGAAAGTTTGCAAACGTTTCAACCAATGAAATTCATTTTGATATGTAACGCGAACTTCAACGAAAGCACCTAGATGAAATATTTTATGTATACGACAATTAGTTTTTTATTAAGACATTACCGCTCAAATATAGTTAATAAAAATTATATCAGAGCAACAATGCATAATTGTTTCTTTTCCATTCTTGTTTATTTTAATAATGTTTATATTGATTTTAATTTGATAGATAGACTTATATTAAATGCCCTAAACGTAAATATACGGTTTTTTTAAATGCATTAGACGTAAGATAATGTCGACTTAGAGCAAGTCAAGGTTGTAAAACTTAAATCAACCAACCCATCGTTATCGCAGACTAAAATTTATCTCATATAAACAGAATATATGTTCATAGTAAGACTTTGTGTACGTCACGGTGCATGACGGCACACTAATCCCTGTACAAATCGGAACCACAATTCACAATTTCGTATTGTGCTGCTTTTCCACAATTTACGCCCGTTTCGCGTCAGTGACCGATATAACAATTTGACACAGTTTTAAAAGTTTATTGAGCTGTTCCTTCATTTACAATGTTGTGCAAGACTTAACTGTTTATTAAATTCAACAAATGTCAGCAGTATCTTCATTAATTTTATTATTTAACACAACATTGTTTTTATTACAAGCTATTTCATATATCAATATACAGCTAGGGAATATTTGTTGTTGACCGAAAATATAAGATACATCGATTTAAACTATGTGAAAAATAAATAATTTTTGTAAGTTACTTTAATTACCCTGTCTATATTTAATTTACGAGTACACTATACTAAGACAGAAAAAGAGAAACGGAAATATACAGAAATCAGTGGCGGATCCAGAAATTTTCATAAGTGGGGGCCCACTGACTGACCTAAGAGAGGGCTCGCTACAGTCACGCTTCAGTGATTCCCTATATAAGCAACCAATTTTTTTCCCAAAAAGGGGGGGGGGCCCTGGGCCACCCCCCTAAATCCGCCTCTGGGAATACCTAAAGTTTCGTAAGTCATTGCAATGGACCATACATTACTTACATGTCACAAGTTTTCATAGCACTCAGCAAGTTTTGAAACGAATATGTGAGATAAAGATCTACTGCATTTGGGCAAATTAAAAATATGTTAAACATCTAACTATTTTATTTTTAACAGATTCACAAGTTTTGAATTTTTTAAACCGTGCATCAATATTTTATTGTTTTTATTTAAATTCCTTATATGTTACGTGTATTGATCATTTATTTGTTTAAATTGTGAAGTATATGACTTTAATAAGAATACACGCATTTATATATATAAGTCGATAAAGTTTGAAACAAATAAACGAAAGATACATCGATGTTGTTTTGCTTGAGTGATTTACCTGTTAAAAGCTCGGGTCTCAACACGGTTTAAAACGAATTAATACCAGTTTGAAATAGTTTAACGGGGGCGTGGCCTATTTGTTTGACGTAACTTACCGCCAACTTGAATTAAATTGAACGACTGCAAGCGAATCTATTTGACTGGCATTAAAATGATTTGATATGCATTGAAATAAATTAAAAATAATTTTTAATTTTTGTCAATCTTTATCAAATGACGATTAATCTCATTTAAACAGCGTTAATGCGTTTTTGTCCGATCAAGTTAAATTCGGGTTACTAGTGATGATAAGTCTTATTCGGTACGTCACAAATGAGAATACTGAAATTCGAAGAAAATTCAAAACGAAAAGTCCTTAATCAACTTGCAAAATCAAATTATAAAACACATCAAACGAATGGACAACAACTGTCATACGGATATTCCATAACTGCCAACCCATTCGTCATGGAGTCCGAAATATTAATGAAGGGAAGATTTCAAGTAGACTGGTTAGCCTGTCTAGATAAATGTTCATATTTCATATTTCATATATCATATATCTATAGAACAATAGATATAGGAAGATTTGGTATGAAGGGGATTATATATAGCGGGATCCCAGTCTAGATTTTAACTGCACCACTCGGAAGTTTTGGTTTAGTAGCTACCTTAAGAGCAGCAACTCTGTACCAAGGAAGTCATGGTATGTTAAACATGCTCTGGAAGATCTTAATCTTATCAACTGGAAGATATATACTCCGCCTGAAGGTGTGTTTTGAATGTTTTCTAGGAAATGGAAGATCACAATGGTGTAGCTGAAAACATTTTATCGTAAAATTTTGTTTTCAAGCGGCGACCCTCATGGTCAATTTCTAGATGTAACACAATATATGAGACAGTCTTAACTGTAACTGTATTTTCGTATCCTTTGGATAGTTGCGTACGACAATGTCACTCCACTTTGAATTATTTAGTGAAAGCACGCGATTTATATAGGAAAAAGTAAATTTAATGAACACAGCTGCTTACTTCTTTTCTTTCTTCTAAAGACATTCAACCATAATACTGACATAATAACATTTATTGTTTACTTACAAATACATCAGTGCCACATTGTACTTGAAAATAGTATCAGGTAAGCTAGTTAGATTGTTGTGTGATAAAAGTCTGTATTAAATTAAACAAACAGCTATTTAGTTCTAGATCACATTGAAGTGAAACAATACTTGTACTAGGTAGCTAACGAAGTTTTATTATTAAAACTGATTGAAACAAAACAAGCAAAAATAATGATAGTCAACATTTTCAGTTGCTGGTTGTCTCGTCATAGATGTTGATTGTCTAATGTCTACTTATAATGGACATAATATTTGACAAAATGGTGCATGTTTCAGCTAGTTGTCCTTTTTATCTAATATATTCATAACCTTTAATAATTTTGATGCATGATAATGATGTTCTAAAGATTGCTTGTTCTCTTGTTAATAAGATTCAGATAATTTAGGAATTTTGGTAACTGTGTTTATTCAAGTTTACCACATTCTTTTTAAATTATAATTATCAAGTACTTTAAACATTTATATTGAACTGTAAGATTCTGAAAATGATCTGACCACAGTTATCCCAATGAGATTGATTTTATCGCTTGAACTGGTACGGCGAAAGTGAAAAAAGCCATCGAGTTCAGATGACCAATGATAATATGTTAATCGCTATTTTACCTAATACTGCTTGAGAAACCCATAAAGTAATGTATTAAAAAGTGAAGTTGAATGGCTATCTTCGAAAATTGTATGGATGTCATCATGAGTTCGTTAATTGTTATTGATGTCACAGATGACTATGATATGTTTCAGTAGTTAAAGTCACAATCATGTTATATTATCTCAATTGCCAAATAATCTAACAAAATTAAGCCTTTTCCTTGTCTCGTACCATGGGAAACAACATATGGACCATTCTCTTCCTACCTGTTCAGATATGCTGCAATCATCCTCCAGCAACGGATTCATGTCGGTTAGTTACATTATATATATGTATTGTTTTGTAGACAGATGTCTATTTTATGGTAGAATTTTCTATTTCCGTCGTAGTTTTGTCGGTTTTTGATCGATGCATGCATTTTGATTCTCATATTTGTATCTCCTGCCTCCATGTGATAACGAACTATCCCGCAAACATGTTTAACCCCACCACATTAAAGTATGTATGTGCCTGTCCTAAGTCAGGAACCTGTAATTCAGTGGTTGTCGTTTGTTTATGTGTTGCATATTTGTTTTTATTTCATTTTTTTTTTAATAAATAAGGCCGTTAGTTTTCTCGTTTGTATTGTTTTACCTTGTCATATCGAGGTCTTTTATATCTGACTATCAGGAATGGGCTTTGCTCATTGTTGAAGACCGCACGATGACCTATAGTAGCGAATTTCTTTGTCATTTTGGTCTCTTGTGGACAGTTGTCACATCTTCTTTTTTATAGTCAGCTTGACATTTGATAACTACTTACAGATCTAGCAATCCAACGTTAGAGGAGAACAGATTAAGTGGCAAGGTGGTCAAAGAGTTTCCATCTAAATGTCTTATAAAAATGTAAATATATTAATTATATCAGAACAAAATTATAAAATATCAATACAAAAACCAAAAAAAAAAAAAAAAGAATCGTTACGATTTTACCAACCCTTACATAGAGAGTAATTGTGCAAAATAATTGTAAAATAATGGAATGGATGAAAAGGCAATAGATCAGAATCGGCTGTCGCGCTTTACAACTTTTTTTTCTCATATTTTAAATTTATTTGACGTCATAGACATTTCATCTCTGAAATATTGGAATAGATTTAATAGGATTCAGTCACAGCGAAAACTAATCTCCATCTTTTACTCAATTTATAACAATCATTTCAATGTCAAAGTTACAAGTATTTGATAATATTGTTTGATTGACAAATGGAAGATAATTATAGAAAACTAATCGAGGAATTTAAATAGAGAAAAATATTCAACAAGTGACCGAACAACACATCAATTCACGAATGAGCGTATCGCATTGTTAATTATCAGTGTTGTTCGGTCAGGAATTGCATATAAGTCGATATTTGAATTATTTTTTTACTGGGAAATCAATGTAATTCATTGCAATATTGAATATGGATAATAGTGACATAAACAAATTTCAATAGCTGATAAAGAAAAAAATAAATCCTACAAACATTTATCGCAAAAAAAAAACAACCTTTATATCGTGTGTTGATTAAGGCGATAAAATCATAATCAAAAATATTTATCGAAAACCATATTCGAACGAATGCGAAGCACTTATCTCGATCGCCACTTAACTTCACAACAAAATGTCGTCTTTTCATAAAATAAGTCAAATTACTTGGCTCGATTTGACAGGCAAAATTTTATGAGTCGAACCTCAAGTCTGAATTCCGCTCATATTGTATAATATCGATAATAATATTAACGGTACCAATTTTCTGCACCAGATGCGCATTTCGACATTACATGTCTCTTCAGTGATGCTCGTGGCCAAAATATTTGAAATCCAAAGCTTAATATATAAAGATTAACCGTTATGAAATAAACTGAAATAACATGCTGTTTTTCAATTGAAATATACTAGTTTGTACATATTAAATTATTCATTCGGACAACGCCATGTTGGTACAAAACCGATGATAAGTCTTATTCGGTACGTCACAAATGAGAATACTGAAATTCGAAGAAAATTCAAAACGAAAAGTCCTTAATCAATTTGCAAAATCAAATTATAAAACACATCAAACGAATGGACAACAACTGTCATACGGATATTCCATAACTGCCAACCCATTCGTCATGGAGTCCGAAATATTAATGAAGTGAAGATTTCAAGTAGACTGGTTAGCCTGTCTAGATAAATGTTCATATTTCATATTTCATATATCATATATCTATAGAACAATAGATATAGGAAGATTTGGTATGAAGGGGATTATATATAGCGGGATCCCAGTCTAGATTTTAACTGCACCACTCGGAAGTTTTGGTTTAGTAGCTACCTTAAGAGCAGCAACTCTCTACCAAGGAAGTCATGGTATGTTAAACATGCTCTGGAAGATCTTAATCTTATCAACTGGAAGATATATACTCCGCCTGAAGGTGTGTTTTGAATGTTTTCTAGGAAATGGAAGATCACAATGGTGTAGCTGAAAACATTTTATCGTAAAATTTTGTTTTCAAGCGGCGACCCTCATGGTCAATTTCTAGATGTAACACAATATATGAGACAGTCTTAACTGTAACTGTATTTTCGTATCCTTTGGATAGTTGCGTACGACAATGTCACTCCACTTTGAATTATTTAGTGAAAGCACGCGATTTATATAGGAAAAAGTAAATTTAATGAACACATCTGCTTACTTCTTTTCTTTCTTCTAAAGACATTGAACCATAATACTGACATAATAACATTTATTGTTTACTTACAAATACATCAGTGCCACATTGTACTTGAAAATAGTATCAGGTAAGCTAGTTAGATTGTTGTGTGATAAAAGTCTGTATTAAATTAAACAAACAGCTATTTAGTTCTAGATCACATTGAAGTGAAACAATACTTGTACTAGGTAGCTAACGAAGTTTTATTATTAAAACTGATTGAAACAAAACAAGCAAAAATAATGATAGTCAACATTTTCAGTTGCTGGTTGTCTCGTCATAGATGTTGATTGTCTAATGTCTACTTATAATGGACATAATATTTGACAAAATGGTGCATGTTTCAGCTAGTTGTCCTTTTTATCTAATATATTCATAACCTTTAATAATTTTGATGCATGATAATGATGTTCTAAAGATTGCTTGTTCTCTTGTTAATAAGATTCAGATAATTTAGGAATTTTGGTAACTGTGTTTATTCAAGTTTACCACATTCTTTTTAAATTATAATTATCAAGTACTTTAAACATTTATATTGAACTGTAAGATTCTGAAAATGATCTGACCACAGTTATCCCAATGAGATTGATTTTATCGCTTGAACTGGTACGGCGAAAGTGAAAAAAGCCATCGAGTTCAGATGACCAATGATAATATGTTAATCGCTATTTTACCTAATACTGCTTGAGAAACCCATAAAGTAATGTATTAAAAAGTGAAGTTGAATGGCTATCTTCGAAAATTGTATGGATGTCATCATGAGTTCGTTAATTGTTATTGATGTCACAGATGACTATGATATGTTTCAGTAGTTGAAGTCACAATCATGTTATATTATCTCAATTGCCAAATAATCTAACAAAATTAAGCCTTTTTCTTGTCTCGTACCATGGGAAACAACATATGGACCATTCTCGTCCTACCTGTTCAGATATGCTGCAATCATCCTCCAGCAACGGATTCATGTCGGTTAGTTACATTATATATATGTATTGTTTTGTAGACAGATGTCTATTTTATGGTAGAATTTTCTATTTCCGTCGTAGTTTTGTCGGTTTTTGATCGATGCATGCATTTTGATTCTCATATTTGTATCTCCTGCCTCCATGTGATAACAAACTATCCCGCAAACATGTTTAACCCCACCACATTAAAGTATGTATGTGCCTGTCCTAAGTCAGGAACCTGTAATTCAGTGGTTGTCGTTTGTTTATGTGTTACAAATTTGTTTTTATTTCATATTCTTTCTAAAAATAAATAAGGCCGTTAGTTTCCTCGTTTGTATTGTTTTACATTGCCATATCGGGCCTTTTATATCTGACTATGAGGTATGGGCTTTGTTCATTATTGAAGGCCATACGATGACCTATAGTAGCTAATTTCTTTGTCATTTTGGTCTCTTGTGGACAGTTGTCACATCTTCTTTTTTATAGTCAGCTTGACATTTGATAACTTTTATAAACACTACTTACAGATGTTGCAATCTAACGTTAGAGGAGAACAGATTAAGTGGCAAGGTGGTCAAAGAGTTTCCATCTAAATCTCTTAATAAAATGTAAATGTGTAAATAATATCAGGACAAAATTATAAAATATCAACACAAAAACCAAACAAAGAATCTTTACGATTTTATCAACCCTTACATAGAGAGTAATTGTGCATAATAATAGTAAAATAATGGAATGGATGAAAAGGAAATAGATCAGAATCGGCTGCCGCGCTTTACAACTTTTTTTTCTCATATCTTAAATTTATTTGACGTCATAGACATTACATCTCTGACATATTGGAATAGATTTTAATAGGATTCAGTCACATCGAAAACTAATCTCCATCTTTTACTCAATTTATAACAATCATTTCAATGTCAAAGTTACAAGTATTTGATAATATTGTTTGATTGACAAATTGAAGATAATTATAGAAAACTAATCGAGGAATCTAAATAGAGAAAAATATTCAACAAGTGACCGAACAACACATCAATTCACGAATGAGCGTATCGCATTGTTAATTATCAGTGTTGTTCGGTGAAGAATTGGATATAAGTCGATATTTGAATTATTTTTTACTGGGAAATCAATGTAATTCATTGCAATATTGAATATGGATAATAGTGACATAAACAAATATCAATAGCTGATAAAGAAAAAAATAAATCCTACAAACATTCATCGCAAAAAGCACCTTTATATTGTGTATTGATTAAGGCGATAAAATCATAATCAAAAATATTTATCGAAAACCATATTCGAACGAATACGAAGCACTTATCTCGATCGCCACTTAACTTCACAACAAAATGTCGTCTTTTCATAAAATAAGTCAACATTACTTGGCTCGATTTGACAGGCAAAATTTTATTAGTCGAACCACAAGTCCAAATTCCGCTCATATTGTATAATATCGATAATAATATTAACGGTACCAATTTTCTGCACCAGATGCGCATTTCGACATTACATGTCTCTTTAGTGATGCTCGTGGCCAAAATATTTGAAATCCGAAGCTTATATAAAGATTAACCGTTATGAAATAAACTGAAATAACATGCTGTTTTTAAATTGAAATATACTAGTTTGTACATATTAAATTATTCATTCGGACAACGCCATGTGGGTACAAAACCGATAATAAGTCTTATTCAGTACGTCACAAATAAGAATACTGAAATTCGAAGAAAATTCAAAACGAAAAGTCCTTAATCAACTTGCAAAATCAAATGATAAAACACATCAATCGAATGGACAACAACTGTCATACGGATATTCCATAACGGCCAACCCATTCGTCATGGAGTCCGAAATATTAATGAAGGGAAGATTTCAATTAGACTGGTTAGCCTGTCTAGATAAATGTTCATATTACATATTTCATATATCATATATTTATAGAACAATAGATATAGGAAGATGTGGTATGAAGGGGATTATATATAGCGGGATCACAGTCTAGATTTTAACTGCACCACTCGGAACTTTTGGTTTAGTAGCTACCTAAGGAGCAGCAACTCTGTACCAAGAAAGTCATGGCATGTTAAACATGATCTGGAATATCTTAATCTTATCAACTGGAAGATATATACTCCGCCTGTAGGTGTGTTTTGAATGTTTACTAGGAAATGGAAGATCACAATTGTGTAGCTGAAAACTTTTGATCGTAAAATTTTGTTTTCAAGCGGCGACCCTCATGGTCAATTTCTAGATGTAACACAATATATGAGACAGTCTTAACTGTATCTGTATTTTCGTATCCTTTGGATAGTTGCGTACGACAATGTCACTCAACTTTGAATTATTTAGTGAGAGCACTCGATTTATATAGGGAAAAGTAAATTTAATGAACACAGCTGCTTACTTCTTTTCTTTCTTCCAAAGACATTGAACCATAATACTGACATAATAACATTTATTGTTTACTTACAAATTCATCAGTGCCACATTGTACTTGAAAATAGTATCAGGTAAGCTAGTTAGATTGTTGCGTGATAAAAGTCTGTATTAAATTAAACAAACAGCTATTTAGTTCTAGATCACATTGAAGTGAAACAATACTTGTACTAGGTAGCTAACGAAGTTTTATTATTAAAACTGATTGAAACAAAACAAGCAAGAATAATGATAGTCAACATTTTCAGTTGTCTCGTCATAGATGTTGATTGTCTAATGTCTACTTATAATGGACATAATATTTGACAAAATGGTGCATGTTTCAGCTATTTGTCCTTTTTATCTAATATATTCATAACCTTTAATAAATTTGATGCATGATAATGATGTTCTGAAGATTGCTTGTTCTCTTGTTAATAAGATTCAGATAATTTAGGAATTTTGGTAACTGTGTTTATTCAAGTTTACCACATGCTTTTTAAATTATAATTATCAAGTACTTTAAACGTATATATTGAACTGTAAGATTCTGAAAAAAACATCTGACAACAATTATCCCAATGAGATTGATTTTATCGCTTGAACTGGTACGGCGAAAGTGAAAAAAGCCATCGAGTTCAGATGACCAATGATAATATGTTAATCGCTTTTTTACCTAATATAACGTTGTTAAATCAATTGATGATGGGCGGCACATGCGCCACTTGTTTCTAGTATTAACTTTTCATATTACTCAACACATTATGTGAAGAGGTAGAGAATTATCAGGCAGTAAAATCAAAGGACAATTTCGTAAATTAGCGATAAAAAGTAAATACTTTCCTTTCAAAAGGCATACTAACATGAGAACAGTTATGTTATACTTACAGAAATTGTAATGCCACATTATTACTGAAAACAGACGCAGGTAAGCCAGTTAGATAGTTGTTAGATAAATCCCTACATTGAAAAAAAAAAGTTTAGAGTTAAATGTCATTGATTGTGAACACTTTCAGAAAACAGAGAAGGTACCTTTAGGGGAGAATTCATATACATAAATATCAATATGGTAAGGAAGTAAATTCTTTAAAATCAAACAAGAAAATTATTGTATCTATGAATAATTTGTCAGCAGCAACTAATGTATTAATTCTGACATCAATATATTACCTTCATTCCAATGTGCATTTCTAATTAAAATAAATATAGTCACCAGTTGTCAAGCAAAGTTTTTTTTTCATAATACAATTTGAATAATCCAACTAAAATTAAAATAGACAACTTGTCAGTAATTGGGTGTCTTTTAACACGTGTTGAGTGTATAATGTTGTATCACATTATGCCTGTTACTTCACAAAATGGAGCTGACGGCAGCTTTTTAACCTTCTGGTTACATGTTTTCATTACGTCTACATTGTGTGATGCATGTCTTTGATAAGAACGCTGTGATTAGACAAAAACATTAATTTGACGTCGTGTATTTCGTTATATTCCTATTCTTTCTTTTCATCATGCTAAGAGATAATGAAACAACTCAAAACAACAAACCAGAGGACGCAAAGCATTTTCAAATTATTATCGATGTTACTAAAGGTCGGTGTTACTCTCCGGCCCATCCGGTTTCCTACACCAATAAAAACTGACCGACACCAAATATCATTAAAGTGTTGGAAGTGGTGTTAAACACTTATTAATCAACCAAATCTCAACAAATATATGATTGAAATCCTTGATGAAAATTAGAGCGATTTTACTGTAACGATATTAGGTATAAGTAATTTATCTTAATTCCATTGCTTTCTTTATTTCGGACGTTCGGTTTTAATATAATAAGTCGGTTTTAAGATAAGTTCTTGCTACAGTAAGACAGGTTCGGTATTATAAAGCACAATATATATCATATTTATCATAATGGTACAGTTGGTGAGAAGATGTGTAAGCGGTCGTGCACCGTTTTACTCATATTTCATATGCTGTTATTCTGTTTGCCTGGGAATTAATGTTTTAAATCGTTAACTGACATAATTCTTGCCAAATAGGCCAGTTCCGGGATACGGGTTTTAGACGAACATGTCATGTGACTCCATCAGCACGTGACAAAAATATATGCATCGTCATTCCCAACACATGTTGAGCGAACGGGTGACAAAATTTTATTTTATACAGCACAAATTATGTTGGTAATTAAAATCTTATAAGATGGTTACCCTCCCTCAGTAATTCGGCAATCACGAATACGTACATAAGGAACATAAATTATTTCTATACTTCCCTACGATTATGAAAGTGCTGGATACTTTTAAATGGAGCAGGGATACAGACGCACCTTATATCTGGTAAATTACGTCATAAAGGCGTGCAAAATTGAAGATCGTTTCCGGTGAACAACCTGATTCCAGAAAAAAAAAACGTATAATGACAACACCTCGTGACCTCTAAAAAGTTAAAGGTCATTTTCATGTTCTCATAATTGTTTGTATCAATCGATACGTAAGTCTTATCATTATCTTGTCATACAAATGAAAGAATCGAACTTAAACTCACTACAGTATAGGCAGAGAAACCACAACTCATTTAAAAGGTAAATCAGCGTTTTCAATAAATAAACTGAAAAACTAAAAATATATTAGAACAAGGTCATACTGGCATCCCAGGTCGATTTTTTTTAAA
This sequence comes from Mytilus galloprovincialis, assembly GCA_037788925.1. NCBI lineage: Eukaryota > Metazoa > Mollusca > Bivalvia > Mytilida > Mytilidae > Mytilus > Mytilus galloprovincialis. The sequence goes on along the minus strand of CM075334.1, from coordinate 15,821,822 downwards.
TTATAGAAAGAGTTGATAAAATTACATTGCGCAGAAAATAGACAAAAAAAAAACAACTAAGGATTTTCTTATCCCAGGCATAGATTATCTTAGCCGTATTTGGAACAACTTTTTGGAATTTTGGATCCTCAATGCTCTTCAACTTTGTACTTGTGTGGCTTTATAAATATTTTGATTTGAGCGTCACTGATAAGTCTTATGTAGACGAAACGCGCGTCTGGCGTACTTAATTATTATCCTGGTACCTTTGATAACTATAGTGATAAACAAATGTACCCAAAACTGTGAGAAAGGCACAATATGTAAGATATGCTTTAATATGAAATATCTTGAAGAAGAAGTCTTTGCCACGATTTTTAATAAACTTTACACCGTAAGCTATCTAATGATATAATTACACATCAGCATGTCCTTGTTTAAGTTCGATTTATTTGTCAGTATATTTGTGTTCGTTAGAGAGGTAATATCACATTCCCTGGGTATAATATACATTTGAGTTTTTCTTCAAAGAACTACATCTTATGTCTTTTATACACACTGACTATACTATGAATAGAGACAACATCATCAACTTCACTGCGATTTCCTATATATAGCTAGTGGGGACTAGACGGAGGGAATACATGCTCCTCGGATATACTAATTAGCAATGACAGCACTTCTTACATATTACTGTCCTTTCGTTATATGTTTTCTATTTATTTAAAGTTAACTGTTTATTTTATTACTTACAGTCTAAATAAATTGAGGTAATCCTCAAAAGTATCACTGTATAAGGTTTTAATGGCGTTGTAAGACAAATCCCTAAAACAAACAAAAAAAAAAAAAACATATATTTTTATTTGACAACATCAATTGTTTTATCTTGAGCAAATTAAATCTATTAGAATGAATAGGATAACTAAAAATTGCTGACAAAATATTTTTCAGTGACATCTGCTTGTTCTAATATTTATCTGGTATAGTTAAAAATGCTATATGGTTTAGATAAAGTACGACCCGTGACATACTCTTTGAAATGTTCACCATCTGATGCTGTTTCCATCAAATATGGACACTTATTGGAGTTCGTAAATGATAGAAAAATTGACAATTTATTCCGGTAATAAAGCACTGAAAATAGTAGTCAATTTAATTAGGCTACCTAATGAGATGTAAACATATGTAATAGTTATTCGATCAGGTTGTTGTGTTACCAGTAATGTCATTTTGCATCAAAACTTTACTAGTTTAGTTATATTGTTCTTATTTGTCGACAGTCTTCGGCGGTCATCACTATGGTTAATAACAAGGTAGGTAGACCAACATACAAACATATGAAAGGGTCATACCGCCTGGTTGTTTTGTAATTTAATAATTAATGATTGTAGGTACTGGTTACTTGTTCTTCAAAAAAATGTAACTTTGCAATATATATACACTTGTGTAACTTTATTGTTTGGAGAAAATTAATTCATTCGAATGATTGAACTACGAGTTGGTTGAATGTAATGGTATATTTGTTTCACAGATGACGACGGATATGTTCCAATTGTCGAAATTACAACCTCATCCCCTTCCCCTGATTGGGACTTACCAAATTATACATATTATGCGGTTTGTACATCAATGAGAAACACGACGAGTATCACATGTGGAACAGTATCTGCCAACCTTGCCGGAGCACCTGTTGTTGGTGTGGTTTGTGTTGTTCAGTCTTTCGTTTTATTTGTTGATTTGCATTATAAACCCTAATTGATAGCTCATTTAAAAATTGTATTATCAATAATTGAACAACAAATAATTATATGAGTCAAACCAGATCAAGAACCCTTATGTTTTGTTAAGACAGCACAGTTTCAAGAACTTGACGATTAGAAGCCACTTATGCCTTAACCATTTACCTAAAAAAATTGATATTTTTGTTCAGTTTTACTGTTAAAAACACGTAGTACTTATTTTTCAACAGAAGATTAAGGGGGCCTTTTAGCAAAACTTAACGCTTTGAATTGTATATAGTATAAATCATACAAAGCGTAGTAGAAGTATGTTTTATTAATGAATATTTATTTCATTCTTCGATAAGAGTTGTGAATTTAATCAGTCAATGCAAAGATGGAGATTATATTTTAAAAAGAAAAAAAGGATGTACACCATCATCGTCTAAAGTAAACTTCGTTGAGGGTCATTTAATACTCGATACTCACAACAAGCAATGATTAAGTACTTAGCATTTGTTAACATCCCTAATATTAAGATATCACAAGTTACAAGGTAAGTGTAAACATATTTTATTAATTAAATTCAGGTAAAGTAATGTACACAAATTTACATAATAATTAATAGGATCCAGGAACAAGCTGTTAGCTTATATTAATCCATTTCATATTGTAATACTCAAGGAGTAAAATGTTTAAAAAAAAAATAACAATGTTACACTAGATGGAAAGAAGAAAAAAACATATAATAAGGTTGTGACACACAAGAAAGAAGAAAAAAAATCATCGGAAATTCAATAATAAAGTTACAAGGTTGTAAACAAACCAGTTCAGCATACCACAATCTTATCTGTGTTGACCAGTAAGCATTCTATGTTTGATTTTTGACATTTGTGTTGTCAGAATATCTTAATGATAGTATATTCGCCTTGATATTTTCTTATTTTAATCGAACCATTCCAAGTTCTTTTTTGTAGAGCATGATGTTTGCCCGAGATTAAGTTCAAGTTTAAGACTTTCTAGTTTTTCGAATTTCTAGGACTTTTCACATTTAAAATGTTAATATTCTTATAAAAAAGTCAAACCCATAAGTTCCAAAGAGTCAATATACATGTTAAGCAATAGAAGATAAGTCATGACTTTGTAAAATAACATGTTATATAAAAGGGTAAAGAATAAATGACATATAACAGTTTCTTCTACATATGATCACTACATACAGTAATACTGTTGTCTCAGGGAAGATTGGTACTTCTAATAATTCTCTTCCGTAGCATTCATACGAAGGTCCTTCGGTTTGACACACCATTTCACAGCTAGATATTATCTTACAATCTAGGTTGGCATTGCAACTCTCTCCAATTAATAATATCAGTGTTATTCCATTGCACCAAAGCAAAACGGACATTTCAATTCAGTATCTTTTCCTGTGAAAGTATTCAGGGTAAATTTATAAGGATTGTTTTGCATATTTTAGTCGTTTTATATATGTGAATTGCACTTTTATTTCTTAATTTACATATGTAACAAGTGTATAAAGCGGTTTTTGCATATGTAACAACCATGTGCAGCCTTGGGTTTAATTATCGATGCCTCATGCCTCATACGCGATTTAAGGGAACTTACTGTATAAATCTAATTAGTAACATAGTTATAAGACTAACTGGTGTGTCATCAATAGGTCGTTTTCGAGCTTAGAATGAATGTTTGAATCAATCAACAATTCCTGTAGGTGAATTCTGCGGGACATCCTTTCAAAATTTACCAGAATATTGAACACTTATCTGTGCATCAGTTAACTATTCTAACTTCAAACATCACTCTTAAAGAAAGTACAGCTTTATCATGTTTAAGTTTTTTTTTCAAAATATGATACTTGTAGATATAATCACACCTGGCGTACTAAATTATACTCCTGGTACCTTTGATAACTAGTTACACCACTGGGTCGATGCCACTGCTGGTGAACTTTTCGTCCCCAAGGGTATCACCAGTCCAGTAGTCAACACTTAAGTGTGGACATGAATATCAATAATGATGGTCTTTTTTTTTTATAATTTTCCTGTTTAAAAAACTTTGAACTTTTCGAAAAACTAAGGATATTCTTATCCCAGGCATAGACTACCTTAGCCGTATATGGCACATTTTTTTGGAATTTTGGATCCCCAATGCTCTTCAACTTTTTACTTGTTTGGCTTTATAAATATTTTGATATGAGCGTCACTGATGAGTCTTGTGTAGACGAAACACGTGTATGGCGTACTAAATTATACTCCTGGTATAACTTAAATAACTTAATATAGGTATGTAATCATTTTAAACGTTTCAAATTTATGAAATTGTATTTGTACATCAATGTTTTTGATACACCAATAACAAAAACTTAAATATATTGAATTGATACATTTTGTAATTATTCAAAATTAAACCAGAAACCTGTATTTAATTATAAAATAATGAACCTGTTAAAGGGAGACAATACTCGCATAACTTTTTTTCGAATTGACACATAATATTATACAAAGGAATGTCACTCTTGCATACAAATGGCACATTCATATAATTGATTAACTGTGCATTCATGCTCCACCTTCAATGAAGGTTCTTAATTATAAATATAACCAAAAGTTGTTAATCTATAGGATAGTGAAAACTAATGAAAGCTAACACACCGTATAAATATTTCTTTGAAATTTTTTAAAACATCCTCAGAAAAATGCTCGAGCCACTTGACTTTCATAGCTCATAACTAACGTATTTAAATAATATTTTAAAAAAGTAGTATACAATTATTTTGCTTCTCAAATTTAATACTTTCATATTCCAAAATTACAAAATGTGAATAAATTCATAATAGATACCAGGATTGAAATTTTATATTTACACCAGACGCACGTTTGATCTATACAAGACTCATCAGTGACGCTCGAATAAAAAAAAATGTTAAAAAAAGCCCAATCAAAGTACGAAGTTGAAGAGCATTGACAAATTTAATATGTTTTTAACTTTGCTTTACTAGAAAATATACGGCTGTATCTAATTATTTATTTTGCGATACAAATTTATTTTACCAGGATCAATAACAAGACTTGATGAGTTTATCCTGAATCACCTGTCTATAGATGAACTGTTCTATGATGAGCAAACGGGTTAAACTCCACTCAGTTAAGTGAAATAAATCAAGTTATAACTTGTTGATTACTTTTCTAGATACAACGTTGAATTCTTTGATTCGCCGTTTTTTTGTAATGACGGCTTACACATCGAACCTCGTTATTTTTAAAAGTACCGGTCTTTGTAAAAATCATGCAGAAGGTGATTCATGACATGTCACAGAAGTAATTGTTTTTGCCCTATATCATAAGAACTTTGGTAGATGAGTAAAATTCTGTCTTTATTTTCCCTGTATTATGTCCGTTGCCATGGTAACCATCAAATCAACATTTTGCCTGAATATGTGAAAAAAGACCCTTTTGAAAATATAAAATAAGGGAATTTAAAGTCCGATAGAAATATAGGTAATCAATTCAAACAATATGAATATTTACAGTTTTGACAAACTAAACCCCAAACTATACGAAAACGTTAAAATTTTGAATTTACTAAATAGTTTGTTTCCATAGCAACCATTTAAAAATGTGTTAAAATTCGAAAATGAAAAATTTAAAAAACACCTAAATTTTAAATCTATTTATCTCCCAAGACCAACAATATTATGACATGTCATTGACAAATTTTGAAAGACCACATTCTATATATTAATAAAATAAAAAGAAAGTCGTGTGTTTTTTTTTTCTTTAAAAAAATAATTTTAGTCAAAAATTGTCAATTTTCACCAAAATTTAGATTACCAAACAGATGAATACTGAAACATTTTGAACTTAAAAAGCTAAAACTTTCCATTTATACGTGCGTTTCTGACACAAATATGGTAATTTTAAACGAAAATATATGATAAATGTAGATAAATTTGTACAAAATGAAAAATCATTACTCTGGGTAATTGTGGTATCTCATAGTGTTTACTTGTGAACTAAGTATTTTAAGAATTTAAGCATAACACAACTTCTAAAGTTGAGGGCAGCATATGTACCCCTCCCTTCAATCTTATATGTAAGATTTGTCATAAGTTTTTAAAAAATGGTAATACGCAAAACCCGTTATCTTGCCTTAGACTGATGCTGTCAGTGAAAAAGAATAATGTTGAATCCAAAACTTAATTACTGGTAAGTCTATGTATAAAAATAAGAGGATGTGTTTTAATTGTCAATGAAACAATTAACTCTCCACCAGAGAGCAAAGACATAGAAATAAGCAACCACAGGTCACCGTATAGCCTCCAACAATGAGCATAGGATGATTATCTATAAAACAAATCTTAATGAACATTTAAAAAATAGCTCAGGATACTTTCTCTTTCAAAATGGTTATAAAGAAGTTACAGTAACAATTTAATGCAACTCCTTGTTGGTTTTTGAAACAGATTGATTCTTTAAAAACTTTAACCCTAGGCTAAGATCTGCTAAACAAGAAGGCTTACCCTGAAATGTCTGGTTGGTTTTATTTATTATTGAATTACTTTTACAACTCTGTAAGTGTTATGTAAAGATTATAATACAATTATCATAATAACTTAACATTATCAATGTTCTAAGAAAATGAGGTCAGGGTAAGATTGACAGATGAAAAAGAGAGAACGGAAACGGAAAATTCAGCACCTTTTCCTTTTTTAAAGGGGCATAACTTATTGACAGTACAAATAACACCAATAACATTCTTACTCTTCTGCATTTTATGGAAATAAGCATTGTGTATAAGTTTCAAAACATTTGGTTGTGGCAAACTTAAGTTAGAGAACGGAAACAAAAAAATCAGGATTTTTTTTCCATTTGTATAAGGGTATAACTCTGGAACGGACGTACTTATGGACAAAGGTACAACGTAATGCCCCTATGCACATTCTATATGTTCTATCTGAGGAAATATCCTTGTCCGTCCGTCAGTATGTCCCAAAGTTGGTTTCTGTTCTCTATCTTTATAAAAAAGAACATGTGGTATGATTGCAAATGAGACAACTGTCCACAGGAGACCAAAATTACACAGACATTAACAACTATAGGTCACCGTGCCTCAACCAAATGTTATGAAACTTGATCACATTGCTTATTACCATAAAACACAGACTAAGGTTGAATTTTGGTGGTGTCACTTAAACCGTCCAAGAGTTATGCCCTTTACAAATAGAAATATTACTGAATTTCCCGTTTCTGTTCTCTAACTTTAGTTTGTCTTTACCAAATGCTATTAAAATTATACACAATGCTTAAAACCACCAAATACAGATCAAGTTTGAATTTTGGTGGTGTCACTTTTACTGTTCTATGTCAGCCTCTTTATAGAGGGAAAAAGTTGCTGAATTTCGTGTTTTGTATTTATTTCTTTAGTTTGCCTCAAGCAAATGTTATGAAACTTTTATACAATACTTATCACCATAAACGTTGGTACACAATTGGTGAATGTCACTTTTACCGTACTTTAGTTATGTCCGTTTATAACTTTTATGATATGCAAGCGGGAGCATCATCTGTGTCCAATGGACACATTCCGCATTTATTTCAAATCTTTTGCATAAGTTAAGATTATTATATATTATAATAGAAAGAAAGGGTTTGTAGTTCTTCAATTTCTATTTTAACACAGTTAAATCGACATAGTGACAAATAAGTGTTTGCAGAAAGGTTTCGATACATGTCGATTTACATGGGAGGTAAATTATAGTAACAGCCATTATGGGTACATAATCTGACTCTGCACAAGAGTAAGTATACTAGTCAACAAAAGAAATGATACAAGGCAATGCATTTTCCATAGATAATGAAATTGGATACACTGTACTAAACTTAAACTGTCCCATTGGTCTAATCTTTACAGAGTGTTATTTTCTTATCAAAACCACTGATTTAAGACCCCAAAAAAATATTTGATTTTTTAAAATTTTTGTTATATCAAAAATAGTATTTTTATAAACAAAAATTAGAACAAAATTTTTTTAAATTTAAACATGGTTTGCTTAACATTTTGATTGCCATCTGTCCTTTCGTCCATCGGGCTGTCCGTGTGTATGTCTGTCCGGTCCTTGCAGCGCTCGCACATGTACAAATCCTGTCAGATTTTTACGAAACTAATACTTTAGGTATAAGCAATATCTCAAACAAGTTATACATTGGTGGCCAATCGACTTTTATAAAAGCAGTTATAACCCTTTAAAATAATAAATTGATGGAAAATAGCCCCTAGCGCTCCCACAGGTACAATTCTTGCCAGATTTTTAATAAAACTTATAAACTAGTTTAACATCAACAATATCGCGGATAAATTCTATAATGATGGACAATGGACTTTTTTAAAAGAGTTATGATCCATAAAAATATTTAGATTTATGGAAAGTGGCCTCGTTAGCGCTCTCAATGGTACAAGTGTTTTATTTTTTATTTTCAGTTTATTTCTGATAGAACGGACATATTTTTTTTTTTAGATCACCGTTTCAAAGGAACTGTGAATTTTGCCATCACTTGGCGTCCGTCGTCTGTACGGTGTTAAATATTTGAAACATTTACTCTGAAACTACTCAACCAATTCCAATGAAACTTAAACTGAATGATCCTTAGGATATCTAGAATAAAGTGTGTGTTTTATGTTCTATTTTGTAAAAAAACATGGCAGCTATGGTAAAAATAGAACATAGGGGTAAAATGCAGTGTGTGGCTTCTATCTCAAACACTAAAGCCTTAAGAGCAAATTTTCAGATGAATCTAACAACCCAATGTTGGGTTGCTGTCACTAAATTGTTAAGTGTACAGAAATTTAGCAGTTTTTGGTTATTATCTTGAATATTATTAATGACAAAGATAAACTGTAAACAGCAAACAATTCATCCTCTGCCATTTAAGCGGGAGGTTTGGCATGCCACAAAACCAGGTTCAACCCACCATTTTTTCATAAAATGCCCTGTACCAAGTCAGGGTAATGGCCATTGTTACATTATTATAGTTTGTTTCTGTGTGTGTTACATTTCGGTATTGTGTCTCTGTTATATCGTAGTTCTCTTATATTTGATATATTTCTCTCAGTTTTAGTTTGTAACCCGGATTTGTTTTTTCTCTATCAATTTATGAATTTTGAACAGCGGTATACTACTGTTGCCTGTATTATTCAGCAAAGTAAATAGTTGTCAAAGGTACCAGGATTATAATTTAGTACGCCAGACGCGCGTTTTGTCTACATAAGACTCATCAGTGACGCCCATATCAAAATATTCATAAAGCCAAACAAGTACAAAGTTGAAGAGCATTGAGGATCCAAAATTCCAAAAAGTTGTGCCAAATATGTGCCAAAGTAATATCTACAAATAAGTTTACATGACCAAAATTGTCAATTGAATCCATATGGAGTTATTGCCCTTTAAAGAAATTTTTCACAATTTGTTCTAGTTTGCTTACTTTAAAAAAAATCTTCTTAATCTGAATATGTTAAATCAATGTCAGCCCATTTTGGGAGTATCTTGTATACATTTTGTATTTTATTTCCTTGTACTTCAATAATGGCTAAAATGGAACATCAGGTAAAATGCATTTTTTGCTTTTGAAGAAAAAACGGCAGATACAAAGAACATTTAAATGGAATTTTTATGCCACTCATTGATATATATTGAAAAGCACAGATAATCATTGATACAAGATTTAACCAAAAAATTACAGGTGATCGATTCAGGCTCTTTAAAGCCTGCTGTTTAGAATAAAAATTTAAAGACAGTCTGAGACTAAGTTTTTTTTTTACATAGATTGAAATGAAACTTGGACAGAGTCTAATTTAAAAAAACCATGAAATAGCATATAAAAGTTTTTAATTTCAATTTGCACAAAACAAGTGTATTTAGGGACGCAGCTATCCTTCATTCAGTCATAAGCTTTTCAGCTTTTTTCTGTTGTTTGTTTGGGTTGTTGTCTCTTTGACACATTCCCAATTTCTAAAAAAAATCTTAATATATAAAAATGGTGTAGGGGGTTCTATTGTTGTCCTCACCCTTTGAAGAAATTTCATGTTTTAAATTTTTAATATTTTTTTTAATTTTGAAAAAAATGATTTAAAAAAAAAAAAAAAGGGTGGTTCCATGCCCAGAGAGAAACATTTTCCTTCTCCACCAAAATATCTCTATCAATCATATATTTTCATTTATTTATTACCAAATTTGTGTCAGAAATGCACGTATAAATGGAATGATTTAGCTTTTTAAGTTCAAAATGTTTCAGTATTCATCTGTTTGGTAATCTAAATTTTGGTGAAAATTGACAATTTTTGACTAAAATTATTTTTTTAAAGAAAAAAAAAACACACGACTTTCTTTTTATTTTATCAATATATAGAATGTGGTCTTTCAAAATTTGTCAATGACATGTCATAGTATTGTTGGTCTTGGGAGATAAACAGATTTAAAATTTAAGAGTTTTTAAAACTTTTCATTTTCGAATTTTAACACATTTTTAAATGGTTGCTATGGAAACAAACTATTTAGTAAATTCAAAATTTTAACGTTTTTGTATAGTTTGGGGTTTAGTTTGTCAATAATGTAAATATACATATTGTTTGTATTGATTAACTTTATTTCTATGGTTCTTTAAAATCCCTTATATTTCATTTTTCAAAGGCTACTTATTTACGAATTTAGGCAAAATTTTGTAAGGATGGTTTCCATGGCAACCAAGGTTCAAAAGAAAAAAAAATAATACATAAAACTTATTTTCATACCTTACCTTCTTCATAAACAAAATATAAAGACATTGGAAGAGGGGTCATGAATCGCCTATCAACAGGAGCCTGCATGATTCTTACAAAGACCGGTACTTAAATGTCATAATTAGAATATTCCTAAATCTTAAAATTTATCAACATTCAAAAATATAAAACGTTATAAAGAAAGATAGAAAGAAATCTGTTTGCACATATTCAGCCATGAACTAAAATTGTTTAACTCCGAAATGAAAAACATAAATATCTACTTTATTGGAAAAGCGCTCAATGTTAATGTTTAACGAGAACTTGAATATATATCGAAATAAAGTTCTAAAAAAAAGAAGTCGTAGTGTAATAGACGGATGCTAACAATCAGCATTTATATAACAAGAATAAGTAACAAAAAGGGTTTTTCTTACATGTACACAGACATTCTGGAAACTGTAATTCATCTGTGGGATTCAGATCGATACTATGTATTTCAGATATACGAGGTGAGGAAAAAAAAATAATAAGCACCAATAATGTGTCGTGTTATCATTGTCATGATATGTACTAACCCTTCCGGAGCACCTGAGATCACCCCCCATTTTTTGGTGCGGTTCGTGTTGTTTAGTTTTTAGTTTTCTATGTTGTGTCTTTTGTACTATTATTTGCCTGTTTGGTGTTTTTTAGCCATGGCGTTGTCAGGTTACTTTCGATTTGTTAGTTTGACTTTCCCTTTGGTATCTTTCGCCCCTCATTTATACAGTTGATTAAATGCATAAACATTTATATTCTAAATTGGTTAAATGCAAATATATTATATTTCAAATTTCTACACATTTTTGAAGCCATCATTTTTTACTATTATACGTCAATTTTAGTGACCACCAGCCATGTCAATTGGTATTTGGTTTTAGCTGCGTTTCTACTTCAAAACAGTGAAGTTTAGCTTCTTTTATTGTACCTGTTTCAAAAGTACTGTAAAATACTGTATTTATTAAAGATATGAATGAATTTTTTTATTAAAAGTTGTGTTTTTTTCACAATTCCATACGACACCTGTATTTTAAAGTAACTAAAACCCCTTTTGATCCCCTACACAAATTGACGGGGACTTTGTTTTCTTTTATCAAAGACGTCATGCAACAAAGATCTTCTTTATTGCGTTTGAAACTTTTCGTCTCGGCAAATTCTGACAAATCTGACAAATTATTGTTAGCCTATTGATGGACACAGGCACAAAAAATAGCAATAGAAATGCATTGCAAAGAAAATTTCTGGAGGAAAAAACATACTAAAAAAGGAATGAAGGTCAGTTAATTGTATTTATATTTTAAAATCTTGCTTATATTATTATCTCTTTACTAAGTAAGCTACAATAATAAGAGCAAAAACTAGCTTATTAAGTCAAAAGATGTGTTCTTACAAAATTGAATTTATTTGGCAAATTCTTGTCAAATTTAATCATCATTGATCATTATTAAAGTAAAATACACAAGATGTGTCCCACCAATTTCATTTCATTTCTGAGATTAATATCCAATTATTCCAGTAAAATATATATACAATACAGCAGCTGATACAGCAACCTGAAGAGAAGAAGCCCCATTTTTTTCAAAAAATTTACTTTCATAATCTATATAATGAGAAATAAGACAAAGGGCTACTGTGCAAGCTAATCTAATAGTTTAATTCTAATTCTACAATAATAATATTTGGTTTTGGAATTCAAAATTGTGTCACTTTCACTTATAATTTTAACCCTCTTGCTGCCAAAGGGACATTTATGGCTTCTACATACAAATCTTGTTGATTGTGTAGAACGTCAAAGGTCCATTGTAACGTCACAATACTCAGGGGCACTGACAACGTAAAAATACGACGTCAAAAGGGCGATTTTGGCGGGAATGAAGCAAACTGAATAAAATGCTTTAAAAGTATACTTAAAACGGATGTCAAGAAATGATACAGGATCATAAGCTTGTTAGTACTATAATAACAATTATTTTAAGTTGTTTACTAATTATCTAGTTCGTCATTTTCATGTAAAATGTTGCATTCTTTCGAGAAATTTGTTTTATGTTTTTATCTATCAATCAGAATATCTCATAAAGAAAAAATCTTATCCCTGATAAATAATCATAACAAAGGTAACTGTTATACTTGATTACGTTAAATATTAATATTCATTCACAATACACGTTTTATTTAAAAGAACTGGATAATTTTTTAGGGCTCAAATACCACGATTGAAATCTCAGTTAGGAATTTTTTTTGTAAAAGTACACACATGTTAACCGATGTACATGTATTGCCATACGAAATTTCAATACATTTAAAACCTGTTTCATCATGGAAACACTGCCTTAAAAATGTTTATTTCATTCCAAATGGGGATGTTAAATTAGTAGTAGACACAATGATTTCTATTCCTATCATATATATCATAGATATCCTTTCCAAGTGGCAACCTCTTTTTTCTGGCATTCACCACAGATCTTTTACTTTGTAGATATTTCGTGTATGTCAATTACAGTGTGTACTTTATCATAGTAAATGAAAATGAATTATTATTGATTCAGGTTCACTTGTAGACAATAGAAATTCATTTTAGAGAATTTCTTTCCGCGTTTTTTTTTAATTCGATTTCTCTCAAATTTTGAGCAATAAGTGGTCAACAAAATTATAATAAACATGATTAAAAAAATAAGCAAAATGAATATGGATAATAATTTTTATATAAAAAATATTTCCTCGCCTACCGAAACAAGGATTGAAATCATGATAATTTTAATCTGACACGTTTGATACTTCACAAGAAGAAGTAGTTCATAGAATCATAGAACAGCTGCTCGGAGATTTTATTTATTTTTAAGAATTTGTACACGCTTTGTTTTTATTTTCATTTTCATTGAGTGCCGTTGTTTTGCCGTTTATATAATGATTTGAGAGATTTTTTTACAGTATTTATATCAATTACCTAATAAAAAATATTCCGAGGTTAAAAGTTATATTTTTAAATAATCTTGTATTAAAAACATCGTTTATGACAATCTTAGAGCATATTTAACTTCCGTAAAATTACTTATACATCGTTTTCATAATTACGGCCACATTGACGAGGGAAAAATTATGGACGGCGGGAAAGCGCAGTTCTACAGATAGGCACAAGTTTTGCAACGTCACATATAAGAAACGTCAAGATGCTTTTGGCGCGACAAAACAAGAAAAAAACTCGGCAGCAAGAGGGTTAATAAAAACTTATCCCTTTTCTGTAGGATATTTTCTAGGCAGTATTTTACTGTTGAACTAAGAAACAGTTACATAGGCTTCAGTTTAAAGGCTCTCTTATTTTGAAGAAAGTTATTGTTACTCTTGGTCCCACTTTATAGAATATAGAATATAAATGATCAGTACTATTATTCTATCAATTTTCAGAAAGATTATTCAAATTGTATAAAATATGTTTTATTGCATTAAATATTATCAGAAGTGATTAAAAAAATTCTACTAGGTGTGATCCCATATACAATTATAAATATTAAAAAGTATATTTCATCAGCCAGATCTAATTTATATCAATATAGCTTGGTTTTTAGTTTTATATGTAGGTGCAATTATCCACATTTCTGAATTGTTTTTTTTTTACTAATATAAATAGTGTGTCTTATAATTATTACATTTAGTCCTTCTCTGAAAAATAGGGAAGTATCTCTTCTTTATATTATTATAACATAGTTGTAAATCGAGAAAATAAAATAAAGAATAAAGGACTTTGATTTGATGTGTAAGTTTTGACGAGTGAAAACTATGTATATTCAAGATAAGTTGGGTCAATATTTTTTTATTACGACAATAGTATTTACTGAGTAAAAATGAGGTTTGTTTCGTCCGTTTTTTAAGTGAATTTTAACGGTTACGTGACTCTATTGTTGCTGATAAACTTGGGGTCAAACCGTGACCTGCTTTCCAACTGTCTCTTGAAAGTTTTCATTCGTATGACGTCGTCTTTTGCCATGACGTATCTTCGCCAAATCCTTCATAAATTTCGCAGAATTTTATCTAAATTTATTTTTATACATTTTCGCAATCTCCGGCGCAGAGAGCATATCCGTTCCGTTCAATACTTTGTAACACTACACTCATACTAAGTGCAGTATTACGGAGCATGTATGGAACGGGTATGAACTCTGCGCCCGGAAATTCACATTTTCGAAGCTTTAGTGCATTAATTTTAAATCTTTTTGTTATATATGCATTAGAATAGAAACAACTGTTATGCTTTAATCTCAATTTGCTGAAAATCCCAGTATCCTTGCAAAAACGGTATTGCGCATGAATAGATTACGAAAGTAGTGTCGGGGTCATGGTTTATCGAAGTGTAAAACTAGAGAAAAATTATAATTGACCAGTCCAATTCAAGTATATTTAGATATGCAAATCATATAAGAATTATTTTAAATTATGCACCATCGAGTACACGGAAAAAATGCTACAATCATTCCTTATAATTCAATTCTAAATTCCATTTTAAGGTTTAAATTTTGAAAAATAACCGTTGCTGACGTCAAATGCCAAATTATGTCCGTGAGCTGATAGACAAAACTGGAAGACGTGTTACAACCAAAGTTTTATTATTTGTATGTTGTATCTATATTGTTCATATTTTCATTATTCTTATGATGCATGTTTTTTGTTGACATTGGTTTTATTATCATTATTTATATATTGTATCTTTATTGTTATATATAATTATTTAGATGATGATTCGATATTGCGGTTATAGAAAAAAGTAAAATCACAAAAATACTTAACTCAGAGGAAAATTCAATACGAAAAGTCCCTAATCACATAGCAAAATCAAAAGATAAAAAACAACTAACTAATCGACAACAACTGTCATATTCCTGACTTGGTAAAGGCATTTTCAAATGTTGAAAATGGTGGATTGAACCTTGTTTTAGATTGATACTAGTACTAGTTATGTGATGTATCTTTTAATATTATTATCGTGTTGACAATGTTTTGGTTATATTTTTATGATTTATGTACAATTTTGACATTGTTCTTCTTCTTATTATTTCATTGGTGTATCTATATTTATAACTTAATCACCGGTTTAAAAAAATGTTTTTTTAATATTTTTTAATTGTTTTGCATTTTAAAATTGTGCCAATGTCAAAATACCTTTTATGATTAAAAAGGGACAAATTAAGAAAATAAGTGGCATATGTATATTAAACTATTGTAGATTATCACTAAAAGCTGCAACTTCAATTAAAACTAAAAGAGGGAAAAAAACTCGAGACTTGTATACAACTTTACCTACCTGCAGATTTTCTTTTGAGTTTTAATATTCATTTCAAGCTGACAGTTATGTAACTTTAATTATTTTCATTCCCAAGACTCTTTATTTGGTTAGGAAATAAACTCATCATAGATACCAGGATTGAAATTTTATAGTTACCCTAGACGCGCGTTTCATCTTCAAAAGACTCAACAGTGACTCTCGAATAAAAAAAATTTAAAAGTCAAAAATGAAATAAAGTGAAATTGAAGAGCATTGAGGACCAACAATCACTAAAAGTTTTGCTAAATACAGCTAAGGTAATCTATTCCCGAGGTAGAAAAGCCTTCGTTTTATAGAAAATCAAAGTTTTGTTAATTTATAATTATGAACATATCAATGATAACTCAAGTCAAAACAGAAGTGCTACACAGGCAAATTTCACTCACATCTATTTCATGTGAATTTACGCTAGCTTAAACGTGAAACTCACATGAAATCAGTTTTTGTGAGTTTCACTTGAATCTCATGTGAAACTCATGTGAATTTCGACTTTTTAAAAATAGAGTAATTCAAATAACATCTAAATTTTCAAATTGAATAAAAATCATGAAAAATATCTCGTAAAATTCACATGAAAATTTTCAAGTGAGTTTCATGTATAAGCTCGTTTGAGGTGAATCTCACATGAGATTCATGTGAATTCATGCGAGCAAATTTTGGCTGTGTACACATGAACTTTTCACTTACTGATGTAGGCAATGAAAACTGTTCCGCAACAATTGGACGGACTTTGACTGATTATATCTTTTTATCAAACTTATTATTTTAAATCTAAAGAAAAGTATTATGTGCAGTGTAATCACATAGCATTTATTATTCATTTCATTTTCATGGTATATCTGATTGATATCTGATTACGTGACAATTGTATCGCATCTATTTATTTCAAAATTTCCTTATCAAATTGTTCATGATAAGATATGTTTCAGGAGTTAAAAATAAAATCCAAAATGAATACGTCATATTTATCCGGGTTGGAATTCATAGCAGTCATATTTTCCATGTGTTTTCTGTCTGGGTGTCCGTTCGTCCGTATGTTCAAAAGGTATACATATCACAACGTTGTAATAGTACATGTTATCGTATTCTGTCAACAGCTTGACACTGCTGAGTCACGTATATACGATTTTGGAATCTGCTTGACGCCTACTTAGACAATATACGTATAGTGTCTTGAAATATGAAATTTATTTGTATGAGGCTTAGAAACGGGGGAAATGCGAGGTTCTACCGAGCATTATTTCCCCTGTTTCGTGCCGAATACAAATAAATTTCATATTTCAAGACACTATACGTATATTGTTTTTATACTGAAATCGATAAAAAATAAAAAAAAAAATAAAAAAAATATGTAACAAACATTGTTAAAAAAAAGTGTTTAGAATTTCCCTCTTGGGGTACCATTTTGGGGTATTTCCCTATGAGCGTAGTCCAGGCGGTAAAACATTGACATTTTAAGGAATTAGAAGAGGGAAAATGAACTAAATTAATAACATTTAATAAACATGGTATATAAATTACCAATTTGAAGACATAACAAGTTTAAATTCATAAAAGTTAGACCTTTGTTACTACAAGTTGTCATGGTTGTGACGTGACGTTGTTGATGAAATACAGTAGTTCCGGTAAGTAGGCGGGGCTTACAGGTTAGTTTATACGTATAGCTTTATCTGTATAGTAAAATAGGTAATTGCAGTATAATTACTGCTTAACGGTATTTTTAGTTTAAACGGGTATGCTCACACAAGAACGTGTATACCTGCTTGTTACATCAAAACGACATACTAAGAATGTAAATGCGCTGTGAGAAAATATACAATCATTTGTAGTCGATACGGATCCCTGAACGGGGTAAAACTTTTTATGAAAATAATTTTATTTTAGCGAGGTAACTTATTTTCGAAATAAATGTAAAGTGTATTACCAGATTTATTAGTACCAATTGTGAGCATTCGTTATGAAAACACACTAATAAAATATAGAAAACTCCAATGTAAATTTCAAATATAAATATTTCCCCGTTTTTAAGCCTAATCCTGATATCGTTGATATGCGAAGCCAAAACACTATTATTGTCTTTATACTGTTATGTAGAAAAAAACATTTGCAATTTTTGTTTATTGTGTCATTGCTACTTATTTGATTTAAAAAATGGAAAAATTCCATTTAAAAATACCTCACATATGGCGGAGAAATATATAACACAACAAAATGTACATTACCTGTTGAACCAAATCGATGGTGAACAAATTTATTTGACTAAAATATCAATAATAAGCATAAAACATAATGATTTATAGGTTTAATCAAGTAATTTTAAAAAGTGAAATATGTTTTTCCATCAATTATAAAAGAAATAAGTTTGAGTCGTTTCACGCTTGAAGCGGGCGTCATGCATATTTAAATATAGTTCATGCTCTACTATCTAAATATTCACGAGGAAAAGTGATATCGGATTAGTGACTGTATATGACATAGAAATTTACAGTTAACGCACGTTGACTGTTCAAATAGGACGAGTGCAGTATTAAGAAATTTATACTGCACTCGTTCTATTTGAGCAGTCAAAATGTGTAGACTGTATATTTCTATGTCATATACAGTCACTGACCCGATATCACTTTTCCTCATGAATATCTAAATAGAAATTGTCGAAATAATATTGAATTATTCATACAACCTCTTCAACCTGTTCTTGTTTCAAATGCATACAACGATGCGTGGAACGACTCAACATTGTTTCTTTTGCAATTATTGGAAAAACATATTTAATTTGTTAATATATTTTGTTTGCAACCTATAAATCATTATGTTTTATGCTTATGGTTGATAGTTAAGTCCATACTCAAACGATTTCGTTCACCTTCGAGTGTTGGTTTCAACAGGTAAATGTTAATTTCATTGTGTTGTATATTTCTCCGCAAGCATGATGTGATGCCTTTTAAAAGGGTATTTCCCCCTAATATCTAAATTCAAATAAACAACCTTAACGCATTAAACAACAATTGAAAATGTTTATTTTAGATTGCAGTATAAAGACAATAATAGTGCATTGACTTGAAATATCAACGATATAAGGTTTCGGCCCGAAACGGGGAAATAACTCGGCACAGCCTCGCATTTCCCCGTTTCTAAGTCTCATCCTTATATCGTTGATATGTCAAGGCAATGCACTATAATTGTATATGTATTATGTCTAGTTATCTCTTGATAATTTATTATTTATATCCTTTACATATGATCTCTGATGCTATCTCTCTTAATGACGTTTTTATCGCATTCCTTTATTTTGGTATATAATCCCAGTATTTTTTTTATTGTACAATTGTATTTTGTGCACTTTTGAAGAAAAAAAATGTTTAAACTAAAGATCCCATAATTGTTTTCAGGGATTCGGAATCTGTTTGACCGTTGAGTACTATCAGAGTCACAAATGATAATGAAAATGTTCCACTCTTTCTTGATCCTATCCTTTCCTTTTGCTCCATTTTGGTAACATCAAGATTATCAATAAAAATGACTTATTTCAAAACTTTCCAATACAGTGAGTAACATGACAAGTGCTATCAGATAACAAAATACTATCTACCCTCTAAGTACACCTCCGTTTCTTCCTTTGCTAAAAGGAGTTCATATTGTTTATGCTTTCAATGATAGATTATTTGCTCATTTTTTTTTCAAATGCCTGCGTTGTTAAACAGTGCCAATCTTATTACTCCTATGTACATATATAGGAGACCTTTTTTCGTTTCAAACGTTTACCTTGCTCAATTGTTTGATAAAATACATCTAACTATAGTTTAACATATTTTAAATTATAAGATTCGTAAGAAAAACATAAAATCAACTTTATATGGTGTTTACCTAATTATTGAATATGACTCAACAAGCCATTCAAATAAGATCACCTAGACCTCTAAAACAAGACCTGCTGACCCGTCTTCTGCATCTGAAACCATTCCCTGGTTGAAGTTGCTCAACTACTAGATTTCGGGGTAGCGATTTTGTAAAATGTATTTGAACTTTTGATTTTGCCAACGGGACTTTTTCGTTTGAAAATTTCCTTTCAGTTTGATATTTTTTTTTATTGAACTGTTGACTGCTAGAAGTTTTATTGCTGTTTTATTACTATGGTCTTGTCTGGTTTTGTTTTAGTAAATAAAAGTGTTGTGAGTGCCTAAGTATCTTTTATTTATTATCCTAGTATAAACCATAACCTATTGAGTCGGAAGACACCAGTTTATCCATAACGTTTCTGAAGAATTAGACGGGACACATAACTGAACCAGATTTTGCGTCAATTTCAGAATGTCCCGACCCTAAACTTGACGCACTCTCGTGCTTTATTCTGTCTGTGCCTAAAAAAAAGGTCCAAGATACGGCCTCTAGAGCCATGTTGTTACTGTTGATTGCAGACTGTATATGAGCTGTTTCTTCTGAATCCTGGTATATCCCTGGTATATTTATTGTATGATATCACTTATAATCCTCTTTTAGCGCCATACACATGTCTAACTTGTAATAAATTATATTGTCTTGTCTTGCCCACTTTCAGTGACTGATGGGGCCACACTTCGATTCCGTAGAATAAATACCCACATGTAACGACCTTGACCAGGAGTCTACAGACAATGTCGTCAGCACCTCGGTCAGGCTTTAATACAACCAGTCTACTGGTATCTATTCGAAATTTAAGAACCTGTGCTCTGGCAAATATTTTCAGTTATTTCTTCATCTCTTTTGAATACTCCAGTCTCTAATCGGTCGATGACAGTATTTCCAGTTTCAATCCACCATTTTCTACATTGGAAAATACCTGTACCAAGTCAGGAATATGACAGTTGTTGTCAATTCTTTTGATGTGTTTTTGTCATTTGATTTTGCCATTTGATTAGGGACTTTTCGATTGATTTTTTCTCAGAGTTCAGTATTTTTGTGATTTTACTTTTTTTGAATAGCACAGTCGAATTTTTACAGGGCAGCGTTTTAACGTTGTCATAAAATAAAATGTTCAACTTGCTCCTTATATGGTCAAAAGTGTAATAGTTGAGTTGATCAACGTTATCAAACTTTGAGTCGAAAAGGTCATATGCACTTTAAGCTCGTTGCATTCCTTTATTTTTATTCTTGTGTCATGTGTACTATTGTTTGTCTGTTTGTCTTTTTTTATTTAGCCATGGCGTTGTCAGTTTATTTTCGATTTATGAGTTTGACTGTCCCTCTGGTATCTTTCGTCCCTCTTTTATTCGTCTTGTCATATGAAATGGCAATTGTTCAGTCTTGTGAAATCAGGGACTTTCTGTTGATGTATCACGTCTCTATTGATTTTTTATTAAATAACTAGACCGCCTGTGTAACGTTTCCAACCAACAATAGTCTTAGTTTCATAGCTAGTAGCTATTTGTGTATTTCAAAGTTGATCTAAAAAGAATGAACGAATGCAACACCGAATTGCATCGTATAGTATAGAATGTGTTTGCTGAAATGCAGTTGAGACAAACTTTTTCATTATCCTTGTCGTTGGGTTTAAAGTCTTTGCAGTAAATAATTTTTGTTAAATATAACCCACAATTTTATTCCAGAGTTAATATAATTTCTTTTACTTTTCAATCGAAAACATAACATTCAGGTGTAATACCACTATTTCGGCACCGGCTTTCAACTCGAAAAATTATGGACAACTGTACAATGCTGGTATATTTTCTAAACTGATTTCGTGTTTAAAGAATTTCTGTTTACAATGATTAATTGAAGTCATCACTCCAAAATTTAAAGAATGCTATCATTCAGTTACACGACTGGAAGAACTAGTGCGACAGGAACTACTGTCAATTCCGATACACCTGAGTTAACTTCCAGTTTTTGATGGGGTTTTTGTTCCTAAATTTTCGAATTTTCGTGCGGTTTTTATCGTAATTTTTTTATTTTAAATTTTTAAACATTTAGACATATTGTTGACTGTTTTATTTCACTTGTGGGTTTTGATTACCAACTGTAGTGTAGGTCTTAGTCAGTGATTACACCAGATAATAAGCAAACCATGATAATGAAAACGATTATATTTGTTTTCGAATGTGCTGAGACTGTGAGGTCGTTGAAACAAATCAGAATAAAGCACTCGTGTTTCATCTATCTACAAACACCAAAATGTTGTTAAGCACTTGTCTTACCTCCATGATAGGCATTTAACGGTACAGATAAACAATTACAAAAGAGAAAAAACGGACCAGGTTCAAAGATGTAGAACTGGGTCATCTTTTATATTTCTTTACACCCAAACTAAATAAGAGTCCTAATAAACATTATTACATTGCTTGGTATGCCAAATATTCCCTTAAACCCTGCTCCGATATTCATATCAATATCATCTTTTTTATCTGGTGTCCTTCAGAGATCTCTTAACAAACAAAAACCGGACTTCACCATTACTGTGAAAACTAACTACTCTAGTTAGAGGTGGTGTGGATCAGATCTGGAAACTTAAAAGTTAGAAAAGTTGAAAAGATATGATATAGTATATACTATCAATGTCCTATTCACTCATGCAATAGTATTAAACATTTGACTTGTCTTCATTTTATACTTGTTTTTTCTCATTCTAAGCATACAAACCGATTGAAAGAGTTTTGTTTTATGACAGAAAACGAGAAACGCAGATACAATATCTTATTTCAAAATGTTAAAGAAGAGACAAATTCTACTTTAATAAACAAAACCTTCATAATAATTGATTTTGGTTTATTGACCCCACATTTTATACATTTTGTACAAATGAAAGAGCTGGTTTTTAACAGACAATCAGAATGACTATAGAAAAGAACCATGATAAGGATTTATTTTTTTTTTATATAATTTAAACAAGCCAGAAATGTATGTATGGCAGATTCCCAATAAAGAATTAGGTAATATTTCATTTGATTGTCACGTTTCCGAAATCGACTTATCATTTGATCCGTAATTGAAGAGTATAACGACGGTTGTCACATGTGGAGCAGGAACCGCATACACCAAAAGTTTACCATTGATTTGTGTTGCTCAATCTTAACATATTATATATTAATTATTTCCCTTATTGCATGCTAATGTTTTAAAACATTAAAAAACAATGTTTTTGGTACGAATCAATATAATGAAAGCTACTTATGACATCAGAAGTGGTATTATTTGTACATCGGATGTGGTCAATTATCTCGCTTATTTTAAAGCAAATTTATATAGAAACCTTATATTTTTCGAAGCAGTTTATTGTGGATTCATTTTGTGCAATGGGTATAATTTTCATATATTTCTTGGCTATAGGTGAAACACGAATTAAAATAATAAGTTTATACATACTTGTGTGTGTGGAGAGATAACAGAGAATATTGAAATAGATGTTTGTCTTCAATCCTCGTAAATTGGTATCCAAGAAAAAAAGAATATCAATTCTCAGTATTAAAAACTATTCTGTGAGACCACAAATGATTTATTCCATATGAAGTACCCCATTTTTATCAAATATACAAAGTAAGATTTGTATACTTACTAACATGTTTCAATAAATTCAAACATAACTTCATATGTATTGCTATACAATTATGAATAATTTCTGGACTATAAGATGTCGAAATTGTAATTCAGCATTACACAAAATTATGCTTATTTCAGATATGTACTGATTGATATGTAGTTCTCGTAAATACGATTTATTTCTAAGTTGTAGTGAACTTTCATCTTTGTGTTTAGTAACTGTATGTTTCTTAGCTCGACACTTTGTTTGTCTAATCTTTTATTTGCTTTTGTGTTTAGATGAAACAAGTTCTTTCACACTGGTTTTTATCGTTTGTTTAGCGGTTTCCTCACTGTCCCTCGACAAGGGAAAGGCTATGCAATCTCACAGATTCAACCCAACACATAGTCTTTTTGTGCCTCTCCCAAGTCGTGAATCTCTAAAACATTAGTGACTGTATTCAATATTTGATTTTGGTTTATTGCTTAAGTATGAATCAATTTTTTTGTTTTCTTTTTTTTTTTTCTTTGCTTGAAGGTCGAACAGACTGATTTGTCCCTATTGACGATACTATACACCTGGAAAAAGTATTAATATTAGATAAAAAGTAAGTTAATACACTGCATTGAATTTGAAACCATAAACAGATTAAAGGTATTTAGCAAAACCCGAATTATACACATTCTACAATCATGTCATTTTGCATTGTTTTCAGTGGAAGTGTTGCAATACTTTTTTCCAGGTATATAGTGTTACCCATAGAAAGGTCGAGGTTGTCCATTTATCTTTTCATATCTATCATAAAATGAACGAACCATTGTCTGCAGGACTGCCCAAGTTGTCACTCTAAAACAGACTGACATTATACAGGGTGTGACTAATCATCATAGACAGTATGTTTTTTTTTATAGACGGCCCGAATTTGTCTTGATATAGTTATTCAACGGTTGATTAATTAATAGAGAATAAATATCTGATTGAACGGGATAAATTGTTCTTAAACTGTTAGTGTGATGACTTAGATACATTACTTTTGATACACATTACACTATTTTGAAGTTTTTTTTTTATTTGATAAAACGTCTAATTTTTGACAGTTTTAATATTTTTTGAATATCCATCTAAACTTGGTATTATTCATTACACTTTTTATTTTACATAAAATAAATACAAATATGCATTTTCAATAACCTGACGGTGGTGCCATTAAAATGAAGACATACTATGTGGTATAGGCTTTGCTCATTGTTGAAGGCTGTACGGTGGCCTATAGTTGTATAAATGTCTTTGTTATTTTGGTCCTTTGTGGACAGTTGTCTCATTGGCAATCAAACCACATCTTCTTTTTTATATTTAATAGCATTAAACACTCCAAGATGTGGTATGACTGCCAATAAGACAACTCTCCACAAAAAACCAAAATTACACAGAAATTAACAACTATAGGTTACAGTACGGCCTTCAACAATGAGCAAAACCCATACCGCATAGTCAGCTATAAGTAAACTCATCATAGATACCAGGACTAAATGTTGTATAGACGCCAGACGCGCGTTTCGTCTACAAAAGACTCATCAGTGACGGTCGAATCCAAAAAAGTTAACAAGGCCAAATAAAGTACGAAGTTGAAGAGCATTGAGGACCAAAATTCCTAAAAGTTTTGCCAAATGCAGCTAAGGTAATCTATGCCTGAGGTAGAAAAGCCTTAGTATTTCAAAAATTCTAAATTTTGTAAACAGTTAATTCATAAATATAAGCACATCAATGATAATTCATGTCAGCACAAACAGTGCTGACTACTGGGCTGGTGATACCCTCGGGGAAATAAATCTCCACCAGCAGTGGCATCGACCAAGTGGTTGTAAGTAAATTCATCATAGATACCAGGACTTAATTCAGTATATACGTCAGACGCGCGTTTCGTCTACAAAAGACTCATCAGTGACGCTCGAATCCAAAAAAAGTTAAAAAGGCCAAATAAAGTACGAAGTTGAAGAGCATTGAGGACCAAAATTCCTAAAAGTTTTGCCAAATCCAGCTAAGGTAATCTATGCCTGAGGTAGAAAAACCTTATTATTTCAAAAATTCTAAATTTTGTAAACAGTTAATTCATAAAAGATCCCGAAATGACAATGTAAACAATTCAAAGAGAAAACTAACGGCCTTATTTATATGAAAAAAAATAGTGAAAAACAAATATGTAACACATAAACTAACAACAACCCCTGCATTACAGGGTTTTTTTTTTATAAGAAAATAATCACACATTTGGGATTTTATAGACGAAAGCTGAATCAAAGGATTCCATATCCCATTCACCACTTGAATCATAGGGCACCATCATCAGTCCTGATTCTGTGTTTATATCTATTGACCAAGGCCAATGGATTCCGTCATGTTCGGATAGTATCGAACTACATCTTTTACCGTCGGGTGATACTACCACGATACTGTTGTTATTAGAAGAAGCTATATAAATGCATCCATTTTTGTCTAATGCTAGTCCCCTCGCTTCATCAATCTCATGGTGCGTAAATGTCCAAATATTTTCTCCATTGTTTTTGTAGCAGCTCACTCTGCTTTCATTGTTTTCATCAATAACACCGTAAAGGTTTCCTTTGAATAATGAAATATGGTTTGTTTGAAGGTCGAACAGACTCCTTGTCAGATTGTACAACATATGTCATTCAAATTTATTAGGGTACTCTTCTCATCACTGCTGACCACCATCATGTTATCAACAACTGCTACTCCATCACATTTATGAGAAAGTCTAACTATTTTGATAATTCTGTTATGTTTTACACAAACCAGTGCGATCTTGTTTGCTGACCCTAATGCAACCGCTACTGTATTTGTTTTAACAGACATCCAATGTAATATCTCTGAATAATTTAATTTTGGATGTAACGCGTCTTCTGATTGGCTGACGTTATTTTGTTATGAGCCCATAGACATAATTTAGTCATTTGACCGTGATGTCATCAACGTTTTTTCATGGTTTTCTACGGTTTAAAATGGAATTTAGAATTAAATTATAAGAAATGACTGTAATATTTTTTCTGTCTATTCGAAATATCATAAAAAATGTGGTGCACACTGTTAAATAACTCGCTACGCGCGTTATTCAGTGTGCACCAAGTTTTTAATGTTATTTCTTGATAGACAGAAAAAATATTGCAGTCATTCCTTAAATGTATATATTTTTCTCACAAAGCAGACGTTGTAACTGAACAGTAGTAGCTGCGTATCTTCCAGGATCATAAATGTATCATCAGGTAATACTACACAGGCTATTATGAATAAAGGAAACATACTATCTGGAATTGTCATTGCATACATCCTTAATGGTTTAATTTTTTCAACATCAGGAATGTTTGTAGCTAATTGCTGCGCTTCTTCTGTTTTTAATTTGAAGAGTAGAAAGGCTGATACTAATAGTAATATCCCCAAACTAGTTAACATATTGCAAAATATATTGAAGATTAGATGAAATGCTCATATTCAAGTTCTTTTCACTCAAATCATCTCCTTGTTTCAAATCTTCAATTTAATTTAATATTCGTATTGAAGACTTTTCAATTTCAATCAAACAAATGTATATTTTTAAATCTGTTGCACATTGTATCAAATAAGTTAATTCGCTCTGCATTCGGTCTATCTGATTTGCTCGCTGTTCCATTTGTTGTAGTAAGGTGTCATGTTTGATTGCAGCTTTGAATGTTTAGACTCCAAGTCATCCAGTAGTGTCTGCTCTAACTGGTTTAGATAATTATCAATCGACTTCCTCATGTATCTGATTTCCTCAACTGCTTTCGTTTTTTAAATATGATTTGTACTTATCTTGGTTTTAAGATATTTAACGGATTTTATTAAGTTTTCCTTTACATCACTCAAATCTGTTTCAAAGTTTTAAACTGAGGCAGATGATTTAACTTGTTTCAGAACATCTGACAATGGTTTCATGTCTTGACATTTTAGGTGTTTATCTGTAACACACTGGACACAGCAGGGACAGGCATGGAATGAACAGTAAAGTTCAAACATCTTCTTGTTATCTTTGCATTGGATACTAATTTCTTTGATGAATGTAGGTAACTTTTGATAATCTACAATTGATATGGTTTTATGGCCTTTTTGTGAGGTTTTTCACAGTTTTCGCCAAACAATACGGCACATTCTGTCTGCTATCTTCGTTAACTCATCATCTTTGCAAATTCTACAAAAGTGTCTGTCAGAGGAAGCCATTTTTATTTCTGTTACTTCTGAAATCAACAAAACATTTTGAAAGTCATAGAATATTCATGCATATGATCCTTGAACTTGAAATGTTCCTCCTTTTATCATTATGTTTTTACAAACATTTTATTTTATCATTACGGAAAAAATAAAGTAGTGATTAGGTACATAGAAACGTCTTCAAATTAGAAATTTTGTCAGTATGACCAAGAAGAATTCAACAGAACATATCACTGGGACAGATTTAAATGGGTTACGGCAAATTTGTCCAGAAGTGAAAAACTCACGAAAGTCGTTTCCACTTCAAAATCAACTGTTCTGTTTACTTTCAGACAGGTTCAAATATTTCTAAACCTGAGAAAATTGTAATGCCTAAAAAAAGCTTTAAAAACACCTAAGGTTTGATACAGTTATTTTCTAGTATACTTTCCTTGAACCCAGAATTTTAATCATTCGTTCATATTGTGATTAATGTCACTTTTGACTAGAGAAATAGAGAATCAATTGCATGTCTGTGTTTAATTTAAATTACCTATTGGGTTACTTGTACTCAGAACAATATGAAAAAGATAAAACAGACATGTAAAAATTTATTAGATTAGCAGAAATAAAAATTGTGACAAATATGTAGTTTTAAGGTGATATGTGCGTCTTTCGCCACCTTGGATTGTAAAAAACAGGGAATTAAAGGTCAAGTTTTTCGATCAAGTTTGCAAAATTTGATGCAAGAATGCAGATAACTAATGTAAATTAGCATTTGAAAGAACAAATTTATAACTTTGTAACTTATAAATATTAATATTGTTACAATTGTTGATTATTTCTGCTTGATTTTTAATATTTTCAAATTAATATTTTTTAAAAGGGAGGTAACTCTGAAATAGTGAATTTTCTGAAGGAATCTACATGGAATTTTGCTATTTTGTATTTTAGCCAGAAAATATTCTCAAATCATTTTTTAAAAGCTATCTTCTCGTATTTTATTTTACAATTCTATCATTCAGTTTAGCGTCTAATCACATACTGGTGCTTTTCCCTGTATAATCCATACAAAATGTGTCATTTTGTGACGACCTGTAGCTTGAGAAAATGCGCGGTGACCTATCATTTTTATGATATTTTGCAACATATATCAATAGATACTACGTTTTGGCAAAGTATAAACAATTTATATCACTTTTAGTTTAGACTCCCACACCACAATAAATAAAAAAATGTTGGTATATATGTTACAGGAAATTTGTAAAATCAGGGATTTTGTAAAATCACTCGACTAATTAGTGACTTTGTAAAATCACTAACAGTTTCATTGGTTTTGTATAATCCTTGAATTTGTTCGGAATTTTACAAAATCACTGAAAATAGAACTAGTGATTTTGTGAAATTCCTGATTACAAGTTTAACTTGCTATTAGAAATGTGTTTTTCTTAATACAAAAACTGTATTAGACCGACTAAACATACGATTGGCTTGTTTTACCAATGACTCGGAAGCGTTTGTACGTTCTTTTTCAATGACCGTTTCTGTATCACACAGAAAGCAATTTACTTTTGACGGAAAGTCTTCTGTTGTGATAGATTTTCCATATAAAACATGTACAGTTTTGTTACAAGAAGAACAAGAAGTTGCATTCAATGCAGTTACTTTACATACAACACACATGTCAGATTTTGCTTTAGTAGGCTGTGGCTTAGAAATCTCCATTGCTTCATCATCAGTTGTACATGTTTTTTTTTCATCAGTATTCATATTGAATTCCATGTTTGGTAAATCTGACAAAATGTTCTTTGCTGTCAACTTTTAGCTATAAGTTCATCAGGGAGGGATCATGATGTTTCCCAACTCTTGCGTCTACCCCAAACATAGCTTTGTAGAGACTTCTGTTTATGCCTGAATAATGACTTCTGTTTTACTCAAATTTATAGTATGTCAGTTGTTTAGTCCATGAAAACTGCTCATTTAGTATTAAAATAAAGACTATATTAACGACAAACCTATTGAGTGCTACTGCTGTAGGATTTTTTCACAGAAGTTTTCAAGAAATAAGAATGAATTAAGTTTTACAAATTCCCTGAAAACAATCAGTGAATCTGTAAAAAATATCTTAATTATTTCAGGGATTGTGTTGATTGACACAACATAGAAAACTAAGACTAAGCAACATGAACCCCACCAAAAACTGAGGGTGATCTCAGATGCTCCAGAGGGTAAGCAGATCCTGATCCACATGTGGCACAAGGCAGGTGTCAGTACATGTATATCAATGAATCCAGCTCTAACTCATCCAAAGTTGAAAAAGGTTGTGATTAAATTAACAGAAAATTTCAAAGAATTGCAATGCAGAAGAATTTTATTTTAAAGTCGATCAATAGATAGATTTGAATATTGTTTTTATGTCCTTTTTTTTATCTTTTCACTCTTCACTTGTTTCAGTACTTTTACATCTTTGGTTTTCAAATATTTTGTTTCGGGCATTCCTGATGAAGGTAACTCTAGAAAAATAATCTGGATGTAAAAAATTTACAAAATGTTATTTTTGATTTTTATGAGAACTGTTTAAGAAATGACAATATTTTTCGTATTTCTAGGTATCACCAGTTTGGTCAACAGCAGGAATAACCTTCTTTAAAAATTTGTTCATGAGGTACCGTGAAGGATTACAAGATGCTTTGCATGATGTCGAATGTCAGACACATCCAGGGGAGAAGATCGGCATTGTGGGAAGGACTGGATCTGGAAAATCCAGTCTATTTTTAGTACTGTGTAGAATTGTAGAAATACAAAAAGGAAGTATTACTCTGGATAATACAAATCTTCAACACATAGATCTCAAAGATATTAGGTAGGAAAAAAATATTCATAACTTTGAATTTATCGATAAAACAGACTGTCTGTGTTGACTAATTTTGTGATCTGACCTTGAAGTAACAATCGATTATCGATATCCTCCATTTGTTAAAGATATGATGTTTGTAAATTCTCTTACAGTTTAATTGAAATACTCTTGCAAATTTATACTTCTTTGACCTGCAATGTTTAAGCTTGGGCCTTCTGAACTCATGAAGGTAAATTCTGAAAAGCACTTGGGACGCACAATATTTTATTTTCTGTGATAATCCAAATATGATCAAATTTTGTGCTAGCCTAAAATTATTCTGGAATAACAACACTTTGAAGTCCTTTTACTTGTTTTACAAAAAATGAATTCAATAAAGTGAAAAATGTGCTTCCAACATGACCCAATTTCAGATCCTTCACCTCTTGCTGATAAGCCATTGAAACTTATACTGTAAATAAAGAAGAAATTGTTTTCAAGATTTAACTTTGCTTAAATACATTATAAAGTTAAAATAAAATCTTTTATTTTTCAGGTCAAGGTTAGCCATTATTCCGCAAGACCCATTTTTGTTTAGTGGAACTGTGAGAGAAAATCTTGATCCTACGTCATCCCATATAGATTCAGATCTGAATAATGTATTAGAAAGATGTCATCTAAAGGTACCTGTAGATAGACTGGGTGGCCTAGAGGCTGATGTAGGAGATCTAGAACGTGGCAGAAATTTCTCTCTAGGACAAAGACAACTTGTGTGTCTAGCTAGAGCATTATTAACTCGGCCAAAGGTATTTGAGAATTCTTTTTATGACATTTTGTGTATGACAAATATACCCTGCCTACTAAAAAGTAAAATCACAAAAATACTGAACTCAGAGGAAAATCAATTCGGAAAGTCCATAATCACATGGCAAAATCAAATAACAAAACGCATCAAAAACGAATGGACAACAACTGTCATATTCCTGACTTGGTACAGGCATTTTCAAATGTAGAAAATGGTGGATTGAACCTGGTTTTATAGCTAGCTAAACCTCTCACTTGTATGACAGTCGCATCAAATTCCATTATATAGTCACCGATGCGTGAACAAAACAAACAGACATAATAGGTAAAAATGTCAAAAATAGGGGTACAGCAGTCAACATTGTGTTATCATCTTAATCACTATAAAAACAACAAATGTAACGAAGAAGCACAAAAAGGCATACATCAAATTAACATCCTCATTTTGATTATATTATACGATTATATTTGTCTATGTAAAATGCACCCATCAAGGAAGGAGGGTATGGGTACTGGTGTAAAATTGCGCGTTTGAAATTCGCACAGGTAGACATGAAATAATTTTGTCGTTCAAAGTATCTCGGGATGCATAAATACAGTCACGCAAAATAGATATAACAAACACTGACTTAGCAGTTAAAGTAATAATAATAAATAAAATAATAGTGTGGTTCAAAGTATGACGTGATACATAAGTACAGAGTCACGTAAAATGTATATCACAAAAAAAGTTGGTTAACAGTAAAAGTAATATTAATGAATAAAATAATTTTGTCATTCAAAGTATGACAAGATACATAGGTACAGAGTCACATCATAAAATAATTTTGTCATTCAAAGTATGACAAGATACATAGGTACAGAGTCACATCATAAAATAATTTTGTCGTTCAAAGTATGATGGGATACATAAGCACAGAGTTACGTCAAAAGGATATCTCAAAAAAAAAAAGGGGCAACAGTAAAAGTAATATTAATAAAGACAAATAAAAGAATAATATAACACGTAATAAAGATGATAAACAACGTCAGTACGCAAAATCTATACTTCAAGACCATCGTGTATTATTTGTGAAGTTGATACGGAATATTTATCAACAAGTTCTGGGTACCTTCCGATGAACTTTTTTAGAAAAAGGACGAGACGTTCTTTGACATACCCCTGGTTCATCAACTTTCTGCTCAGACACTGGTGACGTTTTACAAAGTCTGAGTAGGAGCTGCAAGCTCTTGAATACCGAATAAGTTGGGAAATGTATATTCCATATGCAGGTGAAGTTGGTATGTTGCTACTAAGGTGGGGGAAATTGATAATTTCAAAATCAAAATCGTCTCGTTTGTCATAGATTCTGGTACTAAGATGACTGTGTATGTCAAATTCGAGGTATAAGTCTAAAAATGAGGCGGATGAAGCCGTGTCTGTTGTCTCTTTAATTTCTAGTTCTGGTGGATATATTAATGGAACCCAATCAGAAAAGTTAGGATTGTTAATGGAAAGAACATCATCAATATATCTGAAAGTGAAATTAAATAACCTGGCTTCTTTGATCTTCTTGTTTTTGACAAGTGTCTGAAGGAACTCCGATTCATATGAAAACAAGAAGAGGTCAGCAAGGAGAGGCGCGCAGTTCGTTCCCATAGGAATGCCGACAGTTTGTTGAAAAAGTCTACCTCCAAACTCAACTAAGATGAAGCAAGTTTGGATGTTTGTATTTAGTCAAAGATAGGGAAAACATGCGATGCCTATTTAGCTACGACATAGTAAACAATCAAGTGAAAGTATTAATATTGTTTTAGGGAAAATGTTCCTCTTTGTTGGCATACGATTTTAATGAAATATACTTTCCAGACTTACTTTTTCAAGATAAATGTTGGTCTATCCCCGTTTCAAGTAAAAATAGGAATTTTCATATTTCAACACTTGGTTGAAAAAAAGCACATCTTTTAAACCAATAGAGATACTTTCAATTGTTTTTTGGTAAAATGTTCCTTAGCTTATTATGCTTTTATAGGAGTTTCCAAGATAAAGGTGAAATACGACAATATATGAAATGTGTAATTTTGGGTGACATAAAGCTGTCTGCAGCTTTCTTTTTCCAATATAAATATAAATCTCGAAATAAAGATATGTTGTTTCCTGTGACTAAATGAAGGTCAAGTTCGATTTTCACAATTTTAGCTTTTATCTTTGCTGAGTATTAGACCTATAAGTAAGAAAAAATTACACACTTAGAGCGCTGTCTATGCAATAACTTTAAAAGGCTTTAAAAAAATCTATTCAAATTTAGATATTTTGTTTCCTGCGACTAGATCAAGATGAAGATCAAGTTTGATTTTAAAGACTTTAGATTTTATCATTGTTGAGTTGTAGATCTTTCAAATTTTTAATAGGGAAAAGTGATGCTTAGAGTGTTTTCCATGCAATAGCTTGAAAACAATTTGACTAAATCTTTTCAAATTGAGACATGTTGTTTCTTGTGACTAAATGAACGTCTAGATTGATTTTAGATTTCATCATTTTTGAGTTATAGACTTTTAAGTAGCGAAAAGGGATACTTAGGTTGATTTTGGCCTTTACATTTCTGAAACCCTACAATTTTTTATACTTCTTTCCTGATCCTTTTTGGCTGTTAAGATTAACAAATAATATTTTAAAGCAGAAAAATTCAGTTTGCCATCACTCTGACATCCTGTTGTCTATGCCATTGATTTATGATTTAAAAATTTAATCTTGATATCTAATGATTTTCCAATATTGTTGAAGAAAAATTAATTACCAAGCTAATTTTTATTTGAATGAGTGTACATATGGTGCTGAGAGAAAATATGATAGCAAAAAACTTTAACAGAAACAATGCTATTAATAGAATTGTTTTTATTTCAGGTTTTGTGTATAGACGAAGCCACTGCCAGTATTGACTTTGAAACTGACCAACTCATTCAAGAAACAATAAAACAAGAATTCCATGACAGTACCGTACTGACTATAGCACATAGAATCGACACTATACTGAACAGTGATCGTGTGTTAGTGATGAGTGAAGGCAGTGTGGCTGAGTTTGATCAGCCAAATATTTTATTACAAAAAACTGAATCTCTTTTCTTCAAACTAGTCCATAAATAAATTATGTCTCTATCTATTTAGTTATTATGTTTTTATGAATGCCATTTATTCAGGAAGACCTTGATTTACTCTCCGTTGTTTCAGGTCATAACAAATAGTTAATCAGAGACTGGTTAAAGCTTTGTTTCAGACCGGTAAACTGAAAAATAAAGATTCATAAATGAAGAAACTTTGTGACTGAATATCTATTTTGCAAAAAAAAAAAAACCAAACATTTTAGAATTTGAAAACATTTTTTTTACAATGCAGAATTTCTTGAATTGCAATTATCAATCTCATATTTTTGAGTGCACTGATGAGTCTTTGTTGATGAATGAATAAAGGCAACAGTAGTATACCGCTGTTCAAAAGTCATAAATCGATTGAGAGAAAACAAATCCAGGTTACAAACTAAAGCCGAGGGAAACACATCAACTATAAGAGAAAAACAACGAAACAACAGAAACACTGAAGTGCAACAAAAAACCAAACGACAATAAAACACACAGAGAAACGAACTATAAGATGACAACTGCCATTTTCCTGACTTGGTAAGGACATTTTAAGAAAAATGGTGGGTTGAACCTGGTTTTGTGAAACGTGTGTTTAGCATTTAAAGATTTAAGCCTGGTATCTATGATGAGTTTGAATACTGATTCATTGTATCAAATTTGTGGAAATACTTATGTTGCCTTGTTTTAATGAAGTTGTTGAGAGTGTTTATGGCAGTTGCATCATCAGCTCTAACAATTTGTTAAAGTTTGTTTTCAACTGTATAGTTAAAAGGGAACCACTAATGACCAGTCAATGATATTTGTTATGAAATTGTATCAGCATTTGCATATCTATATTCCATGGAGATTATTTGGCAATGTCCCCTCAGTTTTGTATAAAACTTTTGCTAAGTTTAAGTACTGGAAATTCAGAAATTATTGCGATTCTGACATTACCATCCGAATTGGAGATTAATTAAATAAATGTAATTTCAGGAAATAGGATATAGATTATTGCATCAGATATCAGAATGCACGTTGCCATTCTCACACAATGGCATTAAAAAACCACAACTCACAATGATTTCTGAATATACAGTATTAAATTTTATGATATGGTCAGTTTAAAGGAAATTGTTTTGGCACCGTCTTGTTATTCATGATCTAATTACTTTTTAACTTTTGCTATGAGCTTCAATTTAGTAATGTTATATTCTTTATGATGTATGCTTCCACCATTTTGGCCGCTGGATTCCTATTATTGTCATGTTAATTAATTAAGTCTATGGGTTGGTAACACTTTATTTGTCAATATAATCTAGCAATAGTCAACTGTCATTCAAGTGGTAGATTTAGCTAACTGTAAAAACATGTTTAACACACCATTTTCTTCGGAAATACCTCTACCAGGTCAGAATATATTGCTTTTCAGTTGCTTCGTTGGTTGATGTAGTTAAGTATTTTGTTTGGTCAGTTTTGATGTTCATCTGGGGCTCTGTTAAAAAAGATCTTAAGACAGAAATTGATCCCAACCTATTCTGAAATGTTCATGAATTGAGAGTATTTTTGTTTTATGTTTTTGTAAAAATGATAGCCGTATCTGTACGCTAAACAGCTGGTTTACACCCAAAAAATTACTTTGGATGTAGTCAAACCTTTGCATCTGGAAATGTTAGGTAGGCATAACCTAAATATATAGTTATCATAGTTACCAGGATTATAAATATAATATATAAAATTCAAATGGACTTCCCTTATATAAAATTCTGATTTTACTTTTTGATTTCCAGTTTTCATATATAGCATTATGTTTGATTTGTCTGAAGCCGTAGTTTTCTTAATAATACCACTAGGGAATTTCTGTAAGACCCGACTTAAACCAATGCTTGATTGTAGATGACAGAAAACCTTTGATTGGTTGAATCAGTTTTTGTGAAACAAAATGAATCCGTATGTTTTCTGGAACTTGATAAAGTTGAGTTAAAAGTAAAATCACAAAAATACTGAGCTCCGAGGAAATTCGAAAAGAAAAGTCCCTAATCAAATGGCAAAATCAAGTGATCAATCACATCAAACGAAGTGAAAACAACTGTCATATTCCTGACTTGGTACAGGTATTTTCAAATGTATGGAATGTTGGATTGAATCTGGTTTTTCTATGAAACGAGATTTCAGATCATTTTGAGGTCCACCAGACAATCCCGGGCGCCAAACAATTTACCTTGCATAACTAATCATCTATGATTTCATAGACCATCCTGTACATAAAGATATCTGGACATTATTATATTCAACACAATGAGCAGGTTGCTGAGGAAGATGTGGCGGCATTTTTAACTCAAACTCGGTTTCAATGGGACTTTGATCAAGCATGAAAAAACTTTCATTATTATCCATGTTAAAAATATTTATGATAACAACACAATTTCATGATCAAGTTGTTTCGTTGTTACTCTGCTTTCTTTGCATCAACAACAACAATAATAATAATAATAATAATAATAATAATAATAATAATAACAATACTGATATTAAATTAAAGAAGGACCAAAAGGAAACAATAAACAATGGCAGTATAATTAGTTAAAGAGAACAGCAAAACCGTTTTAAAACAAAATAATATTACGACAAACAATTGTTATCAAATAATAAAAAAAAAGGTGAAAGGGGACACATGTCTGATTTAAAAAGAACTATTTTACCAAATTCAACCTTACGTTAATTTAATTACTACCACTGGGTCGATGCCTCTGCTGGTGGACTAATAGTCCCCGAGGGTATCACCAGCCCAGTAGCCAGTACTTCGGTACTGGCATGAAAATACGGATTTTTTGTGTTAATAAAATTTGCTGTTAGAAAATATTATAAATTTTTATAAATTAAGGAATGTATCTCCCTCATGCAAAGCTCTGAATCCTTTCACGGATTTGGCTATACTTTTTGGACCTTTTGGATTATAAGCTCTTCATCTTTTTATATAAGCTTTGGATTTTAAAATATTTTGGCCACGAGCATCACTGAAGAGACATGTATTGTCGAAATGCGCATCTGGTGCAAGAAAATTGGTACCGTTCATTTAATAATTACCAACTGTTAAATTATTTTTTCTCCCGTATACAAAATGACAGAATCTTTTGTGAAATCTTTATAAACAAAATAAAGAAAAATGTTATACACTACAGTTTAATTCTCCAAACAAAAACTGTTTTATATAATCTGTAATCACTCACAACTTTATAATAACGTACATATGTATTTCATAAGACACACTTTAGATTTTATAAACAAAAGCTGAATCACGAGCTCTTAAACCATCCCTTATTTTCTTTGACACTATCATTATTCTTGTTTCTCTATGGATGTCTATTGCCCAAGGCTCATTGATTCCATTTTCTGATGATAGTATTGTCTTACAGACCTTACCATCTGGTGATACTACCACAATACTGTCGTTTCCAGAAGATGGTATATAAACAAAGCCATTCTTGTCTAATGAAATTCCTCGTGGAATTTCAATGTCATCGTGCTTAAATGTCCAGAGAAGTTCTCCTGTACTTTTGTAGCAACTGACCTTGCTTTCTTGCCAAATGGTTCCATATATATGTCCTTGGAACAATGATATATGACTTGCTTTCAGTACATTTAAGATTGTATGTGACATATCATTCAGATTCACGTTGGTACTTTTATCAGCACAGCTGGTGACCAATACTTTACCATCACTTGCTACTCCGGTAGAGTAATGAGAAATTTGGATTTCTTGTATAAGTTCATTCTTTTCTACATCCACCAGAGTTGTCCGGTTTGCTGCTCCTAATGCGACAGCCACTGTATAGTTTCTGACAAAACAAGCATCTAATGGACCCGACCTTAAGGGCATACGATACAGTTACAGGGGAGGTAATGACGTCGCTAACGTAAAATGTTATTTTCGCGACGTCAAACTATGACATATCGGGAAAAGATGCATTTTTCGACTATTTTTTATCATTCAAATTGATTTAATTTGAAAACGAGTGCATGGACCCTTATATTTTAAAACGACATTTTGTTTCATTTTGCAGGAAGATTATGTGGACCAAATTTTATAAAACTGTAAATAGCGGAATTTTTTTAATTTTGATAAATATACAGCAAAAAAATACGATTTTTTCTTAATTCATGACCATTTGATAAATATGAGTTATTTCTGAATAAAAAATGCATATTTTTTTAGGATATATATAAAATACAAAAATTAAAAATTATCTAACAAAAAACAATTTGTGTTTATCTTTTAAAACAAAAAAGTTATGGCTTTCTTTCGAAAGAAAAATACGGCCACAAATCCGAATTTTGAGCAAATATAAAAAATTTTGACCTCATTTAACTCAAAAAGTAGCACATGAAGGTACATTTTTTATTACATTTTTGATTTAAGCAGGCAAAAACTAGCCTATATGGAAATTTTCATCAAACTGTAAATACAGGATCAAAACTGTATCGTATGCCCTTAACGAAATTACTTTTCTTATAAAAGTGCCATCATTACCGAACAGTAGTGGTTGATAATTGTTGGGAATAAGTATCATAACTTTACCATCAGGTAATGCTACACACGCCCTTATCTCTACAGAACTCATATCATTTGGAGATATCAGTGTTCTCAACAATGATGGCTTAATTTGTGCAATTTCGGGAATGTTTTTAACCAAGTGCTGGGCTTGATCTTTTCTTCCGGCCTTTAGTTGAGAGTAGAAGGGCTGGTATTGATTTGAATATCTCCAAACGAATTGACATCTTGTAAAATTGATTGAAGTTCAGAAGAAATTCTAACTTGTATGTTCTTTTCATAAAAGTGGTCGTCTCTTTCCAAATCGTCTATATATTTTGCTGCTTGCGATGTCGCTTTCTCGATTTCTTTCATGCCAAAGTACATTTGAAGGTCCGTTGGATATTGCGTGAGTTTTGTATATTCGCTCTGCATTTGGTTTGTCTTACTGGCTTGCTGTTCCATTTGTTGAACGAGATTGACTATCTCTGAGTTCAGCTCTGAATGTTTACACTCCAAGTCATCGAGTAAGTTTTGTTCTACGTTGGTTAATAAATCATCTATTGACTTTCTCATATGTCGGATTTCCTCAACGGCTTTTGCTTTCTGAATGTTATTTGTACTGATCCTTGTTTTCAAATATGTAATTGTCTTATCTAAGTTTTCTTTTACATTTTTCAAATCTTTTTCGAGAAGCTGTACCGAGGCAGATGATTTAACTTGTTGCAGAACACCTGATAGTGTTTTCATTTCTTGACATTTCTTGTGTTTATCAGTGACACACTGGACACAACAGGGACAGACATGATAAGAACAGTAAAGTTCAACATTCTTCTTGTGGTCTCTACATTGACTACTTATTTCTTGTATGAATGTAGGTAACTTTTGGTAATCTTCAGCCGACATGATTTTATGGTTCCTAGACAGTCTTGACTTGCTATGAGGTTTTTCGCAATCTCCATAAAAGAAAACCTCACATTCTGTGCACCACGAGACAGCTAAGTTGGATACTCCATCATCATTGCAAATTGTACAAATATGCTGTTCCGATGATGCCATTTTGATGTATTGAACTTTTCAAACGAGACAATTGCTGTAGCTCTGTCTCCACTAAACTTGAATACTCCCTCCCTAAAATATATTTCAATTTAAGAAAGATAAAATATTTGGTCTGTAAGTATTTTATGAAACGTTTCATGTCGATCGAGATACGTAACCTAAGAATATTCATGCAAATTGACTACTATACTTACTTATTTGCTTTGCACGTTTGAATATGTTAAGCGACAAATTGAAAATCTCAAATTCCTTTTGAAATTCATTGAATTCGCAATTGATTGAGATTTTAAATACAAATTAATACTGCGCCTGAACAATTTTGGACTAAAACTGAATTGTTAACAATAAATACATCAAAGTTTAACCTTTTTTTTATTTATAACATAGTTGTCTTGATATAAAAAATAATTAAAAATTAAACGCTCATTTAAACAGAATTCTTCAACTGGAAATTATAGTAATTAAACTGTATTCAAATATATATTATTTAATTTCAATCCTTCCAACACTTATTTCTGGCAGTAAAACGAGTACAAATGAACACTAGTGCAGGAAACATACTTTTTGGTATCTATTTGTATCTTGTGTATATTATAAAGGTACTGTTATCTTTTGACGTTGAAGGTCATAACCTTATTATGTAATTTCAATAAAAAAGTATGTTTCCTGCACTAGTGTTCATTTGTACTCGTTTTACTGCCAGAAATAAGTGTTGGAAGGATTGAAATTAAATAATATATATTTGAATACAGTTTAATTACTATAATTTCCAGTTGAAGAATTCTGTTTAAATGAGCGTTTAATTTTTAATTATTTTTTATATCAAGACAACTATGTTATAAATAAAAAAGGTTAAACTTTGATGTATTTATTGTTAACAATTCAGTTTTAGTCCAAAATTGTTCAGGCGCAGTATTAATTTGTATTTAAAATCTCAATCAATTGCGAATTCAATGAATTTCAAAAGGAATTTGAGATTTTCAATTTGTCGCTTAACATATTCAAACGTGCAAAGCAAATAAGTAAGTATCATAGTCAATTTGCTTTGATAAACCCTCAAGTAAAGAAATTACAAAAGTAAAAAGTAAATATTCTGATCTAGTTTTACATCTACACATTACCTCATCAGATATAAAAAGAAGAAGTACGTGTATTATTTTTCATAGTTTTATATGTTATATTTAAGCTTTGAATCTTTAATATGGTAAATTTCGGTAAATTTCAACAGCTTAATTAAGTTCATTACATATACATTAATTTGTTGTTACTAAAATACTATGAGAGCTCAACCACACCCTCTTATTGCATGTATTGATAGATTGTCAAAAGATGTTAAGAAGAAAAGAAAAAAAAGAATATAAGAAGAACAATTAGGTCTTTTCTCATCTAGATAGATGAGATAGATCCCATTGATACTAATTGATACCTCAATATTTTTATGGTAGGGGTGTGCCATTCTGGCCTAAAAAATGTACCAATTTTAACATACATGTAACATAACGTTCAGCACCTATAGTCAGAAGCAGATCCAGAACTTTTTGTAAAAGGGGGGGGGGGGGGGGCAAAAAAAATTTACACACTCAGTTTTTGTTTTAAACATCTGTTTTATGTAGTATCATCTGTCCCCTAATCATTAGTGGATGACATATTTATATCTCTACTTAACCATTTTATAATTGAGAGAAGATATGAAATTTTCAATCTAAAGGGCTTAGTTGGAAGACTGGTATCAGTGTAGACTGCAAATACTAATGTCGTCGCATTCCATCCATTTCAACATTCCAAGTATATTTATAATAAGTTATCAAAGGTACCAAAATTATAATTTAGTACGCCAGAAGCGCGTTGGGTCTACATAAGACTCATCAGTGACGCTCATATCAAAATATTTATAAAGCCAAACAAGAACATAGTTGAAGAGCATTGAGGATCCAAAATTTCAAAAAGTTGTGCCAAATACCAATACCAAAATACCAAAAATGTGCCAATATAAAACAGTTTAACCGAATCAACGTGATAACTTATTAACTGATCCCCGGTTTATTTTAGTTTTATAAATATACTTGAAAAGAAGGTGTCAAACGCTGCATTTGATGACAAATATTTAAGGCTGTTTGAAGGGGCACTAGCTGTCAAGTTCATATTCACCGATTCTAATCAAATTCTCATATTTTATTCATAACCATGAAAAACATTTATCGAAACTATTAAAAGTCTAAATAAAACAATGAACAAGGCACAGGCATGGAAATACGTAGCTTCGTTTCGTGTGTATTTTAGTCTAGACGCCATCTAATTATTTATCGAGTTGACCACTATAGTCATCCGATGACCATATAATCGATGTAAACATAAATATAGATATAAATAGATTAAGCAAACAAGTGCTGTTGAATTATTCTAGGTCTATTTAATTTCATATTACAGATAAAAAATAAATGTTTATCATCGTTTTTACCTGTATTAGAATGTTTATTTGTGGGTCGAATCAGTCAATCAAATGATTTTGATTCACTTTCAATGTTGACATTCTCTCCCCTTAAATAACTTTACACATACCATTCACGTGTTATTCCTCTCAAGCTAAGGGGTTAAATTAAAGTTTACATGAATACGGATCCAATGAGGTCGAATTATAAATTTGTAAGTGAATAAATCATAATCAATGTTGTTTTGCTTATTTTGACAAAATTGAACCTTATTGGCTACTAAAAAGGAATTAATATTTCACTATTTGTATTTTATTACTGATTGAGCCAAACAAAATGATATTAGGTTTTTCATATATCTCGTAGCTAGTGCCCCTTTAAGTAAAGGCATTTGTTACATTGAGGTTTTATAAACAAGTTCTTTGATAATCGAAGTTCCAAAACATCCCTAACTCACTTTCTCACGAAGTACATGAAAGTGCCCTACCCGCGGTTGGGTTGGTTATTTCATCATGGCACGACCAAGAAAACAGTCCATGTTAGATTCTTTCAAAATAAAAGATAGAAATATTGTTTCAAGTTAAAGGTTGGTTTATTAATT
This sequence comes from Mytilus galloprovincialis, assembly GCA_037788925.1. Taxonomy (NCBI): domain Eukaryota; kingdom Metazoa; phylum Mollusca; class Bivalvia; order Mytilida; family Mytilidae; genus Mytilus; species Mytilus galloprovincialis. The sequence continues at coordinate 15,778,937 of CM075334.1, read as the reverse complement.
TGTATCATTATTTAATATTTCCGTGTCTATATATTTTTTTCTTGTAACCGCAAATTTTTTCCGAAGTATGCATAAACGGTCAAGCCCCAACAACCCCCCCCCCCCTCCCCCCGACACGTAATTCCGTATTACACGGGATCCCAAGAAAATAAACATAACTTGGTCAAAGCTCCTCACTCTAATTTTAGAGATATTCGGCGAAAACAGTATTTTCATTCTCCGAAAATCATAAAATTAAAAACCTACGAAAAGACAATTATAAATTGCCGGTAGAGGTAGAAATTCATGTTAGTTTGCAAAATCGAATATTGGTCAGGTGAGCTATTGTCATATGTCTCGTCTCACTTTGCGTCCGTCGGTCCGCCCTTCGATTTGTCAACTCTTCAGATTTCCCTCGTCAAAACTAATATATACTTTGTAGTACATGCATGAGTTGTATGCACTAGATTGTATATTGAAAATGTTGATTATTATGGTGATTTTAGATTGTTGTCAGGGGTTAAGCAGTTTTAGCTTGAAACTTTAATTTCTCGGTAATTATACAACAAAATATTTCTCGCAACGTTTGGCTTTGGCGAGATATCTTCATTGCACCCACTCTAGAAGAATATTTCGATAATTTTACCTCAAAATTATTTTCGCCTCGCTCCGCTCGACGATCATTTAAATTAACGACCCCTAACCTAAAATCCGGGATCTGCCACTGTTGCATGCCAACTATCTGGAATCTGAGGTTAATATTAAGATAAAGCTTTGAGTAAAAAAAAAAATACACCGAACACAGCAGTCAAACATTCCTTAAATTTTATGATACTTTATGATTTTGTTCTATAAGTTATAATATCTGAAGTATAAGTAATAAAACAATTTTTTAAAGTATTTCATTGATAAATGACTCGGCATTTTTCAGTAAAATTTGACAAAAATGTTTGTGTTAAACTGAAAAAACAATTTTCCTGAGTCTTTCTGATCAACGCATTCGGTTCTTGACAGTCATCATTAGACTCTTATATTGAAGGAGCAGCAGAAGCAAACGAGACACGATGGTAACTTTTACTATTGTTTTATTTTTTAAGTGTCATTTATTTATTTTGTTTAGGTTTTCTGGTTTTAAATTTAACAATTTACGAGTTGCTTGATTATGTTAAGGATATTTTGCCAAATGAAACACATATCTGTATAGTTAAGGTCATTATTGCAACAGATATGTGGAAATAGCTACAAGATAATTTAAAGAAAATAATAAAATAGGACTTTTTATTGTTCAGTCATTTATGAAAGTGATAAAGTGGAATGAAAATTTGCTTTTAGCACGTAGTTTGGTCAGTTTTGGCAACAAAAGCAAAGAAACATCGCTTATGACCTATTCACTTGCGAGTGAGTAATTCCATTTTATTAAGTCCGTATTCAGGTGAACTTTAATTAAACCCCTTATATAGAGATGTGATGTGTTACATTTGAACTAGGCGTGTTTATTGAAAGAAATATGAAAACCAGTAAACAAATCTGACTATAGAAGAGATATTGATTAGAAGATTCAAATCTTCTGGCGGTCTAATCAGGGGAAGAGTAATGGGTAAATCCCAACGAGCACAATGGAAACTATATATTTCAGCTTGTGCAGGATCAACAGTGGCGGCGGGCAAGCTCTTACTGGTGTTGGCTACTGTATAAATGATCAGAACAAGGAAGCAACCCGTGCCAGAGAGGAACGAGACAGTGTAGACACTCTTGTGATTCTCGATTACCTTAGTGTAAGTAATCCTTTTACTAATGATGTTTCACTTATGAATATTGAAACCGGTTTTGAAGCAGAGCCTGGTGCTAACGTAGATAAAGCAGAAAGTATTGGAAATAAAACTTTAGAATTGATGGAAGGCGAAAACGTTTGGAGTTATACCTTCAAGAAGTCAAACCAATCAATAACATTTGCAGCAAAACCTAAGTTCAGGTCAAGTTAAGATTCAGAATTTTAAAATACGGATATAGATCCTCAATTGATGTTCAAACGCTGGACCACAGCGGCAAATTGTCTCTTTGAAAAATACTTCCAAGGTAATTTAGAAGAATTTTCCAGCGTTCCTTCTATGTTTGATTGTAATCGACTACCTCGAGTTGCATGCAAATCAAATTTAGCTGATGCGATATGGGTATTAGGAAGTGATCGATACATGCAATAGATGGTGAGGCTTTTTTGGTATGTCCTTGATGGTGGATGACTATTTCAACGACTTCCTTGAACACATGGAGATTCATTTGGATATATTACACAACTGTATGTTCATCATATTATTAGAAAATACAAAGACCCTGTTGTTGTTTTTGACAGTCTTTGCAGAACTTCATTCAATTAAAGATATAACACATTTGTGTAAAACAAAATGCATCATTTGACCAAACATCTATTTCACCTCTTCTCTGCCTTGCAAAATTAAAAAGGAACTTTTCATGTTCAACAGTCATAACAGAAAAGCTCTTATCAAGATGCTTTGTGACTAGCTTAACGATAATGACATTAGGTGTAAGAATTCAACTGATGATGCAAATCTTCTTTTTACGCAAACAGCTGTCAATTGTGCTTTGCATTCAAAAGTCGTAGTAATTGGTGAAGATACGAATCTATTGGTGTTTCTTATTCATCATGTTAATCAGCAGTGCAAACGGATTCTTTTTAGATCAACAAAAATAAAAATATGGCACAAACAACAGACTAAAGGATTTCTTTGGGAGGATATTTGTAATTTGTTGCCCTTCTTGCATTCCATAACAGGCTTCGACTTGCATTAAAAAGACGTAATCAATATTATCTGAAAATGCAAAGTAAAGTTTCATGAATAACAATTCAATTAAATTAGGAATCATCAAAGCATGAGAAACAGCGCTCATATGTTTATCAAAAATCTTTTGTTTTCACCTAAAATATCATGTTTATAAACGTTTTTTTTAAATATATTTTTAAAGTAGAAAAAAACCTAAGACGACATGTTAAAGTCAGCATTCAGGTGAAAGTGAAAGACAACTGTCCAAACGTATGTCTATTTCAAAATATTGAAATTTCAAAATATGCAAAAGAAAAATAGCTGAAGTGAAATAACACAAAAGAAAGAAACTGTAAATCACTTTAATAAAAGAATACAGGTACTCCATTTGAGCTCCTTGGTACTTGGTACAGGAAGCTAGAAAGAACAACAAAAACAGCACCTTACTGTACTAGGAGTATTGATTTCTAAACTTGAACTTCTTTAAGATGATGTTGAAAAAGCATCTGGAGATAACAGCAGTGTGACTATATTTTAATTTCGTTTAGAAAGAATATCAATCCCTACGTCTGTGTGAATACGTAAATCATATGAAAATCAAGATAACTTTAATGATACGACCAAACACTATTACATGATGAAAATAGCACTGTATTAACTTCGTGCATCTTACGTGATTTTCTCAATCTATCTCCACCAGGAGCGATCAATCCTAAATATTTGCAAACAAGGGATGTTTTAGGTCTATTCACATACGTTTCATTTTATTTCGACAATTTTATGATTTGTCATAATGATTCCAAAGTTACTTTACTTTATCGTTAAATATTAGATACGTTGGAACTAGTCTTATAACATTGTATAATGTACATTTGCTTTACTTTATCTTGACCGAATTGTAACACATCTTTCAAGGCTAGTTTTATCCTTTCAAGACTTACGTTTATCAATCCAGATTTGTAATGTCATGATGTAAAAGATTTGATAACACCCACTCCTCATGATATCTTATGTTTGTTTAAGATGATATATACATAATTTATAGATAATGTTTGTGTTTTGTTAAGGCAGACAAAGTATTGAGTTTGAATCGTTTCTGATCGTCGTGATAGAGGTATGGGACGTTTATTGATGACAATTTGACAATCACTTGCCTGTCTTTTGATAACTCAAGTTTTCTGTAAAGGATTTTGAAGAATTGCTTCACTGTATTAAGGTGAATGAATTCAAGTTCTGTTTTATGACGAATTTATTTATAACCACTGGGTCAATGCCACCACTTGTGTAGGTTCCTCCCATAGAGTATCACCAGCCCAGAAGTCAGCAGTTCTGTGTCGACTTGAATTATCATTGATTGTTCATTATTATAAATTTACTGTTTACGAAACTTGAATTGTTCGAAATACTATTTTCTACACCAGGAATAGATTACCTTAGCTGTGTTTGACAAAACATTTCAGAATTTAGGTCCTCATTGCTCTTTAACTTATATTTTATTTGGCCTTTTTACCCTTTTTTTTTATCAGAGCGTCGCTGATGAATCTTTTGTAGACGAAACGCACGTCTGCCGTATAAAATTTAAATCCTGGTATCTATGAATTTATTCAGTTGTATTGTTTTCTAAACTGTACTAACATATCTTCATTCTTCAAAGTTTTGGCAATGCATTAAAAAATCGAAATAGTAATAAAATTACCTCTCTACCAATTTTAAGCTTTGACCATGAAGCACCTCTGGGAGTGTGGGATTTTCTCGCTGTGACCATTGGTGACCTTGGGCTGTTTTCTGCTCTTTGGTCGGGTTTTGGTCTCTTTGACACATTTTCCAATTCTATTCTCAATTTAAAACATATTCTATGGGTGAATCAAATGGTAAAGATAAAGTAAGGCGACAATAGTTTACCGCTGTTAAAATCTCGCAAATCGTACAGTAAAACACAAATCAAAGCATCAAAAAGAAAGTGAGGGAATCGCATAAACTTCATGAGGAGCGATATCGTGTGTGTCTACCCGGTAAATGTCTCATGTTATGTCTGTATCACCCAAATTCCTAAACAGTAAAAATGTCACAATCGGGATAGGATACATTACAGTTCAGTCGGCTATACTGGAATCTTTAGACCTAAGACGGCGACAAAATGTCGCTAGTGAGTCGAGACACCAACACATCGTACTGGTCAATCGAGATGTGATGGTGACCGTAAAACATATGTAGTGTGGATTTCAGTTAATCTTTCTTATGATTCCTCGTGCAAGGAGCAGTTAATGAAGTGCAAATAGTGTGAACAAGCACGGGCGTAGAATATCTGAGATAAGTTTACACCAAAAGATGGGGCAGAGTGTATATTACTGCTAGGAAATGGAAAGTTGACAACTAAACAAGTTGAAGTCAACACGTTTGTTATATACTCTAGTTCGAAGTTGTTCATTTAGCCAATATCGAAGAAAAAATTAAGATATGACTCAGACCTTCTACTTTCGGTAGTTTAAGGTTCACTGGGACATAAATATTTCACGTATCTATCCCATCGAACTTGAAATAAAGAATACAACATTTAAATAACATTAACGGTACCAATTTTTCTGCACCAGATGCGCATTTCGACAAATAATGTCTCTTCAGTGATGCTCGTGGCCAAAATATGTAAAATCCAAAGCTTATATAAAAGATGTAGAGCTATAATCCAAAAGTTCCAAAAAAGTATAACCAAATCCGTGAAAGGAATCAGAGCTTTGCATGAGGGAGATACATTCCTTAATTTATAATATTTTTTAACATTTTGTAACAGCAAATTTAATAACACAAAAAATCCGTATTTCCATGCCAGTACCGAAGTACTGGCTACTGGGCTGGTGATACCCTCGGGGACTAACAGTCCACCAGCAGAGGCATCGACCCAGTGGTAGTAATAACATTAACGGTACCAATTTTTCTGCACCAGATGCGCATTTCGACAAATAATGTCTCTTCAGTGATGCTCGTGGCCAAAATATGTAAAACCCAAAGCTTATATAAAAGATGTAGAGCTATTATTCAAAAGTTCCAAAAAAGTATAGCCAAATCCGTGAAAGGAGTCAGAGCTTTGCATGAGGGAGATACATTCCTTAATTTATAATATTTTTTAACATTTTGTAACAGCAAATTTAATAACACAAAAAATCCGTATTTTCATGCCAGTACCGGAGTACTGGCTACTGGGCTGGTGATACCCTCGGGGACTAACAGTCCACCAGCAGAGGCATCGACCCAGTGGTAGTAATAACATTAACGGTACCAATTTTTCTGCACCAGATGTGCATTTCGACAAATAATGTCTCTTCAGTGATGCTCGTGGCCAAAATATTAGTCTGCCTCATATCTTGAATTGTATCTAGAATTTGACTATGAAGGACAGTTGGAACAAAACTTTACGATATAAGAAATGATTTCAGCTTCCCAATTGTGAACATTCTATTTTTATGTAGGAACATTCCAGAAGCACATGCATATGGAGTATATATTTCTCCAAATTGTTCTGAAACCAAAGAATTTATTATTCAAAGATGAGGAATGAAAATCAACAAAACAGATCTACAGACGAACAGATATATATTCAACAGCGATTTCTTCAGAAGGAATGTTTAAGATAAAGCTACCGTGACCTAGTGTTACCTGTTTTTTAAGGGCAAGCATTTACTTCTCCACAATAAAGACCTGCATTAGGTTTTCTAAGTCAGTAACAGGCTTTTAAACGTTTCACGAATATGATAATCAAATATGTACTTTGACCTTGATGGCACACTTTCAAAATATTATCACATAATCGTTATCATTACACTTGTGTGTCTCCTTTTTATCATACATTTGAGCATTTGAATAAAAGCTTATTTTTCTAATTACGTCGTTATTCCAAAATGCCACTGGATTTTTTTCTCTACACACACATTATATTCGTTTCTATCCGAAAATAAGCAACTCAGTTATTCTCAAAGATGCGGATGGTGAATATGTAAGAAGGCTCACAAACATAGAGATTCTTTAACATTTCAAACCTTTGAAATAACGTGTACAATTTATTTTCTTTACCAAAAAAACATTGAATCTTAAAAGAAAACTTTGTTAGTCTTGTATTATCTTAATTTTAGTTTCTTGTGTACAATTTGGAAATTAGTATGGCGTTCATTATCACTGAACTAGTATATATTTGTTTAGGGGCCAGTTGAAGGACGCCTCCGGGTGCGGGAATTTCTCGCTACATTGAAGACCTGTTGGTGACCTTCTGCTGTTGTTTTTTTCTATGGTCGGGTTGTTGTCTCTTTGGCACATTCCCCATTTCCATTCTCAATTTTTTTTCGCACAAACTGATATTAAAGCGGAAAATGTTAGACAACCACACACACCACACAACACCAAACGACATCTCATCTTATCCGATTAATTCAGCTGATTATTTGTTTAAACTTTAACCAGTGGGTAAATATTTGAAATAACGACTCTTTTAATCAAATAAAATTTCCATATTTTCATATCACTGTCTAGATTACTGACCTTTGATTTGTTATGTAAGTAAGTACATGTTTTCTTGTGTAAATTGAAATATTATTAATAACTTTTATTTCGTAAAGAAAATAAACTACTGCGTCTTTTGATGAAAGGATTTTTCTCATTAAACACATTTTGCATGGAGAAACCTTTATTTATATAATGTAACCAAAAATCACACATTTTCAAATTTATAGACCAAAGCTGAATCACTATTTTTCCCTCTTTCAATTGACACTATCATCACTCCTGTTTCTCTGTTGATGTCTATGGCATAAGGATTTTTTATTCCATCAGCCTCTGATAGTATTGTTTTGCTGGTTTTACCATCTGGTGACACGACCACGATACTGTTGTTTCCACGAGAACCTATATAAACGAATCCATTTGTATCTAATGTCAGTCCTTGTGGCAGGTTAATGCCATGGTGTTGAAATGTCCACAGAGGTTCTCCAGTACTCGTGTAGCAGAAGACTTTGTTTTCATAGTAAATTGTACCATAGATATTTTCGTTGAAAATCGCAATGCGACTTGCCCTCACACCTTCTAAGATTGTATGAGACATATCATTCAGATTCACTTTGGTACTTTTCACCATGCCGCTGATGACCAACGTTTGACCATTACTTGCTACAGCATCACAGTCATGCAAAAGTTTAACTATTTGTGTGATTTTATTCTGCTCTATATCCACTAGTGCTGTCTGGTTTGATGAACCCAATGCTACAGCCGCTGTATCATTTCTAACTAGACAAGCATCCAATGGAATTTCTGTGAATGAAACTATTTCTCTCACACAGAGGCCATCAATACTGAACAACAGTAGTCTATTTTGGTTGTAATCAAACATTATGAATTTGCCATTCGGTAATACAAAACAAGCCCATATGTTCAAAGACTTTATGTTGTCTGTAATTGTCAATCTTTTCATCAACGATGGCTTTATTTGTTCTATTCCTGGTGATTTAACTTCCTTTAGAATATCTGACAGTGGTTTCATTTGTTGACATTTCTTATGATTATCAGTGATGCACTGGACACAGCAGGGATATGCATGGGTAGGACAATAGAGTTCAAACTTCTTGTTGTGGTCTCTGCACTGGCTACCTCCTTCTTGCATGAATGAAGGTAACTCTTTATAACCTTGAGAGGATATGGTTTTATGGTTTTTAAACAGTCTTGACATTCTATGAGGTTTTTCACAATCTATTATTTCACAATAATACACCACGTTATTGCTTCCTTTGAGACACCACCATCATGGCAAATAGTACATAATTGCGTGACTGATGAGGTCATTCTGTTTTCATTCGAGATTTATGAAAAATTTGTTGTCCCTACAATACAGCAATTTAAAAAGAAAAGTGAAAAGTGCTTGCTTACAGTATAATAATCATGACTATGAATTGATGTTTTAAGTCGATATAGATAGTATGGGAAGTATCAAATGCATATTCAGAGCCATTTCCATACTTTGTTCTCAAGTTTATATTGTCTAAAATGTGTTAACATCTATTTGAAAGACTTGAACACAAGAATTAATTCAAATCAAAGATTATCTTTTAGAATTTTTGGCGTTGAATTCTTTTTTTATTATGAACACCCTCATCCTATTTTTGTTTGAAAAATCCTTATTGCTGTCCTGAATGTTTGTAGTTTAAAGAAAATAATAGTGTGGTAAATGTCAATGAAAAAAATCCCATTTATTTGACCCTCCAAAAATTAATAAATTGAATTGTTTAAGCTCAACATATTTTCTTGTTTAGATTAGTTGATTTGATATGGTTTTACAAAAAAGTATACCTCAAAGTGAGATAAGATTTTATTTAGCTTTTTCTTTAACTGTCTACCGGTTAGATATATTTATAAGGATAATTCCAATACTTCAAAATATAATATCACCTTTTTATATTGATTAAAAAGTTCGATTTATGATCACTTTCGGTATAGATTTATATTTAAAAAACAAAGCCATTTCCAAAGGAATTTGAATCTCAATTTGAACTAGCTTTCAAATGATATTTAACTGATATAGTTTTGAATAATGTACGTTGTGAACCGTACCTCGAAATAGACGGAAGATTTGGAGAGGAATGATTAGTCGTTACATTTTTCATAAGAAAAATGTTTCTTGTATTCATAGAATTAGAAACTTTATTTAAATTTGTATTAACTGCAATCAGCAGTACAAGTTAAAATGAAAAAATAAAACAAAAAATCAAATCAAAAACATTTCATTTAAAGTAAAATTCATTTGCACCAAATGTATTATTTGTATTTCTATCAAATTATTTATAAAGCATTCGATATTTTAATTTTTGTAAAAATAAAAAAATTCAACCATGGAAATATTTAAACAGTCTTACCATGAACAATATGTCAGAAAGAACTTGATACAGGGGAGTAAAATGTTAAATATCTGGGATAGTTATCTTAAATTTAATGATTATCTCAAGTGGTGCAACCTGTAAAATGACGTTGGCGAAGGTCATCTTTTATGTCATCTTTAATATGTTATGACAACTGTCATGCACAGACTTGCAGTTTCTCAGTATGTAAAGTAAATAATTAGCGTTGAAAACTTTCCTTTGTTTCAAAGAATTGCGAAAGGATTCACATTCCAATTGAACACAGAACTGTAGAATCATTTGGTCACCATGCAGTCATTTTTGGGGTTTTCTGTATAATGGGTGAAAATTATTTGCAAACTTATTTTGTTCATTTATGCCTACAATTAATGTGAAGTTCAGACAGTCGTTTACGTCATTAATATTAATGAGTGTCTTTCATCGAGACGTCAGAGTTAAAATTCCCAGTTTTTTTCTATCCCGAATCATAAATTGCCCTAGCAGAATTAAGTGTAACTTATATTTTGTTTGTTTTTAGTGCTTTTCAATCCAGTATTTAATTTTGTCTTTCAACTGTTTTGGGTCAAATTATAATGATGAGTATGATATATGATGTTGTACCAAATTATAAGCCTGTTTGTTAACTATTAGGAGTTTTTCTCCTCACTGAGGTATGCCAATGCTGTTAGGCATTTTGATGTCGACAAAGGTATCACCATCCCAGTAGTCAGCAAATTGTGTTGATAAGAAATATCATTGATATGTTCATTACTATAGTGGGAGATATTATGGACATAATTGTGCAAATCGTGATACAAGCATGAAATTTGGTATAAAGGTTGACTAAATGATACTAAAAAAAAAACCGCTGCTGGTCAGAAAAAAAAATCATTTTTTCAAGATGGCCACCGAACATTTCGGAAAAGGCGTCATTACAAATTGACAATAATTCGCTAATCCTTTAAAAGGTGTGTTGTATGTAAAATCCAATGTTAGATTTGATAAAAAGTAAATGACAGTTCCTAAATTACGAATAGAGAATACATTAATGAAACTAAAGGTGACTTCCGGTTTCAAAATGCCGGCAAAAAAGTCAAAAATTTTAATTTTTATTATTTCAAGCAACTTCACAAGGGATGTAAATCCTTGAAAGATGTACTAAGGTATAACCAATGTTAGTTGTGATAAAACGTTAAAAAAGTTCCTAAGTTCGACAAAACAAAACATAAATGAAGAAAAATAGTGACTTCCGGTTCCAAACTGGCGGCAAATACGTAGAAAATATTTTTGTAATTTCCATCAACTTTAAAACAAGTGTTAACATTCTTTGTTAAGTTTATATGCCTAGTTTGGTTAGAAAGACAGGTTGATTATTTTATAATTAACTGATAGTTGCCTATACAACAACCCGTACAAGAACGGGTCAGAACGGTAGCATCTATAGTTACCAACACAGCTGGATTTTCGCCTCCGCATTTCAAAATTTTCTGACACGAGGATGCAACGGCAGTCAAAGAAATCCATTTTGGTTTCCAACTGTCATTGATTCTTTCTTTCATCCAACCCCAGTGTTCATGCCAAGGCCACCAATGAATCTTCCATTTTATACCAAGTACCTTTTACAGAATCAGAAACCAATCATATCATCGTCGTGTATAAGCCAACAAAAAGACAATTACTGTACGTCATACATGGAATCACTATTACTTAGAAATTCCATTTCAAAATCGTTTACATACAACGTCAACAGTATTTGAGAAAGTTTGCCCCTTGCATTAAGCAAACCGTACTAGTGAACTGCTCTGAGAAACTAAAAGGATGATCCAATTCTGCACTTTTTTTTCTCTTGAATTGTTTTTTAGTGTGATGAGTTCCCATAGTTTTGAAAATAAAAAAAAAACCCAACTGTTTCCAATTTAAAGGACCTTTGATTTCTTAACCCTCAAGTCAGCCTACAATTCATATCCCTTTACTTTCAACTCCCTCAGGAAGAGTTAGCCGTATGGTATCCTATTTAGTTCCTTTTTTTATAGCCCTTTAACGTTTTCTGTCAATATATTACCTATCTGATTAGTAATTACAAGTATTTACTGAAATGTTTACTAATAACACGCATGAATCGGTCCACATTTTTCTTATTCTGAATATTTTGAGCACAAACAACGAACATTAAAATTGTTAAATATTGCGGCAAATAGGCCGGGATTTTTAAAAAGAAATTGAAAAAGAAAATAAGACATTCTTGGTCTTAAAACCTTTTTCTTATACCCTAAAGGTGTAATTTAGGACAACATAATATATTTCCGATTAGCCACAAATATATTAAAATGTTATCCCAATTATACATTTTCAATTCACTTCTAATTTGCTCTTCTGAAAACATTTTAGCATAACCTTACAGTATTAAGAATTGAATGCTTCTTTAAGTAAATCTATTTAATAGGAACAACAAGATTATTTTTTACATGTTTTATTGGCTATTTTCTGTTTGACTCTTTGATTTTCATAGCTAGACCGTCCATCGGCCCAGAATGTATTGCAATGTATACAAAGATTTTTTTTGTGCACGAAGTTTTTGAAGCATTTTTTTTTCAAGAAAATGAGATGAAAGACATATGATTTTCATTGGATTTATTGAAAGATATATGGAAACAGTTTAAAAAAAAAGTATTACCTCAAGCGATCGAAATTCTACTTTTAGCCAAATTGTGGGGAAATATGTGATATCTCCCCCTTTTAAACAAATAAATGCAGATTGTTGCCACAGATACACCCAAAAGAAATTATATTTTACTATTTTATTACTGAAGATTTTAAATTCATACATATGTACATGTATGACACAAACAGTAAGCTTAATATTGAAAGAAAGCAGTGAAAAGTGATGGTAAAATCTATAAATTCAAATTTTAATATTTTTTTCTAACTGTATAGTGCTACCTAAGGAATATATCTGATATCATATGTGAAACGGATATTCAATAATGGTTTACCAACTCGTGATGGCAAGTTTACGAAGTGATGATTACACCATTTGGAACTCTTGGTTTAAAAATGGAGAGGATCACAATTGGGATGCTGAAATCATCTCTTTTGTCGTTTAGTTTAATTTCCATAACACCAGCTCAGTTACTGAAATGATGACAGACCTAAATTGGTACCCACTCGAAATTGGGCGTTTACGATACAGACTTGTTTTCTTTTACAAAATTATTCATGAAATTGTTGCAGTCCCTACACATAATCTTTTGATCCCACTAGACAATAAAACCAGACATAGCAATCCACACTCATTTAGGCAAATACAAACATCTAAAGACAGTTATAAATATTCATTTTATCCACGAACTGTTATAAATTGGAATCATCTGCCACAACACATAGTATCATGCAGTACAGTAGAGGGATTCAAGAGTATGATCTCAGAATCTGCTCTCTTCCCCATATTCTATCCCTAACTATTCTGTTATCAAATGTATATAGTTTTATCACAATTTATTTTTTCAAATGTACATACGTTATGTTGATGTCTTGATTTTGTTATTTTTTTTGCTAAATTAGTGTAAATTATAAATTTTATAGTCGACGCCCGGCGCATAATCTTCAATAATTGAAGGATCGCTAGAAACCTAAAGAAAAAGACTCTCGGTCAATTTCTATATATAAGTTCTAATCAGCTGGCAAAATCAATATCTCAAACACATCAAACGAATTGACAACAACTGTCATATTCCTGACTTATGCCGGTATTTTCTTACACAGAAAATGGTGGACTGAACCTGGTTTAATAGCTAGTGAAACCTCTCACTTGAATGACAATCGCATTAATTTCCATTTTATTGACAACTATGCGTGAACAAAGCAAACAGACATAATATATACAAATATCAAATATACAGCAGTCAATATATTTTTTTATAATCTAAATAACTAAAAAACACAAACAAATATGTAACACAGAAGCACACATTGGCATAAATTTGCCATAGTACAATGACACAATGACGGGATGTATAAGTACAGAGCCACATCAAATATAACGAAGAAATATAAAAAGGCATATAGACAAAGTACTAAACAAATATTAAAGACAAACAACAAACAAGTTTTACAATAGAACAATAACTAGATGAATAAGCTCAGAGCCACACAAAATGAGAGTATCACAAAAAAAAAAAAATGACAGGACGTATAAGTACCACAAGCATCTTAATCACAACAAAAACAAACAAATGGCTAGAGGTATAGGGGAGGGTTGAGATCTTATAAACATGTTTAACCCCGCCGCATTTTTGCGCCTGTCCCAAATCAGAAGCCTCTGGCCTTTGTTAGTCTTGTGTAACTTTTAAATTTAGTTTCTTGTGTACATTTGGAGTTTAGTATGACGTCCATTATGTCACAGTGGACAAATGGACAAAAATTGATTTTGAGACTTTTCGGACATTTTGTAAAAGATTTTGTAAAATCACTGTTTTGCTATACTTGCAATATTTCACTAAGGGATTTTGTTATTTTTATTGTGCAAGATTTAATTCAAGTTTAGAAGATTAAGCTAATCTTATTTTATGTTTTAATTTGTTTTTTCAATTAGGGACATTTTACTTCAAAACGATCTATTATTCGTATATGGCAAGCCAATACTTTAATTCCATAAATAAGTCTGTATGTTCTATTGATTACCATTATCTATGTGCTTATTTTTCTGAAAACCCTTAATTGAAATTTCTCACTAATTTAGAGAAATATTTGTCAAGTCCATTGAATTAGTTTTTGGTTTGCTACATAAACTATGTTATTATTCTGATGTGGCAGATTGGATTTAATATTACACTGAGCAGTTCTAAATTGTACAATTGTATTCCATGCTGAACTTATTAGATTATACATCGTGCTAACCAGAGTCGTCTTTTGTTACAAGAGCTAGTCCCAAAGTTAGAGTCCGTGCAAACTTGTCGTACTGTTTATTGTATGTGTGTGGTTCCGGGCCAACACATTTCCCAGCCACAGATACACTCAGTTTCTATTTGTGACAATTATCATTGAACTAGTATATATATTTGTTCAGGGGGCTGCTGCAGGACGCCTCCTGGTGAAGGAATTTCTAGCTGCATTGAAGACCTATTGGTAACCTTCTGCTGTTGTCTGTTCTATGGTCGGGTTGTTGTCTCTATGACATATTCCCCATTTCCATTCTCAATTTTAAATATTTAACAAATATATCCAACCTAACAACCTCTGCCAACGCTTTCACATTTTTTAATTTTGTCGATGTATGCCAAATCCATCAATAAAACACTGAAAGATAGTGCAAACAACACAATGACGGGATGTTTAAATACAGAGCCACGTCAAATGGGTTAGACCAAAAGCAGACCAAACAGTAAAAGTAGTATTAATAAAGACAAATGAAAGGACATTATAATCTATACTACAAAACCGTCGTGTATTATTTGTGAAGTTGATAGGCAATATTTATCAACAATATTGTTCCATCCAATAAACCTTTTTAAAAAAAGAACGAGACATTCTTTGTCATACTCCTGGTTCAAGGGAGTGCACCCTACACAAAACTGCTCAAACACAAATATGAGGAAAAACAACTGAAATTGACAATGATATAGTTTAGTGATCTCATAGTAGCGTGTATGCCTCAAGGGCGGAGGGTCGATAATTTTAGTCGTATAATATTTGATCATACTTCTTTTCTCTAAGCTTGCTGCATTTAAGAATAAGAGCAAGGACAGTCGTCATTGATTCATAAGGTGTTGGTTTAAGGTGTTAAGGTGATTTATTTTCCTGTTGACTTCTACTTTGTGAATTACCACATTAAAACTTCGGCTTAGTCTGTAAATAGATATATGAAGATGTGGTATGATTGCCAATGAGACAACTCTTCATCCAAGTCACAACTTATAAAAGTAAATCTTTTTATGTGTGTGTGTGTGTAAGATAAAACAAGTTGTATTTATAATATTTCAAACATCACAATGTTGTTATTTAAAACACACATACACACACACGCTTCTAAAACTTGCATTACAATGTACGATTCCAATACAAAAAACACGTTTGTGCAAGTATACAGTTTGGAATGTTTGGCACAAAGTATGTCACTTTTTTCCACTGGTTAAATTTCTTTCGAAAACCATTATATAGTGAATGTTAGGAATATTGCTGAACGAAGACAAATTTATGTGACTTTTAGGTGGAATATTGTTGTATTCATTGTTCATCTGTACATGACAGTTTTCTGTTTTGAAGACATCAATACCATCATTGCTTGGAATCCTGTGACTTTTAGGTGGGATGTTGTTGTAATCATTGTCCATGTGTATATTACAGTTTTCTATTTTGAAAAAATCTATACCATCCTTGATGGTGATGTCGTTTTCAGTATCAGTCAGATCAGACTAAATAATAGATAATAATCCTTATGTTTCTTATTGAACTCAATTGTACAGTTTGCAATTAAAGCATAACACAGAATGATACAGTTGAAATTAAATAGGTACAATCAAAACTTAATCATCTTGAAACTTCAAAGGTATCGCAACAAAAGATTGATGTTAGATGTTTTAGTATACAATATAAAAAAGAAGATGTGGTATGATTGCCAATGAGACAACTATCCACAGAAGACCAAACTGACACAAACATTAACAACTATAGGTCACCGTACGGCCTTCAACAATGAGCAAAGCCCATACCGCATAATCAGCTATAAAAGGCCCCGATAAGACAATGTAAAACAATTCAAACGAGAAAACTTACGGCCTTATTTATGTAAAAAAATGAACGAAAAACAATGAAAGTTAATACAAGAAATAGGAGGTTTCAATCATTACAGACGATGTACAACAATGTTAAAGTTCTGTAAATGTATTCAGCAAATGTATTTAAACGAGATGCGGGATTAACTAACACTAATTCGACAGGTTAAGTTAATCTAATTTAATTTAATAACATAGTGTCATGATAATTATTATCATGACAATATGTCACTAAATTAAACAGATTATTAATTTTCAACTATGTATGGAATTAATCAAACAACCAAGGACCTGATATTTTAATCCTATTAATTCAGGCATTTTTTAATAAGTTTTTTAACTCTCGTTGACAAATATCCTATGCATATATATTAACTTATTAAGTCCTTTAACATATTAATGAGTCATTTGAAACTTACTATGAATTTTGGTGGTAAGTTGTCTCATTCGCAATTATATCACATCTCCTTTTTTCATTTGTTTCAATCTGACACACTCTATTTGATAATTTACATGGTAGCTCCTAAGCTATTTTGTCACCGAACTGACAAGTCATTCATTTCACGTGCTTTATCAAGACGCGGCGATTACATGTTTGGAAGTCTTTGTTTTTATCCTTGCAAGTTTTGAAGATACAGGGTAATGGGTGTTTATATCTGATATGACTTGCTACCTTTCCGAGACACCTGAATTTGTCTGGGTTGTAGAGCTCTGCAGACGGCTCTGTAGTAATTGTTTCTATTAAGTCGTTTTTCTTTTTGTGTTGTTAATGTGAGGTTCAAAATGTATATATACGTGTAAGTATGTCTGTGTCTTATAAAAAAGAATATTTACATGTCTTATTTTACTCGCTGTGTTTATGAACCGTCTCAGTGCTGTGAATGATGTTATAAGCGTAATTGATGCAGCCATTCCACTGATTATAACACCTATATATGTGTAAGATGAGCCTGAATGAAGAAAAAAATAAAACCCTAATTGAGTTCCTTTCAAATTATGATTTAATACGACGATGGTTGATAAAACGGTTTATATAATCACCTTAAGGGAATCCAATAGATAAGCATCTATAACATTATAGCAATGTGGTCAGTGAAATATGATTACTATAGTATATGGTTTGTATTTGTGTATCGATGATAAATATCTCATGCAGCATGTTTGATACCTGAATGAAATACGTAAATAGTTATCAAAGGTACCAGGCTTATAATTTGATACAACAGACGCGTGTTCCGTCTACACAAGACTCATCAGTGACAATCAGATAAAAAAAAGTTCGAAAGCAAAACAAGTACGAAGTTGAGGAGCATTGACTAGCCAAAATTCCCCAAAAAGTTGTGCGTAATACGGCTAAAGTGATCTATTCTTGGGATAAGAAAATCCTAAGTATTTCGGATCATTTACAATTTTGTAAACACCAAATTTATAAAAATGACCATGCATATATTTGAAGTGACCGAAGTGCCGACTACTGAGTAAGTGATACCCTCGGGGGCGATACGTCCACCACCAATTTCATCAATCCCATTTTTTGTTTGTTTTACATAATAAAGTGTCCATCTATATGACCTCTTGATACAGTACGTTAAGTGTAATGTTTCGCTGAATTTCATATTTGTTTCATTTAATTCATTGATTTTGATTAACATGCAGTGTCTAACATATCATGCATGTTAAGGACGACTATATGGTTATACTTATATTATCTCTAAAGAACAAAATCCAGCGAATGTATATTTTATTTATCAGTTTTACAACAGCATCTTTATCCATGGAAATTAGGCAAGGCAAATGTATTGTGTTTTATTTTTTTATAGACCGGTGCATCATTAATGGGTTGTTCAACTGGTGCAATTCAACTAGTAAAGAAAATGCTATAACATATATAATGATACCAGATATTCACTGTGTGAATCTTTATTCTATTAATAATGTTTTGTCAAGTTTCTATATTTGCCAGTAGTAGTTCAAAGTGATAAATAGTCTCCTAACAATGTTACTTCTATAAATATATTTCAATTGTTACTTTGCTGTATCTTAATGATTTTCCATCTTCCATCACTTGTATATATGTTTACGAATTTAAATATTACTAATGTGACTTGCCTTTGGTCTTCGTCCTATGCTTGACTTTGTTAATGGTTGATTCCATAGACCGGACTGCTACAGTCGTTGTATTCGTAGAGGATGATTTCATTGCAAAGGACTCTTTGCAGTTACACGATGATTCATGTTGCATTATCGTCGCTGCTAAACGTGATCCATCGTCTGTGTAAATGATACGAATTCCGTTGGAATTGTTTTAATTTTCAAAATTTACTTTTTCAATTTGTTATGATTTGTAATGTTATGAACAGTATTTGTTTGTGTCTTTAAGTCTTGTTTTTGGAGTTTTATTACTTTAAAATAGATGTTACGTCATATGATACCGATTTGCCAATCATTGCCTCAAAAGTCTATCTTCGATGATGATTTGACTGTATATTAACAGCTTTCCATTTTTGAACTATTTCTTTAATCGATGATAAGAATGTATCCGTTAGTAAGAGAAGATCAGTACATATATTTATTCATAATGCATTGATTTCAAATATTGCATTCCATACTGACGAAAGAATATACAATTAATTACTGCATTATGGACGGACGAAAGACATACAAGTACAGCACTTCATGTATGGTTGGACAGGATTTAATGCAAAAACTGCAATATGTATGACGGGAAAGAAGACAAATGCAATACTTTTGCCTTAAAAGAGTTCCAAAAATTGCTGACGTAGAAGATCAATTAAACAATTTGAAAACAACCACAATCTAAGAAATGAAAAAAATACTCAGTGGGTGAAATTTATACTTAGTGATATGACTATGGGAAAGACTTTAAACACTAGGTTTGCAAAATTGCAAAGTGAATGTCGATTGTTGATATGGTGCACAAGTGGTTTTCGATTCTTGTCTTTTATATAGATATTACCTTTGGTTTCCCTGTTTGAACTATTTTACACAAATCATTGTGGGGGCCATTTAGAACTTGCTGTTTGGTGTGAGACAAAACTTTGTGTTTCTCAAACTCAAACGCCTTTCCAATTTCATGTCTCTCCTTTCAGTCTGCGCATTTTCAAAACTTTTCACATATTTTCTATAATTCAAGTATGTGCTCTTTTAAAACAATTTGTTACTCGACAATCTATCATTTGACATATTGATAATGATCTCTGTTTACTCAATGGTGGGTTGATATGTTGCCTAGCAGAAGCTTTTGTTTTTTTTTATAAGAGGAATACTCCAAAATTAAGTTCAGCTGGAAGGAAATTGTAAAATCAGAATGATATTAGGACAAAATTTTAAAAAAAACGATGAAAGAGACGAAGGTGAATTTATTCATAAACAAGTTGCGTGGAGGGCGATGTCGTCGCCATTTGCGGACTCATGCATGATGAATGGTAAAGTACTGTGTTTCATAAATGTAAATAAGGCTGGTTATCTATTGCATAATGACAAAACACAGTCTTTGAAATAAGAGATAAAAACAAATCAGTTAACATGATCAGAGAATAAATGTGTGCAAAGGTGACAACTAACCTGAGCAATTAACCACGGTTTTAGGGAGAGATACTCCGTTACGGCATGAGAAGTCGTAAAATAAAAGGTCTGTTACCCTTTTCGTTATCCATTCATAGGTTGAAACAGACAAACAGTCACAGTCAAAACATTTACTGCAAAATCTAAAGAAATAAGAAGCATTATATGTCAAAATGTATCGTCGTAGTTTGATTGGAAACGTAAGGCTGACAAGGATCAAACACTTGAGAATAACGTCAACTTTAACATGCATGAAGTGGTTTATTGGCAAAACTTTTAGGAATTTTGGTCCTCAATGCTCTTCAACTTCGTACTTTATTTGGCTTTTTCAACTTTTTTGGATTCGAGCGTCACTGATGAGTCTTTTGTAGATACAAAATTTAGTTCTGGTATCTATGATGAGTTTATTTATAATAAAATGAAAGTTTACACCTTCTCCTTTTAATCTTTTTATTATTAATTGTTTAACAATTAAAGAGTTATTAAAAAACTATTTTTAAAGGATATAATTTCCATTTTTTAATTGTATTTCTATGCAACTTTCGACTACAATTTCAACTATGCACATACAGTGTGAGAAGTAATGATACTATTTTCATGTAAACCACAAGTTAATAACAAATAAAAAAATGTAATTGTTTGATAGATTAATGAATTGATGTTTTAGTTTTCATTTCATACTTTCATAATAAAAGAGATATATTATGTACAAATCAAGGAAGCAATATAAGAGAAACATTAATGTATAACCTAGTGCGGTTATTTGCTGTGAATTTACTGATTAATAGATGGCCTCCTGTCCTTTGTTTTCATATTCTATCAAAATTAGGGAGTTCTCGTTCGTAAGGTTACTTTCGGGGTTTCATTTTAAAACAATTTTCGTATCAACCATGGTTTTATATTGTCAATACAACTGCTATCCTTTGTTTTATTATTTAATATATCATGTAAACACATACAGGGATTAGCATCGGGTGTAGGTAAGTTATACACTTTTGCATACGGCGTGTCTGGCGTTACGTATACAGACACACATATTCATCACTGTATAAACATTACTAAAATACCTATGATTCTAAAGCCAAGATGTTAATTAGTGATCAGAAAGAAAAATGGGATAATTTCATATGAAGAATATTCTCAATGGACTTTCAAAACTAGTAAGATGGGGAGAACTGACAACACAATGGCAAAATATGTAACAATAATGAAAAGAATAACATCGGTGTATTGAACACTATTTCGACAAATATGACCGGATGACCAACACGAACCAACACCAAACACTTTTATCTCGTGTACTCCGGAGTGTAATTGGACACTGATTAAGCAATCTGTTTATTGTTTTGAGTTTCATTTAGATACATACTTACACTGTAAGGTTTCCGATGTCGTTGTGATTATCAAATAAACGTGTGTCTATATTGTCGATGGGATTTCCCGTTATAAATCTAAATTGGAAGAAAATGTCTATTTGGTACAATTCATATCTCTTTTATCTTACATGACGACATGTCGGTCAGTTACATTATATATATGTATAGTTTTTGGTGGGGTTCGTGTTGCTTATTCTTTAGTTTTCTATGTTGTATCATTTGTACTATTAATTGTCTGTTTATCTTTTTCATTTTTAGCCATGTCGTTGTCAGTTTATTTTCGATTTATGGGTTTGACTGCCCATTTGGTATCTTTCGTCCCTCTTTTTGAATACTTAATTCTCGTCCTCGAAATTGTCGACTTTTGTCATCATTTTTAGCCAAAAAAATATGAATTTTAGCCCAGCGTTCAAAAACTCAGTATTTTCTAATTTTCTAATTTGGTCAGATACTTTCAATCATATGCATTTGCTTGTGAACATTTTCCATAGGATACTTTAATAAAAAATTTTCTTGTTTATTATATTGTATGATAAGTTGGAGTTCAAACTTGTGTATCGTTTCTTTTGTTGACTAGTATACTATCATTTTGAAAAATTATTATAATCATTCGTATCATGTTAAAGTTGGCCAAACGTGGACATTAGGCCTCTTTTATTTCATCTAAACATATATCTATTCTTTTTTTGTTTCTCATTGATATCATTAATTTACACCGGACAGTGAAACCACATACTGAAGTGACGAGCTGGATAGAAACTAAACACTTCCCAAAGATTTGATATGGTACATACAATCTACATAATAATTCACAGTTTGGTTGCAATGCTAAACATCGATCTTATCGAACTTAAAATCAAGGATAACACAGAAAAACATCTTGACTAACATTTTAAAACTATGACCTATAGTTGCTAATTTCTTTGTCATTTTGGTCTCTTGCGGACAGTTGTCACATCTTCTTTTTTATAGTCAGCTTGACATTTGATAACTTTTACAAACACTACTTACAGATGTAGCAATCCAACGTTAGAGGAGAACAGATTAAGTGGCAACGTGGTCAAAGAGTTTCCATCTAAATCTCTTATAAGAATGTAAATACATTAATAATATCAGGACAAAATTATAAAATATCAATACAAAAACCAAAAAAAAAAAGAATCTTTACAATTTTACCAACCCTTACATAGAGAGTAATTGTGCAAAATAATAGTTAAATAATGAAATGGATGAAAAGGCAATAGATCAGAATCGGCTGCCGCGCTTTACAACTTTTTATCTCATATTTTAAATTTTTTTGACGTCATAGACATTACATCTCTGAAATATTGGAATAGATTTAATAGGATTCAGTCACAGCGAAAACTAATCTCCATCTTTTACGCAATTTATAACAATCAATTCAATGTCAAAGTTACAAGTATTTGATAATATTGTTTGATTGACAAATGGAAGATAATTATAAAAAATTAATTGAGGAATTTAAGTAGAGAAAAATATTCAACAAGTGACCGAACAACACATCAAAAAAAATTGGGAGAGGAACTATACTACAGCTTATTGTATTTAATGATTAATTGGACAAATTTGAAACCGTTTTAGGAGTAATTTCCCTTTTTAGATTACTGTCAAAACATTTAACATCCAACATTTAGGGAACGAACACGGAAAAACTTGAAATGAAAAAGCGAAATGCTCATGAATCATCAATAAAAAATAGAAAACATTGAGCTGAAAACAATCACTTTGGGCCCGCTGTGAAAAGTGTGCAGTAAAAACGTTGTATTTTTAAATTATGACAATGGTCTTGAAATGAAACCAAAGATTTTGACCTTGTCCTTTGTCATAGAAGGTTGTTCATACATTATGACACACCTCATGGTGTTAGTTAATGTTCGTGTCAATTATAAACTTTAAAATCATAACTGTTCTCTAGTTGAAACCATAGTTTTAGACCTTGAACTGTTATTTATAAAGTTGTACATACATTATGACGCACTCTCTGGTGTTGGTTTATTTACATGGCAAGTATAAACTTCGAAACAATTCCGGTTCTCAAGATATAGGCCGAACACGATCCTTACAATATGACATTCGGTTGTTAACTGAAACAAAAGTTTTTGACCTTGACCTTCGAACTAGGAAGTATATACATTATGACACTACTTTGAGTGTTGTTTAATATACATGTATAGTATGAATCATAACGGTTCTCTTGACAAAAATCGGACACAATTTGTAACGGACCGACGGAAGTATAGACAGACAGACGGGCTTATCAATATAGGGCGAGTCCCATTCAAATGAGAAATGAAACATTTAGGTAACAAAATGTACCTATCGGCAAAACATAATACAAATAATGCATTTACTTGGTGTTTAAAAATTAAATATACATGTGTTATTGTGCCATGAATACTTCATCAGAAATACTTACAGTCTTTGTAAATCCAAGTTGTTAGCGAAAATATTCTGTGGTAAACTATCTATATAATTAAATCCGAGATAACTATAAAAGAGAAAATTATAACAAGTTTTAGTTATATGTGCTCAGTTGAACCAAAAAAAGATACAACAATGAAAATGCAAAAGTACAAACAAATATTGTTATTGTATAGCTAATACACAATGCCTCAAGTAGAATAGTCGGACAACACTATAAAACAGAACAATGGCTCAGAAAAAAAAAAAAAAAAACATTTGGTTTTTAATGACGATTTGTCAGCATCGTTTTATATTTCAGTTTTAGGATGTGCTTCTTCTTTTATGACATTGAACGTAAACGTTAATCAATCAGAAAACGTTTAGAACTATATGGTCAGTCACGAGTCCTTCTGTTATAATGATATAAAAAATATCACTTTATGGTGTAAGGGTAGTAAAATTTAATATTTTTTTCAAATTAATGTAATTTTACTAAACAATAATAAAGCTATCTTAGAACTTAAAATTTAAAACTGAAACATGGTATTCTTAAAATTTTGAATGCCTTTGCATATTTTTGAATACTTAATTCTTGTCCTCGAAATTGTCGACTTTTGTCATCATTTTCCGAAATATGAATTTGAGCCCAGCGTTCAAAAACTCGGTGTTTTATAATTTTCTAATTTGGTCAGATACTTTCAATCATATGCATTTGCTTGTGAATATTTTTCTTGTTTATCATATTGTATGATAAATTGGAGTTCAAACTTGTGTATCGTTTCTTTTGTTGACTAGTATACTATCATTTTGAAAAAATATTATAATCATTCGTATCATGTTAAAGTAGACCAAGTGTGGACATTAGGCCTCTTTTATTTCATCTAAACATATTTATATTCTTTTTTGTTTCTCATTTATATTAGTAATTTACACCGGACTTCAAGGTAACAGTGAAACCACATACTGAAGTGTTGATCTGGATAGAAACTAAAGATTTGATATGGTACATACATTCAACTTGGTAATTCACAGTTTGGTGACTATGTTTAACATCAATTTTATCGAACTTAAAATCAAGGATAACACAGAAAAACATCTTGACTAACATTTTGAAGCTATAAAGCTTGTTGATTATAAAACTGTAAAACAATAGAAATGATTTCAGTTTTCAATTTTAATTTTTCCATTTCTATGCAGTAGCATGTCAGAAGCTTTTAACATATACTGCATATCTACATGTTGAAACGATGTCCACGAATTTGCATTTATTTCATATGTTTTTGAATAGAGCGTTCTTACCTTTGAGGAACCTATACAACAATGTATTCAAAAGTGAAGTTGAATTATTTTCTTCGAAAATTGTATGAATGTCATCATGAGTTCGTGATTTGTTATTGATGTCACAGATGACTATGATATGTTTCAATAGTTGAAGTCACAGTCATGTTATCTCGATTGTCAATTTATTCAACAACAGAAAGACTTATCCTTGTACCATGGGAAACAACATATGGACCATTCTCTGCCTACCTGTTCAGATATGCTGCAGTCATCCTCCAGTGAGGGGTTTTTGTCGGTCAGTTAAATTAATATATGTATTGTTTTGAAGGCAGTTGTCTATTTTATGGTAGAATTTTCTATTTTGGTCATAGATTTGTCGATTTCTGATCGACGCATGCATTTTGATTCTCATTTTTCTATCTCCTGCCTTGATGTGATAACGAACTATCCCGCTAACATGTGTTACCCCACCAAATTATGTATGTGTGTTACTGTCCCAAGTCAAGAGCCTGTAATTCAGTGGTTGTTGTTTGTTTATGTGTTAGATATTAGTTTTTCGTTCATTTTTTATAAAATTTAAAATAAATGAAACCGTTAGTTTTCTCGTTTTAATTGCTTTTCATTGTCATTTCGGGGCCTTTTATAACTGACTATGAGGTATTGGTTTTGTTCATTGTTGAAGGCCGTACGGTGACCTATAGTTGTTAATGTCTGTGTCATTTTGGTCTCTTGTAGAGAGTTGTCTCATTTGCAATAATAACACATCTTCTTTTTTATAGTCAGCTTGACATTTGATAACTTTTGATAAACAATACTTACAGATGTAGCAATCCAACGTTAGAGGAGAACAGATTAAGTGGCAACGTGGTCAAAGAGTTCCCATCTAAATCTCTTTTAAACATGTAAATATATTATTGAAATCGGGACAAAATTGGAAAAGATAAATACATAAATTAAAAGATGGATCTATAACTATATTTGTAATAACATGAGCAACACGACAGGTGGCACATGTGGAGCAGAATCTGTTTACCCTTTCGGAGCACCTGAGATTACCCCCAGTTTTTGGTGGGGTTCGTGTTGCTAAGTCTTGTCTTTGCTTTTCTATGTTGTATCATGTGCGTTGTTGATTGTCTGTTTGACAATACTACAGATACAGTTAAGTCAGCTTCATATCTTGACTTACATCTAGAAATTGACAATGAGGCTCGGTTGAAAACAAAACTTTACGACAAAAGAGATGATTTCAGCTTTCCAATTGTGAACTTTCCATTTCTAAGTAGCAACATTCCAGCAGCACCTGCATACGGGGTATATATCTCCCAACTGAAACGATATTCCCGTGCTTGCATTTCCTATCATGATTTTCTTGATAGAGGGTTACTGCTCACAAGGAAGCTATTAAACCAAGAATTCCAAATGGTGAAGTTGAAATCATCCCTTCGTAAATTTTACGGACGCCATCACGAGTTGGTTGACCGTTATGGAATAACCGTTTCACAACTGATATCGGATATGTTCCTTACGTTGTAACTACAATCCCCTTCCCTTTCATGAATGTGACCTACCGAATTAGACTATTTACCGGATTTGTAATCACATAAGCAACACGACGGGTGCCACATGTGGAGCAGGATCTGCTTACCCTTCCGGAGCACCTGAGATCACCCCTAGTTTTTGGTGGGGTTCGTGTTGGTTATTCTTTAGTTTTCTATGTTGTGTCATGTGTACTATTGTTTTTCTGTTTGTCTTTTTCATTTTTAGCCATGGCGTTGTCAGTTTGTTTTAGATTTATGAGTTTGACTGTCCCTTTGGTATCTTTCGTCCCTCTTTTGTCTTTTTCCTTTTTTGACCATGGCGTTGTCAGTTTATGTTTGATCTATGAGTTGGACTCTCCTTCTGGTATCTTTTGCCCCACTGTTATTTACTTGGAGATATACTCCGAATGTAGGTGCTGCTTGAATGTCCACTAGAGAATGGATAATCCGAATTGTGAAGCTGAAAACTTTTTATCATAATTTTCTTTTTAAGCGACACTCATTGTCAATTTCGTAATGTTTCACTATATATGAAACAGTCTTAACAGTATCTGTGTATATTCGTATCTTTTGGATGGCAATGCTCAACAATGACACTCAATTTTGAATTTGTTAGTGAAAGAACGCGATTAATATAGTGAAAAGATGATTTAAAGAACACTTTTCTAAAGAAATTCAGCCATTATACTGACATAATAACATGTATTGTTTTCTATCTACAAATTTATCAATGCCACATTGTACTTAAAAAAAGTATCAGGTAAGCTTGTTAGGTTGTTGTACGAAAAACGTCTGTATCAAATTAAACAAACAGCAAATTAGTACTGAATTTTCATTTCAAAGACTCATTGAAGTAAAACAATATATGTATAATAAGTAGTATCTATAATAGTTATCAAATATACCAGGATTATAATTTAGTACGCCAGACGCGCGTTTCGTCTGCATAAGACTCATCAGTGACGCTCATATCAAAATATTTATAAAGCCAAACAATTACAAAGTTGAAGAGCATTGAGGATCCAAAATTCCAAAAAGTTGTGCCAAATACGGCTAAGGTAATCTATGCCTGGAATAAGAAAATCCTTAGTTTAATAGGACAGGTTATCTGAAAAGCCATCACATTTATTTTTTTAAAGATAACTGAATGTTTGTGTAAGATTGACAAAAAATAAAATAAAACTGTTTTAAAATTCATTTTAATCCCTTGAAATCAGGTTGGTACCATTCATATATATTCCCTTGAGATCATTTTATTTATTTCAAGCTATGGTTAAGATTTGTCTAACTTATTAATTATCGTTATACAAAATAAAAAAGTATTAAATCCGTTTTCACGTTAAAGTGTCACCCTTTTTGTTACGTAAATCACTCAATCGAAAGAGTACATGATTTTGTCATGGTTTATTGCCATGGTAACACGTTCATGTGAAATTTGTTTTCCTTTTCTGAATTTCTTGTACCTTAGTTTAGTTTTGTAAAATTTAAGGGTATGTATCATAACTTCAAAATTTCCAGTAATATTTTGGCACCTGTTGCATTCTGTGGATAGTTGCGTTCATCATAGTCACTGAATTTTTGAATTATTTAGTGTGAGGACGTCATTTATATAGCGAAAAGTAAAATCATAGAATACTGCCAACGTTTTTTCTTTGTTCTTTAGAAATTCAGCAAGCATACCGACACGATTACATATATTTTTTACTTACAAACTTTCCAATGCAAGATTGCTCTTGAAAACAGCCTCAGGTAAGCTAGTTATAATGTTGTTCGATAAACGCCTATATTAAATAAAACAAAAAGCAATTTAGTATCATATCGTCATTTCAAAGACCAATTGAAGTAAAACAATGCATATACCAGTTATCTAACGATTTAAATAAAAACAATCCCAAATAATGATAGTCAAGTCTCGTCAGTTGTTGGTTGTCTCAAAAGAGATGTTGATTGTCTTGTTTCTATTGATGATGTACCTGTTTTTGACAAAGTGGTTAATGGTTCAGTTATTTGTCCTTTTTCTTTAATTTATATTCATAACTATAATTAGTTTGATGCATTCTCATGACAGTTTAAAGTCTGTTTGGTCATTTTTCAATAAGTTAAAGATATTTTGGGGAGTTTGTTCGCTGTGCTTAATCACATATACCATATTCATTTTTAAATCATCGTCATCATGTGCTATGAACGTTCATATTGAACTGTAAGATGCTGAAAAATATCTTACAACAGTAAATCCAACAATATGACACCGGATAGGAATGTCACTATTTATGTTGTATATATAGATATAAGAAGACATGGTATGAGTGCCAATGAGAGAACTATCAACTAAGTCACAATTTAGTAGAGAAAAGCCATTATAGGTCAAAGTACGGTCATCAACACAGTATTGGCTCACATAAAACAGTAAGCTATAAATAGCCCAAAAAAATGACTAGTGTAAAACCTTGCAAACGTGAAAACTAACGGTCTAATCTATATAAAAAACGAGAAAGACTTATGAACCACACCAACAAACGTCAACTACTGACAATTATGTTCAAGACTTAGGACAGGTACAAACAATTGCAGCGGTATAAAACGTTTTGATGGTACATTACCTTCTCCCTTATCTAAACCAATAGCGTAACATCACATCATAGAAAACACACTATACATTTTAATTCGAATGGCTTAACTCAATCAAAAGACGTAATGAGACAAATGAATATAACATAGATATTTAATGCAAATAGTCTTCCAAAGATCAACTATAATAAAATAAGATGTGGTATGATTGCCAATAAGACAACTCTCCACAAAAGACCAAAATGACACAGATATTTTAAAACAACTGTAGGTCACCGTACAGCCTTCAACAATGAGCAAAGCCCATACCACATAGTCAGCTCAATAGGCTGAAATAGTTCACTAATGCTTCTAATTTTATACGGCAGTACATATCAACAGCTGGCATACGCTTATAAACTAACTTCAGCTGTTCATTTGTGAAATAGATAAAAAGAGAACAATCGGTATCAGAATGAATAAACCGTCTTGTTGTATTGTTTGATTACAGTATATTTGGGATTAATTACCTACAACTGTCAAATTCAAGGGAATATTTTATTCGACCTATTTTCGTATTTTCACAACCGGATGTGACGTACCATGTTTTGGTGATATTACACCTAAACAACATAGATTTTAAATGCAAATGATATTCATAAGATGAAAGTCCAATAGGCTGAAAAAATTGACAAATGCTTCGAACTATACACAGAGAGTAAATATCAACAAAGTGCATATGGTGATTTAACTTTAAAGGTTCGTTTTTTAAATAGTAGAAAAAGGGAAAAAACGGTATCAGAATGAATGCACCGTCTCGATCAGCAAGCTTTATGAATTGAATACAGAATATTCAAGATTTAAAACATTTTAAAAGAAAAAGATATGGGCTATAACATCAAATGATATAAACTATGCAACAAAGAAGAATTTATTCGAATTTATAGATACTGTATCGCGTGATCGTTACAATTGTCGCCGTTATTCTTCTGAAGTGTCTGTCGGTCACATGTCATATTTTCAACCACGTAGTCGTAGATGCATGAACCAATACCGCCTATCAAAGTTTACCTCTAATTTCAAATTCTTTATTTATCGATTATCAGTGATCATCTCAATGAGATTGATTTTGTCGCTTGAACATGTAAGGCGAAAGTAAAAAAAAGCAATCGAGCTGAGATGACCAATGATAATAGGAAAATTTTCTACTTACAGAAATTGTAATGCCACATTATTCACAAAAACAGCCGCAGGTAAGCTAGTTAGATGGTTGTTTGATAAATCACTAAATTAAAATTAAAAAAGTGTCAACTTTGCAAGTAATGTCATTGATTGCGAACACTTTCAGAAAACAGAGAAGATACCTATAGGGCATTAACTCATTTATATATATACACGTACATAAATATCTATATAGTGAGGAAGTAACTTCTTTAAAACTAAAAAAGAAATTTATGCTATCTATGAATAATTATGGCAGACACTAATGTATTAATTCTAACACTAATATATTACTAGACCTTCATTCCAAAGTGCATTTCTAATTAAAAAAAATATAGTCACCAGTTGTCAAGCGAGGGTTTATTTTATATTATAATTTGAATAATCAAAGCAACATTAGAATAGACAACCTTGTCAGTGATTGGATGTTTAAAAACACGTGTTGAGCGTATAATGTCCTATCACATTGTGCCTCTTACTTCACAAATTGGTGCTGACGTCATCTTTTTTACTTTCTAGTTACATGTTTTCATTGCGTCAACATTGTGTGATGCATGTCAATAAAATCTAAACCTTGTTTAGGACTCTGTGATTAGACAAAAACATTAATTTGACATCGTGTATTTCGTAATATTCCTATTCTTTCTTTTCATCGTGCTAAGATATAATGAAACAACTCAAAACAACAAACCAGAGGACGCAAAGCATTTTCAAATTATTATCTTTTACTTCTAATTTACATTTAAAATGTGTACCTTAACACCATGCGTATATTGCGACCTGTTGATAAGAAACATAAACTCAGTTGCTCATTCAGTAAAACTATAAATCTTATTTGCATAATAAAATTGTCAAAAGGTTTACAATAGCCGCAATATATCTGCACAAGAATGAACCTTGGTGGCCTATTGGTTCAAATAGTCGACCTACTGTGTCAAAAGCCAGTCAACACTCGACTTCAATATTAATAAACAAGAGTTGTTAGTATTTCTACGTAAGGTCTGTGGTACTCTCCGGGCAACCTAGTTTCTTCCACCAATAAAAACTGACCGCCACGAAATAACATAAAAGTGTTCAAACTGGCGTTGAACACTAATCAATCAATTTATTAAAACAAGTACATGATTGAAAGCTATAAGACCGATTTTACTGTAATGATATAAAGTATGATATATCTTAATTCTATTGCTTTCTTTATTTCGGAAGTTCAGTTTTAAGATAATAAGTCCGCTTCTCATGTAAGTCCTTGCTGCAGCAGGACATGTTCGGTATTATAAAACACAATAATATATCATGTTAACATAATGGTACAGCTGTTCAGGACATTATCTTGACTTACATCTAGAAATTGACAATGAGGGTCGACTGAAAACAAAACTTTACGACACAAGAGATGATTTCAGCTTTCCAATTGTGAACTTTCCATTTCTAAGTAGCAACATTCCAGCAGCACCTGCATCCGGTGTATATATCTCCCAATTGATACGATATTCCCGTGTTTGCATTTCCTATCATGATTTTCTTGATAGAGGGTTGTTGCTCACACGGAAGCTATTAAATCAAGAGTTCCAAATGGTGAAGTTGAAATCATCTCTTCGTAATTTTACGGTCGCCATCACAAGTTGGTTGACCGTTATGGAATAACCGTTTCACAAATGATATCGGATATATTCCTTACGTCGTAATTACAATCATCCCCTTCCCTTTCATAAATGTGACCTACCGAATTAGACTATTTACCGGAATTGTTATCTCATAAGCAACATGACGGGTGCCACATTTGGAGCAGGATCTGCTTACCCTTCCGAAGAACCTGAGATCAACCCTAGTTTTTGGTAGGGTTCGTGTTGTTTATTTTTTAGTTTTCTATGTTGTGTCGTGTGTACTATTGTTTGTCTGTTTGTCCTTCTCATTTTTAGCCATGGCGTTGTCAGTTTATTTTCGATTTGTGAGTTTGACTGTACCTCTGATATCTCTCGTCCCTCTTTTGTAAGCGGTCGTATTTTGTTCTACATATAATGATATATTCAGTTGCTATTTTTTATTTTTACCTGGGAGGAATATCTTCAAGGAACTGTTGCTTTGTATATTTAACTCACATGAAATATGATTCTTGCCAAATAGATCAGTTCCGAGATACGGTATTAAGACGTATCTGTCAAGTGACTTCCATCACCACGTGACAAAAATGTATGTAGTAATTTCCAACACATATTGAGCGAACGGGGGAAAAGTTCTATTTTATACAGCACAAATGATTTTGGTAATTAAAATCTTATAAGAAGGTCAGTCATAAGGGAATCAAGGTTACATACTTACTAATTATAAATTATTTCTATACTTCCCTACAGAATGACGATTATGAAAGTGCTGTATACTTTTAATAGAGCAGGGATATAGGTGCACCTTTTCATCTGGTAAATGACTCCATAAAGGCATGCGAAATTGAAGATCTTTTTCGGTGAACGATCTGATTCCAGAAACGACGTATTTTGACAACACCTGGTGACCTCTAAAAACTTGATGGTCATTTTCCGGTTCTTATATATGTATGTACACAGCTTTTTTTGCATAAGTACTTTTTCTGTACTTAAAATCTGTAGTACTGGAAATTTACTTTTAATATTCAGTACTATTTTGTTACTTTAAAATTATTGTAATATTTAGGTACCTGTATTTTACAGTACTATAGGTTGCACTTTGTAAATACAGCTGTTTCTCAAAACACGCCTCTTTTGGGGAGATCTTGAATATTCATAGAAAAACAATTTTGTTTTGAAACTAGTTCTCAGTTATGCTCTCAGTGTTCCATCCCACAGAGACATAACTTGGGAAGGTTACCAGTAAATAAACATGTGCATATTGTATACATTGAAACCTGTGGTAACCTTTCATTCGAGGTAGGGGTAGTTAAGAAAATTAGTGTTAGTTAAATCTCTGAGAAGTTCAGGGCATATAAACGTTGAAAATATGCCGCACAGCCTATTAAATCAGTTTTCTCTGTTGTGTCGTGTGTACTATTGTTAGTCTGTTTGTCCTTTTCATTTTTATCCATGGTGTTGTCAGTTTATTTTCGATTTGTGAGTTTGACTGTACCTCTGATAACTCTCGTCCCTCTTTTGTAAGCGGTCGTATTTTGTTCTACATATAATGATATATTTCAGTTGCTTTTTTTTATTTTTACCTGGCAGAAATATCTTCAAGGAACTGTTGTTTTATATATTTAACTCACATGAAATATAATTCTTGCCAAATAGATCAGTTCCGAGATACGGTATTAAGACGAATCTGTCACGTGACTTCAATCACCACGTGACAAAAATGTATGCATCGTAATTTCCAACACATATTGAGCAAACGGGGGAAAAGTTTTATTTTATACAGCACAAATGATTTTGGTAATTAAAATCTAATAAGAAGGTCAGTCATAAGAATCAAGATTACATACTTACTAGATATAAATTATTTCCATACTTCCCTACAGAATGACGATTATGAAAGTGCTGTATACTTTTAATAGAGCAGTAATATAGGTGCACCTTTCATCTGGTAAATGACTCCATAAAGGCATGCGAAATTGAAGATCTTTTTCGGTGAACGACCTGATTCCAGAAACGACGTATTTTGACAACACCTGGTGACCTCTTAAAACTTGATGGTCATTTTCCGGTTCTTATATTTGTATGTACACAGCTATTTTTGCATAGGTACTTTTTCTGTACTTAGAATCTGTAGTACTGGAAATTTACTTTTAATATTCAGTACTATTTTGTTACTCTAAAATTATTGTAATATTTAGGTACCTGTATTTTACAGTACTATAGGTTGCACTTTGTAAATACAGCTGTTTCTCAAAACACGCCTCTTTTGGGGAGATCTTGAATATTCATAGAAAATCAATTTTGTTTACATACTGGTTCCCAGGTATACTCTCAGTGTTCCATCTCACAGAGACATAACTTGAGAATGTTACCAGTAAATAAACATGTGCATATTGTTTACATTGAAATCTGTGGTAACCTTTCATTCGAGGTAGGGGTAGTTAAGAAAATTAGTGTTAGTTAAATCTCTGAGAAGTTCAGGGCATATAAACGTTGAAAATATGCCGCACAGCCCTACTAAATCATAGTAAAAGTGGTACAGTTCTAGCCGTAAAAGGAGTTCCTATGGGAAATTGCACTGTCAATATTTACAGAAATGCAACCTATATAGTGTGAAAAAGGGGAACATTCAGAATGTAACCAAATTTGCTTTATTTCACAGATTTCAAAGAAATTAACCCAAATATGAAGTTTTATACATATTTGATGAAGATTGGTAGAATCCTGGGCCTTAAATATGATGACTCAGCATAAATTCACAGTTTACAGTATGCATAGTTTACTTAAAGTCCTGGATACAAAATTAATTCATAATATTTGCATATCTGTAAGTTAAATTGTAAAGACGTGCTTATATTTACTCTTCGCAGTCATTGAAACTAATAGATCCTGCCGGAATATTATTTATGGGGTATTTGTGTCCTTTCGATAACCCAAAAGTAAGCCGCAACACCTAAATCTGATTTTTTGTCACCACGGCATAATAAATACAAGCTAGAAAAACAAAAATATCTCAAGAAAACTTACAATAGTGTGTTCTATCCTGAATATGTACTAAATATTCCAAATTGCTAGAAACAGCAGTATGATTTAGGAAATTTGAGGCCCCAGGGAAAAAAACATAGAAAATTGCCTACTCCCTGGGTCATAAAACAAATAATTTAACTTGTAAACAATAACTATTCTTGGGAGTAATGCAAATATCAGATGTTAGCAGTTATCTCTACAACATTTTAAGTGAATTTATATCTCAGACTGGTATCTGCATACATAAAACTATAATTGCAAATATGGCTTTGTTTGAACACTTCTAGTGTATATATTAGTTCCATTTACTGGAGACTAAATGTGAAAAAACTGTATTTATTTCATTTTCAAGAGGCGAACAACCTAAACCTCACTGCGAATTCCTGGTGGAAATCCAGACGCAGGGAATATAATTTTCTTGAATATTCTGATATTACTTTCTTTTCATTACATGTTTTCTATTTATTTAAAGATAACAGTTTATTTTATTACTTACAGATTAAATAAATTGATGTAATCCGCAAAAGTATCACTGTATACACTTTTAATGACGTTGTAAGACAAATCCCTAAATTAAAAAAAATCACATAGTTTTATTTGATAACAGCATTTTTTTTTATTTTGAGCAAATTCAATCATTTAGAATGATAACAATAACTCAGAATTGGTGACAAAGTATATTGCAATCTCATCTGCTTGTTCTTATATTCATCTGTATATGGCACAGCTAGAGTACCACCCGTGATATACATTGTACTCTTATAAATGGTCACCATATGATGCTGTCTCCATCAAATGTGAACATTTATTGGAGATCATAAATGATAGAAAATTGACAATTTATTCCGGTCATAAAGCATGGAATAGTGGTCAACTTTTTTTAGGCTACCTAATAAGATGTAAAAGTATGTAATTGTTGTTTAAGTCAGGTGGGTTTGTTACCGGAAATGCCATTGTGCATCAAAACGTTACCTGTTCTTATGAGTCGGCAGTCTTCAGTGGTCATCACTATGCTTAATTACAAGGTTTCTTGACCAAAATATGAAAGGGTCATTCCTCCTGGTTATATTATAATTTAATAATTTATGTCTGTAAGTACTGTTTACTTGTTCTTAGACATTCAATGTAATTGTGCATAATATATATATATTCTATGTAACTTTATTGTTTGTAGAAAAATCATTCATTCTGATGATGCCTTTACGAGTTGGTTGAATATTATGGAAAATTTGTTTCACAGAATGAGATGACGATGGATATGTTCCAATCGTCGAAATTACAATTTCATCCCCACCCCTGGTTGTGACCTACCAAATTATACATATCATCCAGTTTGTACATCAATGAGCAACACAACGAGTGCCACATGTGGAGCAGGATCTGCTTACCTTTCCGGAGCACCTATTGTTGGTGTGATTCGTGTTGGTCAGTCTTGATGTTTTATTTGTTGTTTTGTGTACTGTAATTTTGTCTTTTTTTTAAGTCATTGCGTTGTCAGTGTATTTTAATCTCCCTTTGGTTTCGTTGGCGTCCTTTTTTCACTTTCCAAATTTAAGATTTTTCTTTGTTATAGACTAGACATTATAAACCATAATTGATAGCTCATTTAAAAATGTACCATCAAAGTAAATAATGATATAATCAATAATTGAACAATACATTATTATATGAGTCAAACCAGATCAAGAACCCTTATTTTATGTCATCGTTAAGACAGCACACTTTGAAGAACTTGACGGTTAGAAGCCACTTATGCGTTAACCATTCACTTAAAAAGTTGATATTTTTGTTCAGTTTAACTGTTAAAAAAGCGTATTACTTATTTTTCAACTGAAGATTAAGGGTGCATTTTAGCCAAACTTAACGCTTAAATTGTATATAGTATAACTCATACAAAGCTAAGTAGAAGTATGATATTTTATTCTGAATTTAATCAGTCAATGCAAAGATGGAGATTATATTTTAAAAAGAAAAACGGATGTACACCATCACCGTCTAAAATAAACGTCCTTGAGGGTCGTGTTATAATCCATACTCACAACAAGCAATGATTAAGTACTTAGTATCTGTTGACATCCCTAATATTAAGATATCACAAGGTTGTAAACAAACCAGTTCAGCATACCACAATCTTATCTGTGTTGACCAGTAAACATTCTATGTTTTGATTTTTGACATTTGTGTTGTCAGAATATCTTAATGATAGTATATTCGCTTGATATTTTCTTATTTTAATCGAACCATTTCGGGTTCTTTTTTGTAAGAGCATGATGTTTGTCCAAGATTAAATTTAAGGTAGACTTTCTAGCTGTTCGAATTTCTAGGACTTTTAACATTTAAAATGTTAATATTCTTATAAAAAAAGTCAAACCCATAAGTTCCAAAGAGTCAATCTACATGTTAAGCAATTGAAGATAATTCATGACTTTGTACAATAACATGTTTTATCATATACTTAGCATTGATATGATAGCTTTTGCATATGTGTAATGAGCGGAAGAACACAAGTCATGATTTCCCACCCGGGCTGATAACCCATATCAGGGGCGTCTCGTGCAAAAACCCATAACAGTGCTTCTCGTGCAAGTTACTTCCGGTGTTTCTGGTATCGATTATTTACTTTTCCATTGTGACGTCAGATATTTTATATGACGACGTCAAAATTTACGGGAACTTTTGTGGGGCAGTTTAGTACTTGCTAACAAATGCCATTGACAATTAAGAATCATTTTATAGTACAACAAACAGGGAGTTATGATGATTATAAAACTCTTCCAAATTTTCAATGTTTCAAAATGCCTCTATAGGAAATGTTACCATACATATATATTGAGGGGTCTCATTGGGGGGTTCTAATCCCGGGTCCTACTTACTGTTTTGTCAGATTCCCGTATCCCGCTTACGCTATGTACGTAAGCAATTTTCATTTTTTTTTTTTTTGTAATTTCCTGTGTCCCGCTAGACTTCAGTTCCCGTTTTCACGGCACAATAATTCGACTTTCACGTTTCACGCTTATAAACAATCGGCAATCCCGCGTCACGCTTAGACCCCAATGAGACCCACTATGGAGGTAGTGATGCTGTTGTTGGACAATTATAGTATATTTGATTCATAATTTAACTTCTGTATACAGTTTTTGACTGTTTTAGTTATTGCATTTGTTTATTTGCCTTACATAAAACTATTGTCGGAAGTATATGATAAAGCGATTAATACATGGCCTTTTCCATATCAGCCTGGGTATCATCCCTCGACCCATATCAGCACCTCGACTCCGTCTCGAGCTGATATGGGGGTCTCGGGATGATACCCAGGCTGATATGGAAAAGGCCATGTATTAATCTCTATGTATAAAATGGCAAAGAATATATGATATATAACAGTTTCTTCTTCATCTAATAACTACATACAGCAATTCTGTTGTCTCAGGGAAGCTTGGTACTCCTATTAGTTCTCTTCGTTTGCAGTCATACGAAGGTCCTTTGGTTAGACACACCATTTCACAGCTAGACATTATCTTACAATCTAGGTTGGCATTGCAACTCTCTCCAATTAATAATATCAGTGTTATTCCATTGCACCAAAGCAAAACGGACATTTCAAATCAGTATATTTTCCTGTGAAAGTATTCAGGGTAAATTTATAAGGATTGATTTGCATATTTTAGTCGTTTAATATATGTGAATTGCACTTTTATTTCTTAATTTACATATGTAGCAAGTATCTGAAGCAGTTTTTGCATATTTAACGACCATGTGCAGCCTTGGGTTTAATTATCGATGCCTCATGCCTCATACGCGATTTAATGGAGTTTACTTTATTAATCTAATTAGTAACATAGTTATAAGACTAACTGTTAAACCACTGTCCCAGGTTAGGGGGAGGGTTGGGATCCCGCTTACATGTTTAGCCCCGACACATTATTTATGTATGTGCCTGTCCCAAGTCAGGAGCCTGTAATTCAGTGGTTGTCGTTTGTTTATGTGTTACATATTTGTTTTTCGTTCTTTTTTTTTTTTTTTTTTTTTCTTACATAAATGAGGCCGTTAGTTTTCTCGTTTGAATTGTTTTACATTGTCTTATCGGGGACTTTTATAGCTGACTATGCGGTATGGTTTTTGCTCATTGTTGAAGGCCGTACGGTGACCTATAGTTGTTAATGTCTGTGTCATTTTGGTCTTTTATGTATAGTTGTCTCATTGGCAATCATACCACATCTTCTTTTTTATATATGGTGTGTCATCGATATGTCGTTTTGGAGCTTAGAAAGAACAAAAAGAATTTCAAAACGATATAGTAAAATACTGACATACGAAGATGCTACAATTGATGTAGTCATAGTTTTACTTTCATATTCCAAAATTACAAAATGTGAATAAATTCATCATAGATACTAGGATTGAAATTTCATATTTACGCCAGACGCACGTTTCGTCTACACAAGACTCATCAGTGACGCTCGAATAAAAAAAATGTTTAAAAAGCCCAATAAAGTACGAAGTTGAAGAGCATTGACAAATTCAACATGTTTTAAACTTTGCTTTACAAGAAGAGACGGCTGCGTCTAATTATTAATTTTGCGATACAAATTTATTTTACCAGGATCAATAACTAGACATTTCATTGATGAGTTTATTCTAAAACACCTGTCAATAGATGGACTGTTTCTATGATGAGCGAACAGGTTAAACTCCGCTCAGTCAAGTGAAATAAATCAACTAATAACTTGTTGAATATTTATCTATATACAACGTTGAATTCTTTGATTCGTCGATTTTTCTTAATGACGACTAACACATCGAACCTCGTTATCTAAATTTCATAAGTAGAATATCTCCCAAATTTTAAACTTGATCAACATTCAAAAATATAAAAATTATAAAGAAAGAAAGCAATCTGTTTACACCTTTTCAGCCATGAGTTTAAATTGTTTACCTTCGAAATAAAAAAAAAAAAACCATAAATATCTACTTTATTGAAAAAGCGGTAAATGTTCAACAAACACTTTAATATATCGAAATAGAGTACTATTGTAGTTGCTTTTCTATCCAAAAATTGAAGAAATCGTAGTGTAATAGACGGATGCTAACAATCAGCTTTTATATAACAATAATGAGTAATAAAAAGTGCTTGTCTTTTACATGTATACAGACATTCTGAAAACTGTAATTCATCAGTGGGATTCAGATCAATTTTAGATTTACGAGGTGAGAAAAAATAATAGCCACCAATAAAGTGTAGTGTTATCATTGTCATGATATACTACTAACTCTTCCGGAGCACCTGAGACCACCTCCATTTGTGTGGGGTCCGTGTTGCTTAGTTTTTAGTTTTCTATGTTGTGTCTTTTGTACAAATATTTGGCTGTTTGTCTTTTTCTTAGCCATGGCGTGGTCAGTTTATTTTCGATTTTTTAATTTGACTGTCCCTCTGTTATCTTTCGCCCCTCTTTTATAAATTTGTTTAAATGCATGAGCATTTATATCCAAGGGGTTGAATGCATATTGATAATCCAAATATATTATATATCATTAAAGAAAATAGATAAAACACATCAAACAAATGGACAGCAACTGGCATATTCCTGACTTGGTAAAGGCATTTTCAAATGTAGAAAATGGTGGATTGAACCTGGTTTTAGATTAATACTAGTATTAGTTCTGTGATGTATCTTTTATTATTATTATCGTGGTGTTTTTATGATTTTGTTGACATTATTCTTTTTATTATTATTTGTATGGTGTATCTATATTGATAACTTAATAACCGTTTAATCAGTTTAAAAAAAAATGTTTAATATTTTTATTTTTTTTGAATTTCAAAATTGTGCCATTATCCAAATAACTTTTTTTTAAATTTAAGATAGACTGGTAAAGAAAATAAGCGGCAAATATATATTAAACTATTGTAGATTATCACGAAAGGCTTCAACTTCAATAAAAAACTAAAAGAGGGGAAAATTGGAGACTTGTAATATGAAAACATATACAACTTAACCTACCTGCTGATGT
This sequence comes from Mytilus galloprovincialis, assembly GCA_037788925.1. Taxonomy (NCBI): domain Eukaryota; kingdom Metazoa; phylum Mollusca; class Bivalvia; order Mytilida; family Mytilidae; genus Mytilus; species Mytilus galloprovincialis. The sequence continues at coordinate 15,737,927 of CM075334.1, read as the reverse complement.
TCTTTCGAGTTTTAATATTCATTTTAAGCTGACAGTTATTCTAGCAGTTTTCATGACGTCAATTGTTTTTCAAACCAATTGCCAAAGACTCTTTATTTAGTTTGGAAATAAACTCATCATAGATACCAGGATGGTAATTTTATATTTACGCTAGACGCGCATTTCGTCTTCAAAAATACTCAACAGCGACGCTCGAATAAAAAAGTTGAAGAGCATTGAGGACCATAAATTCATAAAAGTTTTGCCAAACACAGCTAATGTAATCTATTCATGAGGGAGAAAAGACTTAGTATTTCAAAATTCAAAGTTAGGTTAACAGTTAATTTATAATTATGAACATATCAATTATAACTTGAGTCAACACAGAAGTGCTACACGTAAACTTTTTACTTACTGGTGTAGGCAATGAAAACGGGTCCGTAACAGAATCAACAAATGGACGGACTTTAACTGCAAACATCTTTTTATCAAACTTATCGTTTTAAATCTAATAAAAGGTATTATGTCCAGTATAATCACATAACATTTATTATTCATATCATTGTCATGTTATATCTGATAGATATCTGTTTACATGACAATTGTATCGCATCTATATATTTTATCAATTCCTTAGAAAATCGATCATAGGTTTCAGGATCTATAAATAAAAGTCAAAAATGAATACGTCATATTTATCCGGGTGGGAATTTATAGCTGTCATATTTTCCATGTGTTTTCTGTCTGGGTGTCCATTCGTCCGTATGTTCAAAAGGTATACATATCACAACGTTATCATTGCCAAATGAACTAAATGTTAACGTATTCTGTCAACAGCTTGACGCTGCTGTGTAACGTGTTTACGAAAATCGAGATCTGCTTGAAGCCTATAGCTACTTACTGCTTAACGGTATTTTTAGTTTAAATGGGTAAAAAGAGTTATGAAAAAACGCTAATAAAATATAGAAAACTCCAATGTAAATTACAAAAATAAATATTTCCCCGTTTTTAAGCCTAATCCTTATATCGTTGATATGTGAAGCCAAAACACTATTATTGTCTGTATACTGTTATGTAGAAAAAAAACCCATTTGCAATTGTTGATTATTATGTCATTGCTATTTATTTGATTTAAAAAAGATGGGAAAATCAACTTTTAAAAAGACCTCACATCTGGCGGAGAAATATATAACACAACGAAATGTACATTACCTGTTGAACCAAATCGATGGTGAACAAATTTATTTGAGTAAAATAACAACAATAACCAAAAAACATAATGATTTGTAGGTTTAAACAAGTAATATTAAAAAGTGAAGTATGTTTTCCCATCAATTATAAAAGAAGTAAGTTAAGTACGAGTCGTTTCACGCTTGAAGCGGGCGTCATGAATATTTAAAGATAGTTCATGTTCTACTATTCAAATATTCCTGAGGAAAAGTGATATCGGGTCAGTGACTGTATATGACATAGAAATATACAGTTAACGCACTTTGACTGCTCAAATAGAACGAGTGAAGTATAAAGAAATGTATTATGTCTATTTATCTCTTGATAATTTATTATTTATATCCCTTACATATGATCTCTGATGCTATCTCTCTTAATGACGTTTTTATCGCATTCCTTAATTTTGGTATTAAGTTATTTAATCATATAGAAATAACATCCATTCGAAGATCCATAGTCCAGCTGATTCATGTATCTTTTCAAAAGAACTGTGCAAAAAAAAAACAGGGAACTCTGTACAATTTGTAGATATATAATCAGGTTTCAATGATAAATTGATGCTGTTGCAAGAAAATTTCAACAAAGATCCCGTTAAAAGCGACGGATTTATATAAGTTTTTATTGATTCCGAATCCCAGTATTTTTTGTTGTATAATTGTATTTTTGTGCACTTTTGAAGAAAAAAAATATTGTTTAAACTAAAGATCCCATAATTGTTTTCAGGGATTCAGAATCTGTTTTACCGTTGAGTACTATCAGAGTCTCAAATAATAATGAATATGTTGCACTCCTTCCTAATCCTATCATTTCCTTTTGCTCCATTTTGGTAACATCAAGATTATCAATAAAAATGACTAATTACAAAAGTTTCCAATACAGTGAGTAACATGACAAGTGCTATCAGATTACCAAATACTATCTACCCTTCCAGTACACCTCCGTTTCTTCCTTTGCTAAAAGGGGTTCATGTCGTTTATGCTTTCAATGTTAGACTATTTGCTCATTATTTTTTTTTCAAATGCCTGCGTTGTTAAACAGTGTCAATCTTTTTACTCTTACGTACATATATAGGAGACCTTATTTCGTTTCAAACGTTTAACTTGCTCAATTTTTTGATAAAATACATCTGACCATATAGTTTAACATGTTTTAAATTTTGTGATTCGTAAGTTAAGAAAAAAGATCAAGAAAAACAGAAAATCAACTGTTATATGGTATATGCCTAATTATTGAATATGACTCATCAATCCATTCAAATAAGATCACATAGACCAAGATTCTTAAACAAGAATTTCTGACCCGACCCGTCTTCTGCATCTGAAATCATTCCCTGGTTTAAATTGCTCAACAAGTAAATTTTGGGGTAGCGATTTTGTAAAAGGTATTTGAGTTTTTGATTTTGTCATATGATACGGACTTTTTCGTTCGAAAATTTTCTTTGAGTTTGATATTTTTCTTATTGAACTTTTGACTGCTAGAAGTTTTATTGCTGTTTATATCCATGGTCTTATCTGGTTTTGTTTTAGTAAATAAAAGTGTTTTGAGTGCCTGAGTATCTTTGTTTTTATCCTAGTATGAAGCATAAATTATTGCACCGGAAGACACGAGTTTTTTCCATAACGTTTCTGAAGAATAAAACGGGACATAAAAACTGAACCTGATTCTGTGCCAATTGCAGAATTTCCCGACCCTAAACTTGAAGCACCCTCGGGCTTTATTCTGTCTGTGCAAAGGCCTAAAAAGAGGTCCAAGATACGACCTCTAGAGTCATGTTGTTGCTGTTGATTGCAGACTGTATATGTGCTGATTTTTATGAATCATAGGATATGCGTTTTCGTTGTGTTGTTTGTTTTCTCTTATATTTGAGTGTGAATTCATATAACTGTAAGACGTGTCATGGTACTTTTCTATCCCAAATTCATGTATTTGGTTTTGATGTTATATTTGTTATTCCCATCGGATTTTGTCTAATACTTAGTTTGTTTCTGTGTGTGTTACATTTTAATGCTGTGTCGTTGTTCTCCTCATATATTTAATGCGTTTCCCTCAGTTTTAGTATTTTACCACGATTTTGTTTTTTGCCCTTAAATTTTCGAGTTTTGAACAACGGTATACTACTGTTGCCTTTATATAACCCTGATATATCTATTGTAAGATATCACTAATTTAATTATTGTGTGTCTTGCTTGTAAATGTATAATTATCTAAGTTTTGATGAACTGGTATAATTATCATTCTCTTGTAGCGCCATACACATGTCTAAGTTGTATTAAAATTATATTGTCTTGTCTTGCCCACTTGCAGTGGCTGATGGGGCCACGTTTCGATTCCGTAGATTAAATACCCACATGTAACGACCTTGACCAGGAGTCTACAGACAATGTCGTTAGCACCTCGGGCAGGCCTTAATACAACCAGTCTACTGGTATCTAATCGAAATTTAAGAACCTGTGCTCTGGCAAATATTTTCAGTTATTTTTTCATCTCTTTTGAATACTCCAGTCTGTAATCGGTCGATGACAGTATTTCCAGTTTCAATCCACCATTTTCTACATTGGAAAATACCTTTACCAAGTCAGGAATATGACAGCTGTTGTCAATTCGTTGGATGTGTTTTTGTCATTTGATTTTGCCATTTGATTAGGGACTTTCCGATTGAATTTACCTCGGAGTTCAGTATTTTTGTGATAGCATAGTCAAACGTTTACAAGGCAGCGTTTTAACGTTGTCATAAAATAAAATGTTCAACTTGCTCCTTATATGGCCAAAAGTGTAATAGTTGAGTTGTTCAACGTTATCAAACTTTGAGTCGAAAAGGTCATATGCACTTTAAGCTCGTTGCATTCCTTTGTTTTTATTCTTGTGTCATGTGTACTATTGTTTGTCTGTTTGTCTTTTTAATTTTTAGCCATGGCGTTGTCAGTTTATTTTCGATTGATGTGTTTGACTGTCCCTCTGGTATCTTTCGTCCCTCTTTTATCCATCTTGTCATATGAAATGGCAATTTTTCAGTCTTTTGAAATCAGAAACTTTCTGTTCTTATGTGTCACGTCTCTATTGATTTTTTATTAAATAACTAGACCGCCTGTGTAAAGATTCCAACCAACAATAGTCTTAGTTTCATATCTCTGGTATACAAAGCTAGTAGCTATTTGTGTATTTCAAAATTGATCTAAAAAGGATGAACGAATGCTACACTGAATGGCATCGTTTAGTATAGAATGTCTTTGCTGAAATGCAGTTGAGACCAACATTTTCATTATTCTTGTCGTTGGGTTTAAAGTCTTTGCAGTAAATAATTTTTGTTAAATATAACCCACAATTGTATTCCAGAGTTAATATAATTTCTTTTACTTTTCAATCGAAAACGTAACATTCAGGTGTAATACCACTATTTTGGCACCGGCTTTCAACTCTAAAAATTATGGACACCTGTACAATGCTGGTATATTTTCTAAACTGATTTCGTGTTTAAAGAATTTCTGTTTCTGTTTACAATGATCAATTTAAAGAATGCTATCATTCAGTTACATATCCATGACTTGAAGAACAAGTGCGGCAGGAACTACTGTCAATTCCGATGCACCTGAGTTGACTTCCAGTTTTTGATGGGGTTTCTGTTGCTAAATTTTTGAATTTTCGTGCGGTTTTTATCGTTATTTTTTTATTTAAATTTTTAAATCTTTAAACATATTGTTGACTGTTTTGATTACCAACTGTAGTGAAGATCTTAGTCAGTTATTACACCAAATAATAAGCAAACCATGATAATGAAAACGATTATATTTGTTTTCGAATGTGCTGAGACTGTGAGGTCGTTGAAACAAATCAGAATAAAACACTCGTGTTTCATCTATCTACAAACACCAAAATGTTGTTAAGCACTTGTCTTATCTCCATGATAGGCAGTTAACGGTACAGATAGACAAATTACAAAAGAGAAAAAACGGACCAGGTTCAAAGATGTAGAACTGGGTCATCTTTTATATTTCTTTACACCCAAACTAAATAAGAGTCCTAACAAACATTATTACATTGCTTGGTATGCCAAATATTCCCTTCAAACCTGCTTCGATATTCATATCAAAATTATCATTTTTATCTAGTGTCCTTCAGAGATCCCTTAACAAACAAAAACCGGGCTTCACCATTACTGTGAAAACTAACTACTCTAGTGAGATGTGGTGTGGATCAGATCTGGAAACTTAAAAGTTAGAAAAGTTCAAAAGATATGATATAGTATATACTATCAATGTCCTATTCCCTCATGCAACATGTGCAATAGTATTAAACATTTGACTTGTCTTCATTTTACACTTGTTTCTTTTTCTCATTCTAAGCATACAAACCGATTGAAAGAATTTTGTTTGATGACAGAAAACGAGAAACGCAGATACAATATCTTATTTCAAAATGTTAAAGAAGAGACAAATTCTACTTTAATAAACAAAGCCTTCATAATAATTGATTTTTTTTATTGACACCACATTTTATGCATTTTGTACAAACGAAAGAGTTGTTTTTTAACAGACAATCAGAATGACTATAGCAAAGAACCATGATAAGGATTTTATTTTTTTTATATAATTAAAACAATCCAGAAATGTATGTATAGCAGATTCCCAATAAAGAATTTTGTAATATAGCATTTGATTGTCACGATACCGAAATCGACTTATCATTTGATCTGTAATTGAAGAGTATATTATATTTGTCACATGTGGAGCAGAAACCGCATACACCAAACGTTTACCATTGATTTGTGTTGCTTAATCTTTACATATTATATATTAATCATTTCCCTTATTGCATGCTAATGTATTAAAAAATTTAAAAACAATATGTTTGGTACGAATCAATCTAATGAAAGTTACTTATGACATCAGAAGTGGTATTATTTGTACATCGGATGTGGTCAATTATCTCGCTTATTTTAAAGCAAATCTATAAAGAAACCATATATTTTTTGAAGCAGTTTATTGTGGATCTATTTTCTGCAATGGGTATAATTTATTTGTTGGTTATAGATAAATCACGAATTAGAATAATTCACGAAGTATAAATTTCTACATACTTGTGTGTGTAGATATAAAAGAAACCATTGAAATAGATGTTTTTCTTCAATCTTCGAAAATTAGTATCCAGGAAAAAAGAATATCAATCCTCAGTATTGAAAACTATTCTATGGACATAATTGTGCAAATCGTGATACAAGCATGAAATTTGGTATCAAGGTTGACTAAATGATACTAAAAAAAAATCCGCTGCTGGCCAGAAAAAAAAAAATCATTTTTTCAAGATGGCCACCACACATTTCGGAAATGGCGTCATTACAAATTGACAATAATTCGTTAATCCTTTAAAAGGTGTGTTATATGTAAAATCCAATGTTTGATTTGATAAAAAGTAAATGACAGTTCCTAAATTACGACTAAACAATACATTAATGAATAAAAGGTGACTTCCGGTTTCAAAATGCCGGTAAAAAAGTCAAAAATATCAATTTTTATACTTTCAAACAACTTCACAAGGGATGTATAATCCAATGTAAGTTATGATAAAACGTTAAAAAAAAGTTCCTAAGTACGACGAAACAACTCATAAATGAAGAAAAATAGTGACTTCCGGTTCCAAAATGGCGGCAAATACGTAAAAAATATTTTTATAATTTCCATCAACTTAACAAGTGTTAACACTCTTTGTTAAGTTTAAATGCCTAGTTTGGTTAGAAAGACAGGTTGCTTATTTGATTGTTATCTGATAGTTGCCTATACAACAACCCGTACAAAGAAGGCCAGAACAGTAGCATCTACAGTTACCAACACAGCTCGGTTTTCGGCTCCGCATTTCAAAATTTTCTAACACGAGGATGCAACGGCAGTCAAAGAAGTCCATTTTGGTTTCCAACTGTCATTGATTCTTTCTTTCATCCAACCACAGTGTTCATGACTTGGAACACGTACCTGTCGAATACATGAATCAGGCTGAGCCCAAGCAACTCCTCCTTGATATACTTCTCGTTTGATGTGCTCTGGAAAAGAACATCTTGTAGGCGGAATTGCATCACAATGCCGCTGCTTCATGGCAAACAATTCACATCGTGCCTCGCTCCATACTTAAGCCTAAAAAACATCCTTTACATCTGGAAAATCTTCCATTGTTAGCCAAGCTGACCTTTTGCCTTTCTCATGACAATTCGACAAAGTGCCACATCCACTAAATGCATGGACGAAAGGAAAAGCAGCTACACAAGGACCAAACGCATTTGATATGTCACGTGCAGGAAGCCTTCAAAAGTCGTTATTCCTTCCATAACCTATCCACAATTTGTTCTACCTAGTTTTGCGATTGCTGCAATTCTTGATACTATTACATCTGTGTCAGTACTACCTAAAATTACATTTTAGAACACTTTTCATAATCATGCCGAACATGGATAAACATTCGTGTATCTGCTTCTTCATGACTACAAGGGGATATATAGCAAGTATCTTTATTGAAATTGCAAATAATATTTTCACCATGAGTAACATACACATTTGTATTAGTCTCTTAAGAAGCAATTTTGTCAGCAAGAAACTTGAACAATTTCGTTTTGTTGTCATCTTCACAGAGAAAACTACTCCATACCCTTGGTGTTCTACCAGAACCAACACCTTCCATCTGGCACAAGAACCTTGCCTTTGTCTTGTCACAGCCTTTAAATTATTCATTTAGTAAGCATCAAATACAATGTCTACTTTTGAATACTTATCGATGCAAGATTTTACATGAGGCAGTATGACATCATTAGCATAATCATCAAATATTTTTGCCCAACTTTGTGACCTGGAATTAACCATTGCTGTCCCACCAACGATAAATGCGTCCGAATTCGGATCAGCAAGTCGCAGAATGTTTGAAGTAAACCCATTTGCAGCGATTTAATACCACTATTTCAAGTGACATCCTGAGATAAAGACGGAGGAGCAGTTTGGTTTCTATGAATAAAGAAATATTCCAAGTAAAACTGTCTACTGTGACAAGAAATGAAAAGTCTAGAAAAGATATCGCAATCACTTTTAAGGTTGTGTAGCTTTATTTTTGACAAAGACGTTTCCAGTTTCATTTTGCGGCCAAAATAGGAAGTTGTTCTTTTTTATTTGGTTATAAAAAGCAGTTTTTCCTTCGTTTTGCATTTGCTTCAAAAGATCTTCGTATTTTTTGGACCAATATCTTGGAGTTTAATAACATATCTTACCTGTTTCCGAATAAACAATTTCCTAAATGAAGTATTTTTTTTACAAATCTGACGACTCTTCTAGAAATGAATTTCCAAACTCGTTCATAATTGCAAAGCCTTTAAAGCTGTTTAAAGAAATCTTTTTGTGTTTTCGTAGAGTCTTTATTATGTCGTTTGTCTGTTTTAGAATGACCCAAACCACTGAATCTTTCTAATCAATCTTCTAGTATACTGACTCCTGGTCCAGCTACCATCTATTTGTCTAAATGGGATCTTTGGTTAATCTCTGGCACCAATATCGCCCTTAACAATTACATTATTCTATTTTTGTGCCTGATCAATTGTGTTACAAGAAAGAAATTTACTGGTCTTACTTACGTACAGTAAAATTATCATTTTCAAATTCCATTGCCACCTGTGGGTGATGTTCGGGAAGGGGAGTCATATCTCGGAGATGAGTCGGTAACGATCGAGCATAATTTACACGATCAAGACCTAAAACAATACGCTATCATGCTATATATGGACTGTCTAACTCATGAAATGAGCATAATACCAAAATCAAAAGAAGTTGTTAATTTATAATTAATATGGAATAAATATCTGATTGAACGGGATAAATTGTTCTCAAACTGTTAGTGTGATGACTTAGATATATTACTTTTGATACACATTACACTATTATGAAGTTTTTTTATTTGATAAAACGTCTAATATTTGACAGTTTTGATGTACTTTCTAATTTTTGAATATCCATCTAAACTGGGTATTATTCATTACACTTTTTATTTTACATAAAATAAATACAAATATGCATTTTCAATAACCTGACGGTGGTGCCATTAAAAGGAAGACATACTATGTGGTGTAGGCTTTGCTCATTGTTGAAGGCTGTACGGTGGTCTATAGTTGTAAATGTCTTTATCATTTTGGTCCTTTGTGGACAGTTGTCTCATTGGCAATCAAACCACATCTTCTTTTTTATATTTAATAGCATTAAACACTCCAAGATGTGGTATGATTGCCAATAAGACAACTCTCCACAAGAGACCAAAATTACACAGAAATTAACAACTATAGGTTACAGTACGGTCTTCAACAATGAGCAAAACCCATACCGCATAGTCAGCTATAAGTAAACTCATCATAGATACCAGGACTAAATTTTGTATAGACGTCAGACGCGCGTTTCGTCTACAAAAGACTCATCAGTGACAGTCGAATCCAAAACAGTTAAAAAGGCCAAATAAAGTACGAAGTTGAAGAACATTGAGGACCAAAATTCCTAAAAGTTTTGCCAAATCCAGTTAAGGTAATCTATGCCTGAGGTAGAAAATCCTTAGTATTTCAAAAATTCTAAATTTTTAAAATTTGGAAACAGTTAATTCATAAAAGATCCCGAAATGACAATGTAAAACAATTCAAAGAGAAAACTAACGGCTTTATTTATATGAAAAAAATAGTGAAAAACAAATATGTAACACATAAACTAACGACAACCACTGTATTACAGGGTTTTTTTTTTTATAAGAAAATAATCACACATTTGGGATTTTATAGACGAAAGCTGAATCAAAGGATTCCGTATCCCATTCACCACTTGAATCATAGGGCACCATCATCAGTCCTGATTCTGTGTTTATATCTATTGACCAAGGCCAATGGATTCCGTCATGTTCGGATAGTATCGAACTACATCTTTTACCGTCGGGTGATACTACCACGATACTGTTGTTATTAGAAGAAGCTATATAAATGCATCCATTTTTGTCTAATGCTAGTCCCCTCGCTTCATCAATCTCACGGTGCGTAAATGTCCAGATATGTTCTCCATTGTTTTTGTAGCAGCTCACTCTGCTTTCATTGTTTTCATCAATAACACCGTAAAGGTTTCCTTTGAATAATGAAATATGGTTTACTCGCACTCCTTGTAAGATTGTACAACACATGTCATTCAAATTTATTAGGGTACTCTTCTCATCACTGCTGACGACCATCATGTTATCATCAACTGCTACTCCATCACATTTATGAGAAAGTCTTACTCATGATAGTTTAAGTGATAGATACAATGGATAAGCGTTGATTCATGAAAAACAAACCATTCGCCCTGCAAGCTCATGGTTTCTTTTTCAAGAATCAACGCTTATCCATTGTATCTATATCACGTAATTACAATCCCGTTCCCTTTTCGCGATTGTGATCTACCGAATAAAACTCATTAGCAGGTTTGCAATTACATAAGCAACACGGCGGATGCCAAAAATGAAACAGGGTCCGCTCACCCTTCCGGAGTACCTGCGAACATCTCAAGTTTTTGTAGGTTTTGTTTTGAGCAAGTTAAATATTTTTCTTCTGTTTTATTTATTTTTACATGTTTATAAATAGTGAGTTTCCTGTTATCCTTTATATCTGGTAGTTTATCTTTACTAGTTTTTCATAAAAATGCTTCAATTTTAATTTTATTTGTTCTCTAATTTTTTTTAGTAATCTTTTGTGAGGAATATGTTTTCAAAGTGTCCAAATCCATACCAGTTTCTTTGACTATATGTTTTACATATGAGAACCAAGAATAAATTCCCGCCAAGTCTAAGTTTTGAGACAAAATAAAGGATTCTTTTAAGAGAGAATTAATTTCATCAGAATATTATCTAATAAGATACAATATAGATTAAAATTTAATATTAAGTTTAAGGAAGTCTCCCCAGATCAGCTCTCACACCTAAATTTGGTGAAGTTTTCCTTATACCGAGAGTATATTTACAAAACTGTAGGTGTAACTTTTCTATAGGTGTTTTATCAATGAAATAAAAGGAGTCCAATTGTTTACCAGAGTTATTTGCTCTTTTTTTTTTGGCTCTAAAATATGTTATATAGTAGTCTAAAAATGTAACTTCTGAATTATATAAAGCTATAGGTTTAACTAATGAATCAAAGAGATTAGAGAGGTTTAGCATCGGAACTTGTACGTGTGCGTGTACTTGTGGCCAGGGAAACCACCCAAATTCCTGCGTATTACGTCATCGATTTTGCCTGGCGCTGAAACGTACAAGTCAGGGACAACTTGTAAAGCGGCGGCTACACGAAGGTAAGAGCTTGTGGATTATTTTTCTTAAAACACAGATATTCGTGAATAAAATTAAATATGTACAGGAACAAGAGAATGTACCCGAAGTATTAAAAGTATTTTGAGCCATTAAAACGTTTCTATGACATCAGGATGGAACGTGAATGTGGAACGTATATGACGAAAAATGGCGGCATATTGAAGTTTTTTCAATTATCCAAAAATTACATTATAATAACCTCTAAAATTATTTTATAGTTACCCTATAGTGAACATGTTCGGCGACGAATAGTTCTGCAGTTTAGAATCATTTCAAGAAGCAAATTCACTGATTTTAAGTTTGTTGAAAAAAAGGGTGGGCGTGAGCTAGTCCAAATAATTATGACGTCTTGAAAGGCTATTATACGTCATAATTATTTGGACTAGGCGTGAGCAGGTGCGTGAATTAATGATGCTGTCAAATTGTGTGTTTTACGATTGAATGAGAGGTATGCAAATTCATAAGAATCTTGAAATACTTGCAGATCTAAACTATTAAGGAGGAGCCTCGCTTTTGGTGCTTTAAATATAATATTTATTTCAGTGAAAAAGGGGGGGTGCTCAACTATTTTTATAACTCCTGAAATGTGTTTGTCCCTTTTTAGAAACTGCAAATATGACATCTTTCACTAGTGGCAGTAAAAAAAAACAAGTCAGATTCCAGACAAAAGATGACCTGGTACTACTGAGAGAGGTCACCTGGCTAGAAATCCATTTCAGAACAAGTCTGCCTGGAACGAGATAGCATCAGCTGTAACAGATAACAGATCCAATCTGCAGGTGGATGCAAGACGCGTTCGGGAGAGAACACATTTGCTGATAGATCATCATAAAAAAGCAATGCTGACTCTTTGAAGAGGTATTTATGCTTTTAAGTTTATAACCATTTTATGATTTCTTCAAGGTAGAAAGTTTTTAAACCTTTTTTTCTTATCCCCTCTCTCTAGGCCCCTTCCGCCTGACTGCTGCTTCCCTCTCCTTATTCCTCAGAAATCTATATAAATCTAAAGCACTTTTTTAATGCAAACAAGTCTATAATTTAAAAATGTATAGCATATATGCAGTCATACTTAGTACCATTTGTGTGTAGTTTTTTTTACAAATAAGTTAGTACAATCTGAAATGTTGCAAATAGATTTTGCAATTGTCTGATACTAAAATTTTAGTTATATTAATTATGGTATTATCAAGTCTTCATGAACTGTGAAATAAAAAAAAATAAGGTGTTGAATATGAATAATCATAGAAATGTTTATATTATAACTAAATTTTGAAATACTTATAAATCTGGTTGGAAATATCATGATTTCGAAAAAAACATTTCTTTTTTACAAAATTTGCATGTAACGTCAGTGTTCTTGTTTATTACAACTTTATATTATTATTCCAGTTCAGGGATTGATGAAGAGTATGGAGAGAAAGAAACTTTACTGGATGAAATTCTTTCATTGGTGGAGGATGAGGAAAAACAGAAAGAAAACAGAAAGAGAAAAAGGAAACAGAAGAAAATCGGGGAAAAGAATTAGAAAAAGAGCAATGGAAAACTTAACTCCTAAGAAAGGTACATACTTCTTATCTTATAACATGAACTATTTGTGTAGTGTTTAAATAATAGTTACTATATCTCTTTTAAAGGTTGCTTTTATTTATTGGGATTTTTTGGGAAAGGGAGGGGTAAGTAACTGCATGCATTTCGTCAATTCAAGGAAAAATGGCATAGCGCGTAGGTGGGTAATAGCATATTTCATTTCGGGGTCTTTTATAGCTGGCTATTTGTGATGGGCTTTGCTCTTTGTTGGCCTATAGTTGTTAATTTTAATGTCATTTTGGTCACTTGTGGAGAAATGTCTACTTTGAAATCATACCACATCTTCCTTATTATATATATAGCATGTGATATACAGTGATGACAACAGTCAGCAAGTAAACATATAGTTTAGGACTGCCCATTAGTCTCGAACGTTAAGGAACAATCACCACTGGGGTATAGGCTGTAGCTGGTTTGTTCCAAACTTTGTTATCTGCTCATTGGTAGGATTGTTGTCTCTTTCAAATATTCCCCTTTACCATTGTAAATTTTATTAACATCATAAAAATGATCCAAAATTTAATGTCTCTTCTGTCTCCAATGATACTCGTGGACCAACTATTTGAAAGCCCAAAACCTAACACATTTTTTAACAAATTATGTCTATATTTCAAGTGATGATGATTCTAACGATGCCACCCCATCAAAGAGAAACAGTTCCGGAAATATAGTTGGATATCTAAAAGAAAAAAATGATGCCGAGTTGATATATAGAAGGCAAGAACTTGAAGTTAGAAAACAGCAACTTCAATTGGAGGAAGAAAAGTTCAAACTAGAGAAATAAGAAAGGATTCTGAAATTGGAAAATGACAAACAAGAAAAAACACTCATGTTTGAGCTGCTAAAAAAATGTTTAGGTGACAGACATTAAAAAAGAAGCCATATTTCAAATCATCGAACATAATAAATAAAAATATATTAACACAACTTATTATGAAAACCTGTATCTTATGATATTTGTTGTTTTACCCACGGTTGTAAATGTTAAAAGGGAGATAATCAAATTTACTGGTAAGATAGTGCAATGATATAAGTTAATAGTGTCTTAATGTGGTTTTCTGTGTGGCCATGACTGGTATATATGCACAAAGAAGAAATGCACTCTAGCAATTTAAATTTGCGAAATAGGTAGGGCCGGAGGTTTTCTGAAATATTTAAATCACAGTTCTAGTTTGGATAGTGGTATTACATGTTGCTTACTTATAAGATGCTAATCCAAGAGACACCTATCTTCATTCTTTCCGAATTGTAATATGTATATACTGTGTATACATCGATCTATGCAAGTATGTCAAAAGAGAAGTAGACAACCGAAATGATATTAAAACTAGGTCAATCAATTTTCAAAAAGAAAAACCTTGCAACAAGACACTCAAGGACTCAATAGTTTTGTCGTTTAAATTGTTTTCCAGTGTCATTTCAAGGCCTTTTACAGCTGACTATGTGGTAAGGGCTTTGCTCATTGTTGAAGGCCGAACAGTGACCTATAGCTGTAAATTTTTTTCAGTGTCATTTTGGTCTCTTGTGGAGAGTTGTCTCATTGGCAATCATACCACATCTTTTTTTTTTTATATTCAATAATAGATATTAAACTAAAAACAAATTGAAATCAAAGAGCATGAAAAACAGGAATGATATTTGTTGTTCTGTAAGGGTTATCAGGTTCTGCTTCTTCCTTAAGTAAGACCCCCCCCCCCCCCCCCTTCCGCATTTCTCACGTAACGTGTCACTAACCTTGGGTTGTCAGTAATGTGTCATTCACTTGCCATGGGCTATTATCAGTAATATGTCATTAGCCTAGAAATGTTGTCAGTAACAAAACTTGGTCAGCACAAAAGTCATGATCAGACAAGGTACAATTAAATATGGCTGAACTCATTAGATGGATAGTTGCCTAATTAACACCTTCAACATCTTATTTGAAAGAGTTGCCGCAAAAGCAAACTATTATATGTCATCTCTAGGAATATACAAAGAACACAAAAGGCAACAACAAGTATATGATAATTGTTTGGGTTTTTTTTTTAAACTATTTAACATGTTTAAGACGAACTTAACATTTAATTTTTATCAGCTCTTCAATGAAACGTCAGAATGATTTAAAAGCAATAACGATAATTATTTGCAATCTGGAAACATTGGGAAAATTGTCAACCCAATAGGTATTCTTCTAATGTTGGTGGTGATACATAAAAAAATATCCCGGTTTCACTGCCATAAAGACAGGTATGGCAATTTGTCAGTAGAACTGCTACTTTGTAATACTTTCCCACGGGTTGCAGATATAACTTTAGATTTTTCTTGTAGTCTAGAAATGCAAATAGTGACAAAACTTTCCCAAAAGCCCACTCCACACAAATGCGTACTGCTGACATTCTTTTGTTGAAAATCATTTGATTCCTGGAGATGACTCCGCCTTTGAATGGTGCAATTATATATCCATCAGTCACGGGATATGCCGGGTCACCATAGATGCAAAATATTCACCCCTCTGGAGTTGTCATATGGACCCTCATTTGTGTTAAAATGTCACTTTCACGTAACATTCCTGCGTCATCTTGAAACGTCGGGCCAGATCACCAAAGTTTCGCCCAATTTTGCCGTGAATTAAAACAAAATACAAAGAGGAAAGCACAATATCAAAACATATCTTATCGTATTCATTGTGTAGCTGTATTACATCATATCGCGTTGAGTTAATCTATATGTTACTTGACAAATATATGAAGCATGTATTGCATTTTTAAAAATCTAACACCAATCTCTGATAAACTTTTCCTCCAAAACAACACAACTTATATTATAGTTGAAGATATTAGCAAGCAAAATCGAGGGAATTGTGCAAATGATGATACAAGCTTGAAAATTACCACAAAGCATCATTATTATATACTTTTTAAAAATAACTGCTAACCATTAAAAAAAATAATTTTTTTCAAGAGAGTCACGGCCATTTTCTAAAATGGCTGTTTTCTTTAGTTTGAAAATACTAATTTTTCTGGAAAACTTATCTTTGAACTTCTTTTTGTAGAAACCAATTATCAGGTTTTGTGGCTACCTTTCTTACATCACATATCTATTAAAAATGAATATTTGACATATCCAGTATTTGCGCATGTGCGAAAATGTAACAAAATTCTTTCAAAAACATTTGAACTATTTATTATATGTTTAGTGTTTTTGGATTTCTTATGATATTATGAATTGGCTTTATAACATTTTTAAAGTTATGATACACATGTATTTGACACTTTTGCGCATGTGCAAACTATTTATAGACATCAAGAGCGATTTGTATGCACTACCAGGCAATTCTCAGGAATTCGATGGTTAAGGCGAAAATGTGGTTAATTCCGGATAAACATAAATTGTAACTGCAGATCAGCCACTTTTTGAAATGCCTAAGCAAATTCACTGGGAATGGCCTGATTTGTACAGAAAAGATAAGTTTATCGTCATGTTTGGTGGATTGCACATTGAAATGACTTGCTATAAAGGTCCGTGTATATCTGCGTTCATTCGTTTTTCATTTTGAAATATCAAAAACAAAAAACAAAAAACGAAAGCGTTTTCATTTTTCGTTTTTGATTTCTTAAAAACCAAAATGAAAAACGAAAGTGTTTTCATTTTTCGTTTTTGATTTCTTAAAAACCAAAATGAAAAACAAGAGTGTTTTCGTTTTTCGTTTTTGATTTCACAAAGCAAAAAACGAAAAACAAAAGTATTTTCATTTTTCATTTTTGATTTTTCAAAAACTAAAATCGAAAAATGAAAGTGTTTTCATTTTTCATTTTTGATTTCACAAAAACAAAAAACGAAAAACAACGAAATTGTGTTCAATTTATCTTTCCCACACTGTTTTTAATTGTCATTCAAAAAATGACAATGTTGTCATTTGTCATTCATTTAAAGGTGCTTCAGACAATGAAATTATAACAATGTTGTCGATTTTTGTTACATACCAAAAGGGTGAACATAAAGTTTTGTATATAATTTTAATTATTTCTCGATTTATAATGTAAAATGTTTTCTTTTCTTGATGTACAGTCATTGACAGTAAATGTTGCTAATGCAAACACTCCGGTATCTTTCAACATAATGTAGACAAAATAGACCGCATGACTTTTGAATTGAACTACGGTGATAAAGTAATCAAAGACTTTCAAATTACCTTGTTTATATCTTTGATAAAGAATTAATTATTATATTTAAATATTAAACGAATCACAAATTTAAATTGTACAATATAATATTATATAAAGGTGGTACAAATAAATAGATTGATGACAGCATCACACTAACAAGGGAGGTAACTACTTTTAAAACTGACACGAAAACTAGCCCGGTCGTTAAAGTATACATGCACAGTGGTTGTGAGATCAATACTACTTAATCGAAGATAATGTCGACGGATGCAAAAGTCTTTAACAATCTGAACAATATGGGTGGGTGAACTTTACTTTTAAGTTTAGAAAGGTCGATCCAAGATTATTAGAATTGATTACCAAGGTCCATCTGCCAGTATTTTACGAACATCGAGGACGATAATGTATTTTGCTTGATCAATTGATTAAAAAACAAATTTCTGCAATTTCACAATTCAAACCGGGATATTAAAGCATTCAATTATTTTGCCATTTGGAGAATATTCGGTATTAGTTTTGCTTATTTGTGAAGACTATAAGGTGATATTAACTAGAGGCCGTTGATGGGGGATATTGGAATTGAGAATAGTGGACAAAAATATAAATGATAGAGACAATGGACCAAGAAATAAATAAAATAGCTAGAATAATGGTGTTAAAATGTAATGTAGTTTGTCTCTGGGAGATTGTTATTGGTTATTATACGGTTTCTCTTTATTTCTATGTCTATTAATTAAGAAGCGTGCTTTCATTATTTGCCAACATTTTACTTATTTTGCAAACTACCATAGATTTCAGGTAATTGTTCTACATAAAACCACATTGGAGTCCCTGCATTTTTTTTCAAGTGGACCTCAGTTACCCAACCTATTCCATCATTACATAAAAGTTAATAAACAAATTTCTACGGCAATACTTTTGTCCGCACAATGTGTAAAGGGGAGCCGGGAAGCTGGATAAAAAAAATCAAGGTTGCTGTTTGGCTTATTTTTTCAAAGATAGGTCCAAAGTTGGGGTCGAACACCCAACCCCAGCCTTACCGAAAATGTAATAAAAATTGTCCCCACTAGGTGCAAAGGGAAGCTGGGTAGCTGAGGTCTACAGTAGAAAAATCCAGGGTGTTGTTCTGCTTAGTTTTTTTTTCTAAAGTAGGTCTAAAGTTGAGGTCGGATACCCTACCCAACCCTTACCGGACAGTAATCTGCGGCAATACTTTTTTCTGCACTAGGTGAGAACGTAAGTTAGAGATCTAGGGCCTTCTTGATCAAAATTACAAGTTAATTTATAACACGGATTAATCTTTTTTAGCTAATAAATAATGTTCTTGCCCACCATACTTCGAATACAAAAAATAAACCTTTTGTCCAATCATATTTAAGCGGAATCCACTAGTTCAGAGGTAGAATGTTTTGTAAAAACAGTTTTGTGTGGCAAAAAGTTAAAGGTTTCTTTTAATGCAGAATAATTATTATTCAGTTTCATGAACTATTTGACAGGATGCCGATAATAAGGAAAGCTATTTCACACAATAGTGCAATTTTGCCATCATTTGAAAAAATCATTATTATTTACGATTCTATAAACACTCAAAAGTGTTGACTATTTAAAACGTAAAGCGGGCAGTACGCTGTGTAATATATCGAAAGCGATTGATTTGATAATATAGTGGTTATTTATTAATTAAAACATTTGAAGTACGTTTGAGTCTTATGCAACATTTGTGTTTATATAAATATTTGAAAACTGGCTGCTACCGACTGGCTGCTTGAGCCTGGTCTCACAAACTCTGCATTTTCATTACAGCTGATTACATTGAGTGTGTAGACAAAGGTTATATCTTTTGTTTGCTTGCTTGTTAGCTGAACCGTGAAGTCATTATTAGGTAAGGTATACTACCCATCTGTAGAAGGATCCTAGTCCTACAGACAGATTGATTGGTTATCTGTCGAACTAGTCTACTCTAAAAGGAGGGTAGTTTACCTAATCGAATAATACAAGCAAGCTAACCAAGGATGCTACCTTTGCCTACACACTCAATGCAATCGGCTGTAACTTCTTTACATAAAAGGTTGCAACACCTTGCCAAATTATTGGGTTCCAATAAACGTTTGGAAAATGAAGTCAATGTGCTTTCCCATAGGGTTTTATGCAGAACAATTACCGGAAATCTATTATGGAAGCTTGCAAAAACAATATCAAAATCGAAATCTAACTGAACAATGAAGTTACTCACATTAAAAAAGGTTGAGACATTGAAGGCCAAATAAGTTTTCATATTTCATATTCTTGCGTGTCTTATTTTAATCAGACGGTCATTACAAAGAAATTTAATATTAAGACAAAAATTAATGTAGAGTTTCATTGGTGAAATTAACACTACGATACAAATAAAGGATTCTCAAATGATCATGACTTTGCTTGAAGTAAAATGATCAATCAATCAATCAATCAATTGATCAATCAATAAAATTGAGAATGGAAATAAAAAATGTGTAAAAGAGACAACAGCCTAACCAAAGAGCACAGCCGAAGGCCACCAATGGGTCTTCAACACAACGAGAAAATCCCTCAACCAAAGGCGGGCTTCAGCTGGCCTCTAAATAAAAATATATACTAGTTATGTGAAAATGGACGTCACACTTAACTTAGATAAAAAAAAAACACATAAAAAACTAACAAAGACCGGATTCTCCTGACTTGGGACAGGCGCAAAAATGCGGCGGAGTTAAACATGCTTTGTGAGATCTCAACCCTCCAACTATTCAACTATAGCCAGCTAATGTAAAATAAACAAACACACATAAATATGTACAGAAAAACTCAGTTTAAAAGAAATCCGAGTCCGATGTAAGAAAAGTAAACAAAAGAAACTACGCAAAAATAATATGATTCATAAATTGACAAAGAACTACTAGCAGTAACTGACATGCCAGCCCCAGACCCCAATTAAACATATCGAAATGACATATAGATATACGAAGATGTGGTATGAGTGCCAATGAGACAACTCTCCATCCAAGTCACAGTTTGTAAAAGTAAACTATTATAGGTCAAAGTACCCTCTTCAACACGAATCCTTGGCTCACACCGAATAGCAAGTTAGAAAGATTCCCAAAAATGACTAGTTAGTGTAAAATCATTCAAACGGGAAAACCAACGGTCTAAACTATATAAATAACGAGAAGCGAGAACCACATCAACAAACGACAACTACTGTTTTTGTGTGTGATTATTTGATTACTAGACCAAATATTTCATGATTTTTTATTATCCAGGACTGTATTTTTGATTAATGATTGATTACCAAGTTTAATAAAAACCTAGTGTGTGTATAGCAAACATATTAACTTTGGCTTGAAAGACGTTTATTTGTTTTTGCCTCGGCCAAATTGATAAGAATAAAATTCTAAGATTGAACGCGTTCGTTCAATAATCTTATTAAAATTCATATCTATATTAATTTTCTCATACATCTAAGTATAACGAAATCAGAGATATACCTTTTTATTAGATTAGTTCGTATAATTTACAAATGTAGTATTTTTATCTGAAGTAAATTTACTAACTTCTTTAATAAAGAATTTGAATAAGAATATGTCCATAGTACATAAATGACCCACTCGCACTATCATTTTCCATGTCTAGTGGACCGTGAAATTGAGGGTCAGAACTCTTTATTTGGCATTAAAATTAAAAAGATCATATGATAGAGAATATGTGTACTGAGTCTTGCGAGAAATATGAATACCTACTCAAATCCAATCTATTAGAAAAATCGAGTTATTACAGAAGAGTGTCCACCATGCACTTGCACTGTACTATTATTAATATAGTAAAATAGAATGATATACAAATGGATGAAAATCATATATACAAGATGTAGTAACTGTAATATACAAATATTAATATAACATATACAAACAAACCAGAATGTACTGAATTGTATCACTACAA
Organism: Mytilus galloprovincialis; assembly: GCA_037788925.1. Classification (NCBI taxonomy): domain Eukaryota; kingdom Metazoa; phylum Mollusca; class Bivalvia; order Mytilida; family Mytilidae; genus Mytilus; species Mytilus galloprovincialis. The sequence continues at coordinate 15,716,703 of CM075334.1, read as the reverse complement.
TATACTACAGGACATATACAAGATATTACGTTGAAGTTGATTCCCTGTCATTTATTCACCATACACGCAAGAACTTGTCTCAGAAAGAAAATTTTATCTGTATATTAACCTCACTTTCAGGTATAGAGATGTGATATTTTTTTCTGAAACAAGTGCTTGTGACAATCCAAAAGAACTTGCAGTCATTCGATGTTCAGTACTTCAGTACTTTGATTGTTTGAAAACGATGTATAAATACCCTGCCACATTCGGTATGTGTTTTTGTTAGATGTTTTTTTTTTCATCTGTTTTGTATCGATCTCATGCGTTAAGCCCTTTTCCGATGATTTGTATAGTTTGTTCTTATGCTGTGCTGTAACAAACTGTTTCAGGTTCAGGGGAGGATTGAGCGCTCACAAACATGTTAAACTCCGCCATATATTGCATGTGCCTGTTCCAACCCAGGAGCATGTAGTTCAGTGGTTGTCGTTTGTTGATGTCTTCATATTTGTTTTTCGTAATTTATGTTGTTTTAAAATAGGCCGTTATTTTTCTCAATTGAACTGTTTCATATTTTTCATTTCATGGACTATTGTAGCCGACAATACCGTATGTTTTTCTCATTGTTGTAGGTTATATGGTTGCTTGTATATAACTGCTTACACCCACTACATTTGAACTTTGTGGGATAGTTGACTCATTTGCAATAATACCATATCTCCTTATTAAAAAGTTGAGGGGGGTGTATTTCTTTGGAAAGTTTCAATGTTTTTCTCCCAGGTCACCCAGTTTGAATAGAATATTTTGACATTTTGCTGTGCTCCTGGATTTGAATTAAGAGCCAACCAGAGCTCACGGCCAGTTGGTGGGTAGTTGATGACTATGGTAAGCGCTGGATGTCTTTTTGAGTATTACATACATGTACGGTGATTTGGTGATGTCTTCATGTCATGCATTGTCCCATTATAGACAGCTTATCAGTCAACCTGATCTATCAAAGTAGCTCTCCTAGTCTTTTGTATAGTCAGACGAGAAACAAGATATAAACTGACTTAGCTTGGTATATACATGTATATTTAATATACTCATATAAATATAAAAAAGAAGATGTGGTATGATTGTCAATGAGACAACTCTCCACAAGAGACCAAAATAACTCAGAAATTAAAAACTATAAGTCACCGTACGGCCTTCAACAATGAGCAAAGCCCATACCACATAGTAAGCTATAAAAGGGCCCGAAATTACAATGCAAAACAATTCAAACAAGAAAACTAACGGCCTAACTTATGTACAAAAATTGAATGAAAAACAAAAATGTAACACATAAACAAACGACAACCACTGAATAGCGGGCTCTTGACTTGGGATAGGCACATACATTTAGAATGTGGCGGGGTTAAACATTTTAACGGGATCCAAAATTCAAGTCAAATTGATATTTTAAAACAACATAAAAATAAAAAAGTGTAAAAAAAAATTATTTTAATAATTGTTGAAAATATTATTGTGTTTGTGAGTGGAAAACTGCTTGAAATTGTAGAAATATTCGAAAGTAGCTCTCTCGTTTTGTTCTGCAGCTACGTCAAAGGAACACCAATCAAGTAATCGATCTTTGTGACTATGGATTCAATATTCAATGGTATAAAATATCATGTTCTGCTTGTCGTACACTCAATAATTCTTAAGTTGGAATAGATCTACGAAGACTCAAGAACGGGCATGTGTGGTTTGGTAATTGTACATGCCCACGGCACAGATGTCCAGATATTGCTCGGAAAATGTTTTGAGAAGTTACGATGCTACCGGACATGGAAAATTAAACTGTTACAGTATATTACAGAAAACAAAACTGGCTATCTTTGCTGTAAACACAAGTTAAAGCTGACAAGGGTTACATTAAAGCTAAAAATCCCAACCCCACTTCATCAAATAATTGAAAAAAAAAAAACATATGACCTAGGCCTTTAGCATTGGAGGGCTAAAACTAGCATTGAGCCGTATCCAGGTCCTAAATAGAAAATAAAGAGATGTGGTGTAAATGTACCCGGGACAAAATCGCACACAATATATAGAAAAAATACAAATTATTAATGAACAGGGCTTTTATTCCTGTTCTTCATCTTGCAAGTAGCGGGAGGGTCTTCAACGAGGAACCGGACCATTGATACTCATTATACAAAAGTAAAATGGGTTAGTGCATCGGACTACAAAAACAGAAGTTCCTGGTTCGATCCCCGTTCCGGGGAGAACATTGCCTATCCACTATTAATAAATATGTTTAAACTAACAATAGCCTCACACTTGACTATGTAGATTACATTGTTTTTTCTTCATCCTACATATGTCTTTTGATATTGCTTCTACATGTAAATACTAAAAGTCTTACACTGTATCTATATATTTTGCTCCGAGACCAGAACAGAATAAAATAAATAAGACAAAACTTGCGCTTTAGATTAAGAAAAGGTCCGAAAATTTTGTAAAATTTTTTCCAGTTCTTCCGGGGTCCTTAAGCCCTTTCCTCGCCAAAATATAGTTTGCTTTATTTGTAATAGAGGCTAGTTACGCTTCTATATTATCATCTTATATCAACCTCTCCAAACTTAAAAGTTAAGATCACGCATCCTTAGTGTTTAGATTGATAAAGACTTTTGCATCCGTCGACATTTTCTTCGATTAAAATAATATTGATCTGACAACCGCTGTTCATGTATACTTTAACGACCGAGCTAGTTTTCTTGTTAGTTTTAAAAGTAGTTACCTCCCTTGTTAGTGTGATGTTGTCATCAATCTATTTATTTGTACCACCTTTATATAATATTATATTGTACAATTTAAATTTGTGATTCGTTTAATATTTAAATATAATAATTAATTCTTTATCAAAGATATAAACAAGGTAATTTGAAAGTCTTTGATTACTTTATCACCGTAGTTCAATTCAGAAGTCATGAGGTCTTTTTTGTCTACATTATGTTGAAAAAATACCGGAGTGTTTGCATTAGCAACATTTACTATCAATGACTGTACATCAAGAAAAGAGTATATTTTACATTATAAATCGAGAAATAATTAAAATTATACACAAAACTTTATGTTCATCCTTTTGGTATGTAACAAAAATCGACAACATTGTTATAATTTCAATGTCTGGAGCACCTTTAAATGAATGACAAATGACAACATTGTCATGAAAACAGTGTGGGGAAAGATAAATTGAACACACTTTCGTTTCTCGTTTTTCGTTTTTTGTTTTTGTGAAATCAAAAATGAAAAATGAAAACACTTTTGTTTTTCGTTTTTCGTTTTGTGAAATCAAAAACGAAAAACGAAAACACATTTGTTTTTCATTTTGGTTTTTAAGAAATCAAAAACGAAAAATGAAAACACTTTCGTTTTTCATTTTGGTTTTTAAGAAATCAAAAACGAAAAATAAAAACACTTTCGTTTTCTGTTTTTTGTTTTTGATATTTCAAAACGAAAAACGAATGGACGCAGATATACACGGACCTATAAAACTCTGGGTGATATATTGCGTGATAGGGGATGGACATGTTGTCTTTCTGAAGCAAATATTGCAACACCCAGAACGGCAGATTCTTTTTATGTATGTTCAAATGTACCTAGGACTAGACTGGAGCGTCATACAACTGCATGTATTTTGCTTGAATTGTTAATTTCGGATTATGAAAGCTAAACTTAGAATATATAAATATGTCATGACTCTGTGACGTTCGATGATTTAAAAGACTAATGTCAGGAAATAGAGTCATCTCGACCACACTTTAATTCGTGGCGTTCAATTATCAATTAAGAATTTCTTCTGATTTTGGTATTATGCTCATTTCAGGCGTGAGATTTCGTACTTTACAAACAGTCCATGTAAAGCATGATAGCGTATTCTTTTAGGTCTTGATCGTGTGAATTATGCTCGATCGTTACCGACCCATCTCTGAGATATGACTTGCCTTCCCGAACACCACCCACAGGAGGCAATTGAATTCTAAAATGATAATTTCACTGTACGTAAGACCAGCAAATCTCTTTCTTATAACACAATTGATGAAGCACAAAAACAAAATAATGCAATTGTGAAGGGCGATGTTGGTGCTCTAGGATTAACCGAAGATCCCTTTTAGACAAATGAATGGTAGCTGGACCAGGAGTCAGTATACTAGAAGATGAATTTGAAAGATCTAGTGGTTTGGGTCATTCTACAACGGACGAACGACATAATGAAGACTCTACGAAAACACAAAAAGATTTTTTAAACAGCTTTAAAGGCTTTGTAAAGTGATGGAAATTCATTTCAAGAAGAGTCGTCAGATTTAAAAAAAAAAATACTCCATTTAGGGAATTGTTGATTCGGAAACAGGTAAGATATATAAATAAACTACAAGACATTGGTCCAAACAATATGAAGATCTTTTGAAGCAAATGCAAAACGAAGGAGAACCTGCTTTTTATATCCAAATACAAAACTTTCTTTTTTGGCCGCAAAATGAAACTGGAAACGTCTTTGTCAAAAACAAAGCTAGAGAACCTTAAAAGTGATTGCGATATCTTTTCTAGACTTTTCATTTCTTGTCACAGTTGACAGTTTTACTTGGAATATTTCTTTATCCATAAAAACCAAACTGCTCCTCCGTCTTTATGTCAGGATGTCACTTGAAATAGTGGTATTAAATCGCTGCAAATGGGTTTACTTGAAACATTCTGCGATTTGCTGATCCAAATTCGGACGCATTTATCGTTGGTGGGGAAGCAATGGTTAATTCCAGGTCACAAAGTTACGCAAAAATATTTGATGATTATGCAAATGATGTAATACTGCCTTACATAAAATCTTGCATCGATAAATATTCAAGAGTAGACATTGTATTTCATGTTTACTAAATAAATAATTTAAAGGCTGTGACAAGACAAAGGCAAGGTTCTTGTGCCAGATTGAAAGGTGGTAGTTTTGGTAGAACGCCAAGGGTTTGGAGTTGTTTTCTATGTGAAGATGACAACGAAACAAACTTGTTCAAGTTTCTTGCTGACAAAATTGCTTCTTAAGAGACTAATAAAAATGTGTATGTTACTCATAGTTAAAATATTCTTTGCAATTTCAGTAAGGATACTTCCTATCTATCCCCTTGTAATCATAAAGAAGCAGATACACGAATGTTTATCCATGTTCGGCATGATTATTAAAAGTGTAGTAAAATGTAATTTTTGGTAGTACTGACACAGATGTAATAGTATCCTTTCGTCCATGCATTCAGTAGGTGTGGCACTTGTCGAATTGTCGTGAAACAGGAAAAAGGTCAGCTGAGCTAACAATGGAAGGGTTTCAAGAGGTAAAGGACGTTTTTTTTTTTGGCTTAAGTATGAAGCGAGACACGATGTGAATTGTTTGCCAGGAAACAGCGGCATTGTGGTGCAATTCCGCCTACAAGAGGTTCTTTTTCAGAGCACATCAAAAGAGAATTATATCAAGGATGAGTTGTTTGGGCTCAGCCTGATTCACGTATTCGACAGGTACATGTACCAAGTCATGAACACTGGGGTTGGATGAAAGAAAGAATCAATGACAGTTGGAAACCAAAATGGACTTCTTTGACTGCCGTTGTATCCTCGTGTCAGGAAGTTTGAAATGCGGAGGCAAAAATCCAGCTGTGTTGGTAACTGTTAATGCTACCGTTCTGGCCTTCCTTTTACGGGTTGTTGTAAAGGTAACTGTCAGATAATTATAAGATAAGCAACCTGTCTTTCTAACGAAACTATGCATTTAACCTTAACAAAGAGTGTTATCACTTGTTAAGTTGATGGAAATTTTAAAAATATTTTCTACGTCATTGTTGCCATTTTGGAACCAGAAGCCAGTCACTATTTTTCATCATTTATGTGTTGTTTTGTCGTAGTTAGGAACTGTTTTTAACGTTTTATCATAACTTACATTGGATTATACCAATAACACATCTTTCAAGGATTTACATCAATGTGAATTTGCATGGAACTATAAAACTTGAAATTTGTTACTTTTTTGCCGGCATTTTGAAAGCGGAAGTCACTTTTAATTTCATTAATGTATTGTCTAGTCGTAATTAAGGAACTGTCATTTACTTTTTATCAAATTTAACATTGGATTTTACATATAGCACACCTTTCAAAGGATGAACGAATTATTGCCAATTTGTAATGACGCCATTTCCAAAATGTGTGGTGGCCATCTTGAAAAAATGATTTTTTTTTGTGGCCAGCAGCGGATTTTTTTTAAGTATCATTTAGTCAACCTTTATACCAAATTTCATGCTTGTATCACGATTGGCACAATTATGTCCATAATATCTCCAACTATTATATATGTTAGCCTTTTGCTCTATTGATAAATGGTTTTGGCTTTATTGTATTTGGTTGTAAGGTTTTATTTTGTGAAAGAGAATGGTGATAATTGTTGTTTGATCAGAATGATGAATATTTTATCCTCTAAGATAGAAAATTTCAACAAATTATATCCTCAACAGTAATAAAATATCCACAATGATGGATATTATTTTAGTGTTGTGGTATATAAAATATTCATAGACATTTTATCTCCCGGATATTTTCACGAAAAAATAAAAACAGTCCTTAGTAGGAAATTTTGGGAATATCTGGTTAAGAATAACCCAGTTAATGCTTGAAAAATTCTGTCCTCGAAATAAAACAATATTCACTATAAATTATATTATTTGTTTGAATATTTGTTCAACAATAACACAAATACAAAATACAAAAGAAATCTATATTACATTCACAAATTTACGTTACAAACAACATATTTTCGATGCATTTTTTTATTTCATCTGTTAATAGACAAAATGCGCTTCTGGCGTATTAAAATTTTTAAACTTGTTGCCTTTTGTTAGTTATTATTCGTGTATTTCTTTGTCAATTGTGTTTTCCTATTTATTTATATTGTAATCCTGTAATGTTGTGTTGTCATTTTAATGTTATATTTCACATGGCCATAAAAGAGGGAGGTTTGGCATGCCACAAAACCAGGTTCAACCCACCATTTTTTTCTTTACAAATGTCCTGTACCAAGTCAGGAATATGGCCATTGTTATAGTATAGTTCGTTTCTGTGTGTGTTACATTTTAACGTTGTGTTTCCGTTGTGTCGTTTGTTTTCTCTTATTTTTTAGTGTCATTTCACATTACTATAAGACGTGTCACGGTACTTGTCTATCCCAAATTCATGTATCTGGTTTTGATGCTATATTTGTTATTCTCAAAGGATTTTGTCTAATGTATAGTCCGGTTCTGTGTTAGTGTGTGTGTGTGTGTTACATTTTCATGTTGTGTCGTTGTTCTCTTATATTTAATGCGTTTCCCTCAGTTTTAGTTTGTTACCCCAATTTTGTTTTTGTCCATGGATTTATGAGTTTTGAACAGCGGTATACTACTGTTGCCCTTATTAATGTCCAAATATTCAAAAATACTAGATTGACGTTTCTTATCTCTACACTTTCTTTTCGGACGCTTATTTTGGGTTTCATCTTCTTGATCATTTTGCTCTTGAATATACTGTTGAATGATTTCAATTTCATCCTCTGTGTCAATTTCTTTAAAAGTGGACTGTGTTAGGAGCAAGGATCCATCGAGAACGTCACAGTTTTTATTGTTCATAACCGAATTCTGATCTTGGTTTTCATTATTGTTTGATTCATAACTTTCATATAAATCATGATGATCAACAACAGGTTGTGTTTTAGAGGGTTGAAAATGTATTTCAGTTGATACTGTCGGAGTATTGTCATTGGGAGAATAATATTTCTTAATGTTCATCTGTTTGAATGTGCCTATAACAGCATCACTTGATACACATTTAATCCTGTATGTGCCCTTTTTACAACTTTATCAATTTTGTATGGCCCCAACCAATTTTGTTTTTCCATTCCTTTCTTTCTCTTCTTATTTTTCACCAGTACATTATCATTTTCTTTAAACTCATTTTCCTGAATATTATGTCTATTGTCAAAATGCAACTTCTGTATTTTTAGTGCTTGATCGACATTTTCCATGACTTTCTCCGAAATCAACTTCTGAATTTCATATAATTTTATAGCACAATCTTCAATTTGGCCTTGGTTTAATTCTTCATATGACTGAAAAGTGTTAACAGTATTACCTATAGACTGTTCATTTGGTAATATCGGATTGCGCCAATACATTAAATAGAAAGGTGAGAAATTAGTAGATGAATATTTAGAAAACAAACATTTTGGCAGAAAACGTTCCCAAGGATTAGTTTCCTCTTTTACGGTTTTGTTCAACATGTTTTTAAGAGTCTAATTATACCTTTCACATTTGCCATTTGCCTGTGGATTATAAGGGGTTATTTTAATATGTTTGTATCCATACATGTCATATATCACACCAGATAACTTGGAATTAAATTCACCACCATTACCGCTAATCATTTCCAGTGGTACTTCATGGCGACAAAATAAAGTATACAAGTTTTCAGCTATTTCACTTGGTTTTTGGTAAAGAGAGGAAATGCTTCAGTATAATTTTTAAAAAAATTTATGACGATTAATACATATTTGTATCCTGCATCGGAAAGAGGTTTTCCAGTTTTGTCATTATAAGGGCCGATTAAGTCAATAGCAATTTTTTTTCCATGTTGAGGGAGGAACGGGTATTGGTGTCATTTCTGGTTTTGTTGTTTTCTGTTTTTTTTTACTTGTTTGACACTGTTCACAAGTTTTTATGAAGCTTTTCACATCTTTTATTATACCTTTCTAGTAATAACGTTCTTGTATTTTCACCACAGTTTTGTCGACTCCAAGGTGGTACCCACTATTTATGTGACATTCTGATATAATTCGAAATGTTTCGTCTGTTGGGATTACCAATCTCAAATTTTGATCATCTGCTGCTACACATTTGCCTGAAAATAATATTAAAGATTATTTTGACTTTTGTTTAGATATAAATTTATATAATTTTTTTTTAATAAAAATCAACATAAGTATTAAAAGAGAGACAACTGTAATCTAATAACTGGAAACAAAATCAAACGCACCTTTTTGGTGTGAACATACATGTTATCCCCGAAGAAAAGTGGATACTATTTATGATAAGATTTATTCCAGTTAGGATAAAATATCACTGACATCTTATCTCTGTATACTACATGTATTATAACCTGTGGATATCATTTTTGGGATAGTTCTATTTTATCTACATCTTCTGATCCATGATCGATATTTGATTATTTTTGTGTTTAAAATCTCTTTTATTTAATTCAAAACATATTTCAAAACAAACTGTTGATTATTGATGATTATACAAATATAAATATAAAACTTACCTTCATTAATTCTGTAGTACAGCTTATTTTCTTAAATTATGAAGCTTTGGACACGTTTTCGTAATGCTCGTTTCTCATTTAAAGAGCTGTTTTCGGAGTATTCTTTATTCAGCAGATATTTGTACAAAACATTGTACTCCTCTCCATCCATCTTGACACAAATGATTATCTATTATCATTTTACTTGATCCTTTAAAGCATGCCATTTTTAAAAACACTTCATTGATTAAGATGCAGTAGGATAATATTTACATGACATTGTATCCCATCGAATTTAGTTTTACTGAAATATTATCCAAAATGGATATAAATTTGTAGAAATATTATCCCTAGAAATAATAAATTTCTTGGTAATATTATCCCAAGGGGAAATTAATTTACTACTCACTTTTATCCTTAGGATATTACATCTACATTAATTTTATCCATCGTAGCGGATAAAATGTTTTAGAGTGGGACAACTTTTAAAGGTAAAAAATATCCATTATTGACTTATATTTCATCTGTAGGGATAGTTTTTACTTAATATATTGTCCCTTGGGAACTTATTTTCTAAGGATAATATTTTAGCTTACAATTGTACAACTATATTGTTGGTTCCTTCACAAGCTTTATAAAACAAAACATCCATGCCTAATGCTAGTTCTAGTGGAAAGTCAATTCCATGGTGCATAAATGTTCAGAAAGGTTCTCTGGTTCTTTTTGTGGAAACTTTAATTTCAATTAAAGAAGTAATATGTTTCACATCGCTCAAAAAGTATTACAATTTCAGTACACATTTAATTATTAACAAATTTAAAGGAATAAATATACACTGACGTACTTTAAAAACGCGATACGAATTTTGATGATTCTTTCAACCAGAATCATGCTTAATCTTTATAGTATTTATATACATGCTTTTAAACATACTTCTTTCTATGAAAAACATTCAATACATGTCTTACTTGAGGTTATAGCCATGGATATACTGGGGAATTTATATCGCGAGAAATTCTTACTTGAGGTAATGGCCTTGGATATACTAGAGAATTTATATCGCGAGAAATTCTTACTTGAGATAATGGCCTTGGATATAACGTGGAATTTATATCGCTAGAAGTTCTTACTTGAGGTAATGGCCTTGGATATGCTGGGAAATTTATATCGCCAGAAATTCTTACTTGAGGTAATGACCTTGGATATACTGGGGAATTTATATCGCGAGAACTTCTTACTTGAAGTAATGACCTTGGATATCCTGGGGAATTTATATTGCGAGAAAGTCTTACTTGAGGTAATGGCCTTGGAAATACCGTGGAATTTATATCACGAGAAATTCTTACTCGAAGTAATGGCCATGGATATACTGGGGAATTTTTATTGCGAGAAATTATTACTTGAGGTAATGGCCTTGGATATACTGGGGAATTTATATCTCAAGAAATTTTTACTTGAGATAATGGTCTTGGATATACTGGGGAATTTATATCGCGAGAAATTCTTACTTGAGGTAATGGCCTTGGATTTACTCGGTAATTTATATCGCGAGAAATTTTTACTTGAGGTAATGGCCTTAGATATACTAGGGAATCTATATTGCGAGAAATTCTTACTTGAGGTAATGGCTATGGATATACTGGGGAATTTATATCGCGAGAAATTCTTACTTGAGGTATTGACCTTGGATATACTTGGGAATTTATATTGCGAGAAATTCTTACTTGAGGTAATGGCCTTGGATATACTGGGGAATTTATATCACGAAAAATTCTTACTTGAAGTAATGGCCTTGGATATACTGGGGAATTTATGTTACAAGACATTATTAATTGAGGTAATGGCCTTGGATATACTGGGGAATTTATATCGCGAGAAATTTTTACTTGAGGTAATGGCCTTAGATATACTTGGGAATTTATATCGGGAGAAATTCTTACTTGAAGTAATGGCCTTGGATATAATGGGGAAATTATATCGCGAGAAATTCTTAGTTGAGGTAATTGCCTTGGATATACTGGGGAATTTATTTTGCGAGAAATTCTTACTTGAGGTAATGGCTATGGATATACTGGGGAATTTATATGGCGAGAAATTCTAACTTGAGGTAATGGCCATAGATATACTGGGGAATTTATATCACGAGAAATTCTTACTTGAAGTAATGGCCTTGGATATTATGGGGAATTTATATCGCGAGAAATTCTTATTTAAGGTAATGGCCATGGATATACTGGGGAATTCATATCGCGAGAAATTCTTACGTGAGGTAATGGTCTTGGATATACTGGGAAATTTATATTGCGAGAAATTCTTACTTGAAGTAATGGCCTTGGATATACTGGGGAATTTATATCACGAGAAATTCTTACTTGAAGTAATGGCCTAGCATATAATGAGGAATTTTTATCGCGAGAAATTCTTACTTGAGGTAATGACCATAGATATACTGGGGAATATATATCGCGAGAAATTCTTACTTGAGGTAATTGCCTTAGATATACTGGGGAATTTATAATGCGAGAAATTCTTACTTGAGGTAATGGCCATGGATATACTGGGGAATTTATATCGCGAGAATTTCTTACTTGAGGTAATTGCCTTGGATATACTGTGGAATTTATATTACGAGAAATTCTGACTTAAGTTAAGGCCTTGGATATACTGGGGAATTTATATCACGAGAAATTCTTACTTGAGGTAATGGCCTTGTTTAACTGGGGAATTTATATTGCGGGAAATTCTTACTTGAGGTAATGGCCTTGGATATACTGGGGAAGTTATATCGCCGGAAATTCATTCTTTAGGTAATGGCCTTGGATATACTGAGGAGTTTATATCGCGAGAAATTCTTTCTTGAGGTAATGGCCTTGGATATACTAGGGAATTTATATCGCGAGAAATTTTTACTTGAGGTAATGGCCTTGGATATACAGGGGAATTTATATCGGGAGAAAAACTTTAAGCTTCATTTGAAAGCCACACTAGAGTTTTAAGGTTGCTATCTGTTAATCCCTACAAACACTTTAATCAGTGCAAAATTGTTGCATATCGTGTTTAGCGAGAGCGAGAAATGAAAATCTGAATTAGGCTAAAAGAATTGTGAACCGACTTGCTTTTGTTGCTTTACAATATCAAGTCATATTTCATAAATTGGTCATAAATTTCTATTTCCGTCCTTTAATACGATAAGCAGACGAGATAATTTAATATTGTGGAATTCATTACAAAAAGTTATCGGAACGATGAGAAAATCATGGATTGATATTCTGTCACAAAATTACAAATGCCAAATCCCCTAGTTATCGTCGGGAACAAGTACCAAATTTGGTAGAAGGTACATACAAGGCAAAGTCGTAATATCTTTAAAAATCAGTTCAAGAACTCGCTTACAGTTTGATATGAATTAGTATTGTAATTTTCAGTGTTATCAATAAATGTTGTATCAGTATTACAAACTTTATCTTGAATTTTATCCTATTTTTGTGAAATTTTTAGAAATTCAAATGTGACGTCACTTTGTGCGTTTATCGCTTTGGCTAACTCGGCTGTGAATTTGTATGTTCTAGTTTATGTTGTTTTACGTTGTTTATTTATTTAATAATTTGATATTTATTACTCAATTTATTTCACTTGACTGGGCGGAGTTTAACCGTTTCGCTCATAATAAACCATTCCATCTATAGATAGGTGTTTTAGGATAAACTCATCAATAAAGTGTCCAGTTATTCTTTTCTAAATTCCTTTGATGGCAGTGATAGGTGATTAGAAATCAGTAATAATTATAACGGCAATCATCCTAATCACACACATCTTTAAATAGACTGTCCTTATGCAAATTAAAACGTAAGCTCCGCCCGATCAGTTGAAATGACATTGGTAATACCAACCGTTAACTACATAACAGCGTATTTCTTCGTTTTCTTTGCCGTACAAGAAACTTTCCTAGGAACCGTGAATTGCGAAATATCGTCCGCATATTTCCATAAATGTTCACGTAAATTGATGACGTCATGTGTTAAAACAATTATTGGCCAATGAAATCGGTATATAGGATTTAATCTGCACGCCTATGGTTGACCCTTTAACCCGACGTCGTTCAGGTAAATAAGGGTCAACCTAGCCGTGCAGATTAAATCCTATATACCGACTTGCTTGGTCAATAACTATAACAAATACTACCACGACGTTTTCAAACCATAAAGGGACGGTTGGGATTTTATCATTAATTTTTGGGGTTATCTTGGGTCATTGACCTAATTGTTTATGAACCATGAATCGGTATTATGTATTTCTTAACGGTCAACCAACTCCTAGAAGTTGATATTGGCTATAATAAAGTATTATAATTTTACATTCAGGCAATGCTAAACAAGCCCTAATACTTAAAGAATTCGTATCGTGTGGAATTGTCATTGTTCTGAACAACGATGGCATAATTTGTTGGATATCAGTGTTGCTTGCAAGCATGTGCTGTGCTTGATCTTTTCTTCCTGCCTTCGCGTGGAAAGTTAAAGGGGTGGTATGAATATTGATATACCCAAACGATTTGGCATCGTGTAAAATTGAATGAAGATCAGATGAGATTGTAACCTCTATGCTGTTTTCATCAAATTGGCCTCCCCGTTTTAAATCTTCTATATATTTTGTTACTTCTGATGTAGCTTTCTCAATTTCTTTCAGGCCAACGTACATTTGTAGATCAGTTGCATATTGCGTCATCTTGGTAAACTCGCCTTGCAACTGGTTTATCTAAACGGCTCGCTGTTCCATTTGTTGAACGAGAATGACCATCTCTAATTTCAGCTTTGAATGTTTTGACTCCAAGTCAAGTCATCAAGTATTTTGTGCTTTAGTTCATTTAAGAAATCATTGATCAACTTTCTCATATGTCAGATCTCATCGACGGCTTCTGTATTTTTAGTATTGTTTGCACTTATCATTTTTTCAGCTATTTTGGTGCCTTATCTAAGTTTCTTTATAAATTCTTCAAATCTTTTTCGAAAAGCGGAACTGAGGCAGATGACTTTGCTTGGTTTAGAATAACTGAACTTGGTTTTATGTCTTGACATTTCTGATGTTTATCTGTGATGTACTGCACGCAGCAGAGACAAGCATGAAAAGAACAGTAGCGTTCAAACTTCTCCTGATGTTCTTTGCAGTGACTACTTATTTCTTCAATAAATGTAGGTAATTGATGATAATCTTCAGCAGACATGGTTTTATGGTCCTTAGACAGTCTTGACTTTCTGTGAGGTTTTTCACACTTTCCACAAAAGAAAACCTCACATTCTGTGCACCACGTGACTGCTGTTTTAGAGATTCTATCATCATCGCATATTGTACAAATTGGCTGTTCCGTTGAGCCAATTTTGCTGTGATATATAGAGAAATTTCTGCTATTTCTTCATTAATTGGAATATTTCCGCCCTACAACATAGTGTTTTGAGCCGTAAATTAATTTGCCCTTTATTCTTATGATATTGATTATGAATAAAATTGAAAATGGACATTGGGAATGTGTCAAAGATACAATAACCCGACCGAAGAGCAGACAACATATGGATGTTTTGTGTCGAGATGTGTAAATACATATCCATTGGGAATGGTAGAGCTAACTGCGATATAATTTTTACTGATTTGCACTGGCACGGTTTTATGTATGCTGATTTTGTTTTAGTAAAAGGCATCATAAAGTTGTGCTTTGACATGCAATGAATGTCACTCTATTTGAACTTAGGACTAAAATGTTGTGCCTGCTTGACATTGAGGAGTTTAACATAGAAAGCAATTTGGCCATACATTAATGGTGTACTTCCTTAAATTTTCAATTTATTGAGATTAGATTCCTCATGATCAATATATCAGATTTAGACTGAAACATAATTAATGAAAACAATTGAGGTTTGTTACTCGTGCTGTGTAGATGCAGTAGAATGTGTCCCAGTGCCTGTAGACTACTAGTGTATGCCCTTATATTTTTACAGTTTTGTCTGTAATAGCTTACTATGCGGTATGGGCTTTGCTCATTGTTGAAGACCGTACGATGACCAATAGTTGTTAATTTATGTGTCATTTGGTCTCTTGTGGAGAGTTGTTGTATTAGTTATAATACCACATCTTTTTTTTATATCAGATTTCACTTTTATATCAATTACATTCCTACACTAAATGTCAGTGGTAATTTAAAATAAAATACGCTTATTAACAATGAATTTTAAAACGTTAATATTAAAATTGCTTTTATGATTGATAAGATATAATCCCTCTGAATGCTGTACCCCTATTTTTGACATTTTCACCTTATATGTCTGTTTCTCTTGTTCACACATCGTTGTCAATATAATGCAATTTTATGCAACTGTACTACAAGTGACAGGCACAAATCAAGGTTTAATCCACCATTTTCTTCGTAAGAAAATGTATGTACCATATATATTAACAATTGTGATCGATTCTTTTGAGGTTTTTCAGCTTTTGATTTTGCCATTTGATAAGAGACTTTTCGTTTGGAAATTTCCTTGGAGGTCGGTATTTTTGTGATTTTATTTTTCAAGAGTTAAAAATGATGATGCTATACATATAGTGCAACTTCATGCATTTTTTAAAGACTAATTAAAAAAATTATAGCATCATAATCCCGGATTTTCTTACGATCACCATTTTGATGAGAAGGAATTTTCACCGGGAAGTAAAATGTCAAATATCAGGTGCATATAAATGAGGTGACAAAGTGATTTGAACGAACCGCATTACCTTAATTATACATCATTGTTCAGAAGAAGGATCTTTAATTTTCACCCGGTTGTAGTCTCTAAAAATGTTGCATTATCTTTGATTGTTTTGTCACCATGGTCACGTCGATAACTGAGTTTTTAAAATTTTGTAATAATTCATTAGATCACTAAAATTTGTTTTGATATAACAATCAAATTGATGTATTGTATTGAAATACATATTTTTTATTGACATTATCATTGTCCTGTAAAAGTTAAGTTAGTCTATTATTTACGGGTTGCCATTTAAATCCTTACATAAAAAATATATTTAATCATACGAGAGAATATGATTTGAAGTGCTTCGTGGAATTTGGTTTTATATAAACACACATTCTCACCTAAACTTGTGTTAATTTGATAAACTCGCTTTGCATTGTGTCTATCTGATTGGCTCACTTTCAATTTGTTGCACGAGAGTAGTCATATTTGACTTCAGCTTTGAATGCATGGACTCCAAGTCATCAAGGATTTCAGTTCTAATGTATTCAAGTACTAGTAATTATCTTTCGACTTTTTCATACTGCAAATTTTCTCAACTGCTTTTGTTTTTTTCTTTTTTTGAATATTTGTGGTACTGATTCATACTTTCAGGTATTTTATGGTGTTTTTTAGTTTAGTCTTTACATCTTTCAAATCCCTTTCGAAAAACTGAACCGAGGCAGGTGATTTCCTTAAAATGTCTGACAGTGGTTTCATTTGTTGACATTTCGAATGATTAATGTATGGGAAGGACAATAGAGTTCAAACTTCTCGTTGTGGTTTCTGTACTGGCTACAAACGTCTTGCACGATTGAAGGTAACTCTTCATAATCTTGAAAGACTTAAACACGAGGATCTTATAAAGAAGCGTCTGTATGTTTTTTTTTTTTGGTGTTGAATTATTGTTTCATTAATGTAATACCCTCATCCTATTTTTGTTTGAAAGATACTTATTGCTGTCTTGATTGTTTGTAGTTTAAAGAAAATAATAGTTTGGTAAATGTCAATGAAAAATATCATGCATTTGACTCTCCGAAAATTGATGAATAGTTATCTTAAAAAAAATTATCTCAAACAATAATCCATGAAAATTCGTTTTTGTTTTATAGAATTGCGAAATGATTTTCTATGCAATTAAACACATAATTAATTGTATATTCATTTGGTTGCAACCCAATCTTTTCGGGAATTTATGCAGAACTTATTGTAAATTAATTGAAGATTTACTTGGTTAATTTTGTAAATCATAAATAGTTTGTTCATATAGTAATTAAAGTCACCAATGTCTATTAGTGATTGTTTTGTCTCCATTCAACTTACCGCTTTTTGGCCCCAAAGGCGTAGATTACATTAGCTGTATTCAGTACAATTTGTATGAAATTTTGGTTTACGTGCTCTAATTTTTGAATTTTGTCTTTCAACATTTTTTATTCTAGCTAAAATGATGAGTATTATATATGATGTATGATGTTGTACCGAATTCTAAGCCTGGTGCATATAAAGAGATTTCATCGTCACTGAGTGAATGCGATGCCATATGCTGAGGCCGTTTCATCGTCGACGAGGGTACCACCAACCTAGTATTCAGCACTTTTGTGTCTACATGATCATGATCTTCGTCTACTGACTGGGAAGATTTTCATAAACGCTGGAAATATAGGTTGACTCTTTTTTGATGCGCTTTTATAATTTGTGTATTCCGAGAATGCATTTTGTACATTCAATTAAAAATTCGATTAGGCAAAACGTGATGCCTCGAAAGAAGATGTAGCCGCGGTTGCATAATTAAAGGTGTTCTCATGAGAAGTTAGAGATATTGGATTCTTTATTGGGAAAGTAAAGGTTGCTCCGAAGCACGACATATTATACCCCGTCTTGAATTATGTGTCGCTGTTCATACAATTGGCACAACAGAGATAATTTCAGAACAACTATACATAGATAATGAAATCTCCCAATTCTATACAGATAGCCAAATAGTACTCGGCTATATCTCAAATGACGATAACATATTTTTTGGTGCAATTTGCTAACCGTAAAGGTCGAATCGAAGTATTTAGTACACCGAAACAATGGAGTCATAGGTCGACAAAACAAAAATTCAGCTGAACTCGCCAACGTCCATATTAAGGTAGTTATTTACCGTCAAGTGCATGAATTAGAGGACCGAGTTGCTTAACAACAAACATAATGATGATCAGGAACGTTTTCTGTTCGTCGACCCCGACATTGATAAAGAAGTAAGGATAGTTCGTTGATATCGCTAAACCCAATATTAGATGACTATGGTACGTTCCACATTAGAGGTCGTATAAGATATATGAACAACTGTAGCCGTCGTAGGGTCGTAACAGGTGAAACACCACTAATTCGGGCCCGGCCAGAAAGCACATACCAGAAAGTAGTACATATTTAACACAAAATAGTTCCTGCGCATGAGTGTAACTTTCAAAATATGTAGAATATTTAGGTATTTTTGGTATCAAATGAAAGCTGAAGGACTGGTGATCAATGTTGAACACTTTTGGACTTTGAATTTTGAATATTAAAAAGATTGCACCAGATTTTAAAAAGAGGGTACATTTTGTCTGTTTGTCAGATCTGAAGTACCTGTTTTGGTACATCCGAAGTTCTGGGAACCAGTTTTTTCTTATATGCCATTACAGGTATGCTGATTTTTTCAGTACAAGACACCATAAAATGTTGCTTTGAAATGCAATGATTGCCACTTTGTTTGAACTTTTAACAAAAGAGGTGTGCCTGATTGAAACGGAGGAATTTAACATAGAAAGCAATGGGACCATTAATTAGTGGTTTACTTCAAACAAAGCGAACATGCATACATCCGTATATTGTTAAAAAAAAACCATCATGTTTTAGATGTTATGAATTCCATCGGGTTTTATGTGTAACTTTAATTTGTTTCTTTCGAATCGATATGAAAGATTTGAACATCGGTAAACCACTGTCGCCTTAATTTCTCTTTTTTGTGAGTGAAAAATAAAAACAAATATATATTTCCAACATCACACTTTTTGATTCAAACACACACATGCATGCTTTACAAACTTGCATTACAATGTTCAATTCCAATATTAAAAACATGTTTATGCACAAGTTTACAGTTCGGAAGCTTCAACAAAAGTTATGTCACTTTTTCCACTGGTTGAATTTCTCTCAAAAACCATTAAATGGTGGGGTGTAAGGAATGTTGCTGAAAGAAAACAAAGTCATGTGACTCTTAGGTGGAATAATGTTGTATTCCTTGTCCATCTGTCCATTACAGTTTAGTGCTCGGATGACATACATACCATCATTGCTTGTGTTCATGTGACTTTTAGGTGGAATGTTGTTGTATTCATTGTTCATCTGTCCATTACAGTTAAATGCTCTGATGACACCAATACCATCGTTGCTTGGGTTCACGTGACTTTTAGGTGGAATGTTGTTGTATTCCTTGACGATCTGTCCATTACAGTTTAGTGCTCTGATGACATCAATACCATCATTGCTTGAGAAGTGGTGTTCAGTGTCAGTCAGATCTGACTAAATAATAGAAAATATAAAGCATAACACAGTTGAAATTAAAAAGGTACAATCAAAACTTAATCATTTTGAAACTTCAAAAGGTATCGCAACAAAAGATTGATGTTAGATGTTTAAGTATAGCAGATAACACAAGACATAGGAGGGTTCAATCATTACAGACGATGTACAACAATGTTAAAAGTTCTGTAAATGTATTCAGTGAATGTATTTAAACGAGATGCGGGATTAACTAGCACTAATTCGACAGATTAAGACAACGTCGTTAATCTAATTTAATTAAGTAACATATTGTCATGATAATTATTATCATTTAATATGTTACTAAATTAAACAGATTATTGATTTATCAACTATGTATGGAATTAATCAAACAACCAAGGACCTGTAATTTCCATCTTATTAATACCGGCATTTTCAAATAATACCGGCATTTTTAAATAAGTTTTTAAAATCTCTTTGACAAATAACCTATGCATATTTATTAAGTCCTTTAACATATCAAAGAGTCATTTGTAACTTATTTTGAATTTTGGTGGTAAGTTGTCTCATTCGCAATCATATCACATCTCCTTATTTTTATTTGTGTCTGTCTGAAACACTGTATTTGATAATTTACATGGTAGCTCCTAAGGTATTTTGACACCGAACTGACAAGTCCTTCATTTCACGTGCTTGATCAAGACCCTTGGATTTATATATTTGAAAGTCTTAGTTTTGATCCGTAACTCCTTGAAAGTTTTGAAGATACAGAATGATGAGTGATTATATCTAATATGACTTGCTACCATTCCGAGACACCTGCTATGACCTCTGACTTTGCTTTGGGTTGTAGAGCTCTGCAGACGGCTTAGTTGCAAATGTTTCTATTAAGTCGTTTTTCTTTTTGTGTCGTTAATGTGAGGTTCAAAATGTATATATACGTGTAAGTATGTCTGTATCTTATAAAGAAAAAGAATATGTACATGTCTAATTCTACTCGCTGTGTTTATGAACCGTCTCAGTGCTGTGAATGATGTTATAAGCGTAATTGATGCAGCCATTCCACTGATTATAACACCTATATATGTGTAAGATGAGCCTGAATGAAAAAAATAAAATAAAACCCTAATTGAGTTCTTTCAAATTTTGATTCAATACGACGGTGGCTGATAAATCGATTGATATAATCACCTTAAGGGAATCCAATAAATAAGCATCTGTAACATTGTAGCAATGTGGTCAGTGAAATATATTTACTATAGTATATGGTTTGTTTTTGTGTATCGAAGATAAATATCTTATGCATAAGATACCTGAATGAAATACGTAAATAATTATCAAAAGTACCAGGCTTATAATTTGATACAACAGACGCGTGTTCCGTCTACACAAGACTCACCAGTGACAATCAGATAAAAAAGTTCGAAAGCGAAACAAGTACAAAGTTGAGGAGCATTGACTAGCCAAAATTCCCCAAAATGTTGTGCGTAATACGGCTAAGGTGATCTATTCTTGGGATAAGAAAATCCTTAGTATTTCGGATCATTTACAATTTTGTAAACACCAAATTTATAAAAAATGACCATGCATATATTTGAAGTGACCGAAGTGCCGACTACTGAGTAAGTGATACCCTCGGGGGCGATACGTCCACCACCAATTTCATCAATCCCATTTTTTGTTTGTTTTACATAATAAAGTGTCCATCCATATGACCTCTTGATACAGTATGTTAAGTGTAATGTTTCGCTGAATTTCTTGTTTGTTTCATTTAATTCATTGAGTTTGATTAACATGAAGTGTCTTACATATCATGCATGTTAAGGACGACTATATGGTTATACTTATATTTTCTTAAAAAAAACAAAATTCAGCGAATGTATATTTTTTTTATCAGTTTTACAACAGCAACTTTATCTATGGAAATTAGGCAAGTCAAATGTATTGTGTTCTACTTTTTATAGATCAGTGCATCATTAATGGGTTGTTCAACTGGTGCAATTCAACTAGTAAAGAAAATGCTATAACATATATAATGATACCAGGTATTCACTGTGTGAATCTTTCATACAATCAATAATGTTTTGTCAAGTTTCTATATTTGCCAGTTATAGTTCAAAGTGATAAATAGTCTCCTAACAATGTGACTTCTATATATATTTCAGTTGTTACTTTGCTGATATCTTAATGATTTTCCATCTTCCATCACTAGTATATATATTTACGAATTTAAATATTACTAATGTGACTTGCCTTTGGTCTTCGTCTTATGCTGGACTGTGTCAATGGTTGATTCCATAGACCGGGTTGCTATAGTCGTTAAATCCATAGAGGATGATTCCGTAGACCGGGTTGCTATAGTCGTTAAATCCGTAGAGGAGGATTCCGTAGACCGGGTTGCTATAGTCGTTAAATCCGTAGAGGAGGATTCCGTAGACAGGGTTGCTATAGTCGTTAAATCCGTAGAGGATGATTTCATTGTAATAGATTTTTGGCAGTTACACGATGATTCATTTGGCATTATCGTCACTGCTAAACGTAATCCGTCGTCTATAAAAAAAAAATATACGAATATCATTGGAATTATTTTAATTTTCAAAATTTACTTTTTCAATTTGTTATGATTTGTAATGTTATGAACAGTATTTGTTTGTGTCTTTTTGTTTTGTTTTTGGAGTTTTATTACTTTAAAATAGATGTTACGTCAAATGATACCGATTTGGCGATCACCGCGTTAAAAGGCTACCTTCGATGATGATCTTTATATTAACAGCTTTCCATTTGTGAACTGTTTCTTTAATCGATGATGAGAATGTATCCCTAATCAAGAGAAGATTAGTTCATATATTTATTCATGATGCATTGATTTCAAATATTGCTTTCCATACTGACGAAAGAGAATATAATTTATTACTGCATTAATGATGGACGACAAACATTCAAGTACAGCACTTCATCTATGGTTGGACAGAAGTTAATGCAAAAATTGCAATATGTATTGACGGCAAGGAATACAAATGCAATACTTTTGCCTTGAAAGAGTTCCAAAAATTGCTGACGTAGAAGATCTAAGAAATAAAAAAATACTCAGTGGATGAAATTTATACTTAGTGATATGACTATGTGAATGACTTTTAACACTTGGTTTGCAAACTTGCAAATTAAATGTCGATTGTTCATATGGTGCATAAGTGGTTCTCGATTCTGGTCTTTTATATAGATATTACTGTTGGTTTCCCTGTTTGAATTATTTTACACAAATCATTGCGGGGGCCCTTTATAACTTGCTGTTTGCTGTGAGCCAAAACTCCGTGTTTCTCTAAATGTAAAACTCAAACGCCTTTCCAATTTCATTTCTCTCCTTTCAGTCAGCGCATTCAATACTTTTCACATATTTTCAATATAATTCAACGGTAGTGTTTTCATTCCGGTTGTATCTTTGAATGTGTAACTCGACAATCTATCATTTGACATGTTGATAATGATCTCTGTTTACTCACTGGTGAGTTGATATGTTGCCTAGCAGAAGTTTTTGTTTTTTATAAAAGGAATACTCCAAAATCAAGTTAAGCTGTAAGGAGATTATAAAATCAGAATGATATTAGGACAAAATTTAATTATAAAACGATGAGAGAAAAGTGACGAAGGTGAATTTATTCATATTTTTATTTGTAGAAGGGCGATGTCATTGCCATTTGCGGAATCGATCATGATGCATGGTAAAGTACTGTACATTATGAATGTACAAAAGACTAATATACTGATTATCCATTGCATAATGATAAAAACAAAACAGTCTTAGAAATAAGAGATCAAAACAAAATTAGTTAACATGATTAGTCAGAGAATAAATGTGTGCAAAGGGGACAACTAACCTGAGCAATTAACCACGGTGTTAGGGAGAGATACTCCGTTACGGCATGAGAATTCGTAAAACAAAAGGTCTGTTACCCTTTTCGTTATCCATTCATATGTTGAAACAGACAAACAGTCACAGTCAAAACATTTACTGCAAAATCTAAAGAAACAAGAAGCATAACATGTCAATATGTATTGCTGCAGTATGATTGTACACGTAAGCTAGGTAGTTGAAGATATTAGCAAGCAATATCGAGGGAATTGTGAAAATGATGATACAAGCATGAAAATTAGCACAAAGCTTCATTATTATATACTTGCAAAATGCTGGCAATTAAAACAAATCATATTTTCAAGATGGCCACGGCGGAGTCGCCCGGAAAAAAACAATCGGCCTTCGATAGGAAAACAGACAATCCTAGTCAATTAACATTGGAGTCGAGTGCACCCGCACGATCGGGGTTCGAACTTAAAACCTCAGTGATGACTGGCTAGGGATTACAGTAGTAACTACTTAGACCACTCGGTCACCGAGGCCCCTCACATTTAACTGACTTGTTAAAAAATTCAAGGTGATTTATTGCGTGATAGTGGATGAACATGTGCCCTCACTGAAGCCGATATTGAGACCTAGAACGGCAGATTCTTTTAATGTATTTTCAAATGTACCTAATACTAAACACGCGCATCAGATAACTGCATGTGTTTTGCTTGAATTGTTAATGTCGGCTTATGAAAGCTAAACGCAGAAAATATAATTATGTCATGACTCTGTGACGTTCAATGATTTGATAGACTAATAGACTGGTGAAAGGAAATATAGTCATCTCGACCACAGTTTTATTCCTGGAGTTGAATTATAAAGTAAGAACTTCTTGTGCTTTTTGTAGTATGCTCATTTCATGAGTCAGGTTTACTTTACAGTCCATATAAAGCATGAAACCGTTTTTTTTTAGGTCTTGATCGTGTAAATTATGCTCGATCGTTACCGATCCATCTCCAAGATATGTTCTCTCATCCCAAACACCACCCTTAGGTTGCAATGGAATTTGAAAATGATATTTTCACTGTACTTTAGACCAGCAAATATTTTTCTTATAGCACAATTGATCAGGAACAAAAATAGAATAATGCAATTGTGAAAGGTGATTTTGGTGCCAGAGGTTTAACCAAAGATCCCTTTTAGACAAATGGATGGTAGCTGGACCAGGAGTCAGTAGATTAGAAGATGAATTTAAAAGATCTAGTGGTTTGGGTTATTCTACAACAGATGAACGACATAAAGAAAACTCTATGAAAGCACAAACTGATTTCTTCAAAAAGCTTTCAAAGTGATGAACGAGTTTGGAAATCCATTTCTAGAAGAGTCATCTGATTTGTAAAAAAAATACTCTATTAAGGAAATTGTGGATTCGGAAGCAGGTAAGATATGTAAAAGATATTGGTCCAAACAATACGAAGATATTTTGAAGCAAATGCAGAGCGAAGGCGAACCTTATTTTTATAACCAGATGTCCGTAAAATGAAACTGGAAACGTCCTTGTCAAAAAGAAAACTAGAGAACCTTAAAAGTGATTGCGATATCTTTTTCTAGTACTTTATTTTTCTTGTCATAGTAGACAGTTTGACTTGGAATATATCTTTATCCATAAAAACCAAACTGCTCCTCCGTCTTTGTTTCAAGATGTCACTTTAAACAGTGGTTTTGAATCGCTGCAAATGGGTATTCTTGAAACATTCTGCGATTTGCTGATCCAAATTCTGACGCATTTGTCGTTGGTGGGGCAGCAATGGTTAATTCCAGGCCACCAAGTTGGCCAAAAATATTTAATAATTATGCAAATGATGTCATACTGCCTTACATAAAATCTTGCATCGATAAGTATCCAATAGTAGAGTTTACTAAATAAATAATTTAAAGACTGTGACAAGACAAAGGCAATGTTATTGTGCTAGACGGAAAGGTGTTGGTTCTGGTAGATCATAAAGGGTTTGGAGTAGTATTCTCTGTAAAGATGACAACGAAACTAAATTTTTCAAGTTTCTTGTCGACAGAATTGTTTCTTTAGAGACTAACACAATGTGTATGTTACTCATGGTGAAAATATTCTTTGCAATTTCAATAAATATACTTCCCAGATATCTTCTTGTAAGATAATTATAAGATAAGTAACCTGTCTTTCTAACCAAACTAAGCATTTAAAATAAATTCAACGTTTTTGTCGCTATTTTGGAACCGGAAGTCATCCTTTTTCTTCATTAATGTGCTGTTTTGTCGTACTTTAGAAACTGTACGTTTTATTAAAACTTACATTGGATTATACCCGTAACACAGCTTTCAAGGATTTACGAAATTTAGCAAATTGGATATGACGCCATTTGCAAAATGAGCACTGGCCATGTTGAAAAAATGGACGTTTTTTATGGCCAGCAGCTGATTTGTTTTTAATTATTATTTTAGTCAACCTTTATACCAAATTTCATGCTTGTATCACGATTTGAACAATTATTTCCATAATATCTCCCACAAAGGCTGATAAGGATCAGACAATTGAAAATCCATCAACTTTAAAATCATGCAAAAAGTGGTTAATGATAGAATGAAAGTTTACAAATAATCCCTTTTGTCTTTTAAATATTTTTTTGTTTAACAATATATAGTTATTAAAAAGCTATTTTTAAAGGATAAAACTCCCATATTTCCAGTGTATTTCTATGCTTCTTTCGACTTCAATTTCCACCATGTACATACAGTGTGAGAAATAATAATACAAATTCCATGTGCACCCCAAGATAAAAAAAATAAGAAAAATTGTAATTGTATGATGGTTAAATGAATTGATGTTGTAGTCTTTATATCATACTTTCATAATAAAAGAGATGTGATGTATAAATCAATGAGGCAATATAAGATAAACATTATTATTCCATATTGATAAAATATTAGAAGGTTTTTCTATATGAATGGAATTTTGAATAAATAAGCATATTCACCTCCGGAAAAAGTATATTCACCGCGCAAAACGTCGCGTGCTTTTACGTGTATAATTTTGGTGAAAAAAAACGTTTGATGTACAATTGATTTTGGTAAATATTTTACGTTACATAAATTTCTCACGGAATATGGAATAAAACAATTACTGTCTTCTGTTTCGGTAAATATGGGGTTTAATTGACTTTTGAAAAACTGATATTCACTTCTGCCGTTGGCCTCAGTGAATATCCGTTTTTCAAAAGTCAATAAAACTACATATTTACCTCATCAAAAGACAGTAATTGTATATTATTCCACTGTTTATACATATGCTATCTGTTATTTTTCATTTAATATTCCATTTAAAGAAATATAAGGTTAAGCATCGGTAGTAAGTTAGTTCCATATGCAGAATATCCCCAAATGAACAATAAAAACAAGTAAGATGGAGGGAACAGAAAATGCCATTGCAAAATAGGAAAACAATAATGAAAAGAACAACATTAGTGCATACACCTTATTGCTATTTGTCCGCAATTACTGGACATCAAAAACTCACGTAATATTTTGACGTCATAATATAAAATATTTAACCCCCCAATGGAAAAGTGATAGTTGTAAGACGTTAAAAGTTCAAGCGGACACATTCTCGGGTCAAGCGGGAAAAGCGATAAGGTGTATTCCTGTCCTAAGTCAGAAACCTGATGTTCAGTGGTTGTCGTCTGTTGATGTGGTTCATTAATGTTTCTCGTTTTTTTATATAGATTAGACCATGAGTTTTCCGTTTAAATGCATTTACACTAGTAATTTTTGGGGCTCTTTAAAGCTTGCTGTGCAGTGTGAGCCGATGTTTCCGTGTTGAAGACCGTAATTTGACCTCTAATGGTATATTACAAATTATGACTTTGATGGAAATTGTCTCATTGGCACTCACAAAATATCTTCTTATATCTATTGAACACTATTTAGAAAACTATGACCGAATGACCAACACAAACCAACACAAACCAACACTAAACACTGGAGTTTATCTCGGCCACTCCGGAGTATCATTGGACACTGATTCAACGATAATTTTTGTATTGTTTTGAGTTTCATGTAGATAAAACTTACACCATGAGGTTTCCAATGTCGTTGTGGTTATCAAATAGATGTGTATCTACATTGTCGATGGGATTTCCAGTTATAAATCTTAAATGGAAGAAAATGTCCATTTGGTATATTTCACATCTCTTTTATTTTACATGACGACATGCGGACACTGATGTTTTTTTCTGCTATCAAAAGTGTAAAATGGTTGTAAGCGTCAATTTTCGTTTATCTATCTACAATTGTCAACAAGGATTAAAACGTTGGGAGAAGAACTACACTACAGGTAATGGTATTTAATGATTAGTTTGACAAATTTGAAATGTGTTAGAAGGAATTTCCCATTTACATTACTGTAAAAACATATAACATCCAACATTAGGGAAACAAACATGGGAAACTTACCAATAAAATGTAAAAGCGAAATGCTCAAGAATCATCGATACACACTAGACATTATTCAGATGGGAGCAATCTCTGTGGGCCCCATTTTGAATGATGCGTGGTTAAAGAAGTTGTATTTTTACCAAAGTTTTGACCTTGACCTTTGACATTGGAAGTTGTACATACAGTATGACACACCCTCTGGTGTTTGTTAATATACATGTCAAGTATAAACTTTGAAATCATATTGGTTCTCAATTTATAGAGCGGACACGATCCTTCTAATTAGACATGGGGTTGTCAACTGAAACCAAAGATTTTGACCTTGACCGTCGACCTAGGAAATTGTATTTACATTATGACACTACCTTTAGAGTTGGTTAATATTCATGTCAAGTATAACGAATGAATTATAATCCTGGTACCTTTGATAACTATTTACACCACTGGGTCGATGCCACTGCTGGTGGACGTTTCGTCCCCGAGGGTATCACCAGCCCAGTAGTCAACACTTCGGTGTTGACATGAGTATCAATAATGTGGTCACTTTTATAAATTTCCTGTTTACAAAACTTTGAATTTTTGAAAAACTAAGGATTTTCTTATCCCAGGCATAGATTACCTTAGCCATATTTGGCACAACTTTTTGGAATTTTGGATCCTCAATGCTCTTCAACTTTTTACTTGTTTGACTTGATAAATATTTTGATATGAGCGTCACTGATGAGTCTTATGTAGACGAAACGCGCGTCTGGCGTACTAAATTATAATCCTGGTACTATTATATCTGTTATCTAGATAAAAAGATATCTGTTAAAAAGAGGACACAATTTTTTACTGACTGACGGAAGGACACACAGATGGACAGACAGACTGATCACTATAGGGCGATCGCCATTCGGCGAGAACCTAATTATCATCATGGATGATCGCCTTTCTTTCAATGCAAAAGAACTGCATCTTAACGATTCACTGAAAATATCATAAATATTGAGAAATGAAACATTCAGGAGACATAATGTATCTATCGACACGAAAATTATACAAATAATGCATTAACTTGCTGTTTTAAAAATTAAATACCCGTGTACTTTTGGTCAATAAATACTTCTTTACAAATACTTACAGCATTCGTAAATCCAAGTTGTTAGCGAAAATATTCTGTGGCAAACTATCTATATAATTAAGTTCGAGATTACTATAAAAGAGAAAATTATAACAAGTTTAAGTTATATGTGCTCAGTTGTACATGAAAATATTCAAAAAAGATAATGCAAAAGTACTAACAAATATTGTTATTGCATAGGTAATACACAATACCTCATAGAAGTTCAGCGAATAGTCGGACAACACTTTTAACCAGTACAATGGCTCAGAAAACAAAACATTTGGTTTTTTAATGACGAGTTGCCAACTTTGTTATATATTTCAATTTTAGCATGCGCTACCTCTTTTATGACATTGGACGTTAACGTTAATAAATCAGAAAAAAAATAGGAACTATATGGTCAATCACGAGTCCTTCTTTTATAATCTTACGTTTCCTATATAATGTCTTGACAAAAATGTCACCATATGGAGTAAGGGTTATAAATTCAAATAATTTGTCAAATTTAATTTACTAAAAAAAATAAAAATCGATATTAGAACTTAAATTTAAAACTTAAACTTATATTTAAAAATAAATCAGATAAAAACAGGAACTATATGGTCAATCAGGAGTCCTTCTTTTATAATCTTGCGTTTCCTATATAATGTCTTGACAAAAATGTCACCATATGGAGTAAGGGTTATAAATTTAGATAATTTTTCAAATTTAATTTACTAAAAAAATTAAAAATCTATATTAGAACTTAAATTTAAAACTTAAACTTAAGTGTCGAATTTTGTCATCATTCGCAAAATAAATAACAATAACTCGGTATTTTCTAATTTTCTAATTTGGTCATATTCTTTTAAATCTTATTCATTTGCTGTACAAATGAATGTTTTTCATTGGATAATCTGACAGTTTTTCTATTTATTATATTCTATGATGAATTGGAGTTCAAATTTATCGTTTCTTTTGTTGACAAGTAGACTATTGTTTTGAAAAAATATTGAAATCATTTGTATCTTGTTAAAATATATCGGACACTAGGCCTCCTTTGTTTAATCTTAACAGATTTATTTATTTTTTCCTATTTATATCATTATTTTACACCAAACTTCAATGTTACAAAGAAACCACATACTGAAGTGGCAATCTTAATAGAAGCTGAACACTTCCTAAAGATTTGATATGGTACATACAATCTATTTAATAATTCACAGTTTAGTGACTTTGCTAAACATCAATCTTATCGAACTCAAAATCAAGGATACCACAGAAATACATCTTGACTACATTAAAAATGATAAAGATTGTTCATAATGAAGCTATATAACAAGAGAAATGATATCAGTTTGAACTGTGATGTTTCGATTTCTATGCAGCAACAATTCTGTAGCTTTAGAAATATAGATTATATCTACATGCTTTAACAATTTCCACCAATTTGCGTTTATGTCAAATGTATTTGAATAGAGCGTTACTGCTTTTGTAGAACCTATAAAATAATGTATTAAAAGAAATAAAGTTGAAGTATTGTCTTCGTAAATTTTAAGAACGTCATCATGAGTTTGTTAATTGTTATTGAATATCTATGTCACAGATGACTATGGTAAGCTTAGGTTCTTGGAGTAAAATCATGTTCTATTGTCTCGATTGTCAATTAATCTAACAATATTAAGACTTATCATTGTCTCGTACCACGGGAAACAACACATAGACCATTCTCTGCCTACCTGTTCAGATATACTGCAGTCATCCTCCAGTGAGGGGTTCTTATCGGTCAGTTACATTATTTATATGTATAGTTTTGTAAACAGTTGTTTATTTTATGGTAGTGTTTTCTATTTTCGTCGTGGTTTTGTCGGTTTCTGATCGACTTATGCTTGACTTTTTTTTTATACATTTGATTCCCATATTTGTATATCCTGCTCCCATGTGATAACAAACTAGTCAGCTTGACATTTGTTAGCTTTGGTAAACAATA
This sequence comes from Mytilus galloprovincialis, assembly GCA_037788925.1. Lineage (NCBI taxonomy): Eukaryota > Metazoa > Mollusca > Bivalvia > Mytilida > Mytilidae > Mytilus > Mytilus galloprovincialis. The sequence goes on along the minus strand of CM075334.1, from coordinate 15,685,729 downwards.
CTTACAGACGTGACATACCAACGTTCGAGGAGAACAGATTAAATGACAAGGTGGTCAAAGAGTTCCCATCCAAATCTCTTTTAAAAATGTAAATATTTTAATAATATCGGGACAAAATTACAAAATATCAATACAAAAATCTAAAGATGATATATATCAATATTTGTAATAACATGAGCAACACGATGGGTGTCACATGTGGAGCAGGATCTGCTTACCCTTCCGGAGCACTTGAGATCACCCCCAGTTTTTGGTGGGGTTCGTGTTCTTAGTCTTGTGTTTGGTTTTCTATGTTGTGTCGTGTGTGCTGTTTTTTGTCTGTCTGTCTTTTTCGTTTTCTGGCCATGGCGTTGTTAGTTTATGTTCGATCTATAAGTTTGACTGTCCCTATGGTATCTTACACCCCTCTTTTGTCATCTGGGAGATATACTCCGCATGTAGGTGCTGCTTGAATGTCCACTAGTAAATGGAATATCAGAATTGTGAAACTGAAAACTATTTATCGTAAAATTTAGTTTTCAAGCGACCTTTATTATCAATTTCTAGATGTTACACAATATATAAGACAGTCTTAACTGGATCTGTGTATTGTCGTATCCTTTGGATAGCAAAGTTCAACAATGTCACTTAATTTTGAATTGTTTAGTGAGAGAACGCGACTTATATTGTATTGTGAAAATATAATTTAAAGAAAACTGCTTACTTCTTTTCTTTCTTCTAAAAAAATTCAGCCATTATACTGACATAATAACATTTATTGTTAACTTACAAATTTTGCAATGCCACATTGTACTTGAAAACAGTATCAGGTAAGTTTGTTAGATTGTTGTTCGATAAAAATCTGTATTAAATTAAACAAACAGCAATTTAGTACTAAATCTTCATTTCAAAGACCAATTGAAGTGAAACAATACTTGTACAAGTTAGCTAACGAAGTTTTTATTGTTAAAACTGATTGAAACAAACACACAAAAATTAAGATAGTCAACATTTTCAGTTGTTGGTTCTCTCGTCACATGTTTATAATCTAATGTCTACTAAGAATGGACATGTTATTTGACAAAATGGTGCAAGTTTCAGCTATTTTTCCTTTTTATCTAATATATTCACAACCTTTAATAATTTTGAGGCATGAAAAGGATGTTCTAAAGACTGCTTGATCTCTTTTCAATAAGATTCAGATAATTTAGGATGTTTGGGGACTGTGTTTATTCAAATATACCACATTCTTTTTAAATTATAATTATCAAGTACTATAAACGTTCATATTGAACTATAAGATTCTGAAAAACATCTGACTACAGTTATGTGTACGATATGACACCGGATAGGAATTTCCTATTAATGACATGAGAGCTAGTACGGCGGTAATAATTAGTATCCAATAGCACAGGTAACCTGAATTCAGATAAGTCGGCCAAAAAGGTAATTAAAAAAAGTAAAATCACAAAAATACTGAACTCCGAGGAAAATTCAAAACGGAAAGTCCCTAATCAAATGGCAAAATCAAATGATAAAATCATCAAACGAATAGACAACAACAGTCATATTCCTGACTTGGTACAGGCATTTTCAAATGCAGAAAATGGTGGATTGAACCTAGTTTTATAGCGCTAAACCTCTCTATTTTAAGACAGTCGCATCAAATTGTATTTTATTACGTTTTTGTTAGGTAAATCACTCAATCGAAAAAGTACATTTTGTTATGGTTTATTGCCATGGTAACTCGTTCATATGAAATTTATTTTTGTTTTCTGAATATCTTGTACCTTAGTCTAGTTTGGTCAAATGGTAGAGTATGTATGGTTACTTCAAAATTTACAGAAATATTTGGGCAAAATAGAATCTGCTGTATTTTGTGGATAGCTGCGTTCAACATAGTCACTGAATTTTGAATTATTTAGTGTGAGAACGTCATTTATATAGCGAATAGTAAAGTTATAGAATACTTCCAACTTCTTTTCTTTCTTCTTTAGAAATTCAGCAAACATAGCGATATGATTACATATATTGTTTACTCACAAACGTTCCAATGCCACATTTTTCTTGAAAACAGCCTCCGGTAAGCTAGTAAGAATGTTGTCCGATAAACGCCTATATTACGTAAAACAAACAGCAATTTAGTACCAGATCGTCATTCCAAAGATTACATTGAAGTAAAACAATGCATGTGCCAGTCATCTGACATTTTTTTATTGTATAAACTGATTTAAATAAATAAATCAAAATAAAGATAGTCAACCCTGTCAGTTGTTGGTTGTTTCATAACATATGTTGATTGTCTTATGTATATTTATGATGTACTTGTTATTTGACAAAGTGGTGAAGGTTTCAGCTATATGTCTTTTTTTTAAATAGATATTTATTTGGCCTTTTTATTTTCTTTGAATTCGAGCGTTACTGATGAGTCTTTTGTAGACGAAACGCGCGTCTGGCGTAAAAACAAAATGTAATCCTTGTATCTATGATGAGTTTATTCATAGTCTTTAATTAGTTTGATGCATAATCATGACAATTTCAATAAAGTTTGGTCATTTTTCAATAAGTTAAATATATTCTAGGATTTTTGGTCGCTGTGCTTGATCACATATACCATACTCATTTTTAATCATAGTTTTTTTTTTTTATATAGATTAGACTGTTGGTTTTCCCGTTTGAATTGTTTAACACTTGTAATTTTGGGGCCCTTTATAGCTTGTTGTTCGGTGTGAGCCAAGGCTCCGTGTTGAAGGCTGTACCTTGACCTATAATGGTTTACTTTTATAAATTGTTATTTGGATGGAGAGTTGTCTCATTGGCACTCATACCACATCTTCCTATATCTATTATAATGCACTATGAACATTCATATTGAACTGTAAGATAATGAAAAATATCTTAAAATAATGATTTATACGAGAAAACAACGGATAGGACTGTCATTATGTATGGAGATATCAGAAGATGTATGAGTGCCGATGAGACAACTATACATCAAAGTCACAATTTGGAAAGAAAAAACCATTATAGGTCAAAGTATGGTTTTCAACACGGAGCCTTAGCTCACACAAGAGTAAGCTATAAAATTAAGGGAAACAAAAATGACATGTGTAAAACCATTCAAACTGGAAACCCAACGGTCTAATATATATAAAAAAAACGAGAAACGAGAAAATCTTATGAATCACATCAACAAACGACAACTACTAAACATTAGATTCCAGACTAAGGACAGGTGAAAACAATTGTAGCGGGATTAAACGTTTTATGGTACCAAACTGTCTCCCTTATCTGAAACAATAGCGTAACATCACTACGCAGAAAGACACATACATAAAATATCAATTCGAATGGATTAATTCAATCAAAAGACGTAGTGACACAAATGAATATAACATAGATATTTAATGCAAATAGTCTTTCAAAGATGAAAGTCCAATAGGCTGAAATAGTTCAATGATGCTTTTTATCATTTTATACAACAGTACATATCAAACACAAGGCATATGATTATAAACTGACTGCAGCTGTTCATTTGTGAAATAGAAGAAAAGAGAACAATCGGAAAATGAATGAACCGTCTCGACCACGCTTCATGGTTTGATTACGAAATATCAAGATTTAATTTTTTCTAAAAGAAAAAAAGATATGGGCTATACCAACCAATGAGCTAAACTATGCAACAGATACGAAAACATCCAAGTATATAGTGTGTAACGTTACAACTGAAGCCATTATTCCGCTAAAGTCTACGTTGGTCAGATATTTTTAATTCGATAGGAACTAGTCCCGCCTATTTAAGTTTACCTTTTACTAACATATTCTGTATAAAGTAAATACTATTCTTTCACAGACATACTAATATGATTATAGTTTTTGTTCTACTTACAGATATTGTAATGCCACATTGTTCACGAAAACAGCTACAGGTAAGCTAGTGAGATAGTTGTTCCATATCAAACTACATACAAATTTAAAAAAAACAAACAAGTTTTGACAGGTTAATTTCATTGATTTCGAATATTTACATAAAACAAAGAAGGTACATATAGGGGAATAATTAATATTAATACACAAGTATATAAAATGTGTATAAAGTAAGGAAGTAACTTCTTAAAACCAACGAAGAAAATTAGGAAATCTATAAATAATTTGGCAGCAACTTATGTATTATATCTGACACAAATAATTTCTAGACCTTCATTCCAAAGTACAAGCAGACACAAAGTAAAAACACAGTAAAACTCAGTTTAAAAGAAGTCCGAGTACGATGACTGAATAGGTAACAAAAGAAACTAATGAAAATGATACATAAATAATGTAATACTAGTAGTTACTGACATGCCAGCAACAGACTTCATTTAAACTGATTGAAAAAATATTACTTTATCATTTATGTACATATAACCACTCCGAGTTATCCCTATTCTATCTCATTTATATAAAAGATTATATATATAACAAAGATGCAAATGCAAATAATAGTCTAAAGATGAAAATCCAATAGGCTGACAAAGTTCACTAATACTTCGAACTATATTACAAACAGTACATATCAAATAACGTGCATAAGCTGAATTCAAAACTTCGGTGGTTCATTTTTGAAATAGATGAAGGGAAAAAAGAATGAATGCGTCGTCTCGATCATCAAGCTTCATGAATGTATTACAGAGTATCCAAGATTTAAACTTTTCTCAAAGAAAAAGATATGGGCTTTGACACTTAATGATATAAACTATATAACAGAGATGAAATTATCCCAATTATATATTGTGTATCATAACATTTGGAGCCATTATTTCACTGAAGTATACGTCGGTCACATATTTTCAACCACGTAGCCGTATGTGCATGAACCAAAACCGTCTATTTAAGTTTACCATTTTACTAACATATTCTCTATTTGAAGTTTATCATTGATCATCTCAACGGTATTGAATTTCGCGCTTAAACCGGTGCGACGAAAGTGAGAAAAGAAATCGAGCTGAGATGACCAATGATAATGTTTATCGCTATTTTTCCTATTATAACGTTGTTAATATAAATGATAATGGGCACATTCGCCCGTGGTTTCTAGCGTTAACCTTTTCTATCACTCTACTGTGATTAGGAAGGGAATTATCAGGCAGTAAGACCAAAAGACAATTTCGAAAAATAGCGATAAAAAGTGAATACTATCCTTTCAACAGACATACTAACATGATAACAGTTATGTTTTACTTACAGAAATTGTAATGCCACATTATTCATGAAAACAGCCGCAGGTAAACTAATAAGATAGTTGTTTGATAAATCCCTTCATTGAAATAATAAAAAAATATATGTCAACTTAACAGGTAAAAGTCATTGATTTCGAACGCTTACAAAAAGCAGAGAAGGTACCTATAGCGGATTAATTCATATATACAAGTACATAAATATCTATATAACCAACAAAGAAAATAATGCTATCTATGAATAATTTGACAGCAACTAATGTATTAATTCTAACACCAATATATTACTACACCTTCATTCCAAAGTGCATTTCTGATTAGAAAAACAATAGTCACCAGTTGTCAAGCGATGTTTTTTTCATAATACATTTTGAATAATCAAACCAATATTAGAATAGACAACCTTGTCAGTGATTGGATGTCTTTAAACATGTGTTGAGCGTATAATATCGTATCACAATGTGCCTGTTACTTCACAAATTGGTGCTGACGGCAACTTTCTACCTTCTAGTTACATGTTTTCATTGCGTCTACATTGTGTGATGCATGTCAATAAAATCTAAACTTTGTTTAGGACTCTGTGATTAGACAAAAACATTAAATTGACGTCGTGTATTTCGTAATATTCCTATTCTTTCTTTTCATACTAAGATATAATGAAACAATGATATTTCAACTCAAAACAACAAACCAGAGGACGCGAAGCATTTTCAAATTATTATCTTTAATTTCTAATTTACATTTAAAATGTGTACCTTAAAAACCTTGCGTATATTGCGACCTGTCAGTAAATTTGATAAGAAACATACACTCAGTTGTTAATTCATTAAAACTATAAATCTTATTTGCATAATAAAAATGGCAAAAGGATTACAAAAGCCTCAATATATCTACACATATATCTATGCCTCGGTGGCCTAGTGGTCTTGGTAGTCTACCTACTGTATCAATAGCTAGTCAAGACTCGACTTCAATAAACTAGGATTGTTTTTCTACCCAAGGTCGGTAGTATTCTCCGGACTATCCGGTTTCCTCCACCAATAAAAACTGACCACCACGAAATAGAATAAAAGTGTTGAAAGTGGCGTTAAACACCAATCAATCAAGCAAATCTAAACAAGTATTTGATTAAAATCCTATACCTAAATAAGACCGATTTTACTGTTACGATATTAAGTATAATATTTATCATAATTCCATTGCTTTGTTTATTTCGGACGTTCGGTTTTAAGATAAAAAGTCCTTGCTGCAGTAGAACAAGTTCGGTATTATAAAGCACAATATATATCATATTTACCATACTGGTTCAGCTGTTAAGAAGATTTGTAAGCGGTCGTGTTCTGTTTTACATATATTTCACATCTGGTGACCTCGTTAAAGTTGGCGGTCCTTTTTGTTGTTCTCATATTTGTTTGTATATTAATCAATACTTAAGTCTTATTAATATATTGACATACAAATGACAGAATCGGACTTGAACTCCAAACAGTATAGGCAGAGAAACAGAAGCACATTTAAAAGGTAAATCAGCGTTTTCAATAAACAAAGGGGAGTAACTCGTTTGGAACAAAGAAAGTCAATAGGCGTTTTAAACTCGACGATTAAACTGAAAAACTTACGACTCAGTCATAAAAAATATCAGAAGAAGGTCATATTGGCCTCTAATGTCGATTATTTCTTAGTAAGAGTGAATAGAATAACATTGCGCTAACATATAACGAAGAAAACAGACAATAATAATAGTGATAAACAAATGTACCCAAAACTGCGAGTAAAGCACAAAATGTATAATGATGGACCTTTGAACCTGTTTTATTATGCAATATCTTTAAAAGCAACTCTTTGCTATGCTTTTTAATAAACTTTAGATCGTCAGTTATCTAACGGTGTCTTCAATGATTTATTCACACATCATCATGCCCTTGTGCTGTTACGATTTATTTGTCAGTATACTACATTTTAGTTGGGGTTGTCATGACACCTTCCCTGGGTCTAAATATAGATTTTGAGTTTTTCTTCAAATAACTACATCTTATGACTTCTATACACACTTACTGTACTTTGATTAGGGACAACTTCACATTTACTGGAGACTAAATGTGAAAACACTGCATTTTTTTCATTTTCAAGAGGGGAACTACCTAAACTTCACTGCAAATTCCTAGTGGGATCTAAACGGGTTGGAATATATGTTTCCTGGGTATATTGGTTGGCAGTGACAGCACTTCTAACATATTACTGTCTTGTCATTGTACAGTGTTATAGGTTATCTATTTATTTTAAGTTAACAGTTCATTTAATTACTTACAGGCTATATAAATTGAAGTAATCCGCAAAAGTATCACTGTATAAGGTTTTAATGGCGTTGAAAGACAAATCCCTAAATTAAAAAAATCACATAGTTTTATTTGACAACATCAATCTTTGTTTTTGACCATATTGAATCATTTAGAATGAATAGGATAACTAAAAAATTGCGGACAAAGTATTTGAAGTCACATCTGCTTGTGCTATTATTTATCTGGTATAGTTAAATGTTATATGGTATACAGCTAGAGTACCACTCGTGACATACTTTTATAAATTTCACCATCTGATGTGGTCACCATATAATGGGACATTTATTGGAGGTCATCAATGATAAAAAAAAATTACAATTTATTGCTATCATAAACCATGAAATAGTAGTCAATTTAATTGGGCTACCCAATGAGATGCAAAAGTATTTAACTGTTGTGCAGTCAGAGGGGTGTGTTAATTCCATTTTGCATTACGTTACCTGTTCAGGTAATTTTGTCTTATTACTGTTGCATTTATAAACCTGCTTAGTAAAAATCTCTTGCAAGTTAATAATTCGATCTTAATGAATCCGCATTCATGTGAGCTTTACTTTAATCCATTAGCTATAGATTGGATTCGCATGTATGAGTTGTGTTCCGCCATTAGGAGGAAAAAAACATTGAAAGTGAAACAATGGTGAACCATGTCTTGACTGATTCGATCAATAAAAAATCGATCAACAGTAAAAAACGATGATGAATTTCTTTTTTTAAACTATAAAATGAAATCAAAGAAACTTTGAAAAATCCAATTGCACGTGATCGCAATCTATTTATTTGTATGTAAATGTTTACAACAGTTAATTGAAAGTCGACGGTCTTCGGTGGTCATCATTATGGTTAAACAGAAGGTATCTAGACCAAAATACTAAAATATGAAAGGGTCATTCCTCCTGGTTATTTTGTGATTTAATACTTTATGTCTGTACTGTTTACTTGTTCTTAAATACTGAATGTGATTGTGCATTATATATTTATTCTATATAACTTTATTTATTTGTAGTTAAAGAAAAATAGAATTCGTTTATTCTAATGATGCCATTACGAGTTGGTTGAATGTTATATGGAATATTTTTTCACAGATGACGACGGATATGTTCTAATTGACGAAATTACAATCTCGTCCCCTTCTCCCGATTTTGACCTACCAACTTATACATATCATCCGTTTTGTACATCAATGAGCAAAACGATGAGTGCCACATGTGAAGCAGGATCTGCTTACCTTTCCGGAGCACCTGTTGTTGGTGTGGTTCGTATTGCTAAGTTTTTGGATTTATTTGTTTTTTCGTGTACTGTAATCGTGTCTGTTTTTTTTCTTTTTTAGCCATGGCGTTTTCAGTCTATTTTCGACTGATGAGTTTTAATCTCCCTTTGGTATCGTTGGCGTCTTTTTTACTCTCCAAATGATCAGATAAGATTTTTCTTGATTATAGACAAGACATTTTAAACCATAATTGATAGATCATTTAAAAAATGTACTATCAAAGTAAATAATGATATAATCATTAATTGAATAAATAAACAATAAATAATTATATAAGTCAAACCAGATCAATAACCGTTATTTTATGTAATCGTTAAGACAGCAAAGTTACAAGAACTTGATGATTTGAAGTCAGTTATGCGTTAACCATTTACTTAAAAAAGTTGATATTTTTGTGCATTTTTACTGTTTAAAACACGTTTTACTTAATTTTCAACGGAAGAATATTGGGGCATTTTAAAAGTCATTTTAGCAAAACGTAACGCTTATATAGTATATAGTATAAATCATACAAGCGTAGTAGAAGTATGATTTTTTTGCGAATATTTATTTTATTCTTCGAATAGAATTCCGAATACAATCAGTCAATGCAAAGAAGACGATTATGTTTTAAAACAAAACAACGGATCTACACCATCACTGTCTAAAATAAACGTCCTTGAAGGTCATTTGATATTCGATACTCGTAACCAAGCAATGATTAAGTACTTAGTATTTGTTGACATACCTAATATTAAGATACCACAAGGTTGTAAACAACTAATTCATCATACCACAATCTCATCTGTGTGATCAGTAAACATTCTATGTATGATTTTAGGCAGACTTGCTAGCAATTATGCTCGAAAATCTCGGTCTTTTACTGTTTTAAATGTTAATGTTCTTCATAAACAAGTCAAATCCATAAGTTCCAATAAGTAAATTTACATGTTAAGCAATTGAAGATAATTCATGACTTTGTACAATAACATGTTGTATAAAATGGCAAAGAATATATGTTTCTTCTTCATATGATAACTACATACAGCAATTCTGTTGTCTCAGGGAAGCTTGGTACTCCTATTAGTTCTCTTCGTTTGCAGTCATACGAAGGTCCTTTGGTTAGACACACCATTTCACAGCTAGATATTATCTTACAATCTAGGTTGGCATTGCAACCTTCTCCAATTAATAATAAAAGTTTTATTGCATTGCACCAAAGCAAAACGAACATTTCAATCCAGTTCTTTCCCTGTGAAAGTATTCATGATAAAGTTGTAATGAGCATTTTTCATATTTTAGTCGTTGTATATATGTCTATAGCTCGTTTATTTTATTTTATTTACATATATAACAAGTATATGCAGTTGTATTTGTATATGTATCAACGATATGCAGACTTGTGTTTGATTATCGATGCCAAATACCTCATACTTGATTCAGTTGAGCTTACTTGATAAATCTGATTAGTAGCAAAGTTCTAAGACAAACTGGTATGTTATCAATAGGTCGTTTTCGAGTTTAGAATGAATTTTTGAATCAATTAAAATTCCTGCAGGCGAACTCTGCGGGACATCCTTTCAAAATTTACCAGAACATTTTGCACTTATCTGTTCATCAGTTAATTATTCTATCTTCAAACATCTCTCTTTAAGAAAGTACACCTTTATCATGTTTTATTTCTGTTATTTTCAAAATACGTTTTTGATACTTTTAGATAAAATCACACTTATTAATTGTTTTTCCGTTATGCATATGGACAACGAATGATTTTGATATGGAGTTTTCAATCGATGTTTAAGATTTTTTTTCTAATAAGTATTCATATTTTAATCTTTAATTAATTTTAATCCCCCTTTTGTTTTTACAGTTATAACAAATTTTACAATGACAGAAATATAAGTAAAATATAACTTAAAATTAATGCCCGAAAAGAGGACGAACATTTGATGTTCAGGGAAAGTTAGAGGAGGAAGTAGGGGGAAGGCGATATATATATGTCCAGATTAAAGTTGCAACGCATGCTTTTGTTTTATTCGAGGCGAAGTTTTTCTTTCGTTCACAATTTATAACTAGTGTAATTGGTTTTCCATGTACAGATTATTCATTTGCATTTCATTTCATGTCATCCTGTATTGGCCAAAATTATTTATTTTCAATTTATACCAGAAAAGCATATTCGTTTTCATAATCCTCCTCCCCATCCCCTGACAATCAATTGGTCATTTCCTGATATGAATTCAATATTGCGTGGTTCTTTCGATTTGTAAACAACACCGTCATAGAATTCTCGATATATCTATTTCAAGCACAGACTCGGAGATGTACATAATATATTTGTCCTATTAGAATCGAAATTATTGATGGCATCCAAAGGATTTTTTTATCCCGGGCATAGATTACCTTAGCCGTATTTGGCACAACTTTTTGGATTTTTTTATCCTCAATGCTCTTCAACTTAACACTTGTTTGGCTTTATAAATATTTTGATATGAGCGTCACTGATGAGTCTTATGTAGACGAAACGCGCGTCTGGCGTACTAAATTATAATCCTGGTACCTTTGATAACTATTTACACCACTGGGTCGATGCCACTGCTAGTGGACGTTTCGTCCCCGAGAGTATCACCAGCCCAGTAGTCAACACTTCGGTGTTGACATGAATATCAATAATGTTGTCATTTTTCTAAATTTCCTGTTTACAAAACTTTGAATTTTTCGAAAAACTAAGGATTTTCTTAACCCAGGCATATATTACCTTAGCCGTATTTGGCACAACTTTTTGGAATTTTGGATCCTCAATGCTCTTCAACTTTACACTTGTTTGGCTTTATAAATATTTTGATATGAGCGTCACTGATGAGTCTTATGTAGACGAAACGCGCGTCTGGCGTACTAAATTATAATCCTGGTACCTTTGATAACTATTTACACCACTGGGTCGATGCCACTGCTCGTGGACGTTTCGTCCCCGATGGTATCACCAGCCCAGTAGTCAACACTTCGGTGTTGACATGAATATCAATAATGTTGTCATTTTTATAAATTTCCTGTTGACAAAACTTTGAATTTTTCGAAAAACTAAGGATTTTCTTAACCCAGGCATATATGACCTTAGCTGTATTTGGCACAACTTTTTGGAATTTTTTATCCTCAATGCTCTTCAATTTTATACTTGTTTGGCTTTATAAAATTTTGATATGAGCGTCACTGATGAGTCTTATATAGACGAAACGCGCGTCTGGCGTACTAAATTATAATCCTGGTATCTTTGATAACTATCCAGAGATTTGTTGAAAATTTACACATGACTTGGGCAGTGATATTCGTTAATTTTATTCCTCTCTAACGTTCAGAATAAAATTCTAACATCACGGCCATGGCCATATTGAAATTTCCAACAAATTTATGGCTTCCATGTATTATTTCTTTATTAATAGAAAATATATGGCGGCACTTATAGACTGAAAAAAAGAAATTTTACGATCATGTGGTTGTGATTTTGTTGATAATACAACATAAAAGTTGGATCTCAGGTCTTCTGGTTTGTATTAATAATTTAACAAAATATCAACTTTGAAAAGTAAATTATACAATTCCTTATCTGACACAACAAATACATTTATATTGTTATATAAAGCAATAGGTAATAAATGGAAATTAAGTAAGCATTTTCTTTTTTTCAGTGCAGAAGAGGCAATTATATTTAGATAAAAAAACTTTCAAACTTTCGATGAATGGAAATCAAAAGTAAAATGTGTGTACACCAATAATAATTATTCCTATTTACTAGTTGTATCAAAAGACAAATACAAACGAAGCCTCAGAAGGTATTAATTTATGCCACCAATATTTCCATAAGGCAAACAATATGAAAACCTTATTGTTTTAATAATTTATTTTTTTTTACCAAAGTTGGATACTTAAAATTAACGTGTATTGACAAATCATATCGACATAGCGCCTGTATACGGTTTATTTTCCTGCCATGATTTCTTTGATTGGTTGTTCCTATAAAGAAAGCTTTAAAACCAAGTGATTCAAGTGGTGAAGTTGGCTATGCTTTTTGTACCTTTTTGGATTATAACTCTTCATCTTCCTAATAAGCTTTTGATTTTCAAATATTTTGGCCTCGAGCATCATTGAAGAGACATTTATTGTCAAAATTCGCATCTGGAGCAGAGACAAATTGGTATCGTTAATGTTATTGGAACCATCCCTTCATAACATTTATGGACGCAATCACAAATGTTTGCCGTTATGAAATATTCGTTTCACTAATAACAACGAATATGTGGCAGCTGTCGTAAATACAATCCCGTCCCCTTTCCCCGAATGTGACTACTAAGTTAGAATTTTTGCCGTGCTTGTACAGAACTATCATTAGTATCAAGACAGGTGCTACATGTAAAATAGGATCTGCTTACCCTTCTGGAGCACCTGATATTACCCCCAGTTTCCGGTGGGGTTCGTGTTTATCAGACTTTAATTTCTATGTTGTGGTTGTGTGCTGTTGGTTTTTTTTTTTTGGTTTTTTTTTCTATATCTTTTTCTCTTTCATACATGGCGTTGTGATATTTTTTTAATAAAACTCCAACCTCAAAACTAAATCTATTTGGTAACACAAAGCGGTATTATTCATTGTTTCTCTCGCAGAGCCCTTATTTAAACTGTGGAAAGTTTTTTTGAATGCGGAATATAAAGAGTCTATATCATATATTGTTTCAAACACCAAATGTACATGTTTCCGTAACTTTAAAAACTGTTGTTCAGCCCTTAGCGTTGACGTGAAAAGCATGTGTCAAAAATAAAACTTTTACATGTTAAAAAAAAAATGAATTTATTTGTACCCAAAGATTATTTTATACATTGATTTACATCTAACAGAATTTAAGATTTGGTCTCGGTTACAAGTCATTTTAAACATGTCTTTTTTGGAAACTACTCTGCTGAAATTGTGATTTGAGGCTTACTTTTGGTTATCTCAAAGGAAATAAACACAACAACTAAAAAAATATTTAAGTTAACAAAAAGAGCTGTACCACTGAACTAAAGTAAAGATTGAAAAACTATTTGAAAATAGCCCCGTTGTGAAATAAATTTAAGGAAAATTTGCAAAACATCTATTTGCATGTTATAATAATAGTTTTTCAATCAAAATCACATAAAACAAGTCAAATGTGACTCATTCAAAGTCGTCCTATAAGCTTCTTGTGTATGCCATGTCAAGAATATAAGGAGATCATAAGTTTGAAGTTAATCAAAATTAAGATTACAAATTTGAAAAGGAAAGTAACAGCGAAATAAGAAATACAAAAATTATAAAACAAAGTGCTTTACCAAAATATGATTCTCGTAAACTTGTCAGTTTTGTAAAAAGTAAAATAACAAAAATACCGAACGCCTAGGAAAATTCAAAACGGAAAGTCCCTAATTAAATGGCAAAATCAAAAGCTCAATTAATTCAAACGAATGGATAACAACCGTCATATTCATGACTTGGTACAAGCATTTTATTGTGCAGAAAATGGTGGATTAAACCTGGTTTTATAGCTAGCTAAACCTCTCACTTTTTTTACTGTCGCATAAAATTACATTATATTGATAACGATGTGGGAACAAAACAAGCAGACATAATAGGTAGAAATGTCAAAAATAGGGTTACAGAAGTCAACATTGTTTTATAATCTTAATCACTATAAAAACAAATAAATATGTAACAAAGAAGCACAAAATGGCATATAAAAGCACATTAGCAAAAATGAAGGTTAAGAATACAAAAAATTACAAAACTTACCACAATTATGTAAAAGACTTGATATCAGATATAAAAATAATGTGTCTCAAATTTGTATGTTTAATACATGTATCAATAAAGACACATTTAGTTTATATTGCAAAGTCCAACCAACAAAATTTATGATAAGTATTACATTTTCATTAATATCTCCTATAAAAAAAACTATATGCAATTAAGATTAAATTAAGATAAAGCCTTCGAACTGTCATTTAAGAAAAATACTATGATGAATATTAATGTCACTTAGTCAAGTAAAACCATAAACATATTAAAATACAATTGTATTGTTTTGATTAATTGTCTTTTACATATAAAACCTTTGATGTTTTTTAAAGACCTCGTTTTCCAATTTGGCAGGTAAATCTTTTTGAAATATGTGTTCTCTTCGTCAATATAAATTGCTATTTTAACTTACTTGATAAAAACTAAAACGATCTGGGATACACATGCGATAAGGAAAACGCTGTGTAACTTTTGGCACCGTTGTCGGATTTGACACGTAACTTGTTAATTATTTTTCTATATATAACGTTGAATTGTTTGATTCGTCATTTTTCGTAAGGACGGCTAACAAATTGAACCTCGTTATTTAAATAGCCTAATTTGAAAATAGACAAAATTTTAAACGTTATCAACATTCAAAAATATAAAAAGCTATATTTCGTTGGTGACTTCATAGTCATATTAAAAAATTATGCCTATGAGCTGATAGACAAAACACTTTCAGCCAATAAAAGACGTGTTACATCCAAAATTATTTCTATGATCTATCTTTATTGTTGACATTGTTTCTATTATCATTGTTTCTATTGTGTATCTTTATTGGTGTCATAGATTTTATTATCATTATTTCTATGATGTATCTTTATTGTTATCATACATGTAGTTTCTATTGTTGTATTATTATTTAAATGATGGTTCGAAATTGCTGTTATAGTTTAAACTAGTATTAGTTCTGTGATGTATCTTTTATTGTTGTTATCGAGTTAACATTGTTCCTGGTGATTTTTTTATGATTTATGTACATTGTTGACATTGTTCTTATTATCATTATTTCTATGGTGTATCTGTATTGGCTTATAATAGTTTATAACGTAAACCCCGGTTTAACAGTAAAAAAATACGTTTAATGATTATTATTATTTTTTTGCATTTCAAAATTGTGCCATTGTCAAAATAACTTACAGATTTAAAAGAGACTAGTTTTCACGCATATTCATAAAGAAAATAAAAGGCTTATGTATATTAAAGTATTGTTGATTATTACGAAAGGCTGCAACTTCAATTTAAAACTAAAAGAGGAAAAAAACTGGAGACTTGTAATATGAAAACATAAACACCTTAACCTGCATGCTGATGTTCTTTCGAGTTTTAATATTCATTTCAAGCTGACAGTTATTTATAAGTATTTATGACGTCATAATTTTTTCCATACCAACTCCCCCAGACTTTTTAGTTTGCAAGCTACACGTAAACTTTTTACTTACTGATGTAGGCAGTGAAAACTGTTCCGTAAAGGAATCAACAAATGGACGGACTTTGACTGCACATATCTTTTTATCAAACTAACCTTTTTAAATCTAAAGAAAGGTATTAAGTCCAGTTTAATCAATTAGCATTTATTATTCATATCATTGTCATGTAATCTCTGACTGATATCTGTTAAAAGAACAATTGTATTGCGTCTATTTATTTTATTATTAACTTATCAAATCAATCATAATAAGATATGTTTCAGGATCTATAAAACAAAAGTCAAAAATGAATACGTCATATTTATCCGGTTGAGAATTTATAGCAGTCATATTTTCCATCTGTTTTCCGTTTGATTGTCCATTCGTCCGTATGTTCGAAAGGCCTAAATATAACATTGAAATACATGTTATCGTATTCTGTCAACAGTTTGACGCTGCTGAGTCACGTGTATATGATTTCGGGATCTTCTTCACTTCTATTTACTGCTGAACGGTATTTCAGTTTAAACCAGTATGCTTACACAAGAACGTGTAGACCTACTTGTTACATCAAAACGACATTCTAAGTACTGAATTCGGAAAAAGAAAGCAGCCTCTATCAAGTGACTCTGACAGGCGGGAAATAAAATGTACAAAGATACATTTGTGTATGAAATAATCAGGCCTTTTTCGTTACTCTTTGTAATATGTTATCTAAAAGAAAGAGACGACAGATACCAAAATTCTTGAAAGTCAACAATTGATAACAACAATTGTAAATAAACTAACCACGCAATAACAAAATAACGTCGAAAAGACCCACAAAAATCACGAAACACTCAATATTAATCTAGAGACTGAGAAACACTATCTCGAAGATGACTGGTCTAAGGAGTACCGGAAGAGTAAGCAAATCCTGCATCAAATGTGAAATTAGCAAACATAAAAAACAAGTATCATTTTGCATTACAAATATATAATTGTCCTAATATCGGATGTACAAAAGTAATTGAATCAAACCTTTCAAGAGAACTATTTCTACAGGTGCATGTATACGGCTTTCAAATTTCAATAATTACATTAGAAGTATGTTTCATTATGATACTTTATTCTGATTGGCTAACTGCACATCACGTGTTATTCCGTAAGCAACTGCATTGCTCAATAAAACTTTTCATTCATGATAACACGTGGTCCCACAATAAAGTGCACACTGTCAGGTGAATTAAATAAAACAATAATACAATTCGAGTTTTCATGATCATAGCTTAAAACAAATGTAATTATAAGTATTGAATGCTTCTTTTTGTAACTTCATAGGGATGTAAAAGCGTTGACCCTGCGCACCATACAAAATGTACTTCGGTCAACGCTTTTACACCCCAATGAAGTTACAAAAAGAAGCATTCAATTCTTAAGTGAAGACGATTGAATAGTACAAACATAAAATGTAGTGAAATTTAAAACTTTGTATCAGCTGCATGACTAATTATCACTTGTTCTATTTGATAAGAAATGTTCTCATATACTCCCTATCTTTAACAATGCGCATCGACTAATCTAAAATGTGTTTTGCGGGAGTCATGTAAAGCAACATATTACTGGGATTCCTGAATGTTAAATGAATTATTGTGTGGTCAATGAGAAAAGTAAAAATTAAATGCCGATTTTTTTCTATAAATTGCAGGTATAACAGGATGTTGTTTTAGGAATTTCATATATTTGACTAAATTTTGATATATGATATTTTAGATTTTAGAATAATTACAGGTACGAATAAATGATGTTGAGTAAACTATAGTATTAACAAATGGGTGTTAAAAAATGGCCCTGATATATGACCAATGTCTTTATACGTCATTTCTGGAATCATGTCTTTCACCAGAAAAGATCGTCAATTTCGCACGCCTTTATGACGTCATTTACCAGATAGAAGGCGTGCCTGTATCCCTGCTCTAATAAAAGTTCCAGCACTTTCATAATCGTCATTTTGTAGGGTAGTATAGAAATAATTTATGTTCCGTAAGTACGTAATCTTGATTCCCGTACGACTGAGGGAGGGTGACAATCTTATTAGATTTTAATTTCCCCGATATTTTGTGCAGTATAAAATTATACTTTTTTACCCGTTTGCTCAACATTTGTCGGAAATGACTATGCATACATTTATGTCACGTGGTGATGGAAGTCACATGACAGATTCGTCTGAAAACCGTATCCCGGAACTGGCCTATTATGGTCGAGGATGCTTGTAATGGCAAAAGACAACAACAGGGAAAAAGAAACTTTAAAATTGATGTGATGGAATAACAGGTAAATATTAATTCAGTTTAATTATTGTCCTATTCAAAGCAATTTATGGCATACATAATACTAGATGTTGCCATTTCTGTATTTCAAAACCAAACATTAGATAAACTGATATACATCATGAAAACTGGGTTAAACAACATAGAACGTCATGATTGTTTGGACATTTCTAATTACTTGTTCTTAGTCTTTTGTATCTTTCCCCTAGAAATGATTTTGAATTGATAACAACTAAAAATCTGTAATTGTCTTCATTATTCGTAATGTCCTCGTGTTTTTATAATAGCCCTTTTTCTTTATAATGACCCTGTATTTCCTAGTGAACCTCTTTTTTTCAAAATAGCCCTTTTATTTATAATAACCCTGTTGATTGGCAATTGCCCTAAATGAATGCCCTGTTATTGTGGCAGGGACCAGTTTTGCTTTTATTGATACACCAGCAGTTTAATACATAAAGCACTGAGTTGCATGGGTAATAAAATGCAAATAATGTTATGCAGTGTGAAAAAATATAAAGTCATTTGTAGTCGATACGGAAACGGCGTTAAACGTTATACAAATTATTTTATTTTAGCGGGGGAAAAGAATATTTTCGGAAATAAAATGTGAAGTGAAATAAATTTACCAGATTTATTAGAACCAAAAGTAAACAGTTGTTGTCAAAACACAGTAATAAAATATAGAAAACTCCAAAGTGAATTCCAAAAAATATTTCCCCGTTTCTAAGCCTCATCCTTATATCGTTGATATGTCATGTCAATACACTATTATTGTCTTTATACTGTAATCGAGAAAAACATATTTTCAATTGTTGTTTATTGTGTTATTTCTATTCATTTGATTCAAAAAATGAAAAAAATAATATAAAAAGACCACACATTTGGTGGAGAAATATATAGCACAATGAAATGTACTTTACCTGTTGAAACCAATCGATGGTGAAAAAAAATCGTTTGAGTATGGACTAAAATATCAACAATAAGCTTAAAACATATTGATTTATAGGTTTTATAATAAAAAAAAATAACTATTGAAACATGTGTTTCCAACAATTGTAAAAGAACTAAGTTTAAGTCGTTCCACGCTTCAGGTTGACGCGGGCGTCATAGATATTTAAAAATAGTTCCGACTCTACTATTTAGTCAGGATTTTACTTCGTCAAAACTATCTCCCTAGTTCATTTTCTTCGTCAAAACTATCTCCCAGTTCATTTTCACAATCGTAAAAATGGAAGCCATTGTAGGGATGACGCGCTCCAATTTTGCTCTTGGAAACCGATAAATTTATCCACATTGCACCATTACGATCCTTATTTGTCAGTTGTATTTTAAAAGACAAATGTATCAACTAGCCAATGAGCATCATTTAATGATCTTGTCTGCATTGATTCAACTTAAAATTATTGTCTGATCGGTTGCCAGGTGGAATTTTGGAAAATTCAAAAACAATTAAAAAAAATTGTAATTAAATATTTCGTGGAATGGCAGACTAGATGTTTTTAGTGGTTGAAGACTATAAACCCTAGTTATCACACACAAAACATTATAATTTTTTGAAGATATGCATTTTCATCATCCAACGTGAAAGACTGTCGTCAAGTACTTTCAGTTAAAAAAAATAGCTATTCGAACACACCTACTCTGTTTTTGTGATTCATTAGATAGGTATTTCACTTGACCCATATATTTCATCTTTTAGTACTGTGATTTTTTTGTGTTATAAAGTCAACCTGTAGCTTTGATATATAAAAATGAAAGAATCTGAAGCGAGAGGATGTATGAAATATTCTTCATTGTACGATATCAAGACAAATTATTCAACTCAAACACGCCCTAACATAAAAAGGTGCACTCGATTTTCTCTTTTCGATACAACTGTTACCCATTTTTTGGATTTTTTTCTTGAGTAACATAATGGAAGGGCAGACACGAAAATTACTGAACTAATAGATTGATATGTTTTCCGTCCGTGGTAAAAATTAAATTAAAATCGGAGGTTATGCATTTCCTTCATCCAACTTGCAAGATACCCATGTCGTCGACTTGATATCTAATTGTTCTGCTTAACTATGTACTAAATACATTGAAAACGTATGCAAATGGTGTTTTTAAAATAAAACACTTCGTAATTGAGAAGAAAATTGTAATTTTGTTTGTTTCTATTATCTTTTAAAATTTTTGTCACTATAGTAAACATTACAGTAAACATTTCTCACCTTCTCTAACAAAGAGCTTCGATTCTTTTGTTCTATTTCAACCGGGTTTCCAACTGTATTTAAATATTCATGAGAAAAAGTGATATCGGATCAGTAACTGTATATGACATAGAAATATACAGTCAACGCACTTTGACTGCTCAAATAGAACGAGTGCAGAATAAAGAAATGTATTATGTCTAGTTATCTCTTGATAATTTATTATTTATATCCTTTTCGTATTATCTCTGATATTATCTCTCGTAATGACATTCGTATCGCATTCCTTGATGTTTCCATTAAGTTATTAAAACTATATAGTAATAAAATCCATTCTAATATCCATAGTCAAGCTGATTCGTGTATATTTTCAAAAGAATTATTAAAAAACGAGGACACTTTGTACAGTTGTAGATTTATAATCCCGTTTCCATAATAAATGGAATCTGCTTGCAAGACAACTTCAATAAAGACCCCATAATTGTATTCAGGACACTATTAAGATCTGTTTGACCGTTAAGTACCATTTGATTCACAAATGATAATGAATATGTTCCGCTTCTTCTTGCCACAATCTTTTCTTTTATCTCGAGTGTGATAACATCAAGAAGATCATTAAAAATGACGAGTTACCCTATTTTCACATGCAGTGAGTATCATGTCGAGTGCTATCAGATTACCGAAAACTACGTACCCTTCCAATACATTCTTTCTTCCTTTGCAGAAAAGGGGTTTGTGTTGTTAATGCTTTCAATGTTGTGCTTTTTATTTTTCAATTTCTGCGTTATAAACCAGCAACAATCTTGTTTCTTTGATGTACACATATAGGAGACCTTACTAGTATTAGTGGAGCGGCGGAGAGGACAATTTTAGAAAATTAAATTACCTAAATACCTCATTGGAAAGCTGAAATCGTGTAGTTTTTGAAAATATGTGTCGTAAATATAAAATCTGGTACAATTATACCGAAAATCAAGGTCAAAGGTCATCACTTAAAAAATCCTATTTTCATCTCGAGAAACAATACCATTGATATTTTTTTCAAAATTAATACTCTATTAAATAAATTATATGAGTAGTGTTATGCAGAAGTGCGTTAGTTCATATAATTTTTTTTTCATATTTGCACATGACGTCAGAACAACATTTTATATAACTATTTTGAAAGTAGTCCGTGGTTTACAAATTATAAAGCCTAATAAAAAAAAAACAGTAACAGAATAACCTTGACATTTAACCTCGACTAATAGCATTTCTTGAACACTTTATGATAAAAGTTTTCCAAAGAGTATCCGAAATGCATAATTGATAAATCAAACAAAATTTGCAGCCAATTTAAATTAACTTTCAGTTTTCATGTATTCGATATGTCACTGAGTTTTCTTAAAATGAATTCCAACTATCTCAATACAAGATACCTTTTCATATAATATAGTTATTGGAGTGATATATTACTCAAATTATGTGCAAGCGTGTTGTAGAACAAATTCAAAAATTGCGACATGACCTTTTGGTATCTATGATGAGTTTATTTTCATACTAAATGAAACATCGAAAAAAATGTAGCAAATCTAAGTAAAGTTACCAAATATTACAACAAGAACTATTTTCATGTTATTTTATCTCTGTCATCAGTTATGTCGGCTTATTCTTCCTGGACATTGTAACAATTACCTAACTTTTGACAAAAACATAAATCAGTGCAAGGAAGACACTGATCCTTGCAAACACATGCTGCCCCTGTTGCCTGGCACGCTTGTTTCCGATTACACGAACGAATTAGATCTTGTAGAACGTCTGATGCCATTTGTCCCTCAAAGAAAACTGACTAGAACTTGCGCAGTTTTCCAACCAAAAGCACATGGGGAGCCATTATTATTTTGGGTTGGCTAAATTTGTCAAAATGGAACAAGTTGTACGACACAATTGACTAGACTATTCAAGTGGCAAGACATATCCCTCTCTGCATATCATTCTACGAATTACCCACAACATATCTGGAGTCTTGCCGAATGGATCCTCTGCTAGTGTTTAAAAGTTCAAGTGCAATTTGACATCGCAACGGTTCACCTCTTATTTTTTGGTTTTGTAATGGGTAAGCACTGCATCAGCGAGGATATATTTTCGTCAAAGAGTAATGATTTGTCCGGTTTCCGTTCAAACAGTTGTCTGATACTAAATCCGAGTGTAGGACTGAATTTTGGAATATAGCACGCGCCATCGAGTAAAATGTGTTTTTACCGTCAATCGTTTCGGCATTAATGTCAATAATGTCCACACCTTCTTGGAATAAGGAACCCCAATTAGCGATACAGAATGGGAAATAACAACCACCTTGTGTATTTTTGTTATTTCAGCATTCGCTACACTAGTCAAAAACCTCCGAACCTCGTCATACTTGACATAGAAACCTTGTGCATTAAAATATTCAATCACAGACTTCGATCCGAGCTCATGCAGGAGCGGATCCAGCCATTGTAAAAAGGGAATGCCTTTACTTATATAAACATTTTCCATTTTTTGTCTTACTATTGAGGCTGCTTCATAAAGTACATGCATATCGGTTTGTTCATTGGTTTTGATGGAGCTACATTTACTTAAGTAGGCTTTTATCTCAAGCATTTCTAATTCTGTTTACATGTTATTTGCTGCTTTAACAGCGACTTCAATGGAAATATCGCTATTAAATACAATGCTATATTTAGCTTGTCCTTGTTGAGCAAAATATACAATGGCATCCCCGTAGTGCTTCTCAAGTTGAGCCTTAAGTTTAGAGGAATTACAGTATGTCTTACTTACTTTATCAGGTAAAAAAGACTGGTACATTGTCAAAAGTAATGACAATACCAGAGACTTTTTGTCACAAATAAGGTCTCTGTCTATAATTTCAACTACTCTTCCAAATGCCAAATCATACGCAGATTTATCAGTGGAGTTTTGGTCTATATGCCTAGTATGTGGTCAGACATGCTGCGTGATACACTGCATTATTGAGCAAATTATCTTGCTCTATTCGATGAATCATTTCAGCGTCGCATGCTCTAACAACAGCATCTTTAAGATTGACTAACCTTTCAGCGGATGAAATTGTGTGTAAAGTTTTCACCCTTTTATGAGACATTTTTTTGCAAATAATACACTTTGATGTATTGTGATCAATATTTTCAGGCACCAAAGAATAAGTTGCATCGGAATTTATATCTGGTGTTTCCTTTTCAGCTGAAGAACATGATACTGATTTTGAATTCTGCTTACTTGTGTAGCTTTTATAACATGACCTATGATACCTAAAATACGGGTAATTCACTTGCTGTTTCATTGCATAATTCATTCAAATTACTGGACAAATAATCACGTCTCTTTGCTGCAGCATTTGTCACATTTTTTCTTCCAGATTATGTTGGTGCTATTCAAATTTCTTCAACAACAGAATCGCAGATAATACGTTTGTCAACACCAACAACCACACTTCTTTTTTTTTTTGGCATCTGGCTGGACCATTTTTAACGAGACTGTTAAATTGTCCATTTGATTGAATAAAAAAAACCAAATCAAAGACACCTAACAACCAAACAAACCCTACAGTGATATTAATTTTCCCAGTTAAATTCAACAAAAACGAATAAACAACAACACCAAACAATATAAATTCACCACAAGGCTTCGGAAATTATAAAATATAAAAGAAATATGCTTGAAAATGACTACGAATGACTTTCGATCAATCGCTGAATATGGGACTATAACTAGAAACCACAACAGTGTCGGTAAATTTGTGACAAATATTCGGACTTGAAATCTGGATAAAAAGCAGATATTTAGCCAAATATCTATCTTATTAGGATTTAATTTCAAAAAGTAAATCGGGTCGATTGAAGTATTATAAGGCGGCTTTACTGTTGATCCTTTAAAATACACATATACTGCACGTGCAAATAATGCTAGATGAAAAACAATGATTTTTCAGTGTTATTTTCAACTGTTTTCAGATGCAGTGTGCTTTACATGTAGAACTATTTGGAAATACCCTGATATTGTATGAAGTTCAAGAAGAACTATATTTACCAATTTCGTTCACAAATTATTTTTTAGAACGGGTTTGTTAGAAATTTGTCTACCGAATCAGTAGTGGGGTATTCGATGCAAATAGGGTAATGTCAGTTAAGGCTATTTTCAACGTCATTTTTACCACATTAAATATTTACGACAAACATTTTTCTAAAGCTGAATAATCGATAGACAGTTTAAGACCTTAAAATTCCATGAGGTATTTAGGTAATTTAAAATCGTTAACTAAGCGACTTTTTCAACTTTCGCCGCTCCACTATATTTCTTTCAAACATTTACCTAATGTCAATTTTTGGATGAAATTCATGGACCAATGGTTTAATATGTTTTAAATTATGTGATTCGAAGGTGTAAAAAAGAGACATTTATAAATCAACTATTATATGGTATATGCAAAATTACTAAACATAACTCATCAATCCATTCAAACAAATAGCACATAGACTGGTGTCATTTGTTGAACAGGAACTGTCTTCAGCACCTGAACTCATTCCCTGGTTAAAGTTTCGCAACTTATATATTAAGCGATTTTTTTTAGGTGTTTGAGCTTTTGTATTCGTCATTTAATACGGGACTTTGCAATTAGAATTTTCCTTGCAGCTCGGTATTTTTGTTATTAAACTTTTGACAGCTAGTAGTTGTTTGCGTTTTATAACCAATGTCTAATCATGTTTTTTTTAACAAATGTGTTTTGAATGCCTAAGTATCTTGTTTATTTTTATGCCCCATTTATGGGCATTATGTTTTCTTGTCTGTGCGTCCGTCCGTTCGTCTGGTGTATCGTTCGTCCGTCCGTTCGTCTGTCCCGATTCAGGTCAAAGTTTTTGGTCGAGGTAGGTCTTGATAAAGTTTAAGTCCAATCAACTTGAAACTTAGTACACATGTTCCCTATGATATGATCTTTCTAATTTAAATGCCAAATTAGAGATTTCCCCCCATTTACACGGTCCACTTAACATAGAAAATGACAGTGCAGTTGGGGCATCCGTATACTGTGTACACATTCTTGTTTGTTATCATATAAAAAAATAATATATTTCCATTGCAGATTTCAAAATACTTTTTTAAGAATTCATTTAGGATTTACCGCTCCTCATTACATTTTAAAAGAGGGACGAAAGATACCAGAGGGACGAAAGATACCAGAGGGACAGTCAAACTCATAAATAAAAATAAACTGACAACGCCATGGCTAAAAATGAAAGGACAAACAGACAAACAATAGCACACATGACACAACATAGAAAACTAAAGAATAAACAACACGAACCCCACCAAAAACTAGGGGTTATCTCAGGTGCTCTGGAAGGGTAAGCAGATCCTGCTCCACATGTGGGACCCGTCGTGTTGCTCATGATATAACAAATCCGGTAAATCGTCTAATTCGGTGGGTCACATTTATGAAAGGGAAGGGGATTGTAGTTACGACGTAAGGAACACATCCGATATCATTTGTGAAACGGCTATTAATATCACTTTAATTAGCATCCTGTCATAACGAGATACAAGTTAACCATTATAAGTCAAATAATAAATATAGTACGTGTAATCATCATTAGCTCAACGTATCACATAAGAGACCAAAAATCTTTCACATACTTTAAGACTGTTGTGAAAAATTGAAAATGAAATCGGGGTTTGTTTCAAAGAGACGACAACATGACCAAGGGGCGGAAAACCAATGGGTCTTCAACACAGCGATAAATTTGTGTCTTTGCTTTAAAACTGTTCCTGATGTTGACAGCCACGTTAAAGTCAGATATAAAATTGGGCTGAGCTATACTTTTTTTCAATTGCCACCACAATCACTTAACGGTCAAATAATAACAGATATCTTAATCGACATAGCTTTTAAAGGAAATACATATCTATCATATATAATCCACACTTTCGAAATGAACCAATGATTGTTTTTTGTTTTTAATTTTTATCAGTTTTCTTGCCCCACACGATTTTACAAAAACTTATTTTCTATTTCTATAGGTTAAATACAGCTGTTTCTCAAAACACGCCTCTTTTGGGGAGATCATGAATATTCATAGAAAATTAATTTTGTTTACATACTGGTTCCCAGTTATGCTCTCTGTTTGTTTTCCATCTCACAGAGACATAACTTGGGAATGTTACCAGTAAATATACACGTGCATATTGTTTACATTGAAATGTGTGGTAACCTTTCATTCGAGGTAGGGGTAGTTAAGAAAATTAGTGTATGTTGAAACTCTGAGTAGTTCAGGGCATATAAACGTTGAAAATATGCCGCACAGCCCTATATTTTGACCTTTGAAAAAAATTGTGGTGCATATTAACTTTCAATTCTAGGATAAGATTTTTTTCAAAACTTCATAGTAAAAGTAGTACAGTTTTAGCCGTAAAGGGAGTTCCTATTGGAAATAACATTGTCAATATTTACAGAAATGCAACCTTTAAAACATTTCTCAGGAATTATAAAAGAAATAAGTTCTTTTAAAAGAATTCACGATTAAATTATCACTGTTTTCCAAAAAATAGTTAGACTTCTTTTCTGACAAGAACAAAATAATGTTTACATCTTTTTTTATTAAAGGTTAGTGGTAAGCAGGGCAAAGCAGTTAAAAGCATTTACATCAAACTGTCTAATCGGGTTAGAAAATACTGTGACAAGAACTAACATTACCTTGTCTAATCAGGTAAGTTAAAAGCACTTACATCAAAATGTCTAAGAAGGTAAGTAAACTTGTTTGTTGATCGTATATGGCTGATCTATCTCCGCAAAAGTTATATTAAAATTTATAATACTTTCCAAAAAAATACCCCGAAAACAATCATAATGGGTGACGATTGCTATTTTGAATAAAAGCAAAAACTTCCATAATGAGTCGATCCCTTCAGATGTTCTTTATCTATATATTATAAAAGCGATAGGTTGTGGTTCCAATTTGCCAAATTATTTCTAAAGACAAGACTTTTGCAAAAGTTTATAGTCTAGGAATTATATTCGGTTGTGTTGCATTCCATGTATTCCTATGTATTTGAATTTTTCAAGGTGTTGTTTTGTCATAAAGTTTTTAACTGTTTCTGTATTTATACATCCTCGGCTTTCAAATATTTGGTTTTGAGCGTTCCTGATGAAGGTAAATCCAGACAAGCGCTTTGGATGCATAAAATTATTAAACGGGCTATTTTCAGTTTTTTACAGCACTGGCTCGATACCTCTGCTTGTGGACTATCAGTCCCCGAGGGTATCACCAGTTCAATAGTCAGTACTTCGAAGCTGACATGATTTATAACAAACCTTTCTATAATTGTCCGTTGATAAATTTTGAAATTATAAAGAAACTAAGGTTTCAAATCCCTCGTGCAAAGTTGATCTTGGATGGATTTCGCTTTTTTATGTATTTTTTGTCATATAGATTTTCCACTGTTTCGGTACTTATACATCCTCGGCTTTCAAATATTTGGTTTGCACGTTCCTGATGAAGGTAAATCCATAAAAAGCGCTTTGGACGCATACAATTATTAAACAGGTTGTTTTCATTTTCTTTATTATATATTCTTTTGACATTTCCTGACCAAAATTTTGCGTCTTAAGAATTTCTGTTTACAAGGAATATGATATATTTAAGTCATCACTACTAACTTTGAAAGGATATTGTATTATACTTTGGTTTACTATTATGGAATTTCCGTCACGGTCTTCGATGACCAGGAAAACGTTTTAGTTTTCATTATCACAATACTGTCCTATGCATTCTTTGATAATGACTTGAAATTGAATTTAATTTGCAATTTAGAAACACTACGAGTAAAAACTAGTTTAACAAGAACTGCTCTCGAATCCTAAGTACCTGAGTTCATTTCCAGGTTTTGATGGGGTTTCTGTTGCTTAGTTTTTGAATTTGTTGTTATTGTTTGATTTGGAATGTTTAAACATACCGTCATATTGTTGACTGTTTTATTGGAATTGTGGGTTTTGATTACCTACTGAATGTCTAAGTCAGGGATAACACCAGATAATAAGCAAATCATGATAAAGAAGACGAATAGACACTTTTTGAGTTGGCTAAGACCGTGAGGTCGTTGAAACAAATCAGGATAAATTACAATGTTTCATCTATCTACAAACATCAAAGTGTTGCTAAGCATTTGTTTTACCTCCACGACATTAAAGCACAGATAGACATAGTCAAAATTATTGTACATACTCATACGACAATTACAAGAGGGAAAAACCGGAAAATATTTGACGTTAAAATATGAAGAACTTGGTTCATTTTTATATTTCTTTACCCGAACTAAATAAGAGTCCTTACAAACAGTATAACATTGCTTGGTATACCAAATGCACCACTTTACCCCGTTCCGATATTGAATTATATATTAATTTTTTGTATCAGAAATCAAAACCGGCCTTCAGATATCTCTTATCAAGAATAAACAAAAACCGTGTTTCACAATAAGTGTGAAAGGTACCTACTCTAGGGACGGGGTAAATCGATCTGGAAGCTTAAAAGTTGGAAAAGTTCTAAAGTTATAATATGAAAATTACCATCAATGTTCTATTTACTCAGGCAATAGTATTAAACAAACATTTGACTTGTCTTCATTTTCAAACTTGTTTTTCTCATTCTAAGCGTACAAACCGATTGAACGAATTTTGTTTTATGACAGAAAACGACAAGGCATATACAATATCTTATTTTAAAAAGAGACGAATTATACAGTTATAAACAAGTCTCTGGTTCAAACAAATCCTGCATACCAATGGAGTTTTTTTTGTTTAGGTGAACCACTAATAAGAATGATTCACGAAGTACAAATTTCTACACACTTGTATGTAGAAAAAAAAAAGAATGTATAGACATAGATGTTTTTCTTCAATCCTCGAAATTTGGTATCGGCGAAAAAAGAATATGAATCCACAGTATCGAAAACTATAATGCGAGACCGGAAGAGATTTTTTTTTTAAATTTTTCTTTAGAAAGACATATCTAGTAGGTTCAGATAAAATATGACCAGATTTTATTATATCTACAAAGCAAGATGTGTGTACTTAAAACATTGCTTATGTTTTCAATAAATTCGAACATGACTTCATATGTATTACTATTCAGTAATGAACAATTTCTGGACTTTAAGATGTCGACATTGTACTTTGGCATTGCACAAAACCATTCTTTTACAAGACGTTTATAACGTCTTTATCCAACCCCATTGAAGGTATATTGATTTTTTTTTTATTTTGGTTAATTATGATTCTTTTGACATTTGTAGTGAGCCTTCAATTTTAGCGTTTAGTAACTACCCGTGTTTTAGTTCGATACTTTGTTTGTTCTGTATATTGTATTATTTAATTTGCTTTTGGGATTCATGTCAATCAGATTAATCAGATTCGTCTACACTGTTTACCGTTTGATTACCAATTTCCTGACTGTTCCCCGGCAAGGAGTAGGCTATGCACTCACTAACGTTCAACCCAACACATACGGTACTTGCTATATTTGTAATTCTCATCGGATTTTGTCAAATGTGTTGACATCTTTTCTATTATATTTATGTGTTATGGTAAAGAAAATTAATCACCGCATTCATTTATTAGATTTAATTTTGTTCAACGTAATCAGTACGATATTTTACGTTTGAAGTTAGATTCAAAACAAACCGGACTTATCTTTATAATATAGTTAATTGCTACCTTAGTTTGCTATTAATAAGTATTGAAATGTGCATTGTTATTAAATGCAATATCAGAATTAGTTCAAATATAATCTTAAATCAATCCTAATTCTATCTTATTCATTCAAATGTGACGTCATTTTTCATTTTTTGATGATCTGTTTTACAAATTCAAATGACGTCATTTTTTCGTCATTTTTTACAATTTCAAATATGACGTCACTTGGCGTTGAGGTTTAAACTTATTCGGATGTGTCTACATTTTGTGTTGCAAATGTCTGGTTATGTAATGTATTTCAGTTGTTTCCTGTAATTAGTTAATAATTCAGTTTTATCATGTACATCTTTTGTATAGTAATTTTATAAATTTACTGTTTGCAAAAGTATAAATTATTCTAAATAATAGGGATGTTCTGGTAACTAATAGAAAATCCTGGCCGTTTTTGGCACAACTTTTTTGATCTTTTGGTCCTCGATGCTGTTCGACTTTGTGCTTATATCGGCTTTCAAACTTTTGTATCTGGGCGTCACTAGTAGATCTTGTGTGGACAAAATGCACTTCTGGCATAATAAAACTTTGAACTTGTTGCCTTTTGTTGGCTGTTGTTCGTGTGTTTCTTTGTCAATTGTGTTCTCCAATTTATTTATATTGTAGTCCTGTGGTGTTGAGTTGTCATTTTAATGTTATATTTCACATGGCTATAAAAGAGGGAGGTTTGGCATGCCACAAAACCAGGTTCAACCCACCATTTTTTCCTTTAAAAATGTCCTGTACCAAGTCAGGAATATGGCCATTGTTATATTATAGTTCGTTTCTGTGTGTGTTACATTTTAACGTTGCATCGTTTGTTTTCTCTTATTTTTGAGTGTAAATTCACATTGCGATAAGACGTGTCACGGTACTTGTCTATTCCAAATTCATGTATTTGGTTTTGATGTTATATTTGTTATTCTCGTGGGATTTTGTCTGATGCTTGGTCCGTTTCTGTGTGTGTTACATTGTAGTGTTGTGTCGTTGTTCTCCTCTTATATTTAATGCGTTTCCCTCAGTTTTAGTTTGTTACCCCGATTTTGTTTTTTGTCCATGGATTTATGAGTTTGAACAACGGTATACTACTGTTGCCTTTATAGTCATTATGAGCCTGTACCAAGTCGTAAAACTCTAAAATATTAGTGACTGCATACACAATTTTCGTTCATTGCTTAAGCATGAAGCAAGTTTTTTTTTGTCATTGATTGAAGGTCGAACAGACTGAATTGTCCCTTTGCCGATCCTAGTTGCTCCCATAGAACAGTAAAGTGTGGTGACCTAGATACATTACGTATTTGATAAACGTTTGATTTTGTCAGTTTTTATGTACTTCCTATCTTTTTAACATCGTCTAAATTCGGTTTTATTTGTTATACGTTATATTTCATATAAAATGAATACAAATATGCATTTTCAATAACGTGACGGTGGTCACATAAAGAGGAGGAAAATGTTCGATAGCATTAAATGCTTTGCATTAATAAACCTTTTTCAATATGAAAACAATCACACATTTGGGATTTTATAGACAAAAGCTGAATCAAAAGACTCAAGATCCCCATCACTACTGAAATCATATGACACCATCATCAGTCCTGATTCTTTGTTTATATCTATTGAACTTGGACAATTGGTTCCGTCGTGTTCGGATAGTATTGCACTACTTCTTTTGCCGTCGGGTGATAATACCATGATACTGTTGTTACTAGCAGAAGCTATATAAACGAATCCATTCCTGTCTAATGTTAGTCCCGTAGCTCCAGCAATCTCATGGTGTGTAAATGTCCAAATATGTTCTCCATTATTTTTGTAGCAGCTTACTCTGCTTTCATTGTTTATTTCAAGGATACCATAGATGTTCTCTTTGAATAATGCAATATTGCTTGCTCTCACTTCTTGTAAGATTGTACAGCACATGTCATTCAAATTTATCAAGGTACTCTTCTGATCACTGCTGACGACCATCCTGTTATCATCAACTCCTACTCCATCACAGTTATGAGAAAGTCTAACTATTTTGATAATTCTATTCTTTTCTATATCAACCAGTGCGATCTTTTTTGCTGACCCTAAGGCTACTGCCACTATATTTGTTCTAGCATAACAGGCATCCAACGGACAATCTCTGAATGTATATATTTTTCTCACAAAGCAGACGTTGTTACTGAACAGTAGTAGTTGCACATTATCTAGTACTATGAATGTATCATCAGGTAATACTACGCAAGCCTCAATGAGTAAAGGAAATATACTTTTTGGAATCGTCATTGCATACATCCAAAATGGCTTAATTTTTTCAACATCAGGAATGTTTGGAACTAATTGTTGCGCTTGATCCTTTCTTATGGTCTTAACTTGTAGAGTAGAAGGGCTTATACTAATGGCAATATCCCCAAACGACTTAACATCTTGCAAAATAGATTGAAGATCAGATGAAATGCTCATATTCAAGTTCTTTTCACTTAAATCATCTCCTTGTTCCAAATCATCGAAGTAATTGGCTACTCGTGATGACGATTTTTCGATTTCAATCAAACAAATGTATATTTGTAAATCTGTTGCATATTGTATCAAACCAGTTAATTTGCTCTGCATTTGGTCTATCTGACTTACTCGAAGTTCCATTTGTTGTACTGAAGTGTTCATGTTCGATTGCAGCTTTGAATTTTTAGACTCCAATTCATCGAGTAGTGTCTGCTCTAACTGATTTAGGTAATTATCGATCGACTTCCTCATGGACCGGATTTCCTCAACTGCTTTAGTTTTTTGAATATTATTTGTACTTATCCTTGTTTTAAGGTATTTAACTGATTTTATTAAGTTTTCCTTTACATCATTCAAATCTGTTTCAATGTTTTCAACTGAGGCAGATGATTTAAATTGCTTTATAATATCTGACAGCGGTTTCATGTCCTGACATTTCTTGTGTTTATCAGTGACACACTGGACACAGCAAGGACATGCATGGAAAGAACAGTAAAGTTCAAACATCTCCTTGTGATCTCTGCACTGACTACTTAATTTTTTTATGAATGTAGGTAACTCATCATAATCCGCAGTCAGGATTGTTTTATGGTTCTTGGAAGGTTTAAGCCTTCTATGAGGTTTTTCACAGTCTTCACACAAAAATACGTCACATTCTGTGCACCACGTAACTGCTATTTTCGATATTTGATCATCATTGCAAATTGTACATAAGTGCCTGAACGAGGAAGCCATTATTATTTTCTTTACTTCTGAAATCAACAAAACATTTTCTATCAGAAATAAAACCATATTGTATGTGACTGCAAAATGGTTACAACCATGAATTGATGTTGTGTGTTCCGAAACGTTATACATCAAATGCATATTTACAGCTATAAGATTGAAACCTGCGAAATAATAAGAATTGGATATACACTTTAAAAATGTCAGATTTTGTGATATACAAAAAGTATAGAAATAGCGCTTTTACTGTTTGATTTCATCTAAATATCACAGTGAAATCGTGCTTCCGCGCTTCAAACAAAATGTGTGTCGGTCACTTCATTAAGTTATAAAAAATATTTGAATATAAATGTATTAGAACATGTTACAGAGGATAACACTCCTAAGATAACATTGAACAAGAAATGACAAGCCAGATGAGTTAAATATTGAAATCAATATGTTGTGCAGATCTGATAACTGTGATGTTTGGATAATGCAGTTCAGACTATAAATGATTTTTTGGCTCAACAATGCAGTTCTAAATACCAATCATAGTTTGGTTCTATATAGCAGTTCATATTGCTAATGAAGTTTTGGTTCTAAAAAATATTTTTCCAAGACATGTAATTATGATGTGCTTTCTGCTGATCTGATGGTGTTCTCTAAGGTTATGCTGTTGTACCACTATCGAAGGTTAGGGAGGGGATTGCGTGCTAAAAACATGAATAACATGTCTAACCCATGTAAAATTATCTGTGTCTTTCTAAATATAGTTACTGTTACCTGTAATCCACTGGTCGTAATTGTTTGCAGTCTGTCTTAAATGTTGTCTGTATATTGTTAAGTATAAATCTGAGAATTTGTTAACTTTTTAAATTATTTCACACCATATTAACCAGGATATTATATGGTCTGTTATCCTGTATGAGATTGAAGATGGTTAACAACCAATTGTTAGCAATCAAACATTAACCTTGTTTCTTCTCCATTGATGTGCAACACACATATCAAAGGACAAGGTACGATAAGCATCAGAGAACGGCCCCAAAATTCGTTCTAATTAAAAGTGACGTGCAATAAATACAATACTTTATTTTTCAAGTTTAAAACCTATATTTTTGTAAACATCAATAGATTTGTCAATTTCCGCTGATATTATTCATGCTTTCTTGCTGTAAATACCCCAAGATTCGCGAAAACGGCAGGAAATTGGCAGTTTTCAAACTTTATTCTGCATTTTAAACTATGAGCGTACCTACGACCCACGTTCATATTTATAGCTGATATTCCTTGAATATAAATTGTGATGCAGTTCAAATAACTTAGTGGGCCGTAGGCACGCTCATATTTAAAAAATCAGAAAAATTGAAAAAAACGTCGTTGTTTCCTATCACCGGAACACAATAAAATCATTGTTTTTATTAATGTTTCTATAATAAGACCATCAATAATATTAATGTAAACTTATTTGGAAGGGGGGGTCAAAAACGCCCCTTGTCGTTCCTTGTCTTTTAACCCTTTCTTGGTAAAAATAACTTTTATTTTGAGTCAGTCGAATTAAATTTTAGAAAACATCCATCTTTAAAGCATATACTCACTTTAAAATATCAATTATGTGGTCATTTTTATAAATTTCCGGTTTACAAAAGTATACATTTTTTGAAATGATAAGGATTTTCTTATTCCTGGCATAAATTACCTAAGCCATATTTGACGCAACCTTTTGAAGTTTTAGGTCCTTAATGCTCTTCAACTTTGTTCTTGTTTGGCTTTATAACTATTTTGATCTGAGCGTCACTGACGAGTCTTATGTTGACGAAAGGTGCGTCTGGTGTATTGAATTATAAGCCTGGTTCCTTTGAAAACTATATATTAACTCGATAAGCATTTAAGAGTCATCATATTTAATTCATGTACGACAATTATTGAGACTAGAAAAAAATATTGTGACACCGTTTTGAAATATATATATATATATGTATTGGCTTTAATGCTTCAAATAAAATTATGCATTTATATTTTTTATCAAAAAATATATATATGCAGATTTACTAAAAGATAATCAATGACCTGACATGCCTGATCACCTCAGCAAATTAACTTATTTTCATTCCTTTGATATGTTAAAACTATCAATAAGTTTAGTATATTTCCATGGACAATTCAGATAATAAACTAGGAACTTAATTTCTTACATATGTTCCTTTGACTTCCAGTCTTCCTTTTATCATTATCTATGTAACAAAAATTGTTTCTTTACTTTTACGGGATAAGAAGTGATGCGGTACACTGAAAAAGTCTTCACATCAGAAATCTTGTCAGAATGACCAAGCATAATATCAAAGGGACGGGTTTAAATTGGTTACGGCAAACTTGTTCAGAAGTTTAAACCTCAAGAAAGTCATTTCCATAGAAAAATTTACATATTGTGTTAGCTGTATTTAGAGCAATATGACAAAAGATAAATCAGACATGTGAAAATTTATCAAATAAGTACAAACAAAAATTGAAACAAATATGTTGTTTTAAATAAACAAATGTAGGTATATATTTAAAAGACATATAAAATGCAACATTTGATTTTCAATACTTATATTTTGTTTAGGAATTTAAAACAATAATATTATAATTTTAGATATGTTTTTTGTTGGTTTGTTTATTTCATCTATATTTCATTTTCCAGAAAGAGCACTCTGAAAAAACTGCTTTATAAACCTTTACTCAATTGAAGTCAAAATATGTCAGTGATTGATAATAAATGGTGCGAATTTTTTTCAGTTGATGAAGCTTGAGGTTGTTTTTAATAACATATCAAATAAAATCCCTTCTTCAAAAGTGCTACAATTATACACTTTATTCACTAAAATAATTCAAAATTGGTTATTTTGAAATTCATCAGATGTAGTCATGATTACTTGCCATTGTAATCATTAATTTTATCATAATAAAATCACAAAAATACTGAATTCCGAGAACATTCAAAACGGAAAGTTCCCAATCAAATAGCAAACATAAAAAGCTCAAACACATCAAACACATCAAAAGAATTTATAACAACTGTCATATTTCTGACTTAGTACAGGCATTCTCTTATGACTAAAAAGGAGGATTGAACCTGGTTTTATAGCTAGCTGAACCTCACACTTGTATCTGTAAAAAGCTACTATAGAAAATGGTGTAATGATTAATTTGATTTAATCCTATAATCCGCAAAATAATTATTATTAACTCAATTACATTGTAAGTAATCGGACCCCTCACTAGACTCATGTAGACCATGTTTGTTTGCAAATTGGATCAAAGGATCAAAAAATTAGTGTGGTCAAGATTGATTGGATTTGGCACAGTAGTTTCACACTGCCGATATCCCGATCGTCCAAATTTCCGCGACCAAGCTCAACCAAATTCTTGATCGGGCCTGTTAACGACTTCTATCCGACCGCCATCCGACTGTACACGATCTTAACTCGACCATTCACGATCTTACCTCAACCATTCACGACTCTTTTCGGACTCCATCACGACTCCATCCCGACAACAAAATGAATACTTATTCGATAATTCCGATCAATTCACGATCTTTACACGATCTGTACTCGACTAGCTAGATCAAATCAATTATACACGATCTCAGTCTGATCTCGACCAGTCCAGATCGAGCTGATCGGATATGAGTCATAGGGGTAATCGGGAATTGGTCGGGTATGCACAATTTTAGTATAAAAACGACCGAAATGTTTATTCCCCGCCGCTTCGAAGTGGGCATTAATTAAGTGTTACCCATTGTCCGTCTGTACGTACGTCGTTACACTATTAGTTTCCGATCTCTAATTTTATTTTGCCTCAACCAAATTTTATGAAACGCCGTATATACAATGCTTATTACCATGAAACACAGTTCAAATAGGTGTTCTTGAGTAATGACCCTTTATAATGTTATACATGCTAGCTGGGGCATTATCAGTGTCACATGGACACATTCTCCGTTTATTTAAAAATTGAGACAGGAAATGGGGAATGTGTCAAAGCGACAACAACCCGACTATAGAGCAGTCAACTGCCGAAGTCCATCAATGGGTCTTCAATGTAGCGAGAAACTCCCGCACCCGGAGGCGTTGTTTGGTTATATTCAGTAGAAGGTCCGAGTAAAATCATACATTTAAAATATCTACATAGAAATAAAGCAGCTGGATTTGTGGGCAAGGTTAAGAGCTTAGAGAGACAGGTTTAATATCTGTGATGGAGCTAGAAAAGTGCATAGAAGACGAACAAGAAGGTGTAGATAGCAACGGGCGCCGAGAAATCTAGGCGAGGCAGCGACTGACACGACGACCACTGTGTGGGCAGTATGAGAGACGTGCACTAACTCAACAAAGAGGAACCAAATGCTTATAAAAACTTCCTCGTAGTGAACACTGATATGTAATGGTAGTTTTATTGCTCCTTTTTTTAAATGACACCACAAAATGATATTTGTCACTGGATTAGTAGTTATGTTAGTTAGCAATATACATAAACTTTACCATCCCCTTTTCCTTGCTTTCTTACAAATAAAGCGTACCGTTTGTGTCATATATGTTCATAAGTATGTAATCAGTATTTTTCATAGATTTGATATCCAATAGTAGAATGGTTAAAGATATTTATTTTCTTTTTTCTTTAGGGCAACAACCTGCATGTTTTTGCCAAAAAAATATTGCAAAAAGATGGCAATGATGTCACATATTTCCCAAAAATTTTACCATAGTAGAATTTCCATCCCCTTGAGTGATACCTTTTCTGAAACTGTTTACAACTTTACATATATCTATCAAGAGATGAAGAGTGCATTTCTTTCTAACCAAAGTTTGGTGAACATTGTGTGCCGTTTGTTATAGTTTGTTAAACGTTACAGAAGTAGAAACAAATGCATCGTTTAATCAAAGTTTGCTGACCCCGTTTGGACTGTCAAAAACGCATGCACATTTTGATGTTATTTGAACTTATTACGCGGGAAAAATAGCCTCCGTAGAAGATGTTATAGACACAGAAGACATCGCTCCTCTATGCATATTTAATTTTATTGGCAGTTCTTCATCTTAATCCGGTGAATGTATAAAGATAGGGATGATAAAGCCTTTTTCCTTTTTAAAAAGAGAGGTATGTTCTTGTTTTTCATAATTCAAAATATTGGGTAAAATTACTCAAATTTTCTTACTGTTATTTTAATGAAAGAAAGGAGGGTAATACCTAAATTTGAGTAATTTCAGACATTGTTTTGAGTTATGACAAGCAAGAATGAAAAACAAATTGACTGTAAGGTGACCGAAAGTTGTTATTAATAATTTCTGTGTTTTTTTGGTGTTCTGTGAAGAGCTGTCTCATTGATAATTGTACCACATCTTCTTCGTTTTTACTACAAACATTTCTGGACAAACAAAAATACGGACAGACTAAACAAAAGATAGCCTATAAAACAGGTAAAATATAATATTGATGTTCTTATAAACAAACTTTGAAAGATAACTTAGACAGTCATCAGCAGTCTAATAATAAATGTGATTGCACAATTACTTTCATATTTGAAAAACCCTTCCGGAACACCTGAGTTTATTCTAGGTTTTGTTGGGTTACGTGTTGCTATTTTTTTTTTTAGATTTCTATGTTATGTGGACTGCTGTTTGTCTTCTCGTCGGTTTCGTTTTTCGCTATGGCTGTTTCAGTTTGTTTTCGACCTTTGAGTTTGATTGTTCCTTTGGCGTCTTGTGCCTCTCGTTTAAAATGGTACCTCTCCTTGCAAAAGTAAGGACACATACTGTACATGGAGGAGTTATTGTACAGTTAAAAATGATGATGCCAATAACTCTGTGCGGAAGCAGAATTATGGGAGTTAATCAGATCTACACACACTTTTAAAGAATCGTGTAGCAGTCATGTGTTCTCGTGTATGGCCGAGAAAAGATCGAAGAGTGGTCGAATGTGGTCGCGAAGGGATCGGGTATTGGCCGAGTTGGTCTGGAATTAAATAAATATAGAAGTCGCAGTGATCTGGAAGCGATCGGGCATTGGTCGAGTTAATCTGATAATAATCAGATATTAATCAGACATTAGACATTAGTCGAGCAAAGGTTGAAATGATCGAGTACTGATCGGTAAAATTTTTGCATTCCGACCAAACTCGATCTCTACACGATCCTTTCCCGATCATTTCGACCGCTACTCGACGAATTCTCGATCTCTTCTCGAGTGACTTGCTTCTCGATCCTTACTCGAATGTTTTTGACATGTCAAAATCTCTGGTAGAAAGTCAGATCGATGAAGAGCAAGATAGACTATCCCGAATATTCTTGTCGATTGAGTCAGACCAGAATCCCGATCACGTAATTTGTCTTGATCGGGCTTGATCGAGTTGATCTGATCGGCAGTGTGAACATTGTTTAGACGATTTATTATATAAAAAAACAATACAATAGGTGTTGAATTCGTTATCACTTTGAGAGTATTCTAACGATTTCGGCAATGCATCTTAATTGAAGATCTTGTATTTGTGGTCATTATTTTCTGATTATAGTTCTATTCTATCTATCATAAATTTCAAAATATTATTAAAAAATGTCAAATTTGACATTTAAGGACAACAACTCCGATAATAACATGAATAAGTCGACTGACCGTTCTGAAGTAAATGGTCATCAGGTATATCTCAACAGTTTGAACCTGTCTGTCACTATCATATTTTCTCTATTCGAAGCGTTATTCAATATAACAGAAAATAATGCATTTTATCCCTAATCCTATGTTCTATTAGGCCATGTGAGTCATGCTTGTTTGCAAGCTAAGTCATCAATCGCTTTTAAAACAGACAACACTTGATAACCTTATGATAACTGTGATTAAGGCAGGTTAAAGGAGTAGGTCCGGTAAGGGCCGATTTTGGCCTCAAATTTCAGGTTCGTCTAACGAAAGATTTTAGACACTTTTTAAACACTCAAGTGTCTATTTCAATTGATTCGATTAGTTTATGTGACAGATTTCAACTGATTTATTCATTAAAAACGCTCCGATTCAAGCTTAAATATGAAAAATCTATCAAATATGCAAAAAAACGCCACTTTTCAGATGGTTTTTGTCAAAAATGAAAGTGGCCGCATCCGTGTTCATCCTCAACCTTTATATATGTTATGTATTATCATCAAATACAACTTACATTTCAATATAATGAATGAACACGAATGCGACCACTTTCATTTAAGACGGAAACCGTCTAAAATCTAACTAAAATGCTAAAATTGTGAAGATTTCAGTAATTTAGCATAACTTCATGATGCTAGTACCCGAAATATGTGCATTTTATTCTCAAAAACAGTCCATATTTATGTAGCAGAAACATTCTACTTTCCAATAAAAAGCTAAAAGATAACATTTTCACAATTTTGTAAAACTGATATATTTTGGGGCCAAAAAGGAGTCTTACTGAACCTACTCCTTTGGTTTACTTGTTTCAGAGGATAATATTTCTCAAAGTAAACGACGATGACGGACAATGGAAGCCAAATGACGAGAAAAGCTCAAATGTTCTTTTGGAAAGGTGACATAAAATGTACAGTTCCGTTCCCACCTAATCAATACTTAAATGTGCAGTTTTCAATATGCTTTCAGGCTTGGAAATATGTCATCAATACACATTACGCTGCACCTCATATCATTTTCAATGTGTGTTATTTATTTAAAAAAATCTTCAATACTCAAATTTTAGTAGGTTTTACACTTTTCTCATTTTGATCACTATCTTTTTAGAATCCATACCTGTAGCATAAATAACATGGCAAAATTAGTCGATGACCAACGCGTCTCTGTAAACTTTGTTTCGACCTTGTTTTTAGAATGATTTTTTTAATGCTTTTTTGGACTCTTTGCTAGAGCATCTTACTTTCTGAAATTTGAATAATATTGTATTATTTGAACATACTTACCACAAGCTTTAATACAGAAACGAATTCGTACAGGGAAGTAAAATGTCCAATATCTCGGTTATAAACATAGGATCATTGATTTTTATTTAAATGCACTCACAACAAATAAAACTATACAAATAGCTGTGACAAAGCATGAATACCCACAAATTCAAAATATTTATTAACTGAGATAACCTAAATAGATAAGATTTTTCGTCAAATTCGTTATAGTAAGAATTGACTGATGGTTAACGTAGATTTTATCCTTGATGCCCCAAAATAACAGATAGATAATAAGGATTTCGAAGTATT
This sequence comes from Mytilus galloprovincialis, assembly GCA_037788925.1. NCBI lineage: Eukaryota > Metazoa > Mollusca > Bivalvia > Mytilida > Mytilidae > Mytilus > Mytilus galloprovincialis. The sequence goes on along the minus strand of CM075334.1, from coordinate 15,643,999 downwards.
TGGCCACAGCTTTATATGGAATAAAATTATGATCCCCGAGCAAGGACGACGCAGGTATTGTAACCCTAAGGCATTTTTGTGTGAAGAGGTCACTTAATGTAAATATTAACTTATCATTTTTATTAGTCGGATCCCACTTATGTGATAGATGAATAGAACGCAAGTTGATAAAGTCAAATAATAGTTCAGTTGCGTCAAAAACGGTGATTAAATGGCAGTACATAATACAACTTGTCAAATTATCACCCATTCTCTTTTTTAGCTTTGAATTACCACAATTGGATTGAAATTAAAAGACTTCTGAACAAAAGGGATGTTAAGATTCCGTAGCACGGTGGACGAGCGGATTTTAATCGCCCTTTTTATGAGGCGATCTTTTAATGTTAATATGAACTTATCATTTAACTTTTTCAGACTTACAAATAGTCAAATGATTAAGAAAAGCATAGACAAAAAGCACTTGTAAACGCCATTTTCTCCTTGAATGGACGCGTCAAAGTAATATCCAACTTTTATTATAACTAAACAGTACTCTAATTGATATATTTAGATATCAGTTACAATAAAACTATTACACCAAGAATGTCACGTGTGGAACTTGAAATCATCATTTCGTTAATTTTACGGACGTCATGATCACGATTTCGTTGACTGCTATATATGGAATATCCGTTTCACAGATGATAGCGGATGTGTTCCTTATGTCGTTACTACAATCCCGTCCCCTTTTCGCGATTGTGACCTACCGAATAAGACTCATTTGCAGGTTTACAGTTACACGAGCAACACGGCGGTTGAAACATGAAACAGGATTTGCTTACCCTTCCGGAGTACCTGAGATTATCTCCAGGTTTGTTGTTAGTTTGTTGTCAACTTATTCGTTTTATTATTCTCTAAAGTGCTATCTGTTCTCTTTTTTTTCATCGAAAACGGACAGATTAAATGTTAGAACAATTATTCAACTACTACACATTTTAGCTTGACATTAAGACCGTTGGAATGTTTTATAATGATAAGTGATACATTGATATTTTCAATGTAATCTTTTCAAGTTATGGCGTTTTTTAATTATAAACAAGTTCATTAAAAGCCTTTGCAGACCTTATTTATATGTTTTGGAGTTACAGTGTGATGTCCATTTCACTGAACTAGTATTGTTTATGGACAGCTGACGCCAATACAGATGTTGTTTTACATACAATTATTGAAAAATTATTCTTTTACATAGCTAAATTTATTTTGTAAGTGCAAATATCAATGATAATATTCTCTGTACTTTTTATCAAGTTTGATGAACATTTCATAATAGGAAGTTGAATCCTCAAAATGAAAACGATTTATTGTATTAAACAGTTGTACAGGTGAATGCAAAGGGGTGTTAATATGGGACTTATAAACATGAACCTGAATGTCCTATAATGTTGTGTGTCTTCATTTAAGGATCTTTACAATGTTCAAAGTTTCATAAACATCTGATGAACACAAAGGAGGATTGATGCAAAGTACATAATTTATGAACATGAACCCCGCCACATTATTTATGTATGTGCCTGTCCCAAGTCAGGAGCCTGTAGTTCAGTGATTTGTCGTTTGTTTATGTGTTACATATTTGTTTTTCGTTCATTTATTTACATAAATAAGGCTGTTAGTTTTCTCGTTTGAATTGTTTTTCATTGTCTTATCGGGGCCTTTTATAGCTGACTATGCGGTATGGGCTTTGCTCATTGTTGAGGGCCGTACGGTGACCTATACTGTGTCATTTTGGTCTTTTGTGGATAGTTGTCTCATTGGCAATCATACCATATCTTCTTTTTTTATATGTGATGAAGCAATGGGAATAGGGATTCATAAACTGTATACTGAATGTTTAAACTAAGTCTTTTCACTTTTCCGTGGAAGAAAGTTGACTATAAAACCAGTGTCCACATTATATGATCTGGTAAATTTCAGGAAAATCCAAAATGAGTATCTTTGAAACATTGCTGAAAAACATTTACACCTCAGAACTTCTTTAAAAAACAATCAAGTACACATTTACAAGCACCACATACCCAACTTAAAAATGTATAACTCGGGAAAAATGTTCTGAAGTAGGTTTAACCAAGATTGAAGGCGCAACATACATGTTACTTTTATGACACCGTTTTAGTTTTAATTCGCTCCGACAATATATTTCAGTTCTGCCCAAGTTGAACAAGACACTTGTATACAATTGTTTTCAAAGGTTCCAAGCTTAAAGTTTAATACGCCAGACGCACATTTCGTCTACATAAGACTCATCAGTGACGTTCAGATCAAAACAGTTATAAAGCCAAACAAGTACAAAGCTGAATATCATTTTGGACCTAAAATTCCAAAAAATGTTTTGCCGAATACGGCTAAGGTAATCTATGCCTGGGATAAGAAAACCCTCAGCATTCACACACTACGAGAGGTTGTAAAGATGTGTACAATAACATTGAGAATGGAAATGGGGAATGTGTCAAAGAGACAAAACCCGACCATAGAACGGACAACAGCAGAAGGTCACAAACAGGTCTTCAGTGCAGCGAGAAATTCCCTCACCCGGAGGCGTCTTTCAGCTGACCCCTAAACAAATATATAAAATTGAGAATAGAAATTGTAAATGTTGCAAAGAGACAACAACCCGACCATAGAACATACAACAGCAGAAGGTCATCAACAGGTCTTCAATGCAGCGAGAAATTCCCGCACCCGGAGGCGTCCTTCAGTTGGCCCCTAAACAAATATATATACTAGTTCAGTGCATATTAAGCATGCTACACCCTACATATGTATTTTCTTTTTTTTAAGGCCAGATCTAACAATCATTGAAATAACGGAATATTATAAAACCTGCAAAGTTAAACAAGTAATAAGGGAAATTGGCTGCAAGAACTTATGTTCGTGGAAAAAGCTAGGCCTACATCTAAATATAATTGCATTGAAACACTTATCAAAGGTACCAGGATTAAATTTTGTACGCCAGACGCGCGTTTCATCTACATAAGACTCATCAGTGACGCTCATATCAAAATATTGATAAAGCCAAATAAGTACAAAGTTGAAGAGCATTGAGGATCCAAAATTCCAAAAGGTTGTGTCAAATACGGCTAAGGTAATCTATGCCTGGGATAAGAAAATCCTTAGTTTTCGAAAAATTCAAAGTTTTGTAAACAGTAAATTTATAAAAATGACCACATAGTTGATATTCATGTCAACACCGAAGTGTTGAATACTGAGCTGGTGATACCCTCGGGGACGAAACGTCCACCAGCAGTGGCATCGACCCAGTGGTGTAAACAGTTCCCTGAGACAGCATTTATAATTTAAAACCTAGTTATTGGAACCTCATTATTAACAGTTACATATGATTTAGCAATATATATATTTATTTATACTTTTTTAGACCATTTAGTGAAAACTGAGTGATCAAAACGAATGAATGACCTCAACCGTAGTTTAACAAGTTAATTTACACATTTCTTGAAGTCTTTTCTTCCTAGGGGTGGCTGGCTAATAAAAATATGGTTACCATATATCTTCCTCCAACCAGCAGTATAATTCTTGTCGAATGGAGGCGTCTATTTGACTGTACAAGATGTACAAGTGCGCAGTCACCTCCGGTCAAATTGGGAATGTGAAAGCTAATGCCTCATGTTAAGAAAGTGCCATGCTTCTTGCACGTTAGGAACCTTGGACCAACTCATTGAGGGTTCATGTAGCCTGTTGCAAGGCTAAACGTCTGTCCGTATTCAATATACCCTCATATTTATGTGGCAGTGGAATTACCTTCGACCTTCATCCCGAACAGACTCCATTACAAGACCTCCATTTTTATTTATTGTTATGTTGTTCTCGTCTTGAACATGCACGAAATATTTGCCATAGGACGTTAAGCAACCAATAATCATTCAATCAACCTAATGACTGCATGAAACAATGTTACTAAAGTATTAATTATCTTAATTAATTCTCTATATACCATACACTGAGTTAACTGTGATCCCATTGTGTTCCTATAATGTATTACAGAATCCAGCATTTAAAATAATGGCGCATCCAATTGTGTTACCAAAGAAGCATTAATGTTTTGTTTCAACATCCACCAATATTTATAATAGCTGATCGACCAACTGGGTTAATTAATATACAAACGATTCATTACCTTTTATATATGTGCAGTGTAAAGGTAATTTGAAAAATCATATTGTGTACACACTTTGTAATAGTTATCAATATTTTGACCCTCGACTGCTTTTAAAAGATGATACAAAAATATATATTTTGATTTTAACAAGACAGTACAATTAATTAAGTAGAACAGCCAAATCTTTTATTCCAACATTCGGCAATATTAAAATGAACATCAACAAAAGTGATCAAATAACAATAAAAAAATAGATAAAATTTGATACATTTCCAATTTTTCATTAAATAAAAAGCCCTATTCAATATACCAGGCAAAATCATATTTGGCCATTTTTTCTGGTTTACTTTTACAAATTATGACTTGGATGGAGAGTTGTCTCCTTGGAACTCATGCCACATCGTCTTATATATATTTTAGATTTTTTTTCAATGGGTTATTTTAAATGAAGTAGATTTGTTAAATGGAAAGGTTTTTTGTCATCTGGAAAATTCTTTTGGAAATCCTGAATTACAAAATAAAGAAAATAATTTAAATCAAATTTGATAAAAATTAGCTCTTTCGTTCAATCTGTTATCAATACTTATTTCATTGGCTAAACTTGAGATTTTATGATAATAAATGACTTATAGGAACTACTTTCAGAATCAATTGTACTTGATATCTGTCCTGTTTCTCTATAGGTTTCACTGACATGAGTATCTTTGATTCCATCAGCTTTTGATAGTATTGTCTTACAGGATTTACCAACTGGTGATATTACCACTATATTGTTGGTTCCTTCACAAGCTTTATAAAGAAGTCATCTATGCCTAATGCCAGCTCTCGTGGAAAGTCAATTCCCTGGTGCATAAATGTCCAGAAAGGTTCGCTGGTTCTTTTTGTGGAAACTATCTTTAATTTCAATTATATTATTTTTCACATCGCTCAAATATTATTTCCATTTCAGTACCCTTTTATTTATTGACAAATTTAAAGGGATAAATATATACTGACGTACTTTTAAAACGCGATACCAAGTTTGATGATTCTTTAAACCAGAATCATGCATAATCTTAATAGTATTTATATACATGCTTTTAAACATACTTCTTTCTATGAAAAACATTTAATACATGTCTTACTTGAGGTAATGACATTCGATATACTGGAGAATTTATATCGCGAGAAATTCTTACTCGAGGTAATGGCCTTGGATATACTGGGGTATTTATATCGCGAGAAATTCATACTTGAGGCAATGGCAATGGATATACTGGGGAGTTTATATCGCGAGAAATTCTAACTTGAGGTAATGGCCTTGGATATACTGGGGAATTTATATCGCGAGAAATTCTTACTTGAGGCAATGGCCTTGGATATACTGGGCAGTTTATATCGCGAGAAATTATAACTTGAGGCAATGGCCATGGATATACTGGGGAATTTATATCTCTAGAAATTCTTACTTGAGGTAATGGCCATGGATAAACGGGGGAATTTATATCGCGAGAAATACTTACTTGAGGTGACGGCCTTGGATATACTGGGGAATTTATATCGCAAGAAATCCTTACTTGAGGTAATGGCCATGAATATACTGGGGAATTTATATCGCGAGAAATTCTTAAAGCTAAATTTGAAAGCCACACTAGAGTGTTAAGGTGGTTATCTTTGAATCCCTACAACCACTTTAATCAGTGCAAAATTGTTGCATATCGTATTTACCGAGAGCGAGAAATGAAAATCTGAATGAGGCTAAAAGAATTGTGAACCGACTTGTTGTTGTTTCTATACAGTTTCAAGTCATTTTTCATAAATATGTTATAAATTTTCATTTCCGTACTTACGATAAGCAGACGAGATAATTTAATATTTTGGAATTAATTACAAAAAGTTATCGGAACGATGAGAAAATCATGGATTGATACTCTGTCACAAAATTACAAATGCCAAGTCACCTAGTTATCGTCGAGAACAAGTACCCAATTTAGTAGAAGGTAGATACAAGACAAAGTCGTAATATCTTTAAAAATCAATCCAAGAACTCGCTCACAGTTTGATTTAAAAGAAACACCGACATAGCTAGATAATGCAATTAATTATCTAATAACTACCGCAATTTAATATTAATTAGGATTGTAATTTTCAGTGTAATTAATAAGTGTTATATCAGTATTACAAACCTTATCTTGAATTTTATCCTAATTCTATCCTATTTTTGTGAAATTTTTAGAAATTCAAATGTGACGTCACTTTGTGCGTTTATAAATTTGGCTAACTCGGCTATGAATTTGTATGTGCTAGTTTTTTATTCTGTATAAAAATGTACTGTTTGCAAAAGTATGAATTATTCTAAATAATAAGGATGTTCTTATCCCAGGCAGAAAAACCTAGCCGTATTGGGCACAGCTTTTTGGAACTTTTGGTCCTCAATGCTCTTCGGCTTTGTACTTATAATTATTTTGGCTTTCAATCTTTTTTTTATCAGAGCGTCACTGGTTAATCTTGTGTGGACGAAACACGCGTCTGGCGTACTAAATTTTAAACCTGGTACCTTTTGTAAGCTTTTATTCGTGTATTTCTCTGTTCTATATGTTCTCCCATTTATTTGTGTTGTAGTCCTGGCATGTAATGTTATCATTTTATTGTTATATTTAACATTGCCATAAAAGCAGGAGGTTTGGCATGCCACAAAACCAGGTTCAACCCACTATTGTTTTCTTAAAATGTCATGTACCAAGTCAGGAAAATGACCATTGTCAAATTATAGTTCGTTTCTCTGTGTGTTACATTTAATGTTGTGTTTCTATTGTGTCGTATTTCTCCTCTTATATTTGATGTGTTTCCCTCAGTTTTAGTTTGTTACCCGTTTTTTTTTTTTCTCAATCGATTTTTGAATTTCGAACAGCGGTATATTACTGTTGCCTTTATGTATATTCTAAAACACATTTCATTGCAGCTGTGAAACTATACGATAAGATAGTTTCAATACAAGATAATGTAACTCTCTCTTTTAAAAAAATCATATATGGAAACAAAAAAAGAACGTTCCTACATATTATGATGTTTCAAGCATTATAACTATTTACACCACTGGGTTGATGCCAATGCCGGTGGACGTTTCGTCCCTGAGGGTATCACAGCCCGAGTAGTCAGCACTTCGGAGTTGACATTATTATCAATTATATGGTCATTTTTATAAATTACCTGTTTACAAAACTGAATTATTCGAAGAAAAAAAACTAAGGATTTTCTTATCCCAGGCATACATTACCTTAGCCGTATTTGGCATATTTATTTTTGTAAATTTTGGGTCCTCATTGCTCATCAACTTTGTACTTGTTTTGATTCATAACTATTTTGATCTGAGTGTCACTGATGAGTCTTATGTAGACGAAACGCGCGTCTGGCGTAGAAAATTATAATCCTGGTACCTTTGATAACTAATGACAATTTTTTTCATGCACGCTTGCGACTAAAGACTAATTCTTTCAATTTTAATTTGTTTTAAGTAAGTAAGTGAATTCGCTAAATTTTCGTTATGGTGCGACTAATATAAGACAATCTTTAATTTTTTATTAACATATTCTCACTTTACCAGCATAGGCCATTTGCAACTGAATTCCTTTGCTGATTTACCTCAGCGTTTTGATGTTATTTTTGCTTTTGTGGTCAGAGTTTTTAACCGATGAACCTGAAATCTTTTTTTATTGGTACGAAAATAAAAAATGAAAGGTTTTATACAATAGCATTGAACATTCATTTAAATGGTTTCTATGATTTTCATTCGGTTCATTTCTTTCACTTGTTGTTTTCTTCCTTTTTTCTAAAACTTTATTACAATCTTATTTTCTATATTTCAATTGACTGCAACATGCTCTAAGTATTTATTTTATTTTATTTAAGGTGGTACCTAACACTACAGGGAGATAACACTGTAATATCAGCTCAACGTTTTAATTACGTTGCGTTGTGAAGGCAATATAAAGCTTCTCAATGATCAAAATTAGTGTTTGTCAAACTGCTATATAACCAGTGTAATTTCTCTGATAAAACACTTGGTTCAAATTTTTTTATTTTTTTTTTTTTTTTTATTTTTGTTAAAGGGTCAAAGTATATACTTTGTCAAAAGTTTATGAAAATAAAACGAGCCAAATTAATTTTAGTGAAAGTGTTGGGTACCACCTTAAATAGCCTAATGGAGACAGATTAGAATGGGCAATGTTGCTTGTTTCTGGATCATATTGTTTATAATGTATTATATTATATAACAGGAATTGTTTTTATCGAATAAAACATTGTTCAAACCAAAAAAACACTGTGTATCCTTGTGGTCATGTATAAATCATTACTTTAACGACGTAGTTGACAGTTGTGTATTTTCTATGTTTAAAAGAATACTATTCATATAATTCGTTTATCGTTGTCAAAATCTTTCATTCTTTCCTTGTTCAGGACAAATAACTTGACTTGTGACCGCATGTTAGCATGAGGAAATACATACGCTTCTTAGGACCCCCAGCTTCCTTCGAGTTTTTGTATTTCGTGCGCAACCATAATATGTTATCGTTGTATTATCAATCCTTCTGAAAATAACGTTATCTAAATGCTTTTTTTTTTATCGCAATACTTTTATTTGACTTTCAGCTAATTCTGAAATTCTGATTAGGTAACAATTGACCATAAAATGTGTAATAAAAATACATCTATCAACAGAGGTTTTCACCAAGGATAACATACTTTTTATCAGTTCATTTTCAAATTTTAAATTTAATAGATGGTACGATACGTGTCAATATATGCGAAATTTCAATTATATTGGATGAATTTGAAAAAGAAGTACCTAAGAGTTGGGAAAGGAGTGGGTTCAGTAAGACCCCATTTTGGCCCCAAAATATAGCAGTTTTGCAAAATTGTGAAAATGTTATCCTTTAGCTATTTATTGGAAAGTAGAATGATTCTGCTACACAAATATGGTCTGTTCTTGACAATACAATGCACATATATCGGGTACTAACATCATTAAGTCATGCTAAATTACTGAAATCTTCACAATTTTAGCATTTTGGTTAAATTTTAGACGGTTTCCGTCTCAAATGAAACTGGCCGCATTCGTGTTCATTCATAATATTGGAATGTAAGTTGTATTTAATGATAATACATGACATATATAAAGGTTGAGGATTAACACGGATGCGGCCACTTTCATTTTTGACAAAAACCATCTGAAAAGTGACGATTTTTTGCATATTTGATAGATTTTTCATATTTTTGCTTGAATCGGAGGGTTTTTAATGACTTAATCAGCTAAAATCTTTCACATATACTAATTGAATCAATTGAAATAGACATTTAAGTGTTTAAAAAGTGTCCAAAATCTTTCGTTGGATGAACCTGAAATTTGAGGCCAAAATCGGCCCTTACCGGACCTACTCCTTTCATATAAGTTCAGTTAATTTATATACACATTGTCATTCATATTTTTGTTCTACTGCTACTGCTTTAGACTTTACTGACGAATAAAATATCACTTCTTCTTTTTCTACTTTTGATGGAGCATTGATGTCGTTTAATTATGTGTTACATATTTGTTTTTCGTTCATTTTTTTACATAAATAAGGCCGTTAGTTTTCTCGTTTGAATTGTTTTACATTGTCTCATCGGAGCCTATTATAGCTGACTATGCGGTATGGGCTTTAATCATTGTTGAAGGCCGTACGGTGACCTATGGTTGTTAATATCTGTGTCATTTTGGTCTTTTGTGGATACATTTTTAGTTGTCTCATTGGCAATCATACCACATCTTCTTTTTTACATTTACATTCAAGATACATTACATTTACATATACAAGCTGACAGGTAAAGCTGACAGTTTCTATTCTGAACATTCGTTCTATGGTATGATTTTGGATTTCATAGAATGATGTTTATAACAGCTTAGAGGACGACATTGAATGGCATACTGACGTGATATGTATTAAAGATACAATGGATAAGCGTTTATTGTTTACAAAAAAAAATTATGAGCCAGGAGGGCAAAAGGTTTGTTAGTCATGGATCAACGCTTGTCCATTGTGTCTCTAACTTAATCTATTGTTTTGAAGTCTTTTCAAAATTTATGCCTTTTTCTTAATAAAAGGTATTGTAAGTGAGTTTAAATAACTATGTTATCATGTTCAACGAGGCATTAATAAATCAAAGTTCACAATTAATTGGTTAGAGAAATACAAATATAACATAACATAACATAACATGTCTGTCTGTGAATGATTATGCATCTGAATATTATCCGTAATTAACAAAATAAGACATATTCGAACTTATTTCTAAGTATATATAATAAAAATGTTGCCGAAATTTCTAGCAAGAAACCTAGCTAATTCTAGGCACATCATGATATACTCGCATAGGGGTTTGCGAATTAACATTTGTAAAGATATGTAGTAAAACAGATGAAATCATACTATAGTTATAAAACAAAAATGGACAAATTGAATGCTATCATGTTCTTTTCAAATACGTGAAATAGCCAATTATAATAAAAAAACAAACAAACGTGAAATCCTTTTTTTTTTAGAAAAATATCCACAATAACATACAAAATAAGAAAACTGAAAAAACTAAAGAATAGGGATAACACAGAGAAAATAGGGATCCGAACCTTAACAGACAAAGTGTCTACTTCTAACTTGACTCTATAACTCATTGGTCTTAACCTTGCGGCTACCAACGTTTACTATACGATTTTCTATTATGTATTTATAAGGTACATGCCCTGTGTGTCCGTTGTACCCATGTGACTCATATGTTCATTTATATCTATAAAATAGACATCTAAATTGCAACCCATTGGTAGCCGAGAGGTTTCATCGATGTGATGTCAGTCAAGAAGGGGTTCGACTCCAAGTGAAGGTATATAAAAATAACAAAAGTTAATGCAAAGTTTTTAAATTAATTCCGTAAGTGAACAGAAACCAGTAAATTAACCAATTCAAACTTAATGAAATTAGGCACACAAAAGACACAATTGAATATAATTGGGTGAGTCCATTTCAGCGACTGATTGTGGAATCGTTGATTCTAGAAAAAGAAACAACAGTAAATGAATAGGCTGACGTCACGGCAATGGTTAAACTTGATGTGGAAATTGCGATTGTCATTGGATAACAACAACAATGGTCTTACACGCGAGGAGATTAATGATTTTTTCATGTTGACTGTTAACTATCAACATATGAAAATTATAATTTGCTTTAAACGTTAGATGAAATATTTAACTAAAAACATTAATAATACTCAGTCAACATTTTTATGAGTAAAATATGTTTTGCTCAAAAAGTCAGCGACAGAAAGCCTACATATTTGTGTCACATACTGTAATAAATTATTCTGCTAAATGCCCTTATAAAAGATGAAATCAAATAATTTCAAGTATAACTCGCAGGGTTGAAACATGATTAGATCAATTAGAACTGCAATGATATTTTCTAATAGCAAACACCGAGTCTTGTTCTGGTACTTGTCGGCTGGTTTGTCATAAACCACCCTTTTTTGTCAATTTCTGACCATTTCTCTCTTGACAAAAAGTAACTTTATTTTCTCTTGAATAATTTTAGTTGAAATCTATGTAGTTATTTGGAGCAGGATATGCTTACCCTTCCGGAGCACCTGAGAACACCCCCAGTTTTTGGTGGGGTTCGTGTTGCTTAGTCTTTAGTTTTCTATGTTGTACGTGTCTTGTGTACTATTATTTGTCTGTTTGTTTTTCTTTGTTAGCCATGGCGGTGTCAGTTTATTTTCGATCTATGAGTTTGACTGTCCCTCCTCTGGTGTCTTTCGCCCCTCTTCTATAAATTTCTGAATATATATTAACAAGTGCCAGGGGAAATGACTTTCATAAAAAAAGAAAGTAAATTCCAGTCAATGCAGTTTTACGTATTTTTATTGGAACTCTACATGTTTATTGAAGTTGTGTAAATAAAGATATATTTGAAATGCAAATAAACTTAATAATACTTTAAAGATTTAAAAGTTTAATGAACATTATAAGTTAGAGCAGGTACCTCTTTATAAATCCTGCCGGTTGTTAAAATATCAGAATATGTGACCGTAATAAACGCACGTACGGGAACCAGAGATGAATGAACTTTCTGCATATTTAATTTCAGATAATCACACAATGTTTACACGAACGTTTGAAATTACATTTGTTTCCACATTTAGATAATTGAAATCTAAAATCATCCCCAATTTTGTCAACAGGTTCGTAGTTTACACCGACAAATTGACCTTTGTCTCCTCCCACTTTTAAACATCGATTTGTTGATATTTCATTCAGTACGATAAATGCGCGGTGGCTAGCAGGAATCAATTTGAAGTCTGATGATTTGCTGAATTCCTGAAAGAAAATATGTATGTTGATCGGCAATTATAAATTATTATCTAAATATTGTTTAAATCAGTGTAACTGCTAAAATACAGGCAACAGTAGAATACCGCTGTTCAATAGTCATAAATCGATTAAGCGAAAACAAAGCCGGGCTACAAACTTAAACCGAGGGAAACTATAAGAGGAAAACAACAGAACAACAGAAACACAGAACTCCAATAAAAATCAAGCCAACATACATAGAAACATATGTTTATTCTGCTTTGTTGATAGATTTTGGATTGAGCTGCATGCTTTCGGATGATAGTAAAGGCTTGACAGGGGTTACATTAAGATTGAGAGATAGAAAATCTACAAATATTTTGAGCCCAGGTATAAACAGAATTAACATGCAATTGAACGCAATAGAAATAGCAAGAACATCAAACAGAGAAAGAAAATAATTCAGGGTAGCATCTACTGCATCAGAAGTAACACTTGCCCGAAGTTTTATAAGATTTAACCATTAAGTATAAATTTCTGTTCAACATTTTGCAAAATCCCTTTCTTGGACTTTGTAAACGATTCGATCCTACTATGCCAAGTTTGAACACGCTATCCACGTCATACTATTTCATTAAATGCAGAATATCTAGTTCGATCTGGAACTATCTAGCTATTAACGACGACATACACAACGTTTTGACGCTACGATATCAAGTTTAACGGTTTGTAATCATAGAAAGCCTTACAAAAAAAGAACACAAACATGTTTTGGATTAGAAAACTTGATATTGTTACTTGCGACTTACAATTTACGATAGTTATATGTGGAAAGTTTAATATTTATCAGAAAGTACTGATCCAAACATGAAACACAGTTTTACTATATGGACACTTCAGCGCTGAAAGCATAATAAAAGTGTCAAATATACCATACATTGTAGAAAACTGTATTTACATTTCCTTAACTTGTCCCAGCGACGATGAATGTTTTAAAGCAAACGGTATAAATAGATAATTTTCAACGCCTGAAAAGTCAAAAAAACGTTCTAAAATTTGTAAAAAAATTTCAGATGTTCACAAGATATTAGTCTGGTCTGATATCGGTATTATAATTTGGGCTTTAAATACTTGTATTGAATGCTAAGCTGTCAAAATATTACGAACAGTTCTGCGATGAAGTGTCCATGGTAAATTTTTAATGTCACGGACCAAATATTGTCTCTAATTATGTTTTTTTATCAAATGGTCTATAAACTCAATGGATCTACAAGAAAGACAAACAACGACAACGAACACCTAAACATTAAAAGAATAGAAATCAGGAACATTTATTATAGAAAGCTCCATCTGAGTGGAACCCATATATAATTACATTAATAAGCTTAAGGTCGCCGTCATCTGTTACGTGAAGATATTTCTTTTCGCCGTTCTTAGATATTGTTGAATAGCGCCTGATGATAAAGGCGAACGTTTTCGTACTTTCAATTCTTCTGTTCTCCAGAAAACGACCTAAAACAATTAAAAGAGAAGTTTATTAAATCGATTTCAAGACACAAAGTTGAACGTAATTTTCCATGAATGGTGGTTTAGTTCTATTTCATAATAGTTTCGTCATTTTGAAATATATACAATTGGTGCACATTTCACATGTTTGTTAGGGCAAAACCTTCTGTATTTGACACTTTTACAAACAAACAGGAGAAAAACAATCTATATATTGGGTTAAGTAAAAACAGATAGCACTATGACAACCTCCTCTCCCCCCAAAAAATTACAAAAACTATACAAAAACGACGCAAAAAACAACATTAAACAAGACACTACAAAAATAAATTGGACGTTTCGTACTAGCGGCCTCGTGGTAAGTTAAATACGACGATTTCACTATAGAAGGTGAAAGGATGAGCTTGCGGTACGACAAGAGAAAAACATGTGAAACAGATATTCCATAACGGCCAATCATGTAATGAATTACTCATATCTCTTCGACTGACTATAAACGACTGCAATTTTTGTCAAAATAATAAAACAAATGTATACTTAATTCATTTCAATTTTCAAATTTACTGCAAATGTATTCGAATTCGTTTATGGGATGCAATCCAACCATCCAAGTAAACAAAGGAAATCTAGAAATCATTAACAGACAATTGCAAATATGTTATATGATAAAAGAGGGACGAAAGATACCAAAGGGACAGTCAAACTCATAAATCTAAAACAAACTGACAACGCCATGGCTAAAAATGAAAAAAGACAAACAGAAAAACAATAGTACACATGACACAACATAGAAAACTAAAGAATAAACAACACGAACCCCACCAAAAACTAGGGGTGATCTCAGGTGCTCCGGAAGGGTAAGCAGATCCTGCTCCACATGCGGCACCCGTCGTGTTGCTTATGTGATAACAAATCCGGTAAATAGTCTAATTCGGTAGGTCACATTCAGGAAAGGGAAGGGGATTGTAGTTACGACGTAAGGAACATATCCGATATCATTTGTGATACGGTTATTCCATAACGGTCAACCAACTCGTGATGGCGTCCGTAAAATTTACGAAGGGATGATTTCAACTTCACCATTTGGAACTCTTGGTTTAATAGCTTCCTTGTTAGCAGCAACCCTCTATCAAAAAAATCATGATAGGAAATGCAAGCACGGGAATATCGTATCAATTGGGAGATATATACCCCGTATGCAGGTGCTGCTGGAATGTTGCTACTTAGAAATGGAAAGTTCACAATTGGAAAGCTGAAATCATCTCTTTTGTCGTAAAGTTTTGTTTTCAACCGACCCTCATTGTCAATTTCTAGATGTAAGTCAAGATATGAGGCCGACTTAACTGTATCTGTAGTATCCTTTATCTCTAGCTCGATTGGATAGATGCGTTCCACATAGTCACCAAATTGTGAATTATTTAGTGAAAGAACATCATCTATATAGCGAAACGTAGAGTTAAAGGATAGTGCTAACTTCTTATCTTTCTTCCTAAGAAGTTCCTGCATGAAGTCAGCCTCATAATAATAAAGAAACAAGTCGGCAAGTAGAGGGCACAGTTTGTTCCCATTGGAATGCCGACAGTCTGTTGAAAAACACGTCCTCCGAACGTAACAAATATGTTGTCAATCAAGAAATCAAGCATCTTGATAATATCAGTTTCAGAGAATTTTTTGTTCGAATCAGAGTGATCCTTTACAAAGTAGGATTTATCCCTCCCTAAGACAAGATACTTGTATCTACGTTGGCCATTCTTTTTTACGAAGCAAAGCAATACCAACTCTTTCAATTTGTCTTTTAGTTTGGAATGTGGAATACTAGTGTACAGAGTAGAAAAGTCAAATGTTTTAATACTGTTACAAGATGAAAGAGAGTTAGATTGTATGTACACTAAAAGATCTTTGGAATTTTTAAGTATCCACATCTGATTCACGCCGCCTCTAGATAAATTACGCTCAAAACCGTCTCGAGTATACAAACATTGTGAATGAAATATAAACAAAAGTTCTGCTATCAACAACAAGTTATCCAAATAACAAAAACAATAAGATAACCAATTAGGAGGGTTCTGACCAGGACAGGCATTTATATATGGATCAGAGGAATATCTTAAGGGCATACGACACAGTAACAGGGGAAATAATGACGTTATTTACGTAAAATGTTATTCAGTTTAGCAACGTCAAACTGTGACTTACCGGGAACAACCGCATTTTTCGACTGATTTTAATCATTAGCATGAAATAACGAGTGCATGGAGCCGTCCTTTTTAAAATGATATTTGACTTGATACTGTATGAAAATTATTTATTCTAAGGTTTATGAAGAAATCACCGATGATTGTTTTTTAAATTAGATAAATAAACAACAAAAAATGCCCTTTTTTTTAATCTTGAAAATGTAATAAAAAAGAATTATTTTCAAAGAATTGTTTCACAAATTAAGAAAATACTTTTGTAAATACGATATTCCAAATCGATTTACAAAAATCCGCTTGTGTTTAACTTTTGAAACAAAAAAGTTTAATATGTCTATTCAGAGGATAGAAATTCCAAGAAACCGAAAGTTTAGGTAAATGTCTAAAATTTCGTCCCCATTCATTTCTAAATTAAGCACATGAATGTATACTTTTTATTACATATTTGAATTGACCAGGTGAAAAATAGCTTGTATGCAAATTTTCGTAACCAAATCACCATGGGATCGAAACTGTATCGTATACCCTTGTTACAGGTGAGATTATGACGTACCAAAGTAAAATGTTATTCAGTTTCGCGACGTCAATCTGTGACATATCGGGAGCAGATGTATTAATCGACTGATTTTAATCATTAGCATAGAAACGAGTACATGTATCCCACTTTTTTAAAATGACATTTAGTTTGATTATGTATGAAGATTATTTGCACAAATTCCCCCACTTTCATGAATATGACAGTTGTTTTTCATTCATGTGAAGTGTTTGAGCTTTTGATTTTTCCATTTGTTTAGGGACTTTCTGTTTTAAATTCTCCTTGGAGTTCGGTATTTTTGATATTTTACTTACCACTAAAATAATGATTATATACATAAATAAAAGTTGAAACAATAGAATATTTAAACGTAGCAACTATTACTACATTTAAAAGTAATCATTCAGATTATTTTTTTTTATTCTAAAATTATGAGACGTAGTCGTTTTGTTCATCCTAAATATTTTAAGCGTATCTTTAAGATAGAAAATTGTAATCATTTCCAGGCCGCATATGTAAGCGATACGCAACGTTTGACCATATGTGCAAACGCGCTATTTTACCATAGATGTACACTCGCAATATTTTATACGCAAATTATATAACCTGAATGTTTAAGTTGAAATGATTAAGTCACTGATGCACGCATTTGTTATCTGATTTTTAATGGTATTTACCTACATTTTAGAAATTCGCAGGCCTTTTTGTGTGGTTGACCGGATTCGAGTCTTGCAAAAACGATTGTATTACTAGGTTTCATCAAGTACTGCATAAACTTATCTGTCCCAGATTTATTTAAAACAACCGTGCGCTCCAAATTCCTGGTCCAATCAGTTCCCGCCAAATATGAAGAGTCACTAACTAAACGTACAGCACGAGTTTCTGAAATTGAAATTAATTGAAAGATGCATCTATAGTCTTCATAGGTATTGCTCTATTTTATAATTTACTCAAAGTAATATATTCTTTTCGTGTGAGTTTTTTGTTTAAACAGTTTTAATCCACCATTTTCTACATAAGAAAATGCCTGTACCAAGTCAGGAATATGACATTTGTTAATAATTCGTTTGATTGTGTTTTTGATTTTGATTTTGTCATTTGATTAGGGACTTTCCTTTACGAACTTTCGTCGGAGTTCAATATTTTTGGTATTTTACATTTTATATGTACCTGCACATAACACTTTATTTTTGATTGATTGATTGTTGATTGCTTTATGCCGCATGAGCACAATAAGGCTATATCGCGGCGATCATTTTTTGAAATTATTGATATTGACAAGAAGTGGTTTCCATATTGATTTGCACCTCAAACGATTGTTTTCTGCAAATAAGTGTGTCCAATTCTCCATTGAAAAATGTGTGCCTGTGTATAAATTCAAATGGAGGGTTATGCATGCAGGGAAGAAAAGACTAACCTATTTTTACACTCGGATTTGCTCCTCTTTGAGTTCATGCGATCCCTAGTTATTTATTTTTTTTTTTTCATTTTGAAATGTATCTTCTTAATTTATTGATGAGATTTAAACATCGTTAAAATACTATCATTCATAATGTATACAAAGATGACGTATACGTGGATGACAATAAAAGAGAGACGAAAGATACCAAAGGGACAGTCAAACTCATAAATCTAAAACAAACTGACAACGCCATGGCTAAAAATGAAAATGGCAGACAGAAAAACAATAGTAAATAAAGGCAACAGTAGTATACTGCTGTTCAAAACTCATAAATCCATGGACAAAAAACAAAATCGGGGTAACAAACTAAAACCGAGGGAAACGCATTAAATATAAGAGGAGAACAACGACATAACACCGAAACGTAACACACACAGAAACGGACCAAGCATCAGACAAAACACCACGAGAATAACAAATATAACATGAAAACCAAATACATGAATACACATGACACAACATAGAAAACTAAAGAATAAACAACACGAACCCCACCAAAAACTAGGGGTGATCTCAGGTGCTCCGGAAGGGTAAGCAGATCCTGCTCTACATGTGGCACCCGTCGTGTTGCTTATGTGATTACAAATCCGGTAAATAGTATAATTCGGTAGATCACATTCATGAAAGGGAAGGGGATTGTAGTTACGACGTAAGGAACATATCCGATATAATTTGTGAAACGGTTATTCCATAACGGTCAACCAACTCGTGGTGGCGTCCGTAAAATTTACGAAGGGATGATTTCAACTTCACCATTTGGAACTCTTGGTTTAATAGCTTCTTGTGAGCAGTAACCCTCTATCAAGAAAATCATGATAGGAAATGCAAGCACGGGAATATCGTATCAATTGGGAGATATATACCCCGTATGCAGGTGCTGCTGGAATGTTGCTACTTAGAAATGGAAAGTTCACAATTGGAAAGCTGAAATCGTCTCTTTTGTCGTAAAGTTTTGTTTTCAACCGACCCTCATTGTCAATTAATAATTTATGTGACGTCGTTCGATGATTCTTGTAGTATATTTTGAAAGCATTCTAATTAAAAAAAGTTAATTAAAATGTTATTTCAAAACAAATATTCTTAACAGCATTAGTTTAATTGTAATTTCTATTGATAACTAAACGAATGTTATATGTTTTTGTTGACACTCACCTTCAGATAAACACAAATAAAAGAGCACATCTGTAACAGTGTTTGACGAGGGTCTCCAGTAAATCTATACATAACACAAATATATATAAATGGTAGTCAATAACATTCAATAAAGGCAACAGCAGTATACTGCTGTTCAATAATCATTAACCAATTAAGCGAAAACAAACCAAATAACAAACCGAATAACAAACCAAAACCCGAGGGAATCACATCAACTATTAGAGGGAAACAACGGAGCATCAGAAACACAAACTGCAACAAAAACATACGTCAACATATATCGAAACGGGTTTTTGATAACAACTACCATATTCCTGACTTGGTACATGACGTTTTGAGAAGAAAGTCATTGGAGTGGGCCATCGAGGAGCCGCAAGGACATTAATTTCAAAGATTGAAGAGGAATTAGAGAAAAAAAAAACACAACGCGACGAAATAGAAAGCCTATGTGAAACCGAGTCTGTCGGTGATTTAGAGACAGTATAACTTACGCGTCAAACATTAACACTACTTTTAAAGTTATTTTACTTTTTACATTTTTAACGTCATCATATCCTTTGTTAACGTTGTTCTATTTAAGAGATAACTGTTTTGTATTTTAAGCTCCGACGTCATCAATTGGGGATTTAAAATTTGATGGTCGCAAATTAAGTTTACTGGCGATGCGTTAGCGGAGACAGTAAATGGGTATTTGTGACCATCAAATCTCAAATTGATGCCGTCGGAGCTTAAAATACAATATTGTTATCTCCATTCTAATGAAACTGACAGAAAACAACGTTGAAACATGTATTTAAAATCTGTCATATGCCGTCTGCGCTTGCGCGTACGTCCCATAGCATCAATTGTCAATTGATGCCATGTAAGAAAGTGACGTTATCCAATCAAAATGAACGTTACAAACGTTGTTGCATTAGAATAGTATGTATCATGTTACTATATTGAATTGAGATTATCTTAGCTGCATTTGGCAAAACTTTTAAGAATTTTGGTCCCCAATGCTCTTCAACTTCGTACTTTTTTTGGCCTTTTTAACTTTTTTGGATTCGAGCGTCACTGATGAGTCTTTTGTAGACGAAACGCGCGTCTGGCGTATAGTCCTGGTATCTATGATGAGTTTATATTATACGATCAAACGAACCAGACGTTGTATTACTGCCTATCTATTACTTTTAGTTAACCCATCCGTCACAAATACAGTACAGATAAACGTATGAAACACTCTTTAAAAGATGCATGATTGTATTCAGCAAATTCCATCCGATAAACTACTGTTAAGCAATAATGGCGAAAGATACAAAAGAGCTACTCAAATTGTAATTCAGTGGTTGTCGTTTGTTGCTGTATATTATATTTGTTTTTCGGTCATTGTTTTTTTCATAAATCAGGAAGTTAGTTTTGTCGATTGAATTGTTTGCATTGTCATTATAGCTGACTATGCAGTATGGGTTTTGCTGATTGTTGAAGGTCGTACAGTGCCGTATAGTTTTTAAAGTCTATGTCATTTGTTCTCTAGTGAAGAGTTGATTTATTGGCTTCAGTAACAGATTTATAACACACAAAAATAAATGTTTGTATGTAACTTGTATATGATAGTAAAAACAATATACATACCATCGGTATATTTTCATTTAAAGGTATTTTTTCTAAGAGCTCCATGACTTCATTATGAGGCATTAGTGTAACATCTTCATTGTATATATAAAGAAACTGATCACCGTTTCTGCAATAGAAAATATTAACACTAATTTCCTCGGTTATTGAAAGAACTTGTACGAGCATGAGTTATTTTAATTATTTTTATATTACATGCAGACATCATGAATTACAGACATAAATCTTTTTTGCGATGATCAAACTCATGACATAATTGCACAATATTTTAAGAGTACACCCTCTTGCTGCCGGAGGGACACATATGTCCACACCGGCAGTGCCGGAGGGTCACATATGTCCATGGTTATATTTATGGAAGCTTTTCATCAATGTTGTATCTTTTTCAAATAAAAGACCGAAGATTAAACAGTGTTATGTTTTTCTAAAATGGGTCCAAAATGTAACGGTCATTTTGTCGTTACGTCATATATCGAATGACGTCGTTATTTTGCATGTTACGTCACAGACGTCCAGCTGTCGTATTTTGCGGCATATGAAATGCAACTCTGAAAAACGGTCGACAGCAAGAGGATTAACCTTCATAAAATGTAGATTTTACTGTCGCAAGTTGAGTTAACATAACGACTAGGCGTCTGTATAATGTTCGTTCGCTTGTGAATAGTTACAAAGTGTGACTTTTTGTTTATTTTTTTTAGTAATTGCATACCAAAACAAATTTGGAATTCAAAATTTTACGGACTGGTAGAACATGGAATCTACCCCTTCAAAATATTTGTCAACGTTCAATATTGTCGTTCCAAACGAATTGCATTAGAATTAAGAAATTGTCATTCACATTCCATCAAGTAAAATATAATAATACCACCTAAACTATTACTCTAATGACCTTTTGCCTTAGGAATTCCACTCTAAAAATTAAAAGCAATCACTCAATCAGATTTCAAACCATCATTGGATACATAAGAAATTTTTATATCTAATTTAAATAGTTTGACAAGAATATAAATTTGGCAGAATTTCGCTTTTTATCATATTTATGTAAACGATACAAAATTTATAAAATAATAAGTAGAGGGGCAGTTATCATATTTAAAAACAAGAAAAGGTTAGTCTTCTGTAGACGAAACGCGCGACTGGCGTATTAAACTATATCCATTTATACATAGTGTTAAAGAAAACTTAGAGTTTCGAATAATTCCAACATCAAACCATGCAATAACAAGATTTTAAGAGGATGAAATGAAGAAAACAAACTGTTAATAATAAACGAAATTTATAGAAAGTACTGCCTCAGGACATCCACAACAGTACCCAAAAGTCTCTTATAATGTTAACCTAGAAACAGAATCTTCATTTGTTTGGGATATTTTCATCCCGAAATTTGTACAGCTGCTTATTTAGTACCTATATTAAGGTTTTCGTGTGAAACGGTAAAATATATTTCCATTAAGAAACGTTAAACCGATGGATAGGCAAAGGATTTTCAAAAGCTTATTGCAAAACTTTTGACAGCGGTATTGAAGATCATAGTTTATTTTAATGTTATTAAATAGAGAGTATATATATATATAAACAGTTGCTGTATAAAAAAAATTGTCCTGCTGGAGCCGACTTGGATTTGATCTGTATAACAGAAGTGATGATTTCAGTTGGGCCATTTCTAAGCAGCACTGTTCCATCGTACGGCGTTTCGTGTATTTCAACTCATTCGCTCCGCCCGTGCATAATCAGACCAGATCACATTTATAATTGATCTAACGTTAAGACTTCAATGTGTTAGTAAAATAAGTACGATTGAAATAGAGACTGGAAAATTTTTACAGTCAACACAATGTTTTGACTCTAATCACAAGATACATGTTTTCATGATCTGCAAACTTGCTGATAGTGCTTTTTCTATGATGTATGATGATATTTAGTATTTGACAGAGAGGTTTCGCAGGCGATTGGTGCATGAATAGTTGATGCAAACTGCATCTGTTTCCATTCTGATCTTAAACAAGTCTTATTACCCTTATTATGACTGTATGCGTCTTTTTTTGTTTACTGCACAGCTACCTTGGGTTTTTATATTTATTTGTATCCTTCGTGTACGTTAATCATAGCTTGAAACAATACAATAAACGTTTAAGGATGTTGGCTTGTCATGTTTTGGAATGTTTGTCAGATTTTCGAAATCCTCTGGTTTTATCCATTTGAATGCCTTTAAAAAATGCCTATGAACCCCCATTTTTCTTTTTATAAATCTTTTACATGTATAATTATAAATTAAAACAATGCTCTTCAACTTCGTACTTGTTTGGCTTTACAAATATTTTGATATGAACGTCACTGATGAGTCTTATGTAGACGAAACGTGCGTCTGGCGTACTAAATTATAATCCTGGTACCTTTGATAACTAATTATAAGCCATTTGTAAAAGTCTTATAAAATCTTATTTCTATTTTGATAGTTTTTGAGAACTTTAACTGTTAAATGATAAAGCCATGAAAAATCAAGAGAGAACATTTTCCCGCCAAAATTCCAATGGCTAATATCTCGGAAACAAGCACATTGACCCCTATTTTTTTTTTTTTTTTTTTGCTTTTTTGATTCCTCAATTAATTCTCTATCAATCTATACTCTTTTTATGGAAAGTTATTTATTTTGAAACTGAGCAGCGATCATCCTTAATGTACGCGACACGGTATTTTTTACCTGATATTAGGTAAAATATTCGTTGTTTAAATAATATTATTCAGAATTACCATTCCTAACTAAACATAATGCAATTATTCGTAAACACAATACCTTAGTTTCAGTGTCGAAGGAGTTGTCCTTGTAGAATCTGGTACAAATATGTGTTGGAAGCCTTGATTTACTATGTACCTGGTTTCTATTTTTCCATGAAGCCACTGAACTGTCTTCACTTCTGATTGTTCCATTCCTAAATCTAAAATTTAAGGGTGGAACTCCTAAATGTATAACATGTAGGTAAAATATAACTGAGAGCAACCTCACATCTGAACAATGGATTTCTCTTTATCAAGTACTTTCTACCAAAAAGAATGATGATAAATATAAAAACAGGTTAGAGGTTAATATGACCAAATGAGACCTAAAAAGTATAAGCAAATTCATTTATAAATCTATTTTTCACACTAGATAGTAATGGTTCTCTCAGATAAAGAGACAATTTAATAATTATGGACCTTCCAAATTTTTTTTAAAGAATACCGAGATGAGTTCGAGAACTTACTGCGGAGTGTTCTTTGGAAAAAGTACCATGTCGGCATTTATAATCAAGATTTAGTCTTATAATCAAATTTGATTTAATATAATTGAACATCAATTAACTGTTGTTATCTCGTTTGCGCCATACGAATTAAATGTGATTATTTACTGGCTATACATTCAGCGGAAGGGGGGGGGGCATTCAAAATCTTATTTCAGTTTCTGTCTTCAACTCTGAAATCCCTTTTCGACAAACGTCGATAAAAAAGGGGAAAACGTTTTACGTATAGAACGGATACAAAATTTACACTAAATGCTTAACCTGTATTATCTATTGTCATACACATCAAATGCAACAAGGAATGTTTCTTTTGTTTTACCTATGTTAGATTTCATTTAATACCTCGTCAAATGGGCCTTGTGTTGTTTTATTCATTGAACTCGAAGTATGCTTTACAGCGTGGTCAGTATCCTACATACATTTGAATGTTTCACTCTCTGTAGAACTAGACGTGCACTTGTGTTTGCCTGAATTAAAGTTATACATATTTGTGTCATTTTTTTTTCTTTTTGGCCAAATGAACTTAATAGTGTCAAGGTCAAAAGACACAGGGGTGTTTTCATTTAAGAATACGAACAATGAAATACCCATGATCTGTTAAATTAATTTAATTGTGAAATGGCGAGTTACCGTACTAATAATACTGCACCAGATGCGCATTTTGACTATTAATATCTCCTAAATGATGCTCAAATTCAAAATATTTGAAGATCAATAACATTAACACAAACTGTTACAAGATTGTGAAACATAAAATTACAAAATGAAAAGGTCCAAGCTAAGGAAAAAGCGTCAAAATTGTGGATATCAACTCTTTTATTGAACAAATATCAACATTTTATACAAATATCACCAAAAAGTTTGGTTATACTAGTACCGAACTACTAGCTATTGGTGATATCATCGGGACTAGGTCTACAAAAGTTATTTGGGAAATATGAATGTGCAACTTCTTTGCGGCTGGAAAATCGTAAGATCAATAATAATGACAATTTGATTTTAAAGTTTTTATAATATAACGAGAAAATACGAAAACATGAAGCAAATCAATAATTATCAGACATGTAGAAATGCCTCTTGACACCATTAAAGTTCATTCTTTTTTCAAGAAGTCGCTATGTCGAGGTAAGCTATTAACAATATTACTTTTCTAACTAACTGTTTGAGGAAACTAAAAGACAGCCATTTTCTAAGATAAAAACCAACCAACATGTTACAACAAATATTTTTCATGCTCATAGTCCACAAATATCCGTTTTTGTGAATTTCCCTTTGTAATGCAGTCATTTTGTTTTGTTAAAAATGTTTAATTATTGTAAGCCTTTTTTGTGATATTGCAAAGTCCTGGTGTTATTGTTTAAATGGGCACTAGCTGTCAAATTCATGTTCACCGATTTGACTCAAATTCTCATGTCTATAGTAATGTAAAACAGTTATTCAAATTAGAAAAAAAAGTCTTCAAATAAGCAATTAACTGGTCATAGGCTCGATAAAATGTAGCTTCGTTTTGTGTGTATTTTTGTCTAGACGACATATAATTAACTATCGAGTTGACCTCACGAAGACCACCGATGCCTATATAAATGATATAAACATAAATATAGATATAAAAAGATAGCGTAAATCGTGCAATTGGATTCTTCTAGGTCTATTTGACTAAATTAAAAGATCAAAAACATATGTAAATCATCGTTTTTACCTGTATAAGAATGCTGTTTTGAAGGATCGAATCAGTCAATCAAATGATTTATCTTTGTTTTACTTTCAATGTTGACATTCTTTACCTTAAAATAATCAACACGCACACAATGCATGCGTTATCCATCTCTAGTTAAATTGAAGTTCATATGAAAACGGCTTCAATTAGGTCGAATTATTCACTTGCAAGTGAATAATTCATCTTCAATGGTTTTTAGCTTATTTTGACAAAATTGAGCATACTGGCTGCTAAAAGCGAATTATTATTTCACTTTCATTAATGATTGAACAAAAAAAATCATATCTTACATTTTTCATATATCTCGTAGTGCCCCTTTAATGACTAACCATCATTTGAGGTTGAAAATATCAATTTCCATTAGGTAATTAAGATACTCTAAAAAATTCCATGAAAGTTTCGTTGAAATCTATATACTATTTACGGACAAAAAGTCATGACGTTCATACTAACAGATCAGGAATGGGGTAATTGAAAATGTAATGGTAATTAAGTGTAATGCATTACAATTTTCCATGTAATTGAATGTAATGTGTAATTGAGCATTTTTTCAATTACATGTAATGGTAATTTAATTAATTACAATGAAAAAAGCATGTAATGCTCAATTACTTTTGAATTACATTTCAATTACATGTACTTTTATGGTGTTAATGATACAGATTTATTTTCAATAATATAAATTGTAAAATTATATTTATTTTTCAAATCTTGATATCACATACTTTTTAAATATATGAAGTCTGTAATTTATTCTGAAGTTTTTATTTAACCTACAGATTTTTTTTCTAAATTGATAGCCTTATTTAATATTATCTAAAAAAAAATGTGAGAATCTTATATTAGTGTTGTTCAGTTTTTAAGAAAGATCTTTAACTAAATAGATTGATAAGTAACTAATGACCTTGTTAATATCAACAAAAACAAAACAAAATGTGTGAATCTTTCTTAGACAGTTCATTTAGAATTTAAAATCACTGTACACAATAATTTTGTCAAATTAATAGACACAAAAAGGATTATGCAAATAAAAATAAACCGCTGTAAAAACAAACAGCAATTAATCAGATTAAAATGCTCAGGGACAATGCCACTATTACATGTATTTTACCTAATTAGCAAAATATTGCTAATATTTAGACATTATTTACATTGTTTGTACTAAAATTATTTTCAATATTGTAACGAGCATACTTTTAAATATTTTCATAGTAAAAACAAGAATGTGTCCAAAGTACACGGATGCCCCACTCGCATTATCATTTTCCATGTTCAATGGACCGTGAAATTGGGTAGAAAATCTAATTTGGCCTTAAAAGTAAAAAGATCAACCAAAAGGGAACAAGTTTCAAGTTGATTGGACTTCAGCTTCAACAAAAACTACCTTGACCAAAAACTTTAACCTGAAACTCGCACTTTTAATTTCTATGTTCAGTGGACCATGAAAATGGGGTCAAAAGTTTCATAAGGAACATGTGTACTAAGTTTCAAGTTGATTGGATTTCAGTTTCATCAAAAACTCCCTTGACCAAAAACATTAACCTGAAGTGGGACGAACGGACGGACAGACGCACAGACGGACGCACAGACGAACGGAGGCACAGACCAGAAAACATAATGCCCCTCTACTATCGTAGGTGGGCATAAAAAGTAAAATTTGATTTATTTATAATTTCTTAATTTATATTATGTTTAATTTAAATGACTTCATTTCTGAGATGTCAAAATACCCCTTAATGTATTGGCAGGTTATATTTAAAAGGAACAAATTTTATATTTAAAAGGAACAAATTCCATCTCCTAACAACACATTTTTTTTTATCATGAAAGTATTTTACTTCCATGTTCAAATAAAGCAATATCTGCCACATTAGCTCCTGTCAAAAGACTATTTAGAATTGCTGTCAAAGTGTTCAGATCAGGTGGTTGTAGACTAAATGAAAAAAAAAATTAAAATTACAAATGATCATCAAATGCAACCCTTACTATGCTTACATGAATAGTTTACACATGCGTTATATATACATGTATATATAATATTGTTAAAAAAATATTATGATGAAATGTAATGTGTAATTTAATTAATTACTTTAGTAAAGTAATTGTAATTTAATTAATTACATTTCAAAAACAGTGTAATGTGTAATTGATGTAATTGATCATTTTTGCAATGTAATGTGTAATTTAATTAATTACATTCCAATGTAATTGACCCCAAGTCTGTAACAGATACTTTAGTAAGGGTATTGCGAATGTGAAATATACTTCGTCTCTTTACTAACAATATCGATCGTTAATATATATCATAATTCGTTTTTATATCGATTATTTAACTATACATACCACTTTCGACAGAAATTACATCCTTTTCTTCAATTTCTTTGTTCATTTTTCAACTCTGTGTGCTTCCTTATCTTCAGTGCAAATTGGAACTTTAAACGTGTAAATTGTTTATTTGGTTTTTTATTCTATATTGACAAATGAACAATAAACATCATACATCATGTCCTTTTGTTTAACACACCGTATACTTGACATGTTTTGATGATACATGAAATATGTATTTAAGGTCGTTTGCATGTTAATGTCACGGTAAATCATTATTTACATCTGCGAATGTATGTGTAAGTAAAATACTATACAAAGCTACCATTTGCAGTGCACCAACTGACGTATAAATGAATTCCTGGAAATTTGTAAAAAAAAAATTCCGAGAATGTAAAATAACTTTGATGAATATTTCTTGTGCTTTTAAAATCCAAACTGATTTTTTTATCATGTAGATGTACATTGTAATGTCATCATGGGGAGAACATTTTCTTTGTATCTGAATAAACTTTTAAAATTTAATGGGTATCATTTTGTTCGCTTTGTTTCTTCTTGTAGTTGATGTGTTTTCCTCGTTTTAAGTTTGTAGCCCTGATGATTTATTTTCGCTTAATGTATGTTGCATTGTCCTTGTTTTTTGTTGCACTTCAGTGTTTCTGATGTTTTGTTGTTTTCCTCTTATAGTTGAACCCGGATTTGTTTTCTTTCAATTGATTTATGACTTTTGAACAGCGGTATACTAGCTACTGTTGCCTTTATTAAACAATATATTGATAGTAACATTAGGGTTTATTGTGCTAAACAAGTTACTGAATCCCTCTCAAATCTTTATATTTCTTCAATGTGACTGAGATGCAATTTTTGGTCATTCATACAATCTGCATGATTTATAAAAATTCAAAACCATCAGTAATGATGAAAGCATATAATTTCTACTTTTTAATTTAAATACGGATCAGGTACTACTCAGTCGAAAATCAAAAGAGACAAATGAAAAATGAAAAAAAATAACAGTGTGTTTATGAACACATACTTTTCAATAATAACCGTATTTGCTTCATGTATCTAAATCCATTGTAATATAGTGTTATTTTAAAACTGACTGTTTCTGTATTGGCACTGGTATAGATTCAAGGTTTGCTGTATTGGCCTCGAGACCCGAAGGACGAAACGTGCGTCTGGCGAAAATACAAAATTTTATCCTGGTATCTATGATAAGTTTATTTATTAGCAACTTAGCATTAATGTTGTGCGGTACGTGTGCATTATACAAAACTTCCTTACTTTGTTCCTACTAGATGCAAAACATATCATCACACTATACAATAAAACAATATTGTTTGTCTGTTTGTCCTTTTCGTTTTTAGCCATGGCGTTGTCAGTTTATTTTCGATTTGTGAGTTTGACTGACCCTCTGGTATCTTTCGTCCCTCTTTTATTCGAAATTCATGGGATTTTTTTGGGGAAAAACCTGGTTATCTATGATCATCCATGGTTCCAGTAAAATAAACCGAATAATGTAAAATAACTTGAAACTGCTTTTTAAAAATTTGACAAATGTTGTATGACGAGCGGAGGGCGTATTTTTAACAGGAAAATGGTGCCATGTCGGCACTTTGTGAAACCAGATGCACTCTTGAGTAGAACAATATAAACAGATTATTGATATATTATTTGTAAGTATTTAAATCGCATGAGAACGTAACAATTTGACATTATGATTGATGACACCTCACACGAATCAACGCTTCAGAGTTTCAAAATGTTAATAGTTGCTGTTGTTATTCCATTTTTACTCTGACACATGCGTCTTTGTCGATTAGCAATAATTTGGTGTAATCTTATATTCAAGCTACACTTTTGGTGGATGCAATACTAGGTGAAAAACGTGAAGTGTAATGAATCTGTTATTCAAACGGGTGTCTTTCTGTGCAGCAAAAGATTAAATTATCGCGACGAAACCGCGTGCGACAGAGCGACAAAGAGATAGAGCAATCGATGCAGCAAAATTAGTTGAAGTGCAGTTTAGAATAGATATATAAAACACTCCTTATGTTCCAAATATCCTTTTTTTTTGTATTCCTCTATGATCATTATTTACCATAAACCGTCATTTTTTTTTATGTAACATGGCATAAACAAGGTGGGGGACGCTGATAAAAAAAATTTAAATAACACGTTTAATGATTTCATGCGTCAGAAGATATATAAGATGATAACATAGCAATGGAAAGTGTTTAATATCGTCTTATTCAAAATTTGAGTTGGTTTTTTATATTGCCTTTTTATATATCTTTTTTTATTTTAACCTAATGATGGGACTATTATACAAACTAAGTATAATAGTTCCAGCTTATTGGTATTATGTAGACAAAACGCATGACCGGTGTACTAAGCTTTTATCCTGTTATATATCTATGATGAGTTTATTCCCTTCATTGGGTCGATGCAAATGCTTTGACAAGTTTGCTTCCCATGGATATGACTATCACGAGCCAATGAGTCAGAACTTCTGTGTTGATATAAATAATCATTGATATATGGTCATAATTATATTAATCAAATGTTTACTGAACTTTGATTTTTTTCAGAGTACTAATTAAAGGCTTTCCTGGCACCATAGGAAAGATAACCGTAGCTTTATCATTGTATTACATGTCTCTGGCTTTATCTTCGTATTTTCTATGGCCTTCAGTTTAACTTTTTTTATTCAAGTCTCATCGATGAATTATTTTGTAGACGAAACGCGCTTCTGGAATACACAATTTTATTCCGGGCAGGGGGTCTTTAATGAGTTGTTTTACAACGGGTCCACTATAGGTTTATGCCACGTACTGCTGTTGGAGGTTTCCTCCCTCGATGGTATCACCATAACATAATTTTGTAAGAGTTTGGATATGGATATATAATATATCTAATAAAATGTGTAGATTTATCTAACAAAGTCCTTATAATTTTATGAAATAACATTCGTTTATAGTAGATTGTTTTAACGTTAAATAAGCTACAATTAAATATTCCTTACTACAACAAATGAAAGTATTTAACGACATTGCCTGGCTATACAGCCCTGCAAACAAATGGAAGTATTTAACGACATTGACTGGCTATACAGCCCTGCAAACAAATGGAAGTATTTAACGACCGGCCGGCCCTGCCTTGCGCCTTTTTGGGCATTAAGTAATCTAATTTTTACCATGTCGTAATTGACATAATTTAGAATGATAAATAAAGTTTAATAAAAAAAATATAAAAGAGCAAAAATTTGAATAAATAAATGGATAAAAAAAAATTATGAATAAGTAAATAATTAAATAAAAGAAAAGAATATAAAAATAAATATAATAAAATAATATAAAAATAATTTTGTTTGAATAAATAAAAAATAAATAAATAATATAAGCCTTAGTATATATATATGGTGGTGTTTAACGACCTTGACTGGCTATACAGCCCTCGCACGGTCGACTCGGTGCCCGAAGGCGATTAGTGAGCGTTTGAATAATTTCTGCCGTGGGTCAGGAACAAGTAGTAAGGACGCCGAATGGAGGCCGCCATCTTGGTTTTGGTGAGTTGATTTTGGTTTGTTTACTATTTTTGGATTTTACTTCTTCACAACGGCTGCTTTCAGGGTCAGTTTGGTCAGCTTGGCAGCCCGCTAGCCTCGATGATGGAGTACTGGTAGATGATCTCGGACGTAGTTCTAAAGATGACAGGAAGCGTTATCAGGACCAAAGCCGTGAGACAGTGAAATGAAGGTCGTATCACCCAACAGCCTAGGATACAGCCTTCGGACGTTAATCGGCATAACACTCCCCATAATACAATGGTTTTGGAGTGCATGTTAACGCAGGTACGCCAACTACTACGTCTATCTGTACGGCATGGATTGGTTCCTGTCATCTTAAGTAGTAAGTCGTTGGTATCTAACTGTAAACCCTCATCGAAGATAGCGGGTAAAGGAGAGATGGCCCAGCACGTCCGTTCAGCTGTAATGACTGCGACGTGACTGTGAATGATGAAAGAAGCCTTAGTAGTCCCGCTCTGTGATTGATATTAGATAACAATGATTCTTTATATTGGTATGTAATCATTTTAATCGTTTCAAATTTATGAAATTATATTCGTACACCAATGTCTTTGATACACCAATAACAAAACTGAAATATATTGAATTGATACATTTTGTAATTATTCAAAATTAAACCAGAAACCTGTATTTAATTATAAAATAATGAACCTGTTAAAGGGAGACAATACTCGCATAACCTTTTTTCGAATTGGCACATAATATTATACAAAGGAATGTCACTCTTGCATACAAATGACACATCAATATAATTAATTAACTGTGTATTCGTGCTCCACCTTCAATGAAGATTCACAAGGCCGTAGCTACCATTGAGGCAAGTGAGGCAATTGCCTCACTAAAATTTCGACACTGATTATTTTTTTTATACATATATATATAAATATAATAGTCATTTGTTGTTCTGTCTCAACCTTAATTTCTATAACTTGCCATCATTAGTTTTAAACTATTCTTCCTGGATATAACTAAGAATCTCAACGGGTGATGTTTCTCGATTACATTAACCTATAGTAACGATAATCATCATGGATCTTGAGTTAAAAACAGGCTGTTGCAGAAAAAGGAAAAGCGACACTGAAGGTAAAGAAGGAACAATTCTAGTAAACTATTTTTTTTAACAGAGTCTGAGTATAGCATATAACTTTATTAGAACAATCTAAAAACGATAAGTAGACTGACAAATACAGTACTGGTCTTCGGAAGGTGGCAGTCATGTCTGCGTATTCATTTCTCCGTTTCACCAGCTTTTGACAAATCAAGTACTGGGCATCGCAAGGGGGCAGTCCTGTCTGCGTATTCATTTCACGAACTTTAAACTTTCTCTTTACAGATAAATGAAATATAAATAATATGAAACATGAATGCATGGATTTGTTTTTATCCATGTTTCTTTAACCTTAAAAATTGAAAGAAAATCCCATATTCCAATTTGATATTATTGAGGAATGGTAGAACCTTTAACACAGGATTTTGTCTTTACTTATTCGGGACTACGGAATTTCGTTTCTTTATATTCGGGGTTTTGGAATCGGACACCCCAAACCCTAACCCCTAAATTTATAGATTCTGGAACTAAAATACCACCAACTATTTCCAGAAATAATTTGAAATTACGGAACTACATGTACAAACGACAAAAAATCCATTCCAATTATCCTGTACCCATATATACTTACTCTATAGATAGAATCATATACATGTTTCTTATCTTATTCTATCCCTAGTTTGTCTACTCTTTGTCAGCATAAAAGCGAGTTTAATATTTTGTAACTGCGACTGTATGAGGGTGCTTACAGGAAAGCTTATTTCCCTTTTGCAAACAAAACTGTTACTACCGATGCTGCTACCAGATTGCTGATGGAGAAGGAATTGGAAGAAGACATTGATCATTGTGTTGATGATGATGTGCTACCTTTAGAAACACAGACTGCCCTGAAACAACTGAAAACTTGGAAAAGAGCATGCAAGAGTGGCGTGAGATTGTGCGGTCTTGCCATGCTCCATGTTCATCGCGATAAGGATATCACCAGACCAAATTATGATTCTGAAACGATTTGACTGAACCGGCCATAGAAAAATTTGGAAAATTCTACTGAATCGATGTTTGTTCTATGTTCTGGCAGCAGACTCAAATCAGTGATATTTGGATGATTATCTTACATATAGTTGTTAAAAATTTGGTGTTAGTAAAAGCAAGGATTTGTATTTACAAATCCTTGGTAAATAAAGGCAATAGTATACCACTGTTCAAAACTCATAAATCCATGGACAAAAAACAAAATCGGGAAAACAAACTAAAACCGAGGGAAACGCATTAAATATAAGAGGAGAACAACGACATAACACTAAAATGTAACACACATAGACAAAATCCCACGAGAATAACAAATATAACATATATATAACATCAAAACCAAATACATGAATTTGGGATAGACAAGTACCGTGACACGTCTTATCGCAATTGAATTTACACTCAAAAATAAGAGAAAACAAACGACACAACGTTATAATGTAATACACACAGAAACGAACTATAATATAACAATGGCCATATTCCTGACTAAAGTCTAAAAAAATGAAAAATTTAAACAAAAAAGTGTCCAAATTCAAAACATTATCAAACTCTCTAAAAATGCCTAGAATGCAGGATTTTGCACCATTCATTACATACCCTCCAAAAAAAAATTTCGCCTCGCTTCGCCTCGCTCGGCTCAATTATTTTGCCTCACTAAAATAAGATGCCTAGCTACGGCCTTGGATTCTCAATTATAAATATAACCAAAAGTTGTTAATCTATAGGATAGTGAAGACTGATGAAAGCTAATCCACTGTAAAAAATATTTCTTTGAAATTTTTTTTTAAACTTACTCAGAACAGAGACATTGTATTATATGTCTCTGCTCAGAATAATGCTCGAGCCACTTGGCTTTCATAGCTCATAATTAACGTTTTTACAAGATATTAATAAAGTAGTTAAGATGATTCGCTTCTCAAAGTGTAAGACGCAATACAAATAGTATGCTTGCATCATCTTAACCAAATACAGATTTAATTAAGTCCTGAACATTTCGAGACATTTGTTTGTTTATTTTTATCAAAACCTGTTTAAAGAAATCACAAGTACATGTTAAGATCCGACTTTTATACCTATATAATCCCGATATCGTAAGGTAAATATGCTACGAGTTGTTAAGACTTTATGAGAACATTTTGGTGCGTTGTTATTAATAACTGTTTCACGTGTATTTAGTAAAATTTTATTTTATCTTGTAGGTCACAAAAACGCTTTACATTACATATTTTTCAAATATTAATTTAAGAGTTTATTGACGTTGACCATTGACAACAATGTAAACAAAAAGTCGGCAGCATTTCAGTTTTTGAGTTCCTTCAGTCTTATTAACTTGGACAAAATAGAAAATACACATAAAAATTGCAAGATTTGTATTAGAAAAAGGTGTATTACATGA
Organism: Mytilus galloprovincialis; assembly: GCA_037788925.1. Classification (NCBI taxonomy): domain Eukaryota; kingdom Metazoa; phylum Mollusca; class Bivalvia; order Mytilida; family Mytilidae; genus Mytilus; species Mytilus galloprovincialis. Next base: position 15,608,641 of record CM075334.1, on the reverse strand, counting down.
TTTTTAACCGTACTAAATTATGACAGGCGGAGAGAGTAAGATATTGTTGACCCTTGCATCTGTCTGTTATTTGTATCTTTATGGAGCAAACATTTAGATCTTGTGTGAAGAAAAAGGGGTTTTAATCTCATGTCAACTAAGAGTAAAGAAAGAATGTCTCATTCAGATTCGACAGGTAAAAAAGACAAGGATGATGATGAATGTATAAGAGTAAAAACAGTGAAAAGTTCAAAGTCACGAAATGGAGAAGAGGATGTTCAAGAAGAAAATGGAGTTTTGTTTTGGGTAAATAAGAGCGGATTTCCAATTGACAATAAAACATGGGAACGCATGTGGGACCATGTTGCCAAAATCCACCCAGATAGTTTTGACATGGTACGAAAGGTCAGAAACAGCGGAGATTTACCACAAGTATGTGTTAAATATATAATACGGTACTTTTAATTTGTACCTCTAATGACCGAATAACACTGTTAATATCTGAATAACACTTGTAATGATCAAATAACACTTGAAATTTTACTATTACACATATTGGTGACTTTTAAACATTGATTATTAAATAATGGTATATTATTGATGTATTTTATAACTTATAAATGATTTGCAGAAAGCAGATATTGATAAGTTCATAAAAAACTTTTTAAATTTAGTGTGAACATCCAATATGGTGACCATGGAAATCACAATGTTCATGTACACACTAAATTTAAAATGATTTTATGAACTTATCTGCTTTCTGGAATTCTGTAAATAATTTTTGTATACCCAAATATATATACATGTACATGTATGCACATGTAATATGTAGATGAATTTATCAAGAACTTTTGTTTGAAGACCAGAAATTTTAGAAATGTATGTACATCTTCTTGGTCTTCCTTGCTAGGACCAGATTTCTGTTAGAATACATGTAGTTCCCTAGACACTGACCGAGAATAATATCTGTTTTTAATGTGATTCTTTTGCTCACGCCTGTCGACCCAGTGCTAAAAAAATTAAAACAACACTTTGTTAATGTCATGCGTCCAAAGAAAAAGATTGCAAACTGACATTTCACATCTGAAATACAAATGTAGTTTAACTTCCACTCATATTTTTTGAGTATTGTCATGTTATTTTTTTGTTAGCAACAGTAGTTTAATACATGTATCATTGTTTAAACATACATTTGTAGTTTAAAAAATAAACAAATTAAATATATTGTTAAAAAAAATATAATCTTGGATCGTTTGTCTTGTCACATTTTTTCTTGCTGTAAATTCAACATGTACAAGTGACAGCTTCTTAATATACATGTACATTTGTTCTCTTTGTCATTCAATGATTGTGATACTCTTGGATCTATTTCAGGTATATTATCATGATTATAGTGTTTATAACTTCATATACGCATATTTTAGGTTCCATTTCAAGCACCACCAATTAATTTTCCATCTTCAACACCAGTGTCAGAGAGAATTGAAAAAGTACAGAATTACATGAGGAATCTACAGTATCTTTTGATCAAATTATTGAATATACATGTAGCAGCTTCTTATATAATTAATGATCTAATATTTTCAGTTATATATTTTAAGGAGGAAAGGAAATTTAACCATGAGAAATATCCATATTGAATAGTAAAAGTAACGACAGTAAAATTGGCTGGTTTGTCAACAACTTCCCAGTTATATTTGAAAATGATGCAAAGAGGGGTATTTTCTTTAAGTCATATTTTAATCTGGCTTTATTCTATAAAATATTTATTTAGAGAAGAATTTGTAGATTCGTTTGTGTTTAATAGATAAATCAATTATTTAATTTATGCAGGTCACTAGCTACCCACTGTATAGAGTTTTACACTCACTTTAATAATGTGTGTAATAGAGAATAATGGGGGGGGATACATGTAGAGATAAAAGGGCCAAAACAAAATAAGCAAAGAGAAAAAATGAGCTAAAACATGAGCCCCCTGTCTCCATCAAGAACCTAAATTGTCACTCATTTTTGTCTCCATAGCCCTCATATTCACATACCTCAATCCTTTAACTATAAAAAAATGTTATTGTTTTTTCTTAACTAAAAGGTATAATCACACTGGAACTCAGTTTTATGAAGTCAGAAAAAACAGACCAATATCTGGGTAAGTTAGCAACAAAAAAATCATTTAAACTTCATCCAAATGAGCACTAATATATCTTAAATTAGTGAAGTCTAAATTCAAATATAAGCACAAAACAATATCTCAATAGAAACATTCTACAACTAGAAAACATTCAGAACCAAACCTCAAACACTTATCCTGCAGCTATCACATAAGCGTAAGAGACAAAATTCAGTCAGATATTGTTACAACTGATCTATGCACACATGTGTTGCTTTTACTAAAAGTATTTAATTCTATTTTATTTCATCAGCACCTAACTTAAAAATTAAGAAGACACATAAGTGAGAAAAGAAAAATGTCATCATGATGTCTTGCAAAAAAAATAAAAAAAATAACTAAACACCATACTGAAAAACTAAAATTTACAAAATGATCAGGTTGAATTTGAAACCAAAATTACTCAGTTAAAGTCAGCTGAACTGAGCAATTTGATTGAAGAAATAATTACAAATTTTAAAACTGCTTCAGTACAGATAATAATTATGGGGAAAAAATAAACAATTCCAAAAAAATTGAAAGTAAAATATATTGATACTGATTAAAGTTTAATGTACATTGTATAGCATAATTTCACACAACTTCTCAATTTTTCTTTTGTAGATTAATGGATTTAGCCAGAGAAATGATTAAAGAATCCTTACCAATTAAATGTTTGGAAGCCATTATTCTTGGAATGTATCCTTATTTAAAACATCTCTTATTTGAATGAAGACCATGCATTTGAATGATAAATTTAAATACTATAGAAGTATTCTGATTAGTTTTAAAATTCAGAAAATCAGAAATCACTGTGAATTAACACATGTTCTGTAAACCAATCTGGATTTGGAGATGATCATTAGTTTATAAATTGAAAGAAACTGTGACAATGAACCTTCACTACACAAAAATGTCTTAATCCATATAACATCAAGGACAAAAAAAAACCATACAAGGTAGTTTTGACATGTTTATGAAAGAACAAAAATTGCAAAATAACTTATTTGATTTGAATACTACTTAAAAAAAAATGTCTATTATTATTATTATTATTATTATTATTATTATTATTATTATTATTATTATTATTATTATTATATTATTATTATTATTATTATTATTATTATTATTATTATTATTATTATTATTATTATTATTATAGTTTTGGAACCTTTACAAGCCTCAGTATTTTAAAACCATCTTTGATATTATAATAGATTCCTTATCTATACCAGTTTTCTTACCAATGGTATGCTGGGAGTTGAGAGATTTCCTATCAGTTTTAAAAGTGTATTTAATGGAAACGTTCACCGTCATGTTGTATTAGGAATATATTACAGCGGGAGATGGGGCACCATAGGGATGAGTCGACGTGAGGAACTTATGTACAAACCACTAGTTTTCAAGGTATATTAAAATACAGTTAATAATCTTTAAGCTGAGCAACAGACATAGAGAATTAATAAAGTGGAGTTTTTTTCCCACACTCACTTTCATAATTTTATACGTTTATTTTATTAATTTATAACTACTATGCATTCGTGCATTGTTGAATGATTTTGATAAACCTTTTTATATTGATATAATTTTTGAATTATTTCCCTTTGACCATCTTCTTAAAGAATAAATTAGTTTCTACTGTTTCATGACTATTGATTAAAAGGCTTTAGAAAAACTTGTTTTCTCAACTGATTGTTTAGAACTGCTATAATTCATCACTTTTTAATACCTATAAGGATTATTTTTTTATTTGTTAAAACGTCTTACAAGAAAATTAATCAGATTGCCCTCTAAGTTCTAACCAGGCTGTCATTAGGGAAATACACAAAATACATCAATGGAAAATTATTGGTTGAATTACATACTGACAATACTTCAGAAAACGTCATTGTTATTATTTTCATCAAAGAGGTGCACCCTTTATGCCCTCCCTAAATCCTCTACTGATTTTTATATGTAATAATTATAATTTCAGAGTTTGGCAGATTTGATGTTTGATTATGAAAAGTCCTACAACCTCTGTAAGTACATGTATATATGATATTCTCAATAAATGTATATGATATTCTCAATAAATGTATATGATATTCTCAATAAATGTATATGATATTCTCAATAAATGTATCGATATTCTCAATAAATGTATATGATATTCCTAACAAAATTAATTTACATTCCTCACATCTTCTTTTTATTTATATTTAATATATCAAATGCTTATTTATTTTATCTACAGATTAAGAATGTAGGACAGAAAGTCACAGGGCAAAAAGCTATAGACAAAAAAGTCATAATTAAATTTTGAGATGACTTTATTGCAAGGAAGAAACTCTTATTTTCGACACAATTTCTATGTTTTTCTTGAACTATTCTAAACACTAAAATGAATATATGTAAAATGAAATTATTTCAAGAACTTTTTCCTTATATCATGTATATTTTATATTCGAACCATTATAAACAAATTATTTTAGGCCTTTATTCCTGTGACTTTTTGTCCTATCAAATTTGTGACTTTAGATATGTCTAATGACTTTCAGAGTGTCTGTTTACCTAGATTTACAACTGTCATACACAATTTATTTTTGATATCACTGTTATTTATTGAGGGGCGTAAAGGGGGGGTATCTGCACGGAAGAACGCGAAATAAAATTGGCATTTCACGATGAACGAACAATTAAAAATTTCTTGCACGTTGATCTTTTTACCGATTTCACGAAACACGGTGAATAACGAACCTTTTTCACGACTGCACGTGAAATAAAAATGGCAAAACACGAAAATAACCCTTTACCACCCTCTTTATTTTATCTATTTTTTTGTAAAAGAAATAATGCTGGCAGTTATGAGTTTTGTTAAATATGGATATGATCTTGTTTATTAGTTTGTTTTTTTAAATACAGTTTATCATGAAGTAAAGAAGATGAAAATAGGACTACCAGCTCCACATGATCCTCATAGTTATGAATTTATCAACTGGAAGGTATAGTTTACGTTATACAATAAAAAGTGCCTGTATATAAGGTCACCCTCCAGACCAGAGAAAACTGACCTAACCTTATAAGTGAGGTTTCCTTTTTATAAAAAAATTTGGAAATGTGGTATAATTGCCAATGAGTTAAATATCAACAAGAGTTCAAAAGAAGTGAATGTAAGCAATTATATGCAACTGTACAGTCTTCCTCAATGAGAAAACTTATATCAAAATGTGAAGAAAAAAATATTGAAGACAAGAACCAACGACAACCACTGAATTACAGGTGCCTGACTTGGATCAGACACATAAAGAATTACTGTATCATGTGTATATATCATTTCCAAATTTTTTCTTCGTTTTGCTTACATGTATAAATATTTTATAAATGATCAGGTCAAAACATAATGTGATTTTTACTTCCAGGGTAAATTTCGAAGTTTAATATGACATCCATTTTCACTAAACTAGTATACATGTTTGTTTAGGGGCTATCTGAAGCACGCCTTCGGGTGCAGGAGTTTCTTGCTGCATTGAAGACTCATTCAGGTAGCCTTCTGCTGTTGTCTGCTCCTTGGTCGAGTTGTTTTCTATTTGACAAATTTCTCATTTCCATTCTCAATTTTATTTTTATTTACATTTCTATATATCTACAAAAATGTATTCATTTTTAATTCTTTTGGTAAAATTTATATATAACCTCTTTTCTGGCAAAAAACATGTGATACAGTAGTTGAACTACTTAGACCACTCATCAACTATGAAGACCCATGTACAAGCAATCCAGTCAGTATTTAAAAAGACAATCAAGCCTTACAAATTTTTCTGCAGTAATATAATTTTTGTTTTCTTTATTATTACCATGACAATTATATTCAAATTATCTCTATACATTTTGTTTTCAGACCTTAACATTAACACCTGGTAAACAGAATAAAAAGGAAATGACTAAAGACTTAGAACATATGGCTAAAGAAATAAGACTCAAGGTATTTAGTCTTTCAATCAAACTTTATTTACTAGTCTTTTTCGATGGTTGAATAAGTAGGTAATTTGTCCCATTGTTGTTGTACTTTTTTTCATAAAGAATCACTCCCCCCTTGGAGACTTATTACAGTATATATTCTGTATTAAAAATGTCAATGTAAATCACGCATAAAGGAATCTTTGCTGGACAGAAAAATTTAGGGTGATACAATCTTGTGGGAAATAATTGCTTTGAATGGATGACCACATGTTAGATGGCACTAAAAACTGAATCTTGGTCATCATGGGTAGGAAAGTTACCAGGAATGGAACAAAACTAGACATATAAAGATATTATTTACAAAGAGCACTGACTATATATTTTAGGCTAGATTGAATGTAATATGTCAGACAGAGATGTTCTTCCCATCAATGAAGGTATGATGGTACAGGGAACACAAATTGTACTATTGATACAGCAGTACATTACTTGCACTTGAGTTTATGTCATTGGGTTTACTGGATGAGGCTAAAACATGAGTTATAGCAAAAACTATACTAGTGTTAATAACAATTTTTTGGAAGTTCTATTTGTAATTTTGTCAAGAGCTGTTTAAAAAAGACAATATCTGTTAAACTGATATTGCTAAATAAATTGAAATCTATCTTTGTAAATGGTGCTGTGGTTAAATCATAAGACTTATGATGTGTTTTACCAGAGTAATATTGATTTAAATTTTTAAAACAGTGCTATTGAATTAAACTTAAGTTTTAAGAAAATTGGTTGAGACCTGTACAGGTATTGCTGTATCTGGAAATGAAGGGAGCATCACATATTGCAAAACTTGTTTTATTTTGCAGTCAATATTTATTTGTCATTGTATAAAGTCATTAGATAAAAAATTGTGCATATGAATTATTATTCATTTATTATGAATTACTGTCTTTAAGTGTATAGTACACATTTTTCAATCCCCAAAAAGGAGTTGGTTTTCAGTATTTTTAAAACTTGATTAAAAGGGCTTGTTATACACAACTGCATACTATACACTGCTAAATACGGTATTGTTGATTATTTATTATGATTATTTTTTTGTTAAAGGATGTTTGTTTTTGCTCATTTATGTTTTTTAATCTATTGAAAAATTTAGGCCTGAGTAGTCTCTTTTATTATTGCCTTTTGTCACCAGAAACATTCAGCAGAAAGATTTTTCATGTTCATAATCACTGGGATTTGTAATTACAAAGGGTTTCTCATTTCAATGTATAGAGGTGACAGATAAACTGTAGGCTTATATGAAATTTTTTTTCGAAACCATGAAATCAAAGAATCAACGTTTTACCTCAATCCTAAAATAGGTACTTTTCATAATGAAAATTAAAAATTCCACTTTGCAAATTGGTGAAGCCCAAGGCTGTCCCTGGTGGTCATGAACATAAATGGATCCAAAGTAATTGATCTTTTTAATCTTTTAACTTTAATGACCTTTTTTAATGTAGTTTATATTTACATAAGAAAAACATATTGTATTCAAAATGTAAGCTGATTGATGGACTAAAGTATTGAATTTGCATATATCTATCTTAGGCTTACCATAATTCAGAACCTACACCTAGCATCATACTGTATTCTTCTCGTAAGGTAGAATGTTTGTTTAAATCTCTGTACATAGAAGTTTTTAATAATATGCTCTTTTGTCATAACAAATATGTAAAATGTTCAAGTCATTGTACTCCTTATTTTAGAAAATTCCTTAATTAATTAAATGGCATAGAAATCCCAAAATTAAAAGGTTCTTGTATGGATTTATTGGTCAATGCATATCATGATTGCCTTTGTTATTAAAGCTCAAAAAGAACCTTTTATGCAGGGTTTTATACTAAAACTTTGCTGTCATTGAGAAAACTTGTTTCTGTTTTAATTGTTGTTTCAGATATAGGTCAAATGACAGTTGAAATAAGATAATTATGTTGAATTGTATTATTCTTTTTAAATGTTTTTATTGGGTCAAAGATGTTGTAATATTAATTTGAAATGATAGGTAATGAAATAATCGAATGTCTATGCTAGTGCAGTAGCTTACAAATTAATGGTCTGTTGGATTGTGTTCTACTGTTACCAGGCATATCATTCCCAGGGGTGGATCCAGGATTTCAGGTGAGGGGGTGCAAGTTTAAATATTGCCTTAGGTAAAATTATCAAAATATTCTTTATTAAGCTGAAGACAGCCCATGCTTTGCAAATTTTAGTGGAGGCCCAAGCAAACCACACCCCTGTCATAACTGCATGTTGTTATATTATGTATGTTTGAAATGTGGTAATCCCATAGTAAAATTGTTGAGTCTTTGTTTAACTAAGATTAGCTTTTAATGGTTGCTCCATTCTCATACATAATCTTATAAAAAATATAAACATATTAATGAAAAAAAATATAATTTTAACATAGAAAAAAAGATTAATCGTCATATAAAAGATTAATGACATCTGCCATCTGACATGTTTGTGAAGTTGTATGGATCACAGTTGCAAAGAATGTTAGTCCTTGTTTGAAACTTTTAAGTTTTTTGTTTACCATACATGGTTTAATGCTCATTTTTTATTTCTTTTTCAAATAATAATACATTTAATGTCCATCAACACATCATAGTTATTGGTTGCACTTTGTAAATACAAATGTTTCACAAGCCACACCTTTTCTTGGGGAGATATATAAGATGCTTAGATATTTATTTTGCTTTGTTCACCTACTGGTTCCCAGATATGATCTCTATAATTCATAGAGACATTACTTGAGAATATTACCAGTATAACAATATATGGTACCAGCGAATATTGAAATCTGAGGAAGGTCCAAATTAAAGGTAGGGGTAGCTCAGAATTTTAGTATAAGTTGAAACTGTGAGAAGTTCTTGAAATAAAAAAAGTATTGCATATCAACTTTCTGTTCTAGAAAAAGACAAGGATATCTTTTTTTACAGAAATTTAAAATGGCACTGTTTTAGCCACAAAGGAAGTTTCTGTGGGAAATTGCATTGTCTATATTTACAAAAGTGCAACCTATAATGGTATACATGTATTATTATGAAATAATACATAGCGCATGATCTCATGCCATGCAAAGTACAAAAGAAAAGTGATAACATTGATTTTTTTTAATGTTAAAGTTGTACTACATGTAATATGAATGATATCACAAATTTTCACATTTGAATTTAAAAACTTTAAAAAAAAACCATGGTCATAATTTATATAAACTTGCATTGATTGAGACAGTATTTAAAAAAAATTACTATTGTATCTTATTAGGCAAAATCGTACAGTACCCACCAGTGCCAGTCTCCAAGAAAAACCTATTCTACAGCAGAATTTCCATATCATGAAAGCAATACTCAGAGAAGTATAAGGGAGGCAACCAAGGTCTATAGGTCGTAAGTATTTTCAGTAACAAATGTTATTTTTTATCACAAAAAATTTCCAAACAAAAGCAATGTGTACATGTATCATAATTTTATTATTAGTACATTGAACATATAATGGTAGTATTAAGTTTTTCCAATTGAATTCCATGGTTGGATTAAGGGAATGTTTTATAAACACCTGAATGGGATCCAGGAAAAGTACCTTGAAAACTGAACTATGGGTGGGAGTCAAGAAACGTGATAGCCATACGAGGTGACTCTAAAATGAATGACAGTTTTGTTCAAGTCTTGAAAGATGATAACTAATTAAACAATTGTTTAACGTATAAAATTCCAGTCTATTTATAGTTGGGGCTGTTACATTGGCATTTGACCTTGTTATCACATATTTATGGTTAATAACAAATTGAAGGGCAAAAACTTTGAGATGACATGTAGCCAAGAACCTTTCTCCAGTTGAAATAGATATAGAAGATGTGGTATGAGTACCAATGAGACAATTCTCCATCCAAGTCACAATTTATAAAAGTAAACCATTAAAGGTTAAAGTATGCCTTCATGTAACCTATTCATGCCTATTTACCTAGGCAACATTAATAAGGTCCTCATATAATTCTTATCTAAGCAAAAAACATTTCTCAGTGAATGATGCAGTTTGTTATGAAAAATTATCATAGAAAAAGATCGATGGAAAGTTCCAGGATAATTCCAAATTGCTTATCTCTGCATAATGATTTTTACGTAAAACTTTGTCTGATCTTCCAGCAAAAAAGTTGTCATATCAATAAATAGTAATTGAACTGAACCATTTTGTTTTGATTCATTATACATACATAGATGTATTTACTGTTGTCATTTATTTTTCAGCCAAACTTCAATCAATGCAGAATCTCTAAAGAAGTTTACCAGTACAAATGAATCAGCTGACTACCAGCTTAGGATTTAACATTGGGTGAAGAAAAAGATTGTATATGTTTTAAATTCTTGCCAAGATGTCGGACATTTTTATCTTCAAAACTTTTTATTAATAAGTAAAGACTGTTTGTCAAATTTGTACATGTCAAAAGGCTAAAACTGTGATATTTGTATTTAATTTGTATTTTATTTTTAATAATTCATAAAATGTATCAGATCAGTGATATTTTTTTTTGTACTTTTCACATACATGTGTATTGTCAAAACCATTTATTTATTTATTTATCTTGTATATTTTTTGATTTTTTTTTTTAATACAATTAAATTGTTTGATTTTTAGCAGTTTATTTGAATGAATATTTGTTGACTTTGTTTTTTTGTTGTGCTATTAAGTTGGTACATAACACTACAGGGAGATAACTCTAAAACTGAACATTTTAATTACGTTCTAATGTTCAAGAAATATTTTGAGCTTCTCAATGATTAAAATTGGTGTTAGTCAAACTGTTATTTGTCCAACGAAATGTTATGAGTGTGTGGTTCAAGTTTTTTGGAAATTTTTATATTTATTTTTGTCATATGGTCAAAGTAAATACATGTACTTTGTTAAAATTTTATGAAAATTAAATGAACCAAATTAATTTTATTGATGGTGTTTCGTACCACCTTTATATTACTATGTGCACCATCGTTATCTTTTGTAAGCATAAGGACATGTGTTATGATTTTTAAGGAGGAAACTAAGATGACCACTCAAGATGACCACTTGAGTCCAAATAATGTTGATGTAAGCAACTAACTGTTCTTAAACAATGAGCAAAACCCATACCAATGAAACTATGTAGTCAGCTGCAAAGGCCTTTCATAGAAAATGTGAAACAATTCATATAAGGGAACTATTATCCTAATTTATAACAAGACAAAATATGAAACAGTTCTAATGAAAAAACCAAGGACCTGATTTATGACAAAGCAGTAAACTGAATTACAAATATAACAGACAACAACCAATGACAACCACTTAGTTAAAAGCTCATGACTTTGTACAGACAACAACCAATGACAACCACTTAGTTACAAGTTCCTGACTTTGTACAGACAACAACCAATGACAACCACTTAGTTACAAGCTCCTGACTTTGTACAGACAACAACCAATGACAACCACTTAGTCACAAGCTCCTGACTTTGTACAGACAACAACCAATGACAACCACTTAGTTACAAGCTCCTGACTTTGTACAGACAACAACCAATGACAACCACTTAGTTACAAGCTCCTGATTTTGTACAGACAACAACCAATGACAACCACTTAGTTACAAGCTCCTGACTTTGTACAGACAACAACCAATGACAACCACTTAGTTACAAGCTCCTGACTTTGTACAGACAACAACCAATGACAACCACTTAGTTACAAGCTCCTGACTTTGTACAGACAACCAATGACAACCAAATAGTTACAAGCTCCTGACTTTGTACAGACAACAACAAATGAACAACAAATGACAACCACTTAGTTACAAGCTCCTGACTTTGTACAGACAACAACCAATGACAACCACTTAGTTAATAGCTCCTGACTTTGTACAGACAACAACCAATGACAACCACTTAGTTACAAGCTCCTGACTTTGTACAGACAACAACCAATGACAACCAAATAGTTACAAGCTCCTGACTTTGTACAGACAACAACCAATGACAACCACTTAGTTACAAGCTCCTGACTTTGTACAGACAACAACCAATGACAACCACTTAGTTACAAGCTCCTGACTTTGTACAGACAACAACCAATGATAACCAATTAGTTACAAGCTCCTGACTTTGTACAGACAACAACCAATGACAACCACTTAGTTACAAGCTCCTGACTTTGTACAGACAACAACCAATGACATCACTTAGTTACAAGCTCCTGACTTTGTACAGACATATGTACATGAAGAATGTGGTGGATAAACAATTTTGTGATCACTGAAACCTCAACCTCACCATGGACAGAGCTGTAATAATTTGACTTGAGTTATCATTGATATGTTCATAATTATAAATTAACTGTTAACAAAATTTTGAATTTTTGAAATACTAAGGCTTCTACCTCAGGAATAGATTACCTTAGCTGTATTTGGCAAAACTGTTTTTTTGGTCTTCAATGCACTTCAACTTTATTTGGCTTTTTTAACATTTTTTGAGCGTCACTGATGAGTCTTTTGTAGATGAAGCATGTGTCTGGCGTAAATATAAAATTTCAATCCTGGTATCTATGATGAGTTTATTTATTAACATATGAACAAATTGTAAACTAGAGGCTCTAAAGAGCCTGTGTCGCTCACCTTGGTATATGTGAATATTAAACAAAGGACGCAGATAGATTCATGACAAAATCAGTGGCGTAGCTAGGTAATTTTCAAGTGTACGCCCGAACCTCGGTCAGGGCCTAAAGGCCCCTATTGGATCCAGGCCAATGAACCAGCTGGTAGTAGATGGGCGGGTGCTAAGCCTTCAGAAGTTTTAAAGTTATTGAGAATGACATACCATTCCTGTTATTGAAAACTCATATCAATAACAACATTCTGTAGATTGAAAATGGTTATTTTTTATGTTTAATCTATTCATTGTTTATTTAGAATCGTAAATGAACATGAAATGATTAATTTTCTGAGTTGTTCAGGTGCAATATTAAAATGTGTAGATAGAAACCCTGGTTCTTGCCTGATATTTTTCATTTCAGTGATATTTATTTATCAGTCCATTACAGGATTTAAACAAATGAAATATTTTCATTTAATTTCTGCACAGGTTTTATGACAAAATATGGAGGTTTATAAATTAATCATGTAAATTAACTCGACATCATAATTACCAGGATGGAAATTTATTCTTATGCTATACGCGTTTTCCTCCAAGAAAGTTTCATTAACTTTGACCACGGTTTTACAAATAATTTATATGCACCAAATTTTAACCTCAGAATGTAAATCAAGTTCAAGAAATTCCTTTTAAACATCCATAAATTACAGAAAACTCATCATATATAATTTCGTCATGATGCGCTGGATACTCTTTTGACCATAAACAGTTTTTGTTCAGCTATCGCAAAATCATGCAATAGTTTGACATAAATAGCTATTGATATATTAAAATTTTAACCACATACTGAACCACACAGTTATAATAAAAACAAATGCAAACCCCATTTCGAATCTAAGTACATAAGGACATTCTTTTAAAAAAGGAAAGCGAGTATAGAAATCACGGAAGATTTAGACTTTGACAGAAAATGAATAAATATATAAATATGACACCAATTTTGTCATTTTTATTCGAAATTACAAGCTGAGACTACTATATACTATGTTATAGTAGTCTCAATTACAAGCAATTGAAGAAAGACTTAGAAGGTTGATGTACTGTTAACCAATTCTTTTAATAATATCTAGATGAAAATATTTTGTTTTACCAAATTCAAGTGTACGCCCGGGCGTTTTGACGTAAACGTAGCTACGCGCATGAAAATTGTGTTTTGGTGATGGTGATGTGTTTGTACATCTTACTTTACTGAACATTCTTGCTGCTTACAATTATCTCTATCTATAATGAACTTGGCCAAGTAGTTTCAGTGGAAAATGTTAGTAAAAATTTACAAATTTTATGAAAATTTTTAAAAATCGACTATAAAGGACATTAACTCCTTAGGGGGTCAATTGACCATTTCAGTCATGTTGACTTATTTGTAAATCTTACTTTTCTGAACATTATTGCTGTTTACAGGTTATCTCTATCTATAATAGTATTCAAGATAATAACCAAAAACAGCAAAATTTCCTTAAAATTACCAATTCAGGGGCAGCAACCTAACAACCAGTTGTCCAATTCATCTGAAAATTTTAGAGCAGATAGATCTGGACTTGATAAACAATTTCTCCCACTGTCAGATTTGCTCTAAATGCTTTGGTTTTTAAGTTATAAGCCCAAAACTGCATTTTACCCCTATGTTCTATTTTTAGCCATGACGGCCATCTTGGTTGGTTGGCCGGGTCACTGGACACAATTTTTAAACTACATACCCCAATAATGATTATGGCCAAGTTTGGTTAAATTTGGCCCAGTAGTTTCAGAGGAGAAGATTTTTCTAAAAGATTACTAAGATTTACGAAAAATGGTTAAAAATTGACTATAAAGGGCAATAACTCCTAAAGTGGTCAACTGACCATTTTGGTCATGTTGACTTATTTGTAGATCTTACTTTGCTGAACATTATTGCTGTTTACAGTTTATCTCTATCTATAATAATATTCAAGATAATAACCAAAAACAGCAAAATTTCCTTAAAATTACCATTTCAGGGGCAGCAACCCAACAACGAAATGTCCGATTCATCTGAAAATTTCAGGGCAGATAGATCTTGACCTGATGAACAATATTACCCCATGTCAGATTTGCTCTAAATGCTTTGGTTTTTGAGTTATAAGCCAAAAACTCCATTTTACCCCTATGTTCTATTTTTAGCCATGGCGGCCATCTTGGTTGGTTGGCCGGGTCACTGGACACAATTTTTAAACTACATACCCCAATGATGATTCTGACCAAGTTTGATTTTATTTGGCTCAGTAGTTTCAGAGGAGAAGATTTTTGTAAAAGATTACTAAGATTTACGAAAAATGGTTAAAAATTGACTATAAAGGGCAATAACTCCTAAAGTGGTCAACTGACCATTTTGGTCTTGTTTGACTTATTTGTAGATCTTACTTTGCTGAACATTATTGCTGTTTACAGTTTATCTCTATCTATAATAATATTCAAGATAATAACCAAAAACAGCAAAATTTCCTTAAAATTACCATTTCAGGAGCAGCTACCCAACAACCGATAATCCGATTCATCTGAAAATTCCAGGGCAGATAGATCGTGACCTGATCAACAATTTTACTTCCTGTCAGATTTGCTCTAAATGCTTTGGTTTTTGAGTTATAAGCCAAAATCTGCATTTTACCCCTATGTTCTATTTTTAGCCATGGCGGCCATCTTGGTTGGTTGGCCGGGTCACTGGACACATTTTTTAAACTACATACCCCAATAATGATTATGGCCAAGTTTGGTTAAATTTGGCCCAGTAGTTTCAGAGGAGAAGATTTTTCTAAAAGATAACTAAGATTTACGAAAAATGGTTAAAAATTGACTATAAAGGGCAATAACTCCTAAAGGGGTCAACTGACCATTTGGGTCAGGTTGACTTATTTGTAAATCTTACTTTGCTGAACATTATTGCTGTTTACAGTTTATCTCTATCTATAATAATATTCAAGATAATAACCAAAAACAGTAAAATTTCCTTAAAATTACCAATTCAGGGGCAGCAACCCAACAACGGGTTGTCCGATTCATCTGAAAATTTCAGGGCAGATAGATCTTGACCTGATGAACAATTTTACCCCATGTCAGATTTGCTCTAAATGCTTTGGTTTTTGAGTTATAAGCCAAAAACTGCATTTTACCCCTATGTTCTATTTTTAGCCATGGCGGCCATCTTGGTTGGTTGACCGGGTCACCGGACACATTTTTTAAACTAGATACCCCAATGATGATTGTGGCCAAGTTTGGTTAAATTTGGCCCAGTAGTTTCAGAGGAGAAGATTTTTGTAAAAGTTAACGACGCCAGACGACGACGGACGACAGACGACGGACGACAGACGACGGACGCCGGACGCCGGACGCCAAGTGCTGAGAAAAGCTCACTTGGCCCTTTGGGCCAGGTGAGCTAAAAACAGTTTGAAATGGATTAACTCTTCATGTTGCCATAAAGCTTAATAAACAAGAATGTGTCCACAGTACACGGATGCCCCACTCACACTATAACTTTTCTGTGTTCTGTGGACTGTGAAATTGTGGTAATAACTCTTATTTGGCATTAAAATTAGTAAAATCATAACATAGGGAACATGTGTACTAAGCTACAAGTTGATTGGACTTCAACTACCACAAAAAAACTACCTTGACCAAAAACTTTAACCTGAAGCAGGACAGTGCGAACGGATGAAAGGACACACAGACCAGAAAACATAATGCACCTCTACTATGGTAGGTTGGACATAAAAAACAAGATAAATACAAAACACCACAAAAAGTACCAATATCCAAGGTGAGGCAAGGTTTAAGTGCTCACAAACTTGTTTATCCACAACGTTCTTTATGTAATCATAAATCATAGATTATTTTTTATAATTTTCTATCACCCTTAGTTTTAAACATACATGTTGAAGACCCATTGGTGGCCTTCAGCTGTTTTCTACTCTATAGTCAGGTTGTCTCTTTGACACACTCTCCATTTCCACTCTCAATTTTATGATATAAGGAGATCTAAAATTATTTCCAATGAGACAGTTACCCTAAAGACAACACAGTGGCAGATCAAGAAATTTTCATAAGCGGGGGCCCATTGACAACCTAAGAAGGGGCGGCTCTTGTCAAGCTTCAGTGATTATATAATTAACTAAATTTTTGCCCCATGGGCCCCCTCTAAATCCGCCTCTACAACAGGACAAGCATGCTAACTGTTAAACATATATAGATCATTTTACAGCCTTCAACAATGAGCAACAATTTAGTTTTACTTTATAGTGAGCTACCAAAGGCTCTAACATGACAAAATTTTAAACAACTCCAAAGAAAAATTCAGCTACTTGATTTTTGATAAATAAAAAATATACATATATGGCAGGGGCCACCAACAAACATGGACAAACACAGCATTTCCCTCAGAAATTCCTGACTGGAACATATATTCTGTATCACTTTCATGCCTTTGGAAGGCTATTTAATGACTACTGTTTTGCTGACAATAATATAAAAAAAAATAAACACCAAAATTAAACATGAAAATTTATTCAAACTGCTGCCAACAATTGCATGAATTGAAAAATATTTTATTTACATTGAAAATAACAATTAACATGATAAATAATGGAAAAAAAAGAAAAAGAATTTATTATATTGATAACCTAAAATGTACCATGAATTCTTTCATTTTTTAATCAACCCATATACTGTAAATTCAGAAAGTATTGTGTGCATTCATTATTGACAGTTTTGAAGAATTGTCAAAAATGTGAGATTTGTTATTAGAAAAAATCTGTATATGTACAGCTGTATTTATCAGATTTCAGAATCCAAGTTTTTATAATTTAGATAATCACCTAGTTGCATTTATTCACAGAAATATAAACCTCTGAATTTACGGTATTAAAGTAAAAATCAAACAAAGTCAGCTGTTTCATCTTGTCAATATTGGTTTTAATACCTCAAAAATTGAATAACCATTTGCAAGAAAATTAAATAATACTTTAAAAACATGATTTGGGTGTAAAAAAATATATTCAGTCTATAATGCCCATGATTTGTTTTCAGTAATACTAACATGACTAATATATATCAATATAAATTGTATATACATCCCTTAAAAAAATATAATCTGTACATCATTTTCTCAAAAGTTCTAACAAAAATAATTTTCTATAATATTGAAATTTTCATACCATGTACGTATGCATGACATACATGATAATATAAATCTAAAACAAAAATGTGTCCAAAGTACACGGATGCCCCACTCGCACTATCATTTTCCATGTTCAATGGACCATGAAATTGGGTAAAAAAAATAATTTGGCATAAAAATTGGAAAGATCATATCATAGGGAACATGTGTACCAAGTTTCAAGTTGATTGGACTTCAACTTCATCAAAAACTTTAACCTGAAACTCCCACTTTCATTTTCTATGTTCAGTGGACCATGAAATTGGGGTCAAAAGTCTAATTTGGCTTTAATTGGACTTTTGATTGGACTTCAGCTTCATCAAAAACTACCTTGACCTAAAACATTAACCTGAAGTGGGACAAACAGACAGACGAACGAACAGACGGACAGACGCACAGACCAGAAAACATAATGCCCCTCTACTATCGTAGGTGGGGCATAAAAAGAATCATATTTGAAAAAAAAACAATTTCAAAACAAAAGAATGGTTAAAACAAGAATGTGTCCCATGTACACGGATGCCCGATCTGCACTATCATTTCTACATGTATGTTCAGTGGACCATGAAAATAGGGGGGAATCTATAATTTGGCATTAAAATTAAAAGATCATATCATAGGGAACATGTGTATCAAGTTTAAAGTTGAATGGACTTCAACTTCATCAAAAACTACCTCAACCAAAAACTTTAACCTGAAGCAAGACAGACGGAAGGACGAACGAAGGGAGGCACAGACCAGAAAACATAATGCACTTAAATGGGGCATAAAAAAGAATCAAGGTTGAAAGAAAACAATTTCAAAACAACAGAAAAGAAAATCTCTCTTTCGGCAGTTGGTTGAAGTTAAAAAAACACCATTTCAAAACATTGGTTCTGCTACCACTCTTTGTACACAACCAAGACAGAAGTTCTTAAGACTGCAAAATAAATATATATTTACATGTCAGCAAAATTTTCAGCCATAGTTGAAAACCACACTAGTTCTCACAAAATTTAAAACAATTTGACATACATGTATTTGAAATTTGATTATTGTACAATGCATGATGTCATAAGTCTATTCCAAGACAGTTGGAGACAATTCAACTAAACGCTTAACAGTACTGCCGTTTCCTTTATAAGGGGAGATAATTCATTACCATATATCAGAAAGTAAAAACATATTCAGTAAAGGTCTTTCACCTTATTGTTTGTTGGTACCTATGCATTTTGAAAAAACAAATAAAAGTCAATTCTGGTACAAATCAATCACACTAACAAACACATACACAAACATAACATTGATGGTCACACTACGGTCTTCAGGTGGTACCCAACACTTTCACTGAAATTAATTTGGCTCGTTTAAATTTCATAAAATTTTGACAAGGTGGTACCCAACACTTTCACTGAAATTAATTTGGCTCGTTTAAATTTCATAAAATTTTGACAAGGTGGTACCCAACACTTTCACTGAAATTAATTTGGCTCGTTTAAATTTCATAAAATTTTGACAAAGTATATACTTTGTCCCTTTGGCAAAAATATAAAAATTTCAAATAATTTGAACCAACCGTTTTTTCAGAAAAAATACACTGGTTATATAGCAGTTTGACAAATATTAATTTTGATCATTTAGAAGCTTAAGATTTCCCTAACAACATAACGTAATTAAAACGTTTAGCTGATTTTACAGAGTTATATAAATCTCCCTGTAGTGTTAGGTACCACCTTAAACCTGTGATCACCTTCTTTTTCTAAGCTGAGTTTTAATCCATTTAGTCTAGACTAGTTGTGAAAGGATTTTGATTATTTAAAGTACAAAAATATATAACCTTTAGATTCAATACCAAAATTAGAAAATACATATATTGCATGTATCTAAATATTCCTAATTTGTAAACAGTCAGGGGACTTACTGAAATAAGTGATTTTCAAATCACTTATTTAAGTAGCATATTCAAAGTTTTGTCACACATTGGGATTTTGTATTTTTTTTCAAAATTTTAAACACATAGGTTTAAATAATATCTTTTAAAATTAGTAAAATTGAAAAAAATGAACTTTTTGCTTCTTTTAAGTAGCAAGGTTTATGCCTTTGATGCTATCATTTAGCTGAAAATTCTATTTTAGTTGAAAAAATGCTATAATAATGGCTTTACATAATGAACTGATACTTTTTTAACAGATTTTTCCCAGCAGTGGGAGTATTTTTCCTGTAAAGTTCAAGGTTTCATCTTTCAGATTATGTAATAAAATTCTACTGTTCGCAATAAAAATTTCACTGTTCGGGGGGTGTTGAAATTAGTGGGGGTTATTAAAATAATGATACTTAAATAAGTGATTTTTGGGAAGGAAATTGAGGTATGATACTTAAACAAGTGATTTTAATGTCATTATCCTAGATGCAGTACAAGGTCATCACCTGAAATGACCTGGTCATCCTAGACAACACAGATGTTGGTTCTGATAAGTTTAGAAACATAATGAGTCCCTGGATTATTTTTTTCTATATTTAAAGCTACAATAAGATTAAATCACTTCTTCTAGTGATTAATTTGTACTACTTAAATAGGTGATTATTAAAGAAAGACAACTCTTAACTTACTTCCAACTTTTATGGAAATAATGTTACTTAAACCAGTGATTTAGAAAATCACTCATTTAAGTAAGTCCCCTGACTGGTAAACAGCATGATTATAAGTGACTGTTATTATTTCATCATTATTAACTTCAGACATGTAATAAGAGTTTAAATGCATTTTTAACTGCAACATACTTAGGATTTATAATTATATAAGCATTTAAATTCTCCTTTAATACTGCTTTTTATATTTGCATGTATTGAGAAATAAAAAAAAATGTATGTTTATGGAGTATTAATGCTGCCCTAAAATAATACTACACATGACATATTTGAGAAATAATATGTGTCTTTAAATTAATGAATACCTATACATGTACATGATTTATGTGTATCCAGATAAGAAAACAATTATCATGATTATATAGCTGATTTATTTGCAATTTTCATTGGCGGATCCAGGGGGGGTTTCCGGGGGTTGGAACCCCTCCTTTTTTTTTGGCCGATCAATGCATTTGAATGGGGACATATAGCTGGAACCCCCCCCCCCCTTTGTCCTGGGTTGGGAAACCCCCCCCCCCCCCCTTAAAAAGCCTGGATCCGCCCCTGATTTTGATGTTTGTTAGGCATCAATGAAAATTGAAAATGCATTAAAATTTTCACTCTTCTTATCGTCCCACTTATAAAATTACTTACGGTATACATTTGTACAGTTATACATCTTTATTGACCATGATAAATCTAAATTTACATACACTGCATACATGTACACAGCACCACATATTTTGAAAGTATAAAAAACTTCTAAGTCAAAATAGTAAGAAAATGCACTGTTAATTAGCACTAAATGAAAGTAGAAGCAGGATTCTCCAATAAGGAATATCAAAGATTCAAATCTAAATGAAATCACAAGCACCCTTTTCATAATCAAATCAGCATCATTTTAACCAATAAAGGTAAATGGTCAGAAGGATTATATTGATTTGGCAAATTTCCAAGTTCTTGAATTTCTCTGGATGACATGAGGCCCCAGCGACCTAATAATCTGAGTTTATCTTCCATAACATTGCTAGTAGTGTGCTTGTTTCGTCGGGTATGCACGTTCCTGTGTTGGACGCTGTAAAATATATAGTCCACTGTGCAAGCATCAGCACTGTGTTGTGTGGTGACTTCACGTTCATAATGTCCCAGTCTTTCTATAGTGTGGCGATATGTTGATACTAAATTCAACTTGTGCCATATACACCCTGAAGACTGTGACACAGCTGGATTGCTCCTATGTCCATAGTTCTCCTGATGATGAGATCTCCTAGCAGCATGTTTATTTTCACTTTCTATATGTTGACACTGGTCTGAAATGTTTACATCTGACGGGAAAAAATCTCTTGATAAATAATTGTCTTTGCCATATTGCCCTTCTCTCTGGCCAGATATAGTCCTCGTTAGTAATCCTTCATACCTCAAGAACCCTTGAACCATGAACTTATATAAGTCACTAAATGGTGTGGCATTGAAATCCCCACACATGAGAACCTGGCAACGATGATTTCTATTGGTTTTCGCTACTTTATCTATTTCTGCCAGAAGACACATGGCCTGACCTAGTTTAATGTCCCCTCTCCTTGGATTAAATAATAAATGAGTATTAGCTACACAAATAGAATCTTCTTCAGAATATGGATGTTTATGGGGTCGAAGCTTAACAACAAGACCAACATTGTCTCTGTCCAACAGACTATAGTTAGATTTATAGTAAGGCACAGAAACACTCTGTTCCAGCGTAAATTTTTCTCTTTTGTAAAATGTTGCACAACCGTCTAATTTGTCACCAGTTCTCTTGACGTACACACCATTGTAACCTGAAAAAAAAAGTAATTTTAATCCATGGATTTTTATTATATAGTGCATGTAGTGAAAATATTGAATCTCGGCAAAAATTCAAACATTACTAAATTTACAAATGTTAACAAAAACAGAAAAATTACAACAAAACGTAATATGTCTCTATTCCTGTCCACCATGATTTAGGCATGTACTAAATTGAAAGAATTGCATTATGTTCAGCATATGTTTTATGATTTCATGTTTTCTACTTTGGTGTATCCTTTCTCAAAGAAAGTACTAAAAACCAAAAAGTTCATTTTCAAATTTAACATGCTTTAAAACGGATAATCTGGTCCTCTGATGCCTTGTACATGTATAGATTCTGCTTGTATTTTGCTCTGATCAATTCCTTTCTGCTTACTACTGTGGATTCATTAATTTTTGTGGTTATCATTTTTTGGTGAGGACTGCTAGATTAATCCTTCTGCACCTTTATTCAAACACTTAAACTGGATGACAGTTGAACAGAGAATAAAATATCATAAGTTAGTGATGACATTTAAGTGCATTAAAAATGATGCCCCATCATATCTTACTAACAAGTTTCATTATGTTTCAGACAGAAATCCATACCCCTTGAGAAATGCTGTTCAAGGAAACCTCATACTCCCTAAACCAAAAACAGAATTGTTCAAAAAATCTTTTATGTATTCTGGACCATTCTTGTGGAATAATTTGTCAATACCGTTTAGAAATATTACAAATGTTAATTCTTTCAAATACAAAATAACAGATCATTTATTGAAATCAACCTAGCTGTATCAATAATATTGAAAACTGTCAGCATGTTTCTTTTTTCATCACATTTTATCAAGTTGTATTGAACATTATTATCATACTTGTCAAGTTGACTTTTTATACTACTGTATGCAATGTATATGTTTGCATTTGTTTGATTTATCATGATGAGGGCCTCAGGGAAGATTAGTTATATAGCTAACTGTGTAACCCTCTTAAAATAAAGTATTGTTGTTGTTGTTGGTGAATTGAGGAACACTAGCATTTTTGTGGATATTTACCAATCACTGCATACAAAGCCTAGAGAAAAATTGTCATTTGTTGACAATTTTAATAGGGTCCACCCAGCCTATATCCATGAAACCCACAAAAATTGGTATCCAACAAATAATAATGAATCCAAAACACTTCTTTCTTACCTAGTAATGCTAGTTGCACTAAAACAAATTCTTACAACTATCAGTATATTTTTCTATTCAAACCATTTGTTCAGTTTTAATAAGAATATGACAGCCAAGCGACCTCAATTTATTTAAGGTATTTATTGTCTCCAAGCAATAACTTCATTGGCGGATCCAGGGGGGTTCCAGGGGTTGGAACTCCTCCTTTTTTAGCCGATCAAGGCATTTGAATGGGGACATACAGTTGGAACCCCCTCCTTTATCCTGTGTTGGGAACCCGTCTTTTTAAAATGGCTGGATCCGCCCCTGAATTTCATGTCTATCTCAATGTCTTACCCAGCTGTTTCAGTTTAGGTTCCAGGAATACTGTGTAATGCTGTTTGTTTACTTCTTGTAAACATAATATCTGAAAGTAAATTAAAAGTAAAGTATTGTATACTTCAGTACCCCAAATACCCTTTTATCCATATAATGTACATGTATAAAATCTAGTTAAATGAAGTAGATCGCACTTTTTTTTTTATTCTTTCTACAAATTTTTAAATGACTTTCCAGTCTTTAGAACTCCCTAACCCCCCGCCCCATCCCCGATACTTAACATAATTGTTATACATGTCATGTAATCATATATAAGAGGATTATTTGATTTGTAATATGCTTTATGTATCCTACACATAATATATAAAAACTCTTATTTAGCAAAATTAAAACAGATTATTAAAGTTGTAAATAGGATATACCGGTAATTGTTATTTTACAAATGCTCATACATTCATGTATAATAACATGTATAATATTATCAGAAATTTCTTCTTTTCTTTTATTTAATGATATAATTACTTTAAAATTACAGGATATATTTAATTTAAGATAAATGAATAGACTAGTAAAAGTTGTCATCCTTAAACAAAATAACTCTTTTGTTCAAATGAGGAAGTCTTCAGACAAATACTTGTCTTTAGTTCAATGAGCCAAAAAATAGAGCAAGGTCTTCCTTTTGTTATAATATTAAGGAAATTTACTTAAGTGGTACAATGTACACATTTATATCTATCTAGTCCATAATACTTCTAGAATTCTATTGCATTTGATTTTGCTTTAATGACTGTCATTCATTGTGACAATAACTGAACTTATAAAAAAAAAATAGCAATATGTAGCAGTGGGGGGAAATATGAAAGAGTCAAATTATAGTATGCCAATACACATAATGAACAGTGCCTGGTGTCCCTATAATATATTTAAATATTTTACTTGACAAGGCATATATATGTTTTATACATGTTATAATTCCTCTTACATTGTCTTACTAATAGCCCAACAATGTTAGATCTGTAAACTTGTGGAAGCAAGTTTTTGTTTTTCCCAGGCCAGGATTCGAACTCATGCATTGATACATAGCCAGAAATTAGTAGTGCTTTTGCTAATTAATATTCATAATATGTAAATGAGAATTGTATCACGTGATTATAGTTTGAACTAGACTAGATTGATACATTTAAATCTTTAAAACACGGATATTATAAGTCGCCCTTCACAGAGTCCTTGTTTATAATCACTCTGATATTTCCGTAAAGTTGTCAGGCGGTCAAAATCAAAACAATGAACGCGAATTAAGTGAATTTTTCGTGTTCTCGTGAGTTTATTCTTCTTGAAATATTGGCATTTTAACTTTACGTGGGGACCTAGAGTTCAACGACTACACATACAAGGTTTGGACTTGCTTATTCTTTGGACATCCAAGTTTCAAGTTACACCCCGGCAACTTGTTTTTCTAATGACCTTGTTAGCCATTTTTCAGCACGAAGTTTGCAAATTTGACGTTTCAGCCATTTTAGCCTGCATTTTATACTGCAATGTTAAAAGCCTCTCGCTTCGATTTTCAAAATAGCTCAGGAACCTTGGTTTTTGCAACGACAGTCATAATGTTTCGTTTAAATGGTGTATATTGTTGTGTATATTTATTTTCTGCCCCGGCAACCTGTCTATCACTTAAATTAAAGTTAAAATAGACATTTTTTCAAAAATCCCCATCATTTCAATATAATTTCCGTGACCCGTATCCGATTTCATTAGTATAATATTCAAATGAGCAAAGTGGCGTTGATTTCTGGATATGATACATGTATCTGTACTCATTTCGCACCATAAGATTTATCATCAATACCTCAGCATTTAGAGCTTGAATCTCTTGCAGCAATTTTTCAGATCTGTACTTCCAGTCTAGAACCTGTTGTGGGGATTCTCTGTATAGATATTTATTGTCCTCCAATAAGTTCTGAGCCAGGATATTGTATGACATTATGGTAAATTCAAATCCAGGTCTGGGTCTTTGTAGCTGTTCTATACCTAATCTGGTCAGTTCCCACTGTCTATTCACACCATACTCTTTATCTGTAATATACAATGTAAAAGACATGTGTCATGTGGGTTATTTCAATAAGACCTCTAACACCAATATGTATAGCTGGTAGTGATAGCTACATGAATCCCGGTGAGGGAAGAACCAAAAATTTGCAAGAGCAAATTTACAGATATAACATTGTTGGGTTGATTTTTAGACGAGTTGTATATATATATATATATATATGTATATATACATTCAGTTTCACAAGAAGTACAGCATGTACAGAAAATGTGTAGCTTATTGTGTACATGTTATTCACATTTGTTATTATTTCTGTATATTTTTTATTTTACTCTATAATTATTTCAAGCTTTTGTAGACTAGTGCTCTTTTGGGCTTGTGTGGACGCCAGTCTGTTGTTTCAGGCTGTGTGTTGCTATTTGAATATCTTTTGATTATTATAGTCGTTGGGTTGCTTGAATGTTGACAAATAACATGAATCTATAGGGGACATAAAAAAGTTTTGCCTAACCCTACTATGGGCATAATGACTGAGTGCAAAATGCAAATCTAACAGCATGTAGTGTATTGAAAATATAGACTTGACCAGGAAATCTAAATGTTGATCACTGGTCCATGGAATGGGGTCATGGTCAGGTGAACCCTGTCTGACAGACTGTTAACCTTGAATGGAGCCCAAAGTTAAAGAGTCAAGTGAGATAAACACAATAGATATGATAGATGATACACAATTTTAAAAACATAGATTTTAATTATTAAATATAAACAGTTGTTGAAACATAAAAATGAAAACAATTTGTTTACAAGGAACACAAAACGTATGATGCATCCAGTGATATAAAGCTTTAAGCAGAGATTTTAAGCTTTTGTGCCATTGCTGGATCAGTATCCTGATAAAGTTATACTCACAGAGAAGGATAAAATTCATATAAATGATATATCGAAATTTGTATTGCTTGGCATACAGACCATTGGTTTTCCCGTTTGAATGGTTTTACACTAGTAGTTTTTGGGGCCCTTTATAACTTGCTGTTCTGTGTGAGCCAAGACTCCATGTTGAAGGCCGTACCTTGACCTTTAATGGTTTACTTTTATAAATTGTTACTTGGATGGAGAGTTGTCTCATTAGCACTCATACCACATCTTCCTGTATCTATGACAAACTGACAAAGTTTATATCATATATTTTGTTTTACTTTATAAACAAATAAGATAAGTACACTAAGGCCTAAGGTACATGTAGTTAAGGTGTCTGAATTTAAAACATCAGAATTTTCTTTATGTTCTGCATTGTTGATTGTGTTGTGTAAATAGCTAGGTCAAAGATTTTAAGGTCAATGCACTTTCAAATTTCAATATAAACACTGGGGGTCAAACAGTCATTACACCTTGTTTTTATTTGTTAAACAACATTGGATTAATCAAATCACAGCTACATTGTTTTTATTTCATGTGAGTTAATTATACCGGGGAAATTAAAATTATCTAGCTTTTAATTGAGGAAACAGTAAATGACAGAATTGGTTAAAATTCACTGACATGACTGAGAGAATTGCTTTTAATAAATACTTCTGACATTGTCTGAGTTGTCTTTTTCATTTTTTTCTCCTATTTTTAAAAGGTGAAACTGGATGTGATGTATATCATGTACATGTACATGTACTGTTCAAATGGTGGTTTAACGTCTGATTGGAATTTGTTTTAAATTTCTGTTGAAAGAAAATGGTACATTGTATTTTCTTGTTTTAACATATTAACAACATGTAACATACAAATGTATCAATGCCTGTGACTTTGCATTAACCTAACAAGATACATTTTTGTAAATATAAATATTCATGTCTTTTAATAGGAAAACCTTTTCATTTTACAGTTAAACATGTTAAATAAAATACATTCACACTCTCCACATGTAATAAAATGAAAATAAACATGTACCTATTTGTTTAACCTGGTTTGGACATTTTATCTCCTCAGCAAGTTCAAGAGTTTCTTCAGTTTTGGTTCGAGCTACTTTATAATTAGATTCTCCAGACAAATGTACTTTTCTTTTTTGAGATACAGTTGCATGAAAACTGTTTTCCAATAACCCTGAGGAAAATGGAATTGATCTTCGATTATAATGATCCTTTTTATACTGAAATATTTCCTCTTGTACTTCATTTGTACAAGATTTCATAGTACATCCAACTTGAAGAACAGCTGGGTCGTCTAATACATTAATGTTTTTTTGGCTACACTTTTTCTGCATTCCTTTTTCCTCTGATCCACACGAGTCCAAATTTTCAATGTTAGATTTTCTGCCTTCCACTGTTTGTCTTTGATTATAACATTTGTGTTTATCTAACAAATTATCTTTTTCCATTTCACAGGAATTACTTACACTTGAACTAGTACATGTATTTAATGATATGGTACTAACAGTTCTTTGATTCACAAGTCTCCCCAAATTACAAAGCCTGCACTGCATTTTCGAAAACATCTTTCTCATACAAAGTCAATACCACTAGTGACTTAAGCTTGACATCCATTCTAAAAATACTTATCATGATACTACTAAGCCTAAGGTTTAAAAAACCCAATAAGCTTTAACCTTGACCTTTAAGATTAAAAATAGGATAACTTCACCAATACTGGCAATATTACATCATACATGTACATGTAGTGTTTCACTATTGGGCTGCCTTATATTGCATAATTCTTTGACACGTGCTTATTTAAAAAAAATGTTTTGTTCCGAAGAAAAATGAATAAATGTAACTTGTTCAAATGTTAGTTTCACTTTAAAACAAGTTTTATCGCATGGTTATATATTTTCGTAGACTTCGGCCCTTTGTCATGTTTTTTTTTTAGTTTTCTTTCACATTCAATCTAAAATGTTCTTATTTCGAAAACATTGGCAGTGTGCCGAAAAGTTTTATAAACAAAGCAACCACTTATCAATCACTCCTTTGTCATGCATGTACTGGGTTTTCGTCCTTGATTATAATAACATACGAGTCGACTACGGGTCTTAATTCCGTGTTTAATAAATTATTATAAATTAAGGAATGTATCTCCCTCATGCAAAGCTCCGATTCCTTACACGGATTTGGCTATACGTTTTGGAACTTTTGGATTATAGCTCTTCATCTTTTCTATAAGCTAAAGGATTTAAAATATTTTGGCCACGAGAAAATTGGTACCGTTAATTTTATTACCGAATAATGTCATTAACCTCAGCATAGAACCACCGGGTTAAATTTCAATCATAAACACACAAGGATTTGTAACAAGAATAAGAACACCAATTAAATATTTTGTACGTATATGCTGTTTGTACAAAGTGAAAGATTCTATATCCACTTGTAAACAGGAGCGATGTTTTACATCTACCCGTAGTGGGGGAAAACGAAGGTTCCATAATTATATTGAATGGAAAAGGGTTTATAATTATATAGCAGAGACATATGCTACTTTATTTATATCTCTGGTTAACTTCATATGCCGCTATGGTTCCAGCATCTTTGCACAATTATTTCCTAGCTAGCGGCCTATTGGAAAAATCAGATATATCATCATATATACTACCTATGATGTCAGGGCCGTAAACTACATAGAAGCATGTAGGCAGTTGCCTCCTATTGCGGACTCACTGACAACAAAAAAATTAATAAATGGAGAAAAAAAAACACTGAAAAGAATGGAAAATGGTTTAGATCATGCATAATTTTTATAGCACTGGCTGTTAGTTAAAACAACAAGGTGGTTAAATCATAATTTCATGCAGGATGAGGTGTGTTCAATATTTGGATCTTAACGTTCGGTACCCAACTCAACTCCTTCGCACACATAAAATTTTCCCACCAAATACTATTGCATCTGCATACATAGAAGTAACAATGTTGGCAATATTGAATGCATAGAAGTGCTAAAAAGATGGGATTTGTCCAGTCAGAAAAAATCACCTTAGCATTTGACAAAGCCAGAATAAAACTTTTTGGTGTATACAAACATTGTTACGTTTTTATTATTTGAACTTGATAGATAACATTACGAGATATTGAGTATGCATTTTCATTTTAAGGTTTGAAAATTGTGTCTTTGAAACGAAGTCAAAATTAATTGGATTTGGACAGCCAAATAAGCCGGATAAACCACAAAAAATGACCAACTTCAGGGGGCTTACATTTTAAGTCTTTGCAAAATTTTCCCTTAATTTAAGTGAAAATATCTTGTAAAGAGTCATAAAGCAGGATAAAGCGAAAACAAATCTTACGCTACCGGGACACGTAATCTAACTCTGGTTTATAACTATATTTAATATATTCCAGGCGCATATTTATTGAAATTTATCAAAAAATTAACAAGTCGTGTATTCTTGGGAGGTACATTGCATACAAGGAAAAGGCCTGAAAAAATATCCTTTTCTGCATGGAATGGGTTCAAATATTTTTGCCTCGCTCCGCTCGGCGATAATAAACAGCCTCCCCTTACAGGGCAGGCAATGTACGGCCTTGGATGTCACAGGCGCTAGCTTGTCTCAGAAAAAAATGTCATAAATACATTAATAAATATATTAAGGTACGTAAGGGGGGGAATTCTGAGACAAGTGCCTGTGATATATGTTAAGACTCAGATCGACGTCCGGCCTCTAATCGACGTCCGGCCTCTAATCGACGTCCATTCCTCAAATCGACGGCTCTTTCTCAAATAGACGTCCAAATCTGACGTTACATTCTCAAATCGACGTCCAATATTTTGTAGGTTGGTCCCCTCCGTAAAACATTCAGTATGCCTTCGGAATATACAAATATTGTCAAGAATTTCAATAACGGCCTGGAAACAGACTAAATATTTTGATACTCTAATCGACGTCCAGTATTTTGATACACTAATCGACGTCCAATGTGACGGCATGTATTGACAAAACAACGTCTCGGATTGGTTTTAGTCGTTTTTTTTTTATCAATGTCGAATATCAATAATTAATAATTAAAAGTACTGGAAATAATTGCTTACACTTATACATGTACATGTTTGTATGGTTTAAACATTTATACGTATTTCCATATAGATTTTTTCAACCCGAAACAGGTATCATGCATATTAAACTTTATCAAATCGATCTACAAAGTAGTGTGTCATTCCTAATCATGTTAAAATGACATCCATGGAAGTGTATGTCAAGGAGAAAACAACATAACGACAAAGAAAACCGAACGGCATCTACGGGGCATTATTCAATCTTTAACCAATTGACAAAATAAAGAAGTACAGCCATTTTTTTTTTAGTATTATAATTCGGACTCTGTAAGATATTTTTCAACACATTTCTGTTCTACACCTGTAGTGAAACTTATACGCAATAAATTGGCACTATGTTTTATGTAGTGCTTTACACTGCTGTTCCAGGTAAAGTACTCACACAAATGTTTAACCCGACATATTCTTTATGGTCCTATAGTGAAGTGGTTTCCGATGGTTCGTGTCTGTCATATTTTTTTTTTTTTTTTATAAATAAGACCGTCAATTTTATAATTTGAACTGTTTACATTATTCACGTCATACTACATCTCCTTATTTTTCATGTAACCTCTAAAATAAATTTAAAAAAAAATGATATCACAACCTGTTAACATATTAAGTCTAGTGTGACCATGTTTATATAAATCTTTAAAAAACATTTTTTGAAAATAGATTCATTTGTCTAAAGATTTCAGCTGCTGTCGGTTCTGGTCACTTTTCAATTTTCTGTGTCCGAAACGGACGTTGATTAGAGGACTTACAAATTGGACGTCGATTAGAGAAGCCAAAACATGGACGTCGATTAGGTAGACATATAGCACTGGCCGTCGATTTGGAATGTTATTTTATTGCGACGTCAGATTTGGACGTCGATTTGAGGAACGGACGTCGATAAGGGACTGGACGTCGATCTGAGTCTTACATATATATATCTGTCGGTCTCAATTTTTAAAGAGTGAGCGCTTATTCTTAATTTACAAATTGACTGTATTTTTTTGAAGTCCTGTAATTCTAAATATTTTTTCTTTTTTTAAACATTTTTTTATAGAAAAATAAGTACCAAGCTTCCCTTTTTCGGAGTTAATTGTTTGATACTTAAGTTTATTCCAAAATGTGAAATAACAGTTTTACATAGTTTATTTTTAACAAACTGACATAAAGAACCAAATGATTGGTCAAAATTTGGTAATTCAATCTCTCTCTGAATATAATCTATACTAGATTACCATGTATTTACATTAGAACTATGTATTACTAACTGTTTACAACATATACATTCTTCAAATAATAATCCTTCTTTCAAACGTTCCAGTCTATGACAATATTTTAACATTGATAAAATTATAGTAAAATACATAGGAAATCTACCAAGCTCTGACATTACAGCTATATTACTTGACTTTCTGTTTACACCAAGAATATATTTCATAAATTTGTTATGAGCTTTTTCAAAAGAATCCTGACCAAAAATATCATATGTACTTCGGGACAAGACTTATTTTTAGCGCTCCGGGACCCTCTTTTCTCAAAATACGTCAATTTTTATTTTTTTTTCCATCAATTTTCATTTTTTCGCCTTTTTCTGTATTTTATTAATATAAATATACTATACACAACTTGTATTTGCAATTTACTATAAATTCCAAGTTTACTGGCTTTCCGAAGAGGTCACTGATCATATATAATGACCAAAGGATTTGACTGTTTGTTATACAAATCCTTGATTATAGTCATGGGAGTCACAGTATATATATATCAGTGACCGCTGTGGACAGTAAACATCGAATTGATAGTTAATAACAAATGCAAGTTAATGTTTATAGTATACTTAAGTTCATGTAATAGAAAAAAAACGCAAAAATATCATGAATGGTTGATTGTTTTGCAAATATATCATATCTACGTGGTATATTGGAAGAAATATACTGTTCCCAGTTCTAATGCAGTCCTGTATTGATGAAAGAGTAACGTTAGAGTGTTCATCGGACTTGGAACACCAGTATCCTTCATTTAAATTAATCCTTATTTCATTGGCCCCGCCCCGCCCGCCCCGCCCCCTAAATACCGTTTCTGTTCGGATTATTCCTACTCAGCTTCTCACGGTACGATGTTTTTTACTCAATCCTGTACCTGAATGCAGTTTTATTGCAGTGCATGGGGTAATATATATCTTTGGTGTTATAGTCCCACTTTTTTTTTCTGAACGGTTTTCCCTTTTAAAACCAGCAGATTTATTTTTTTGATGGATGTATTGTAATTCTGTTATGTCTTGCATTGCACAATTTGCCAAAGCCAAAGCCATTGTATCTATCATTATTTTAATAACGTGTAGACTAAGTGACCATGGCTGGAATTTCGGTTCACCACTAAAGAAATGTGTTGAATATACATCAATGAGACATTAATCTAATGACACAATAAACTAAAAGAGATAATAAACAGTCACACATAATATATATATATAGAGTAACATACTGTCTTCAACAATAGACACTACTAAAATGTCAAATCCACGTGGTCAAATCACTTCTAAATAAATAGTTTCTCCAAATCTTTCATTTATTAGACAGAAACCTTGATTCAACGATCACCAATTATTACAAAAAAACTCCGATTTTCTAAGGCACATCAGTCCTGTAGTTGGTGTCAAAAAAAAGGCTTACGACTTAGACTGATGATGATCGTAAGTCACAAAAAAATCAGTATACTCAAGTCTTACCATCAATCTAAGTTGCAAGTTTTTTTTTTTGTGTGAAACCAACTCCTAGTGCATCGACTGAATTCACATCATATATAGATATGTATATAATCATCTCAATTCTAAGATGTTACACCACAGCCAGATCAGAGCCACACACATATTAGAAGAAAAAAAGGCATAACAATTATATCTAATATAAACAGGCAAATATTGTCAACATGTTAAATAAAACAATATCTGTACTATATTGATAGCTTTCTCAGTTCAAAACATATCTTAATATAAATTGCAATACTTTTCAATACCGCTAGGGTTTCTTGAATAAAAAGCCAATTAAATTTGGCACTTGTGCTTAACTTTAAAATTTTTCAACCTATTAGAATATTATCATAAGTCTTTTCTTAAACAGTTATAAAGGGGACATTGACATATACAATATTGATAGTATAGGCAATCGTTGGAGCATGACCGTAGCGACCCCACTTATAGGACAGTTACCCCCCCCCCCTTTATAATACTTTTTGGATCCTATGGCCCCTGCATGGGTATTTTATTTATTTCAGTTTTATAACTAGTCCCCGCGGACCTACTATGCCGAGTATGTGCTACGATTATGTGCTATATTATAGGAACAGTGAATTTTGTTTATGTCCCTCCACGAGACAGCAACCCAAAGATACAAATAATTTTACATGAAAAAGGTCAAACTTACCTGTATACTTTTGTCTTTGTCTCCTAGACATGTTTATATACCTTATGTATATCTTATTGGTCAATATATTCTGTGTACATCTTTTATAAAGGAATCGGAACATTAATCATTTCATTTATTGAAGACCCCCATTCCCTTACGTTGCTAATACCTTAACAACGCCTGTGACGTGTACATACATATTTACGTTCGATGCGCAATGGGGGCACGGAATAGCATGTGATGGTTTAGCAAAAGTTTTCCAAGAGAATCATTGAACATGGTCTCCAACAGAATCATTGTTAACCGCGGTTGACAATGTTACGATCATCATCACGAGTTGGTTGACCGGTATGGCATATAGATGATATAGCGAATATGTTCCCTTTCCCCGAGTGTGACATAACCGAATCAAATTAAAACCGAGTTTGTACTGACGAACATGAGCAACGCGACGGGCGCCCCGATAATGTATGTGGAGCAGATTCTGCTTATCTGATTGTTGGTCCTTTTCTTGGCTTTGTCAGTTTATTTTTGATTTATGAGTTTGAATGTCCCTTTTGGTATCTTTCGCCTCTCTTTTCATGAAATCGAAATAACCATCGGCTCATCATGCAGTGTTGAATAGTTCTTGATGAATTGTATTCATTGATATACGTGCACGTTGACAGATATCATTAGAAAGAAACAAAAGAAAAAACTCCAAACCGAGTGAAATTAAAACAAGATTATTGACATAAGGCATCATTTTACCCTTTTTATATTCAGCACCCAGATAAATGACAAAGTTTAAGAGGATACTTGTGGAAACATGCATAAACAAAACAAAGAACGCCGGTACCAATACAATAATTGCACCAACTTTAAGAGCAGTTTTTATTGCTTAATCTTCAGTGTTTGGATTGGGTTTTTTTTATTGTGATTTTGTTCTTCATTATTTGTATTTTTAACCATGGTTTTGTCTGCAAGCTACTTTCTGATGTACTGCTTCTATAAGGCCTTTGCTATTCGGTGTTTAAAAACCGACAGAGAACTCACAACAAAGGTTAAAGCTAGTATCGCTATCTTATCTTTTTCAAAATTGTGTAGCTGTATTTTTTTCTTCTTGGCATATAATCAACATCTATATATTTATTTACGCACCGACATTAAAATAATTTTCCACATTTTTCACGACACTTTTTCGTTTGCGTTGCCTTATGGTATCGTGCAAAATTCGAATTTTAATAAAGTTTGCAACCATGATAACCCTTTTGAATACACCATACAGGTCTTAAAATAATAGTATAATGTGTTATAGTTCAGAAAATAAATTGACAGCTAATCACCTCAAGACAATCATTATTTCTTAATACATAATTTACAAGCAGTGTAATGGAGGTAATCAAACATTGTTGTTTTAAATTGGGATTTGATACCTCCCTTAGACTGCTTTTAAATTGTAGTAATTGTCCTTTAACCAGAAAAAAAACCCTCGTTTGCCCCCCCCCTTTTGCCTCTAATTCCTGAATGGTTGGAGCCATAACCCCCCATAGTCAATCTTTACCATCCCTCTGTTGTATGGAAACTTGTGGAATAATTTCAGAGAGATGCATACACTTTAACACAAGTTATTGTCTGAAAACTACAAAAATGCTTATCCGGGACTCTTTTTTGCCCCGTCATTCCTAAACAGTTGGGACCATAGCCCCCAAAATCAATCCCAACCAACCTTTAGTGGTTCTAAACCTTGTGTTAAAATTTTATTGATTTCTATTCACTGGTACTAAAGTTATTATCCGGAAACCATCCATCTTCAGACAACGCTGACGACGACGTGATACCAAAAAATGGAAAACAAAAGCATCAAAGAAACTAAGGTATGATAAATGCTGTCAGGCAGACATTTAGACCTTAAAATTTTGTATACACAAAATACAGTAGAGGTATAGCTTCTGGTAATTGAAACTAGAGGCTCTAAAGAGCCTGTGTCGCTCACCTTGGTCTTGTGCATATTAAACAATGGACACAGATAAATTCATGACATAATTGTGTTTTGGTGATAGTGATGTGTTTGTAGATCTTACTTTACTGACGGTGCAATCAACAGTTTTTTTCTATGACGTCACATTTTGAGGGACCATGCATAAGTGACCCTTAGTGGTGGACTGATTAATAAAGATACTTGTATAAAACTAGATATCACTGGAATCAGAATGTTCTCTAGTTTATAATGAAATAAAAATAATGTGTACTTTTAATATATTAAAAATATTCCATCCAATGAACATGGGGACAAAAAGGTCTAATTTGAACATAAAAAACTTGAAACCAGGTCATGTGCACACCCATGAAGCTATGATTCATGCACATTTTACATAATCAAAACTGTATGAAATTTGTAGGTTTTTACCTGGCCTTTCAAAAAAATCTTGTTTCAGGGTACGGTTTCCTGCTCCGAAAAGAGCTACAGTGGCTGCAAATAAGTTTTCAATTTTCACTGCCAAAAAAACAGGATGTTTACAGTGTTGTCTCCCCTCAAAACATGTAAAGTTTTTAAAAATTATTTCAATCATTCAACCTGTTTTAATTGAAAGCTAATTAACTAATTTTTACAATCAAATACAAAAAACATGATACTTTTTCACCAATTGGGTAAATAAACAGGGGTTTCCCTCCATGGTTATTTTTAGTCGGGGAATAACCCCTAGTTTTTTTTATACGAAACTGTTTATAGCACCCTGAACATTCTTGTTGCTACAATTATCTCTATCTATAATGAACTTGGCCCAGTAATTACAGTGGAAAATATTTTCTAAAAATTTACAAAAATTTATGAAAAATGTTAAAAATTAACTATAAAGGGCAATAACTTCTTAAGGGGTCAATTGACTATTTTGGTCATGGAAAACTTATTTGTAGATCTTATTTTGCTGAACGTTATTGCTGTATACAGTTTATCTCTATCTATAGTAATATTCAAGATAATAACAAAAAACGGCAAAATTTCCTTAAAATTGTGACGTTACGCGCGATGTTCGTACATGTAAGCGTAACACAACGTTGAGGATAATTCGTAACGTTCAAACCAAAAATTCGACTAAAACGTTGTGTTTAAGCAAGTGCGACATTCTTGTAAGACTCCGCAAAATCGACGTTGCTTTTTAACTACTTATCGAAAATTGATGTATTTTAGTTTTTTGAAAATTTAAGAAAAATAACATTTTAAAAAATCATAAAGTTCTACCATTATAAGAGCAGTGATAAGCAAACAATTGACCTTAATTTGAGTTGAGTTCGTTTTTACGTCAAAAAATGGCGGTGCGACAAACTTGTAAGCCTTTGAAAAATCGCTCACAAATTACCATATATCATTTTTCAGGATATTTGTCTTTAAATTCATAAAATTAAGCAAATTAACATTGATTTAGTAAATACAAATACTAAAGTTTTTTCATTAGATAAATGTTTTTTGATTCTCAAATCTGGAATCCCAATTTTTTCTCTCCCGCGGGACAGATTTGCCCTTGTAGTATGGAACGTGGTTTTTTTCTATGATGTCATCATAACGTCATAAAAAATGCATCAAAGACTGAAGGAACCATTCTGTTTAATAATGGAAAAAACCGTTTTTCAAAATATTAAATAGTTTTGACGAAAATCATAGTTTAGTGGTTACAATAAATGAAATATGTTACGCGGGACAACCTAAAAATCGCCGTTTTTTTAAAAATGAAGCTTGTCACATGCGGCATAAAACATAGTTTCAACAATTATTTTTTCGTTTTTATTTTGAAAATCGTTATTTTTTAAAATACGTTCAATAGCAATGAATATGATATCACACAATTATATATTTTGGACTTGCATCATGCCAACTACACCGAATTTCCAATGAGGTACGAACATCGCGCGTAACGTCTACCAATTCAGGACAGTAACCTAACAACGGGTTGTCCGATCCATGTGAAAACATCAGGGCAGATAGATCTTGACCTGATGAACAATTAAACCCTGTCAGATTTTCTCTTAATGCTTCGGTTTTTGAGTTATAAGCCAAAAACTGCATTTTACCCCTATGTTCTATTATTAGCCGTGGCAGCCATTTTGGTTGATTGGCCAGGTCACGCCACACATTTTTAAACAAGTTACCCCAATGATGATTGTGGCGAAGTTTAGTTTAATTTGGCCCAGTAGTTTCAGAGAAGATTTTTGTTAAAGATTACGAAAAAATGGTAAAAAAATTGACTATAAAGGGCAATAACTCCTTCAGGGGTCAACTGACCTTTTTGGTCATGCTGACTTATTTGTAAATCTTACTTTGCATTTTACCCCTATGTTCTATTTCTAGCCATGGCGGCCATCTTGGTTGGTTGGCCGGGTCACGCCACACATTTTTTAAACTAAATATCCCAAAGATGATTGTTGCCAAGTTTGGATTAATTTGGCCAGTAGTTTCAGAGGAGAAGATTTTTGTAAAAGATTACTAAGATTTAGGAAAAATGGTTAAAAATTGACTATAAAGGTCAATAACTCCTAAAGGGGTCAACTGACCATTTTGGTCATGTTGACTCATTTGTAAATCTTACTTTGCTGAACATTATTGCTGTTTACAGTTTATTTCTATCTATAATAATATTCAAGATAATAGACAAAAACAGCAAAAATTCCCTAAAATTACCAGTTCAGGGGCAGCAATTCAATAACGGGTTGTCGGATTCATCTGAAAATTTGAGGTCAGATAGATCTTGACCTGATAAACAGTTTTACCCCATGTCAGATTTGCTCTAAATGCTTTGGTTTTTGAGTTATAAGCCAAAAACTGCATTTTACCCCTATGTTCTATTTTTAGGCATGGAGGCCATCTTGGTTGGTTGGCCGGGTCACGCCACACATTTTTTAAACTAAATACCCCAATGATGATTGTGGCCAAGTTTGGTTTAATTTGGCCCAGTAGTTTCAGAGGAGAAGATTTTTGTAAAAGTTAACGACGACGGACGACGACGACGACGGACGCCAAGTGATGGGAAAAGCTCACTTGGCCCTTATGGCCAGGTGAGCTAAAAAGACAAGAACAAGAAAATCTTAACCAACTTTACCAATGAACCATGAAAATTATGTCAAGGTCAGATGATACATGCCAGACAGACATGTACACCTTACAATGGTTCCATTCACCAAATATAATTGACTGATTGCTTAAAGTACTTGAAAAACAAACTAAACCACAAAAAACTTGACCTTGACAAATAAACCATGAAAATTAGGTCAATGTCAGAATAGACCTTAAACAGAATCAACCACAAAAACTTGGTAAACCATGAAATAGACTTCCAAGGTCATATGAAACCTCTCAGACTGACATGTACCCATTACAGTCATTCCATAGACCCACATATAACTAGTTGGCTTACTGCTTACTAGTATATATAGTATTCAAGAAACAGACCTAATCATGTAACCTGAACCTTGATCATTGATCCATGAAATGAGGTCAAGGTCAGGTGAACTTTGTCTGACAGACATGCAGGTATCACAAATAACCCATATACCAAATATGGTTATCCCATCACTCATATTATTTATATGTGAGAAATTCACACGACAAATAAACTAAATCTTTTTTCAAGTAATGGCTAAACCATGAAAATGAGGCCAAGGACAATGGACATTTGACAGACAGAAACTTTGTAATCTGAGGTATTTGCATACAAGATATGAAGCATCCAGGTGACAGACGACCATGCAAGGAGACAGCAGTAATGTTTCTCAGCAGCTTCTTTGTGCAGAAAACATGTTTCATTTTTGGTTCATATCTGTCATATTTGTTTTCAGAAGCCATTTTGTTATATTTTTTCTTTCTCATTCAAAAACATTTCTTTACTTTTATAACAATAAGGTCCAACACTGAACAGTTTATGAACTTTGCTTAGATCATCATTGATCAGACAATAAATAAGGTAAATACCTAGGTCTTCCTACATTTTCTAGTTTGTTTATGAATAATATGATTGGTGGATGGCTGTTTGATGTCCAGTGGCAAACTAAATTCATATCCAGTATGAGAACATGATAATGCTTTGTACCAGATTTTCAACAAGCTACTTCACTTAGAAACAGTTTACAGGAAGAAATGTCAACCTACTGGTACACTCTGACATAGATCTGACCTGTGTCTGCTCTTACTCCTGAATGATGGCTGCATTAATTAAGGGAGCAGAAATACTTATTTTAAGTATTTCTTTTCATCTGGCCTGCTTTAGAAACCACAATCTCTTGAACTGGAAACAGACACATTACAACAAGACCACCGAGGTGGTTCTGGTGAAATATAAGGCAAATAAATAACAAAATATTAAGTTGATACCATCACACTTTATCTTGCACTAAGACAAAAATCACATGACAACAAAATGGCTAATAACAATATTTACATACAACTGCTTGTACTAGCTGCCTGAAGAAGTTACCTCCCCTTTAATCACTCATCAAAGCTATTGCATGTCGTAACAATAACAACAATTGGGACGGCACCAACATGTGCGAATTAACAATAAAATAACAATGCACAAATATTTACAATTCTTAGAACTTGTTACTGAATGAAAGTAAGAAAATATCATCTAAATCACAGAATTTATATAAAAAACTTTTTCAGACGTGCATCAAGCCTGAAGGAAGTGCAGTTCAGGTGTGTACCTAAATTTACATACATAATAGACATTACAAAGAAATAAACCATTTTCAGATGTGTAACTTAAATTACATACATAACTGAAAAAGAAAAGAATTTATTATTTTAGCTGTGTACCAAAAATTACACAGATAACAAAGAAAAAGAATTTATAATTTTTCAGGTGTGTACCTAAATAATATACATCACAAAGAAAAAAATTTATCATTTTCAACTGTTTACTTAAATTTCATACATAAAAAAGAAATTTATCATTTTAAGGTGTGTACCTAAAATAAGATTCATAATTATATAACAGACAATGAAAAGAATTTACAATTTTCAGAAACATAACAAGGAAAATATTTTATCATTATCAGGTGTGTATCTCAATTTATAGTATCTCTCTGTTTACTCTGATATTTTTTTTAAAGAAATTTCAATGATTATTATCTCTCTGCAATTAAACAAACTTTGAAATTTTTCTTTTGTTGTTATACGAGTTTTTTTATCAATTAGAAACTTTGCCACAATAATTTTCCCTTTTTTATATAAAAAATAAAAAAAAAATTAAATGGCAATTGGTAATTTACCCGGAATCTTCTTTTTATTCAAGTATTTTTTTTATTGAACACCTCAAATACCCCCCCCCCCCCCACCCAAAGCAATAAATTTACTCTCAATCTATCCCTAAAATTAACAGATGCACCACACAGTTGTTTTAGTGGCAAAAACCAAATGATTACAATGTTCTATTAAACCACTTTTTTTTCCAATCCAATTAAAATACAAACCCTCTGTCCAAGCTTTGATTTCAAATCAGATATATCAGTCACTTTAATTTCTATCCATAAAGGATTTTTGTAATGGTATACTATGTACATTTCTTTTAAAACATTTAATGTGGATAAAAATTCACTAGCCTGTGGATATATGCAAAAAAGATATGAATATAAAATGTGCATCTAAGGGATGAACATGTACAATCAGTTTAAAAAACAAACAATGATGCACCAATGATAACAATTATTTTAGAATAAGCTAACAAAGAAAATGTACAATCCAATAACAGAACAAGAACATTAACAGCTAAAATACAATTATTATTAAAAAGAACATGATTTAACACACACTTATTTTTACAAGTACATAATAACATTTTTTTTATTAAAATAATTTTCCTAAAAAGTAATATACAGTAGAACAAGCACAAATTTGTTTTGCTTGGGAAAAATAAAATGACCATATCATATTTACAATATAGAGT
Source organism: Mytilus galloprovincialis (assembly GCA_037788925.1). Lineage (NCBI taxonomy): Eukaryota > Metazoa > Mollusca > Bivalvia > Mytilida > Mytilidae > Mytilus > Mytilus galloprovincialis. Next base: position 15,566,420 of record CM075334.1, on the reverse strand, counting down.
CAAATCTGAAAATCTGAATAACCTTTAACCTATATTTTCTTAACTATAAAAAGTAAATGTGAAGATGACGGGTCTGTCAGATGCCCAAGCTTCAATCAAATCCAAAACAGAATACAGCACATTGTTTTTGAGAAAATTATAGATTTGGAGAAAATTATAGATTTGGAGTTAAGTTTTGTTTTTGAAGATTTACAGGCATAAATTGACAATTTTTCCCAAATGGAGTTTACTGGAAACACATTAGTAGTCACTAACATGAAATGGGAACAAATTAAAATATTTATGCCCCAAAATCTTAAAATAGAACACTATTATCTGCCTTCTAATGGAAACGAGAGAATCACTGCTAAATGTACTATTTTGTATCATTTAAATGACATCTGTGCTTGTGACAGAAAATAAAGGTAAAGAACACAATTCTTCTGTCACATTTCATTTTCATTTTATAAACTTAACATCATTTGTAAGAAAACTTGTTAATAAAGACCTCTTTTTTCATGACAGAAAGGGTGGTCTCTAAAGACGAGTTCCACTGTAAGAAAAAGCCAAGTTTTAATAACAGTCTTGACTGAAGTGAAGTATTAACATTAATAAATACACATTTTTTTGCTTTATTCTTCTGTTAATTGGCCTTAGAGAAAAATTCACAAGTCACTTCTAAATATAGGTAACAGTCACACACATTTTATTGTTATTGTTCTGTAAGAGGAGACTGAGTCTAATATTTACCAATAACAGGGAAATGAGACTTTTATAGTAAATGCAAAATTTAAACAAATTCAGAATGTACACACAAGATAAACTTAAATGCCACACACACATAGGCAGGACATACAATACAATACTGTAAATTTAGAAATTATTGTCTACATTTATTATTGCGATTTTGAAGAATGGACAAATATGAGATTACTTATTCAGATTACAGGAAATGTATTAGATATCAGAATACAAGTTTTTATTACAGTGATTGTTACTCAATCACATTGATTGCATGAATAAAAATGTTGCATTAATTTCTCAATTTTAAGTAACAGATGAAACCGAAAATATATGTATACCTACTAAAAATTATGAAATATTTGCGAAAAATTGAAATGGGTTAGATTTTTCAAAACTAAAATTTACATTTAAAATTTTGAAAGTGCTATTTCTATGTAGCAAATTGTAATGATCAATACATTTTTGTTATTGTTTAACAATAGCAATAATAAATTCACAGAGAAATTTCTGAATTTACATGTAAAATACAGTATGATAAAGTGTGACAATACCGGTATCGATAACAGTTAGATGATAAAATGAGTATGCTTTTTCTACTTCATTGACACAGTGGAAGGTTCCGAAAGAAACTTTCATACAAAAAAGAAACCGCTTTCATTCCAGATAAATCACTTATTCAAAACACTATTCAATGATGTCACAATAATATTTACATATGTACAATTATGAGTGATTTTATATACAATGTTAACTTTTACACAAAAGAGATCTAACACAATTGCATTTAAGTAAGAACACATTGTGGATGACTATAAAACATAGATATAAACACATTGCCATTAAAAATTTCATTAAAACAAAAATATAGCACTATATGATGCTTTCAAGGATAAAAATTACAACTTGAAGTTATGCTAAATTAAATATAAATAACACTTTTGTTCTTCAATAAAAACGTACATCATAAAAATTCTAAATTCTTAATAGGCATGATAGGGCTCTTCCATTAATTAATGGAGGGTTTATAACCCCAACCAAGCACAATATAAAAATTTTATGATTCTTAAAACTCCTTAAAATACAACAGCATACTTATTAATCATAAGTATCTCCCAGTCCCCATAAAAACCATTTCCGAAACAACTCTTTTTGTGGAGTGTTCTCTCATTAGCAATTATACCACATTTTTTTATTTTTGTACTTTTTCAACTTATGCATTCCTATTTTAAATTTAATACTTCAATAAAAGGATAACAGAAATCTGGAGAAGCTCAACGTGACTATCAAATAATACTGTAAACCAACTGAATTTTACCGAAACTTTATTTCACGTTAAGCCCTTTCTAGACAACTTTACAGCAATTTCTTTTCCCCAATTTTCTTATTTTCTAAATGTATTCATATAATGAAAGATGATTGATTGATTGATAGTTGGTTGCCTAACACCCAGTTGCAAATATTTCATGTATATTCTGGACGAGAACAATTTGTCATTAATTACAAAAGGTTGGTTCTGTGATAGAGGAAATGAATATCTGGGTTGTGTTCAATATCGTAGCAGCTACGTAGCTGCTATCAATATCTATGTAGTAGCTAGTCTATAGCTACACGTTCAATAGTCAAAATCTAAGTAGCACTATACAATATTGAACATGGCCCAGTTAACCTATTTCGTGTTGAAAAAATCATGGAACTGTTTGAAAACTGACTTGTTATAAGAACCCTACAAAGCTGACCATAATTCATCTATTATTTTGTATTTTCAATCAAAAGATTATACATGTACATGTATATGTGCACTTGCATAAGGTCACTTAGGGGTCATCCATAATTGTCAACCATTTTCCAAAGTGTACAAAACATACACTTTTTCAGACCCCCCACCCTCCCTCAGAAAGTGTACATCAACCATTTTCAGATTTCAAGACAAGAATCAATAATTCTTAATAAAAAGAAGATCCTGTCTATTAAAGTTTAGTTTAATATAGAAATTTGCATTGAAAAGAAACTGAAACATATCTGACTGTTTTATTTCATTTGATGAAAAAAAAGCGTACTGTAAAAATGTTGATTTTGAACCCCCTCCCCCCAAGTGTACGTTTTGTACACTTTGGAAAATGGTTGATAATTAAGGATGACCCCTTACTAATTGTTGCCACTCATATGATTCTGATTTACAAATTAACTATGATTTCCTTTCCTCTGTATTTTTTTTCTTCCAAAAAGCAAATTTTATGATTCAATTAAACTAAAATCGAAAATATTATTTAAAATTTGATTATCTAATAACTGATGAGGGCATATGTTTGGTTTTTTTTTAATCCCAAAAAATAAGAAGTGTGATCTTCCTCCTTTCAGCCTCAAAACTATGTGGTTTGAAGATCTGAAATTTTATCCTCATTCTATTTTTTCTTTTATTGTGAACTCAGGGGGAAAAAATCCTCACATTTTTTATTTTTTCAAAACAAATTTCTTAAACATTGTTGAAACACATTCATTTGATTTTATTCCACTCAAAACAATAAAAAGATATTTGCCCTAAATATTCAGAATACTATCTTGTAAGGAAAAACTTTTGCCTGTCACAAAGATATACAATCATCTAAGGTATTACCAATGTTATTTCAACTGATGGGGCGGAGCTTACGTTTTTGCATAAGGACAGTCTATTTGAAGATGTGTGTGATAAGGATGATTGCCGTTATAATTATTACTGATTTATAATCACCTATCAGTGTCATCAAAGGAATTTACAAAACAATGACTGGACACTTCATTGATGAGTTTATCCTAAAGCACCTATCTATAGATAGATTGGTTTATTGTGAGCGAATCGGTTAAACTCCGCCCAGTCAAGTGAAATAAATCGAGTAATAAACTGTCACTCAAGTATCAAATGCCCTATTTATGTTACTTTAAGTATTGAAATCATCCTATTTAACAGTCTATGAATTTATTTGTATTGCAAGTTAAATTCTTAAAAATTACCAGACAGACCAGGTAAAAAAAAAGATGCACAAAATATATTGATTGATTGATTTTTTTGTTTAATGCCACTTTGAGGAATATTGGCTATTTCATGGCATCCAGTTTGTTTTTGGATGATAGTGTGTCTGAAGATAACCACCAACCTTTCATAGCAAAGGTGAAAAAGATTGGAGTTGAACACACCTAAAACATGCAGGGCTCAAATTCACAATCACAGTACCGGTATTGACAGGGCAGTGATAAAGTAGATGAACAACTTGCATGCCACTGAGGCCTCTGCAGAAAAATGTAAAAAAATCATATATAAACTTAATTAAGCCATTTATTTTATTTTCAAGATCCAAATCCATTTTTTTGTTGTTCAAAAATTTTATTTCATTTCAAATATTTATTTTTTTTAGTGATACAATGACTCTCGTTCAAGCCCCTCTTAAAACTCCTATTATCTTGATTTTCATGAGATTTTTCTGAAATAATTCTTGTGTTTGACCTTGGACCATCAAATACCTAACAGTGAACAGATGAAAAACATACGAAAACATAACTTTGATCTTATCACTACCTGTAAAAAATAAATTAGAAACGTGAAAAAGGTTAAGCTAATAAAGTTTACAATAAACAGGAAAATTCTAAGAAATTTTAGAAAAACAAGAATTATTACTATAAAAAAACAAACAAATAACTTAAAAAAAAAGCAATTAAAAATGGCTACAATAGCTATTTTGTGTAAAAAAAATATCGTTTGATCAAATTTGATTCAGTCATAAATAAATTATCTTGGAATGCAATCTATACATCAACTTAAACAGGCAGTAAAAAATAAAGAAAGACGGCCATGGAATTTAAATTAAAAATATTTACAACAAAAAATAATCTCAGGGATCATTTCAAAAACTGACAGTTTTTCTTATTATCATGAAGTAGGGATATTTCTAATTTTCAGTTGTTTAGTTTAGAGAAAATTCAGATATTTAATATGTTCATGATGTTTACATCAACATCTTTGCATTTATACACTTTCCATTGGAAAGAGTAGACATGGTTAGTGAAAACACCCTTATGTCCATTTTGAAAAAAACTGTCATATTTTGAAATGGTTCCTAACTAACTAAAGCTACAATCTCAAAACAAAATAAACATTAACAATAATAACTAATTGGACCATTTATTCTCGTCGTTGACGTTTCCTTGCCATTGCTAGGTCACCTTCTGTGCTCCTTTTATGATTTTTGAAATGTACTTGTGATTGTGCTGTAAGTTGAAGTTGTATTGCACTGTAGTTACACTTTTCCGAGGAGAAAATTTTACGCAATGCCAACATTTTATGACTTTTCAGACATAAAGTTACTGGTTCAAAAATAACTTTTTCTTCCATGGGCTCTGGTTCAGGCTCAGGAATGGGACTTTCATGAGAACTGACAGGTACGGGACTATTCGGTGAGACAGGGGTAATAACTCCGTTAGTAAACTGCTGTTCTTTTTTATACATCATCATATCTGATGGACTTTCTGCCTTAAGCATGGCATCAACTGACATACCCATGAAAGGAGATCCGTTGGACTTAGTGCTCAAGAATTCCTGTAAATCGACCCTTGTGTCTGATGACGCTGTTACAACAGATGTTGTACTAACAGCTGTAAAAGGTTCACCATTTCCCAGGAGATACTCAGGATTAAGTATTGAATCACCGCATGCTTGAGCTAATGCCTCGATATTAGGATTAGGTTCTGTGTGCAAATCATCATCAACTTTAGAGACCATGGCTTCAATGTCAGACATAGATTTGATTTGAGAATCTTCTGCTTTCCCATTTATTTTGTCTGATTTGTCTTTGTCATGAGTTTTACCTCTCTTTGCTTTAACTTTTTTCTTTTGATTTCTATTTTCATCTTGGATGATTTCTCTCTCTTCTTCCGATTCCTCGTCCGATTCAGATGAAGAGGATGATTCCTCCCCATCCTCACTTATCAGATGAATCAGTTTTCTAACTGTTGGATCAAATTTAGCTAGCGAGTTCACCAGCTGTTTGGCCCATGTTATGTGAAGAACAGGTGTTTTGCTGTCCTCTTCCCATTCACATATTCCGTCGTAGAATCTAAGAAAGTCTGCGTAGCAATCAGGATCATACGATATTGATGTTTGGTGAATACGGGAAGCATTTTCACTGGCTACATGCTTCATCATTGTTGGTATTAAATCATTGCCAACTTCTAGAAATTCTTTGTAAATTTCTTCATCTTCTCTATTGTAATTAAAACTGTAAAAAATATCATATATTAATAAGGTGACCATAAGATATAGCATTAAGGAGATGAGGTATGACGACTTATGAGACATCCATTACCCTAGAATAAAAACTTGGGATGTAAACAACTACATATGTAGATGCTATTTTTTTTATAAACTTGTGAAATTGAATTGAAAACTCGTAAAAATTTGCCCCATATTTGTTTTTAATAATACATGCAATACCACAATAACAATCCATATATTATTCTAAATGTTAATTATTTCATGCATATTCAGGATTATAGTTTTTTTTTTGTGTGCACTCAATACCGAGATTGTTAAACGATCAACAAAAATGCGAGTTAAGGTATTGTGAATACAAAAAATGATATCAAAATTTAAAATGCGACTTTTCATTTTTGCAAAACCTGTCCTGCCATAATTTTTGCAGTAATAAAAACATCCACAATAATATTCCGCCCTGAGCATAACACTAGTAAACAACAATATCCACAGTGAGTCACCTGCTTCTTAACAAAATACTTACTTTTTCACTGCATTAGTTGCTTCTGCCCATGCTTTTAATGCTTTTTTATAATTGTGATTTCTGTAATGGTAGCCACCAAGATAGGTATATGGATAAACGTGTTGATTATGGTAATGAACTTTAGATGACTGGATTGATTCCTCAAAAATGTCCACAGGAGGCGGCCTCCCAGGTGTTGGTGAGATCTCTTCTAAGTCGCCCAGATTACCTAAAGCCATTGGGTATCTGTGGAAAAAAATTGACAGGTTTGAATTGCTTTACATTTTTATTTTTTATTGGTGTGCAGAATGGGTTTCTTCATTGTTGAATATTGTACAGTGACCTATAGTTGCAAATATTTTTTTAAGTCTCCAAAATTACATGTATAAAAGCCACTTGGTACCTGTGGAAGGTAGTTGATGGTTATTTTTTTTCCAAATTTGTCATTTTGGGTCCTTTTATAGCTTGCTATGCGGTATGAGTTTCACTGACTGTTGAATAATATACAGTGCCCTATAGTTGTTAACTTCTTCCTTATTTGGTCACTGGTGTCTCATAGGCAATCCTACCAGATCTTCTTCTTTTCATAAAAATTGTTGCAATATCTGTTGCTATCTATAGTCCTTCAGAAGCATGAAAGATGGTTACAGACATTCAAAGTTGTTTGTTCATAATTTTTTGAAACATTTAATTTTCTCATGAATTTTACGATAAAACTTGTAGGCAAGTTCTTTTTGGTTTCATTCTATCTACATTTAGAATAAAATTGAATAGAATATAGTGAAAATAATTCAAAAAATTGACAGTATTTTTTACATGAATAAAAGTTACTTAGTACCAAAGGTTAATGTCTTTTTTTAGGGTATTTTTTTTACATCTAATTTAATATCTATAATCTTTTGCAAAATCCATGTAACAACAGATCAGATTTCAGTTTCCTTTTATAATGAAAATGTCAATTTTTGCCTTCTATTTGATTTGGCATGTTCATAATGAAATGGTTTTTCCAAAAAAAAAAAATACACATTATTTACAAAAGTTACATTAAAGAAAAATTGAATGTGTGCTTGATTTTCATTCTGATATTAAAATGTTTCCTTTTTGCTTTTAGATTTTTGGTCTTTCATCGCGTTGTTATATTCCTTTTTTCATTTCTTGGGAAATGAAGAGTTTATTATTTTGAAGAAGAGTTTACTCATTGTTCAAGAATAATAGATTTTTATCTCTTGTTTGGTTGCTGTTCCACTGATGATCACCCCCATTCCATTTTTTATTTGAAGTATCATTTTTCGACACATATTGACGAGTAAACTTACTTTGATAAATGGCCCAAATCATACAACAGCCACAGAAGTTCCTGGAATGATACAAACATTTTTTTATTTTTTTTTTTTAAATATTTATGAGGTACAGTAAAGTTCAGCAATAGTCCTGGTTATAAAAGTTGGTTCTATCCAGGAATTATATAGGGGCCAAAAAAATTGTGTGTTCAAAAGTTATTGCATGACTATGTCATAACTCGGTTAAAATAACAATGGTATTGGCAAATATCCCCCTTTTAAATCAAAGAAAATCAATAAATGTTCTGTCCTGTGTAATAAAAGGGACAACCATATAAAGTTTTAATGCTTTCATTTTCCAACAAAGATAAAGAGAAAATTCAGCCCAGTTGGTAAAAGAAAATATATCTTCAGATTTGAAACTATACACTCATTATTATTTGTTTGATGGTGGCCTTCTGCTGTTTTCTGTTCTTTGGTCGGGTTGTTGTCTTTTGGACATATTCCCCATTTCATTATTATTTGTTTGATGGTGGCCTTCTGCTGTTTTCTGCTCTTTGGTCGGGTTGTTGTCTTTTGGACATATTCCCCATTTCATTATTATTTGTTTGATGGTGGCCTTCTGCTGTTTTCTGCTCTTTGGTCGGGTTGTTGTCTTTTGGACATATTCCCCATTTCATTATTATTTGTTCAATGGTTGCCTTCTGCTGTTTTCTGTTCTTTGGTCAGGTTGTTGGTTTTTGGACATATTCCCCATTTCATTATTATTTGATATCAATTTTTGTGGGTTTCATTAATTTTGTTGGTTGTGGTGAACCTCAAATTGAAATGTTCAAAAAATTATAAACAAGTGAAACTGCGAGCTACTGCTCACTGATGATACCCCCGCCGCAAGTGGATAATATTAATAGTGTAAAAATATGAAAGTGTTCAGTAAACAGGAAGTTGTCGAGTGATGAATCTGAAAACGCATCACACAGTATAGCTGACTTATATAAATCCTGAAACCAAATTTCAGAAATCCTTGTATTGTAGTTCCTGAGAAAAATGTGACGAAAATTTTCAACTTGGCTATCATGTGTAAAATCATACAAGTGTTCGATAAACAGAAAGTTGTCGAGTGATCAATCTGAAAACGCATCACACAGTATAGTTGACTTAGATAAACCCTGAAACCAAATTTCAGAAATCCTTGTATTGTAGTTCCTGAGAAAAATGCGACGAAAAATATTCATGGGACGGACGGACTGACTGACGGAAGGACAGACAGATGTAAAACAGTATACCCCTCTTTTTTAAAGCAGGGGTATAATAAAACAGTATACCCCCCCTTTTTTAATGCGGGGGTATAATTATGAATAAGATTTTATGCAAGCTTGGATAAAACCATGAAATTAAACATGCATGAAAATGCAAGTTTTCTTTAGTCCAGAAAATTGTTACCCACGAGAATAAATGAATCCACAGCATTAGTTATTTGTTGTTATTTAAATTGCTATCTGTTATACTGTGGATTATTTATTTGGCGTGTGTACCAATTTTTGTGGATTATGGAAAACTTGGATATTTGAAACTCATTGTTTTGCTGAAGTCTGAATTCAAGCATATAGAAAATTTGTCACTTGTTGAATATTTCATTTTGTGGTTCACATCAACTTCGTACTTTATTTGGCCTTTTAACTTTTTTGGATTCGAGCGTAACTGATGAGTCTTTTTAAGACGAAACGCGCGTCTCGCTTATATACAAAATTTAGTCCTGGTATCTATGATGAGTTTTTTTACAACCACTGGGTCGATGCTACTGCTGGTGGAGTTTTAATTCCCAGAGGGTATCACCAGTCCAGTAGTCGGCACTTTTTGTGCCGACATGAATTATCATTGATACGGCTATATTTTTAAATTAACTGTTTACAAAATATTGAATTTTTGAAAAACCAAGGCTTTTCTACCTCAGGCATAGATTATCTTAGCTGTATTTGGCATAACTTTTAGGAATTTTGGTCCTTAATGCTCTTTAACTTTGTACTTTATTTGGCCTTTTTAACTTTTTTGGATTCCAGCGTCACTGATGAGTCTTTTGTAGACGAAACGTGTGTATGGCGTATATACAAAATTTAGTCCTAGTATCTATGATGAGTTTATATACACATGAAATCCACTTTAATATGGTATCTAATGATGAATCCACAGTACCTGTTGTAATGATCCCATCTCCACACTATCCACAGTCAAATTTATGGATGGGTTAATTCCACTAACAATGGCTGCCACTTCCATGTGTCTGTTACATATAACTGGCTGTCCATTTAAATACAACCAACTCTTTTCTACAACACTAGCTGTGATTGGCTGACCTCTTTTGTCTTCATTTCCTTTCCCTTAAAATAGAAATTTCTTAATAATGTATCTTTCCACATTAGCACATGATTCCAGCACAATGAACCAATGAAAAATACAATTCAATGACAGGTTGAAAAGTAAAACAAGTTGCTGTGCTAAAGTTCTTATTGTTGAACTATAACCTGCAAACTAAAATAATGTTGGTTAAAGTCTTATCTAGTTAATCATCTTAATACAGAATAGGATCAGGTATTGCTATTATCTACATGTATGTTTTCGAAAGGGGCAGTTTATTTATGTTGTTAGAAACACCATATACAAGTAACAAGGTAAATCTTAAATATATTGATTAATCTATAATACTATGGTATTTTGCTAGTGGAGTTGTCAATCCTTTTGAGAGCAGGCCAAACAAAGAATTCATATCAAATTTTGCAAAATATGCAGCAAAATCATTAAAACTTGACCTATTACCATGCCATGTGACTTCAGCAGTTTCTTTTAAATCTTCACCAAACACAACCCAAGCATGGTCTTCTGATAAAGATAAATGTACGTCATTGTATTCTAATATCTGGAAGGCAGCAACTACTGCAAAAGCCACACCAAAACAGTCAAGCTTGTTCCCTGAAAGAGAAAAAGTCCATACACAGTTTATAAAACATTCAGACACCAAACATGCCAAATGTCAACCATTCTTAAAAAAAAAATATTTTATTTATAACCTGTTTTAGTGTTTTATATATTTGCATCACTACCTATAAAGAGATTGTTCACCTTAATCATTAGAAAAGGAGACTACATATATTCTATTGATTCTATTCTACTCTATATATATACCATGTATACATGTGTGTGTTTATTGCAAATTGAAATGCATACATTGATGGAAACATAATTGGCAAAATGCACATCTGGTACAAAAAAATGGTTATGGTTGATGTTAGTTGAATGTGTACCTAAATTGAGCATGAACTTGAATAATGACATGAATGAGGGGTACAAGCAGCCTTCAACATGTTCAAGATTAATTTTTTTATAATAAGTAGATTTGTTTATATAAAAATGTCCTGATTTTACACTGAAAACATTAGGAGTCTTGGGATTCTGTTACTCCATACAGATTACTTAAATTCTTAGACCAGTCACATTAGTTAACAGCATTGTATAACTGATATAAACTACCTCTTCATTCGTTTTTGGTGGATAGTTGATTCATTTGGCAATCATATCATGTCTCCATATTTAAATGTTTTACTTCCTCATTAGAATCTGATTCTTAGAAATATGGGTATTAAACAACAATATTAAATATTTTATAAAAGATGTCATATATATGAACAGAATGTATAGTTGGATTTATTTTGTATTTGTGATTGAAGATTGACAACATAATATAGAAGCTGTAAATCATGACCACAACAAAAGGATTACAGTCACTGACAGTCCTGTTTCAAATTTCTTTGGACTGACTTAGATAAATAAAAGCTCATGTAGAGATGTGTAAACTTGTTAATAAGCATACCAGTTAAGAAACTGTAAAGTGATTGGAGATGTGCTCTGTCTTTGAAACTCTTTGATAAACAACACCAAACAACATCAGAGACAATTTTCACAAGTTCTCTGGTAGCAAATTTGTCAGGAAATTTTGTTTTGTCAACGGATCTTTTAATATGCGTCACAAATTTAGTGTACAGTGCTTCAATGGTCGATAATTCAATAACAGGGAAAATGGGCTCCAGCGTGTTGGATTTGTCAGCATCACTAGATACCGCTCGGTTGACAGTCAAAATATTTTCGATTACTCCAAGCACAATTGACATTAATGTTAAGTTAGGTTCATTATCTTTCAGTTCATGTTTAAATAAGTCAATGACATCTTGTATTTTTTGAAGGGGAAAGAATTGTTTTTCGATTTCTCGTAATCCCGCCATCTTGCATTAGGAAAATAATATTTTAACCTTTAAATCTGCATTTTTGCATAATTACATATTTAAGGAGTTTTATTAAAACATTGACCAAAATATTCATGGTTTAATATTATTATTATCTTGATTTAATTGTATTTTTGGTTGTCATTGCTTTGTTTTTAAATAAATTTTTCTGTTTCGTAATAGGTTTAGAGATTAATTATTATGTTTTAGAGAAAATGGCCGACAACGTGCCTGTCGCATCAGCAGCCAACAGCAATGAAGTACAAAATGCCGCACCAGGGGCTGACCAGGCGGTAATTAACTTTGAAATAAATCTATATGTTAATTTATTTCCCCCCAATATTACTTTATGTTTTGAATTTGTGTAAATAACGATGATTCTGATCGAAAGACAAAACAACACACAGCTGAAATCTGATGATAATAAATGTGGACGTTTGATACGTCAAGCTTCCCTTTCGACCTTTCCAGAAATTATTTATTTTAACCTGAACAAAGTATTTTTTCTAACTAGTTAATTGGTCCTTCTTTTTTCTGAAGGTATAGCATAATGCCTTTTATAATGACATGATGGTCAGCATACATGATTCAAGATTACAAAAAAATAGTTTTTCATTTTTTTTTGGTGAAAAAAGGGGGGCGGGTCTGAGAAAGATATCCGGGCCTTACAAGAGCCAAAAAGATGTAATCTTGTTAAAAAGTTATCACAATGAATATTCAACTCACAACATGCAGGGAACAATTGTGTACAGTTCTACTAACTTCTAGTAGTAGTAGACAAAAAAAGTGTGTAAAACAAAACCAAAAATAAGCACTATTAATAACCATGCATTTTTAACAGATGAAAATTTAAAATTAATATTCAATACACTTAAAAAAAAACCTCCCAAAGTTCATGAGTGGAGGGCTACATGTACTTCTATTTTCTTTTTGGAAATATGTGTTAATACATAGTTCGTAAATGATTTAAACATTTACAACTAAGCTAATCATACTTATAACTTCAAGTCATTCTAATTTGTTGTAAATTTTGATTTTATATTATGTGTATACCAATATGTAAATGATGATGACTAATTATCTTTATATATTTTCAACAGAGACCTGGTTTCTTTGGGACTTTGAAGACATTAGTAGTGCGAATGCTATTTATTTATATGATAAGTAGTTTTTTCCGAAGGGGATCAACCCCTACAACAGGAACAGAAGGACAACCTGAGAAACAATACTCACAGAATCTATTTCCAAAGAACTTGCAGATGGTAAATATACGTATTGATATCATAAATAACGTAAAAACATTTAAAATACACATTGAAGTGTTTATATATAAATCACAAAATATTTTTATATATAAATCTCAAAATATTCTTGTCGAGAAAATACTCTGGGAAACAGATCTTGAGCAAATCAGTTATGCAATATAACTAGCATGTACATAAAATGCAATAAAGGTCACTTAATTCAGCTTTGAAAAAGTAAGTTGCCAAGAAGATCAATGAAAACCATTTTGAAAACGATAATAACATAAATATCTAAAAATACTCTTAATCGGAAAGTCCCTAAGAAGATGGTAAAATCCAAAGCTCAAGCACTTAAAAAAATGGATACCCAAAAGTTTTTGTCATATTCCTGACTTGGAACAAGCATTTTTTATCTAGAAAATGGTGAATTAAACTTTGTTTTATAGCTAGCTTAACCACTCACGTGTATGACAGTCACATAAACTGCCATTATATTGACAATGATGTGTTCTTATTGGCTTTACAGTAAGGCCTAAAAAAAAAAGATATGTGTTTCCGGTAACATCATTTTGAAAAATAGGGTCGGTAGGTCGGAATTCTTTTTTTTTTTTTGACATCGTAAATGAAATCCGGAAAATTATCATGGTTTTTCCAAGTCCGGATCCGTAATTAGTTTCAAAAACCGGAAGTGTGCCATTTGCAATGTTTTTGAAGCACCTGCTGTGCAAATTTCTTGGATTTTAACCTATTTGGAATACCTTTTGACATTAATAAAATGTTTTACTGGCTTTCTATGCAAGTAGAAGCAAGAGAGAAAAAATATTATGTCATCTATCAGAAGCCTGTGTCAAAAACGGGGTCGGTTGATACAATTTTTTATGCAGTTAAGCTGCATTATGCGAGCACTCTAGATTTGTGTTCTACCCAATAAATGCTGAAATACTTGCCATTGTTATTATCTAGCTCGCTACTATGTTATATATAACTAATTGAACACTTTTTTAATACTTTTTATTCTGGATTACAAAAAATATGACCAGAAAAACCTTAAATGATCGTCGATTTATCCAAAAGTTTTAAAGTTACACATAGGAAGTAGTGCTTATTAAGAATCCTTGTGTAGTTCATTATGACTTGTGCTTTTAGCTAAGATGTCAAAGAACAATTGTATGAAATATTTAATCGCCGAAAATCTCTTAAGACAAGTAGTTTAGATTTCCCAAATGACAAAAGTCGTAGGAATATTGTTTGTCATCCATACGTAGTACAACTACGTCAGTAGTCTATTATATAATAAGTTCAACTGTTCATGCTGTTGGCGGCAATTTCAAATTAGAAAAAGAAATTTTCGTAGCTTTTCAATTTGGAGGCAGGTGTGCAAATTAGCTGTGGGCCGAGGTCCGCGACCTTCCACTTTTGCAAGCGGAATTTCGAATAGGATAGTTGGTTTCTAGCTACGCCCGACGTAGTCACCTTCCACCATGTTCACCAAAGTCTCCAATTAAACGAGCTAAAAACTTATTTTTATCATTATTAGTCGTGACAGCGATATTCATTTTGTTCAACCGATAGCTTTATACAGAATATCGCCGACAAATATTGTATAAATTCGAGTAAAATCGTATCTGATGGACCGTATCTGATTGACAAAAACAACATTGTAAACACATAACAATGGCGGCCTTGAAGACAAAATCTTACAATATCGGATCCGATTCCGGAAGCGGATAAGGGTAATTCCGGATTTGGCGATCATTTACAAAATAAATCCAAGCAGGTGAAAAAATACATCTATGCATGGTAAATGAATATAAACACTAGAATTGTAAACCAAAAGATATATGTAAAAAAAAGAAAAAGCAGAAAAATATTTTATTCAGAAACTCAAAATTACTTTTTGACAAATTTTAATTTAAAAATCCAATACAAAGTGACAGCTGGGAACAGTATATCTAACAATATACGTGTTCATGGTCACAGTCTAAATTTTCTTTATAAATGATAAATGATGATAATGCATGCGAGATGCTTTTAAAGTGTAAACATACTACTGCAATTTCGAAGGGTTATTTGTTTTTCTCAATTTTGAAGGGTCAATTAAAGTAGCTGAAAGTTTCTTTCTTTATTTTCACAAATAATGCAACTATATTATATATACCTTAATGTAAGTAAATCATATGATATATAGGTGGCATTCTTTGGGCCACTCTACCCCCTCCTGTTTGATAACTTGGAAACGGTCGAGCTCCCCACCCCTAAACCATATGAGGGGCAGATCCAGGATATAAGGTTAGGAGGGGCGCAAACTTAAATTTTGCTGAGCAGAGCGAGGCTAAAAAAAATTTGAGGTAAAATTATCGGAATATTCTTTATTAAGCTGAGAACGACCCATGCTTTGCAAATTTAAGGGGTGTGCAAGCCAGCAACCCTCCCCCCGTCTGAATCAACCCCTGCATATATTCAAGTATAGGACAATATAATAAATAAAAAATGAAATATAGGGGAAGTCCCTGGAGTTACCCCACCCCCTCCTGTTTGAGAACTTGGGAACGGTCGAGATCCACACCCCTCTACCATATATATTCATGTTTGTGACAATATGAAAAATCAAATGAAATATAGGAAGAATTGCTGGGGGTCACCCGACTCCTCCTGTTTTTAGAATTTAAAAATGGTCAAGATCCCCACTCCTAAACCATATATATTCATGTATGGGACAATATAACAAATCAGATGAAATATAGGGGGAGTCCCTTGGGTCACCCCACCCCCTCTTGTTTGAGAATTTGAAACCCGTTGAGATCGCCACCCCTTAACCATATATATTCATGTACGGGACAATATAACAATTCAAATGAAAGATAGGTGGAGTCCCTGAGGTCACTGTTCACCCTTCTGTTTGAGAACTTGGAAATGGTCAAGATCCTTACCCCTAAATCATATATACTCATGTATGGGACAATATAACAAATAAAATGAAATGTAGGGGAAGTCCCTAGGGTCACCCTACCCCCATTGGCGGATCCAGAAATTTTCATAAGTGGGGCCAACTGACCGACCTAAGTGGGGCCCGCTCCAGTAATTCCCTATATAAGCAACCAATTTTTGTCCCAAAAGGAGGGGGCGGGCCCCTGCCCCCTAAATCCTCTGCCAACCCCTACCTGTTTGAAAACCGTTGAGATCCCCACCCCTAAATTATATATATTCATATGTATGGGACAAAATAACAAATCAGATGAAATATAGGGGGAGTCCCTTGGGTCACCCCACCCCCTCTTGTTTGAGAATTTGAAACCCGTTGAGATCGCCACCACTTAACCATATATATTCATGTACGGGACAATATAACAATTCAAATGAAAGATAGGGGGAGTCCCTGAGGTCACTGTTCACCCTCCTGTTTGAGAACTTGGAAATGGTCAAGATCCTTACCCCTAAACCATATATACTCATGTATGGGACAATATAACAAATAAAATGAAATGTAGGGGAAGTCCCTAGGGTCACCCTACCCCCATTGGCGGATCCAGAAATTTTCATAAGTGGGGCCAACTGACCGACCTAAGTGGGGCCCGCTCCAGTAATTCCCTATATAAGCAACCAATTTTTTTCCCAAAAGGAGGGGGGCGGGCCCCTGCCCCCTAAATCCTCTGCCTACCCCTACCTGTTTGAAAACCGTTGAGATCCCCACCCCTAAATTATATATATTCATATGTATGGGACAAAATAACAAATCATTTAAATTTACTATGGGCAGGTCAGTCAGACCTCACCTTTGATCACTGTTGTAGTGAACATTTGTCTGATTCGTGTCTCATAACTTTTGTACTATAGAACACAAACTCATTTTTCTTTCCAGGGAAACCAGTCCATTCATATAATTACATGTTCATACTAAGTCCAATTGAACTTCTAGCAGTCAAATAAAACCAAGGTTAACTACCAAGTAGAACAACTGCAATCATTGGGAACTTGTACCACTGCAGACTCACCATGAAAAAATTTACATTGATATATGCATTGCTTTTGAAACCTTGACAACATATAAATTATTTGCCTTAATAAATAAATCATTAGATAAACATGAATGTACTATATATGAATGTTTAATGTTGAGGCAACATTGTCACAGTTTTCATAATTACGGTTGCCTTGGTTTTTGGTTAACTGCCTTCAGCGCTTACAGCGCTTTGATTTTTTTTTTTTTTGAAGATCTAATAAAAAAGTTAGGGTTGGGGCTAAAAAAACAGGGTCGGTCGGGTTACCGGAAACATCGATCTTTTTTTTCTCGGCCTAATGGAAAGAAATGAAAAATTACATTAATACATTTAAACTGAAAACTTTGGAAATGAACAAAAATATATATATATTAACAAATTGTACAAGCATGCGCATCATCCATTAATGGCATTATCATTTTGACAAATTAAAACAGTTACAATGAACAGGTACTCTTTTTGTCTCTTTGTTAACATTCTATATTTATAATGATTTAAAAGACACAAATATATAATTAGATATCTGATCATTCCAGGACTTATATATGTACTTATCTGAACAAGAAGCCTTCTCAGACTTTGACAATGAAAATGCATTAGTTTGGAAAAAGACAGGTCTGATGTATGGTGATTGGACCAGTGGACCGAATGGAGATGGATCTTATGAAAAATCTATGGAGATAGATACACCAGAGGTAAAAAAAAGATAATTTTTGTGAGGCCTGTGGCGAAAGTTGCAGAAAGTAAAACATTGATGTGTTGCTTTTCTAGCTGTTGTAAATGGTCAACAATTGTTAAATTTTCTGCTTTAGTCCGTTTGATAAGAGCTAATATAATTGATCAATGATGTTTTGTATTAAGTTGCTTTATTATCAATACCTTACAGTTTGGCACCTATTTCAAAGCTCTATCCCTAGGTGATGGTCAAATGACTGAATAATTTTTGCTGACAGACAACATTAATCCATCTGGGTCAACTATTTTAGAGGTGTTTTGTTGATAGGGTTCCAACTAACAAACCCACAAGACCAAACACAGACAAACAAGTTACAATTTACAAGCATCAAAATACTCCCAATTAAAAAATAGTACTTAAGGATAATGGACACACAGTACACTTGCAGACCTAACTTTGAAGAAAACTTATTTATGAGCCGATTTGAAGATGCATTTTAACATTGTTGTAATTCTTTTAGAATTTTATCTTTTGACTGAACTATTTTATTTCAGAGTGTCCAGAACAATGGTTCTATATACCTACATGTATATTTTGTAAAAGAAGGGAAGTCTCCAAATCCTAAAGATAAATTAAAATATCTGAAGAGGTATACAGTGTATAATACAAAAAGTAAGTCAATGCAATACTAAAAAATAAGTCAAAATGATTCAGAAAGTAAGTCAACAGACTTGGTATTTTGCAATCAAACTAATAGTGAGGACTAGCAGATTTCCTTGTAGGACCCCTAAGGGGGAAAAAATTGATGAGAACTCGAGGAAACACAAAACAGTAAAGTACTGAAAGTAAATTATTTAAATGTTAGTCAAAATGATACAAATATTTCTTTTGATTCATGTTATTTTTGCATAGTCTATTAACACACATTATTAATCTACAATTTATTGCATATGATTTGTAGTTACATGTAAATGTACATGTATGTCATAGCAGAAGTATATGTTTCCCAAATAATATGTTTTTATTTGTAATTTTAGGATTGAACAAGTTTAAAAAGAGAAAATTTCAGAATACTGTAAACCTGTTGACAGGTGAAACAGACGTTCACCCAGATCTCATAAAGGTAAACCCAAACTGAAGTTTAGAAACATTTGTAATGAGTTTTGAAGGTGCTGAGCTACTGGAGATTGATTAAGAATATAGCCTGGACAAGTATGGAAAATAATCAGTTAAAAAAATCAGTGCAAAATATGAGAATGTAAAACATGGATGTTTTAAACAGTTTAGATGAGAATGATCTTTACCATTTAATGTCAGCAGTTGAAAAATATTTAGGTGTTGAATTCAAGTAGATGTCAATTTAAATATTATTCATGGAATCAGTCATATTAATTATTATTTGTGGAATCACTTGCAATCTATTATTTTGGAGAATTTTTTTGAATAACTGTAAAAGTGCCTGTTGGTTTTGTGGTATTCTAATAGCTGCAATTGAAGGAGATTTTTTAGTTCAAACTGTGGTCTTGTCAAGCCTTAAAATTTTATTGACTTCTTAGAGTAGAGTGACATGTTTCCACTCAATCCACTGACAACTGAGCATCCATCATCATCATCATCATCATCATCATCATCATCATCATCGTTAGAGTACCATATAAGTTTCAAGTGTTTTATTTTCACATTTCAGAAAGAGAATATGTCTTCCTTTGAGATTTTATCCCACTGGCACCCCAACTTAACTATAAATATGATGGATGATCACACACCATGGGCAAGAGGAAGTCTACCAGCACCACTGGATGAATGTAAGTTGTTCTACAATACCCTTAACTATAAATAATCAGGTATCCCCCTCTTATCCCTGTCTTATTCTTCTACTGCATCCCTAGACATAAAAATATAATTGCCAATTAAACAACTCTCCACCAGAGACCAAATGACATAGAAGTTAACAACTAATGGTCACCATACAGCCTTCATAAATGAGTGATGCATTGTCAACTATTAAAGGTCTCCAAATGACAAATGTAAAATGATTTGAAAGAGAAAATTAACAGCCCATTTTATGTCCATAACAATGAACAAACAAAAAAATGTTACAACCAATGAATTACAGGCTCCTAACCTTATTTTGAATACAAACAATTGTTTACAATCTATGCTATACTTGGTGATATATTGTAATATTATTAATTCGTATATTTTAACAAATTTGATTCGTTTAGGGATAGTCGCATGTTAAACTATATTTTCGAAGGTAGAGAGAAAACAGCGGATAGCAAAACGCATATTGACTTGCAAAAAGCATATTGCACGGTTATTTTTAGAATATCTAAAAACCAATATACTTTGTGACGTCATGTAATGAATTCAGGATATTGTTTAACGTTTTGAAACACATGATATCTGTGATCGATTATTTGACAAAAAAAATCTTCAAATACATAATTAAAGATGTCCAAAAAAAAAAGTAAATGAAATAGTTGTTATTGTCAAGGAGACAATGTAATATCTATACAATTCCAACAAACCTGATTGACGATTTTGATACAAATATGGTCAGAAATTAATAATATAACAAATATAGCCTTTGTATGAGGTCAATACAGGATATATCGACCCAAAGAAGTATATCGACCTCGGACTTCGTCCTCAGTCAATATACTTCTTTCAGGTCAATATATCCTTGTATCGACCTCATACAAAGGCTATATTTGTATAAGGTAACATTGCTACACTTCTCACGAAATATCAATTTCAGTTGATTTAGATTTAAAATTATTGAATCAAGGATTTTTAAATAATAAAATAACTGACATTTATTGTTATTTAC
The DNA here is from genome assembly GCA_037788925.1 of Mytilus galloprovincialis. Classification (NCBI taxonomy): domain Eukaryota; kingdom Metazoa; phylum Mollusca; class Bivalvia; order Mytilida; family Mytilidae; genus Mytilus; species Mytilus galloprovincialis. The sequence continues at coordinate 15,545,648 of CM075334.1, read as the reverse complement.
ATTTTTATTAAACAGATGTTGAATTTGTACCCGGTGGAGAATTCTACTATCCTGTCATATATTTCAATGACTACTGGAATTTAAATACAGAATATCAACCATTGAATGATACAGTCAAGTAAGTCATTGAATGAGTTATCTCCCCTTAATCTGGTCACTCATTTCAATCATCATTGAAATTCAAACACAAATTGACTGATTAGTGTGTGGCATACTAAATATAATTCATTTTAAATGATAGTATTCTTTCCAGGTCTCCTGTTTTGCTGTAAGATAAAAAAAAATGTTTGAAATGTTGTTTACCATTTATACATTCATTCATTGATTGAACCTAGGGAAGGAACTTTGAAAATGGAGTACCTTAACCACCTTTAGCAATAATTTTTGAATTTCTATACAGTTTCAGAAAAGTGTTTGACTCCCACCATGCTCACCCATAGTTGAGATTGTAAAGTATATCCCCTTTGTCCAATGTATGATTTTAAGGAACAAACATGAATCTATTATCTATTGGTAATGAACATTTTTGAGAGTTTGATTTGTAAAAGTATAACTTCAATTATTTATTGTATATATTTTTTGTCATTTTAGAAAGTTGAATTTGACCTTGACTTATTCTCCCATCTCTCTGCTAAGATGGCAGATGTATGCTGCACAGAACATGAGGAGTAAGTGGTACTCCATGTTAGGAGCAGATTTCATGGAAGACTCTGATAATGATCAAGACTCCTTAAAGGTGCGAGTTAGCTATTAATCGATAGATTGTATTTGATACCTAGTATGGAAACATTGGTACTGCATTTCTGATACTTCAAGTTTGATTTAATGTTGAAAGTTCAGTATTTCTCAGATGCATTATTATCTGAAAGTAAGTTAAAAGGTCAAACATGACTTGATTTTTTTCTATTTCTACTCAGTACAGCCTAAAGAAAAGACTTGAATTTGTCTGGCTGTTAATTTTAGCATTTACAAAGTAATTTCTGTTGTCATAAGACTCAAAACAACACGAACAATGACTGATAAACTGTTTATTGGCATATATATTTAGTAAATAGCATGAACTATGTGACGTTCTTTCAGCTTACCTTTATCTTATTCATATACACTTTACGAAATAGATTTCAGAGATTTTTTTTTCTTTCCAGACTGCCATTATAGAGACTAATCCTTATTTGTTGGCTATGACCATCATTGTGTCAATTGTTCACAGTGTGTTTGAATTCTTGGCTTTTAAGAATGGTAAGAAACAGAATGTTACTTTTAAAAATTACTTTAAATTTTGGAAGGTACATGTACTTTGGATGTATAGTTGCTATGTCAACAAAAGGCAATAAAAAAACTTGTCAAGGATATAGTCATTGAAAACAAAAAAATATAATAACCAAAAACAAATAATTTATTGATAATTAGCTTTAGATGGAAAGAAACATGGTCTGCTTTGAAGCCTCTCAGGGGGTGTCCAAGTAATCAAATAATCCCAGATTGTTTTGCCATTATAATCACATACCTGGTATAAATCATTTATTATTTTTTAAACAAGATAATCAAAAAATTTTAAAAAATACAGTCCTAATTTATCATATAGTTATGCAAAAATTTTAATCACATAATAAAAAAAAATGAGGATCTTTGACCTAGAAGGTGAGCTGACAAATTATAGTTACAAGGAAGAGAAAACAAATAAAAACAAGGAGAGTACATTGCTGTCAAATATTTCCATTATTTACAAGCACAACAGCTTGGAACAATAGTATTTAAAGGTTGCATTTCTGTAAATATTGACAATGCAATTTCCCATAGGAACTCCTTTTACGGCTAAAACTGTACCACTTTTACTATGAAGTTTTGAAAAAAATCTTATCCTAGAATTGAAAGTTCATACAATGTCATATGCACCACAATTTTTTTCAAAGGTCAAAATATAGGGCTGTGCGGCATATTTTCAACGTTTATATGCCCTGAACTTCTCAGAGTTTAAACTTACACTAATTTTCTTAACTACCCCTTCCTCGAATGAAAGGTTACCACAGATTTCAATGTAAACAATATGCATGTGTTTATTTACTGGTAACATTCCCAATTTCTGTCTCTGCGATATGGAACACAGAGAGCATAACTGGGAACCAGTATGTAAACAAAATTATTTTTCTATGAATATTCAATTACTCCCTAAAAGAGGCGTGTTTTGAGAAACAGCTGTATTTACAAAGTGCAACCTATAATCATTTTCATCACAACAGAAAACATGTTACACAGTGAAACTGTGAAAATAAAAGTGATAAATACCAGTTAAGTTGGTGTGATCAACAAAACAAAAATTAACACAATGTACAAAAAATGATTAGCACAATGTATTGACAGTTGTTATTGATTATGAATGGCTGGCATGTTTTAAAAGGTATTATATGATTTATATGATCTTTATTTAACATCTATACATTTATAATTTAAATCCTATTGAAAAAAATTCATTTTAAATTTTTCTTAATATTAAGATATAATTACAAAAACATAAAAGAAATGTACTGTAAATTTAGAAATTATTGTGAGGTTTTGATAATGTGACTCACATCAGGTATCTGAAACATAATTTGTATACAGATTTTCCTGAATCTTAAAAGTTTGTCTCACATTTTTGTCAATTTTCCAAAAATGGAAATAATGAATGTGGGCAATAATTTCTAATGAACTGTAACAAAAAAAGGTTGAAAATTTAAAGACATCTTTCTTCCTTTTCAGATATCCAGTTTTGGAGGAACAGAAAGTCATTAGAGGGTCTATCGGTCAGATCTGTCTTTTTCAACGTCTTCCAATCAATTATTGTTGTATTATATGTCCAGGATAACGAAACCAATATGATGGTTCGCATCAGTATCTTTATTGGTCTAATTATAGAAATCTGGAAAATACAGAAAGTTATAACAATAAAGGTGGGTTACTATGGAAACAAATATAAATGTCTCCATTTTGTTTTCATATGTCAATCGTGGTGGGCAAAGGAACAGTCAATGCCACTATTGATCAGGCTGGTGAAATTCAATTCTTCTTTCTCAGTAACTGCCTGTCAATTATTGGGGTAAAAGATTAGAACTGTTTGATCCCTGGCACTGATTACAGCATTGCAAAATTTGTGTTTCCAGAAACTAGAAAATATAGAAGATACATATGAAATCTTCTTTTGAAATCATATAACTTTTCCTGAAAGTCAGAATTTTAAGATTGAGTAAAGAGCTATCATGAATCGAAGATATTTCCTGTATACTTGGATTATATAAATTTCGAAACTATTTTTGTCTCTCGTGATTATAGTGTTTGATCAATTTTGCTGTTTTTAATCTTTCAAATTATGTAGGATAGTTCCCATTCCTTATTTAAACCGACTCTCTCTTTCCCATTATGATCCAAAAGATAAATGTTCTCCTGTTTAAACATTTAAATAAACATTTAAAAAATTTCTGTATTTTTATTGTTTTTTTCTATTTTCAGCTTGATCGTGAAAATCCATTATTTGGAATAATACCAAGGCCCACTTTTGAAGATAAATCTACATATACGCAATCTCATACAAAAGAATATGATATGGTAAGATAACTGTCATGACTATAGATTATTCCTAAGATCATTTCAGATTATTGGTAGTCCCTATTTTCTGATCGGCTTTTTCCCATAATGAATTTAAAAATTATAGAATAACTAAGGTTTCAACTCCTTCAGGCGAAGTGGACCTTTGTTTGTATAGTTCTTGCATTTCCTTATGATCTGTATATGAAATTTGGTCATATAGATCCTAAAGTATTCAGACATTTTTGGATTGCAAATTTTTGGTTTCAAGCATGCATTCAAGGTAACAGTAAATAAAAAAATGAGACAACCATCCAGCCAAGTCACAATTTATGAAAAGTAAACAATTATAGGGCTAGGTAGTATGAAAAAATTAAGTACATATGAACCTAAACTATAAGTGCAAAACGTTTTGTGCTAGAAGAGAACTGTTTTGTTTACACACTAGAACAACTTGTCATGTTACAAATTTCAATGTTTAAAATTAGTATTTACTGCTTATCAGCGAAATATCCTGCATTAAGGAGCATTAGCAATGACTGGTCAATTCAAAGTCAGAAAATAATTTGTCTGCTTAAGGTGAAATGTCTTTAATCTAACTGCTACCTTCTGAACTAGCATTTAAAAAATCCAACTCAGCGTGACCATCTAGTACAAAGCAGGGTTTATTTTCATAATATAGTAACATGTTCTCATCTTGAATATACATTCAAATTGCAGTTGGGCATCTATCATTATCACCATTAATGCCATATGTTTTGAGTTAATGGGTTATATTTCTGTTTCAGATGGCATTTAAATATTTATCATGGGCGTTATTCCCATTGTTAGGTGGTTATGCTGTGTATTCCTTATTATATTTAGAACATAAAGGCTGGTACTCGTGGGTACTCAATATGTTATATGGATTTTTATTAACATTTGGTAAGTACATATATATATTAAGAACATGAAATTGGTCTATTCTAAACAATTAGAAAGTTTGTTATCAGTTTTGTTTAAACAAGTGGAACTCAGATAAAACAAGTCAGTAATTTATATAGATTTTATATTTTTTAAGTTTTATTTTAAATCTAATAGTTATCACTGGATTGGTGTTATTTAAAACTTAGTTCTTACAATGCAGTGTTCTCTCTAGAAAATTCAAACGGCATGCTGAGATAAAAGGACATTTTCAAATTAGATTGTTATTACTAAAAAATAAAGCATCTGCATGCTGAAATTCACTACCACTATTCCTTGCTGGTAGGATAGAAATAAACAAGAATGTGTCCCAAGTACACGGATGCCCCACTTGCACTATCATTTTCTATGTTCAGTGGACAGTGAAATTGGGGTCAAAACTTTAATTTGGAATTAAAATTAGAAAGATCATATCATAGGGAACATGTGCGCTAAGTTTCAAGTTGATTAGACTTCAACTTCTTCAAAAACTACCTTGACCAAAAACTTTAACCTGAAGCGAACATTTTCTATGTTCAGTGGACCGTGAAATTGGGGTCAAAACTTTAAATTGGAATTAAAATTAGAAAGATCATATCATAGGGAACATGTGTACTAAGTTTCAAGTTGATTAGACTTCAACTTCTTCAAAAACTATCTTGACCAAAAACTTTAACTTGAAGCGAATGGACGGACGCACAGACGAACGGAGGCACAGACCAGAAAACATAATGCCCCTCTATTGTAGGTGGGGCATAAAAAATTACATCATCTTTGATAAATGCAATAAGCTGATTACGCATTAATTATTTGCTACTAGATAATAAGTATTACCAAACACCATCATTGTTGTTCTACATACACATTGAGATATATTCATATGTTAGTTCCTAGTTCCAATAAATAAACATATTAAGAATAGACAAAATAAAATTCACATATATATGTTAAATGTACATATAATAAACATATATATACATGTATTATTATTCTTTTTAACAAAAACAGAAAACAACAGTACCATACACAAATACAAAATTGTGTCTTCTACTGCACAAACAAAAAAAACTTGCAACTCTGCTTATGCTATCATGATGTTTTAATTTCCAATGCTAATACAGATACTAACTTGGTGTATGAACTTATTATGAGAAATTATGTTGCAGCCAAATAACTTGAGTGTGTAGGTTCAAATTTTGGTTAGCCTTGTTGAACCATGAAGTCATTATAAGGTTAGGTATACCCCCCTCCTTTTAGAGTAGAATAGCATGACAGAGAACCAATGATGACTTCATGGTTCAGCTACATGTATTTAGCAAGGTAACCAGAGATTTTGTTTGACCTACACACTCAAGTTACCATGGTTACTTGGCTATAAAACTGTTCCATAGTGTCAATGATATTTAAGGGTCCAAAATGTTGGTATTGGCTTTATAAAAATATGTAGTCTGACCCTAATATGATAACAAATATATTTTCACATTGGTGATTGTTTTTCTTCAGGTTTTATAATGATGACTCCACAGTTATTTATAAACTACAAGTTGAAGTCAGTAGCCCATCTTCCGTGGAGAATGATGACATACAAAGCTCTCAACACATTTATAGATGATATATTTGCTTTTGTGATAAAGATGCCCATGCTTTATCGTATAGGTTGTTTTAGAGATGGTAAGTTTGTTTATTATATTTCATACTGAAATTTCTGATTTTTTTAATGTTTTTTTCCAAGTATTGTACGAAATAGAACTCGCATATAAAAAATTAGGGTAGTTATTACATGTATTTTGAGTGCAGTCTTTCCTCAAATCTGTGTTTTGTGTACCAAAAATAGTTTTTGAGTTTCATTTTCTATAAATTGCTCCATCTTGCTTTCTTCTGGTACCTTTGAATCTTTAACATATATCACTGGTATCTTGGTAATAGACGGCTTTTAAATATTCCTAACATATAACGAGCAGAAATTCATGGTTATTGGACTTCTGAGAGAGCTTTGGGATAGTAAATTTAGTTAAAATGTAATATCTTTTATTTATAAGATTTAAAAGAGGTGTACTAGGCTATTTCAAATTGATTCTTTAAGTTAACAAACATTTACACTAGATATGAAAATGCAATGCTTTGTTTGTAACATTATTAGTTATTTGTTTCTATGCCTAAAGGTCCTTGCTGGCTTGTGAGTTTTCTAGTTCAGGTTTATGCTGTACATGTAGTTGGACAAAACCTTCAATATAAGTATTTATCTTTTTCAGACATTGTATTTTTCATTTTCCTGTATCAGCGTTACATTTATCGTATAGACCCTAAAAGAGTGAACGAATTTGGAACCAGTCAGGACATGTTAGACCCGAACGGTGACATCATGCCTGAACAATCAGAAGCCATAGAATCAAGTCCATCAGAAGCCATAGAATCCAGCCAATCAGAAGTCAAAGAGCCAAGCCAAACAGAAGAAGAGAAAACAGAACAGAAGGACAGTAATGGAGAAGCACACCCTCCAAAATCAGCAGACGATAAGAAAAATGATTGAATAATTTTATATTTTAACATTTTAATACTGTAGTCAGAAATCCTCCGAACAAAAGGACACAAGAATGGATTGTTGCAATATGCGATGTTGTGATATAATACCTTTTGTAGAGTAAAGATGCTTTAAATATTTGGGTCTTATTTGTTGCATTACATAAGAATTCTTATTGTCTCTTTCATTGGTTCAAAAACATAGAAATCAAAGAATCAGCAAAAATACAGAAATCCAAGATAGATACAAAAAATAGGAAGGTCTATAAAATCTTATAAAATTAAATGCTCAACTCAATCAACTACACAGAACGAATTGAAAACAACTGTTATATTCCTGAATTTGTACTGGCATTATTAGTTCCCTATCAACGAAGTCGAAAGGGGTCTTTAGGTTTGCAATCCGTCCGTCTGTCCATCCGTCAGTCCAGCAAATCAGTTTTCCACACTTTTTTGTCGAGCCTTCGACTTTAGTCGAAAAAATGAGACTAAGCGATCCTACATTCCGTCGGCAGCGGCGGCGGCGTCCACAAATATTCACTCTGAGGTTAAAGTTTTTGAAATTTTAATAACTTTCTTAAACTATACTGAATTCCTACCAAACTTGGAGAGAAGTTTGTTTATGATCATAAGAAAGTATCCAGAAGTAAATTTTGTAAAAATGAAATTCCATTTTTTCCGTATTTTACTTATAAATGGACTTAGTTTTTCTGCGAGGAAACATTACATTCACTCTGTGGTTAAAGTTTTTAACATTTTAATAACTTTCATAAACTATCCTTGATTTGTACCAAACTTGGACAGAAGCTTGTTTATGATCATAAGATAGTATCAAGGAGAAAATTTTGTAAAAATAAATTTCCACATTTCCGTATTTTACTTATAAATGGACTTAGTTTTTTTGCCAGAAACAAAACATTCACTCTGTGGTTTAAGTTTTTAAAATTTTTATAATGTTCTTAAACTATCCTGGATTTCTACTAAACTTAGACAAAAGCTTGTTTCTGATCATAAGATATTATTCAGAAGTAAATTTTGTAAAAGAAAAATTCACTTTTTCCGTATTTTACTTATAAATGGACTTAGTTTTTCTTCCAGTTAACATAACATACAGTCTGCAGTTAAAGTTTATAAAACATTTATTAGATTCATAAACTATCCTGAATTTTTTACCAAACTTGGAAGCTTCTTTCAATCAAAAGACAGTATCGAGAGGGAAATTTTTATTGATGTTTTTCCTCATTTTTGTTGAGTCTGCGATTAACAGCAAATGTAGGCGAGACACTGGGTTCTATGGAACCCTTACAAATTTTTCTTCATGCCTGATGATATTGATTTGATGTTTGGTGTATTGTTTTATCATGACAAGTTACAGATCAATTTAAAATTTTGTTTAGGTCTGATGATCTTGTGCAGAGTTATGGTCCTTTGACCTAGAAAGTTCACTAAAATAATGATTTTCCACACTTTTTTTTTGTCATTGTCATTCTTGAAGATATTGTTTTGATAATTGGTACATGTATATAGTTTTATCATGACATCAGTATTTTTCTTTTAAAGAAACTTTCCCTACGAACTTTACTGGTATTATATGATCAAAACATGTCCATTAATTTTGTTATATTCCAGGACTTATATCTTCTTTATTATTAAAAGTATAGTGGTCCCCTCATTTAGAAAAGTTGTTTAAAATACAATGAATATTTTTCCCATTTAAGTTAAAAAAAAATCTGTTGTTTTAAAGTAAATGATTAGTGTTTATTCATTAAAATGTAAACTCTAAAATAAGTTTGAGAGAATAATCAGACACTATGGGGGCAAAATCATCTTATTAAAGGGGGGAGGGGTGGGTAGAAAAAAGGTAAAATTTAAAGGAAAAATATATTTATGTTACTTGTCGAAAAAAATAATAAAGTGGCGAAAAATATATTGTTTTGGCGAAAGAGGTGGCAAAAAAAATAATTGACTTAGGGGAAACCCTGATTATATATGGTGATACAATATAATTGTCAGATGATCAATAAGTAAGGACACATTTTTTTTAAAGAATTCTGAACTTAATTTTAAGATGCTCTGACTGGTACTTTTCATATTTGGTTGAAAGATTTGGTCATCATGTTTAGATGCTGCAAATACTTTTTCATGCTATTAATTATCATGATTATAGAACACATTATGAAAATAAACTCATCACAGATACCAGGACTAAATTTTATACATACGCCGACGCACGTTTCGTCTACAAAAGACTCATCAATGATGCTCGAATAAAAAAAAGTTAAAAAAAAAGGGCCAAATAAAGTACGAAGTTGAAGAGCATTGAGATCCAAAATTCCTAAAAGTGTTGCCAAATACAGCTAAGGTAATCTATGCCTGAGGTAGAAAAACCTTAGTCTTTTAAAAAATTCTAAATTTTGTAAACAGTTAATTTATAAATAAGGTACCTGTATATATGTAGGACTGGCATCCATGGTGGGTTTCAGATCTATGGCAGATTCCAAATCTATGATATATATATAGTCCTGCCATCCCTAATCAAAAGGTAAATTTTTCGTTTCTGTGTGTTGCATTGTTTTTTTTTTGTTCACTTCAGTGTCTGTTGTTTCGTTGTTTTGCTCTTGATAGTTGATGTGTTACTCGGTTTTAGTTTTTAACCCGGATTTGTTTTTGTCTCAATCGATTTATGACTTTTGAACAGCGGTATACTACTGTTGCCTTTATTTATTAGAATCCAAATCAATGGCATATTTCTAGTTTCTTAATCTATGGCAGGTCCTTTAGGGACGGCAATGATGTAATTTGACTTTAGTTATTTGCGACGTTATAGTTTCCAAAATTTTCCCTGAAAAATAACTCCATAATCAAAATTTGCCATAGATTTGGAGAAAACAAAACCTGCCATAGTTTTATGATTTATATGGTGTTTGTGACGAAATATTTGCCATAGATCTTGAACGCACCATAAATTGGAGTCCTACATATATATACTGTTTGTTAAAGCTGAGTATCTTCCATCTGTTTAACTTAAATAACTCACAATTCCTCAGAAACCATTGAAAAGTTTTCCTTAGGGTGTCCGTATGAAAATTTGGTTAAGTTTTGTCTGATCTTTTAACAAAGATGCCTATACCCATGTCCTGAACTCGGGTAGATAAATCAAACCACATCTCCCTTATATTGATATCTGATATCGTGAAACTTTATAAATTAAAATGATTGATTCATTCTATGATACTGTCAGTGGCCACAGTGCTGTTATTTTGGTCCTGATTCTAAAACGTATATGACTGTGCATAGATGATAAATTACCCACATATTATTGTATTCAGTTGTCCATCAATTTTAATTGGTCGATTCCACTGCTGGTGGCGTGTCTGGCGTATCAAATTATTAACCTGGTACCTTTGATAACTATTTACACCACTGGTTCGATGCCACTGCTGGTGGACGTTTCGTCCTGTAGGGTATCACCAGCCCAGTAGTCAGCACTTTGGTGTTGACATGAATATCAATTATATGGTCATTTGTATAAATTTACTGTTTGCAAAAGTGTGAATTAATCGAAATACTAAGGATTTTCTTATCCCAGGCATAGATTACCTTAGCCGTATTTGGCACAACTTTTTGGAATTTTGGGTTCTCAATGCTCTTCAACTTTTACATTTGACTTTGACTTTCTAACAATTTTGATCTGATCGTCACCGATGAGCCTTAAGCAGACGAAACGCGCCTCTGACACATCAAATTATAAGCCTGGTACCTTTGATAACTATTATGGTCATATAGCCCTTCTACTGTTTAGGTTATTATATATCCTTGACTTTCAAATATTGGACTTTGAGTGTGACTAATGAGGTAAATCCAAAAAAGCTCTTTGGACGCATAAAATTAATAACATGTTTTCTTTTTTATGAGCTTTCCTCCTGATGCCTCCATATTGCTTTATTAAACATAGAGTCTTGCCACATTTCGTAGTTCCGTGAACGCATGCAAACATAATGAAAACAATTTTCAGATAATTTGTTAAAAAAAAATGGTTAAAATTTGATTCTATTATGACATTCTTAATATGCTGTGACTATACAACTGTGTTAAAATAAGAATTTAGTGTATGTAAACTGATAACCAACTTTTAAAAGACATCGTTGAACAATCAACTCTTAACTGTGACGTTTTAACATTAGCATTGCGAAAATTCATAAATGTAAGAGTTCTCAAAACATTGAAACATAAACCAACGAAGAAAATTGTTTCATGCAAATTTGCAGAAATATTAGTAAAATGTATCAACCCGCTTTATTTTACAGTCATTTTGACATAACCAATTCCTTCTTTTCAGACAGAAACACACAATAACAGCATTAACATACCGGTTATCATTTGACTTCATCATAATCTGTATATTTTTGTTCATTAATCTATTCATCAGTGTTCTCCGCAGGGCCTTTTAGCATCATGCTAATTTAATGCTATAATGTTAAATGTGATGCTGTCTGAAGTGGTTTTCTTATAGATTATGTTATGAATGTGATGCTAAATGTTTTAGAAACAAGATGGTATTTCAATTTCCCCTGTTTACCAGGATGCTTAATGAAATATCTAGGGAGAACACTGTATAATTCTGCTAAAATTTACATACATCATTGACCTTCAAATTGTTGGAGCATTCATATTACCTTGTAATCCAGGGAAGTGTTTCAGATTCGTAAACGTAATAAAGCGTTATTTCAATTTTAAACCACTTTTATTCTATTTTTAAATTGGTGTAAAGTAATTTTGGAATTTTTTATATCGTGTACAAAATGAACAAATGTTTATTCTGATAGTAGGACGAATATGTTTAATAAGAAACATAGTGCATATTTGATAGTATTAAAAAAGACAGCTATACTTTTTGTTTATAAAAGGGTAAAACATTGCATTGTTTAGATTTTATAAACGAAACCGGTTTGATCACAATTGTCATCACTTATATCACTTGACACTAGCATCAATCCTGTTTCTCTGTTAATGTCTATTGCTACAGGAGATTTAATTCCATCAGCTTCTGATATGACTGTCTTACTGGTTTTACCATCTGGTGATACTACCACTATTTTGTTCTTTTCATAAGAAGATATAAAGACAAAGCCATTTTGGTCTATTGCAAGTCCCCCTGAATAGTCTATATCATGGCTCTGAAATGTCCAGAGTAGTTCTCCGGTACTTGTATAGCACCTTACTTGGTCTTCATAGAAAACGATACCATATATATTTCCTTGGAATAATGAAATACTTTTCAGTTTAACCACGCCTTCTAAATTTGTTTGAGACATGTCAATCAGATTCACTCTAGTGCATTTGTCTTCACTGCTGATGACCAAAGCTTTACCATCACTCGCTACTCCATAACATTGATGAGAAAGTTTTGTTGTATTCATTATTTTGTTTTTTTCTACATCAACAAGTGCTATCTGGTTTGCTTCTAATGTGACAGCAACTGTATTATTACTGACAAAGCAAGTATTATTTGGATATTCTTTGAATGTTATTATCTTTCTGATATAGATTCCTTCATTACTGAAAAGATGTAGACGTTTTTTGTCGTGATCAATTATTATAAATTTACCATCAGGTAATACTAGACAGGCCCATATTATTCCTAAAGACTTGATATCTTTTGGAATAGTAAGTCTTCTCAAAAATGATGGCTTAATCAGTCCAATTTCACAAACATTTGGAACACATTGCTGGTCTTTGCGTTGATCGAATATATCTTCCATGATATATGTTACTGTTGATAATATTGAGCTAATGGGTTTATGGTTCTTCCACGTCCTGAATTCTTTTGATTTTTTTCACAATCTAAAATAAATCAATTTGCAGTAATATCAAATAGTTTGCCCTAAAATATACTCAAATAAACTATACTTTGTTTCCAAAAACTGAATGCAACAAATGTTCTTCATGCATATTCTTTTTTTTTATATAATGGACAAAAGGGTAGCGATACAAAGAGAGGGGAAAAAAGGGGGTGGATTCAAAAACCATAAATCGAAGATAATCCGACAATTTGACGAAAGAACCAAAAATAACACCAGACATATTGGTTTTTGTCACACATAGGACGATTGTCGCGAACTGTGAGACAAAGTGTTGCAAATTGAACGGAAACAAGGTTTGCTCATTGTACCTTGAACGTAATGACTTTTTACCACACATTCCTGTCAAAATAAATTTCTTATTGACAACATATTTGTTGAATTTGGAGGTATTTCCACGGGAACTGACTGTGCTCCTCTTCTTGCCAAATTCTCCCTAATTTCAAATGAGTCGGAGCTCCCTCAGTCACTTGAAACAAAAACAAGATGATCAAAGAAGCCATATAATTTAATTTCACATTTAGATATATTGATGATGTTCTTTCCATTAACAATGCAAATTCTTCTGTTTTGGTTCCATAAATATAGCCTATAGAACTAGAAATTAAGGAAACAACAGACACGGCTTCTTCTACCTTGTTTTTAGACTTATACACAAAAATTGACAATAGCGGTAATCTCGGTACAAACGAGACGAGTTTAATTTTGAAATTATCAATTTTCCCTACCTAAGTAGCAATATACCAACTTCACTAGCACATGGGATATACATTTATTAACTCATTCGGTATTCAATAGCTTGCAGCTGCTACTCAGACTTTGTAAAATGTTACCGCTGTCTGAGCAGAAAGTTTACAACCCAGGTGTATGTCACAGAACGTAAGGAGAAACCCATTACTTTTTGATAAATATTCCGTATCAACTTGTTTTTATAGTTAATTAAGATTTTTAATGCAATGTTGACTGCTGTGTCCCTATTTTTGACATTTTTACTTATTATGTCTGTTTGTTTTGTTCGCATATCGTTGTTAATGTAATTATTTTAAACGACTGTCATACAAGTGAGAGGTAACGTTATGTTTAATGCACCATTGTCTACCTAAGAAAATGCCTTTACTAATTAAGTGAGGAATATTACAGTTGTTATTCATTCGTTTGATGTGTTTGAGCTTTTGATTTTTCCATTTGCTTAGGTACTTTCCGTTTAGAATTATCCTCGGAGTTCGGTATTTTTGTTATTTTACTTTTAAGTTATAATGGTTAGGCAAGCGACATATGTAGGCTAGTGCACTCTAGTTGCATTAATAGCCTTGTTTATGTATACCCATGTCCATGTATTATATATAAAATGCCAAAGAAACATTACTATTAATCACTTTCTATCCAGTCATCCCTTTTAAAAGACGAGTGTGGATAAGAATAAATAACACGTGGACAGTAGCAGGGTTTCTTCTCCGAACTATCGTTTTCTTAATGTATCTATACCTAACCATAGTTAACATCAGATACATACAGAAAAGCATGCTAATAAAGTGCATTCGAATACAGATTGTATGTGGTTTTATTTTAAATTATCAGTTTTTGTTTTTTATTTTCTAATCTCAATGTGCAATTTTTTTTAATTTTTTTTTTTCAGTATGTATCATTGGATGTTTTAAATCTCTGTGTTCATCAGTGGCAAATCTCAATGTGTAATTTTCCTTACTTATTTTCTTCAGTGTTTATTATTGGATGTTTTAAATCTCTGTGTTCATCAGTGGCAAATCTCAATGTGTAATTTGTAATGTTTACACACATTATTTTTATTCAACACAGTGAACTTTATCATCTTTCTATTTTCTGGTGTAAAGAACTAAGGTTTCTCATTTTGATGGTATATTGTAATCAGAATATTAAATGGGGTTAATGAATTACACGAACAGTTAAATTACTCCAACATTCTTACCTGGCCATTTTGACAGAAAGGAATTTGTATATAGAAGTCAAATATCAATATATCTATGATACTTCTATACTTACCTGGAGTTATTGATTTAAATTTAAATACTTATTTTTAACTGTTGACAAAAATTTCCGAAGCGTCACGTTAGCGTAAACTCAATGGGATTAATGTAAATATAGAAATATAAGGACATTTGGTGTGATTGCAAATGGGTCAAATATATCAACTACAGGCAACTGTACAGTCTTCAACAATGAAAGCAACAACTTATACTGAATAGTCGGCTATAAAATATCCCGAAATAAAACAAATAATAAACAAATCAAATTAGAAAAATAACGGCTTATAAATAACAAATAACTTACGATTTTTTTTTGTCAGACATGAAGCAACGATAACCACGCTACAGGATCCTAACATGAGACAGCCACATATAGAACGTGTCGGGGTGAAATATGTTTGTAGATATAACGTCAACCTGTACGATGAGTTAAGATCTTTGAAGAATGGTATAATTTTCTATTGAAAAACGACAAATTATATATTTGTATGGAAAGATGGCAGAGAAAACATGTTTGATTATTTGCATTTGAGCCTTGAACACAGTTTTAAGAAATTGTGGGTCCTCTTAGACCGGTATTATATGTCTTTTGTATTGAAGTGAAAAATAATTATGCTCAGGGCTCGTTACACGAGGATTCGATTATTCTCTGAAATGATTTAATTCAATGTTTTCTTTTGTAGTATTGACTCTCTATTGTCATAGGTTAACACTCACACACATGTTTTATACTCCCGCCCATTTTTTCTGTTCTAACGCACAAACCTGTATTTAAGTGATTATCGTTGGTTGCTGCTCGAGATAATTTTCGTTCGTGTATGGTTTTCATATGTAAAATAATGTAGTATTTTCTTTATTTATCTTTCATTGCTAATTCATGTCATATCAACATATTTCTATAAAGTGTACACATTTTGTTTTCATAAAATGCTCGTTGATTATACCCCGTTCTAAGGTCATAAGTAGGCCAACATACGGTATAGACGCTTAGGATTGTATCTTGGTCTTTAAATATACGTTTTGTATTGGTAGCCTATACATTCTTTTATTCAAATAAACATGAGCAAACGTTATAAGTGATTTCTATCTGATTATTATGCAATTATATTTATACCAGATATGTAACCTTATTTTCTGAAAATTTACTACTAAGGTTAAAACTCTAATTTTTATGATTTTTTTTGTACACTGCACACAATTATTTCAAAAGAAGGTCACCTGAAACAAGTCGAGTAATAACTAGATCAAGGATTGAACTTACATGTATACTGTTATATATTACGCAATATTTATTTTGCCATGTCATAGCCGTGAAATATCCTAATTGCCCTTTAACTCCTGTTTGATATTTCAGCTTTATGGCATGTGTGTTGGTTCTAAAGTTAAATTATTAGATACTTTGAAAGAACAACTACAATGAATGGTTGTGACCTAATTGATATCAAAAACTGTATTGAGGGAAATATTCTAAAGAGGAATATTTTCGCATGTTTTTCTGACAAAAATAAAAGTGTGAAAATATATGTTTCCTCAAGCTTGATAGTTGAGGAACTTATCAAGCAGGAACAACATGCATAAATGAAATCATGTGAACAAGTTTGGACTAGGAATCGTAAAACTAAAACAATGCGAACATCGACTAATTTACACTACGATATCGTTAAATAATATTGGATACCTTGCATATACTATGTTTTTCTAAAACATATGATCATATCGCTGAAAGTCCATCTCTTGAATTATTGAAATTATGCATTGACACTAATATCTTAGTGTAAATAAGATGTACCAATTCGGGCTAGCACCCTCAAGGCGTATCTAATACTAATACTTAACATCTAAACTACAGTAAACTAGTGGGTTTAGTAGCAACATAGTGAATAGCTACAGCCCATACTCCTTTGATTCGTGTGGGCTAAATAAAATGAATGGTAAAGCATTGAAATCGGGAATTTCAAATAATATAAAGCAGGAGGTTTAGCATGCCATTAAACTAGGTTCAACCCACCATTTTTTTCTTAAATTTTCCTTACCAAGTCAGGAATATGGCATATGTTTTCTAACAGTTCGTTTCTATGTGTGTTGGCGTCTGTTTTTGTTGCACTTTTGTGTTTCTGTTGTTTCTTTGTTTTCCTCCTATAGTTGTTGTGTTTCTCTCGGTTTTGGTTTGTAACCCGTATTTGTTTTTTCTCAATCGATTTACGACTTTTGAACAGCGGTATACTACTGTTGTCTTTATTTATAAGCTATTAAAGAGTACAATTGATATATTTGTTTTTTTCAGACCTTCTATATATACATGCAGGTAAAAAATAAATAAACAAATTCTGCCTTTGAATTGGTTTAACAAATCTGGTTTATACTAGGGAAACAGCTGATAATTTTTAACATTTCAACTAAATGCACTTCTTCAAGAACTAAACTTTATCTAAATGTATTTTAACGTGGTAGACATGTTAGATTTTTTCTCTCGAAAATAAAGCGTCAGGGGAAAACACAATGTACAAGAGGACTGTAGGGTATATGAATAGTAATTGTCGGCTACGTCACCTAGCAAAATAAAAAACTAATCAAAACAGAAACGACAAATAGAGGGTAATATACTGCTTTTAACAAAAGATAAAGAACAGTAAGAACCAGGTTAACATGGGTTAAGTAAAGGAGACAATTTAAGTCGTAACGTTTATGTAGGGTACATATGTGGGTTGTTGTGCTAGCCGTGAAACCTTGTTTAATCCTGTTTTCTTAAAATGTTCTGTACCGAATCAGGAATATGGCAGTTTGTGTTATCTATGTTTTGTTGGCGTCTGCTTATGCCGTACTTCAGTGTGTCTGTTTTTCCTTTTTTCTCTCTTAAAGTTGATGTGTTTCCCTCGGTTTTAGTTTGTTACTCAGATTTGGTTTGTCTTTATCCAATTATGACTATTAAACAGTGCTATACTACTGTTGCCATTATTTATACTAGTTTGTTTCACAAATAAAATAGTTGAAATACAACGAGTAACTTAAAATGTTTACAATACATGAAGTGAAACATGACTTTTATGTCAAGTTTGTAAATTCATCTTCAGTTATTTTGTAGGATCATAATTGATTTTAAAGCATCATCATACCCACTCTAGACAGACGTAAACAATGGTTACATATTTCTACAACTAATCGTCTTTCCCTTTCAACAGTACGTGCACCATATATTATTTTTGTAACTACTCATTGTGCAATCTCATTTGCTGAACATGTTGATTGCAAAAGTAAACTCAGATTTTCATCAAACTGTAAACTTTCAGATAGCTCAAGTAATCGGGTATTTATACGTGAATGATTTGGTTTTGGCGTTCCTGATAAAAAACGCACGAAAACAAGTTGTAAACGTAATAAATATCATGAGTCCGAAGCGCTCAACTTAACTTGAATAAAAAGAAGCGCTTCGGTGCGTCAAACGTTTAAAAGTTTATTCTATATATTTTATTACATTTTGATATAATTTAAAAAGTGAACGAATATTCTTTTTTTTTTGTAATAAAAGGATTGAGACGCAGTTATAAGGACGAGGAGATGAAGCCTTTGATTGTACTTCATACACAAAAAAATTTCAAACAAAGTTATTAGGAGGAAAGATTAACCATGACACTTCGTAAATTTATGGACACCTTCACGAGTTGGTTGATCTATACGATGTGTCTTTGTCTAAACTAACCTTTTTTTTATCACGTATTATATTGAGGTTATCGATCTAATTACGTCGTCTGGTCTTTTAAGTACTGAACGTGCCCAATTTCGAATATAACCATTTTGCTGAATGTGAATTCGCATTACTATAAGACGTGTGACGGTATTTGTTTATACACCATTCATGTAATTAATTATGGTGTTGTATTTGTAATTCTGATCAGATATTGTTAAATGTATTATCGGTTGTAATTGTAGTTCTATTTATTTTATATCTTTTATTCGTATGTAAAAGTAAATATCATTTATCGTCCAGTTCATTTGTAGGGTTTTAGTTTGAAGCAACTAAACATACACGATTTATTTGTTTTACAGTTTGATAAATACCGAAATAGCTAAATGATACAATTAATTATCTAACTACTAACATAATTCTTTATTAATATTCTTGTAATTGTTATAAAATACATAATAGTTATCAAAGGTACCAGGATTATAATTTAGTACGCCAGACGCGCGTTTCGTCTACACATGACTCATCAGTGACGCTCATATCAAAATATTTATAAATACAAACAAATACAAAGTTGAAGAGCATTAGGATCCAAAATTCCAAAAAGTTGTGCCAAATAATGCTAAGGTAATCTATGCCTGGGATAAGAAAATCCTTAGTTTTTCCAAAAATTCAAAGTTTTGTAAACAGGAAATTTATAAAAATGACCACATTATTGATATTCATGTCAACACCGAAGTGTGAACTACTGGGCTGGTGATACCCTCGGGGACGAAACGTCCACCAGCAGTAGCAGCGACCCAGTGGTGTAAAATAAAATACTATAACTACAAACCTGATCTTGAACTACGTCGTATATCCAAATTTTAGAAATTTACCTGTGACGTCACTTATGTGAGGTTATTCAGTCGTGTGACAGACAGTGCGTTGGTTCTGTTGTGCTGTTTTTATGTTTGATGTCCTAGGTTGTTTCATGTGTTCATTTTTGTTCTGTGGTAAGCATGTCAAAATGCACTATTGTACTGTCTATTTGTGTATTTATCTGTCATGAATGTTCTTGCATTTATTTGTACTGTATTCTTGTCATGATATTGTCATTTTAGTGCTATATTCAATATTGATATCAAAGCGCGAGGTTTGCCTAGCCATTAAACAAAATTCAACAAACCATTTTTTCTTTAAATGTCCTGTATCTAGTCAGGAAAATGGCAGTTGTTATCTTATGGTACGTGTCTGTGTGAGTTGCATTGTCGTTTGTTTTTTGTTGCACTTTAGTGTTTCTGTTGTTTTGTTGTTTTTCTTCTATAGATGATGTGTGTCCCACGATTTTAGTTTGTAAACCGGATTTTTTTCCTCAATCGATTTTTATAACTTTCGAACAGCGGTATATTACTGTCGCCTTTATTTATAGCTTGTTCTGCGGTGTTTAAAATAATGTGTAGTCCATTTTGCGATACAAATAATCATTAACCCATATTAATTAATTGTTCGAATTCTTGGTAGATCTTCGTACTATGGGATTTACCAATTCACAATAAGCACAGGCACTCAATCTTCATCTAAGCGGTTTAGATATCTATTCCAACAGCTGGGGTCCGGAAGATGGATATGGATTTTCTGAACCTAAGTTACTGATGTAAAAACTGCCATTTATGTCTAGTTAATTTCCTCTTGACATGTAATATCATTGTTCTTATTTCCCAAGAGAGGTCCATTCAGCAGCATATAGCGTTATGATAGTCAATGCAACCATACACATTTCCTTGCGATTGGAATAATATTCCAATTTCTCCACACCTTCGATTGGTTGAGGCACATCTTTTAGATTCTCCTCTAGAAGCTGAGGCCATAGGCAACATCCCCTATGAATTCTACTGATCCCCTACGAATCCATTTGGGTTACCATGAGATGAGCATGAACTTTTATCGCACCGTGGGTAAAGTATCAAGTTCTGATTGGTTTAACTCCATCACATGTTGATCCCCTATGAATCCCTAAGGGAGATAGTAAATTTCATAAATGGTTCATGACGTCACGTCTAATATCAATGTTGTTTTTTTACATTATTAATTTTTCTACAAAACGCAGCACAAAAAGTCCCCAGTGCGATACATTCGTTATACTGTTCACTACTGACCCCCTACGGACCATAGAGGGTGAGCAAAATCGATAGTGATTTGGTCTTCGGTCTCAACCCTTTTGGATTTTACCATCTATTTATGGATCCGTAAAGGGAGGGGGTCGGTAGCGAACCATATAACTGATAATAGCATTGTCACTAATTCACTAGATGGGCGTACGTATCTGAAGTGACCCGTTGGATTTCAATGAGCGTAATTCATCTGTTACTGGTTATAAAGTCAAGGACATCGTTACCACAAATTAATCAAAACCTTTTCTTAATTCTTTCATAGTAACAAATATTTGGTTTGCAAGTGTGGCCTCACTCGTAGAAAACGTAATAGCACATCGTAAATTTTACGGTGATGTTGTTTACCGAGTCCGGAAAATTAGATACAACCCAGGTTAACTTAGCAATCCTTTAAATGAACTTATTCTGAAAGGTTACCAACCCAACTCTGCTATTAAATCTTTGAATATATATTGTATTTATATTGGTATGAATATTGATTTTGTTATCAGTAAATTAAAAACATACTTAATATAATTGTTGTACATATATGCACTTTTACGGCGCTACAATTTGTCGATACCTATATTTTAGAATTGCACAATGTCATGTTTTTCTCTGCCTGTTGATGGCGTGCCTACAAAGAAAAACATTGGATGTTGGATGTGTATCGAATGATATCTTTGTCTTAGATACATAATTTGTTTTGTTATTGGATCTAAACTACCTGTTTGTACTTTTTTTTTGTAAGAGTTGTTTCACAACCCTACCACGTCCGGTCTTTGTTTTGTTTTCATTGCTAGATTTTTTTCTGTTTTAATTTGTATTGATGTCATAAGTTAAGCATTTTTGAACGGATTTTTAAACTAAGGTTCACAAAATTTTAACCCCGTCACATTCTTTATGTGTTTGTTCCAAGTCGGGAGCCTATATATAATATAACCTGTACACTGAAGTCTGTTTCTTTCATCTGGGTTTTCCCTCGCATTCTGGCTCAGTGGCGCCCAACGTTGCAACAAGAGTTCTTATAGTTAAAAAAAGCTGCATACGGGAAAATATTTCAATAATCCTTTATTTTGTGTAAAATAAAAAAAAAATGTTTTTTTTGTTTAAAGATAGAAAGTCTATGATACCATAAAAATCTTTGCATGGCTAGATCTTTATTAACAAAAGAAAATTAAAAAAACAATATTTTAGATTTTATAAACAAATGATGTGTCATAGAATAGATCAGTTAAATCGCCACTTAGTTTAAATGGACACAAAAGAGGGACGAAAGATACCAGATTTTCTCTGTTGAATGTCTATTCCCCAAGGATATTAGATTCTTTTAGCCTTTGATAGTATTATTTAACTGATTTTACTATCTGGTGATACTACCCCAATACTGTCGTACATACTGCTGAAAAGCTATAAAAACAAAGCCATTCTTGCCTAATGTAAGCCCTCCTTGTTCGGTAATGTCTTGGGGCTCAAATACCCGGAGACGATTTCTACTTTTGCAGCAGCAGATTATGCTTCTAAAGGACAAGGTTCCAGTGATAATGGATCTCTATTTTATATATTTATAAGAATTATAAGATACTTTAAATTTGAATGCTCTTTGCAATTCTGAGTGAAAAATTATTGAAATCCTCTATATTATGTAAAATGCGAGAGTTGTTAACAAAAAAAAAAATAATGATCACTGAAGCTAGAACTTTACCTATAAAAATGAAAAGTAACCTGAATACGCTCACCTGTATATTTGTACCTCAGCAAAAGGATTATCATACTTCGGCGTCCCCATCGCTCCTCCGAGACCTACATATTTATATGCTTCAAGCCAAATAAATTTTGAGATTTCCATTTTGGGTAAAAGTAGTCTTGACAAAACAACATAAGTTGTAACTGGCCAAAAAGGTGTTGAAAATAGCTAAATGAGCAGGATTTGCAAGTATAATTTCCAGCCGTGTTCCATTTTCATCAAGGTTTGCCTTTTAATATTATTCAAGTCTTTGGTAAAACTGATGTATTGTGAATTGATACAATTTTCACACCTTGACATTCAAGAATTGCATCGTAGCATTTATCAATACATGTATAACTATTTTCCATCTAGCTTTAGAGAGAAAAAAATATCAAACAGGAACATTTCAGGATTACACTATTGTCTCACCTTAGAAATTGTTACATTAACTTGGCCCCGTAGTTTCAGAGGAAAAGATATTTGTAAAAGATTGAAAAATTTCCGAAGAATTGCGAAAAATTTACTTTAAAGGGCAATAAATCCTAAAAAGGTCAATTGACAATTTCAATCAGGAGAGCTTATACTTTGCTGAACATTTAAGCGGTTAAAGTTTATTTCGATCTATTATAATATTCAAGATAATATTAACCAGAAATCGCAAAATTTCTTTAAATAACAAATTATGTGGCAATAACCAAGAAACGGATTGGCTGATGCGTCTGAAAATTTGCTTTAGTTTCGGAGATACCAGCTAAAATGCATTGGAACCCCTATGTTCTAGTTTAGCCATGCGGCCCTCTTGGTTGGTTTACGGATTTACAGGGTCATCGGATATTTTTTCAACTAGATACTCTGAGGATGATTTAGGCCAAGTTTCGTTTATTTTAGCTTCGTAGTTTCAGAGAAGATGATTTTTTTTTAAATACCGACGACGACGACGACGGACGACGAACGCAAAGTGATGATAAAAGCTCACTTTGTCCTCTGGGCTAGATAAGCAAAAAAGTTCGATTTAAATTTTATAAATAAATGCTGTATCATAGAAAGGATCACGTCTATTATCTCTCATAAAACTGGACACCACCATCAATCCCTTTTCTTTGTTTATATCTATTCCCCAAGGAGATTTGATTCCATCATCCTCTGATAGTATTGTCTTACAGGTTTTACCATCTGGTGATAATACCACGATACTGTTGTTCCTACAAGATGCAATATAAACATAGCCATGTTTGTCTATTGTAAGTCCTCCTGGTTCGGCAATGTCTTGTGGCTGAAATGTCCAGAGAGGTTCCCCAGTACTTTTACAGCAGCATATTTCGTTTTGAAAGGACGTGGTACCAGTGATAATGCCTTGGAATAACGCAATATAATACAGTTCCTCCACGCCTTTTTTAAAGATTGTTTGAGACATGTCGTCAAGATTAACTTTAATAATTTTATTGTCATCACTGCTAATGATTAAGTTTCTACCATCACTTGCTACTCCATAACAATAATGAAAAAGTTCAACTTTTTGAATGATTTTATTCTCTTCAACATCCACCAGAGCTATCTTGTTTGCTGATCCTAATAAGACAGCCACTGTATTATCTATGACAAAGCATGCATCGAGAGGATATTCTCTGAATGTAAATACTTTTTTAATAAAGAAGCCGTCGTCACTAAAAAGCAGTAGTTGTTTTTTGTTGTAATCAAGAATTATTACTTTACCATCAGACAATATTAAGCACGCCAGTATATTCAAAAACTTCATATCTTTAGGAATTGTCAGTTTCTTTAGCAAAGATGGTTTAATTTGATCACTTCTAGGAATACATAGTGCTTGATTTTTTCTTCCGTTCTTGACAAGGAGAGTAGAAGAAGTGGTATTGATATTAATATCTCCAAATGATTTGACATCTTGAATACTTGATAGTAGATCAGATGAAATTTTAACCTCTAAATTCTTTTCACTGAAATGATCGCTACTTTCCTTTAAATCTGAAATGTATTTTGCGGCTTCTGATGTAGTTTTTTCAATTTCCCTCAGACCAAAATACAGTTCTAACTCAGTTGCACATTGTATCATTTTGGTAAACTCGCTCTGGATTTTTTCTATCTTATGAAGTCGCTGTTCCATTTGTTGTACGATGGAGGCCATGTTTAATTTCAGCTCCAAATGTTTAGACTCCAGATCGTCGAGTACTTTCTGCTCTATTTTATTAAAGTAATCATCGATAGACTTTCGAGTATACAGGATTTCATCAAATGCCTCAGTTTTCTGGGTATTGACTGCATTGATCCTGGCTGTCAGGTATTTTATGGCTTTATTTAAGTTTTCATTTACGTCCACCAGTTCATTTTTATACAACTCCACTGAGAAAGATTCCTTAACTTGCTTAATAGCGTCTGACAGAAGTTGCATGTCTCCACATTTTTGGTGTTCATCAGTGATGCATTGATCACAGCAGGGACATGCATGGACAGAACAGTAATGTTTAAAGTTCTTGTTGTGGTCTCTGCACTGACTGCTTATTTCTTGTATGAATGTCGGATAATCTTGAGATGATATGGTTTTATGATTTATGGTCAATCTTAATTTTTTATGAGGTTTTTCACAGTCTCCGCAAAAGAAAACTTCACATTCTGTGCACCACGTGACTGCTGTTTTCGAGACCTCATCACAATGACATATTGTACAAATGTGTTTGGCCGATGAAGACATTGTACTTTTATCTTTAATTCTGAAATGTATGAAAGTTATTTTGTCTTATAAAACAACATGCAGTTACAAGAAATAGTTTGACTCAAGAATATCACACCGTAGAAAGAAAGCAAAATTATGAAATCAAATGTGTTCAACTAACGGGACGCGTGAAACACACCTGTTATATTCAGAACTTGGTACAGGCATTTAAAAAGACAATTGTGGGTTTGTTTAACCTGGTTTCACAGCTAGCTTAACCCCCAAGTTACATGACAGTTGTTTTAGTACTGTTAAAATGACAATTTTGAGTAATCAATCCAAACAGATATATATTTATATGTCAATGTGACAATAATTGGGATCCAGCAGCCAACACTGTTCAGAAATATACATCAACTGACTAAAAAATTAAAACAAACATACATAAATATCTAGCAAAGACGATAACTGGTATTTTGAAAAGTTTCTTTAAAATGAAACATAACTTAATCATAATCTATGATTTAACACTATTTGTGGAAGTCACTTAGAAAGGAAGATAAAGGCAACAATAGTAGACTGCTTTTCGAACGTTATAAATAGATTAGGAGAAAAAAAATCCGGGACTGGGTTGCACAAACGTCTATTAATTTAATAGACTATTAACTTCTAATAGACTATTAAATATCTAATTGACAATAAGTTAATAGAGTGATTTAATAGCGTTGCAAGAATCACTTTTAAGGATACTATTAACTAATAGACAATTAAGTGACTATTAACATTTCATAGTCAATTAAGCTCTTTTAATTCTGCGATTTTCATAATTTTTTCACAACGTCATTACGATTTTCTCGATTTTTCTAGCATTTTTCACGACGTCATCATGATTTTCACGATTTTTATCATTTTTTTATGACGTCAACACGATTTCAGCGATTTTTATTAATTTTTCATGACGTCAACACGATTTCAGCGATTTCATCATTATTCAACGGAAATGTGTTCAACATCGAAGCAGCTAAATAAGGCTATGTAGTGCTACGTAGATTTATGACTATTGAACGTGTAGCTAGCCTATACTAGCTGCTATCAATATCTACGTAGCTGCTAGGCTAGCTACACGTTCAATATAGTCATACATCTACGTAGCCGTTAATATATTGAACGCAACCCTGGGTCTACTTTCAATTGACACCAAAACATGTCCAATTCTAAAATACAAGAAATTGCATATGTTGTATTGAAAAAGATAGAAAAGTCTCGAAAAAACGAGGGGAAAAGGGGAATAAAA
Source organism: Mytilus galloprovincialis (assembly GCA_037788925.1). Lineage (NCBI taxonomy): Eukaryota > Metazoa > Mollusca > Bivalvia > Mytilida > Mytilidae > Mytilus > Mytilus galloprovincialis. The sequence continues at coordinate 15,519,256 of CM075334.1, read as the reverse complement.
AAGCATTAGTCTTAAATTCCTTTTTGTTACTAATTTAAATATAAAGTTTATTGTCGACGTCTATAAAAGAAAATTGACAACTGTAGCCAGCTATATTTATATCTTCCATTTTGAGAGCCTGACTCAATCCATTTCGATTTTTAACTTTGTTTATGGAAGCACTTGCTCATTAACACTGATTTTATAACTCGAGCCAACCCAAGTTAGACGAATCGTAGTAGGCCGTCTGTTCAGCAGCACTTAGGTCAAATGATTTTGGAACTCGAATAAATAACTATAGTATTTGGCACAATCGGGGTAAAAATCAGAAATTTTTAATCTCCCACGAGAGAAAAATTATCCGCTAATTTATTTCAAACCAGATACAAGAAATTGCATGTGTTGTAATTAAAAGGGATTGAACATTCTCGGGAAGAAAACAAGAGGGAAGAAATTAAGTATCATAAATCGGGGCAACCCCGTTATTCAGATGTCCCATTAGTCTGACACCCAATTGGTCCGACAACCCAATAGTCCGACACCCCATGATAGTCTGATACCCCGAATAGTCTGACATGGAATAATTCAACACTTTTTTTTAAATAAATAATTTTGATTTCAAGAGAATAATCCCATCAGTTAAACCTATTCCTCCTGATAGTCCTAAAAATAAGTAAAATATCATAAAGTACTTACAATATTTCAGTTTTGCGTGATGTCCAGTGGCAAATATTACTGACATGCATGTTCAGGCCGAGAACAATCAGTTGACAGTAAAAAAAAAATTTAGATAGGTCCTGTAATAGTTGCCATCCGGCAGGAAAAAAGGTCAAAGACAATTGAACTGCCACAAGACAATGAAAGCACATACTAGTATTGAATATGAACCGCCGCGAATTTGCCTTGCAGCAGGCTCAGGCAATTTATCACGGTTGGTTGGTAAATATTTATTAGTGAAAGCGGTCGGATATATTCACCCCTAAAAATCTATAATACTAAAATTACGAGGTCCAATTTGTTAGCAGTCATCACGTAAAAACGATGAATCAAAGAATTCAACTTTATATATAACTAATATAGTACAATGCTGTTGATTAAAAATTACACCAATCCAGACCCTTTTGTTTTCCACGTAATTAATATTGCCAATAATTAAGAAATTCCGGGTCGAATCCGATACCGATACCAATAGTATATTCACCTGTTACCTATTAACTTATCTGTACGTTCCGCATTTGACAGGCGCACCACCAAACGCTGTATTTAAGATTTTGCTAAATACACGGGTCGTATTCACAGGGTTGACACAACTAAATTCAATCATTGTCACATTGTTCCCGAGTGTAGTATTTAATCAGTATGACTTTCTAAGATGACAATACGAATAATAAAAATCTGGACTTAAAATAAGGCGTATAGGTACAGCATGTGCAGTTTTCAATTTGTTAGCCGGAATGGCGTCAAACAGCGAATCAAAGAATTCAACTTTATATATAACTCATAAAGGACAATGCTGTTGATTAAAAAATACTCCTTTCCAGGCCATTTTGTTTTTCAAATAAATAATAGTACCAATAATTGATAAGTTCCAGGTCGACGGGTTCAAACAGAAAGATGTTGAAAGCAGAGAAAACTGTGCTTCTTATAATCGGCATGACTTTATCAGATGACAGTACCAATACTAAAATAAGGCTTACGCATAGTTATATTCTTTAATTCAGTCACAGACCCGCGATATCACGGGTGTATTCTAGTAAAGAATGAATGAGACGCGGTGTAGCGAACATTTTGTCAAACTGAATAAACTTTGTGAAGCTTTATCGAATAACTAACATGACGATACACAGCTATGAATCTCTCCCAAAGAAGAGAAATTAGAAAGTTCAGGCTTCAGTTAGGCTTTACCGCTTAGACGAATGTATACGAGATGCTTAGTACATAATTATCTTAAGATGAACGTTAGTTTAGTTTTTCTATTTATACAGCAATATTTATACACTACTTAATTGAAGAGTGAATTATTTAAAGTTAATACGCGGTACATTGAACTATAAAGACAGTGGTAAACCAAATAGAACTTTGTAAAGTTTGCCGTGTTCTCTGTGAGGAATCTGTTAGAATAAGTTTACAACAGCAAAAAATGCTGGTAAATCGGCAAAGTGAAAACTGGCACCTTCTGTTGTTAGTGTCAAAAGAGGTGGTATTGGTTGCTAGAGTAATTTTTGTGTTGCATGTTTGCATGTGTTGTTTAACACTATATAAGGTATGGGGGAATCTGCATTCATCTGCTTGACCAGAAATATTTTTATCCTTCAAATTGGGGATCAGAATAATTGTTTTAGGTAAAAACCATAACCCCCTTAATTGAAGTTAAATGGTCGTGCCCTGCTCACGTGAACATTATTCTTTATGAAGAGAGACTGCTCTGTTGATGACATTTCTTTTTTTAGTAGAATATGTTCCCATTTTTTTTATACCAAAACTTGCAAAGTTTTCAGTTTCTTTATATGCATATGGTCACGGTACTTCTTTGATAGTTATATCCGATAGGTGGCATGCTAAAATCTGTTTCTGAGATATAAGAACGAATAGTTCAAATACCATGTCAACAATTATTCTACCAAGGGGTGTCTGGATTGGGGTAGAGGGTCTTTCATATCTGTTTTCTTTAAAATGTTTGCCATTTTCTCTATTCTTTATACTTTTGCCCATTATTTTAGGACCTCATTTTTCTCTATTCTTAAACCCCCTCCCCCTCATTATTCTCTATTCTGTAAATCCACATCCTCATGAAGCTCTACTCATGAAGTATATTTTCTATAACGGCAGTTATTAACCTTTGTCGGACTATTGGGGTGTTAGACCAGTGGGGTACGTGTCGGAATATCTGGGCGACCCCCAAAAGTCCAATAATTGTTTATGTTATTATTGTTACGAATTTACTGTTTAAGAATATAATAATAGTTTTACAGTTATACATTTGCCGATATCTCTATTAGTTTCCCATATCATCTTTTTATCGTTGAAAACTGTATCTAAAATCATCCCTTTATCCTTGGTTGCTATCAGACGCTTTACCTGTACAGTTGTTGCTAGGGTGCTCTCTTCGAGGTCCGCGTTAGAAGTATAAATAGTGGTTAGCTATCCAGTGTAAATTGTCATTCTTATCGGAGACGTCGGAAGAAGAAGATTAAAAAGGTAGGACCGTTAATATTTAAAGACGAGTAGCAGGAATTGTCAAACAAAGTGGAGTGTTTGAAACCTGTTGAGAAAATATAGTCAGTTTCGATTCCGTAGAAGTTGTATAAACAGTGTTAGTGCTAGGTTTTTGCGTTCCACATCTCTCACTATTGCAGTGAGTGTTTGCTGTTAAACCATACCTTAGTGCTACCCTGTTCCAACAGTTTTATAAACATATTTTAATAAAGTTTCATACGTCGAAAGTTACAACAGTTTGAATAGTTTCCATACATTTGTTTTATATATTTAGGTTTCAGACAGTAGTTCCAAACCGTCTGACCCGTTTCAAACATTTAGGTTTCAGACAATAGTTCCAAACCGTTTGACCCGTTCCAAACATTTAGGTTTCAGACAATAGCTCCAACCCGTCTGACCAGTTTCATACATTTAGGTTTCAGACTCGTTCCATACATTTAGGTTTCAAACCAGTTCCATACATTTAGGTTACAGACTATAGTTTCAAACAGTTTTAATTCAATAGGTTCGGGTTAGGTTGATAGGTGTTGAAATTCGTTTTATGTAGTATTTGTTTCATATTTGTTAGTGGTAGTGTAAACTTTTTATTGACTTTAGAACTATTGAATTGCTTTTCAAATCCCAGGAAACTGGTACGAACACGAGGATAAAAATATATATACGTCCCCGCCCGGTTACACGTTACATTATGAACACTATCCCATGTCAATATCAGATATTTGTTTGAAGTTTATATCCAAGATATACAAAAGTGTCGGATAGGTTCGTTTCATCTATATTACAGTTTTCAGTTGCAAAAAAAAATGTTAGATATGTATTATTGGTTATAAATATTATGTACAATATACACTATGCCATCTTTATTTAAAAAAAACCTAGATTTATTCATTATGTAATATATCAAAATTATCACGTAGTTTCTCTTTATGTCCTACGAATAACAATGTATGGTATTGTGCACTGTTCTGTTATTCGTGTTTTTTATCTGTAGTAATCATCAAACTGTTAACTTGGCTTGCCATACTTGATAGAAATGCGGACGTGAAAGAAAGCACTCTTTATCAAAATGTCAAAGGAGATTAAATTTTTACACATTCCATGTTCTTCGATCGTTTATATACATCTTATTTCAGGGAAAATGTGTATTAATTTTCAATGTTGAAACCAATATCGATCTGCTGGATGTAGAATTTTACGGAGAAAAACTACGGCTGTCATTTAAAACTGCCATATTTGTTATTGCATAGCGAAGACTGGTTGAATCATAGACAATATAATATTGACCCAATATTGTTATCGTACGATGCAGTCCGGTGTATCCTCTCATTTTATGAATTTTGGCTCCACTTTGATTTACTTATAAAAACTAATAAATGGAAATCTTCTAAATGTATGATTTAACCCTCAAAGTTATGTACCACGTGTGTCCGAAATTTGGCCAGGAAACCAGGGTTCCCTGTTTGAAAGGTCTTCAAATGTCCAATGATTTCGTCCATGCCTTCTAAAAATTGTTAATTTTGGAGGAAGAGGACTTTATACGATATTTTATTAAGAAATACATTTCAGCTTGAACAAAGCATGCAGACTTCCAAGGATGAGGGCATCAGTTCAATGATATTTGCCGTATTTAAAATAAAACCATGTTTCCCTAATAGATTCATGAGGAACCGTGTGTTTTTAAACTCGGCATTTCGGGATTGATTATTCGGGATCCGGGAATTCTTTTTTCGAATTTCGGGATATCGGCATTTTAATTTCTTTGAATTCGGGACCTCACTCAGGATTTCATATTTTAAAGCCCGGGATTTCGGGATCAGGACCCCTCCGACTCACCTCACCCTCCTATTCATAATGAATATGGTTAATCATAGAATTACAATTTTATCTTCATTTATGCTTCAAGAACTTCTCAATTTTTATCTTTTCTTTCTTATTATCTTAATAATAACAAACAAAAATATTTTTGTGACGAAATCATACAATGTGGGATATCACCGGCTACAGGGGCGAAGCTCTCGGTTTGACTATTCATAGAGTTGAGAAGACTGTTACGGTATTTTTTCGGCTGATTTCGAGGTACAGGTAATCCAAGCACTTGTATTGCATCCATTTAAAATGTACAATTAAGGACTTAATAGCGCTTTTTTAAGTGTACTTTTAATAGACTATTAACTTTAATAGACGTTTGTACAACCCAGTCCGGGTTACAAACTAAAACCAAGGGATATACATCACCTATAAGAGAAAAACAATAAACAACAGAACACTGGAGTGCAACAAAAACAAATGACAATGCAATATACATAGATTCGAACTAATAGATAACAACTGCCAAATTCCTGAGTTGATACATGACATTTTAAGAGAAAATGGTGGGGATTGTACCTGGTTTTGTGGCTAACCAAATATCGTGCTTTATGACAATGTTAATATACTGCTAAAATGACAACATTGCATGACATTAAATTATACTAGATTTTTTTCAAACTATTGAACTGATTATGACAAAACGTGACAATAATGCTAGAAATAACCAGTATTACAAAGGAAAAAAATCCTTACAGTTTATTTAACAAAAAGTTCTTCATTCGGTGCCAAATCACTAAAATTAGTACATCACATCTAGTTGCATACGAAAAAAATATTCCTATGAATTTGACAGTTGTAGGAAATTAATCCTTCATTTCATTGCAGTAAAAAAATATCCGTCATAAATAAAGGCAACAGTAGTATACTCCTGTTCAAAAGTCATAAATCAATTGAGAGAAAACAAATCCGGGTAACAAACTAAAACTGAGGTAAACACACTAACTATAAGAGTGAGAGAAACAAAGAAACAAAGAAACAACAGAAACACTGAAGTGCAACAAAAAAAAAAACGACAATGCAACACACACAGATAAGATAACAATATATATCTTGGGTGTTTCAAAGCATCAGTATTTTTGATTTTTTGTTTCTATAGAATATTTAAAAAATTCAAGGTTACCTGGTTACAAAAGCTTAAGAGAGCTTGAGAGATATTTTCTTTTACTGAATGAAATGTCATGTGAGATTTTGTCTATTGTACTGAACAGGATAACACTTTACTCACGTCAAGTTTTTCTTTATTTGAAACAATGATAAATTCTGCATATTGTTTCTAAAACTGACAATTAAACAAAGACTATTAGAGAAAAATCAATAACGTTATTACACCCAATATATTGGAAGCTCCAAATGTTCGTTCGACCTTGTTAACGATAGATTTGCGCGACTCTTGTATCAAATTAATTCAGGTTACTTAAGGGCATACGATACAGTAGAGATCCCTCGTTGATTTTTTCTTTAAATTTTGATAGAAGGTCAATTTCAATGTGTACTTTTCAAATATGCAAATAAAAAAGTACCTTCATGACTTACTTTTTGAGATAATTTAATATGAATTTTGCATGTTTGGTAGAAAATCTATGAAATTTCATAAATTAAGTTTAAATCAAATCATCATGTTCCGGATTTAGATTGCTATATCCAAAATAAAGAAATTGACCATATTTTTGCGTCTTTTCGGAAGTGCAGAAAAAATTTGATCGTTGATTTTTTCCTGAAATTTTGGCGGAATGTTCTTGAAACAGTACTTGATTGATTGTAAAAGAAAAAAAATGGGGTCCATGTACTTGTTTTTTCAATAAAAGCCATATACCTTTATTTTTACGACGTCTGTCAGTATGGCGCTAAATTACGTTAAATTAAGTTTTAATCGCAACAACGTCGTGTAATCATTCCCGCCGTACACAAGTTCGCTGTCAAGTATATGCAGGTGTTTTTCAAAGCGTTGATACTTATCAGAAACATTTATTAGATGGTTAATCATCAAATGGAAAAACATGTGTGCTAAACATTTACGAAACGAAAGAAGTAGGTCCGGTAAGGATCAATTTTGGCCTCAAATTTCAAGTTCATCTGACGAATGAATTTGACCTCTTTTTAAACACTTAAGTGTCTATTTCATTTGAATCAATTAGTTTATGTGAAAGATTTTAACTGGTTTAGTCATTGAAAACGATCCGATTCAAGCTCAAATATGAAAAATTTACCAAATATGTCAAAAAATGTCACTTTTTATATAGTTTTTGTCAAAAATGAAAGTGGCCGCATCCGTGTTCATCCAAAATCTTTATATATGTTATGTATTATCATAAAATACAACTTACATTTCAATATTAAGGATGAACACGAATGCGGCCTCTTTCGTTTTACACGAAATCCGTCTAAAATTTAGCTAAAATGATAGAATTGTGAAGATTTCAGTAATTTAGCGTGACTTAATGGTGCTAGTACTCGATATATGTGCATTGTATTGCCAAAAACAACCAATATTTATGTAGCAGAAGCATTCTACTGTCCAATATATATTTAAAAGTTTACATTTTAACAATTTTGTAAAACTGCTATATTTTGGGGCCAAAAAGGGGTCTTACCGGACCTACTCCTTTGGACAGGAACCTTTCCATAATAAAATAAAAAGAAAAAGAAAAGGATTCTAGCAGATTGCTTTGTCAGATGTACGGCAAAAAAGAAAATCCGATAGAAGTATAAAGGTGCATCTCCGTCCGACACAGTATATGATCTAAGCCCAAGAATTTGCATCAAAATGATGTTGAATAAAAAGTGAACTTATCTCCTGCACCACTTAGAAAACACCATATTTTCAAATTAAACTGTCATATCAATTATATTATGTTAGTTCACAGACACCACATGGTTTCTCTCTCAATCTATAGGTGACAATTGTTGCACAAGGGATAAAAATGAAATACACAATACCATTCAAGAAAAGTATCTTTTTTTCATTATATATGTGATTTTGATTTTTTACAATAAATTGCAAGATTAAAATACATTAAATAGTTATCAAAGGTACCAGGATTATAATTTAGTACGCCAGACGCGCGTTTCGTCTACATAAGACTCATCAGTGACGCTCAAATCAAAAATATTTATAAACCCAAACTAGTACAAAGTTGAAGAGCATAGAGGATCCAAAATTCCAAAAAGTTGTGCCAAATACGGCTAAGGTAATCTATGCCTGGGATAAGAAAATCCTTAGTTTTTCAAAAAGTTCAAAGTTTTTTATACGGGAAATTTATAAAAATGACCACATTATTGATATTCATGTCAACACCGAAGTGTTGACTACTGGGATGGTGATACCCTCGGGGACGAAACGTCCACCAGCAGTGGCATCGACCCAGTGGTGTAAATAGTTATCAAAGGTACCAGGATTTTAATTTAGTACTCCAGACGCGCGTTTCGTCTACATAAGACTCATCAGTGACGCTCAAATCAAAAATATTTATAAACCCAAACTAGTACAAAGTTGAAGAGCATTGAGGATCCAAAATTCCAAAAAGTTGTGCCAAATACGGCTAAGGTAATCTATGCCTGGGATAAGAAAATCATTAGTTTTTCAAAAAGTTCAAAGTTTTTTATACGGGAAATTTATAAAAATGACCACATTATTGATATTCATGTCAACACCGAAGTGTTGACTTCTGGGCTGGTGATACCCTCGGGGACGAAACGTCTACCAAGCAGTGGCATCGACCCAGTGGTGTAAATAGTTATCAAAGGTACCAGGATTATAATTTAGTACGCCAGACGCGCGTTTCGTCTACATAAGACTCATCAGTGACGCTCAAATCAAAAATATTTATAAACCCAAACTAGTACAAAGTTGAAGAGCATTGAGGATCCAAAATTCCAAAAAGTTGTGCCAAATACGGCTAAGGTAATCTATGCCTGGGATAAGAAAATCCTTAGTTTTTCAAAAAGTTCAAAGTTTTTTATACGGGAAATTTATAAAAATGACCACATTATTGATATTCATGTCAAACCATATATAAAAATAATTAGTTTTCAAATAAATCTTGAAAGACAGGATACATCAAAGAATATTTCCATTTTTTGTTTTAAATTTAAAAAAAAGGGGGGGGAGGGTCAACCCCAGTTGTGCCTGTGCTTTTTCCTAAAACTTTCAAAGTTTTAAAATTTTGTGTTCAAAACATCTGTTAGTTAAGTAAGATTATCGGTTGCCTTATCAGTATGAAATGACAGATTTATAGCCCTACTTAACCATTTTATAATTGAGATAAGATAAGAAATTTTCACTTTCTTGTGCTTGGATCTAGGACTGGACATTAGTTCTAAATTGCTTCATGTACTGTAAGTGGATAGACAACATTATTGACATGACAAAATGTAAACCAACTATAAATTAAGTGAGGCGATACTATAAATTGACAACAGTATAACCTTCAACAATGACAAAACCGATACCGTATCGTCAACTTTAAAAGGTCCCGATGTACTTTGATTTTTTTTACATTCAAAAGATAATCATCTTTCAAATTTAAATTATAAGCTTTATAATAAAAGCTGTTTTGTGCAATTTAAGTCATGCCATTATTGCCTCAATCGACCGAAAATGAAGTTGTAATACAATATTTCATAGGCAGCCGGTATAAGATAAGAATACTGAACGATGTCTTTATCAATAGATAAGTTACATATCCTTTTTTACGGCGTATACGTATGAATATTGGCGTACTTGTTTGTCTAGAAGTAGAGGTATATTTAAAAACACTTTGTTCGTCTGACCGATCGTCTAACTATACGACGAGTTTTAACGGGTGTACACTTTCTGATCTGTCTGTCTGCAATTAGTGTACATTTGCCGATACTTCAATTTTCATCTCTCAATACATTGAAGAACAATCGGGATATGCTTATACAAATAAGAAGACGTGGTATGATTACCAATTAGGCAAATCTCAATCAGAGACCAAATGACTAAACGACTGTAGGACATCGGACGGCCTTCAACAATTAGTAAAACCCATATTGCATACTAAGTTATGAAAGGCCCCTACATGACAGTTTTTCTACATACACGTACACTATTATATGTTTTAAAAATATCAATTAAAATCGGCATTTTGTTTTATGTACCAATTTAAGTCCAGAACAGGATGACTCTCTTTATTAATTATTCTATTTACGAATAGGGGTGTTATACGACCTTGTCCACCAATGAGGGTCTCGCACATGCAGTCGATTTTGTTATTTCTTTGATAAACTTGTTAAATTTGGCCGTACAATGACAATTCTTCGTAAAATTTGGAGGCTGACAAATGCTAAACAAGAAAAGAAAAAAAAAAGACACTAACTTAACTATTTTGATTCTGATGTTTTTCAATTCAAGATAGTATTATTTACTTCGAACTCATTATCAATAAATGAAAATAACTGTTCTCGTCATGAAAAATCTTGCACAGCTGTACAACACGCCGTAGTAATGACTTTTGTGTATGGATTTCAACACCAGAACCCTACGCGCCATAGATTTTGTTAAGTTTTTCTCATTAATCACGGGTTCATACGTTTTCTCATTTCTTTAAGTTTCATTAGAATAACATTTGGATGTCATAAATGTGCAATTAAATATTTGCCGCTGGACGTTAAGCAGCTACCAATACTCATAATTAGCTATTGCAGGTCGTTTTGTTCCGAATTGTGCTATTGGTAAAATGTTTTTCAGCATGCTACAGTTTAAGCAACGAATAGTAAGAAAGACCCCAATTCCTTGCAATTTTTCTTTCTCTACGTTGAGAAGATTCCGCTGGGCCGTGCAGTTTTGGCAGTTATTCAGTGACAGACTAAAAGGCTCCACAAAACTTCTTCCGTCTTTCCATGTTATACTGTCATTTCCTTTAATCTCACTGCTAATCGGCGGATTTCTCCGTCTTTTAGAAACGGCATGGCTATTTTTTTAGCAGGTACTTTTTTTAAATTCGCGCAACCGAAATTAATGACGTCAGTGAATATTCCGCGAAATATGACTTCTTTTAAAGCGACGTTGCGAAATGTTAACGTTCTTATTAGAAACATCGCGAAGTTACAACGTTCTGGTTACCAACGTCGCGAAAACAACACGAACAGTTTTGAAAACGTTATTATCTGCCCCTACTACTGTAACGTATTCCCTTAATCATTTTTACAGATATTAAGAAAACAAAACACATAATAAAATAGTGAAGATATTATGGTTATTAAACTTCGGAGTGTGTCTAAACTAGAAATAAATGAAAAGTAGGAGTAAATTCTCCCTTTCCTCTGTTTTCTCCAATGTGAAATATATTATGTTTCGACTTTCTATTTAACAAAATGAAGACTTTTTATTCTAATAAATTATCGACTGTTGCCAATGTTTTTTAAAATGCTGAAATTTAAGTAATAAAACACTTTTTTGACAAAATGAAATATCTGAATATTCTTACTATGAACTTTTTAACAGACAGTAATTTGCAGTTGGAGGTTAAATGTACAATATATGGGACACCTAGCTAAGTATAAATACTTTGTCTTAGCAACAAAAACATTACTCAAGCGTCACATTTTTAAGTAGAAATTTTGTAGGCTGTGCAGAAATTTAAAAAAGTGTTACAAGTATTGGCGTTTTTTTTGCAAACTAAGCAACTATGTATAATACAGTACAAATGTACTCGTAAATATTAATGTTTGAAATTTGTATTTTATAAAATTCTTCTTAAAACAAGAAAAGGTTATAAGGGGAGTATTACTCCAAGAATCAATAGCAGTTTAAACGTGGGGATTATAGCTCTAGATGATATTGAGACTACAAATACCTGACAAATATTATGATGTGTGAATGACAAAACTTCGTTTTTGTTTGTAAATCACATCACATGAACTGCTTAAAAACGGAATAAGGTAATGACGATTCACTTGGCAAATCAACGTACTCCAACGACAATTAAAAAAGGAGTCCAGGACAATCAAACCAAAAAATTAAAACTTAATTTTCCTTCACTGTAATGGATATCATATTACAAAAGTGTCCTTATAAACAAAATTATATTACTGGGTCTGCCAAGTGCTACACAAAACCTCTTCCTATATCATTCACATCACTTTAATCAGCACTTAAAACCAAATTTCAGAGTTGCTATGAATGTACCTTCTCAAGAGAAGTTGTAAATCAAATGTCGATGCTAAAATTCAAAATATCTGTTTTAGAACATACTGTGTTATTATAAAGTAACAAGATGTGGATTTATTGCTAATGAGACATTTAGCAGCAAACGACCAACACTGAATTACATTCTACCGACATGGTACAGGCACATACATAATGTGTTTAGGTGAAACAAGCTTGCAAATGCTCAACCCTCTCCTAACTTTGGACAGTGGTTAATCAGTTCAACATAAGAACAATGCATGTTATATAATTAAAAACCAATTGTTCAGAGAACCATTGAATGTCTTTCCACCGGTAAGGATCTTTTTTATATGAAAATATTAAAATTCCGTTTTATATGTCAATTTTACCGGTATGTTTTGAGAGTTTACTTGACACTGATTCCAAAAATAGATGGTTCTATATACCTTTACATTAAATTAGTACAAAAAATGGCTACTTCCGGTTTACAAAAGGTTTCTCCCGTTTGGCATTTTCAAGGTCACATTGCTTGCAACCTTTTGCAAAAAGTCCCATGGCTTTATCATGTATACATAAGAGGAAAAAGCAAAGGTCAAAATCTAGAAAGTTTTATTTACCTACGACCTTGAGCTCAACTTCAAGGTCATCAACCAAGGACCTAAAAAAAAAACTCTAGGCCTCTGCGTTATATTGTTAATGAGTTATATTATCATACAACTAATATTAGATATAAAAGGGGGGGAAACTCGCATTAAATGTTACGTATCCTTTTAAGTAAAATTTACATGTTATGACATGTCGTAACTAACAATTGTATGAAAATCTTTTGTCAATATCTTGTATGATTTCTGAAAATAAAAGATAACAAGCCAAAACAAAAAAATTGAACATGACCTTGACCTTTGACCTTGACCTCATTTTCATTTTTTTTAACCAAGGACCTCAAATCAAAAGACCCTAGGCCTCTATCACTTATGGTTTTCCAGTTACAAATTTATTTCACTTTTTTCAATACAAAAGGGGAAATAACTCTCATATGGGGTCTTTATGAAGCTTCGGTCAAAATAAAACCTAAGATCCTGAGGATATAACGAGCAATTTGGAAAAATAAATTTGACGCTTTCTTTTACGGTTGCGTAGGAGATCTGATAACAAGAAAAACAGTGTTTGGGGAGATAGCACTTAAAAAGAAAAGTGTTCGGTTAAACAGGGTCAGTTTCAAAAGTGTATAGACTGTATGATATCATATTAAAAAAAAATAAGCGACATCTTTTGAAACATTTTTACACCGCAAGAAAAAAATTAGGCGGAAGAAAAAATAAATAAATTAAAAACTAATTGTTCAGAGAACAATTGAAGGTCTTTCCACTAGTAAGGATCTATTTTGATATAAAAATATTAAAATTCATTTGAAAATGTCAGTTCCTATTGCTTTATGATGTATAAATATGAATTTTAAGCAAAGGTCAACATCTATAACGTCAAATTTACTGATGACCTTGACCTCAATTTCTAGGTCTCAAACCAAAGACCCAAAATCAAAAGACCCTAGGTCTGAAATATGTATAGTTAATGAATTATATCACTTTACGCTTAATTCTAACTATTAGAGGGGCAAACACTCCCATTTTATGTCCACTCATCCTTTTAACGAGAATTCACAAGTTAAGACATTTCACAATTGACAATTTATAAAAAATGTGTTGTCGATATCTAATACGTTTTATAAAAACATGTGAAAATGAAGAAAAATCAAAATTTTGAATATGACCTTGACATTTGATGACCTAATTTTAATTTTTCTGGACCAATGACCTCAATTCAAAAGCCTCTAGGACTCTGCTTTATATTGTTAATGAGTTATATTATCATACAACTAATATTAGATATAAAAGGGGGAAAACTTGCATTAAATGTTACATCTTTTGAAACATTTTTACACCGCAAGAAAAAAATTAGGCGGAAGAAAAAATAAATAAATTAAAAACTAATTGTTCAGAGAACAATTGAAGGTCATTCCACTAGTAAGGATCTATTTTGATATAAAAATATTAAAATTCATTTGAAAATGTCAGTTCCTATTGCTTTATGATGTATAAATATGAATTTTAAGCAAAGGTCAAAATCTAGAACGTCAAATTTACTGATGACCTTGACCTCAATTTCTAGGTCTCAAACCAAAGACCCAAAATCAAAAGACCCTAGGTCTGAAATATGTATAGTTAATGAATTATATCACTTTACGCATAATTCTAACTATTAGAAGGGCAAACACTCCCATTTTATGTCCACTCATCCTTTTAACGAGAATTCACAAGTTAAGCCATTTCACAATTGACAATTTATAAAAAATGTGTTGTCGATATCTAATACGTTTTATAAAAACATGTGAAAATGAAGAAAAATCAAAATTTTGAATATGACCTTGACATTTGATGACCTAATTTTAATTTTTCTGGACCAATGACCTCAATTCAAAAGCCTCTAGGACTCTGTTTTATATTGTTAATGAGTTATATTATCATACAACTAATATTAGATATAAAAGGGGGAAAACTCGCATTAAATGTTACGTATCCTTTTAAGTAAAATTTACATGTTATGGCATGTCGCAACTAACAATTGTATGAAAATCTTTTGTCAATATCTTGTATGATTTCTGAAAACAAGCCAAAATAAAAAAAATGAACATGACCTTGACCTTTGACCTTGACCTTATTTTAATTTTTTTGGACCAAGAACCTCAAATCAAAAAACCCTAGGCCTCTATCACTTATAGTTTTCCAGTTACAAATTTATTTCACTTTTTTCATTACAAAAGGGGAAATAACTCTCATATGGGGTCTTCATGAAGCTTCGGTCAAAATAAAACCTAAGATCCTGAGGATATAACTAGCAATTTGGAAAAATAAATTTGACGCTTTCTTTAACGGTTGCGGAGGAGATCTGATAACAAGAAAAACAGTGTTTGGGGAGATAACTCTTACAAAGAAAATTGTTCGGTTAAATAGGGTCAGTTTCAAAAGCGTATAGACTGTATGATATCATATCCAAAAAAACTAAGCGAAATATTTTAAAATCTTTTTACACCACAAGAAAAAAATTAGGTGGAAGAAAAAAAAAATAATCAGAAGAAATTCAATTGGTCTTTCCACACGGAAAGGTGGAAAGACCTAATAATCAGTGGAAAAGGGATGAACGATTATTTGTAAAGCACTTGCTAGAGGCCGAGATAAAACGATAGTAAAAGATCTGTAGTATAGGTATCCAATACATAGTATGGAACTTCAAATGGTCAGAGGAGTCCTTAAGATGGGACATGGTAATAATATGTTGATATGAGCGCCACAGAGTCTTATGTAGACGAAATGCTCGGCGGTTTTACCAAATTAATCATTGGTTTTTTGGTAATCTTTACAAATATCAACTAAAAACAAATTCAGAAGATATTATCTTATTTCAATTTTGGAGTGTGTATAGATTAGCAATACATGATAAATAGGAGTAAATTCACCCTTTCCTCTGTTTTCGCCAATGTGAAAATATATATTATGTTTCAACTTTCTATTAAATAAAATGAAGACTTCTTATTCTATGCAATTCTGGACTGTTGCCAAAGTTTTATAAAATGCTGAATTTCAAATCAGAAACACTTTTTCGAAAAATTTAAATATCCGAATATTCTTACCCTGATTTTTTTGACAGACAGGAACTTGCAGTTTGAGGTTAAATGTACAATATATAGGACACCTAGCTAAGTTTAAATACTTTGTCTTAGCATTTAAAATCGTTAATGAAGCGTCACGTTTTTATAAAGAAATTTTGTATGCATTGCAGAAATTTAAATAATGTTACAAGTATTGATGTTTTTTTTTGCAAACTAAGCAACTATGTATAATAAAGTGCAAATATACTTGTAAATATAAATTTTTGAAACTTGTATTTTATAAAAACTTACTTAAAACAAGAAGAGATTATAAGGGGAGTATTTAAGCTAGAACTAATAGCAGTTTAAACATGGGTGGTTATAGCTCTAAATGACTGTAAAATTATTACTTTGCGTTTAAAAATATAATTTAGAATAGACTAAAGTTGTAAGGATGTTGATGTTGATACAAGACAATAACAATAAAAAAACCAAAGAACATTTACATCAACAGTTATCAATAGTAAATAAGAAACAACACGAACAAATTCTAACTAAAATTGAATGGTTCGATAAAAATTAATGCAATTGCGGTATGTACTGGTACTACCTACATGACAGATATATTGATGTGTGAATGTAACAACTTCGTTTTTGTGTGTTAATCATATTACATGAACTGCTTGAAAACGAAATAATGTATAGACAATCCACAGCGTACTTCAACGACACTAAGAGGGAATCATAGACAATCAAATACATGGTCTTACCTTAGATGTATTTGGCAAAACTTTTAGAAATATTTGGTCCTCAATGCATTTCAACTTCGTACTTAATTTGGCCTTTCAAAACATTTTTGATTCGAGCGTCATTGATGAGTCTTTTGTAGACGAAACGCGCGTCTGGCGTAAAAATTGAATTTTATTCCTGGTATCTATAATGAGTTTATTATATTCTTTTGAAGTCTCTACCAAAGATATAAAATGGATTTTCCTTCAGTGTATTGGATATAAAAATTTCAAATGTGTCCTTCAAAACAAAGTTACATTACATAAATCTGCCCAGTGCTGCACTAAACATATTTTTAAACCATTTACATAATTTTAAGAAAACATTTAAACCTGGATTTTAGAGTTGCTATGAAAGTATTTACTGAAGAGGAGTTGTTAATCAAATGTAGATGCTAGAAATTTACATGTTTTAGTACATACTATCTGATATTAAAGTAAGAGGATGTGGTATGATTTCAACTGAAACAATTAGCAGCAGACGACAACAACTGAATAACATGCTACTGATATGGGACAGTCACATACATAATTTTGTGGGATGAAACAAGCTTGCGGACGCCCACTTGACAGTGGTTAATCAGTACAACATAAGAAAAATATAATAATCAGTTGAAAAGGGATGAAAAATTAGTTGTAAAACACTCGCACGAGAGGCCAAGATGAAAAGACAGTTAACGGTGTCTGTGAAGTATAGGAATCATTTACATATTTTGGACCTACATATGTTTAGAGAGGCCTTAAGCTGGGATGTTGTTATTATATGCTGATTTGAGCACCGCTGAGTCTGATGTAGACGAAAAGCACGGCTACTGTACCAAATTAATCTCTATATCTGTAATAATCTTTACAGATATTTAAAACAAATAAATAAAAAAAAAGAGTGAAGATATCATTTCAATCAAATTTTGGACTGTGCATAAATAAGCAATATATGATAAGATAGAGTTAAGTTTCCAGCTCCTCTGTTTTCCACCAATCTGAAATCTATTATGTTTCAACTGTCTTTTAAACAAAATCAAGACTCTTTTTTCTTTGCAATTATGGACTGTTGCTAGTTTTTTTAATAAATGTTGAATTTTGAGTTATAAAACACTGTATTTGTAAAATTGAAATATCTGAATATTCTTACCCTGAACCTTTTTACAGACAGTAATTTGCAGTTTGAGGTTAAATGTACTATATAATTGGACACCTAGCTAAGTTTAAATACTTTGTCTAAGCAACAAAAACATTACTGAAGCGTCACCTTTTTAAACAGAAACTTTGAATGCATTGCAGAAATTTAAATTATGTAACACGTATTGACGTTTTTTTTGCAAACTAAGCAACTATGTGTAATAATGTGCAAATCTACTAGTTAATATAAATGTTTGAAACTTGTATTTTATACACAAAATTACTTATAACAATGAAGAGATTCTAAGAGGAGTATTAAACCAAGAGTGTTGATATTTTTTTTGCAAACTAAGCAACTGTGTATAATAAAGTACACATATACATGTACTGGTAAATAAAAATGTTTGAAACTTGTATTTTATAAAAGACTTACATAAATCAATTAAGAGATTATAAGGGGAGCATTAGGCGAAAAATAAATAGCAGTTTAAAAATGGGGTAATAGCTCTAGATGATAGTGAAATTTGGAAATGATAAAGGTTGTTGATGCAAATTATAAATAAATAAATTTCCATGTCAAATTTTGCTATGCACTGGAACAACTTACGTAAAAAAATATGTTAATGTGAGAATGTAATGTTTGAAAACGGAATTAGGCAATGAAAATTCTCTCTGACACTCGTTGAATTCCAACGACACTAAAATGGAATCATAGACAATCAAATACATGTTCTTATATTCTTTTGAAGTCTCAACCCTAAATATATAATGGACTTTCCTTCACTGTATTGAATATAAATTAAAAAAAGGTATATTACATAAATCTTTTCAGTGCTGCACGAAACATCTGTTAAACCATTTCCATAACCTTAAACAGCATTTAAACCTGGTTTTCAGAGTTGATATGAAAGTATTTACTCAAGAGGAGTTGTAAATCAAATGTAGATGCTAAAATTTCGAAATACCTGTTTCAGTACATACTATCTATAATAAAGAAAGAAGATATGATTGCCACTGAAACAACTAGCAGCAGACGACAACCACTGAATAACATGCTACTCACGTGGGACAGTCACATACATTATGTGGTGGGATGAAACAAGCTTGTGGACGCCCAACACTCCCTCAATATGGGACATTGCTATTTTTTTTATAATGCTGAATTTCAAGTTATAAAACACTGTATTTGAAAAATTTAAATATTTTAATATTCTTACCGTGAACTTTTTGACAGACAGGAATATGCAGTTGGAAGTTAAATGTACAATAAATGGGACATCTAACTTAAAATTAAATACTCCCGTCTTAGCAATTAAAAACATTAATGAAGCGTCACGTTTGTATACAAAAGATTTATATGTGTTGCAGAAATTTAAATAATTTTACAGTTTTTTTTAAGTTTTTTTTAGCAATCTAAGCAACTATGCATACTACAGTACAAATATACTAGTAAATAAAAATGTTTGAAACTTGTATTTTATAAAATACTTAATTATAAAGCATAAGTCGAAAAATCAATATCAGTTTAAACGTAGTATTATAACTCTAGATAATAGAGAAATGACTTCTTTGTATTTGTTACTACAATTTTGAATTGACAAAGGCTGATGATTCAAATTCAAACAAATGAATGGTCCCTTAAATTCTAATGTTAAAATTGTTCCATGCACCGGTACAACCTACTTGACAAATATGTTGATGTGTGAATGTAACAACTTCGTTTTTTGTGTGTAAATCACATTATATGAACTGCTTGAAAACGAAATTAGGTACTGAGTAATTATTATTCGTTTGATACCAATTTAAGTGGATTTCGTGGTTACAGGTGAATCACGAAATTAAATATTCAACAAATAGCAACATGTTTATAGGCTTAGGATAAACCACGAAATAAAATATCCACGAACATGTTTTCCATAATCCACGAAAATTGTTATTTACGAAAATTAATGAATCCACAGTATTAACAATTCACCTAAAAACTGAACATACTCCAACGACACTGAAATAAAGAATCCTAGACAATGAACATGATGAAATGTCTTTTCTTATATTACTTTGAAATTACAATCAAAAATTAAAACTTGATTTTTCTTCACTGTAATGGATATCAAACTACAAAAGTGTCCTTACAAACAATATTATCTTTACTGGGTCTGCCAAGTGCTACACGAAACCTCTTATATCGGTTATATTTCTGTAATTAGCACTTAAAACCGAATTTAAGAGTTGTTATGAAATAACCTTTTGAAGAGGAGTTGTGAATTAAATAATAAAGATGCTAGAAATTCGAAATATCTGTTTTTGAACATACTATGTAATTTTAGAATTAGAAGATGTGGATTGATTGCCAATGAGACATCTAGCAGCAAACGACCAACACTGAATTACAAGTTACTGCACATACAGAATGTGTTGGGGTAAACAAGCTTGCGGATTCCCATCCTTTTCCTTATTCAAGGCAGTAGTTAAACAGTACAACATAAGAACAACATACAATAATAAGTAGAAAAAGGATGACAGATTAGTTGTAAAACACTTACTAGAGACCGAGATGAAACAATAGTAATCGGTTTTTGAGTAGTATAGGTAGCTTATACATAGTATGGACCTTCAAATGTTCGGTGTAGTCCTTAAGCTGAATTATTGTAATTATATATTGATTTGAGTGCCACTGAATCTCATGTAGACGAAATGGGCGGCGATTGTTCTAAATTAATCCTGGTATTTTTGATAAACTTTACAGATATAAACTAAAATTAAAATACATAGAAAAAAAGATGGAAGATATTATTTTATACAAATTTTAGAGTAGTCAATATTTTATATGACAAATAAGTTGCAAAACACTTACTTGAGGCCGAGATGAAATGACAGTAAACGATTTTTGTGAAGTGTAAAAAAAATGTTACAAGTATTGATATTCTGTTTACAAATAAATCAGAGTGAATAATGAATTTCAAATGTACTAGTAAATAGGTATCAGATACATAGTCTAGACCTTCAAACTGTTATAAAGTCAACCTTTCAATTATGTCGATCCATGTGTTTACTCTACATACGAAATCTGACGAACGGAGGTTTGTGGTTTGTATTTCAAAATGCAGTTGACAACAGAAAACATTGATATAAAATATTTGTTACTTAATAATTAGATTGTTTCATCGTTTTTCAATCTTATCTGCTATGGAAAAATTGACGAAATTAGATTTTTTACGATTTTTTTAAAGCATCAATCCATAGTCAAAGGTACAATAACCACAATAGAAATATAGGGGAAAAGAAAAATATATGAATGTTATTTTCAAATGGCCATTGACAAAAGTAAACGCTGACTTAAATTTTTATTTTTTTAAGAATCATATTTTGGAAATCCTTCTAAAACAGTCCTGGTAAACCATCTAATCTCAACCAAATGTTGAGACGGAAAGAAGTATTCTGGCACTTCCTCTTGAGCTCTTCTGATTCAAAATATCCAAAATGATCACAGGGTAGGTCGACTTTTCGTCATTTTACTGAAAATCAATGATTTTTTTGTAAAATAGGAGAATGTCATGCCATAGATAAATGGTATTTGTAACTAATATGTCTCTCCTAGCTGCAAAATGTCTGAAATTGAAGTCACAATCACTTTTTTCCCACGGAGTATCATTTTTACTTTCTTTGAATCCGATAGAACTGCTATGTTATTAATGATTAAGTAAGAAAAGATGTCAATTATTTGTGTTTTTTATGCTTTACGATAACCACGTCTGTAAATTGCAAGAATATTTGTTTGTCAAGCCTAGTCTTAGCACACAAATGAAAAATTCTAAATGGTTGAGATATAAAGGTATTGGTTGAGTCTTTCTGTCACAATGTTGAGACCTGCTAGTTACTTTGTGTCATGAAATGTATAAATTTATTGTTTAAAAACATGGGCGCTGAGATTTCAAAGTTCAAATTAACTATGACTGGCAATCCAACACGCGCGCATTATTACTATATAAAGATAAAAACTATTAAAATAGCTATGCTAAAGTTTATTTAAACTAGTTAAAATGTAATTTCTATTGTAAAAATATAGTTATTTCCCAAAATGAACAACTGTTAACTTGATTGATGTTTTCGGTCTGTGGTAAGTTAAAATCTGAATATAGATACAATTTTAAGACTTGCCGATAGACAAATGCATGCCTTTCAAGTATTATTTTATAATATATAAATATTATTTTATAATATATAAATATTATTTTATAATATATAAATATTATTTTATAATATATAAATATTAATGTGATTTTGGAATTCGATTCCAAACAGACATTATTCAATGCCGAAAATGCGTATCTTTATAAAGAAATAAAATTGTTAAAAAACTAAACAATCGAACAGGACCCCCTTCTCTAGGTTTGTTTTTTCGTACACATTATATCAAGATGAGTTCTAAAAGGTGGTGATCGTTTTTTTTTGTGAGTAAAAGATGTCAATATCAGGCGGAAACAAGGTTGAAATAGAACAAAAGAATCGAAGCTCGTTGTTAGAGAAGGCGATAGATGCTTACTGAATTGTTTACTATAGTAACAAAAGTTTTGTTAATAGAAACAAATAAAATGACAATTCTCTTCTCAATTACGAAGTGTTTTATTTAAAAAAAAACACCATTTGCATATTTTTATAATGTATCTATTACATAGTTAAGCAGATTGAGAACAATTAGATATCAAGTCGACGGCATAGGTATCTTTCAAGTTGGATGTAGAAAATGCATAATCTCCGATTTGTTTTGAAAAATTACCACGGAGTAGGAGGACGGAGAACATATCAAACTGTTAGTTCACTACTGGACGGAGAACATATCAATCTATAAGGTAAGTAATTTTTGTGTCTGCCCTTCCATAGGTGACCCAAGAAAAGATTCAAAAAATGGGTAACAATTGTATCGAAAAGAGAAAACCGAGTGCACCTTTTTATGCTTGGCGTGTTTGAGTTATATATGCAGAATATTTGATACATCATCTCGCTTCAGATTCTATCATTTTTAAATATCAAAACTACAGGTTGTTTTTATAACATAAAACATTACAGTACTATATATAAAAGATGAAATATATGGGTCTAGTGAAATATCACAGGCACTTGTCTCAGAATTTTTTTTTCTATATACCTTAATATAAGACAAATAACGGATACAAATAACAGAACAAAACGGACACAGAACGGACGAGTATTGTAAAAAAACGGACGCTTACCGGACACTTTATCCGTTGAACGTCCGTTCAAAGTTTTGAACATGCTCAATTTTGTCCATCGTATCAAACGGACGTCGACTGATAAAGCGGACAGTCTAACACTGAGAGAAATGAAACAGATATCGATGGACGTCTAACGGATAACAACACGCGGCTTACGGACAAGAACGAATTGAAGAAAAACGTAATCGGTCCGGCGTCCGTTCGCGCTATCTGCTAAGGTGTGACCGGAGTTTTCAGCACCGGTCACACCTTATTGGATAGCGCAAACGGACGCCGAATGGATAAGTTTTTTTTTCATTCATGTCCGTTTTCCCCCCTTATTTTCGTTTTGTGTCCGTTCAGCATCCGTTTTATCCATCAATGTCCCTTCAGTACGATGGAAAATTTTGAGCATGTTCAAAACCTTGAATTAAGGGACGTTCAACGGATGAAGTGTCCGTTGTACATTCGGTAGACATCCGTTTTTTAACGGTACTTGTCCGTTCTGATTCCGTTTTTAATCCGTATCTTGTCCGTTATTCATTCGTTAGAGGTCCGTTTTATTTGGTCAATACATCAACGGATAACAATTTTGTAAACGGATTTATAATAATGTGTTCTTAAAAAATGACAAATATGAATACCTTGTGTATACTCTAAATATATATAAAAGAAGATGTGGTATGATTGCCAATGAGACAACTCTCCACAAGAGACCAAAATGACACAGAAATTAACTATAGGTCACCGTACAGCCTTCAACCATGAGCAAAGCCAATACTGCATAGTCAGTTATAAAAGGCCTTGAAATGAAAGTAAAAAACAATTGTAGCGAGAAAACTAACGGCCTTATTCATATAAAAAAAATTAAACGAAAAACAAATATGTAACGTATTTATAAACAAACGCGACAACCACTGAATTGCAGGTCTAAACTTAGAACAGGCACATACATACATAATGTGGCGGTGTTAAACATATTATAGCGGGATCCCAACCCTCCCCTAACCAGGAACAGTGGAATAACAGTACAACATAAGAACGAATCATAAAAATCAGTTGAAAAAGGCTTAACTCATCAGAAGGACAAAAATACACGTCTATAGATATAGGAAGATGTGGTGTGAGTGCCATTGAGACAATTCTCCATCCAAATAACAATTTATAAAGTAAACCATCATAGGTCAAAGTACGGCCTTCAACACGAAACCTTGGCTCACACCGAACAACAAGCTATAAAGGGCCCCAAAATTACTAGTGTAAAACAATTCAAACGGGAAAACCAACGGTCTAATCTATATATATGTAAACAAAAACGAGAAACACGTATACATCAGACATTTTTAACATCTGTATTTGACAACTACAAAATAAAATACATGTGGTTCCGCTTAACCTATCTATCCTAATTTGTAGTGCATACCCTAACACTTTAAACTTATTTTGGAACAATCACTGTTAATGTCAGTAGTTACCTTCTTAACAAGGTTAGTAAAATAAAATGATATTGTCTACCTAACTACATACCTTGCCTATTTTGTTCAGCACGTTAGCGGAAACCACAGGGTGTTGACTTGAGTTATCATTGATATGTTCATAATTATAAATTAACTGTTAACGAAACTTTATTTTTTTGAAAAAAAACTCAGGTTTTTCTACCTCAGGAATAGAGAGCTAATCTTAACAGTCTTTGTTTGAACAAATCTTTTAAATACAAATAATTTAATCAGTATATTATTTTTAAACACTACACAGCAATGTAATAAAACCTCAGTAGTTGTTATACAATTTAAAAGCCTCCCAAAATAAAAAATAAAAGGTAAGAATAATGCGATACTTCATTCACCTTTAACATTATTGCAATCCCTAGGCCCCCTGCTAGATGATCAATTCTCACTTTTAAAAATAGTGTGGTTACCCTTGTGAATAGACGGAGTCGTTTGTAATTGGAGAAATGAAACATTGGTAAATCTGTCGGATTTTCAGAGTTTTGAAGACTGAAGAAAATAACTTTCATTGATTAGTTAAGATAGATGGTTGTTTAGATATTGTGCAGTTGACAACATCTCTCACATATTCGGGATGATTATGATTTGATTTTAGGCATTGCAACATGTTTGGTGGTAAGAATACAAATAAACAAAATAGATCTAGGAATAGGATAGTTAGTATTTCCATTTAAGCACTAGGATATTTTAAGAATATAATTTTTGCTTTTGAATAGTACAAAAAGCTGGGTTTTGTGGTATACTTACAAGGAATCGTACTACAGGATATTGTTAAAAAAAAATCTGTACTTACCAGGAAACCTTAGAAACAGAAGATTCCACTGTGATTGGTTGATTGAATGCTTTTTCAAGGCAAGCAAAGTGTTATATTCTTTCTTTATTGTTGCACCTAAACATGCTGGAGCAAATTCACTATCAGAGGATTCTGGCTGCACGAGGCGAAACTCCATTTTTAAATAACAAACTCATTCGGACATAGTTTTCTTCCTTTATAGATGCCATGGTGAATTGTCATTTATTCCTTTGATACTTATAAATGAATAGAAACACTTTTATTTTCTCAACTAATTGTAGACAGATTGTAAATTCTCCTTTATTCTTTTGCTACTTAAAGACAGATAGTTAAATCATGTCTGTTTCGTTGCTAATCATAGCCAGATAGTATAGACTTTTTATTCGTTTGCTTATTATAAAAGAATATATTATAGTTTTCTTTATTCCTTTGCTAATTAAAAGACAGATAGTAAAGTATTCTTTATTACTTTCAAAAGACATCAAAAGATCAATGTAAGATAAAAAAAACTTAATTCAAATAGTTTGGGGGTGGGGTTGAACTGCTGCAAGATGTGGTTATCCGACATTGATTTTTACATATATTTTTATGGGTCAATTAATTTTTCCCAAATTAAGTTAAGAGAAGGGTGGGGGTCAGTGAAAAAACTATGTGAATTAAGTTTTTTATCCTTCATTGAACTTTTGATGTCGTTCCTAAGTACAAAAAGATAGTTAAATCGTTTTTATTCCTTTTCTTATTATAGATATAATTATACAAATCAAAAGAATGTCATCGAGACAATCAAAACTATTTATTAGTAATATAACAAAATTAATGGCGCTCCGAGCTTGCATTCATGTTGGTTGTTGTCCCTCTTATGAGAAAAACCACTATAGAATCTGGTATAGTTACTGCAAAATAAGAAATAAATGAATTTAAATTATTAAACTGGTTAATTGGAAGCTTGTTGGTATAAATCCTGACTTTTGTTGAACTCCTTTCTTTGTATTCAGCATATAATAAATGAAATCATATTCAAAAACATATTGAAAGTTTATGACAAAAGCATATTTAAATTGCACTCCTAATATTGAGCCAATAACATTAATGATACGTATAATTTTGAACCAGATATTCATTTCAAAAATAAATATGTATTTAGTGATGCTCAAGCCCAGGCTATTCATGATTGTTCAGTTATATCTGTATATAGCAAAATTTGTCATGATGATCAACAAAAAATGTAATCATTACTAAAAAGAGGTTGCACCACTGGGTCAATGCCACTGCTGGTGGACGTTTCGTCCCCGAGGGTATCACCATCCCAGTAGTCAACACTTTTGTGCTGACATGAATATCAATAATGTGGTCATTTTTATAAATTTATTGTTTACAAAAGTTTGAATTGTTCGAAAAACTAAGGATTGTCTTAACCCAGTCATAGATTACCTTAGCCGTATTTGGCACAACTTTTTGGAATTTTGGATCCACAATGCTCTTCAAGTTTGTACTTGTTTGGCTTTATAAATATTTTGATTTGGGCGTCACTGATGAGTCTTATGTAGACGAAACGCGCGTCTGTCGTACTAAATTATAATCCTGGTACCTTTGATAACTATTGCTATTAGATATGTAGTTTTCCGATTGTTGAAGGCTGAATGGCAACATATATTTTAGTATTACATTTAACATTGCCAAAAACAAATCCGGGTAACAAACTAAAACAGAGGGAAACACGTGAAATATAAGAGGAAAACAACGCATAAAGAAACACTAAAGTGCAACAAAAACAAAAACGACAATGCAATTCACACAAAAACGAACTATAGATAACAATAGCGATTTTCATGACTTGGTACAGGACATTTTAAGATAAAAATTGGTTGAACCTGGAGTTATGGCTTGCCAAATCTCCCACTGTTATGGGGATGTTAAAGATAACACTAAAATGACAATATTAAATGACAGGACTACAATACAAATAAATTGAAGAACATTACATTTTGTATAAAACAAAAGGCGTATTTGGTACAACTTTTTTGGAATTTTTGATCCTCATTGCACTTCAAGTTTGTACTTGTTTGGCTTTATAAATATTTTGATTTAAGCGTCACTGATGAGTCTTATGTAGACGAAACGCGCGTCTGGCGTAGTAAATTATAATCCTGGTACCTTTGATAACTATTTACACCACTGGGTCGATGCCACTGCTGTGTTGACATGAATATCAATAATGTGGTCATTTTTATAAATTTCCTGCTTACAAAACTTTGAATTTTCGAAAATAAAGATTTCCTTTCCCCAGGTATAGATTACCTTAGCTGTATTTGGCACAACTTTTTGGAATTTTGGATCCTCAATGCTCTTTAAGTTTGTACTTGTTTGGCTTTATAAATATTTTGATTTGAGCGTCCCTGATGAGTCTTATGTAGACGAAATGCGCGTCTTGCGTACAAAATTATAATCCTGGTACCTTTGATAACTATTATAACACAGTTTGGCACAACTTTTTGGAATTTTGGATCCGTAATGCTCTTCAAATTTGAATTTGCCTGGCTTTATAACTATTTTGATATGAACGTCACTGATGAGTCTTATGTAGACGAAACGCGTGTCTGGCGTACTAAATTATAATCCTGGTACCTTTGATAACTACTTAGCATTGCATGTTTACGTTTTCTTGTTGTGATTATTTTCGGTTTTACAATATAAAAACAAAAGATGTGGTATGATTGCCAATGAGACAACCGTCCACAAGAGATAAAAATGACACAGAAATTAACAACTATCAATCACCTTACGGCCTCTAACAATGAGCAAAGCCTATGCCGCATAGTAAGCTATAAAAGGCCCCGAAATAACAATGTAAAACAATTCAAACGAGAAAACTAACGGCCTTATTTATATAAAAAAAATACACGAAGAACAAATAGGTAACATATAAGCAATCGACAACCACTGAATTACAGGCTCCCGATTTTTGACAGGAACATACACACATTATGTGACGGGTTTAACATGTTAGTGGGATCCCAACCCTCCTCCTAACCTGGGACAGTGGTAGAATAGTACAACATAAGAACTAACTATAAAAATCAGTTGAAAAAGGCTTATAATTGTTATTGTATGTGTCATTTTGGTCTCTTGTCTCATAAGCAATCAGAGATGTGCACAAAGATGTGGTATGATTGCTTATGAGACAAGAGACCAAAATGACACATACAATAAGAATTATAAGCCTTTTTCAACTGATTTTTATAGTTAGTTCTTATGTTGTACTATTCTACCACTGTCCCAGGTTAGGAGGAGGGTTGGGATCCCACTAACAAAATACACTTGGACACGCATGTATTTTCGCATTAATTGCTTATATTCTTACTTCATCGTTCAATGACGTCGGTTAGCTCATTTCTAAAACAGCACGATAGAAACAGCCCAAGCATTATATACATATTTAACCACGTGTGTTTACTGAAAGCGTTTGAAGAACGTCATGGTCGAATGGCTTAACATATATATGTAGGACTCAAATCTATGGTGGGTTCCAAATCTATGGCAGATTCCTAATCTCTGGCAAATGTGACGTCACGCCATCCCAAATCTATGGCAAGTCTTGTAATTTCCTAATCTATGGCGGATTTTTATTGTTTCAAAATCTATGGCAATTCTTGTGCACTTGGCATATAATGAAGTACATAGACAGCCAATGACTTGTCTTTAATAAGTGGAAACATTTGTGAAATAAATATGTCATAATGTTTAACCAAATGGTGATGACAACCAAAAAATTTCCTAAATGATGAATTCGTTTAGCTTAATACAGACTTCAAGATTGATGTCCAATAAAAAAAAACATCTGTTCATGGTAACTGTTTGAACCATTCAATAAACCAACTAGTTAGTACCATTGACAAACAATTAACTCAGGTTTTATATATAAAAAAATGAACGGTTTGAATTTTCACATGATATCTATTTCATCGCTAGTACATCTTTTTTATTTGATGACGATTTTAATGAGAGCTAGCTATATAGCATGCCATGTCTATAAAAAATTGTGAAATAAACATTCCATAATGGTAAACCAGATCGTGATGGCAATCAAAAGATTTCCTAAATGATAAATTCATGAAACTTAATACAAACTTCAAGATTGAAATGATGCTCCCTGTAATTTTTTTTTTGATACCTGTTTAACCATATATTAAACTATTGAGACCCTTAGCAAACAAG
Organism: Mytilus galloprovincialis; assembly: GCA_037788925.1. Lineage (NCBI taxonomy): Eukaryota > Metazoa > Mollusca > Bivalvia > Mytilida > Mytilidae > Mytilus > Mytilus galloprovincialis. Next base: position 15,489,778 of record CM075334.1, on the reverse strand, counting down.
AAAGCAGGTTTTTTTTTAAATATAGATAAGAATGAACAGTTTGAATTTTCACATAGGCCTTATATTGATTAAGATTTAAATCAAATTGGTATCCGGAAATTTAATCTTTCACTTTATAAACTTTACCAGCCGTAAAATATTTTGTATAACTCCTTTTCTAAAATATCCGGTACCGACAACAGTGGTGTCCTTATTCATTGCGGACTTTGGCTGATACAGAATATTATAAACCATCCGCTTTGTATTGTCTAGGAAAATATCTTATTCTGCGCGGGTTGGTGTTGAAATATATGCGTTCCGCCATCGTAAGCGGCGGCGACGATGTAATATGGCATTATTCAATTGTGACGTTATGAAAACTATCTGACATAGATTTGGAGAAAACAAAATCTGCCATAGATTTGATTTGTTTTACGTCACATTTGCTTGAACCCTCCATAGATTTGAGTAATACATATAGATAATACAAACACAGTAAATTTATTGTTCTGATTTCGATTTATCTAAACATGTTTGATAATTTTATTGTAACATCAATCAGAAATAATGTATGCAAATGAATGAAGTTTTGGTAAGAGATCAAAGAAGAAAACTATCCATCCAAGTCACAATATGTTAAAAGTAAAAAGTAAATAACAAAAATACTGAACTCTGAGGAAATTTCAAAAAGTGAAGTCCCTAATCAAATGGAAAAAGAGCAATCACATCAAACGAATTGACAACAACTATCATAGTCGCGACTTGGTATAGGCATTTTCTGATGTAAAACATAATGGATTTAATCTGGTTTTAAAGCCAGTTAAACCTTTCACTTGTATGATAGTTGCATCAAATTCCAATTAGAAAAAAATAGAACGGCTATATGACTATAGGACGAACTAAAATCTAATCAAATCCAACTTACAAAGCATCAGAAATAAAGCTGATACAAATTTTAGAAATACAATACAAATTCAGTACATGAAATAAAAACATGTCGTAATTTATGATACTGCAAAGCATTCCTTACTTTTTTCTGTGCTTCTATTTTTTCATAAGAAAAGGTGTTGTAAGGTGAAACAGCTTTGACAAGGATGTAGTTTCAAGTTTTCAATGAAATGTCAACATTAACTTATTTTATACTCAGGATGTACTTAGGTCATGTTTGGGAATTTTTGTAAAATGTTCGGACTCCTTCTTTTTTTTCTGCGATATAGGGAAAATATGTTGCGCTATAAACCCATTTTTCTATTCATATAAGAATTCGATGTTTCAGAAAAAGTCATTTGCCAAATTTAAGCAGATTCTAGATTTCTTTTTTATCGAACCATTCGAGGTAGCACGACAGTTAATTGATTCTATAAATAATACTTTTTCATCTTGACAACAAATTAGAATAGCTTACTTTGTTTTAATTCGATATTTTGAAACGAATTCTTGATGCTATAGTGGCTATCTAAACGAAGTTTAAAACATTTCCATATCAACTGATGATTCCATATTTGAAAATATAGGAATATATTGTAGTTCAAATCCGTGTTTATTTTATAACCATAAGATATAGAGTGACTAAATGCATAGGAATAGATATTGTACTATCGTGAAATGGAGCTGAACAAAAATACGTGAATAGAAACGCTCTATACAAAGACACTACTTGAACGGTAGACAAAATTTTACCTTGTGTTGAAATTTTAGCTATTCATTTAAATGACTTATGATAAATTTGAAAACAACCTTACTTTTTTTTTTATATAAAATTGTACACGCATATAAATGGTTCTTTACTAAAACGCTTTAGTTAGGGACTTTTCGTTTTTTATTTCCAACTTAGTTCAGTATTTTTGTGATTTTATTCTTTCGGTGTTTAAATCTTCAATTATTTACGTTATACAAACAATATGACACTTCATTTTAAAATAATCTAATTTTGATTGTAACGCTTCTTCTTATTGGCTAACATGGAACGTGACGTCATGAACGTTTTTCATCAATTACTTCAGCTTAACATGGAATTTAGAAATGAATTATAAGAAATGACTGTAGTCATATTTCTGTATATTCAAAAATACATTAAAAATGTGGTACACTTTGAAATAATCCGTTACGCAGGTTATTTCGTGTGCACCACATTGTTAATGTTATGTCTTCATAGACAGAAAACATACAGCAAAATCAGGATCTGCTTCAAATACCAGAGCATTTTAAATTCAAATTCGTTTAAGCTGAGTTTGTGTTGTTTAGTCTACTGTGGGTACCAGTTTTCGTGGACTGGGGAAAACTAACATTTGATGAATTTTTAAATGCATGATTTGCCAAAGTCTGCATTCAAGTCTATAGAAGATAAAAAAAAATAATTCACAGTATTTTCCTATCTAAATAGAGTTTTGTAAGTATAATGTTTGCCCTTCTCCGTTTTCCAGATTTTTTTTTGCATTTCCAGTTTATTTGTGAGTTTTAAAGTCTCTTTGCTATTCATCTTACTTCTCTTTTAAAATATTGCATGCATGCATTTTGTATTTAAATTAAATTTTATCATGTTTACAGTTTTTTATTCTATATAGTCACAATACAACCGTTGATTCCCCCCTATTAGTCTTTGTTAAAGGAGTAGGGGCAATAGGGCTCTTATTTGGCCCAAAAATAACAGCTAATTTAAAAGTTATCATACATATTTTTAAATAAATTTACAATATCTAAGGTACAAGGTAAAAAGAAAAACAAATTAAATTTGGACATTGAACAAGTTACCATGGCAACAAATCATGACTTACTTTGCATATTTTGTAAAATTTCGTGATTTTCTTTGTTTTTCATCAAATTTTTTAAGTATATTTTAGATTGAAAAAGTATGTGCGCACCCAAGAAACAACTTTATATTTATTGAGATTTTATCAGTTTTAAAAACTAAAATGATTATAATTCAACACTGATTTGTTTTACACCAAATATCCTTAAGTAATTGTGTGTATATTGGTATCAAATCACATGTTAAAATCTTTATTTTCTTTTTTCTATTATTTTTCCAGATACATTTAAACTTTTTCACTCTAGATACATTTATTTTATAGTGTATAATACTTACCAAAACAAGCTTTATCTAATCCAAAATTTATTTTCACAACAAACATGTGTTTCCTTTTGCACTAGCTTTCGGACAATGAATAAGTAACTATTCCAGCAGAAAAGGTCAAGTACAAATAACTGTGTCAATGATTATAAACATGGATTTTAAATTGTTTTATTTAAATTGTTATTTGGATGGAGAGTTGTCTCATTGGCACTCAAACCACATCTTCCTATATCTATGGAAAAATTAATACAAATTCGGAAGGCAAATTGATATTAACACGTGATTTATAAACCTGGTGCCTTTTGTTAGATTTTATTCGTGTGTTTCCTTGTCCAATATGTTCTCCTATTGTTGTCCTGTAATGTTATTTTGTCATTTCAATGTTATATTTAACATTTAACATTGCCATTAAAGCGGGAGTTTGGCATGCCACGATACCAGGTTCAACACTTTTTTTTTCTAAGTTAGTTTTTTTCAAATTTTGAAAAAATGTTTTAAATTATGTATGCATTTAATGAGCATGAGGTAAAAGTGTCTCAAATGTCTTTTCAGGCAGGACTCTAATATATTTGTATGCTGTTTTTATCTGATGAATAATATATTATGTATAATGTTAGAATGTGACACTGTAGTAAACTAATTACTTACTTACTTACTTATTTATGTAAAAAAAATGATCGAAAAACAAATATGTAACACATAAACAAACGACAACCACTGAATTACACTTACTTAATACTTACTTACCTACTTACTTACTTACACACTTAATTACTTACTGTGTTACACTTTAACGTTGTGTTTCTGTTGTGTCGTTTGTTTCCTCTTATATTTGAGTATGAATTCACATTACTATAAGACGTGTTTCGGTACTTTTCTATCCCAAATTCATGTATTTAGTTTTGATGTTATATTTGTTTTTGTCTTATGCTTAGTTCGTTTCTCTGTGTTACATTTTAATGTTGTGTCGTTGTTCTCCTCTTATATGTAATGCGTTTCCCTCAGTTTTAGTTAGTAACCCGGATTTTTTCCTATCTATTAATGAGTTTTGAACAGCGGTATAGTACTGTTGCCTTTATTTAAAAGTAAAATCACAAAAATACCGAACTCAAAGAAAAACTCAAAACGGTAATTACCTAATCAAAAGGCAAAATGTAAAGCTTAAAGCATCAAACTAATGGATAACAACTGTCATATTCTTGACTAGGCACAGGCATTTTCTTATGTAGGCATTTGTGGATTAACCCAGGTTTTACAGCTAGCCAATTCTTGTTCTTGTATGACAGTCGCACAATATTCCATTAAAATGACAACAATGTATAAATAAAGAAGAACAACATGTTATATAAAAATGTCTAAAACAGGGATACTGCAGTCAACATTTTTTTTTAACAGAAGTATTTTAAATCATCAAAACACATTCTTAAGGCAAAGAGAATCTGTAACGTGATGCGAGTTTTCATTAATATCTCGTATTAAATACTTTTCACCCCACTGGTTTTATAGCTAGCCAAACCTCTTACTTATATGACAGTCGAAAATTATTCCATTATATTGACACCAATGTGTGAACAAGACAAACTAACATATTATGTAAAAATTGTCTAAATAGGTGTACGGCAGTCAACATTGTGTTACAATCTTAATCACTATAAAAACAAACAATTATTAAGAAAAACAAAAAAATCATAGAGACAACGCAAAAGCGAAAGACAAGAATACAAAATTTACCATAGCACACTAACACAATGACCGGATGTAAAGGTACCGAGCCACGTCAAATGGATATTACCAAAAATTGACTAAACAGTAAAGGTAATAATTTACAATGACAAATAGAATAATTCTATAAAATGAAATAAAAAAAAAGACGATAAACAATGTCAATGTCTTGAAACTATACTTCAAGACCATTATGTATTATTTTTTAACTTAAAGATGATACGGAATATTTCAAAAAGGTCTTGGTATCTTCCGATGAACCTTTCTAAGAAGAAGGACGAGGTATTCTTTGACTTATCAACTTTCTTTTGAGACACATCAGAAAAGTATGAATTGTTAATGGAAAGAACATCATCAATATATCTAACTGAGAAAGTAAATGAAATGACTTCTTTGATCTTCTTATTTCTGACACGTGACTGAATGAACTCTGACTAATTTGAAAATAAGAAAGAGGCGCACATTTCACAAGGGTCAATGAGCACCAAAGCTCCTTCCATCTTTAAGACCCTAAGGTCATAGAGAGGTTGTCTATATATTGTTTTATGTTTTTGTTTACAAACACTACATTGACTGCCTGATTTAGAAACTGGAGATAAATAACACGCTTGGAAATCCTACATATACACTAAGTACGCTAACGAAGCAGGAGATCCTTGAAATCTCGAATCGGTTCTAATCTCCTTTGGTATTATTTCAAAGGATGATGACCAGGATCTTCCATCCTTCTTTTGGATTCCTAAACTTCACAAGAATCCTTATAAGGAAAGGTATATTACAAGTTCTTCCTAGTGTTCCACTAAACCTCTTTCTAAAGTTCTTACTCCCATACTCACTGCAGTCACAGAAGGACTTTAGAAATATTCCGAAACGGCATATTCAAGAAGTGGTGTTAATCAGATGGGGATTCTGAAAAATTTAAAAGAGTTATTGGTGAATTTACAATCTCAATCATTAAAACATTATACCAACATTAAAACCTTTGATTTTTCAACTCTGTATACCACTATTTCACATACTAAACTCAAAGTTCAACTAAAAGAACTCGTCAGCTTATGTTTTTTTTTTAACAAAAAGGGCACTAGACGTTTTAAATATCTAGTTTTGAGCTGGAATTCAGCTCACTTTCTGAAAAATCATACAGAGTCAAGGAAAAAATATACCGACGAGGATATCACTGCCATGCTGGACTTTTTAATTGACAACATATTTGTTGAATTTGGGGGTTTGGTCTTCCAACAGACTATTGGAATCCCAATGAGTACCGATTGCGCTCCCCTACTTGCAGATTTGTTTTTATATTCCTATGATGCAGAATTTATCCAAGGGCTTGCACAAAAAGGAGAAAAGAAATTAGCCCAGTCTTTTAATTTCACCTCTCGGTATATTGATGATGTACTGTCTCTGAATAATAATAGATTCAGTGATCACTTACATTTAATATATCCAAGCGAACATGAAATTAAAGATACTACCGACACAGATAAATCTGCTTCATATGAAGACCTTTTTCTCGAAATGACTACTGATGGTAGGTTGAATACCAAAATTCTGTGTATCAACATCCCAGCGGCACCAGCATATGGAGTATATGTGTCTAAATTGACACGTTACTCTAGAGCTAGCTCAAAGTACGTTGATTTTGTTGAACGAGGAATACTGCTTTCTCAAAAGTTGCTAAAACAGGGCTATGAACCAATCAAATTAAGGTCATAACTCAAGAAATTTTACGGTCGCCATCATGAGCTGATTGACCATTATGACAAAAGTGTGTCAGAAATCATATCTGATATTCTTTTTCAGTCATAATAACCTTCCATCAGAACCGAACTGAACAAAGAAATAACATGACGGGTGCCGTATACGGTACAGGAAATGCTTACCCTTCCGGAGCACCAGAGTTCACTCCCGGTTTTTAGTGGAGTTCGTGTTGTTTCTTAATTATTATTTATAACTGTTGATGTAAATGTCTTTTGGTTTTGTGAGTCTTTGTTTACTCCTTGGTTTTGATTGTTATTGTCTTTTTGTTCTAATAGGAAGGCAGACAATTTGTTGTCAATAAGAAAGTCAATACGATCACTTGTTCTTTGGTGTATCATCTTTTCCTTTTCTGTTGACTATTACCAAAAATGACGTATGGTCACCAAAAGTAATAGATTTTAAACGTCATATACAAAGTCTGAATGTGCGAAAACAATATAAATTATCAGTTTGTGATAGACTACTAAGTATACAAGTAGGGTGCTCATAGTCGCCGTGGACACAATTTCGCCGTTTTATGATTTTGAGGTGAAAAAACTTCAAAGGATGGTTGAAATTGAAGAAATATGCCGGTAAATTATATTTCTAAAACAAATATGATAATTTTTAAAAATGAGACCAAATTTCGGCACTTACCGCAAAGGACCGAAAAACGGACAACGATTTTCAGCCAATTTCCTGGATGAAAAAAACGATTTCAAAGAAGTATTTCTTTAGTAATTCTTTGACTGATTGCCCTAAATTGCAGTTTTTTACATCTTTCAAATGTCTGCTATTCATCTATAAGGAAATTTATTTGATACATATTGTTTAAAGCTGCAGTTATTTGGTTTTAAATAGATGTGTAACAACGGCGAATATGTGCCCCCGGTTGACAAAACATCACGAAATTTCAAACACCCTTTAATCCAACATTACAAATGATATCTTTCTCAAAACAAACACGTTTTAAAGCTTAGACTATTTTGCATTTGAAGTGATCTTCATATAGAAATATCAGTATACTTCAAAAGCATAAGGACCTGAACATAAACTGAAGAAAACATGGAAAGATATGGCGAAAATGAGCACCCCACTCTACAGTTTAATATTTGCTCAAATTATTTTTAAAAAGGTATCTAAAATTGTTGAAACGAACTAATTTTTGTTCTTCTGCTGTACTGTTACACTACTGTTCCATGTTAAAGAGAAATGTTAGATTTTGATACCACGGTGAATGTTTGACGAAAGTTTCATTTTCTACATGTGTTTGGTTTGAATTAGTGTAATAATTTTTAAAACAATTCATTTTTATCATCTTTTTTTCAGGATTTCTAACAAAAACGGAATATTTGTTGTATATATATCCAATTTGAAACATCGGTTCAAATTGACCAAGATTATTTTCATAGATCAAGCCCGATGTAAAATGTTTTATATCTCATATTTGTTTTGAGTTTATTGCATGCAATTGTTTTGTACATGAACCAGGTCTATAGTTCTCTCGTTGAATTGTTTACATTTGTCATTTCGCGGCCTTTTATAGCTGGCTATGGGGTAATTATTTCCCCATTGTTGAAAGCCGTATAGGAACCTGTAGTTGTAAACGTCTATGTCATTCGGTCTCTAGTGTAGGGTTGTTTTATTGGTAATCATACCACATCTGCTTATATTTATAATAACTTTGAAATTTATTTATTTCAGTGTTACATGGTGGCTTACATTAATATGTATGGCTTTCAAAGGCAAACCATCGGTTTTTAAAATACGAACGACAATCAAATAACAGGTGCAAAATTTTTTTATATACGAATACAAATATACTCGGAATCGTGACAGTGTTAGTACCAGTATCCATATTATTAGTTACTGATCTTCCAAGGAATAAAATTTAGTATAAAATAATTAAAAATTATAAGTAATAACATTAACATTACAACTATTAAGTAATGCTTAAGTATACAATTCGAAGATAAATATCACATGTTTACGAAACATCAATTTGCTCTCCGAATTTGTGCTCTTTTCGCCGTTTTTATATTGATTATTAACACAGATATTTGACCTGTTTTTTATCTTAACAAGTTCATTGTACGAAAAAGTAGAACATCGTGTTTATTTTTATCAATTTGTTGGATTACTTTAAACTGATGTTATTGTAAGTAGTATATACCATTCATTTGTTTATATATTTTCCTTAATCAATGTGTGTATATAGAAATAAAAGAAAAGAAAACTGAGAATAACACGAATGAATTGAAGCCAACATATATTCAAACGGTTAAGTAAACATGGTAAATGTTCTCCTTTATTTGAACAAATCAAACTAACGTTCATCAACAAGTGTTAATCTATAGATGGATTGGTGTTTACATAGGACTAAAGATAGAAATTTATAAAGTTAAAGTGAGGGCTGCATTTGGGTCACAAGGTTATATTTCATGAATATGACAGTTGTTGTCCATTCGTTTTATGTGTTTTATCCTTTGATTTTGCCATTTGATTAGGGATTTCCGTTTTAAATTTTCCTATGAGTTCAGTATTTTTGTGATTTTACTTTTTTCTTTTGTACCAAATGTAACAGTCGGTTTATCATTATCAAGAAATTTTTAATAAATTTAGAAATTTGTTTTTAAAGACATTGGAATATGTTATGAATACTGTTTAACACTGCTATGCTTTTAATTGTTTTATAAAGTAAAAATACTTACTTTTTTAAAACAATTTCAGAGTTACAAAATACAGTTTATATGGATATCGGATCCTGAAATACAATTTTCACTTTATATGCCATACATTTCTAATGTTAAATTATAAATATATGTTTTCAAATTGGTTAAGATTGCAATGATGCAGATCTCATTGAGCCGGCACATTTACGTTTAATGCCTGAGTTTGATTGTTATCTAAAAAAATCAGTTATATGAAATAAAAGTAATTACAACTTGATAACATCTTCGTTAACCTGACTTAGGACTAAGACGTGTCCTAGTCCTAGAATAGCTTCGTTCACACGGCCCCTGGATTATATATTTTACATCCATTATCCATTTTATTGATTGCAGCGTTTTCAAGTTGTAATTACATTTTCCTCTTCTGGTAAATATATTTTTTTACTCCGTGAAGTTATAAAACCCCATTTTTTTTTTGTGCAAACTCAATGCATAAATCTGCTGTCCTTGTGGAAACGTTCTGCAACACCATAAACTGTCTTTGGTTTTTTTTTACTATGAGAATTTTTCGCTTGTTTGTCTCTAATGTTTGAAAGCTAATGCATGTTTTATCCGGTTCATAAGGAATCGGCTACGAATGTACGACATGCATGTAAGCTGTTACTAGAACATTCCTGTTAAGACTACCTTTTTACAGCAGCAGCTACCTTTTTGTATTTAAGTTAAAAATAAATATTCACATACAATCGATATATATCTAATTCAAAAGTATCTTCATTTTAATTTTTTAAATGAAACCGAATAATCGAAATGACTTTTCCTACAAACAGCAGATACAGTTATCTGAATGATGATTAGAGTATCAAATTCATTTTTAAATTGTAAAAATATTTATTTTTTTTATTTTTTTTTGCACAATTTGATATTGTTTTTAGTTTCCGATTTTTAGACAAAATATTCACATAATAACAAATTACCAATTGAATTGCACCAGTGAAGTTCAAAAATAGATAGATTTATGTATTTGTTTATTAATTCAAATTTTGGTTAGTTTCAATCATGAATCTTTTCAAGCAGAGGAATGTGCATCGGGGCAGTTGCTACTCATTTCAAGATTTTGTTGATGTTTTAACTGTTTGTTCGACTTAAAAACTAGATAATACCTTACTAAAAACAAAAATTACATTTTTTTCACAATTAAGGTACAGCAAATCCTACAATTTCTTTGGTTGAGAGCACTTTACTATATTCTTAGTTATCAACGTTTGCCTGTTATCACCAAGTTTCACAGTTACTTTCCAAATTGACCCACTTTCGGACTAATAAAGAGATAGAATAATATGTTATATATGAAGTAAAATCAAATTTGATACTAAAAAGGATTTTTTTTTCTTGCGTATAACTAATTAGTTAATAGTACAAAGTTCTATTAAAAAGTAAAAACCGAACTCCAATGTAAATTCAAAACGGATAGTCCCTTGTCAAATGTCAAAGTCAGTACATACGTTTCCTTAGGTAGAAAATGTTGGATCACATATGTAGGACTCGGAACCGCGATGGTACTGCGAACCGCGATGGTCACGCTGAATTGCGATGGTCTACGCTGAACTGTGTTGGTTAACTCTGAAATGCGATGGTAACATTGTGACGTTAACTTGTTGATATCTACGCTGAAGTGCGATGGTTTAACTATGAAGTTGATTTTAATGAAACGATTAAGTGCGAAGATGAATACCAGCTAAATGCGATGGTCTGAAGTAAGAACTCTATCAAATGAGGTGATGTGTAGTGGTTAGCGTACTAGCTTCGCATTTGGAAGATCGATTTTAATTTTTAGTCCGATCTTAAAAAAATACATACAATTCTACTTTGTTAATCAGCCGCTGAGCACGGAGAAGTATGGAGTCAGAAAATTTTGGCTATATGGGTTTAATTTAGTATACTTGGTTCGAATTGGAAGAAATGTCAAGTGTGCCAAAAAACAGGTTCAGCGTGTCGGTCCTTATAGTATTACGCAGGGTCCATCTCATTTTATCAAATATAACTTGTTCTCCTCATTTCATGGCTGAGAAATTGCTTACACCCATTTATATAATATCGAAACAGTTTAACAAATAAGAGCCACTAAGTACATGCTTGATTTATAGCGAAACGTGACGCGAGTTCTGTGAAAAATTTGAGAATTAGCTGATTTCCCGCTATTCAGCAGACTTACCCGTTGCAGAAGATTTTTACTGTAAGAACAATAAAATTAAACTTATAGTACGAGTTTTCTTACGAACCAGAATTCTTCTCAAGAATAAAGAAAAATTATCTGGACTTGATATAGAAAATATGATTGCATTTAATCATTTTTATTTTATAATTAAAATTATCACACCAAATTAAGTGAAACATACTTGAAGAAAACACCCAGAATTTTATTGGTCGTACAAAATGTTTGCGGCATAGCCCCAAACGCTAGATAGCCAATCTGCAGACCAAGATCCTCTTTTAGCCGCTTTGTTCCCTTTGATCATGAATTGTTGCATGACTTAGTTATAAATATTTTTGTAACTTCCACCTCCAATGCTCAAAACCGTTCTGGACTTGAGTCGTTCGTTACTTTGGTTTTTTTTCCATTCTTTTGTTGCAATAAATCTTCATATAAACATTATTATTCTCCTGCCTGCGAATCCATGTTGTTTGGAAAACGTCTTAATAACTAAACGTCATGCTTAACTATCGCATTTCAGCGAAAGGACTATCGCATGTCGGCGTATACAATCGTACTTAAGCGTGACCATCGCAATGCAGCGTCCCCATCGCACCTCCAAGGCCTACAAATAGCTAGCTAAATTTCTTAATTGTGTGACAGTCGCTTAAATGTCCATTATATTGACAACAAATTTTGAATGTGTGAGAAAAACAAACAGACATACAAGGTAAACATTTAAAAAATTAGGATATAGCGGTAAACACTGTTTTTTAATTTTAATCACTATAAAGCAAATAAATATTTCGACAGAGAGGAACAAAATAGCATATAGACCACAAAACTCATTAGCAAAAACAAATAGACACTCTATAAACACATTACATAAACAAAATTGAAAATGAAAGACAAGAAAAAAACATAGAACAATAACACAAAGGCGGGATGCATAAAAATTGTTTTATTTTGGGGTTGATAATGAGTATTAATCAACAGGTGCTTGGTATCTTCCGATGAAAACTTGTATTATGTTAAGTCTCTACATGAACATATTTCAGTATGTTTCTTCTGTACTATATTATGAGGTCATATTCTAAACACTGAACACATTACTTAAAAATTCATATTTATTTCAGGTAAACATTTGATGTCGTAAACATTATTATAGTATTACTGAATGGGTATTTTTATAATGGCCCTGTTATATGTCCAAGGTCTGTAATAATGGTTGAGGAAGTCTGTAATGGCACGAGGCAACGCCGAGGGCCATTACAGACATCCGAGGCCATTATTACTGACCAAGGACATATAACAGGGCCATTATATAAACACCCATTTCTTAATACATTTATTAACCAACTGAAAAAAGTGTATGTGTTGCTGCCAACTTGATGTACTCTCTTACTCTTTTAATGACAGTTTAGTTTGAAAAAAAAATAATGTGTACTTTACCATGATCAAGCTTTAAATCTACCAAATATCCAAGATATTAAGTTGAAAGAAGTTATGTGTTGAAAAACAGGATGAACAGTGATCCCTTTATATGGTTCTTTAATGTTTGTTGCTGGTTACTAAATTAAATAAAATACAAAAAGGTATTATACTCTTTACAGCTTAATTTTATTTACTTTATTAAAACCCCTAACTGGGCTTAATACAGACAAGCTGGGCATTAATACAGGGCCATTACAGAAAAAAACAGGGCCATTACAGAAAAACAGGGCCATTATAGAAATAACAGGGCCATTACAGAAAAACAGGGCCATTACAGAAAAACAGGGCCATTACAGAAAAAAACAGGGCCATTACAAAAAAAAACAGGGCCATTACAGAAAATATGTTATTTTTAATAACCAGTCATTTTTGGCAATAATGTATTTAGTTGGTTAATAAAAGGTTGATGTAGATATTAAAACATAATTGTTTGACCTTCAAGTTAACACATGAGGTAAACACAAAGTAAAAGAACAAAACTACTTAACTCCGAGGAAAAATCAAAACGGAATGTTCCTAATTAAATGGCAAAATCAAAAAACTCAAACACATAAAACGGATGGATAATTATTGTCATATTCTAGATTTAGTACATGCATTTTCTTATGTAGAAAATAGGGAATTGAAACCTGTTTTATAGTTAGCTAAAATAATTGTATTATGTAAGTAGTTTGCTTCTATTGCTTACAAGGCTTTGCTTAGTTGATGCATGTAGATATGTTGATGTCTCCCTGTTCTACTTCATTTACACATAATAAAATATTTGTGTACAACTGGTGACCATCAGACAAATAAAAGTACATAAAACAAAACAAAGGAAAATAAAACCAGAGCAAATATATGGAGATAGATTTTAAAATTTCAATTCCTGGATAAGTTATTCCATAATTAATTGTAAAGTATGAGAATCAATAGGTCCTCTGGTATATGTATTTCTACAAAATGATATCATTAATCCACGCTCAGGACGTTGGATATTCCAGACTTTTGTGGCCATAACATCACTATTAAGGTGGTACCTAACACTAAAATTAATTTGGCTCGTTTAATTTTCATAAAATTTTGACAGAGTATTTACTTTGACCATCTTACAAAAATATAAAAATATCAAAAATTTTGAATAAACCATTTTATCAGAAAAATTACACCGGTTATATAGCAGTTTGACAAATACCAATTTTGATCATTGAGAAACTTTATGTTCCCTTTACAACACAACGTAATTAAAACGTTTAGCTGACTTTACAGAGTTATCTCCCTGTAGTGTTAGTTACCACCTTAAGATGATATCAAAATTAATCCACACTCCGGACGTTGGATGTACCAGTCTTCTATGACTTTGATATTACTTTTCAATGTACATTTATTTAGAATTAATCTATGCTCAGGACGGTGGAGGTGCCAGTCTTCTATGACCTTGATGTTACTTTTCAATGTACATTTATTTAGAATTAATCCATGCTCAGGACGGTGGAGATGCCAGTCTTCTATGACTTTAATGTTACTTTTCAATGTACATTTATTTAGAATTAATCCATGCTCTGGACGTTGGATGTACCAGTCTTCTATGACTTTGATATTACTTTTCAATGTACATTTATTTATAATTAATCCATGCTCAGGACGGTGGAGGTGCCAGTATTCTATGACTTTGATGTTACTTTTCAATGTACATTTATTTTTAGAATTAATACATGCTCAGGACGGTGGAAGTGCCAGTCTTCTATGACTTTGATGCTACTTTTCAATGTACATTTATTTTTAGAATTAATACATGCTTAGGACGGTGGAGGTGCCAGTCTTCTATGACTTTGATGTTACTTTACAATGTACATTTATTTAGAATTAATCCATGCTCAGGACGGTGGAGGTGCCAGTCTTCTTTGACTATTTTTTTTCAATATACATTAGAATTAATTGTCAGTGGTAGATGTGCCAATTTGCTATGATAAATATATATAATTACTTTTCAACGGTTATCAGAACAAATCCACGCTTAGGTCGTTTGATGTGAACATCTTTTTTCACCATTATTTGACTTTTTATTTGACAACAGAGTTAATCCATGCACAGGGCGTTGGATGTTCTATCTTTTAATCTTCATATAATCACAGTTAAAGGACATCAGAATAAATCCACGCTCAGAACTTTGTAGTTGCGTACAATTTATGGTCATATTTATGGTCATATTTATGGCCATAACAGGATGTTTCAATGTAAAATCAGAACTTAGGGTGGTGAATTTGCATCCCTGTTTTAAACATTTAATTACTTAAAAATATGTAAAAAAAGTAGTCATGTAAAAAAATCTGTTAATAGGACATTCGGCGAGTATAGATCTCATTGACGTTTATTTGAATAATGAGTGATAATCAAAGTAAATTCTGTTTAGGACGTTAAGGTGTATACTTTCTATGAATAAGTAGAAGTTGAAATATTAACTCAAGCTCTGGAATGTTTCAAACGTATTTATTTTGACTATCCTGTATGATTAATGATCTTTTTTGGAATAAATAGATCACCGCGCAGGTCGTTTTTTACATTATATAAGGTATATGAGGCAAATACTATAAGATTTTTCAGATATATTTACCAAGGACGTTTTTAAAAGTTACTTTTACAAATTATATTGGGATTCATAATTATTCTTATATATGAATATGTATTTGTGAATTAAAACAAATTTAGAGAACATTGGCAGTTTCTCTTTTTACCGGAAAAAAGAATGCACATACGAATTAGTAGTGATTTAGTTACCTAATAAAGATAGTAATGACCATAACAATTATACTAATATTTTTTATAATAATGAGAGAGCATTTGATGAAGATTTAAAAAACTAAACGCACTATATATTTGTTTTCTTTCTTTGAATTTTCATATTATATAACATCTTTTTCAATTCATGCAAGTTACTTTAAATATGTTAAAAGTTCTTGTTAGGAGCAGTCAATCTTAAGGAAACTTATTTAAAGCGAGATAACTATGACACATCTCAAATATATAATACAGACACAGTTATCTTTCCTCAGCGTCCTCTCCGTGGACTACCGTTCTCAGCGATGACGTCCCCAGCGATGTCTAGGCTGTTGACTCCTTATCGTTTTTATATTATTAACACAGTAATTTGACCTTTTTTTTTTTATCTTAAAAAGGTCGAAAACTAGAACAGCGTGTTTATTTTATCAATTTGTTGGATTACTTTAAACTGATATTATTGTAAGTAATATATACTATTCATTTGTTTATATATATTCTAGAATCAATGTGTGTATATAGAAATAAAAGAAGAGAAAACTGAGAATAACACAAATAATTTGACACCAACATATATTCAAACGGGTAAGGAACGGTGCTCCTTTATTTGAAAAAAATCAAACTAACGTTTATCTACAAGTGTTAAACTATAGATGTTTACATAGGTCTAAAAATAGAAATTTATGAAAGTAAAGTGAAACCTGCATTTAGGTCACAAGGTAGTATTTCTTTTGCGCCAAATACAAGTTAAACATGTAAAAGATAACAGTGGTTTATCATTATCATAAAATTATTCATAAATTGAGAAAAAAATATTTTATAAATACTTTTCTAACACTGCTCACCTTTTAACTGTTTTCTAAAATAAAATGTCTACTACTGCTTTAAAACTGTTTTTTTTTTAACAAATGTAGAGTTACAGTGTATATAAATTTAACAGAAAAAAGGATTTTTTTTATTGTGTATAAAGAATTAGTTAATAGGTAAAAGTTCAATTAAAAAGTAAAACCGAATTCCAATGAAAATTAAAAACGAATAGTCCCTTATCAAATGATTCTCAAATGGCAAAATCAAAATCTCTCAAACACATCAAATGAAAGGAAAACAACTGTTGAATTTCTGACTTAGTAAATACATTTCCTTAGGTAGAAAATGTTGGATTAAATAGCTGGTTAAACCTCTCACTTGTATGACAATCGCTTAAACGTCCATTATATTGACAACAGTTGTCAATGTGTGAGCAAAACAATCATTTCTATGTTGCAATGTTATACTCTTGTTTCAGAAAAAGGGAGAAGGTTTGGTACCATTAAAAGGTTTATCCCGCTGCAAATGTGTGCACCAGTTCTAAGTCAGGAATCTGATGTACAGAAGTTGTCGTTTGTTTGTGTAATTTATACGTGTTTCTCGTTTTGGTATGTCGTTTTTTATATAGATTAGAACGTTGGTTTTCCCGTTTGAATCGTTTTACACTAGTATATTTAGAGCCCTTTATAGCTTATTGTTCGGTGTGAGCCAAGGCTCCTTGTTGAAAGCGGTACATTGACCTATAATGGTTTACTTTTATAAATTGTTATTTGGATTGAGAGTTGTCTCATTGGCACTCACACCACATCTTCCTATATCTATATGCAAGGAAAAAAATTCCAAAAATTAGGATACAGCAGTAAACACTGTGTTATAATCTTAATCACTATAAAACAAACTATTTCAACAGAGAGGAACAAAATGGCATATAGACAAAACGCATTAGCAAACACAAATATACACTCTATAAACGCATTACACAAACAAAATTGAAAATGAAAGACAAGGGAAAAAAAATAGGACAATAATACAAAAGCGGGATGCATAAATTCCGAGCCACGTCAAAACTTTTTTTTTTAAAATTGATTAAACAACTTTTAAGTAAACATTTGCATATGATTTGATGTCGTAACCATTATAATTTATGATTGATGTAGATATTCAAACATATTTGTTTGACATTCAAGTTAAAACCCGAGGTAAGCAAAAAGTAAAATCACAAAATACTGAACTCCGAGGAAAATTCAAAACGGAAAGTTCCTAATTAAATGGCAAAATAAAAAAGCTTAAACACATCAAAATGGAAATGGATAATAACTGTCATATTCCAAACTTGGTACATGCAGCATCTACTTATGTAGAAAATGGTGGATTGAACCCGGGTTTATAGCTAGCTACATGTAAAGATTATTGTATTATAATAATAATGATTTATTTGCAAAATACACCCATATGGGTCAAGCAAACACAAATACAACAGTGAAGACTTACAAATATAAACATAAAAAAAAACATAGTTATAAATGGTAATTAATGTAACCTTTGATGGACATGGACCTCATTTTCGCAATTCTAAAGATTGCTTTATAAAGTCACCAATTTCTGTCAAAAGCTCAGATTTAGGATTTAAAAGTTATTTTAGCTTTAAAAGTGGTTGATAATTTGTACAGTAAGTAGTTTGCTTCTATTGCTTTCAAGACTTTTCTTAGTTGATGCATATAGATTTTTTGATGCTTCCTTGTTCTGTTTCATTTACACATGATGACAAAACACACTTATTTATGTACAACTGGTGACCAACAGACAAATAACAGTACACAAAACAAAACTAAGAAAAATAAAAACAGAGCAAATATGTGTAGATAATTTTTAACATTTCAATTCCTGGATGAGTTATTCCATAATTAATTATAAAGTATGAGTATCATCAGGAGTATATATTTCTGTATTTCACCTAGAGTTATTTGTACTTGTTTTGTTTTACAGAATGGATAATCATGATAATAAAGTGCTAATTGCTATTTGTAAGTATTAAAATAAGGTAGATGTGGGAATAAAGTGTATAAGTTCAGGACACCCATCTCATGTATTATGATACAAAAGCTCTACAAGCACTTGACAAAAACGCAACGCCATTAAATAAATTAATTAACGCATATATTGATGTCCTTCATTTAAATATCACAGTTTTGTATTCAACAGGTAGCAAGAGTCCACACCCTCATTGGAAGGTTGTGATATTTCTATGAATACTTTAATAAAAGCAAAAATAGATTTAAAATGGTTTATTTTAATCTCACCTTTTCCCATCACTTTGCGTCCGTCGTCGTCCGTCGTCCGTCGTTAACTTTTACAAAAATCTTTTCCTCTGAAACTACTTGGCCAAATTAAACCAAACTTGGCTACAATCATCAATGGGGTATTTAGTTTAAAAATGTGTCCGGTGACCCGGCACACCAACAAGATGGCCGCCATGGCTAAAAATAGAACA
This sequence comes from Mytilus galloprovincialis, assembly GCA_037788925.1. Taxonomy (NCBI): domain Eukaryota; kingdom Metazoa; phylum Mollusca; class Bivalvia; order Mytilida; family Mytilidae; genus Mytilus; species Mytilus galloprovincialis. The sequence goes on along the minus strand of CM075334.1, from coordinate 15,470,849 downwards.
TAGGGGTAAAATTCAGTTTTTGGCTTTAACTCAAAAACCAAAGCATTTAGAGCAAATCTGACATGGGGGTAAAATTGTTTATCAGGTCAAGATCTATCTGCCCTGAAATTTTCAGATGAATCCGACAACCCGTTGTTGGGTTGCTGCCCCTGAATTGGTAATTTTAAGGACATTTGGCTGTTTTTGGTTATTATCTTGAATATTATTATAGATACAGATAAACTGTAAACAGCAATAATGTTCAGCAAAGTAAGATTTACAATTAAGTCAACAAGACCGAAATGGTCAGTTGACCCCTTGAGGAGCTATTGCCTTTTATAGTCAATTTTAACCATTTTTCGTAAATCTTAGTTATCTTTTTCCAAAAATCTTCTCCTCTGAAACTACTGGGCCAAATTAATCCAAACTTGGCCACACTCATCTTTGGGGTATCTAGTTAAAAAACTGTGTCGCTGACCCGGTCATCAAATCAAGATGGCCGCCACGGCTAAAAATAGAACATAGGGGTAAAATGCAGTTTTTTGCTTATAACTCAAAAACCAAAGCATTTAGAGCAAATCTGATTGGAGTAAAATTGTTTATTAGGTCAAGATCTATCTGCCCTGAAATATGCAGATGAATCGGACAACCCGTTGTTGGGTTGCTGCCCCTGAATCGGTAATTTTAAGGAAATTTTGCTGTTTTTGGTTATTATCTTGAATATTATTATAGATAGAGATAAACTGTGAACAGCAATAATGTTCAGCAAAGTAAGATTTACAAATAAGTTAACATGACCGAAATGGTCAATTGACTCCCTAATGAGTTATTGTCCTTTATAGTCAATTTTTAACAATTTTCATAAAATTTGTAAATTTTTATTAACATTTTCCACTGAAACTACTGGGCCAAGTTCATTATAGATAGAGATAGTTGTAAGCAGCAAGACTGTTTAGTAAAGTAAGATGTACAAACACATCACCATCACCATGAATCCATCTGCTTCCTTTGTTTATATTCACATAGACCAAGGTGAGCGACACAGGCTCTTTAGAGCCTCTAGTTTATTATAAAGTAAGCATATTGAACCACAGCTTTCAAAGTGTCGGCTAAATTAGAATGTTGTATCCATTACCTTATCCATGCGTCTGTTCATACACCAAATAATTTCTTATACTGTCCTAATAAATTGTATTCATGTTTGATCAGCTGAGCTTGATGGTGATGAGTTGTAAAAGAGGGACGAAAGATACTAGAGGGACAGTCAAACTCATAAATCGGAATTTAATGGACAACGCCATGGCTAAAAATGAAAAAAGACAAACAGATAAACAATAGTACACATGATACTACACAGAAAACTAAAGAATAAACAACACGAACCCCACCGAAAACTATGGGTGATCTTAGGTGCTCCGGAAGGGTAAGCAGATCCTGCTCCACATGTGACACCAGTCATGTTGCTTATGCTTATGTGATAACAAATCCGGTAAAAAGTCTTATTTGGTTGGTCATATTGATGAAATCGGAGGAGATTTTAGTAACGACGTAAGGAACATATCCGATATCATTTGTGAAACGTTAATTCCATAACAGTCAACCAACTGATGATGGCGTCAGTTAAATTTACGAAGTTATGATTTCAACTTCACCATTTGGAACTCTTGATTTAATAGATTTCTTTGTGCGCAACAACCCTCTATCAAAATAAAACATATGATAGGAAATGCAAGCAACATTGTCAATACATACATAACACCTTGAAAAAAGAAAAGTGTTATATTCGTATATCATGCTCTGAAATGTTTGATGATGAAATTCACTTGTGAGCTGTGTCAATACTATAACCATAAAAGACTTAATTTGAAATATTACATTTTACGAAACTCCAGCAGATCGAAATTCACGGTTACAAATGTAGATTCATTTATTTTCTTTGATTCCAATTTGTTTGTGTATTAAGGGAACGTTATGTTTTCGTGTACATATATTTCATTGTTTGCAAATCTGTATGTATGCAAAACTAAAATTTGTATTTCGTCGACCATTTAAATTTGTGTGAAACATTTACCCAAATGGTATCCAACGAATGATAATAAATCCATAGTTGTTTTATAAGTGATAAAAATATTAAATTCATTGAAATTCACATATATCAAGTCGGTTGAGACATGCACCGAAAAAGAATCATCGCCATGATAAAAACAGATGAAGCAATTTTAGGAGCTGAAAAATATTTTCAAACAAACAGTAAGATAAATGTTTTTTTCCCTCTGAATTTTATAAAAAAAATGTTATTCATTGACAAATTTCTTCTTTTATGTGTTGAAGTCCCGTTTGCAAAGAAAAAATGCACGTGAGTTATACAGTTTCCTTTTAACATTTCTTTGACTTTTTAAATTTTACCACATGAGATAAGAAAAAACTGAACAGATCTTATTATTTTACTTATATTGAATACTTCAGCATCATAAACTTTCCTTTTTTTAGGTATTTTTGTTCAGTTAATTGTGACACATGCTGAAGAATGTCCTGACGAGGACTTACTAACTCTGAACAATGAAAAAGGGAAAGATTATGCTGTAGTGAATCCAGAATTATTTCCAGGAGCTTATAACTTTTTTCCAGAACTGCCAACACGAGTAGATGAAGATCCTGGGAAACAATTCTTTGTATATTATGTAGGAAATGATACTGTATGTTGGTTGAATGTAGTTGTAAAAAGTAAGAAACTTATTTTCAATGTGTATTTTCATATTTTTACTTTTTTTTTCATTAGTTTTTTTCATTATCTGGAGGAATGTGCACAAATAAAGCTAAACCAAAACCAACTCAAAGAGTATAATTGGGAGGAACATGTTGGGATCAGTCACGTTGGGTGAAAAAAAAAAAACAGTTTTGCTAAAGGCTACAACAAGTGACACAAAGACTAGTTAATACATATATTCACTAATGGTAAACAAAACATCATGGTAACAGATTAGCTTGCAGATAGATGACTTTACAAAACACCACTACCTCTCCCATTCCTTAAAGTCAGTTTGTTGTACTCATACTCCAAAATCATCAAATCGAAATGTAAGATTTCATAAATCAAGCATGATTTTTGTGCTCCGAGCACTGAGCGAAGTTTTATGACTTTAACCCCATGGTACTTTTGAAAGTAAGCAGATCCTGCTTCACATGTGGCACCAGTCGTGTTGCTCAGGTTAGTACAAAACCGGTATTAAGTCTCCCTAGGTCACATTCTTGAAAAAGGGACAGGGTTATAGTTACGACATAACTCTACCGGTGCCTTAATTTCTTTCAACCGGTCAGCTTTGGTAGACGTGATATTTCTATAAACCTTAAACATCAAGCGCCCAATAATTGTTGATAATTCTTATATGATTTGCACATTAGGGATTACAACTATATGATTGGCCGAGAGAACTTCCGGTTGTTGATCTTGATGTTTTTTTTCAATAGACGACGTTGACTGAACTTCTTTTCGTAACCAATGTAAATTTATTTTCACTGCACGTTAATCGTTAAATAAAATAATACACTAAAACATTCGTTTGAATGATACTAAGATTGTTTTGCAGTTTACTTTTTATCAGATAGCAAATTTCATTTAGTGCATATTTTTGCTTTAATAACCAACAAATATATTCATGTGCCAGGCCTATTCAATGACATAAATATACAATTTACGTGTTATAGAGGTAACGAGTGTGGAAAAATATTTTTACTATCTGCAATTTTAAAGAATTATAAGGATTAAACGCCTTTTTTAATGAATTTAATGGTGTATAAACTGGACCAAGTCACTCACAAACATATCACAAAAGTTTTTCGGATAATACAACAGGGGAAAGTAATTACAGTGATATTTTCAGCAATACAAATTTTTCCAGTCTCAAAAATCTTTCAATGAAGAACAAAGAAATTCTGATAAGTCTTAATGTTATGTATACTTTAAAACCATAAAATATACATTGAGGATCACATTTTGATGATAATTCTTGTATAAAAAGGCCATCCATAAGCCTTGCTTACAAATCCATGTTATGGTGCATATCTATATATTATGTTAATGTTACTGGATGACAACTTATTTTCTGTAGAATATTTGATCACCAACGATTCGGAATTTATACTTTCTATACTAGTAAAAGTAGTTTATTGGTGAAAAATCTGTTGTAAGCGCATTTCACAATTCAGACAAACCCATCTGTATTGGCGTCAAAATTGTCGTCGTTGAACTGTAGTAGAAAACTTAACGTCTTCTCCCGGAATATTTTCGAACTAAATGATTCAAATTGATGAGATCAAATGACACAAGATTGGCAGTAAACAGGAAAACTGATGTCATCACAGTTCATTGTGTAAAATGGTCGATTTCTTGCAGTTTGAGATGTTTTCTTGGCAATAAACAATGTGTTTATTCCTTTGTTAGGACAATGTCGTGTTAATTATAGCTAAACACGAGAATGAATATATATTTGTTTTACTGTTATTTTACTGTGGGTTAGCATATTTTGATGGTAACATATTTTTTGTGGATTGAGAAAATAAATGTGTGGATATTTGAATTCATGGTTTGCCAAAAAGTTGGTTTTGCCAAAACTTGTAAATAAGTCTAAAGAAGATTAGTAGTTAATAGAACTGTGTAAATCATAGTTCACCTGAACTCATGAAATCCACGATAATTGGCATCTCAAAATTAATAATTTAATTTTAGATGTAACGCGTCTTCTGATTGGCTGACGTTATTTTGTTATCAGACCATAGACATAATTTAGTCATGTGACCGTGACGTCATCAACGTTTTTTCAAGGTTTTTTACGGTTTAAAATGGAATTTATAATTAAATTATAAGAAATTACTGTAATATTTTTTCTGTCTATTCGAAATAACATAAAAAATGTGGTGCACACTGTTTAAATAACCCGCTACGCGCGTTATTCAGTGTGCACCAAATTTTTTATGTTATTTCTTCATAGACAGAAAAAATATTACAGTCATTCCTTAAGTATATTTCAAAATGAAACAAATAGATAAATAATTACAGTAATGATTTCTATCTGATCTCATTTATTTCTACAGTTGTAAGGTGTAAACAGGAGGTCAGCAATATAAGTGACTATGAAGGTGGCGCTAACTGTTCTAATCTGCTATGGGGAACCTCATGTAATTCTGCCTGTTCCGACGGTAAAGTGTCTATGGGTGGACCAGCCGTTTTTACATGCGAAATGGATACTTATAATATGACTTATCTACAATTAGACAACGACACTGTATGTCAAGGTATGTATATCTCTTAAAATATGTATCAAAAATATATCACATCAAACTCAGTTCTTTTTTAAGGTATGATATTCATACCTGCATTGGCTGCAAAGTTTATAAGGATCCTACAGAGAAGTAAATGTTTCCACAATGAGTAAACCCCATACAGCTAAGTCAGTTATAAAAGGTCCGGTAATGGCAGTGGTAAAAAAAAATCAAAAAGAGAAAACATACGACCTGATTTATGCACAAAATGATGACCGAAAAGTGATATACAGAAACAAACGAAAATCACTGATCGTATCACCAATATCTCAATTAAAATAGAATGTAATGTAGTTTATATGGATCCATTCTGGAGTGTAGATTAGCATGCACATAAAAGTAAGTAAGTAAGTGACATATATTTTCTTCCTTTGTTTTGGTGAGGTATATGCTAAGATTTATATATCAGTCATTACAAACAGAAGGAATATGTAGATTAGTGTATGAAGTATGTCATTTTACCTTCATTTTCAACTTTATTAAATTTGGTGAAGTTTTAAGCCCCAGTCCCACTAGACCAAGATCGCACTACGTTCACCACGATCTAAAATAAAATCAGATTGTGGTGAGGTCGCGGTATGAGCGGCATGAAAATGTACATTTTCGTTGCTTTCTCGATGCTACTACGTCCTCATTACGCTTCTACAACGATTCCGCTACGATTATACCACGTTCTCACCACGCTTATTCTGCGAGCTCACTACGCTTATCAAGACCTTTCTACGCTCCTCACGTTCTCACTACGACCATACCACGATTTATGCGATTGTAACATGATCTTACCACGCTTCTACTGCGATTATAGCACGCTCATACCGCGATCTTACTACGCTTTGAACAATAATGTCAGCACCGAACTCCATATAAATACTGTTTCATTCCTTCTATTTCTCATTTATAAGAATATTTTACGGAAAAACACAGACATGCCACCAAGATCCACCAGAACTCGTGGGCGTGGCGGAAGGGGTAAAGGTAGAGGTAAAGACAGAGGGGCCTCTGATACTGAGAAAGCATATAAACATTTACTGTGATGTTACCATGCGTTCCTGCCATGGTACAGATCCAGCGGGCCTATTGAAATATAATTTAAAGTATTCTCTCTGTTTCTTTGCTGCAACCGTGTCCCTATTTGGGTCTACTACACTATTGACCTTATGCATGTTTGCATTAGCTCGCCAAAGACCCGGTACAAACCAAAACTGGAGAGCTTTTATACATTTATATGACAATGAGTATGACAAGCTAAGGTTATCTATGCCTGCGGTAGAAATGCCTTAGTATTTCAAAAATTGAAGATTTGGTAAACTTAATTTATAAATACAACCATATCAATGATAATTCTGACTACTGGGCTGGTAATACCCTCGCGGAAATAAACTCAACCAGCAGTAACATTGACCCAGTAGTTGTAAATAAACTCACCATATATACCAGGACTAAATTTTGTATATACGCCAAATTCGCGTTTCGTCTACAAGAGACTCATCAGTGACGCTCGAATTCACCACAAAGTGAAAAGGCCAAATAAAGTATGAAGTTGAAGAGCATTAAGGACCAAAATTCCTAGAAGTTTTGCAAAATACAGCTAAGGTAATCTAAGCCTGAGGTAGAAAAGCCTCAAGTTTTCAAAAATTATAAATTTTGTAAACAGATAATTTATAAATATAACCATATCAATGATAATTCATGTCAGCACAAGTGCTGACTACTGGGCTGGTGATACTCTCGAGAAATAAATCTCCACCAGCAGTGGCATCGACCCAGTGGTTGTAAATTAACTCACCATAGAAACGAGGAATAAATTTTGTATATACACCAGACGCTCGTTTCGTCTACAAAAGAATCTTCAGTGACGCTCGAATTCAACAAAAAGAGTTAAAAAGGGCAAATAAAGTACGATGTTGAAGAGCAATAAAGACCAAAATTCCTAAAAGTTTTGCCAAATACAGCTAAGGTAATCTACGCCTGAGGTAGAAATATAGCACATCTATGTGTCTTTAAATTTATTATTTAACAAACTTGCATGAATTATTTGTCTTTTTTTTAATTTCAGATTCAGCTTATGCTTTGAAATGTCCCGAAGATATATCAATCTACACCGATTCGTCTTATTTAGCTGTGGCATCCATCACATTAGATGAGTGGACTTTTCCAACTTCACTGGATAGTAATGGAAAACCTTGGAAAATTGAAAGCCAAACTGCTGAGGAAAAAAAGTATTTTATTGGCACATATACCAACATAGTGACAGCAACTAGTTCAACAGGGGAAATCTCCTCTTGCAAATTTGACTTCACTATCAAACGTAATTTTTAACTATAATGTAAGGAGTTTGGTTAATGTACAAATTAACAAGTAATCTTTTTAAGTTCAAACGACTGAAATAGTCCGTTGGTACTCATACCACATCTTCTTATATATATATGTGACGTTTTAGGAGTCTGATTTTCGTCTATTGTTGTTTTTCTACTGTTAAAAGAGAATCGAAAGATGTCATAGGTACTTTGGGACAGGACAATTTTGCTTAAAACCTATCCCTTCTTTAGCTCACCTGATGCAAAGGGCCAAGTGAGCTTTTCTAATCACTTTGCATCCGTCGTTCGTTGTCCTCGTCGTCGTCTGTTAATTTTTACAAAAATCTTCTCCTCTGAAATTACTGGGCCAAATTAAACCAAACTTGGCTACAATCATTATTGGGGTATCAATTTTTTTAAAAATGGTCCGGTGACCCGGCCAACCAACCAAGATGGCCGTCATGGCTAAAAATAGAACATAGGGTTAAAATGCAGTTTTTGGCCTATATCTCAAAAACCAAAGCATTCAGAGCAAATCTGTCTGAAAAAACTTGTACCTTATCAACTATTTTCCTACGTGGATTTTAGGAGGAATCCCAGTTCTAATTAATTGGATATCAATTTTCCTTTGGGTCAGTTTGCATGACATTCCTCTTTTTAAAGTGTCGGTACTCTTATAATACAAATCGTCGTCTATCGACAGAACGTCTTAAATTTGCTCGTCGTGTTGACGGAATTATATGTTTGGGCGACATCTCTAAATCCGGATCTCTGTTTCAAATGTTTTGTTATTGAGTAGTACAATAAGGTACTAGAAATACCTATAACAGTTTTCTAGTATAATATACATAAACTCGTGGACGTTTAAAGTTTATGCATTCTTTAAACTGTTATGGGAAACTTAATATACGCTTCAAAATGTTAAATAATTTGACAAAAAGAAGATTGTCAGGGGTAATGATTGAGTGTTTTGAATATTATTGAAGAAGGTCCGTTGCCATGGGCGAAATTTACATCGTTTTAAAGTCATATGAAACTAGAGACTGGTGAAAAATAATGTCTATCCAATTCCTGAGCATGTATAAGAGAACTTAGTCTTCTGTACACGATTTTATAATTGTTTACGCATCCATTTTGCACAATCGTCAAAAACAATCTATCGGTCTCTTATGATGTGAAAATATGGTAACTTATTAAAGTCGTGTTTTGAAGCTCTAGTTTACCAATTGCCACCTAAACTAAATCAACAAAGAAACATGGATATCTAGCAGGTGTTTAACATGTACACAAAGATCATAATAGTTTATTTCAATGACAAATTCATGCATATTGCGATCATCAGATTTTTACGAGAAAGATAACGCTAAGTTCATTGTATGTGGAAACATATCGGTAAATTGTTTTTTCTGGAAGCAACCAATTAAAAAAGCAAACTTCTTCTTAGTTTGCACAAATTTAAGAATTTTCTTAAGAAAAAAGTATTTTACAGACGTTTTATAATCAAAATAGCTATTAAGTTATAAAAATGTATGCATTATTCTTAAATTTGAAGTTTCATATGACTTTAACCTTTAAAAGTCATCATTAACCTAACGAAACTAATGGACATGCCGTAATATCGTCTTCTGATGCTAATGAACTAATCAAATTAAAGCAGGTTTTCGTATCACTGCGTCATACAAAACATATCTATTAATGCATTAAGGTGGTATCCAACACCTTCACTTAAATTATTTTGGCTCGTTTAATTTTCGTAAAATTTTGACAAAGTATTCACTTTGACCCTTTGACAAAAATGTAAAAATTTCAAATAATTTGAACCAACCATTTTATCAGAAAATTTACACTGGTTACATAGCAGTTTGACAAAGACTAGTTTTGATCATTGAGAAGCTTCATGTTCCCTTTACAACACAACGTAATTAAAACGTGTAGCTGATTTTACAGAGTTATCTCCCTGTAGTGTTAGGTACCACCTTAAATCGATAACAAACCACAATCATAGGAGAAATATTAATATATTATATTGATTTTAAGTATTAGGATGTACAGTTCCTCAAGTGGATGAATCTACTATAGAAAGGGCTGTACCAAACAAGACATATCACATTTCAATCTACTCCTATGAATACGAGAAAAAGATCTGCAAACAAGGATATGGTTGGAAACAAAATGAAAATAATAAGGATTTTGTGGAAGTGAAATGTGTTGAAACTTCGCCTGGTCACCCAGAATGGAAAAACTGGAACAGTCGGAACTGTACAAGTAAGATTATATTCTGATGATAAAGTTTTTTAGAAAGACATACATTACCACTTGGTACTTTGGACATTTCTAATATGTGTTCACTCATAGGAAAAAATGTCATGGTCAATTTTTGCCTACAATTTTGACTATAGATGGTCAATGTGTGTTAAGTTTGAGGAGATATAGATGGTCAATGTGCGTCTACAATTACAGGTAGATATTGATGATCAATGTTTGTCTAATTATTGGTATACCTTGTGTATACTAATGGTCAATGGGTGTCTACCAGTGTGAGTAGATATTGGTGGTCAATGTGTGTCTACCAGTATGAGTAGATATTGATGGTCAATGTGTGTCTACTAGTATGAGTAGATATTGATGGTCAATGTGTGTCTACCAGTATGAGTAGATATTGATGGTTAATGTGTGTCTACCAGTATGAGTAGATATTGATGGTCAATGTGTGTCTACCAGTATGAGTAGATATTGATGGTCAATGGGTGTCTACCAGTATGAGTTGATATTGATAGTCAATTTTTTTTCTAACAGTATGAGTAGATATTGATTGGCAATGTGTGTCTACCAGTATGAGTAGTTATTGACGGTCAATGTGTGTCTATCATTAGGAGTTTATGTTGATGGTCAATGTGTGTCTACCAGTAGGAGTAGATATTGGTCAATGTGTGTCTACCAGTATGAATAGATGTTGATGGTCAAGGTTTGTCTACCAGTATGAGTAGATATTGAAAATCAATATGTGTTTACCAGTATGAGAAGATATTGATGGGCAATGTGTGTCTACCAGTATGAATATATGTTGATGGTCAAGGTTTGTCTACCAGTATGAGAAGATATTGATAATCAATATGTGTTTACCAGTATGAGTAGATATTGATGGTCAATGTGTGTCTACCAGTATGTATATATTGGTCAATGTTTGTCTACCTGTATGAATATATGGTGATGGTCAAGGTTTGTCTACCAGTATGAGTAGATATTGATTATCAATATGTGTTTACCAGTATGAGTAGATTTTGTTGGGCAATGTGTGTCTACCAGTATGAGTAGATTTTGTTGGGCAATGTGTGTCTACCAGTATGAGTAGTTCTTGATGGTCAAGGTTTGTCTAAAAGTATAAGTATATATTGATTATCAAAATGTGTTTATCATTATGAGTAGATGGTGATGCTGAATGTGTGTCTTCCAGTATGAGTTTTATATTGACGGTGTAACTTCCAGTATGAGTTTTATGTTGACGGTGTGTCTTTCAGTATTAGTAGATTCTGATGTTGAATGTGTGTCTACCAATATTTGTAGATATTGATGGTCAATATGTGTCCTCCAGTATAAGTTGATATTGATGGTTAATGTGTGACTACACGTATTGGTAATTATTGATGGTCAAAATTTGTTCACCAGAATAAGTTGATACTGATATTCTGTTTGTCATGTAGTATATGTAAACATTGATGTTTAATGTGTGCCTATCAGTATAAGAGTTACTTATGGCCTATTATTGTCCACCAAAATGAGAAGATATTCATGTTGTAGTTGTCTACTAGAATATGAAGACATTAATGGTCAATATGTGATGTCTATAAGTATGAGTAGATATTGATGGTCTATGTTTGTCTATAAGTATGAGTAAATACTAATGGTCAATGTTTGTCTATAGGTATGAGTAGATATTGATGGTCTATGTTTGTCTATAAGTATGAGTAGATATTGATGGTCTATGTATGTCTATAAGTATGAGTAGATATTGATGGTCTATGTTTGTCTATAAGTATGAGTAAATATTAATGGTCAATATTTGTCTATAGGTATGAGTAGATATTGATGGTCTATGTTTGTCTATAAGTATGAGTAAATATTAATGGTCAATGTTTGTCTATAGGTATGAGTAGATATTTATGGTCAATGTTTGTCTATAAGTATGAGTAGATATTTATGGTCAATGTTTGTCTATAGGTATGAGTAGATATTGATGGTCTATGTTTGTCTATAAGTATGAGTAGATATTTATGGTCAATGTCAGTCTATAGGTATGAGTAGATATTGATGGTCTGTGTTTGTCTATAAGTATGAGTAGATATTGATGGTCTATGGTTGTCTATAAGTATAAGTAGATATTGATGGTCTATGTTTGTCTATAAGTATGAGTAGATATTGATGGTCTATGTTTGTCTATAAGTATGAGTAGATATTAATGGTCTGTGTTTGTCTATAAGTATGAGTAGGTATTAATGGTCTGTGTTTGTCTATAAGTATGAGTAGATATCTATGGTCAATATTTGTTCAATAAAATGAGCAGAAACTGATCGTCAATCTATATTTACTAGTATTGTAGATATTGCATTTTTACAGATATTAAATGTACGTATGATCAATGTTTATATCATTTACTCCAATAATTGAAAAGGAAAACCGTTGTGTTGTTGGTAGCACATCGGACTACCAACACAGAGGTTCCTGGTTCTGCGTTCTGGAGAGAAAATTTTAGGGACTGAATTTTCAGTTCTTCCTTGACACGATCTAATAGTATGGTATGGAGAAATCATGATAGTCCGTCGGAAGTGGATCATAAATGTCTGACTGATGTTAACAGATAACAATATGTCTTGCACGTGAACGACACCCTTGTCGATTTCGAAAAAGAGCAGGCTAATGCTGCTACAAATTGCACAAGGGATTAAAATAAGATGCAATTACTTGTTTCCCAATCCCCTATAAGGAAGTACACCAATAAATCATGGTCCCATTGCTTTCTATGTTAAATTCCTCCATTTCAAGCAGACACACCTCTTTCATTTTAAGTTCAAATAAAGTGACGACCATTGCATGTCAAAGCAACACTTTATGGTGTCTTGTACTGAAAAAATCAACATACCTTTAATAGAATATTAGAAAGAACTGGTTCCCGGAACTTCGGATGTTCCAAAACAGGTACTTCAGATCTGAAAATCAGAAAAATGTACTCTCTTGTTAAAATTTGGTGCAGTTTTATATAATATTTAAAATTTAAAGTCCAAAAGTGTTCTACAATGATCACTTAGTCCTTCAGCTTTCATTTGATGCCAAAAATACATAAATATCCTACATATTTTGAAAGTTACACTCATGCGTAGGAACTATTTTGTGTTAAATATGTATTTCTTTCTGGTATGTGCTTTCAGGCCGGGCTCGAATTAGTGATGTTATACCATAAACAAGTATGTTTAAACTAATTGAATTTGTTGTACATTTTAGAAAATGAAATACCTAAGATCTGTGGAAGAGAGGTAATACTTGATGGCAAAAAAACAGAAGTTGTCTATTTCAGCTATGATTTTATGGAATGGAAGAGCTTGGCTGAACAGAATATAACCTCTTGCAAATTTCGTGCTGTTGTTGACGTTTATAAACCTCCAATGTACGATCTAGAAATGACATTTCAAACAAACACATCTACGCCACTAACTGCTGATAAATGTTTTTTTGAAGTCTTATTGTATGCTGGTGAATCTTCATTTGGTTCCCCAATTAAAGTAAGATACAAATAATTAGGTTAATATATACTTGGTACTCTGATTAAAGTAAGAGATCTTAAAGTTCAGTAAAAAGTAAAATAGCAAAACGTAGGTCATTTATCAAATGGTAAACTCAAAAGCTCAAACACATCAACCGAATGCCTTTGCACAGGCATTTCCTCATGCAAAACATTGTAAATTACACATGGTTTTATAGATAGCTTAACTTCTCACTTGCATGTCGGTCACATATAATTCCATTATTTTGACAACAGTGTGTGAGCAAAATAAACAGACCAATTGTCAAAAATTTGGGTATAGCAGTCAATATTGCTTGGTACTCCAACGAAAGAAAGAGATTTTAAAGTTCACCTTAATAATTGTTAGGTACTCTTATGACAGTAAATAAAGGCAACAGTAGTATACCACTGTTTAAAATGAATAAATCGATAGAGAAAAAACAAATCCGGGTTACAAACTAAAACTGAGGGAAACGTAACAAATATAGGCTTTTAAGAGAACTATGACACAACACAGACACAACACCGAAACGTAACACACAAAAACGAACTATAATGCAACAATGGCCATTTTCCCGACTTGGTACAGGGCATTTTATGAAATTTGTTTTTGGGTTGAACCTGGTTTTGTGGCATGTCAAACCTCCCGCTTTAATAGCAGTGTTGATTATAACATTAAAATGACAACATTACACGACAGGGTTACAATAAATAAACAGATACATGGGAGAAAATATAGGACAAATAAACAAACAAATAATAGCCATCAAAAGGTAACAGGTTAAACAATATTTTAGACGCCAGACGCGTGCTACGTCCACACAAAACTATGCACATTGACCTATAATGGTTTCCTTTTTTTGAATTGTTATTTGTATGGAGAGTTGTCTCATTGGCACTCACACATCTTCCTATACATGCTATCTATATCTATCAGATATAAAACGTTTGAAAGCCATAACAAGATAAGAGATTAAATAGTTTACTTAAATGGACATCTATGAGAAAACCATGCAGATGGTGCTCCATGCAAAGTTGTTTGATTTTGATGAAACTTTGCTGACATGTTCAGGTTGACCTCATATGAAAGTCATGCAAGTTTGAAGCCCTTACACTACTGGTAACCATGGCAACGATAGGGATTTAGGGTATTTTCGAGTTTATTTATAGATGCATTTACTGAAATGCATAGATTTCATAAATTTCTCAAATAGAAATAAATACTATAATACTTCTGAGTGTTTAAATACTTTAATAGCACAGATAGGATGTGTATGAAGTATAAATCACATAATTTTATTAAACATAATGATATATATAGAAAATAAGGGTGTGGCAAAACACATAAAATGATAAAAAATATGGCCTTTTCATCAAATCACACTAAAACAGACACTTCAGCCCAAAAGTCGCTTTAATTTACCCTAAATTTCAGAAATGCTTTGCATTTTCTTTGGTTCAAAATATTTTGAAGGGATTTCGGTTGCAAATTAATTTTATAGATTTTATTGATCATTTAGATAGCCTCCCCCCCTTTTTTTGTATTTTCGCAATAAATTGAGGAATGTCTCATATTTTAATGAAACCAAGCATTCAAAAATAAATACTTGAATTATACAGATTATAACATGCAATATAGGTAAATCAAATAGAAAATTGGATTTTTGTGTCACAAACAATAGTAAGCATTAGGCTTAAAAAAGGGGGGGAGCTGCCAAAGACAATTTTTTTTTTTGGTATTTTTTTTTATTCCAAATTCCTTTAGTACACTTGTCCCTACTACTTTAAAGAGTAAAATTCATTCATTTCTTCCTAGTAATCCCATTTTTGGTTAATGCAGCTTGCTAATTACTAAAGTTGTATTCTGGTTAATACTGAAAAATGATATGAAATTCAATGTCAAGTTCATCATATTGAAAAATCTGAAGTACTGACATTCAGAAGTTGTGTCTGACAGGTAAACAAAATTAAGACACATTGCAACCTTTTACTTGCATGCTGGTTACCATATAAGTCATTTTTATCATGAGTACCTGAGACAGTGTGGATAAAATCTGAATTTCTATTGTACAAAGGGAGATAATCCAATAAAAATGCTGATTTTTAAAACCTTAAAATTGCATGTACATATTAATTTAAACTAACATACACTTCATCAATTTAATAAAATATAAACATATCTCTATTTGGTTATCTGGAGAGAGAGTTAATAGTGCATTTGAGCATATACTATTGGTTTGCTTTTGTTGTAGTACTTTCTAAAATTCTCCTAAAAAAATGTCTAAATTTATAAATTCTCTTTTAGCATTGATAATTTTTTAAATATCTCAATCTGTATAAATGATCATAAATGTTATTATTTTTTATAGCATTAGTATTATATTTAACAATCAATGAAGATGATACAATAACACTAAATGGTGCTTACATGCAAGAATAAGATTATTATAAACAGACATAAAAGTTAATTCGAATTGACTTAGCAGCACAAGACAATTGTTGCACGGTGCATAAGGTATGGAATTTAGGGAAGTATTAAATTGTTTCCATACTATCTTATAAGAATTTATATACATGTAACTACATGAACTATGAAAGGTAATTTACTAATAATTCAATCAATAAAACTAGTTAGTCAATCTAAGAAACAATTTCTGACAAATGAAAATATTATTATGTTTATCAAATGGCCAAGTACATTCGTAATCTTCCTTATTGTCTTCAATACTGATGACCTTTCTTATTCGCTGTTGAGAAAGCCTTGCTGATGGTGAGACAGTGAGAACATTCTATTTCCTAGCAAATATCTCTCTCTTCTCATTTGTGTTGCAACTGTGTGTTGACTTGGTGGTTTTCCAGACTTCAGCGAGATTCACATTGCCGATTTTTTCCTTTTTTTCAAAGCATATGAGTTCCATTTCAATTTATTTTTATTTGAGCTTGCAATTTTTTAACATCAACAGGAAAATTCAAAGACAGATCAGAGCCTTATTCATGTATCAGTGATATTATCTAAGTTTTTTTTCATCATAAACATGTTTATCAACAAAAATGTGTCTCAGCAATCAGTCTTCTTTCATGAACTCCAGCTATTTTTGGATCACCAAATGTCTGTAAAAAATAATAAGAAAACAATTGTTATCCATTAAATGATTGAAATTTCCTAAAAAGAAATTAATTATTACCTTTGTCTTAGTGTAAAATGTTTTTCCATTATCACAACTCTGACATTCCAGTACATAGAATAAGAAATAAAGTATACTAGCTAAAAATGGACCTAAATTTTATTTTTTTTCTTATTCCAAGCTGCAGCAAACTTAATTTTAATGAATTTAATTTTGCAGATTTCATCTTGTATTTATGACGTTATGACGATACAAAAATAGGGAGATGAGTATTGATTGCAAATGAGACAAATATCCACAAAAGTTCAAATGAAATGAATGTAATGCCTCTGTACAACCTTCAACAATGAGAATAAAACAGCTCAAGGGTACATTCTATTACAAATGCAGAGATTGCACCTTCATCAGGTTATATAGACACTAGATTCAAACTTGATTCACATGATACAGTTCAGAATTTGGATTGTGATGAATTATTAGACACATCATACATGTAGGTTTCTGACACAGAATAGATTTGGTAAAAGAACTGATGATTTTGAAATTGGACTTGTGCCAATATCCAAAATCTAAAGTCTAAAAGACATGATTAGATTTATCATATCAAAGAACCCCATATATGCAATTTTTTAATGAATTTAAACAAAGTTTAAGTTTGGACCCCAATTTGAATCAACTTGAAAACTGAGCCCAAATCATAAATCTAAACATGCTAAATGCATGATAACATTTAGCATAGAAAAAAAACCTTCAATAATATTTTTACGTTTAAATAAACGAACAAAGTTTTTTTTGCCCCCGTGATCTTTTTTGCAATTTGAAAACGAATATTAACAATCTAAACATATAAGAAGTATTTAACCCAAAAAATTACAATACACCGTTTAATTTTGCATAATATCAAAGAACACCAATTATTCAATTGTTTTATGAAATCAAGTTTAACTTTGGACCCTTTTGACCCTTTAGCTGATATAGACCAATTTAAAAACAAGCCAAAACATTTGAAATTGGTAAAACAATAAGCATTGGAAACAAATATATAATTAATTTTACAGCTAATTTTCTAAGGCATGTAAATCTCAGACTTCGGTTAGCTTGCATGGTTTGTTTGTATATTGTACAATTGCAATTGACATAACGTCTAATCAAATTTAAAAGTACTCCATAAAGGTTCAAATATGCCTATATTTATTGTATGAAGATATCAACCTTAATTAAAAAGCTTGAATCAATATTTATACAAACAGAGAAAGCAAACCTACCAAAGTTTTACTCTACACGCATTAGGAAAATAGCTGTAATAATGGTAAAAGTGTTTTTTTCAAAAATGAAAAATACAAATGTAGTCTTCAGGTTTACCATAAATGCATGTATACTATAAATGAGGATCTCAGTGTCAAGCTGACAAGAACACATATTTTTTTCTAGGTTTAATTCTTATAAAGAGAACAATTCCAATGATGAGTAATGAAAATGTTGTTGTGTAAATTGTACTTATATGGCCCTTAATTGATCATTGTACTTGTTGAGAGATGAGACTTTAATAAAACATTGAATAAAATAATAATTTGAGTGTTCTGTGTGTTATTTTTCCTTTTTGTTTACCAGATTGAACTTTTAAAATTGAAGGGTTAATCTAATTTATTGATTATTTATCATGTTTTTACAATAATAAATGTAACTGGTCAATTTCCAATTTCTATATATGATTATATTTCACAAATAATGCCACAACACAGGTCTTATTTGCTATCTATTTAGTAGTCTCTTGTTATGACTTTTTGATTCATTTTTTTTTTATAAACTATATCATATATTTACCTATATGATCTCCTATCATATTTGCTTCCATTTTAACATTATTTTTGTGCTTTTCCATCTTCAACATTAACCTGTTGATAAGAAATAAAATATTGTATATTTGTACATTTGCATGATCAGTACAGTGAGTTACATCTACATGTACATTGTACATTAAGTTGGCTTAACATAATGTTTGGTTCATTGAAAAAAAATTTTGTAGATATGATAATTTATTTGTGTAAATGTCATAGATGCTACGATATCAATCACATCATCAAGTAATTCATTTCTTCAGTATTGTTATTTTGAATTTGTTTTATCTGAGTAATCTGTAATGTTATAATCTCATGTTGCCCCTTCTGGGCCCTTTAATTTGGAATACATTTGTAAGCATATTCTATTCAGATTCTATTTTATTAACAATAGAAGTAAAGACATGTACAAGTTCTCTTTCCATGTTTTTAAATGTGATACATGACCTGCACTAAGGAAATGTAAAGAAAAAGTCTCGCAGTAACCAATTTTTAGAGAGAAAAAAACCCAGCTCATAGACTGTATAACATTTTTTTGAGTTTGCAAAATGGTTTGAGAACCATATATTGTATCAATCTAGCTGCATTGTACAATGTACATGTACATGTAGTACTGGTAAAGGAATGAATAAAGACAGGAAATTCACAACTCTTTGGGAGCTATATTGTGACTTTAACAGTGCTTAATCAAAACCTGTCACAAAAATCTTTAGGGTAGGGATAAAAATAAAGGTAGGTAAGGGTAGTGCGGTTAACACACATACTTTTTAGTTGGCATAAATGTACAGTAGTTTTCGTATGTTTATGTAATTTATACGTGTTTCTTGTTTCTCCTTTTTTTTATATAGATTAGACCATTGATTTTCCTGTTCGAAGGGTTTTACACTAGTTATTTAGGGGTCCTTTATCATGTTTATAGCTTGTTGTTCCGTGTGAGCCAAGGCTCTGTGTTGAATGCCGTCCATTGACCTATAATGGTTTTCTTTTACAATTTGTTATTTGGATGGATAGTTGTCTCATTGGCACTCATACCACATCTTCCTAAACAATGTATATCTATCTACTGAATGTTTTCTATTTCAATGAGGGCCCTCATGGGGTTTTTGATTATGTGATTACTTGGCCGTTTTTTTAATGATTATTTGATTATTAAGCCAAATATTTCATGATTATTTGATTACCTAGGACTGTATTTTTAGTTTATGATTATTTGATTACTAAAGATAAGCAAATATTTAATGATTATGTGATTATATTGGCAAAAAAATGGTGATTATGTGATTACTAGGACCCCCCCATGAGGGGCCTCTTCAATGGGTTGTATAAATTAAAAAAAAGGGGATTTGAAGCAACCATTATTTTTAAATTAGGACAAAAAAAACCAGAGTCAATGGACTCTATTGACAATTTGGCAAACAAACTCAGGGACTCAGGGCGAACAGACCTGATACCGGAGGGCTTTGTAATAGAACATATATTTATCATGATTATTATAGATTTCTTGAGACTGAGAGAGAAAAAAGTTTTTCTATTAAAATTTAGAAGGCAAACACATAAATCTTTTAGTTTCAGAAGAATTTTAACTCATTATAAATGTATGTCAATGAAAATTAAATCAGTGTTTGCTTCAACAAAATTATGTAAATACCCCCCCCCCCCTTTTTCCCCGAAGAGAAATAGTCTATGCTCTTCTTCCTATATTTATGTGTTGATGTGATGTTTCTACAGTAGGTCTTTTTATGGTGTCAAATTGCTTTTTCTAACCACAAAAAAAAAAATTAACAAACTTACCAGAACCAACTGAAACTGAAAGTTTTGCTTTGGAATTTCCGTTGCTAGATTTGGAAGGGTCATGAAAGGATGGCAGCAACTCATTTTGTCTTCTTGTCTACTGCAATTCAACTCCTGTCCATGTTTGCAGCATATGCATTTTAAAATGTGAGTCTGAAACCTAGACATGATAGTGATAGTCTAGCCTCATGAGTCATGTCTAGACTATCTGATCAGGATCAGACTTATCCCAGTGGCAGTGGGAATGTCTTTGCCACATGGTTTGCTATGTCTTTGTTACACTCTTTCAATAGAAATAAGTTTTTTGCTACACCATATTCATCAAAAATACCATTATTTCCTATCCTTCTGCACATTTGTTGATTTCCCTCCTTCTGTTATTGACACTAAATCGACCTTTTATTGTGAAGAGTTTTACAAAGGGAGATAATTTTAGCTATATTTTTCAGTTTTTCATCTTTTATTCAAATAAGCTTATATCAATTTGCAACCAAAATCCCGTTAAGGAATACTAGTTTGTAGTGAACCATAACGTTTAACAAAATATTTTTTCAATTTGAGTGACTTTTGAGGTTTTATGGACATTTTCAGTACAGGCTGAATTCAAATTTAAAAAAAACACAATTATGTCAATAAAAATAAAAACAAAAATAAAGGTTGAAATAAGATCCAAATTACTGTTTATTTTAGTAGAAAGTCTGAATTTTAAGGCCAAACAATTTTTTTTGTCATAAAATACTTTGAACTATTCAATAAAAAAAACTCAAAAATGTCCATTTTCAACAACATTTTCCAGCAAATTTGGTACTAAACTAGAATTGCCCTGTATTCACATAATTTGAGATAAATTGTCATTTTTTAACCATAGAACTATTAGATGTACTTAATACTTTACTAGGAACCCAAAATCAGCTGAAAATTCCACAACCCCTTTCATAATTTTTTTTTGATTTTGCATGGTTTTCTCGTAGACATCCATAAAATCATTGCTTAGTTATCTAATGAAAGTAAGAGATTAAACAGTTTCCTTAAATAATTCTTAATTCTGCAATGAAAATAAGATATTAAAAAGTAATTTAATCATACCTGATTTCACTCCCGGTTTTTAGTGGAGTTCATGTTGTTTCTTATTTCTTATTTATAACTGTTGATCTTAATGTCCCTTGGTTTTGTGAGTCTTTGTTTACTCCTTGGTTTTGATTGTTATTGTCTAAATAATGATAAATATAAACATTATAAATACAGAATATTGCAATTGGTCATGTAATAAGCATTCTGGGGAAATTGCATATATAATATAAACACGTATTCTGATAATATTGTACATGTTATATTAACAATTACTCTGGTAATATTGTATATGTAATATGAAAAGTATTTTGATGATATTGTAAAAGTAAAATGAACAAGCATTGTAATACAATGTCTGCTACACACTGTAATGTTGACATTGAATATGTTTATGCTTACTTGGGACAAGCACTACGTGGATCATTAGTTTAGATTATTTTAGCCATGGCGTTGTCAGTTTATTTTTGATGAATGAGTCTGACTGTCCCTCTGGTACCTTTCGCCCCTCTTTTAGAAAGGATTTGTCATCTTATCATTATTTAAGCCAGAAAGTTTATTTAAAGGTCAGGGAAATGACGAATTAGTCACCCCCAAAAAAATGGGGACAACTAATAATTTCAAGCAATTTTCTGTCGACGACATGGGCAAGAAATGCAAAAAAACCTCAAACTTCTTATGATATGACTCTTTACGAAATATCAAACCGATAGATGGAGGAATTTCAGAAAAAATGCACACAAAACAACCAGGTGTCCATACTGACAAACAAAGTGGAAATTTGTAGTTACCTTCTTATAAACAACTGATATTAGATAGGACAAAAATTATATATGATGGTTCATTTAATTGTCAGATGTAAATAACAAGTGGCATGATTTGTAAATAAACGTTGTGCAAAGCTTAAAATTTGTATTCAATGGGGCAAGATATATCAGTGATTACTGTTTTATGATTTGGTCCTTTTATCATTGCAGAAGTTTGATTGCACACTTAATGGATCTGTAAAAATGAGATGGCCGACACTAGATTTTACATTAGTGTTCAGAGTTTTGGACAGTTTTAAGTCCCATCAGCATACAGGCTTGGCTGGAAATGGAACAATACTGTTCTCAATGAAAGAATGTTCTAGGTGTGCTCTCTCAGATATAACTGGATTTGATGTGATACAATCTAAAATACCAACTTTCAAATGTAAGTATAAGCTTGGTCATTAAAGTTTGTTGGGGTTCGTGTTGCTTATTCTTTAGTTTTGTGTGTTGTGTCATGTGAACTTTTGTTTGGCGTTATCAGTTTTATTTAAGATTTGTGAGTTTGACTGTCCCTCTGGTGTGTTTCGTCCCTCTTTTAGCGGTGTTTGTGAAGAATAGGGATCATATGATGTTTTTTTTTTTAAATCCTTGTGGTTGTTTTATGATTTTTTTTTGGTGGGGAGTGTAGATATTGAAATATAGATTATTTGAACATTTGCCTTTGAAGAGCTTATAACATTATTTCTTGTTTTTTCTTGAAAAAAAAATCACGTAACGTCAAAAGAAATTGATTATGCAATGTCATTTGCGATACATGTTCACGGCCGCAACGTCACCTGATAATCAAATTGTCGAAGGCCATTGCGCACAGATTTATGCCATAAATGTTATCATAAACTGAACTGCCAAAGTATCAACTGCACTAAGTCAAAATATCTTAGCAATTTTGTTAGTTACTTCCCTTTACAGATTAAGCATGACGTGGACAGTGAATAGCTGTATTTAAATATATTCTTATCAACTCGATATATCTGTAACCTTTTTATTCTTAAAAACAAGTGATCCAAACTTTTATATGGAGCAATTGGACCTTGACCTCATTTTTATGGCACTTGATGGCAATGTTAAATATACCGCTTACATGGCAACATTACATGAAGGGAATACAGTACAAATTAATTGTATTTATCAATTTCAGTTAACTCTTCCTTTCCGTGTAGAATGGATGGTTGTTTGGAAGATTCCCTTCAAATGTTTAAATTAAAGCTTGTTCCAAATAGCCGGCATGAAAGGAATGATTTAGCATATAAAACATGCAGTGCCAACATAGATGTACAGAGCAGTACGAAGAAGATATGTTTCTACCTAGCACTTCTAAGCAATACCATTCAATGTAGGAAGGAATCTAGAGACAACTACCTGAAACTTCTAATTCAAATGGACTCTTTTTTCACTTTGGTAAGTTTTAAGGAGTATTTCCGACAAGGACTTTGTATCGGTCCTTCAACTAAGGAAATATAAAATATACATACATATTGATTG
The DNA here is from genome assembly GCA_037788925.1 of Mytilus galloprovincialis. Lineage (NCBI taxonomy): Eukaryota > Metazoa > Mollusca > Bivalvia > Mytilida > Mytilidae > Mytilus > Mytilus galloprovincialis. Next base: position 15,447,362 of record CM075334.1, on the reverse strand, counting down.
ATTATTATTTGCTTATCATCCAGCGGCAAAAGCTTCATACATATTCAGGAGAAATAAATTAACATTAAAAACCAATTGTTCAGGTCTTTCCAAATCAAAGAAATTTTGAAAAGAAACTGGTTACTTTATACTGATGCGATACATAAGTCATTTTGATATGCTTTTGAGTGAAATAAGGAAGATAAAAGTCTACTTCCGGTGAATTTTAATGTCTTTTCCAGTCTCATATAATAGCTTCTTTCACACGGATTCCGAAAATATATAGTTTCTTTATACTTTTGTCTTTAAATCAAGAGATAATTGGTAAATTCCGGTCGATCGTAAGTCATTGATAGTCTTGAGTGATAAGATAATGTATCTAATTTACAAAATATATGAAGTCCGAGTACTTTTTCATGAAAAAAGTGCAAAATGGCTAATTCCGGTTTATTCAAGGTCACTTCCGTTTCCATTTTTCAAGGTCATATGTCACCCAACCTTTTGTAAAAGGTCATATTGATTAATTATGAACCATGTTGAAGAAATAATAAATTAACCTTAGAATTAAACCTTTCAGGAACAGTAACTCCTATAATATTACATTGGATTGTTTCAGACCAAATGTAACATATCATTATTACAATGAAGCAAACATTTTGCACTTGTTCTTTCATATATATCTTTAAGAGTGTAGGAGAAAATGCAAAAATAAGCAAAAGTCAATATTTTGAACTTGACCTTGACCTTTGACCTTAACCTGATTTTCTTTTTTTTTTTTGGGATCAAGGACCTCAAATCAAAAGATCTTAGGTTTCTTTAACTTAAGGTTTACAAGATAGAAATGCATATAACTTATATCAAATGCATAAGGGGAAATAACTATTATATGGAGTGTTCATATTGCTTCCGTCAAAATAGGACAAATCATAGGAAGGATATAACGAGCAATTCTATCAAATAAATTTGTCGCTTTCTTTTACTGTTACCGAGGAGATGCAGGTAGAAGGAACACAATGTTTTGGGAGATAACTCTTACAAAGAATATTGTTTGTCTAAGCAGGGTGAAATTTAAAAGCGCATAAACTATACGATACAATACGAGAAATATCTAAGCGACATATTGCGAAACAATTATTTATCGCAAGAACAAAACTAGGTGGAAGAAAAAAAAATATTCAGAAGAAGTACCATAGGACTTTCCACAGAAAAGTGGAAAGACCTAATCAAAGAAATATGCAGTGTTTGCACGTGCACAGTATACTGAAAAAATTGAATGTTTGGAAAGCTTGACTGACATAATTGAAATGAGGGTATATTAGATTAGAAAGAAATTTGGCTTTAAATAGACCACCTTTGGACCCTCTGCAGAGAGTTCGGGACCATTTCCTCAAGTGATATCCGATTTGCATGCACACTATAGAAATAATGAGATGTGGTATGATATATTAACGAAAGACCTTTTGAATATGATTGATACACAGAGAGGAATAGTTCCAAAGTAATGTCAGAAATAGACTTTTGGTTAGAATTAATTGTCAGAACGTGTTTGTGTAAATTAGTCATAGAATGTTAGGAGAAATGTATAAAATATTCAAATCATTAAATATTGTACAATTAGCTTTTGTGTCTTCTGTATATGCGATAGCTTTCATATTTGGTGAAATATTTTATCGTGATGGGTATTTGATTATCTTTTTGTTAATGACTCTGGATTTATCATTTTTCATGGTAAACATCGAATTGGAAAGAGTCCCTATTTTTTTTTTATCTTCATATGTTATAACTTTAGTATTTTGAAGGTATACAATACTTTAAGTTATGTATATTGACTAAGAGTTTCACATTTAATCGTCAGAGCTTAAGAAACCAAAAAAAAAACGAGGCTCACAGAGCTTGTATCCTGTTTCCTAGCAAGAAGCAAATAGAAAAAAATTGATGTTGATGACAATGTTAATATATAGTTTATATCCTGTTATTCTAACATAGGGCCCTTCCAACGCTTTGAGTACACACCCGTGGTAAAATATGAAAATATTGGTTGGGCTGTTAGAGTTGTACTCCCGAGTCATGTGTTTGTTTATGAATGAGTTTCCCGAGGTCATAGAACGCTGACGTCAGAATATAAGCATTTACGGGACAATACACGCTTATAAAACCGAAAATCATCAAAACAAGGAAACGTAAACAAACGATGCTAAAATGTGTTTTATACAAGACGTTTAAGTAAACTTATTATTTAAATTCATCTAAACCTATCTAAATACGTAATTGTAAATAGTTTAATCATGTCACTAATTCAGTTTGTTCCATTCTTTTGCGTCAATTTGACAGTGCATTTATTTATGGGAGCGGCAAATAATGCCTTCACGTAGAGCGCTTCGATCCAAAGCAATTGCCGTATTTGTCCTATTAGAATCGATAAAGGAACAACCAACCCGTGGTCAATCACGATATATTCAAGCCCCCATGAATTATTTCTTAATTTAATCATAAAACTTTTTTTTTCATTCGTCATTGCTGTCCATGTTTTGTTTAATGGAAAGGACTCAAAGGCCCAAAATGAACGGTTATGAGAACAGTGATGTTAACAATTCATTCAAGATGGAAGAATGATAACTGGAGACATTGCTCTTTGTTATTGTAAAGTATAGATAAAGTACCATTATTTTTGTACAAAAGTTGGCTGATTGCTGAATAAGATAAAGTCTTCAGTAACTATCAACACAGCAGTCAAAATCACTGGTTCCTAATTTATTTTCTAGGTTATTAAATGTGATGACCTTCAGGGATGGTGGTGTTTACCGCAGGATTTACCAAAATTTAAAAATCTGACAATAACATGGGACTTCAAAACACGTCTCTACGGCTCCATTACAGAAGAGTTATGGATACTCTCAGTATCCTCTGTAAATAACAGTCAATCATGCGCACAGCCTATCATTTACACAACACCAACACCAGGTAATATATTATTATGTCACCCCTTTGAAAAAGGGGGGATATATTGTTATTCTACGAATTTTTTCTTCCACACTTTTTGTCCAGCCGAGTTCTCGGAGATGCCTTGACATACATTTATAAAACTGCACCATAATGACAATCCCCATGTGCAGATGTGCACCTTGGGTTTGGAATTTTCAAGATGGCCGCCGTTACCATGGAAACGACAAAAATAGAAAAAACCGAAAAATAGTCCAAATTAAATGAAACTTTCAGAACTAATAACTCATCGATAGAAGGCGTGACATCCATCTTGAGAACTTTCAAAATGGCTACCCTTGTCATGGAAACAGTCCAAACGTGAAAAAAACGAAAATAAATCCTTAATTAATTCATAGAAAATAAACCGCTACAGATACAGCAAAAAAAAAAACCATAACTAGAAAACAGAAGTATAAAATGTAGAATTCATTGCCGTTGGAATTTTTAAGATAGCTGCTGTTACCATGGAGAGAACGCTAAAAGTGCACATTGGACCCATATGGTAAAAAACGTCAAAGTAACATTTTCGTACAAATTTTAAGCTCATTCCCGTTTAAATGCTATTGTATTGTCATCTATTTTTGAAATTTTCAAAATGGCCGCTGTTGCCATGGAAACAGCCTAAAAAAAAAAAAAAAAAAAAAAACCTCGAAAATTTGAGACAAAATTCTGTGATTAAGACTATGTGCAAAACATCTTCCAGAATATGCTAGAAGAAAACTTATACATAATTGTAATTGAAAGTGCTTCTATTCTATACGAAAATCGTGCTTTAAAGAGAAAATCGCCACTGAGAGAGAGAGAGAAACCAGAGAGAGTACACATAAGTGACATTTCTGCACTTGCATTAAAGTATACATCCGTAAATCACACACCTGCTTAAATATATATACACATTAGCTGAAATCAATCGATGAACATGTAATTAAATTGTACACGATAAGATACATGTATTGTGTGTCACACGAGCTCTTGAAGAATAAAATTAACAGTTAGTACGTCGCTCCGTCAATATATACACATGTTGTCTGTCAGAGGTCCCCTCTAAAAAGAATATTAAAGTTCTAAGTCCACGATAATATACCTCAATATCACGTGACACCACCTTTCTTCCTCGTGCGTGTGTCTAATTTCAGATTTAAAAGAGTTCCCCAACTATATATAGACATCAATCTTGTTATAAGAGAAGAGAAAAGGGGGGGGATGTCAAAGGCATGTATACTAGACGCGCCCTGTGAATTTGGTACATTCAAACTGGTTGCTGCTACTGTGACAATGTCCAGAACGGGGTGACATCCGCCGCTATTGCTTGCAATGGCAAATCTAGTTTTAATTATCCTCTGTAAACAACAGTCAATCATGATCACAACCTATCATTTACACTACACAAATACCAGCTAACTGTCAATCATGCTCACAGCCTATTATTTACACTACACAAACATTAGGTAAGAGTCAATCATGCTCACAGCCTATCATTTACACAATATCAACACCAGGTAATATATTATTTTAATTATCCTCTGTAAACAACAGTCAATCATGATCACAACCTATCATTTTCACTACACTAACACCAGATAACAGTCAATCATGCTCACAACCTATCTTTTACAATACAACAACACCAGGTAACAGTCAATCATGCTCACAGCCTATCATTTACAATACAACAACACCAAGTAACAGTCAATCATGCTCACAGCCTATCATTTACAATACAACAACACCAGGTAACAGTCAATCATGTTCACAGCCTATCATTTACAATACAACAACACCAGGTAACAGTCAATCATGTTCACAGCCTATCATTTACAATACAACAACACCAGGTAACAGTCAATCATGTTCACAGCCTATCATTTACAATACAACAACACCAGGTAACAGTCAATCATGCTAACAGCCTATCTTTTACAATACAACAACACCAAGTAACAGTCAATCATACTCACAGCCTATCATTTTCACTACACCATGGCCAATACAAGGTTACATTAAATCATGATCACAACGTATCGTTTACATAACTTTTGTATTTGGGCGTCACTGGTAAGTCTTGTGTGGACAAAATGCACTTCTGGCGTATTGAAAATTTTAAACTTGTTGCCTTTTGTTAGCTATTATTCGTGTGTTTATTTGTCAATTGTGTTCTCCTTTATATTTATATTGTAGTCCTGTAATGTTATGTTGTAATTTTAATGCTATATTTCACATGGCCATAAAAGAGGGAGGTTTGGCATGCCATAAAACCAGGTTCAACCCACTATTTGTGCTTTTAAAAATGTCCTGTACCACGTCAGGAATAGGGCCATTGTTATATTATAGTTCGTTTTTGTGTGTGGTACATTTTAACGTTGTGTTTCCGTTGTGTCGTTTTTTTTCTTCTCTTATTTTTGAGTGTGAATTTACATTACTATAAGACGTGTCACGGTACTTATCTATCCCAAATTCATGTATTTGGTTTTGATGTTATATTTGTTATTCTCATAGGATTTTGTCTAATGCTTAGTCCATTTCTTTGTGTGTTATGTTTTAATGTTGTGTGTTGTTCTCTTATAATTAAAGCGTTTCCCTAAGTTTTAGTTTGTTATCCCGATTATGTTTTTTGTCCATGGATTTATGAGTTTTGAACAGCGTTATACTACTGTTGCCTTTATTTACACTACGACGACACCAGGTAAATTATAATTCGTTAAAACTTCACCCGACATAAGTAATATATCATATCAGTTTTTGTAAGAATAAAGAATCAGATGAAAATTCATGCATACTACAAAAAAAAGTAAGATCACAAAAAAACTAGGAGAAAATCAATTCGGAAAGTCCATAATCACATGGCAAAATGAAATAACAAAACGCACCAAAAACGAATGGATGAGAACTGTCATATTTCTAACTTAGTACAGTCATTTTCAAATGTAGAAAATGGTGGATTTAACCTGGTTTTATAGCGCTAATCCTCTCACTTTAATGACAGTCTCATCAAATTCCGTTATATTAACATTGATGCGTAAACTAAACAGACACAATAAATAAAATAGTCAAAATATGGGTACATCAGTCATCATCGTATAATAATCTTAAAGTATGTAAGAATAAATATCAGAAATAGACCGAGATTGAAAATAGTCCAAAAGTTGTATATAGAATTTATAAGAATCCATAAAATAGTTAATTCTACTATCAGTCCTCATCGTATAACAATTTTAAAAGGAACAATTTGACAGAAAACAAAAACATCTATCTACAAACACATTCATTGATTTGAGTGTCTGACGTCGGAAAATTTTATACGTCACATAAATTTGTTGTTCAATGTGCATACAATTAATTATAAAATTTACATAGGCAATGTTAGCATATAGGCTTAAAAAGTCAAAAGTATATTAGAATAAATTACAGAAATAGACCGAGATTGAGAATAGTCCAAAAGTTATTATTTTTGAGAATCCACAAATAGTAAATTCCACTACGCGATTGAATGAACAGAACAAGTTAATATATCTTATTACTTTTGTTGTTCACTAAGAATAGAGATTAATAAAATTCACAAAATATGCAGAAATCTTTATCGTAAGTAGACATATTGTTTTACCCTTTGAAAACCTGCTATAAAAATATAGTCAACAGTTAGTATTTTTAAATAGAAAAAGTCACTCCCAAGGATTATAGCACAATTGCAAGAATACTTGGAATAGTGTTTGGTGTATTGTCAGCTGTCTGCTCAACATGTGCAGGAGGATATTGCTGCTTCAAGAAGAGGACATCAAAAGGTATTTTACTGATTCCCCCTCTTACCCCTTCCCCTCATAGTTTATAATATTCTGATCCATAACGAGTGACATTTTGTGATGCAAGACACATTTTAATGAACTTTTTTTTTCTTGAATTAAATTGCTGTTAAGCAATTTTAAGACCCTCACCGTTGACTTGGTGTTCATTTCAACTTTCCAAGACTTTTAACTGTTATATGTTTCATATTAAGGATTTTGGAATCAGAATTTTCGGATTGTTTTCTTTAAAAGAGATAAAAAAACATACATTTGTAGTTATAAGATTTAACAAACTATCCGTTAATTTTCCCCTCAAAATCCTGTGGTATTTTTTTGGCGTTTACCTTACGATACTGAAAGTCAATATTAATCAATATCTATATTTAGCATGACGTCATTATAGGAATTCCAAACGTGTTATTATAATCTTTGTTTTATAATACCTTGTCGAGAAAAGCAAACATATTTCAGAAACTTTGCTTTGTAAAAAAGAGCAATACTATTACTCGGGTTTTTTTTTTGCAATTGATATTTAAATTTTTCGAACATATTATATATTGTAGGCTTCAATATCTTGGTAAAACTTTCTCAAGAAACCATTTTGCCTAAAGCTTTCATGCATGGAGTGAGCCAAGGCTCCATGTTGAAGACCGTACTTTGACCTATAGTGGTCTACTTTTACAAATTGTGACTTGGGTGGAGAATTGTCTCATTTGGCAGTCATACCACATCTTCGTATATCTATAGAATTTGGTTGCCATCATAATTTTCGTCATTCCTTGACAACATACTTTATGTTTTTTGAAGAAATTTTGGACTTTTACATTTTTAACCATAAGACAACTTAAGGATGAATTCCTCTGACGTTTCAGTCTCGTTGAAATATCGTTCTGGAATTATTTCCAAAACATGTGATACAAGTGGAAATGGGTGAGATGTACAACAAATGATTTTACCAGGAAGGTGTACATCCCATATCACTTTTTACTTTTTCGATTTCTTGCATATGTATTTTTTTAAATCATTCATAACAAAACTGTTGAAATAATATCTTTTGTTCTTAAAACAGAGAAAAAAATTACAAATTTATGAATATAAAAGGCGGTCTTATTCTTCAGAGCGATCAAGACTCATTTACGAAGAGTTTCTAAAATCATTTATACATAATATGTACTTTCATATAATTGAAATTAATATGTTACTTTGTACTACTGTTTTCCTAAACAAGGTGATTCAGGTTGTGAGTACATATTATAAACTGGTGCTTGTTTTATAGTATGACTCTCAGGGAACTGTAGCTAGCTACAAAATATGTACAGCTTCTTGTTACATTGACAATGTTTCCATTAATGATACAGTAATTTTCTTACTTTCATTCAGCGTGTAAATGTAATTTTTTTATCAATAAGTCTTCCTCCAATTATTTTTATCTAAGCTTATACTGTAGTTAATCTTTCTTGTGCAATTAGATAAAGGATATATGTACAGGTTTGGGAAATGTTCAATTTATCTTTACAAGCTTTTGAAATCTGAGGACATAATTATTATGTAGATGTGGATTTCCAAAACAATTTATCAGTAGTTATGCGACTTATAATTTAGGAATCTGGTAAAATTTGGTTTGCTTAGCTACAAATCAGGGGAAGCGTGCCGTCAGTGTGCCTGCTGACAATATATTTAATGTATGTTTATTGTTTTATTCTGCAGTTTAGCATTCGAGCTTAAGTATTCAATTTGTAAAACTCCCACTCGTTTAGTTAAGAATCGACATTGCTATTGATACTGCAATATGTGAAGACATCGAAATTTATTTATTTATACTATACTTGTATCGCTTTATGTTACGTTTACACCTGTGGTTGAATAGAAAAAAGTGTGTTTTCATGATAAAATGTCATTTTACAAATTACCTATGTAATTATATTGACTTCATTAGCTAAAGCAGATGCTGTTCCTGGTGATGCCAGCTTGTCTATGGTGGAAAAACACGACGAGAGACTTTAAAAGTATATTTGGGTAAGTGCAATAGTTTGTACGTGAATAGAACCTTCTTAATATAAAAAAGAAGATGTGGTATGATTGCCAATGAGACAACTATCCACAAAAGACCTAAATGACACAGACATTAACAACTATAGGTCACTGTACGGCCTTCAACAATGAGCAAAGCCCATACCGCATAGTTAGCTATAAAAGGCCCTGATAAGACAATGTAAAACAATTCAAACGATAAAACTTACGGCCTTATTTATGTAAAAAAATGAACGAAAACCAAATATGTAACACATAAACAAACGACAACCACTGAATTACTGACTTGGGACAGGCACATACATAAATAATGTGGCGGGGTTAAACATGTTGATTTCCTTTCCCTTCAAAATAAAAAATATTAACAACCAGATTAAGATACAGCATAAAAAATTAAACAAGTATCAAACACTATGCAATGTAAACAGTTAAAAGTAAAATCACAAAAATACTGAACTTAGAGGAAAATTAATTCGGAAAGTTCATAATCACATGGCAAAATCAAATAACAAAACGCATCAAAAACGAATGCACAAGAACTGTCATAAATACGTCTTTGGGCTAATTTCATGATTTTCAAAGTCCTTATCTGAATATGTGTAACATTAGCTCAAATGTTTAAAATATCCATATACTGGTTTTTGTTTAAGTTGCATATTTATCAAGGGATAAACAAATGAAACATCGATTCAATACCAAAATAATGTTTTTGTTTCCATTGAATGCGTTGCCTTTCCAGCATATATTGTATAGTGAATTCATTGCACATATAAACATAAAAATGAGCACAATTAAGGTTCCGATAGACATCTCATAAGGGTAAAACTTTACTGAATTTAAATTTAAGATCAAGATTTGTAAAGTATTTACATACAGGTTGATGCTGATACATACAGATCATGTTCACAAAATAAAATCTGTAACAGATGCAAAGATCAAAGCTGCTAATGTCACTTTTAAATAATGAACAGAAATTTGTCATGGTTTCCAAAAATCTATAAACTATTTTTGTTGGTAATTCAGGCTCTGTCGAATATCATTATGAACTGCAAACTTTCCATTCAATCGCTACCAATATTTTCTTGCAGAACTTACAGACAAATGACAGCTATTATATTGACTGTATAAACATCTGTGATAACCAGTCACTGACTGTATACCAAACCTTGTTTGAGAAGTTGATAAAATGTGTCTGTAGATATATAGTTAGGAATTTATATATGAATTTACCATTTTTTAATTTTTTTTAGTGTTACAGTATAATTGACATAATCATGGCTTGTGTTTGATACCAATTGTGCTTTCTATGCACACATCAGTGTAGAAATGATCTACCTCATTCAATGTCTCGTTCAAATATTTTCATACTTGATTCTGAGACAATTACGATATATTCCAACTATTCTTATTTAGTAATTTGTACTATATTGTTATGTGATTGATATGTATGTAGACATGCCATTATCATCTTAAATAATTTATATCATATTGATATTAGTTTGGTGCTAACATGCTTATATGGACTTGGGCATTATTGTTTTTATTTCCATAAATTTAGACTATGGTGTTATCTGATTGATGTTTATGTTGACATAGCATAATTGTCTTTGATTATTAAGACTATACTGTTATGTGATTGATGTCTTTGTAGACATAGCATAATGGTCTTTGATAATTAAGACTATACTGTTATGTGATTGATGTCTTTGTAGACATAGCATAATTGTCTTTGATGATTAAGACTATACTGTTATGTGATTGATGTCTTTATACACGTGCCATAATTGTCTTTGATGATTAAGACTATACTGTTATGTGATTGATGTCTTTATACACGTGCCATAATTGTCTTTGATGATTAAGACTATACTGTTATGTGATTGATGTCTTTATACACGTGCCATAATTGTCTTTGATGATTAAGACTATACTGTTATGTGATTGATGTCTTTATACACGTGCCATAATTGTCTTTGATGATTAAGACTATACTGTTATGTGATTGATGTCTTTATACACGTGCCATAATTGTATTTGATGATTTAGACTATACTGTTATGTGATTGATATGTATGTAGACATGCCATTGTCATCTTTAATAATTTATATCATATTGATATTAGTTTGGTGCTAAAATGCTTATATGGACTTGGGCATTATTGTTTTTATTTCTAGAAATTTAGACTATGGTGTTATCTGATTGATGTTTATGTTGACATAACATAATTGTCTTTGATACATTGTAATTAAGACTATACTGTTATGTGATTGATGTCTTTATACACGTGCCATAATTGTCTTTGATGATTAAGACTATACTGTTATGTGATTGATGGTTTATACACGTGCCATAATTGTCTATTATACGTTATTATTTCATAATGAAATTAGATTAGTGTTATTTTATTTAGATGTAGTTAATTAGACCATATTCTTTTTTGATTGATGTATTTGTAGACAAGCTTTAAACTTTTCTAGTAAATTAGACTATATTCTATCAGATTGATTTGTATGTAAACGAGCCTAAATCGTTTCTAGTAATTTAGACTATATTGTTTTCTGAATGATTTGTATGTAGACGAACTATAATCTTTTCTAGTAATTTAGACTATATTGTTTTCTGAATGATTTGTATGTAGACGAACTATAATCTTTTCTAGTAATTTAGACTATATTGTTTTCTGAATGATTTGTATGTAGACGAACTATAATCTTTTCTAGTAATTTAGACTTTCTGTTTTTTTAATGATTTGTATGTAGACGAACTATAATCTTTTCTAGTAATTTAGACTATATTGTTTTCTGAATGATTTGTATGTAGACGAACTATAATCTTTTCTAGTAATTTAGACTATATTGTTTTCTGAATGATTTGTATGTAGACGAACTATAATCTTTTCTAGTGATTTAGACTATATTGTTTTCTGAATGATTTGTATGTAGACGAACTATAATCTTTTCTAGTAATTTAGACTATATTGTTTTCTGAATGATTTGTATGTAGACGAACTATAATCTTTTCTAGTAATTTAGACTATATTGTTTTCTGAATGATTTGTATGTAGACGAACTATAATCTTTTCTAGTAATTTAGACTATATTGTTTTCTGAATGATTTGTATGTAGACGAACTATAATCTTTTCTAGTAATTTAGACTATATTGTTTTCTGAATGATTTGTATGTAGACGAACTATAATCTTTTCTAGTAATTTAGACTATATTGTTTTCTGAATGATTTGTATGTAGACGAACTATAATCTTTTCTAGTAATTTAGACTATATTGTTTTCTGAATGATTTGTATGTAGACGAACTATAATCTTTTCTAGTAATTTAGACTATATTGTTTTCTGAATGATTTGTATGTAGACGAACTATAATCTTTTCTAGTAATTTAGACTTTCTGTTTTTTTAATGATTTGTATGTAGACGAACCATAATCTTTTCCAGTTATTTAGACTAGAAAGTTATGTGATTGAAATTTATGTACACAGGACATCATTTCGATTCTAATATGACAAAACTGGTTTTTATTTTTATCGAAGCGTACAATCATACCATATAAATATTTGGTTGTGCCTGTTTCCTCCCTGTTTTAGATAAAACAGTGTAGGTTTACCATTCTCCATGTGTATGTCCCGAATTGGTGTCAGTTCTCTAATTTTTGTTTGCCTCAAGCAGATGTTAAGAAACTCATACATATTGCTTATTACCATCAAACACCGAACAAGTTAGGTGGTGTCAATTTTACTATTTTTTATTTTTCTGCTTTTCGCACAATCTGGCGCACAATGAGTTATGTATTGTTATAACTGAGAATCTGTCTTTTGCCCATACTTAAACTGCTGTATGTACCGACCAAACGAGTCATCTCCACTCTCGAAAGTTTTAAATACTATATTGACTACTTCATATTAACTATATGTGTCTCATTGACACATTTTGTCCTTTAATTCTATATGGTGAGTAACAACTGTTATTAATCTCGTAACCATAAAAATTATGTAGACCATTCCTGAATAAATTGCATGAAATTCAAGAATACACTTTCCACATTCATTCAGAAAAAAATCCCAGACTTCCAAATACAACGTAATTCTCATTTGAAAAAGGCACATTTCTTTCAATTGAAAGATATCTTCTTTGTTAAAACTAAATTTGGCATTTTCACCAAAACACCTGCACATACATGTGTGAACATGGTAACCACTATTACTTTATACAGAGCTAGAACTATTTATTACTCACATTCCAGTATTCTCATTAACATTTATAAAATGTCACCATTACAAATATCAATTTTTGTTTAATTTCTGTTTAATTTTTGACAAAAAAGAGGATGCTACCTTAAATAAGCTATGGTTTAAAATCTTTTTCAATATTTTCAAACAAAGTAAGAGTCAAAGTCAATTAAGAGCAAGTTACTGATTTTTTAACACTTATGTATTGAAGTTATCTACAAGTGGTATTGCTAAACAGATTGTTATGGTTTTTTTTGGTTTTGCCTTTTTATTAAACTATCTCCTTTTATAAAAAGCAAATCTAAGGCTATGGTTTTACAACTTTTTTACTTTTTTGGCAACATTAGAGTAAGGGTACATATAAAGCAACATGTTGAATGTTTCACACGTATGTAATAGAAGTACATACACGTGGTATGGCCACATATATGGTTATGTATCCGGTTTTGTGTTTTAAAAAACTACCTCTTTCTATACAAAACATATCTCAGGCTTTTTAATTTTACAACTCTTTCCAACAAAGTACAAGTTAGAGTAAAATTTAGAGCAAATACTGAATGTTTTATACTGATGTATCGTAGAAATAAACTTGTGATATGGCTGAATATATAGTTATGTTCAGTGTATGGTCTTGTTATTAAACTACTGCTTTTTTTATAAAACAAAATATTATATATAACATAATATGAACTTGCTATTAATTATTTAGATATACAATCATATTTCAAATAAATATTTTTAAAACTCATTCTAGGTTTTATATTTCATTATAAACTTAGATTGACTTTGATTCCGCTGTCACTTAAGTTAGAGGTTGTGCGCTTTAAACCCAGGTTAAATCCAGCATCTTCTACATAGAAAATACATTTACCAAGCCATGAATATGACAGTTGTAATCCATTCGTTTAATGTGCTTGAGCTTTTGATTTTGTAATTTGCTTAGGGTCGTTCCTTTATGTGATAGATTTTAATTTAAAAGTATAAAACAAAACACCAGAATAAAAGACAGTTCCGAAAGCAAAATGTAAAATCACAAAAATACTGAACTTCGAGGAAAATTCAATCGGAAAGTCCCTAATCACATGGCAAAATCAAATGACAAAACACATCAAACGAATGAACAACAACTGTCATATTCCTGACTTGGTACAGGCATTTTCAAATGTAGCAAATGGTGGATTGAACCTGGTTTTAAAGCGCCAAACCTCACCCTTTTACAACAGTCTCATCAAATTATATTACCAACGATGCGTGAACAAAACAGACATAATAAATAAAGTAGTCAAAAATGGGTACAGCAGTCATCACTGTGTTACAATCTTAAAACAAACAATTTTACAAAAAAAGCACATCAGCATCTATCAAATTAAAACGCATTCATTGCTTCGCGTGTCTGACGTCAGAAAATTTATACGTCACTTAGGAAGAAATGTAGTCGTTCAATGTTTACACAAAACAATTTTATAATTTCACATGGAAAATGTTTGCTTACAGGGTTAAAAAATCATAACGATGTTAGAATTAATTTTAGAAATAGACCCGAAATTTAAAATTGTCCAGAAGTTCTGTAGAATTTATAAGAATCCAAAAATGGTTAATACCACTACTCGATTATATTGTTTTGGTGTTTGTTGTTCAACGTATTTTCTAATTTATAATACAACTATAACATAATGACATTTAATAGAAGAATAGCATAATGACGGGATCTTTTAAAGTACAAAATCACGTTATAAGAACCAAAGAAACACAAAAAGTCACATACACTAAACACATCAGCAAAAATGAAAGATAATACAAACACATTGACGGGATGTATAAGTACCGTGCCACGTCAAATGGATATCACAGAAAACAATCCAACCAGATAAAGTAATAATAAAATAGAATAAAGACAAAAGAAAAAAAAAACCAACATAACTCGTTGTTAAGTGAATAAACAACGTCACTACGCAAAAACTATACATCAAGACCATCATTTATTATTTGTGAAATTGATACGAAATATTTATCAACAAGGTCTTGGTACCTTCCGGTGAACTTTTTAGGAAAAGGACGAGATGTTCTTTGACAGGGTTGAAAAATCAAAAGTTTTGATAGAAATTGTTTCAGAAAACGACCGAGATTGAAAATTATCTAGAAGTTCTTTAGAACTTTTGTGAATCCACATATGGTTAATACCACTACTCGAGTTAACAGTTTCACAGTATTTCTGAAGACCTTTTTTTCACTGCGGACAGAATGTTAGTCAATCTAGTGGACAATTCTTTAGTGGATCATGAAGATGAGCCGGCAATGTACCGTTGTTTGTACGGAATTTTACGAAGCTTATGAAAATCAAAGGTGTCAAATTAAGGTGTAGGAATTATTCACTGTTCCATGAGCATTGTACAAACTCAAACATTGGTACTGCCAATAGTCCTCTTAAAAATTGCATAAAACATGCTGCTCCCAACCTCTCCAACTGTCTGTATTGGTGAAGTAAGTGCAACCTAACATTGGCTAAGTGATAGAAACTAAAAGAAATTTACTGGTACTATTATGTGGTCATGATGACCAGTGAGTACTCAGAGTTAGTGATATTCAAGAAAGATCAATGAACAGAACAGGACATTTTTCAAAATTTACTAAATTGGAAACCCTAAATATTTTGTCTATATAAGGAACATTTTATTTTGTACAGAAATGAATGTTGTAATTGTTTAGTTGACCACATTCTTTTAGAAATGGCATTTTTTTTTATTTCAAACAAGTGAAACAGTATAATCAATAAGTTGTTATCTTAACAAAGCAAAGTCACTATTTCTTGTTTGAAAATGAAACAGACTGATTTTTTTAATGAATTTTCAAACATCTGATTGTTTTATATTTTTTTGTTTTTTTCGTTTGAACTCAAATAATCATACATCGTAGAGTGGTTGTATTGGACACAAATTAAGGCTTAGTAATAATTACGTCTGTGTGCAATGATACTTCTATTGAACTCTGAATAGCTAACGTCACAACGACGGTGACGTCGTGTACATGGAGAGTGGTAGCGGGAACACCTCATATGCAATTCTAAACATTCTGGGGGCCCGCAAATGAATTTAATTACAATAAAATGAAAATAAATTATGAAAATTTCACTTTGAATTACTGTCTCTGATAAATATAAAACTTTGAATATCTTTAACTGTCTTTGATAATGAGCACGAATAAAATAAAATTATTTCTGTAATAAAGCACGAACAGTTATTTAACAGTCCATAAAATTATACGATAGTCTCATTTGGTCCACATTTGTATCTTTTTCTTTGCATTGGTCTTCGCTCGCGGGTAGTATTTCATCACACTGTCCTGTGTATTCATTAGATGTCAGTTCTAGTAGACATAATTTGCTTAGGTTTAGACGTTTGACCATTTTTAGTCCGTAAAATAGCTGATCTGCTAAACTCATCGCGTCCTTGAATCAATTTGTTGATTCTTTGAAGTTGTTCTTGAAGTTTTATCATGTATTAGAACTACCTCTCCAATATTAATGTTCTGTTTGTCCACTCCTTTAGTTCGATGTTGTTCTCTAAGAGATATAAGGTATTCACGTTTCCACCTTCTCCAGAAATTGTCAATGATATGATTTTGAGTCTGTAACAATTTATTAGCTGATGCGTGTGTTAAGTTTTTTTACGGTAAAGTCGTAGTTTTTTCTTCCGTAGAGTAAACGTGAGGGTGTCAATTGGTCATTACCCGTTGGATTCGATGATAGTCACGTCAACGGACGATCATTTAAGAATAGCTTCCCTTCTGTGACGTTAGTTTCAAGTACACATAAACTCACAAATGCCTTTCCTAAAACTTTTTAGTAAAACCTATTAATCTTTCCAACCACCGTACCATGGTGCACGTTTCGGTATAAACTTCCATATTGTTCCATACGAATTTAATTGTTCATTCGACAACGGTGACTTGTCAGAAACTTTATGCCGAAGCTACATAGGTTGTAGCATTATCCGAAATCATGATTTTTGGTAACGACTTCCTGCTAGTAAATCGGAGAAACTCTAAACTAAATGTCTCTTCTGTAAGATCTTCTACAATTTCTAGGTGTACGGCCCTTGTATTCGCACAAGTAAATAGGCAAATGTACACTTTTTCTCCAACTCCATTTTTAGTTTTGATGCTCAATGCATCAGTAAAGTCAACGCCTGTTACAGTAAACGGCGGTTAATCTCTTAGTTTGTCTACTGGTAGAGGCGGCGGGTCAGGAGAAGCATACGGTCATCTGGTAACCTTTCGGCAAGTAACACATTTGTGAAAAATTGTTTTCACATATTGTCGGATAGCTGGAATCCAGTAAAATTGTCATAAAGAAGTGACAGTACTGTCTAATTCAGAGTGAGGTAGTCTATTGTGGGCATGTCAGTCAGATATGCGGTTTAAAGAGAACAAAAGAATTCGACCTCTTGTGTTTAGAAGGTAGAAAAGAGAAATGAACTTTGTATACGGTTGTCAAGATGTCACAAAATTAACTTTCCGTAAAGTCATTATAAATATTTGCATTCACGTTGTTTAATTTTCAAATTGTATAATTGTTAACAATGCAAACTTGCAAACAATCGTTTTTAAAACGACCACAAGTCAAGTTGTTACGTCATTTAGGGGGTCTCCTTATAAACTGCTACTTTTTTTTGCCCGACATAGAAAAAATCTGGGAAAAATTACAAAAATTGAGAAATGAATTGTCAATCGTTTAAGACCATTCCCAAAGTGGCACATCTAAATTTGACATTTGGACGCAATTTGAAAGTTGGATGTTATATGACGGGGTTTTGTTACTTAATTTACGCATCGAACACTTTTTTTAATAATATTTGCATGTTTGACATGTTTTTTTCTTAAACAATTACACCGACAGTCATTTAAAAAAAAAAAATTGTTACACATTTTGTTACACCTCAGTTATACAGTAACCCAGATTGATTGACCATTGTGAAGTTGAGTTTTTGGCGTAGCATAGATTTATGTCGTTGTATTCCTTTTGTTTGTGTTAACCAATTGTCGTTCGGAATTATTTTTTATACATCATTTATTGATCTTGCAATTTCTTGTAATTAAGTTTGCGTCTTATTTCTTTGGTGTCATATTTTGGCTATGTTTGTGTTCGATCATACAGTATAAGTCGGTAGTTGCCCGCGATTTACATAAGACTTCTGAGGTTCATACCATTTACATTCAACGGTTTTGTCGGATTTTTTTTTACTATGAACCGTTCAATATCAATAGTAAAAAAAAAATCCGATACAAAAACGTTGAATATAAGTGATATGAACATCCGAAGTCTTATATAATAGCACTACGGTAAATAAAATAATTGAAATTTAGTTAATTGAGTGTGGGAGGCTATTTTAATCCACTTTATGAGTGTGTATAATATTATGTAATGTTACAATGTAACAAACCTAAAAAACACACCGTGAAAAATAACATTATCTCCCCTGGAAATGCTTACCAACAAGACACAAAAAACTGCTACCTTTTTTTGCCCTATATCACATAATTATGAAAACACATTACAGAGATGAGGAATACTGTGTCTGTGTATACATTTGAATCTGTAGGTGGCACACTCAGAACGATCGTCTCTAGATTTGTTTTTTAAATTCGTCCCGGCCTTTCCGGGTTCACGTAGCAACGCGTTTCTTTTCTTTCCAGCTTTTCCTGATTATGAATTAATTCAAAACATGCATTTATCCCAAAGCAACAACTATTAAACAACTCACCTATACCAATGGTGATCGTCTAATTCCTAGCTGATTCCATTAATCGTACCTTTCTTGACGACACCCGTCGTTGTAGCGTCTACCATTGGAGGTAGCGAAATTACATGATTTGACAGGGAACGAAATAAACAAGGGGAGCAATTTTATCGAACCGCATTCCGGACTTTGTATTATAATTAGAGTTGATAATGTATCCTTATTTGGCAATAATATCGCGAACTTGCTGAAGCGGCAATATGTGCGTTGTTTAAACGTCCGCCACAACGTATTAACTTTTTCTCGTCCAGGTACAATTTCAACTGCTTAACAAGGTTATTTTGTAATGTTTTCTGTTTATTCCTACTGTAATACTTGTCGCTGGATCGTTTGTGTTTGTTGATAAGTTATCTTTGGTTACAGTTGTAAATATGAGAGCTTCTTTTTTTCCACTGATGCCATTTTGTGACATCAACAATCCTTCCGGGGCCTTTCATCCATAGATCACAATTTTAAAACCTTACAGCTGTCATACCTCTTGAAAGTAAGTCTGCGGGGTTTGAATCAGTCGGACAGTATCTCCAGGAAAATCCATGCGTAAGCTGATTTATTTCCGTAACTCTGTTTTTGACGAAAATCGGTACCTGTTTCTTAGTCATTAACCTACTCAGTGTGATTTGACTGTCACTCCAAAGTGTTGCTTGTGAAAAGCTTATATATGACTTCAAATGTTTCAGTAATCTACTCCCTATCACTGCTGCCACGAGCTCAAGTTTCTGAATTGACATGTTTTTCAATGGGGAAACTCTGTTTCTAATGTGCAGCGAAATATCTTTCGTTTATCTCCTTTGTTTGAAATGCGGTCTTGAAATTTCAGTCTCTATACACTCATGAGTGTCTCGTTGTATTTCTTTCCATTCCATTAGAGTTTCCGGCGATAACGGTTCATCCCAATCCAAGTTTTTTTTCTTCCATATGGTCTGCATGAATGTTTTACTCCTTACTGATATTGGACTTATAATTCCTAGAGGGTCGTAAATTTTTGAAGATTGTCTAAGAATTTCACGCTTTGTAATCAAATGATCCTCCATTTCGACATATTCCTGTTTTGCATTCTATTTAGGTCCTAATACTTTGATAAGTTTTTCATTATCAAGTACATTTCTGACTTTTCACGATCTTGTAAAGTCTTGTTGTTTGATGCCCAAGAGCGTAAATTAAATCCCGCTTTTGCAAATAACGTACGAGATGTGTCAAAATGTTATAGTAATTGGCTCTCGGTTGGAAAACTTGAAATTATGTTGTCAACGTATAGATCCTTCTGTAAAGCATCAAGTCCATTCACATGTATTGTCACTTAGGTGCTTTTAAACAATGGCATTTGAAATAAATGGAGAACAGGTAGCTCCAAATAAAACGGATTTGAATCGGTAAACTGAGAGCAGACTTGTAGAATATGTATGATCGGAAAACCCAAAAAATCTAGTTACATCACGGTCTTTCTCTTCTAATCCAACATTCAAAAACGCCTTTTTAATATCTGTAGAAACTGCACATTGATTTAATCCAAATCTAAGTAAAATACCTGTTAACTCGTTAAGATCAGGTGGTGTATCAATTAAACAGTCGTTTAAGCTAGGAGTTTCCGGTCTTGTTCTGCGGGGGCAATCTCTTTGTTCACTGCTAATGGTGAATGATCTTCTTTCAATGGTAATGTAGCCAAATATCTGTTGTCATGGTCAGGCCTGGGGTAATGGTAATTTGTAATTGTAATGCACTGTAATATTACATTTTTTGGATGTAATGCAAAGTAATTTGTAATGCACATTTTCTGCATTACAATTACATGTAATGTAATGATTACTTTAGTTAAAAATTGATGTAATGCCTCCATTACAGTACATTACTTTTCATTACAAATTGGTAAAATACATAAAATTGAAGAATATTGTATAATAAAAATTAAATATTAACAAAAACAAAAGAAAGTATGGAATAAAATTTTTGTCACAGTTAATTACTGTATTAAATATATTACATCAATCTTTAAAACACACATTAAGGTAATAAATATAAAATGGTTAAAATTATCAAGTCTTGATTTTGGTTTTTGATATTTGTTTAAAATGATATTAGGAATATTTTGGTGTTTGGTGGTTTAGTGTTCAATGAAAAATCTTATAAAAATTTATCAAACAAAACTATTTAGATGAATGGAAAAAACATGACGATGAAATTTTCATAATTCTATACACACCTTACATGTATTTCAGTGAAAGATTGAATATGTCAAACAACATTTTTAAACCAAACTGTGGTTTGGGTCCTGTCTGTGTTGTTATTTCACCTAATTAATATCAAAATGTTTTTATTGCAATCAAATCTTCTCAACTTATGTTTGTCCTCACAGAGCCCTTAAGCATTTCAAAAGATAATCCTTTAATGACACATTTATTATATTCCTTTGAAATCCCTTAATGATGTCTTAATGATTAAGTGATCAATGTAAGAAACAAAATTATATGATAATTTATTTATTTTTTTACCACCACCTAAGAATTTTAAAAGTGACTTTTCCAGTTTCATGCCTCCTACTACTCCATCAAAGAGTATAGACACAGGTATGGTGCAGTACATGATGTTGACATCTACTTGTCTGAGCCATGTGAAGAAATTTCAATCAATGCACTGGAATGATGGAAGTCAAATTCAGTGTGCCTTTCTTCTTTGGCTAATACAGCTATCAAGTATTTAGCCATTTCACACACATCAGCTGCTGTAGAAAGGCTTTTTAGTATTGCCAGAAAGGTGTACAGAACTGATTGCTTTTCTCTTAATGACATCACTTTTGAACCTCTTATGATAATAAAGTTCAATGGACATATTGATTAACCAGTATTTGAAGTCTATGTCACTAACACTGTATATATATATCTTCATATACCCCTGTATTATTTATCAATTTCTTATAAAAATCTGTTTTTTGAAATGTTTTTAGTTTTTATATTGAAAAAGTAATGTGTAATGTAATGCATTACATAGGCAAAGTAATTGTAATGTAATGCATTACATGTGACAAAAATGTAATTGTAATTGTAATTGTAATGGAAGAATCACAAAGTAATTGTAATGTAATGCATTACATTGCAATGTAATGGCCCCAGGCCTGGTCATGGTAAATGATACATGTCTTCTCATATACTGCTCTAAATTCCTTGTTTCCTGTTTCTGTCTCATCTATTTGCTCAATTCCAAGTGATAATAATTTCCAAAACTTCTCCAAGTCGCATTCTTCTGTCTTTCGAGATGTCATTACATTCATCATAGATGTTTGCTGATTATTGTAACTTGATGTACCGTGAAGTGGTCCCGATAATGAATAACCTATTTTAGATTTTACGGCAGTAGGTGCCTCACCTTTAATGATATGGTTTTCTATAATTGACCAATAGTAGTCGGCTCCTACGAGTACTGAGACTTGGAAATTGTCGTTCGCGATAACTGGATGTGCGATTTTGATCTCGGATAAATACGATAATTTAGCAGCTTTGCGGATGTAAGTTTTGAGTGGTGCGGCGATTTCCGGTACGATCAATACTGTGATAGGCAATTGTCCGTCGTCTGTGAGCAAATAAATAGTTGCAGTTTTTAAGTGTCTAATTTTCCTACTTTCTGTGCTGTCCCCAAACGCGGATAAATCTAAACTTTTTGTGCCAGTTATTGATAACTGCAATTTAGCGGCTTTGTCTTCTGTGATGAAAGACCTCTGTGCACCTTCACCAAAAAGAATGTTGGCTTCTAAAGGTTGTAGTTCTGAACTTACATGATGTATTGCGGTTTTGAGCATGACATTCGTGGTTTCCTTCGCGTTGTGTTGAATGGTACTTACGTTCACACTATCTTCAGTATCTATTTGTGCATTATCCTTACATAAACTCGTGTGATTACGCTTATGATGTTTTCTGCATGTGTTATTTGACTTACAACCAACCAAGTTATGATGCCGTAAACAGTTGAATTATAGGCGGCATCTTTTTACTATTGACATGCGGTCTTTATATTCAGTTACTTTGTTACACTTTACCAAGGCGTGTGATTCGTGCCAATAATCGCACTGTTCAGATTTGAAGTTAGTGTTTTGGTGATTCTTATTTTGGCTGGCTGAGACTTGATTGTCGATTTCGCGGTTTTGTGTTCGTCAAAAATGCTGCAGTAGCGGTAGGATTTCCATGACTGTCTGTTGAGTTACCGGCTTCCATGATATTTATTTCATTAAATATGCCTTTTCGTAAGTCTGCAAAGCGTATGTTTGTGGACCCAAATTCTTTTGCAAGGTTTTTTTCAAATTTCATCTGGTAGTTTGTTCAATATTAATGGCACTAACAGCGCTTCGTATAAATTATCAGTTTGTCCTAGTGATTCTAAATCTCTTATGTAAATTTCAATAATGTCATAAAAATGTCGGAGTTTTAAAAGTGTGTACCTAGGCGACGTAATATCAATAAGTTCCTGCATATACCTCTGTGTAATTTTATGTTGCTGACCATATCTTTCTTGTAATAGGGAAACTGCCTTTCATAGTTTGCATTAGTGAGCGCAAAACCTGTCACTGATTTTAGAGCTTCATCGTGAATAACGATTTCAAATAATTGACTTTTTGGACGTTGCTTATGGTTGGGTTCGTGTGCACGGCTGTCTCAAATGAGTCCAAAAATGACTGCCCTTGAGGTGTATCTCCATCGAAAGTAGGGAGATTCAACTTGGATAGTTTGTTGTCTTTCCTAGTTGAGCTAAAGGATGGGCGAAAATCTGACAAACGGTAATTTGAGTTGTTCTGGTATTCTGTATATGAAGAGTTTATAGTATGAACGGATTGAGTATGCGTGGAGTAAAACTTTCTGCGTGTGTATTCAACGATGTAGTTTTGACTAAGATAAATTTGTTGAGTTGACGAATTTTACCTTCTAAGTTAAATGCATACTCATCTGCTTCAACGACCTCTGTTTCAATACCTCCGTCGTCCAGTTCCTGTACTATGTCATCATCTAACTTGCGTAATATTTTTTTTAAATGTATTTAAAAAGCTATTTATTGGAAAGTAGAAAACTTCTGTTACATAATATGGGCTAAAATCTTCAAAATTTTAACATTGAGTTAATTTTTAGACGATATCATTCTTAAATGGAAGTGACCGCATTTGTTTTCATTCTTAATATTTAATTGTAAGTTGTATTTTATGATAATACTCATCAGTGACGCTCATATCAAAATAGTTATAAACCAAACAAATGCAAAGTTGAAGAGCATTGAGGATCCAAAATTCCAAAAAGTTGTGCCAAATACGGCTAAGATTATCTATGCCTGGGATAAGAAAATCCTTAGTTTTTCGAAAAATTCAAAGTTTTGTAAACAGGAAATTTATAAAAATGACCACATTATTGATAATCATGTCAACACCGAAGTGCTGACTACTGGGCTGGTGATACCCTCGGGGACGAAACGTCCACCAGCAGAGACATCAACCCAGTGGTGTAAATAGTTATCAAAGGTACCAGGATTATAATTTAGTACGCCAGACGCGCGTTTCGTCTACATAATACTCATCAGTGACGCTCATATCAAAATACGTATAAAACAAACAAATACAAAGTTGAAAGCATTGAGGATCCAAAATTCCAAAAAGTTGTGTCAAATACGGCTAAGGTGATCTATGCCTGGGATAAGAAAATCCTTAGTTTTTCGAAAAATTCAAAGTTTTGTAAACAGGAAATTTATAAAAATGACCACATTATTGATGTTCATGTCAAAACCGAAGTGCTGACTACTGGACTGGTGATACCCTCGGGGACGAAACGTCCACCAGCAGAGGCATCGACCCAAAACTGTCAATTGACCACTGAAAAAGGTATTGCCCTTTAAAACCAGTTTTACACAATTTGTTTATCATGTTTTCAAACTTTGAAAAATGTTCTCCTTTGAAACTACTGAACCAATTCCAACCAAAGTTAAGTTGAATGATATGATTTTTGCATAATATACATTAAACTAAAAAACTACGATGAAATTGGACAATTAAATTCTTAAACGAAAGATCAATGCCAAAAAATCAAGGTGAGCGATTCAGGCTCTTGAGAGCCTCTTGTTATATAACTACTTTTCAGAGTCACCTTTTGATTATTTATGTTTTTCATACATACATTATTCTACTTTCTGTTTTCACTGTAACAGTACGGTCCATGTAATAGTATCATATGGAAAGCCTCAGCTGTCATATATTAGAGATTTACATAAAGTTATAATGAAGCTTCCAATGTAAAGTTATTACAGCGTGATGATGAATTAAATCATCACAATGAAATCTTTAAATGATAAAATGCTACGTTGAATCTGCATTGTGTTGACCTGCAACTTCAAGTGTTGATATTGTGAAGGCATCGTGGTAAGCCACGGCGTTATGATAATATGCTTATAACACGTAACTTTGAGTTGAAACTACATATTGTTAAGTTGACATTACATCGCGTAGTGGAATTAACTATTCATGGATTCTTATAAATTCTATATATAACTTTTGGTCTATTTTCTAACTCAGTCTATTTCTGAAATTTATTCTTACATACTTTTGATTTTTTAACCCTATATGCTAACATTGCCTATGTATATTTTAAAATTGTTTGTATGTACATAATGACATAATGCCTCACGACAAATCTATGTGACGTATAAAATTTTCTGACGTCAGACACACAAATCAATGAATGTGTTTGTAGATGGATGTGTTTGTGTTCTGCTAAATTGTTTCTTTTAAAATTGTTATACGATGATGACTGATGTACCCATATTTTGACTATCTTATTTATTGTGTCTGTTTAGTTGTAAAAATTACGGAATTTGATGAGACTGTCATCAAAGTGAGAGGGTTAGCGCTATAAAACCAGATGTAAAATAATCCACCATTTTCTACATTTGAAAATGCCTGTACCAAGTCAGGAATATGACAGTTCTTGTCCATTCGTTTTGTTATTTGATTTTGCCATGTTATTATAAACTTTCCGAATTGATTTTCCTCTAAGTTCAGTATTTTTTATTTTACTTTTTACACGATGTTAACTTGATAATGGACAATGCTTAGACGTACTCTTCGATTGCTAGGATAGCAAATGAAACAAAAATTGAACTTCGTGATGTTGACTTATTATTGATAAATGTAAAGCTTAGATATCACAACGTTATATCATTATAATGTCACGATAAGTTTAGCATACTATATGTAGACTTTAAACTTCACGATGTTAAGCCAAACTAGCATAATGTTGTATTACTATAATGTCACAATAAGCTAACCATACAATATGCTCACTAGAAATTAAACGACGTTAAGTTGAACATACGTGTTGTTGAGCTAGGAATGCACAATGTTATATCATTATAATGTCCCGATAGGCTAACCATACAATATGCTGACTGGAAATCACACGACGTAAAACTGAAATAGCGTGTTGTTAAGCTAAGATTGGAAGATGGTATATCATTATAATATCCCGATAGGCTTACCATACAATATGTTCACTAGAAATAACACGACGAAAAGTTGAAAGTACTTGTTGTTGAGCTAGGATTGCACCATGTTATATCATTATTATGTCACGATAAGATTACCATACAATATGTGCACTAGAAATTACACGACGTAAAGTTGAAATTACATGTTGTTGAGCTAAGATTGCACGGCGGCACCGTATATCATTATAATGTCCCCATAGGCTTACCATTTTATATGCTCACATGGAATTACAAGACGTACTGTTAAAACTACATGATGTTAAGTCTGAATAGCACGATGTCATGTCATCATAATGTTACGGAGGGATAATCATATATTGGGATCACATAAAACGACAGGGCGTACAGTTGAAAGTATTAAGCGTTAAGTCGATGTCATATCATTAAAATGTGTCGATAGGCTTTTTATACAATGAGTTGACTTACAATGACAGATTATTCAGTTGAAAGTAGACGATGTTAAGCTTAGATATCACGATGTTTTATCGTTTGTATGCCACGATAGGCTTATCAAACATTTTTTTGACACGAAACGACACGAAGGTGGAAAAAAGGTCCACTGATGTAGGACCTGCGGTATCTTGCAAATAGTGCCTCATATCCGTAGTAATAATATGATCTAAAAAGAGAATAAATTAGAAATACATTATTCTACTTTTTATTTACACTGTTACAGTACGGTCCGTACAGGTACATCATTTCAAATTTTGAAAGGTTTCCAATTTTAGAATTATGGAATTTTGATCAAAGTTTCAAAATTCTGATTTTTTTAAAAAGTTTTGATTTTTTAAAAATAATTACCAAATAATTGATATTTCAAAATTATTAATATTTCGTTTTTGATTTTATAGTTTAGATTTTTGATCAAACTTTAAAAAGTACTAAACTTAACGTGCAGTCTTGATTATTTCGTTTTTTTTGAAAGTTTGATTTTTAAAAATTATTAATGAAGATATCAGAATTTGAAAAGGGTCGCAATGAGGGGCACCTATTATCTGCCCGCGAAACGGAATACAAGCGAAACAAAACGAAACAAAATAAAATGAACAGTTACTGCTACTTAAAAGTTTATGTATAGAATGAGACCAGAGGCAGGCAGTTGTAAGCTTATTAAATCTGCAAAAGTTTATTTACGTTTAAAAAAATCTCTTTAAGCTTAGCGTTTCAGATAAATAATTCAGAACTATTCGCTAATCATTCAGGAAAAATAGTGAAAACTGGACAACTCTCATTAGGTCAAATAGTATGGTAGGTTTGAGTATGTAAATATATTTTCAACTTAACTTTAACCAATAAAATTGCTCTATACTTGATTTTAATTTAATATTTTTTGCTTTATGACTTCTTACTATATGCAATCATGTCGGTAAATGAAATCATCGAAATTCAAGTACATTTTGAACGATTTACTTTAATCAACTATTTTGGCTCTTAATAAACTGTTCGCTTTCAAGTATTCGGCGTTGGACGTTCCTAAAAAAGGTAAATCCAGAAAAAGCGCTTCGGTCTCATGCAATTTTCAATGTTTCGTTTTCAATTTAAAGATATTGTCTTTTATCATTGGTTTTAGTTCAAAGTATTGATACGGAAGACATTTATAATTTATGGTGTCGCTATGAACGTTGTGATAGCCGCGAATGTTGGGGATTGTTAATATCTGTTTTATACTGCTAGCCGCTGAGACTAATATCAAATATAAGTAGCTTGGAGTCAGGAAACTATGTAAATAAACTTATCAACTTATCCGGAGCACCTGAGATTACCCCTAGTTTTTTGGTGGGGTTCGTGTTTTTTATTCTTTACTTTTCTATGTTGTGTATGTGTGCTGTTGTTTGTTTGTCTTTTTCATTTTTAGCCATGGCGTTGTCAGTTTGTTTTAGATTTATGAGTTTGACTGTCCCTTTGGTATCTTTCGACCCTCTTTTATCATAGAGTTGGAAATTTTGTATGTGTACCAGCCTCGCGTTTCGTCTACACAAGTGACGCTCGAATCAAATAAAGTAAAAATGACCAAATCAAATATAATAAAAAAGGCCAAATAAAGTAAACGTTACCATCAGTTTTTTTTTAAAAGCTCAATACATTCATATCATATAAACGTATACCATAAATATTTTCCAGCTTGCAAATCTATGTAATAGTTGCCTCTGTACATTAAGTTCCAATCTATTTTTTGTAGGTGTCGGCATTTTGAAAATTGATATTTTGAAAAGTTTATATTTAATCCCTTTCCACTTTGCGGGTGCGAGTGCTGCCTTTTAGCGACATTGCCCTGCTCTTTTTCGAGATCATCAAGGGTGTATTTTACGTGCAAGAGATATAGCCCTTTCCTAACACGGGTCAGCCATTTATGGTCCCCTTTCGACGGACTATCACTGTTAATCCAAAAAAGGGAACCAGCTTTTTTGCATTAAGTAATAGTTCCGTATTTGTCATTTGTGCATTTTTAAGTTATTACACAAAAATCAACTGAAGAGTCCAAGTACTCTTCACGTTAAGAACCCCTGCAGTAACTCGTTGCAAGGAAAGATTTTTGTCCCCATTCAATATATCCTCATTTTCCAGTGGATGCCGATCAGCATCATGAACAACTCTTACATGTTCTACCTGTTATGTATCATGTTAATTTGTAAACATCTTGAACATGCATGTAATATTTGCCACTGACAACTAACAATTAATAATTTAGTGTAGGTCGTTTTATAAAGAAACAAGGTTTGAACTCCCTTGGGCAAAGTGGTCCCGTTCAGTCCGAGAAAAGGCTCCGCGTTGAAGTACTTTGACCTATAATGGTTTACATTTACAAATTGTGATTTGAATGGAGAATTTTCTCATTGGTACTCATACCACATCTTCCTATATCTACTTAAATGGAATTTCATACTTTAACTTTCCTTTTGGTCAAACACCTTTTAAATTGTTTTGGTTCTTATATATACTTAACTTTCAAATATTCGAATATTTTCAGCGTTCCGTAGGTTTACTTCAAATTAAATTCGAGAGCATCATTGGTGTGTCGCCAAGATGGCAAAATCCATCGTGCAGAGATTATGTCACTGACTCTCTTTACACGATGGAATTTGACTGAAAATAGAATTGTCATACAATAACTAAATAAAATGCTTCGCTGAACGCAGCCTGATTCAACCGAAGTGGTCGAACCCTGAACAGTTGGTGCAAGTTTCAACACATTATTTAAGCTTGATACAGTCTGAATTTGGATTGTGATAAAAATTTTGAAATAATACATTATTCTGACACATAATAAATGTGGTGAAAGATCTTTAAAATATTAAATGGGTTGAAATATTTGTATTCATTTTTAATTGAAAATATTTTGCTATTGCACAATAATGAGCACGAAGATTTCTTCCTTGTCCAATATTGTGCTATTGCGCAATTATAGTCTGAAAATGAAGATGTCTTGCTATATCGCAATTCGGTGCAATTGAAGATTTCTTGCTAATTCTCAATACTATGCTACAGCGCAATACTATGCAATTGAAGATTTCCTGCTATTGCACAATACTTTATTTAATAATTTACACATCTTATTCGGTGTGTATCTCGTGATATATCATTAGTGTTTGCTTTAACATACAATTACGAAATATGAATCAATAGAAAATAGAAAATTTTAAGAAGAAAAAATATGAAAAAAATTACCCCCCCCCCTATTTTTACCTCTCCGCAGACTCAATCCCAACTTCCCCTTTGTGGTATGGATCCTTAATTGCTGTACAATTTTAGAAAGATCTATACACTTGACCTCAAGTAATTGTTTGGAAGCTAAACAGATGCTTGTTTTTTGCTCCTAATTCCTGAACTTTTGGGACAATTCCCCCATACTTAATACCTGCCTTTCCTCTGCGATATTGAACCTTGTTGTACTTTTTCAGAAAGATACATACACTAATACACAAGTTATTGTCTAGAAACTAGAGCAATGCTTATTTTGACCCCTTTTGGGACCCTTCTTACTAAATTGTTGGGACTATAACCCGAAATCAATCCGAACTTTTTTTTGTGATTTCAAACTGTGTGCTTAAATTTCGTAGAAATCCATTCACTTAAACTAATGTTATTGTCCGGAAACCAAGTGTCTTCGGATTCATTGACATCGTCGGACGTATAACGGATGAACAGATGTTGAACTGATGTGAAACGGACTTTTACCGGACATTAAACGCGGGAGAAAACGGATAAGGAACGGTTCTGTAACGGATAAATACCATTGAAAATTTCGCGTCAGAAATGGCAATTATTGGTGTGCCAGATTTGTTGTGTGTCATGAATGCTTATTATTCATAAATGATCTTAGAGTAAGAGCACGTCTAAACTATCAAGCATCTAATTATCAGGCAAGACATTACCCTTTGGCGGTATTTTGAAAGACAAACCAAGACCAGTTAAACGGAAACTTTTTGAATATTTATGCGATTTACACGTATTATTATTGCCGCCTTTCATTTTTTTCGCATATCGTGTTCTTTCATTTTAACCGATACGCTTCCGTTTGGTGTACGTTATGTGCGGTACTCGTCAGTTTGCTGTATGTTTGACATCTGTTCTGTCTGGTACGTTTCCGTTTCTCGTACGTTGCATATTCTCTGTGTGTCCAGTGTGCCTTCGTTACGCGTCCGTTTTATTTTGTAAGTACATGAACGGACTCCCAACGGATAACAGTTTTGTCAACGTATTTTTTTTCTCGATCCGTTAGGCGTCTGTTCGTGCTTTCCGGTAAAGCGACCACAGTTTAAGAAGTCGAAGAGCAAAATTTTCTTTAAATGTTTAGAGTGCAGAAGAAAATATAAACATAATTAACCTTAGCTGTATGGTCTACTGCGAGTTTTCACTGTTACACCTAAATGTTGGGCGCTGGGGGAACAAAATAGTTCTAAACTATTATTCTAAACGCTCAGCTTATATTAAGAGATTTTTTAAAGAAAATGTTATTCTACTTGTTTGATAACGGTTTAAATAATAAAAAAAATCCACAGATGCAAAACCTTAAAAAAAGTTCAGGATACTGTTATCTCATGTGATGTTCAATTTGTTTAAAAAAAAAACACTTCATCTTTAAATCATTCATTTTGCAATTAAAAATTATTTGATATATTTCGTGCGTTTTATTCCTAATTAAGAATGATCCTTATCAGAGCCATGCTTCTTGTTTTAACACGAATTATCCGCTTTTTGAGAAATATATATTTTGTTATCCAAATTTTTCACCGCTTACAACTGCCTTCCTTTTGACTTATTTTGTACATTAGCTTTAAAGTAACCGTAGCTGTGCATTACATTTTGTTTCGTTTCGTGCCGCATTTATTCCGTTTCGCAGTACCCCTCTTTTCGCCCCTTTTGTAATTTTGATATCTTCATCAAAACTTATAAATGTAACTTTCAAAAAGCGAAATAATCATAAACTGCACCTTATGAGCACTTTTAAAGTTTGATCAAATATCTAAACTGTCAAATCTAAAAACGATATTTAGAATTTTATTTATTTGGTGAAAATTTCAAAATTTCAAAACTTTTTAATTTTGAAATTATAATATAACATGGACCGTACTGTTACAGTGTAAATAGAAATCATACCTGTCCAAATGGGAATTTTGAAAGAGCAATTTTGTCTACAATGTTAATTTTACAATGGCTATAGGCTTTTAAAAGTATGAAGAAGCAAACAAACAACATAAAAATACATTTAAAGGCTCCGTTGAAGGTTTCGTAGGACTAAAAGAGCCATCTTGCACACAAACCCCTATTGGCTTTTTGAAACGTTTGCAGGTATGAGAAAGTAGAATAATAAAATTGAGAAAGGAAATGGGGACTGTGTCAAAGCAACAACAACCCGATGTAAAATGTATTTTTAATTTATTCTATTTCTAATTCATATTATTACTACGCATATGTGTCACTATTTGCAAGATACCGCATGACCTCATGTCCTACATCAACGGACCTTTCTTCCACCTTCGTGTCAAAATAATGTTTGATAAGCCTATCGTGACATAAAAATGATATCATATCATGATATCTAAGCTTAACATCGTCTACTTTCAACTGTATATTTTGTCGTTTTAATATAAGTCAACTCATTGTATAAAAAGCCTATCGATACATTTTAATGATATGACATCGTGCTAGACTTTAACGTTCAATACTTTACGCCCTATTGTTTTATGTCATCCCAATATATGATTATCCTCCGTAACATTATAATGACATAACATCGTGCTATTCAGACTTAACATCATGTAGCTTTAACAGGCTGAGTACGTCTTGGAATTCCAGGTGAGCATATTAAACGGTAAGCCTATCGGGACATTATAATGATATACCGTCGTGCATTCTTAGATTAACAACACGTATTTTTCAACTTTACGTCGTGTAATTTCTAGTGAGCATATTAAATGGTAAGCTTGTCGTGACATTATAGTGATATAACATTGTGCAATCCTTGCTCAATAACACGTACTTTCAACTTTATTTCGTGTAATTTCTAGTGAGCATATTCTGTGGTATTAAAGCTTATCGTGGCATTAAAGTCATATAAAATTGTCCAATCCTAGCTGAATAACACATACTTACAACTTTACGTCGTGTATTTTCTAGTGAGCATATTGTATGATAAGCTTTTCATGACATAATAATGATATAACATTGTGCAATCCTACCTCAACAACACGTACTTTCAACTTTACCTCGTGTAATTTCTGGTGAGCATATTGGACGGTTAGCTTATTGTCACATTATAGTTATATAACATTATGCTAGTTTAGCTTTACATCGTGTAGTTTAAAGTCTACAACAATTATGATAAACCTATCGTGACAATATAATGATATGACGTTGTGATATCTAAGCTTTACATTTATTAATAATAAGTTAACATCTTGAAGTTCAACTTTTCGTTTCATTTGTTATCCTAGCAATCGAAGTGTACGTGTAAGCATTATCCAGTATCAAGTAAACATCGTGTAATGTCAACTTAACAATATGTAGTTTCAACTCAACGTTACGTGTTATAACTATATCATCATAACGCCGTGGCTTACCACGATGCTTTCACAACATCAACACTTGAAGTTGCAAGTCAACACAATGCAGATTCAACTTAGCATTTTATTATTTAAAGTTTCCATTTTGACGATTTAATTCATCATCACGCTTATACTGTTTGTGGTTAGAACAATTTGATTAAAGCTGATACTGGCATACAAACAAACACCATTGAAGGTACATCATTTATTACGTAACCGGAACTCAGCGTATTGTATATATAACAGTACAAAGGGAGACAAGCAGCTCACATACATTGTTCCAACACATAACAGAGTTATCTCTCTTACTATACTGATATACTAAAACGTACATAGCAAACACTACAACGCTGTATTAACTTTACATTGGAAGCTTCAGCATAACGTTATATAAATCTCTAATATATGACAGCTGAAACTTTCCATAAATAATGATACAAGTATTATAAGCAGCCTTATCAGCTCTATTTTGATCTTTACTGAAGAATTATTTCAAATCTCGGTGACAAACGATATTAAGGTCACTTTACAACATGGGAACTATTATAAGAAGCCTATTGTTTAACATATCTGCGTAACAAACCTCATTCAAAGTTAAACAGTGACATTATAATGAGGTTCATGTCAGAAGAGCCCTTGTTAACACATTTACACAATGAAACCTTCCAGACAGACATGTACAATTAACAATTATTCCGTACACCAAATAAAGTGTTCCTATTGCGTATAGTATCTGAGAAATAGAACAAACCACATAAAACAATCTTGATCGCTATTCCATAAAATGAGGTCACTTTCCGATGGACACCTGTAGAACTTTCAATGATCCAATATAACAATTACAATATAGCCATCGTATAACTGCTAAGTGAGTTATTCATGACAACTAAAATTTTCAAGCAGTCAATCAACCACATAAAGAGGTCAAGGACAATGGTAATATGACAGACAAAACTTTGCAACTTTTTGCATACAGGTGGTTTTACCTCGTGTAATATAAAACTTCAAACAAATAGTTTACGCTGTAGCTCCCACATATGTATTGCTATACTTTTGTCGTATCTTTTTTGACTGTCGTTGCGCCTGTGTAAAGTCAGGAGCCTCTGGCCTTTGTTAATCTTGTATGATTTTTAATTTTAGTTTCTTGTGTATATTTCGGAATTTAGTATGACGTCCATTATCACTAACCTAGTATACATATTTGTTTAGGGGCCAGCTGAAGGACGCCTCCGGGTGTGAGAGTTTATCGCTGCATTGAAGACCAATTGGTGGCCTTCGGCTGTTGTCTGCTATATGGTCATAGTGAGATGTTATCACCGTGAATTGCATTCATTTACTAATCATGCTGATGTTTAGTTTATTATTGCAATGTGCTGTTTATTCACTGTCCAAGGTAAAGAGAGGGTTGAACATTCATAACATTTTAAACACCAAAAAGTATGTTCCTATCAGACGTCCAGAGCTAGTGGTAGCTATTATATATTAGATGTTGTATTTGTTTTTATGTTTTATTTTTTCTTGGTCATAAATCTGCCTTTTGGTTCTCAATTTGTCATATCAAGCTTTTAATTCCTTACCTTATGATATGGGTTTTGCTTATTATTGAAGGCAGTAAGGTTTATTATAGTTCTTTACATCACCACCATTTCACTTTGGTTGATAGTTGTCTCATTGGAAATTATACTTTATACTTATTTTTAGTACTATTTGTTGCTACACATTTATTGATTATCAATCATCAGATATTAAAACGGTTGGAAGGATAGACAGACAGGCATTGAAATACCATATTATTGCTATTTTGGGAAATTTTCCAGTCATCTTGCTGACTGATAATTTCCCTTCTCAGTGTAGTCGAGTGATATGCAAAATTATCGCTAGAAATTAAGACAGCACGTGGCCTTGTAAATGACATGAAGTTAACAACGTCGTCATTGGTTAAATAGCGATAAACAGATTATCAATGGTCATCTCAACTCGATAGTTTTTTTCACTTTCGCCGTACTGGCTCAAGCGAGAAAAACCAATGTCATTGAGATGATCACCGATAATCTATAAATACGTTCCATCTTTGACGTATACAATTTTTTTTTTACAATACTACATCAAAATTATTTCAAATGTAAATAAAATTACGTTATTGATCTCTCTACAGAAGCAACATTTCTATCTGTAAGAAGATTATTTTTACATAAAGTTGATAAGAAAAAATCTGTCTTCACTTGTTAAATCATCATCATACAATTCTCAAATTTATCTAAAAAGTATCAAAAGTGGTTTACTTATCACAATGATGTGTGGTCTATTTTCAAAAAAAATACTTAGATATAGGAAGATGTGGTATAAGTGTCAATGAGACATCCATGTCAAACAACAAAAGTAAACCATTATAGGTCAAGGTACGGTCTTTTAAGCGGAGCCTAGGCTCACACCAAACAGCAAGTTATAAAGGGCCCAAAAAAGTGTAAAACCATTCAAACCGGAAAACCAACGGTCTAATCTAATAAAAAACGAGAAAAACATTAGCATTAATCTCTAAAAATTCAGTAAACTATCAAATCAGCGTAATATGACACTGATCACTTAACAATGAAGACATATGTACGTTTATTGTTGATGTCTTCTAATCATCATGATAAACTATATAAACCTACAAATTTACTTATTTCTCATTTTAATGTTATGTGAACTATTTAAATATATTTCTTTTAATCAATTACAAAATTCACATAGTATTACTTATAATTTCATTTCACCTTCCTAAACCAAGAGGTCAAACCTATTATATGACGGACTATTGAACGAACCAAAAATACAACACCATCGCTTCCCTAATACTAAGTATTGTTTTTCTCATCCATTATCATAACTGTGTCATATGTGTTGAATAAATGTCATACTGTTCTTTTACGGTACAAGCATGTATCATCACCAGAATATTACATTGTAAAAGAATGTATGAAATATATATTTTATATTTTTAAGCAACACTATCAAAAACAAGCTTATTGTTAGAGAATAGTAGTTAATTTGTCAAAATAGTACTATTTTTAATGGAAAAGTGGTACAATAAAAGCATATATTTATTTTATCAACAATATCATTTATATAATTAATCAATGAAGTATAAAATTGATACCAATTTCTGTTGAAGAAACCAATAAATGTTAAATCATAAATATTCAATTAACAAACATATTGCTAATTACTTTTAAAAACATCGTTTGCTCTTGTTGTCTAAGTCCGTTCTTGAAAGTGCATCATTTATGTCATGTTGACGTTTGGCCTTGTTTCTCCATTAAAGCATGTTTATTAATCATGGTAACTTTATCATACTGACAATTCAGAAAGCTAATTTGAACTGGTGACTTGCCATCATTGTCACATATATTATAGTCGGCTCCTCTATCTAGCATCATTTTAACTATTTTGTTTGTCAATGAATACAAGCCATCATAATAGGTGACTGTCCAATTTTATAACTTCGATTGAAGTCTACTCCTCGGTTTTATAACATCTTTGCTATTTCATAATGACCACTTTCACACGCCATAAATACTGGTGACTGATCCTCGTAGTCACATTAATCACAGTCTGCTCCTCTTTCTTTTAATACTTTAACTATTTGTAAGTGGCCATGTTTACAGGCCAGTAGTAATGATGACTGATCATGCCAGTTCATTTCATTACAGTCTGTTGCTGTTTGATATAGCAAATTCACTATTTCGGTATGACCATGTTCACCAGCCGTTATTAAAGGTGAGTGATCACTCAAGACTATTTCATTAAAGTCTGCTCCTCTGTCTATCAGTCTATCAATATTTGAACTTTTTCTGTATGTCCTTGTTCACACGCCTTGAAAACAGATGACTACGCATGATTATTGACTTTATTGTAGTCTGTTCCTCTGTCTAACAACAACTTCCCTATTTCTGTATGCCCATTTTGACAGGCCATAATCACAATTGATGCATCGTTACTGCTACTTCGAATATTATCTGCTTTCCAATCTTTATGGCTTGCTTTTACCACTGCAGCATACTATTATGACAGGATTTAACATGCTATGCTTCTTTGTCTAATAACATGTTTACTATTTCTGTATGACCCAGTTTAAAAGCTATCATAAGGGGTGATTCATCATTAAAATCACAGTAATTATAGTCTGCTCCTTTGTCTAACAGCAATTTAACAATTTCTGTGTGACCAATTTTACAGGCCGTCATCAAAGGTGTACTTCCATAATCATCAGATTTATTACAGCTTGCTTCTTTATTTAACAACATCCATACTATTTCTGGATGTCTATTTTTACATGCCTTTATAATGGGTGACTGACCTGATATGTCACATTTATCAAAGTCTGCTCCAATATCCAACAATGTCCTTACTATTTCTTTATGACCATTTTCACAAGCTGCCATTACAGGTGACTGACCCGTTTTGTCAAACTTATCAAAATCTGCTCCTATATCTAACAATATATTTACAATTGTCCCATGTCCTTGTTTACAAGCTTTTATGAAAGGTGACTGACCCGATCTGTCACATTTATTCAATTCTGCTCCTTTCTTTAACAGTGTCTGTACTATTTCTGTGTGACCATGTTCACAAGCAATCATTACAGGTGACTGACCCATTTTGTCAAGTTCATCATATTTTGCTCCTTTGTCTAACAACAAACTCACAATTTGTTCATGACCATGCTCATAAGCCTTCAAGACAAGGGACTGACCTGATCTATCACATTTATTCAAGTCTGCTCCTTTCTCTAACAGTGTCTGTACTATTTCTGTGTGACCATGTTCACAAGCAATCATTACAGGCGACTGACCCATTTTGTCAAGTTCTTCATATTTTGCTCCTTTGTCTAATAACAAACTTACAACTTTTTCATTACCATTCTCACAAGCCTTCATGACTGACGACTGACCCGATCTGTCACATTTATTCAATTCTGCTCCTTTCTCTAACAGTGTCTTCACTATTTCTATGTGACCATGTTCACAGGCAATCATTAATGGTGACTGACCCATTCTATCAATTGCTTCACATTTTGCTCCTTTTTCTAATAACAAAACTGGGATTTCCGCATTTAAGTCTTTACATGCATTCATCAATAAAGATCGATCAAATATGTCGCGTTCTTCGTAGTCTGCTCCTTTGTGTATTAACATCCTAACAATTTCTCTATTATTATTTTCGCATGCATGCTTTATAAGAGAAGAACCATCGGTATAATTATAATTAAAGTTTCCTACTTTGTCTAGCAATATCCTTACTGCACCTGTCTGGCCATGTTTACATGCATACATTAGAGGTGAAATACCTTTTTTGTCGCAGCTACTAAAGTCTGTCCCTTTATCTACCAATTTCTTTACGATTTCTGTATGACCATTTATACAAGCATACATCAGAAGTGACTGTCCCTTGTTGTTGCATTTTAAATAGTCTGCTTTGTTATCTAACAACATCTTCACAATTCCAGTATATCCACGTTTACAAGCGATCATTACTGGTGAACATCCATTATTATCACATATATTAATGTCTGCTCCACTCAGTATCAGCATCTTTAAAACCTCTAGATGACCATGTTTACAAGAATACAGTACAGCTGACCAACGCCATTTGTTACATTTATTTAAATCCACTCTCCTTTCTAACAACATCTTTACTATTTCATCATTTCCATTTCTACAAGCACACATTAAGGGTGACCAGCCCTTTTTATTACACTTATTATAGTCAACTTCGTTATCTAACAATATCTTGACAAATTCTGTTAGACCGTTGGAACAAGCCGCCATAAGAAGTGATCTTCCATTTCTTTCATATTGGTTATAATTTATTCCTCTGTTGAATAACATCCTTACTATTTCGATGTGCCCATTGACAACACCCTGAATCAAGGGTAACTGCCTCAAATTGTTTATCTTATTACAGTCTACATCGTTGTCTAACAGCATTGTTACTATTTCTGTATTACCTTTACTACATGCAAAAAACAGAGGTGTAACACCGTTAATGTCAGATTTATTACAGTCTACTGCTCTGTCCAATAACATTTCTACTATGTCTGTACGACCTTTCTTACAAGCCATAATTAAAGGCGTCTCACCTGAGATATTAGATTTATCACAATTGACACCCTTTTCTATCAACATATGTACTATGTTTGCATGACCAAATCTGCAAGCCTTCATTAATGGCGTATTATAACGATTGTCACATTTATCATAGTATGCTTTTTTCTTTGACGGTACTTGAACAATTTGTGGATAATCATTTCGACAAGCAATCAATAAGGGTGATCGACTGTTTTTGTCAGATTTATTATATTTCACGCCTCCGTCTAACAGTTTTTTAACTATTTCGGTAAAGCCCATTTCACAAGAATACATTAAAGCTGATTTACCAGTATTGTCACAATAATTTAAGTCTACCTTTTTAGCTAAAAACAACTGTACTATTTCTATGTGACCATGTTGACAAGCATACATTAAAGGTGACTGACCATTAACGTCACATTTAGTATAGTCTCCTCCTTTATCTAACAGTATCTGGACTATTTCTGTATTGCCATCTCTACTTGCATTCAAAAGCGATGACATACCAAGGCGGTTACATTTATCATAATGTACCCCTATGTCTAGTAACAGCTGTATCACATCTGTATAACCATGTTGACATGCCTTCATAAAAGGAGACTCACCCAAGTTGTTACATTTTTCATAGTCTGCTCCTTTGTCTAACAATATTTTGATTATTTCTGTATGACCATATCGACTTGCCTCCATAATCAATGACATGCCATTTTTGTTACATTTATTTAAGTTCGCCCCTTTGTCTAATAAAAGTCGTACAATATCTGTGTGACCATGTTCGCATGCTTTCATAACAGGTGACAAACCCCAATTGTCACATTTTTCAAAGTATGCTCCTCTTTCAACCAACATCTGCACTATTTTCAAACGATTACATCTACAAGAAAACATAATAGGTGTCCAACCGTTTTCATCAGATTTGTTAATGTCTACCCCTTTTTCCAACAATATCTCTACTATTTTTATATGACCTGTTTTACAAGCCATGTGTAAAGGTGTCAAACCCTTTTCATCAGACTTATTATAATATATCTTTATGTCTAAAAACATTCTGACTATTTCTGTTTTACCTCGTGTACAAGCCATAAGTAGAGGTGACGTACCAGAAATGTCTGACTTATGACAGTTTGCACCTTTATCTATCAGCATTTTAACAATTTCTATGTAACCACTTATACAAGCAAACATCACGGGTGACCGACCCCTCTCGTCACGTTTGTTACAGTCTGCTCCTTGGTCTACCAACATTTTTACTATTTCTTTATGACCATGTATACAAGCAATTGCTAAAGGTGACTGACCACTGCTGTTAAATTGATTAAGAACTGCTCCTCTTTCTATTAACATTTTTACAACTTTTGTATTACCGTGTTTAGAGGCAATTATTAACGGTGACTGATTATTCAACGTACACTGGTTCACATCCACATCATTGTTTAAACACCAGTTGATCAAAGAAATATCTTCTAAAGAACAACAGTGTAACAACATATTATCATACTGTATCTTACTTTTGATATCAAAGGTTTGTGCTAGACGTCTCTGACATGCTTTATCTAGTTTTTCCAAATGGAACAATAGTTTTTGTCTGAACTGAGGTATTTTCATATTAATATTACTAAACATCTGCCCAACATTTCCCTTTGACCATTCATCAATGAATCTCTGTATGTAAATCGGATGATATTTTGGAGGAACAATGGTAATAAGTTGGTCCATGTCCTCCTTTTCTTCTAATAAGAATCGCTTATTGATGAAAGAGCTGTCTGCATTTCTTATCAAGCATTTAGTTAATTTTTGTCCAAAGTAGTATGCTAAAATATCAAATATTTTATCATGTAAAGTTCTGTAGATATATTTGTTTTCACTCAAGCTTGTTACCTTCTTAATATACGTATTTGTAAGTGAGTCAAGTGCATCCTGTAAAACAAGTACAGATACTCCTCGGTCCAGTTTACATGCCTGACATGTGTTCTCAATAACAATTTTGGTTGCGGGATCAATATCTCCTGTCAATATTTCCTCCTTCAATTCATTGTTAAAAATGACACATAAAGCTAAGGCACAATATTTAGTATAATGTCCCATCTGAAGGAGTTTGTCAATTTCCGATTCATAAACAGTAAATGGTTTCTGAAATAAATCTACAACATCAAAATTAGGATTATCATAATACATTTTACAAAGAAACGGAAAACAATCATATAAATCATAATAGTCAACAATCTCAGAGGCTTTTGATTTTAAATAAAGCTCTGCTATTGATTGTTTTTCATCCTTTGACAAATATATTTCCTCTGATGACATGTTACATACACATGACTTAAAAATTGATAAAGTATCAAATCTGTCATCCTGAAAAACTTGTAATCGACATGCTGCAATTATTTTTGTTTGTTTGTCTTCAAGAATCCCTTTTATACGCTCAATGAGTGGATCCCACCTTTTAATATCGCTTTGATCAACAGAAAAGTTTCCACATAAATCATCAATAACAAACAATGTTTTCTTATTCGGATTGTAAAACTTAGTTATGTCAACTGGATCAGACACAGGAATAACATCATATTCTTCATTTGACATTTGTAAAGCAACATATTGGATTGTAGCTGTTTTTCCTGCACCAGAACTTGCAGTAATAGTTACACAACTATTCTCATGTATGCATTTCAGTACGTGCTGGGCAGCTCTTGTGTTTATAAACATCTTTCCATTATTCTTCCAGTCTTCAAGTATTTTGTTTATTTGTTCTGAAATAATATATATGAATTATAGGTCTTTCATTCTTTTTGAGTTTCTTTCTTCAACTTTCAAATTGAAGCGGCATTATAAATTTAAGCAAGAGTGTACGTTTTTTAATCATGATTGAATTCATGTCGATAGTCGGTAATATGGAGGATTTACTACAAGCATACATAAACTTAACATCCACTTAACTTAACGTACTATCATGCAATACTCCATATATAGGTAGCTACTACTTGTAATGATATCAGATCTAGTAACGAATATTTAACATTAACCAATAAACCATGGAAATGAACCCAAGGTTAAGGGAACCCTCCAGACAATTTGTTTACTATGCATTCATTCCATACACCAAATATAGTTCACCAATTAGAAAAAGTATCAGAGACATACATAGCCACAAAACAATACATGCACTAATTAACCATGGCAAAAACATATAAAAACAATGCATTTTTGGAAACTGTGTTAATAATAAAATTGAGAAAGGAAATGGGAAATGTGTCAAATCGACAACAACCCGGCCATAGAGCAGACAACAGCCTTTCATGAGACCGGAGCTGACATTTTAAGAGCCGGACGAAGTAAATTACCTTCCTTATTTCAGACAAAATTATATAGAAACCATTCTTTTTTTTTAATCCGTACTGTTGGACACCAAAAGTGACTTTGGGTTAACAGTAAGTAGCTTTTAATCCATAACATGATATTTCAAGATTCAAATGAGCAAAAGAGCAGTCCAAATGTTTACCTCTAACATTCCATGGAACTGTGTCCTTCTGAGACGTTTCTAGCTTTTGAAGTTTTTTTGAAACATCAGCATGGTCTTCTTGTAATAATTCATGAGATTTCTTTATTTCAGTATGTGACATTTTTAGACTTTTGAATGATTCTTTTAAATCCCTGATTTCGTCATTAGAACGTTTGATGTCAAGCATTATTTCTTGGTTGGTCTGATCTAAAGGTCTGGTTTTCAAATAATCACACTCCTGCTTCATTTGCTGTCCACCCAATCTTTCAATGGCCTGTAAAATAATGTTTGTAAAATTGGTATTTGCTGATTTATCTCCACTAATGACATATAAAAAAGAAGATGTGGTATGATTGCCAATGAGAAAACTATCCACAAAAGACCAAAATGACACAGACATTAACAACTATAGGTCACCGTACGGCCTTCAACAATGCGCAAAGCCCATACCGCATAGTCAGCTATAATAGGCACCGATAAGACAATGTAAAACAATTCAAACGAGAAAACTAACGGCCTCATTTATGTAAACAAATGAACGAAAAACAAATATGTAACTGTTATGAGTAACTGCAAATTTAGACAACAGTAGCATACCGCTTTTTTTTAATCTGGAAATATGATACAAGCAAAGACAGCTTGGGCTATGAGTCAATAATCTTCTCAGGTAGAGCAAC
Source organism: Mytilus galloprovincialis (assembly GCA_037788925.1). NCBI lineage: Eukaryota > Metazoa > Mollusca > Bivalvia > Mytilida > Mytilidae > Mytilus > Mytilus galloprovincialis. The sequence goes on along the minus strand of CM075334.1, from coordinate 15,403,722 downwards.
CTGTTTTGCAAACTGTTACCTTTTCATTAGTTGTGAAATAGTCATTTAAAAAATATGGCGCATCGTGACAGTCTAGTACAAAGCACTCAAACTGGTCTCTTTATACTTTCCGTCCTGCATATGCCTTCAAAGATGCATTATCATTATTTTACTCATCTTCATCATCGGGATTATGATCATCACACACATTTTGTGATCTAATGTGTTTTAATATTTTAAGAATTTTACGTTTTAACTCCCTACAAGTGATTAATAAATTTCTACGTACACTGGTAGTATCATTCCACGCAGTATTGAAAAAGGTTGTATCTATTTTGCCATTGCCCAGGTGAGCCATATAGTTCCTGTAGTATTTTATTCTGGCTAAATCTGAACCTGGCATTGTTTCCGTGGTAGAGGGTAAATGGTCAAATCCACAAACAGGAAGCGAAATTGTTGTCAAATTTCTCAGTAATGTTATCATTAGAGTGACATCAAATGTTTTAGAATCTGGAACATCTGCAAAAAATGAATAGAAATAAGGAGATGTGTCGATGAGAATTGGAAAAGTACTACTGAAACATAAAAGTCCAGTTTTTGACTGTTCTGTCATAAAACCTTGGAGTACAATTACCATTTACATGGTCATAATTACAAATCAACTCTTCAGAGTATTCAAGTACAACAGACAGATAATTGACAAAGCAGTCACGATTCGGGCAAATTTAAGCGCATCTAATAAAAGCTCCATCACTATGTGCGACATTATGAAATCAGACGAAAAGTTTAACGGTGAACATTTATCATCATTCAAACCAACAACCATTACGGAACTCACGAAGATCATACAATCTGCACCATCAAAACACTGTGAACTAGATCCAATGCCTACCTATTTACTAAAATCTTGTTCAAATGAACTTCTACCGGCAGTGACAAACATTGTTAATTGCTCGTTGTCAGAATCACTGGTGCCATTTTCATTTAAGCAAGCTATCGTTCGACCATTGCTGAAGAAACCCAGTCTAGATCGTGAAGTGTTAAAAAACTACCGTCCGGTGTCAAACCTTCCGTTTTTGTCGAAGGTCTTGGAAAAAGTTGTTTCATCTCGGCTTGACCACCACATAGAATCGAATAATCTGCACGAAAATCTGCAATCTGCATACCGTGCTCGTTATTCTACAGAAACAGCTCTTCTACGTGTTCACCACGATATAGTTTCTGCACTGGACAAAAACAGTTGTGATGTACTTCTGATGCTCGATCTTTCGGCCGCATTTGATGTTATTGACCACAAGATTTTACTAGAACGTCAGAACTATTCTTTCGAAGTCTCTGATAGCGCCTTATCGTGGATCGAGTCTTACTTGAAAGATAGAACTCAGAGAGTTGCCATTGGCACCAAACAATCTGACGATCTACGTCTTCAATACGGTGTGCCTCAAGGCTCTGTTCTAGGACCAAAGTTATACTGCATGTACTCGAAACCTTTTGGTGAAATATGCAGGCGACATCAAATGCTTTACCACTCGTATGCCGACGACACTCAGGCATATCAAGTGATTAAACCGGAAGGTGATTGGGACGATCTATCCGACCGTTTGAAAGCCTGTTTGTCAGAGATAAGCGATTGGATGACTTCAAATATGCTGAAACTGAATCAGGACAAAACAGAGCTCATCGTCTTTGCTCCGAAACATCGAGTCAAACAGTATTAAAGTATGAGCTACCCTTCGATGGCACTATTTTAAGTGATGCGAACTGTGTTAGGAATCTGGGAGTGTTCTTTGATAAGACCTTGAGTATGGAACAGCAGGTAACAGCCGTCTCAAAATCATGTTACCACCAGATTCGAACCATCGGAAACATTTGATCGTATATCACCGAAAATGCGTGTAAGACACTAGTCTGCTCTCTTGTCACCTCCAGATTAGACTATGGGAACTCTTTGCTATATAATGTAAACTCTTCCACTATAGCAAGACTGCAACGCGTTCAAAACACAGCAGCTAGACTTATCACAAAAAAAGGAAGTTTGACTCTATAACACCTGTTCTGATGCAGCTATATTGGCTCCCCGTGCAATACCGATCACATTTTAAACTTTTACTTTACGTTTTTAAGGCATTACACGATAAAGCACCTAAATATTTGGAAGAACTGATTTTACCATACGCTCCTTTTAGAACACTTCGGTCAGAAAATGAAGGACTCATAACGAAACCAAGAGATGTCCGCACTAAAACATACGGTGAAAGACGACTCGACCGAGCTGGAGCTACATTGTGGAATGACCTACCAATTCATTTACGGAAAGAACAATCGCTTCCTCGTTTTAACAAAGGTTTGAAGACACATATTTTTAGACTGGCGTACTGTGATGTGTAAGACCTGTGATATTTGTTTATTATTCTAAAAGTTTAAGTGATAGGACCTTTTTATTTTTATTTTATTTAAATGTTTAGTTTTAAAGATTTTATTTAAGAGACAGTTTTATTTATTTTTTCTCTGTGTTTTACTGGTTAAATTTCTACCTTATATTTTCTCTTAGCCAAGTGAATAAATCCTTTAATGCAAATTTTTATAGATTTTACTTGTGTATATAACGCAGGGAATGTAATTACTTATAATTTTCATCATTATTTTATTTAATTTTTGATTGACTGTTCTATTTAATATGTTTTTATGGTATTCATTGTGATATATATTTCCCCTTTAAATGCTCTTAATTTACATCATTATTCTATTTAATTTCTGTTTTATTCTTATGTTCATATATATATATATATGTCAAAAATGTGTCAGTATAAAATCTAACTCTAACACTGTTTGGTGTAATTTTCAGACTTATATAAATATTTGCATTAACCTTGTATCTATATCACTCTTAGATCCCGTGGACATCTATATTGTATGGTTTGTCACTTGTTTAGACTTGTTTGTAAAATATACTTATTTCTAGTGACTGTATAATGAAATGAATCATGATCCTATATGATATATAAAAATTGTTGAGTTAGATTGCTGACAAATAATAAATACATTGTGTATGAAAATAACAATATAACATCTACACACGCTTAAACAACACGTGTCTCATGTCTATCTCTAGATTCACCTTCCGTGACAAGGTAACACTACGACTATTGAAGTTATATTTTAATATAGCGGATGTGGTCGAGTGGTCTAGAGCGCTGGACATGAGGCTAAGCGATTGGTGCTGTAGTGTATCAAAGGTGTGAGTTCGAATCCCGCTGAGGGACGGACAAAAATGTGTCAGTATAAAATCTAACTCTAACACTGTTTGGTGTAATTTTCAGACTTATATATATATATATATATATATATATATATATATATATATATATATATATATATATATATATATATATATATATATATATATATATATAATTGCTATTATTGTATGCATTGTGATATATATTTTCCTTCAATTTTATATGTTAAGCGCTTAAAGTATTATGTTATTAGATAGGCGCTATATAAAAGCTATGTAATAATAATAATAATAAAAAGCAGAAACAAGCAGATCGTCAGCAAGCAAACATTGAAACTGCAATTTGCAGACATAAAAATAAGGTATTTTTACATTGTTTTATCGGGGCCTTTTAAAGCTGACTATGCGGTATGGGATTTGCTCATTGTTGAAGGCCGTACGGTGACCTACAGTTGTAAATGTCTGTGTCATTTTGGTTTCTTGTGGACAGTTGTCTCATTGGCAATCATACCACATCTTCTTTTTTATATACCAGCTTACATTGACTTTTTTGCACCTAGAGCTAAACATTCGATATTGTATTTTGATATTTCAAATTATGTAAGGAGTACCATTACATAATTGGGGATTTTGTCACTGTCATAGAAACAAACGTCAATTTTTGCACAGGATTTCCATGAAATCAGTGATTGGTTTTAATACAGACTGAGATTGAAGTGACCGATCAATATCAAGGCTTTGACCTTACCAGGAAAACGAGTGAATATAAGGTTCCACTGCGCTGCACTTATTACATGTTTCTTTTTCAAGTCAATCAGTGTGTCGTATGCCTTCTTCAAAGTAGAGTCCAAACATGATGGGTGGAATTCACTATCAAACAAGGCTCTAGCTGCACGTGGAGAAATCTCTGTCAGCAATAAACTCATTCTGACATAGTTTTCCTCTTCTGCAGATATAGAGGCCATCTTGCTCTGTAGGAATAAAGAAATACTTGTGACGTCATAACATTGTGTATTCATGTATAAAAAATTGTTTGCAATGATGCTCATCAAGGGAAGGAGGATCAACATATAAAACAACACGTTATAAATCTCCATCATCTGAAACGCTTTTCTGGGTTTACGTTAATACGGATTGCTCAAAGCCGAATATTTTAAAGCCAAGGTTATCAACAAATGGAAGTTTTTAACGACCTTGACTGGCTATACAGCCATTGTACGGTCAATGCCAAGGTTTAATAGACCTTGTTGACACTTGTAAGAAATTGAACCGATCTTTTTTTAAATAGATCTTGAAAGGATCAGTTCGCATTTTTATTTTGCAAACAAGATCGATCTAGCAAAATCGATAGGGATTGATACTATATAGTCTAGTGCTGGTCTGACCTTATGACCTCACATTTCGTAAAAAAAAAGAAAAGTAAAGTAACTTCTGCATCTCGCGCGGATTTTCACACGCTGCAGAGAAAACAGTTGAAACATTACAATTTCGTATTGAGTTATGAATTATCTTTTTGGTTCACAAATCACAAGTCCTTAAGCAAAGACATGTGAGAAAACTATCACTAAAATACGAACTGGCAATGCGTTTGAAGATGAGGATTTGCAGCAAAGAAATGAAATTTATCTATTCAGAAGAATTATCAAAAAATGCTTCAATCTATGTTAACTTTTCTTATTCCATCTGTCAATTTTCTTTGATTTTTTTTTAATAAAACAAGCCATTGAAAAGCAAAATCTCAAAAAAATGAACTCCGAGGAAAATTCAAAAGAGAAAGTCTCTAATCAAATGGCAAAATCAAAAGCTCAAGCACATCAAACGAATGGATAACAACTGTCATATTCCGGACTTGGTACATACATTTCGTATGTAAGAAATGGTGGATTGAACCTCGTTTTATAGCTAGCTAAAGATCGATCTTTTAAAAACACCCTCTGGCGCTAGACTTTTAAAGTCTGATTGAAGATCGATCTTTCCCGTTTACATTAGACTAAAAATCGGTATTTTTACAAATGTAAACGGGGTCTAGGAAACCAAAACAATCAAAGAGCTCTAAATTTAACTTTTGATGCATGTAAACAATAAATTTAATATATTTAAACGATGTCTTTTTAATGGATATGTACATGATATATTCTCTATTTTATTCATTTGTATTTTTTTTTTTTTTCGGTTTGATATTTTTAAATTTTGAAAATTGCATATTACGTACTAATTTACTTTTATAAAACTCATCTTATCCCAATTACACGAAATTTTGCTTTGATCTTACTAACTGATGATTTTCTTTCTGCACAGTAGAGCGATATGAAAAATAATCGTTAGAAAATAAGGGCGCACGGGCCTGTTGTAAATGAAGTTAACAACGTTGCTTTTTTTACCAATAAAACCCAGAACCTTGATTATAATGATATAGATATAGATGTGATGTTCTATTGGTATCTTGTTAAAAAAATCCCGTTACCAAGTGGACAAGTTAGAAAATATGGGGCACTTACTTAAATGCCAAATTTGTTGTTACCATTTTTTTTTAAGTTGGAGTATAAATATATTTTTCTTAGCTACACCTTCAATCTCAATTAAGTTTGTTATTGGTTTGACCCAGATGAATATCGTGTCGTGACCTTTAGCTATCAAATGTGTGTTAACAAAACATAAAGTACAATAAAGGCAACAGTAGTATACCGCTGTTCAAAATTCATAAATCGATATTTTTCATTCCACTAGTTTTCATGCTGTTAGGCTACCGGACTGATAGAATCCACAGGAACAGATTGTCCAACAGCAGAGATTCCGGTCCGGTGGTGATAAATAAAGGCAACAGTAGTATACCGCTTTTCAAAATTCATTAATCGATATTTTTCATTCTACTTGTTTTCATGCTGTAGGGCTACCGGACTGGTAGAATTCTCGGGGACAAATTGTCCACCAGCAGAGATTCCGGTCCGGTGGTGATAAATAAAGACAACAGAAGTATACCGCTGTTCAAAATTCATAAATCGATATTTTTCATTCTACTAGTTTTTATGCTGTTAGGCTACCGGACTGATAGAATCCGCAGGGACAGATTGTCCAACAGCAGTGATTCCGGTCCGGTGGTGATAAATAAAGGCAACAGTAGTATACCGCTGTTTAAAATTCATAAATCGATATTTTTCATTCTACTAGTTTTCATGCTGTTAAGCTATCGGACTGGTAGAATCCTAGGGGACAAATTGTCCACCAGCAGAGATTCCGGTCCAGTGGTAATAAATAAATACAACAGCAGTATACCGCTGTTCAAAATTCATAAATCGATATTTTTCATTCTACTAGTTTTTATGCTGTTAGGCTACCGGACTGATAGAATCCGCAGGGACAGATTGTCCAACAGCAGCGATTCCGGTCCGGTGGTGATAAATAAAGGCAACAGTAGTATACCGCTGTTTAAAATTCATAAATCGATATTTTTCATTCTACTAGTTTTCATGCTGTTAAGCTATCGGACTGGTAGAATCCTAGGGGACAAATTGTCCACCAGCAGAGATTCCGGTCCAGTGGTAATAAATAAATACAACAGCAGTATACCGCTGTTCAAAATTCATAAATCGATATTTTTCATTCTACTAGTTTTCATGCTGTTAGGCTGCCGGACTGGAAGAATCCTCGGGGACAGATTGTCCACCAGCAGAGATTCCGGTCCGGTGATGATGAATAAAGGCAACAGTAGTATACCGCTGTTCAAAGTTCATAAATCGATATTTTTCATTCGACTACTGTGGATTCATTTATTTTCGTGGGTATCAATTTTCGTGGATAGAGAAAAAAAGACGTTTCGTGGTATACGTATATTCGTGGATCGCTGATTACAAAAAAAAATTCTAATACGTAATTCGTGGAATTCTTTTTGATTTAGTAGTTAATTTAACCTCCTTGGTTTGATCAATAATAAAACAAACAAAAAAGAAGGAATTCATTGAAAAAGTTTTGAATTGTCAAAATCCTCGCTTGGTCATTTTAGATTAAAGTGTTCATTGAAAACTTCTATTACAATAATGGACAAAGACAACTCATTATTTGTTTGTTTTACAATTTATAAATGCTTGTCGGAATTTTATAAGGCAATCAAAACTTTATGATTGAAAGATCATTTTCCTAATCACGATACAATAACAGTCATATAAGTAAAAGGTGTGAAAATAAATGTTCCTGTCATAAACAATATTAACAACGGGAAATATTCTCGTTCTTAATCCTATTGATTTTCAATCACTAGTAAACCAAACTATGACACGGTAATTAACAACTTGCATTTATTTTCCATGAACAGTTTTAATCAATTTTAAAAAGTAAATTATCACTGATATTCGATATATTAATTATTGATTTAATCAAAATACTTGTATCTTCTTTAAAAAAAAAACCACGTGTTATGTTACAATGTTTATCGCTATTCAACACTATACTAGAACTGCATAACATAACCGGAAATAAACATCCGACTCCATACATTTTTATCAGGAGTATTCTTCGTTGAATTCTTAAATTCGTGGTTCGCTGTGACCCTCGAAACCCACAAAAATTGGTATACCACGAATAAAAATGAATCCACAGTAGTTTTCATGCTGTTAGGCTACCGGACTGATAGAATCCTCGGGGGCAGATTGTCCAACAGCAGAGATTCCGGTCCGGTGGTGATAAATAAAGGCAACAGTAGTAAACCGCTGTTCATAAATCATAATTCGATATTTTTCATTCTACTAGTTTTCATGCTGTTAGGCTTCCGGACTGGTAGAATCCTCGGGGACAGATTGTCCACCAGCAGAGATTCCGGTCCGGCGGTGATAAATAAAGGAAACAGTAGCATACCGCTGTTCAAAATTCATAAATCGATCTTTTTCATTCTACTAGTTTTCATGCTGTTATGCTATTGGACTGATAGAATTCTCGGGGACAGATTGTCCACCAGCAAAGATTCCGGTCTGGTGATGATAAATAAAGGCAACAGTAGTATACCGCTGTTCAAAATTCATAAATCGATATTTTTCATTCTACTAGTTTTTATGCTGTTAGGCTACCGGACTGATAGAATCCGCAGGGACAAATTGTCCAACAGCAGTGATTCCGGTCCGGTGGTGATAAATAAAGGCAACAGTGGTATACCGCTGTTTAAAATTCATAAATCGATATTTTTCATTCTACTAGTTTTCATGCTGTTAAGCTATCGGACTGGTAGAATCCTAGGGGACAAATTGTCCACCAGCAGAGATTCCGGTCCAGTGGTAATAAATAAATACAACAGCAGTATACCGCTGTTCAAAATTCATAAATCGATATTTTTCATTCTACTAGTTTTCATGCTGTTAGGCTACCGGACTGGAAGAATCCTCGGGGACAGATTGTCCACCAGCAGAGATTCCGGTCCGGTGGTGATGAATAAAGGCAACAGTAGTATACCGCTGTTCAAAGTTCATAAATCGATATTTTTCATTCGACTACTGTGGATTCATTTATTTTCGTGGGTATCAATTTTCGTGGATAGAGAAAAAAAGACGTTTCGTGGTATACGTATATTTGTGGATCGCTGATTACAAAAAAAAATTCTGATACGTAATTCGTTGAATTCTTTTTGATTTAGTAGTTAATTTAACCTCCTTGGTTTGATCAATAATAAAACAAACAAAAAAGAAGGAATTCATCGAAAAAGTTTTGAATTGTCAAAATCCTCGCTTGGTCATTTTAGATTAAAGTGTTCATTGAAAACTTCTATTACAATAATGGACAAAGACAACTCATTATTTGTTTGTTTTACAATTTATAAATGCTTGTCGGAATTTTATAAGGCAATCAAAACTTTATAATTGAAAGATCATTTTCCTAATCACGATACAATAAACAGTCATATAAGTAAAAGGTGTGAAAATAAATGTTCCTGTCATAAACAATATTACCTACGGGAAATATTCTCGTTCTCTATCCTATTGATTTTCAATCACTAGTAAACCAAACTATGACACGGTAATTAACAACTTGCATTTATTTTCCATGAACAGTTTTAATCAATTTTAAAAAGTAAATTATCACTGATATTCGATATATTAATTATTGATTTAATCAAAATACTTGTATCTTCTTTAAAAAAAAAAACCACGTGTTATGTTACAATGTTTATCGCTATTCAACACTATACTAGAACTGCATAACATAACCGGAAATAAACATCCGACTCCATACATTTTTATCAGGAGTATTCTTCGTTGAATTCTTAAATTCGTGGTTCGTTGTGACCCTCGAAACCCACGAAAATTGGTATACCACGAATAAAAATGAATCCACAGTAGTTTTCATGCTGTTAGGCTACCGGACTGATAGAATCCTCGGGGGCAGATTGTCCAACAGCAGAGATTCCGGTCCGGTGGTGATAAATAAAGGCAACAGTAGTAAACCGCTGTTCATAAATCATAAATCGATATTTTTCATTCTACTAGTTTTCATGCTGTTAGGCTTCCGGACTGGTAGAATCCTCGGGGACAGATTGTCCACCAGCAGAGATTCCGGTCCAGCGGTGATAAATAAAGGAAACAGTAGCATACCGCTGTTCAAAATTCATAAATCGATCTTTTTCATTCTACTAGTTTTCATGCTGTTATGCTATCGGACTGATAGAATTCTCGGGGACAGATTGTCCACCAGCAAAGATTCCGGTCTGGTGATGATAAATAAAGGCAACAGTAGTATACCGCTGTTCAAAATTCATAAATCGATATTTTTCATTCGACTAGTTTTCATGCTGTTAGGCTACCGGACTGATAGAATCCTCGGGGCAGATTGTCAAACAGCAGAGATTCCGGTGTTGTGGGGATAAATAAAGGCAACAGTAGTAAACCGCTGTTCATAATTCATAAATCGATATTTTTCATTCTACTAGTTTTCATGCTATTAGGCTACCGGACTGGTAGAATAATCCTAGGGGACAGATTGTCCACCAGCAGAGATTTCGGTCCGGTGGTGATAAATAAAGGAAACAGTAGCATACCGCTGTTCAGAATTCATCAATCGATCTTTTTCATTCTACTAGTTTTCATGCTGTTATGTTATCGGACTGATAGAATTCTCGGGGACAGATTGTCCACCAGCAAAGATTCCGGTCTGGTGATGATAAATAATGGCAACAGTAGTATACCGCTGTTCAAAATTCATAAATCGATATGTTTCATTCTTCTAGTTTTCGTGCTGTTAGGCTACCGGACTGGTAGAATCCTAGGGGACAGATTGTTCACCAGCAGAGATTCCGGTCCGGTGGTGATAAATAAAGGCATCAGTAGTTTACCGCTGTTCAAAAATTCATCAATCGATATTTTTCATTCTACTAGTTTTCATGCTGTTAGGCTACCGGACTGGTAGAATCCTTGGGGACAGATTGTCCAACAGCAGAGATTCCGGTCCGATGGTGATGAATAAAGACAGCTGTTCAAAATTCATCAATCGATATTTTTCATTCGACTTGTTTTCATGCTGTTAGGCTACCGGACTGGAAGAATCCTCGGCAACAGATTGTCCACCAGCAGAGATTCCGGTCCGGTGGTGATAAATAAAGGCAACAGTAGTATACCGCTGTTTAAAATTCATAAATCGATATTTTTAATTCTACTAGTTTTCATGCTGTTAGGCTTCCGGACTGGTAGAATCCTTGGGGACAGATTGTCCACCAGCAGAGATTCCGGTCCGATAGTGATAAATAAAGACAGCTGTTCAAAATTCATGAATCGATATTTTTCATTCGACTTGTTTTCATGCTGTTAGGCTACCGGACTGGAAGAATCCTCGGGAACAGATTGTCCACCAGCAGAGATTCCGGTCCGGTGGTGATAAATAAAGGCAACAGTAGTATACCGCTGTTTAAAATTCATAAATCGATATTTTTCATTCTACTAGTTTTCATGCTGTTAGGCTACCGGACTGGTGGAAACCTTGGGGACAGATTGTCCACCAGCAGAGATTCCGGTCCGATGGTGATAAATAAAAACAACAGTAGTTTACCGCTGTTAAAAATTCATAAATCGATATTTTTCATTCTACTAGTTTTCATGCTGTTAGGCTACCGGACTGGAAGAATCCTCGGGAACAGATTGTCCACCAGCAGAGATTCCGGTCCGATGGTGATAAATAAAGACAACAGTAGTTTACCGCTGTTCAAAATTCATAAATCGATATTTTTCATTCTACTAGTTTTCATGCTGTTAGGCTCCCGGACTGGAAGAATCCTCGGGAACAGATTGTCCACCAGCAGAGATTCCGGTCCGGTGGTGATAAATAAAGGCAACAGTAGTATACCGCTGTTCAAAATTCATAAATCGATATTTTTCATTCGACTAGTTTTCATGCTGTTAGGCTACCGGACTGATAGAATCCTCGGGGCAGATTGTCAAACAGCAGAGATTCCGGTCCGGTGGTGATAAATAAAGGCGGCAACAGTAGTAAACCGCTGTTCATAATTCATAAATCGATATTTTTCATTCTACTAGTTTTCATGCTGTTAGGCTACCGGACTGATAGAATCCTAGGGGACAGATTGTCCACCAGCAGGGATTCCGATCCGGTGGTGATAAATAAAGGAAACAGTAGCATACCGCTGTTCAGAATTCATGAATCGATATTTTTCATTCTTCTAGTTTTCATGCTGTTATGCTATCGGACTGATAGAATCCTCGGGGACAGATTGTCCACCAGCAAAGATTCCGATCCGGTGGTGATAAATAATGGCAACAGTAGTATACCACTGTTCAATATTCATAAATCGATATGTTTCATTCTACTAGTTTTCATGCTGTTAGGCTACCGGACTGGTAGAATCCTCGGGGACAGATTGTCCACCAGCAGAGGTGTTGCAATACATATATATTGATTAAAACACACACACACACACATACCTACACATACTAATATATCTGAATAACCCACCTTAACATTCATATTGTTAATATTTTACTAATAAACTTCTGCACATACAGCGTCATATAACAAATTTTACCAACAAATTTCTTTCCAGAACTTGCACACACACTCATACCATGGCATAGGCATAGCAATTAAAGACATTTACTTGCAATTTACATTGATGATAAAAAAAAAATCACAAACAAACTCACATAGTCTAGATAGCATTTGATTTTTCTACTACATGTAGCTTAAGTTAACTACAAAATGACATCATTATTATTCTTCAAAATATTCTACACCTTTGTTAATAAACTGCTGATCTCTATATTGGTCATACTATATAATTCTACTGCATTTTCTACTTCATATTCAAAAATTCTTAATGTGTCTACTGCTTTGGTTTTTTGTTTTTGTTAGAAACATAATGTGTTGTATAGATTGAAAAGAAAATTAAGCTAAGCAGACGATTTAATGCATAGTATGCATCCTATAACCAAGGAATGGAGACTTATTACATATTCATTTATGAAGACTTTTTTAATTACTTTCATTGATATCCTGAATGTTTTATGATATGAACATGTAATGAAAAAATGATTATAATTATCTATTTCATTGCAATATAGACACAAATTGTTTTGTGAAATTTTCCACTGAAAAAGCAGCTCCTCATTTGGCAAAATATAGTGCATTAATTTCCACCTAATATATAATATGTAACTATCAACCCAGTAATCAAAGAACAAACATTTTCCTTAAACTTTTATGAATTTATTTCTCCAGAAAACTTGTTTTCTGATTTCTAAATAATTATCGATTTGATCGGGATAATTGTTTTCACAATTATTTACATTTATACATGGTTTTGTCATTTCTTGATAGAAAGTTGGTGTACTGTTCCATATTTTGTATCTAGCAATTTTGTGTTATTTACATTCATCTTGAAAATAAGAAGGTTTTTTTCCGAATGTATTAAGGTATAGTTTTGATAATAAACCAGTTTGCAATTCCTGATTCTAATATTTCTATAATATATTTTAAATGTATAGATTTCATATAGGAATCCATATCAATCATTGTTAACCTCCCTTCTGCGATTTTTTTGTTATTATTGACCTTTTTGTTTTATCTTTTCCTCCTTTCCAAATGAATATTTATATACGATTTTATTTATATTTTGTAGATTGTCTTAAGGGGGCTCATGGGTCTAAATCATTTTTTTTTAATATAGGATTTCGATATATTTTTCTATAAATGAACTTTATCTTAAACTTAATAGAAAAATAAAATAAAAAAATGGGGTCACCGTTTATTTACGCTCACAATCTGCCTTCGAAAGAAGCATACATTTTTGTAAAGGTAATGTTTTCCTGTTGAACTAATAGGAGAAATAGAGATAATATCGAAATAACATTATTACATAGATCGCTCAAATTTTACAATAATTTAGTTTAAATACTGCTTATTTGAAAATTATAATAAAATATATATAGGTCATCGATGAGTTAAAAAAGATATTTCAATTTTAATGCCAAAAAATGGCATTTTTGCACCAAAGGGAGATAATTTGGAGCTTTTTCAATGATATATGCATTTTAAATAAAGGCAACAGTAGTATACCGCTGTTCAAAATTCATTAATCGATTGAGAAAAAACAAATCCGGGTTACAAACTAAAACTGAGAGAAACGCATCAAATATAAGAGAACTACGGCACATCATAAACACAACATTAACATGTAACACACACAGAAACGAACTATAATATAACAATGGCCATTTTCCTGACTTTGTACAGGACATTTTAAGAAAATGAAATGGTTGGTAAAAGTCATCTGGGGCCAACACGAATTGATTTTTTAATGATTTTTGTACCATATGATAAAGTAACAACTAATAAAGGTAATAAATAAATATTGTAATGAAAAATAAATGTTTAATTTTTTTCTGAAATTTTTATACCTTCGAGCCTCCTTAAGTAATGATACTGTTAGTAACAATGTAGGTTATATTTGGTAGGTTATATTTTGTATAACAGAAGAGCTTTTACTACTAATATTTTTCCAAGTAGTGCGAACTCTCTTTTTGTCCATCTTTCTACAAGTTTTGTTAATTTGTCTAACACTTTTTCAATATTTAATGTTTGACACTCTTTTTTGTCATACCCAAAATATTATCCCAAGGCTTTTTTTACCAACTTATATTTTTATATTTATCTTTTGAAGTTTTCAATCTACCTAACCATACCCCTTCCGTTTTATTTTTATTAAGCTAAAGTCCTGGAAAACTTCTAAATGTTTCAATTATACTGAGAGCTAAACTTATTTCTTTCCTTGACTGAGGAAATAAAGGCAACAGTAGTATACCGCTGTTTAAAATTCATAAATCGATAGAAAAAAAACAAATCCGGGTAACAACTAAAACTGAGGGAAACGTATCAAATATAAGAGAACTACGACACACCATTGAAATGTTACACACACAGAAACATAATATAATGTAACAATGGCCATTTTCCTGACTTGGTACAGGGCATTTTATGTGGTTTTGTGGCATGCCAAACCTCCCGCTTTAATGGCAGTGTTAATTATAACATTAAAATGACAACATTTCACGACAGGGTTGCAATAAATAAACAGATAATGGGAGAAAATATAGGACAGAGAAACAAACGAATAATAGCCATCAAATTGTAACAGGTAAAAAGATATTTTCATACGCCAGACGCGCGCTACATCCACACAAAACTATGCTCAGATGTAAAAAGTTTAAAAGCCATAACAACTACAAAGTTGAAAAAAGAGGGACGAAAGATACCAAAGGGACAGTCAAACTCATAAATCTAAAACAAACAGACAACGCCATGGCTAAAAATGAAAAAGACAAACAGAAAAACAATAGTACACATGACACAACATAGAAAACTAAAGAATAAACAACACGAACCCCACCAAAAACTAGGGGTGATCTCAGGTGCTCCGGAAGGATAAGCAGATCCTGCTCCACATGTGGCACCCGTCGTGTTGCTTATGTGATTACAAATCCGGTAAATAGTCTAATTCGGTAGGTCACATTCATGAAAGGGAAGGGGATTGTAGTTACGACGTAAGGAACATATCCGATATCATTTGTGAAACGGTTATTCCATAACGGTCAACCAACTCGTGATGGCGTCCGTAAAATTTACGAAGGGAAGATTTCAACTTCACCATTTGGAACTCTTGGTTTAATAGCTTCCTTGTGAGCAGTAACCCTCTATCAAGAAAATCATGATAGGAAATGCAAGCACGGGAATATCGTATCAATTGGGAGATATATACCCCGTATGCAGGTGCTGCTGGAATGTTGCTACTAAGATATGGAAAGTTCACAATTGATAAACTGAAATCATCTCTTTTGTCGTAAAGTTTTGTTTTCAACCGACCCTCATTGTCAATTTCTAGATGTAAGTCAAGATATGAGGCCGACTTAACTGTATCTGTAGTATCCTTATCTCCAATTCGATGGGATAGATGCGTTCCACATAGTCACCAAATTTTGAATTGTTTAGTGAAAGAACGTCATCTATATAGCGGAAAGTAGAGTTAAAGGATATTGCTAACTTCTTATCTTTCTTCCTAAGAAGTTTCTGCATGAAGTCAGCCTCATAATAATAAAGAAACAAGTCGGCAAGTAGAGGGGCACAGTTTGTTCCCATTGGGATGCCGACAGTCTGTTGAAAAACACGTCCTCCGAACGTTACAAATATGCTGTCAATCAAGAAATCAAGCATCTTGATAATATCGGTTTCAGAGAATTTTTTGTTTGAATCAGAGTGATTCTTTACAAAATATGATTTATCCCTCCCTAAGACAAGATACTTGTATCTACGTTGGCCATTCTTTTTTATGAAGCAAAGTTATACCAACTCTTTCAATTTGTCTTTTAGTTTGGAATGTGGAATACTTGTGTAAAGAGTAGAAAAGTCAAATGTTTTAATACTGTTACAAGATGAAAGAGAGTTAGATTGTATGTACTCTAAAAGATCTTTGGAATTTTTAAGTATCCACATCTGATTCAAGCCACCTCTAGAATAGGCAGTTTCACAATAACTTTGAAGCCCGTCTTTGATTGCTGATAAAATAGATGTTAATAATTTAGAAAGAGGTTTCGTGGAGCACTTGGAAGACCCAGCAATATACCGTTGTTTGTAAGGACACTTATGTAGTTTAGGTATCCAATACAGTGATGGAAGATCCAGTTCTTCATCTTTGGTTGAAATACCAAAGGAACAAAGAACAGACCTATGATTATATAGGATTTCCTCTTTGGTAAGTGTTGTGAGGGTATATGTTGAGTTTCCAAGTGAATCGTCTATACCTAATTCGTTTATCAAGCAATTAATCTTGAAGATTGCCGAGGACCAAAATTTCCAAAAAGTTGTGGGGCCAGGGTTATCCGCCTGGGACAAAAACATCAATCTGCCTGGGACAAAAACATCATTATTATCAAGAATAATACATAGTTTTGCAAACAGTAAATTTTATAAATGACTATTAAATAGATATACATGATTAAACTGAAGTGGTGACTAGCTATATAATAAAAACGAACATTACAAAATCACTGCCCTGTTAAAGTGTTGTATCATTAGCTAATTGACAAATTTTAAATTACAAGATTTTCCATTTAATTTTATGTTTATACCTTTTAAAATCTTTATAACTAAGAAATCGTATTGCCATTAATTCTATTGTTATAACTGAGATAAAGCTGAAATCGACACCCTTGTCGTATTCCTCGATAGATTTTGAACAGACCTGAGACCCAACTATTATTTAAGATGCATCCATTGATGTCATTATACATACTAACCACCTATCTGATCAAGCTACTTTTAAATCCAAACCGTTTCAGAGTTTCCGTAAGAAATGTCTATTCTAGTGAGTCAAAAGCTTTATTGAAATCAAAGAAAAAAATTGCTCCCTCTATATTAAATTTCTCAGAATAATCTATTAAATCTTGAATTTGTATGAACTAATGTATCTAATTTTTACATATCCGGTTTGATCATGACTAATAATACATAATGTAGTACTTTTTTAAGTCTCTGAGCTAACACATACGCTTATAGTTTATAATCAATATTCAGTAAAGTTATGGTACTTCAATTATTTAATGAAAGAGGATCATTCTTTTTAAATATTAATGAAATTGCACCTTTCTTTTGTCAGTTTGTTAGTTCTTTTTTCATAATTATAATTATATACCTTGACAATAATATTTTTTAGACTCTTCCAAAATTGTCTAAAAAATTCCACTGTGGGGATTTATTTAGCTTCATATTAAAGATTGCATCAGTACATTCATTTTTTTTAATTCCCCATAAGCATTTTTTGGTAATTTTGTCTCGTTAACATATGTTTTAACATCATTATCACAAGGGTTAGTTGACTCATAAAGGTTTTTTTGTAATATGTCACTTGTAGATTTAAAATTTATCTTGATCTGTCGAGCAAATGTTACTCATATAGTTCAGTTATAATCTTTTTTGTTTGACTACATATTTTCTAGTCCCAAGAAGTATGCACTATTTTTTCTCTCCTTCTTCAAACCATTTTACCATTGATCTTATTTTCTGTCCTTTAATTTTGTCTTTATATGAACTCTCTAGATCATTTTCCACATTCTCAATTTCTTTTTGTAAATTGTGATCTACATCTGTACCAATATTTGCTTCATGAGATCATTAACTCTTTTTTTAGAATATTTATTTTATCTTTTTTTTTAATTTGGCTTTTCTTTATACAATATTCAAAACTTGCATCTCTTACTTCTATTTTCAATTTGTCCCATAGTGGTTACAGTTAATTGATTCGATTTAATATTTGTTAATTAATCTGTTTATTTCATTTACATATGTTCATTGTTTAAAACACAATGGAGTTTAATTTCCAGTAGCCACGCCCCTTATTTTCTCTATCAGTATTTTTGATACGATATTTGGTGTTTTTGAATTTGAATTTTTTTTGAATTTTACTGTAACTTTTACACTGACCAAGCCTATCATAATCCAAATGATAAATAATAGTTTGTACAACAATTAAATATATATTATATATATATATATATATATAACTGTTTAACTGTTTATTCAAAATACACTCAGACGCAGATTTCCTGCGTAACAGGAGCGACAAATATACATACATTTACAAATAACACAGAAGTGAAATGAGTAGAATACATACAATGAAACATTTTTACAAAGCTAAATGTATACTAAATCTATTGACCATACCACACAAAGTCCGTGCAATCTGTAAGTAAAATTACCACGTGATCACATGAACACAATCAAACAATAATGGATAGTAACAAAAAGTGTAACATATATAAATATATTCATTTGTGCTGATTTACAGAGAAAGCAGTAGTTTTTCAACCTTTTGTATGAAAATAGAAAGGTTAGTTAATACATGTAAATTGCAATATTTCAGCATTCCATAAAGTTTATTGATATTTGGGTTGATTCTGTAGTAATTAGGAATATATGCATTTCTTATTTTAATGACATCAGCATTGTTACAAAGTGCTATGTAATGATACTCATCTCAAAGACCTGTTTTACAAAGCTTACATTTTCTTTGAAGTTGGGTCATGCAGTTTGGGGTCATATTAGGGACGGTGCATTATTTATCAAGCAGGGGGGACCGGTGCAAATGGTAAGGGGACATGTACTTTTTTCAACGTGCAAAGTAGTGGGACCTGATGATTTTTCATTATCTTAATGCATGGGACATACACTTTTTTCAAATGTTTAAGTAGTAAACATTTTATTTTAATTAGCCCAAAAATACACACAAGAAACATTCAAACAGAAACAGAATATGATAAACAATTTTAGTTTTGACTGGTATAAATCAGCCCATCTAACTAAATTAAATATTGATCTTACAAAATTCAAGCTTATTAGGTAATTTGATTTATTGCTGTGAAATGAAAGAATTTAATTTTACAATAGGTAAAAATAAAAATTATTATATAAATTCAGATAGGCATCTTTAATTTTTTTTATAACTTTTTCAAATCAACTTGGATTTTCATCAAACTAAGCAGCTATCTTAGATATATATTAAGCTTACTGAATCCCATGTCATTTAGTTTTTGTTGTATTGCTGTCAAATTTAATAATTAAATTAATCTAGGTAAAAAAACGTAGAATTTGCAGTTCGAACAAAATAGAGATTGTACACTTTAATTTTTTTAATAACTTTTTCAAATCAACTTGGATTATCATCAAACTAAGCAGCTATCTTAGATATATATTAAGCTTACTGAATCCCAGGTCATTTTCTTTTTTGTTGTATTGCTGTCAAATTTAACAATTAAATTAATCTAGGTAAAAAAAGCTAGAATTTGCATTTCGAACAAAATAGAGATAGTACACTTTAATTATTTTAATAACTTTTTCAAATCAACTTGGTTTTTCATCAAACTATGCAGCTATCTTTGATATATATTAAGCTTACTGAATCCCAGGTCATTTTTGTTTTTTGTTGTATTGCTGTCAAATTTAACAATTAAATTGTAAAATGTACTATCTCTATTTTGTTCGAACTGCAAATTCTAGCTTTTTTGACCTAGATTTATCTAATTCTTAAATTTGACAGCAATACAACAAAAAACAAAATGACCTAAGATTCAGTAAGCTTAATATATCTCTAAAATAGCTGCATAGTTTGATGCAAATCCAAGTTGATTTGAAAAAGTTATTAAAAAAATTAAAGATGCCTATCTTAATTGCAAATCCTAGCTTTTTTTACCAAGATTACTTTAATTCTTAAATTTTACAGCAATACAACAAAAAACTAAATTACATGGGATTCAGTAAGCTTAATATATATCTAAGATAGATGCATAGTTTGATGAAAATCCAAGTTGATTTGAAAAAGTTATAAAAAAAATTAAAGATGCCTATCTGAATTTATATAATAATTTTTATTTTTACCTATTGTAAAATTAAATTCTTTCATTTCACAGCAATAAATCAAACTACCTAATAAGCTTGAATTTTGTAAGATCAATATTTAATTTAGTTAGATGGGCTGATTTACACCAGTCAAAAATTTGAAGGTCAAGACTAGTCGAGAATGTTAAAATGATTGTCAAAAACATTTATATCACAATAAATATTGTTGCTTTACGTTATTTAAGGTACAGATTGTGTAATATATTCATGATATTCATGGGACACATACTTTTTTAATGAATAGAGGTCATGGGACATACCTTTTTTTCCTATCACATCAGCATGGGACAATACTTTTTTCCGAACAGGTTTTGCGATTTGCACCGGTCCCCCCTGCTTGATAAATATTGCACCGTCCCTTAGAGCTTTGAGCAAGATTTCCAAGAATATCCACTGACGTTATTGTTCTTCTCCAAGAAGTAAAACTTCCGTTGCACTATGTAGGACACCAAATTTCAAATAATGATAACGCCGTTTTTTCCTAACAGGTCAGCTGTACAAGAATATGTACAAATTTTGAAAAAAGCCCACTTAGTCATTATTTTAAGTACAAAAGCAACAAGAAAGATGTTTCCCTCACTTTGATTTTACTTTCACTTTCAGATGTATATAAAAAATTGAAAACACCACGTTTAATAATTTCTTACGTCCGAAGCGCTTTTCTGAATTTACCTTCACGTGGAACGCTCAAAGCCAAACATTTGAAATCCAAAGATGTATAAGTACCAAAACCGTTGAAGAGCTATATGTCAAAAATACCTAAAAATAAATAGTCGAATTCACCTAAAGCCAACTTTGCCAGAGGCAGTTGAAACCTTAGTTTCTTAATAATTTATAAATTTATATACGAACAATTTTAGTTAAGTTTAAATCATGTCAGTACCGAAGTACTGACTACTGAGCTTGATGATACCCTCGGGGACTGATATCGACCCAGTGATGTAAAAAATTGAAAACAACACGTTTAATAATTTCTTGCGTTCGAAGCGCTTTTCTGGGTTTACCTTCATCAGGAACGCTCAAAGCCAAACATTTGAAATCCGAAGATGCATAAGTACCGAAACCGTTGAAGAGCTGTATGTCAAAAATACCTAAAAATAGCAAAATTCATCTAAAGCCAACTTTGCCTGAGGGAGTTGAAACCTAAGTTTCTTAACAATTTTAGTAAAGTTAGTTAAATCATGTCAGTACCGATGTACTGACTACTGAGCTGATGATACCCTCGGGACTGATAGTCCACTAGCAGAGGTATCGACCAAGTGATGTAAAAAATTGAAACATGCATACATTTTAATCATGAAATTCGATTCATAAGTATGCATTATGTCTAGATGGTACGCGTGGGAAATCAGAAAAAGTTGTGTCATAAATATTGAACTGAAATCATTTTTAACGCGTTAATTCAAAATACCAATATCGTTACAACACACTAAAGAAAGGGGCGGTCCATACCAACTATAAATATATCTATATTTGTTACATTACCTCCTAAAGAATACAACCTCTACTTCCAGTATTTGTATGACTTAGTATTGAATAGAATATGCATATTTCCTTTTATTTGGTCGTACGGATGTTTTTGTTTCATAAATATGTTTTCCCATCTTCTTATCTTATCTACGAAAGGTAGACAAGTATGTTTTATTTACGACGTAGTACCCGATTTATCTATTTGACACAGAAAGAGTCAAGAGGCGACATGGAGACAAATTAAATGTCGCTATTTAAAGTGCTATACTATCAGCCCCCAAATGTTATAAGTGGAATATACTTAACATGTTTAAGAAGGGATACAATTGGTCTAAAAGGTTTATGTTATAGATAATGCATTTTCTTATCTTGTTGTTGTCGTACAACACACAAAATTTATCAAATGAATAATAAACTCATCATAGATACCAGGACTAAATTTAGTATATACACCAGACGCGCGTTTCGTCTACAAAAGACTCATCAGTGACGCTCGAATCCAAAAAGTTAAAAAGGCCAAATAAAGAAATAAGCTGAAGAGCATTGAGGACCAAAATTTCTAAAAGTTTTACCAAATACAGCTAAGGTAATCTATGCCTGAGGTAGAAAAGCCTTAGTATTTCAAAAAATTGAAAATTTTGTAAACAGTAAATTTATAAATATAACCATATCAATGAAAAATCATGTCACTAGCAGTGGCATCGACCCAGTGGTTGTAAATAAACTCATCATAGAGCAGTGCCATCGACCCAGTGGTTGTAAATAAACTCATCATAGATACCAGGACTAAATTTAGTATATACGACAGACACGCATTTCGTCTACAAAAGACTCATCAGTGACGCTCGAATCCAAAAAGTTAAAAAGGCCAAATAAAGTACGAAGTTGAAGAGCATTGAGAACCAAAATTTCTAAAAGTTTTGCCAAATACAGCTAAGGTAATCTATGCCTGAGGTAGAAAAGCCTCAGTATTTCAAAAAATTCAAAATTTTGTAAACAGTAAATTTATAAATATAACCATACCAATGAAAAATCATGTCACTAGCAGTGGCATCGACCCAGTGGTTGTAAATAAACTCATCATAGAGCAGTGCCATCGACCCAGTGGTTGTAAATAAACTCATCATAGATACCAGGACTAAATTTAGTATATACGACAGACACGCATTTCGTCTACAAAAGACTCATCAGTGACGCTCGAATCCAAAAAGTTAAAAAGGCCAAATAAAGTACGAAGTTAAAGTGCATTGAGAACCAAAATTTCTAAAAGTTTTGCCAAATACAGCTAAGGTAATCTATGTCTGAGGTAGAAAAGCTATAGTATTTCAAAAAATTCAAAATTTTGTAAACAGTAAATTTATAAATATAACCATATCAATGACAATTTATGTCAGCAGACTACTGGACTTGTGATACCCTCGGGGAAATAAATCTCAACCAGCAGTGCCATCGACCCAGTGGTTGTAAATAAACTCATCATAGATACCAGGACTAAATTTAGTATATACGACAGACACGCATTTCGTCTACAAAAGACTCATCAGTGACGCTCGAATCCAAAAAGTTAAAAAGGCCAAATAAAGTACGAAGTTAAAGTGCATTGAGAACCAAAATTTCTAAAAGTTTTGCCAAATACAGCTAAGGTAATCTATGTCTGAGGTAGAAAAGCTTTAGTATTTCAAAAAATTCAAAATTTTGTAAACAGTAAATTTATAAATATAACCATATCAATGACAATTTATGTCAGCAGACTACTGGACTTGTGATACCCTCGGGGAAATAAATCTCAACCAGCAGTGGCATCGACCCAGTGGTTGTAAATAAACTCATCATAGATACCAGAACTAAATTTAGTATATGAGCCAGACGCGCGTTTCGTCTACAAAAGACTCATCAGTGACGCTCGAATCCAAAAAGTTAAAAAGGCCAAATAAAGTACTAAGTTGAAGAGCATTGAGGACCAAAATTTCTAAAAGTTTTGCCAAATACAGCTAAGGTAATCTATGCCTGAGGTAGAAAAGCCTTAGTGTTTCAAAAAATTCAAAATTTTGTAAACAGTAAATTTATAAATATAACCATATCAATGACAATTAATGTCAGCACAAAAAGTACTGACTACTGGGCTTGTTATACCATCGGGGAAATAAATCTCCACCAGCAGTGGCATTGACCCAGTGGTTGTAAATAAACTCATCATAGATACCAGGACTACATTTAGTATATACGCCTGACACGCGTTTCGTCTACAAAAGACTCATCAGTGACGCTCGAATCCAAAAAGTTAAAAATGCCAAATAAAGTACGAAGTTGAAGAGCATTGAGGACCAACATTTCTAAAAGTTTTGCCAAATACAGCTAAGGTAATCTATGTCTGAGGTAGAAAAGCCTTAGTATTTCAAAAAATTGAAAATTTTGTAAACAGTAAATTTATAAATATAACCATATTAATGACAATTCATGTCAGCACAAAAAGTGCTGACTACTGGGCTTGCGATACCCTCGGGGATATAAATCTCCACCAGCAGTGGCATCGACCCAATGGTTGTAAATAAACTCATCATAGATACCAGGACTAAATCTAGTATATACGCCAGACGCTCGTTTCGTCTACAAAACACTCATCAGTGACACTCGAATCCAAAAAGAAAAAAATGCCAAATAAAGTACGAAGTTGAAGAGCATTGAGGACCAAAATTTCTAAAAGTTTTGCCAAATACAGCTAAGGTCATCTATGCCTGAGGTAGAAAAGCCTCAGTATTTCAAAAAATTCAAAATTTTGTAAACAGTAAATTTATAAATATAACCATATTAATGACAATTCATGTCAGCACAAAAAGTGCTGACTACTGGGCTTGTGATACCCTCGGGGAAATAAATCTCCACCAGCAGTGGCATCGACCCAGTGGTTGTAAATAAACTCATCATAGACACCAGGACTAAATTTAGTATATGCGCCAGACGCGCGTTTCGTCTACAAAAGACTCATCAGTGACACTCGAATCCAAAAAGTTAAAAATGCCAAATAAAGTACGAAGTTTAAGAGCATTGAGGACCAAAATTTCTAAAAGTTTTGCCAAATACAGCTAAGGTAATCTATGTCTGACGTAGAAAAGCCTTAGTATTTCAAAAAAATCAATATTTTGTAAAAGTAAATTGATAAATATAACCATATCAATGACAATTCATGTCAGCACAAAAAATGCTGACTACTAGGCTTGTGATATCCTCGGGGAAATAAATCTTCACCAGCAGTGGCATCGACCCAGTGGTTGTAAATAAACTCATCATAGATACCAGGACTAAATTTAGTATAAACGCCAGACGCGCGTTTCGTCTACAAAAGACTCATTAGTGACGCTCGAATCCAAAAAGTTAAAAAGGCTAAATAAAGTACGAAGTTGAAGAGCATTGAGGACCAAAATTTCTAAAAGTTTTGCCAAATACAGCTAAGGTAAAAATGAAAGACGGACCGAGATCTTTCTTTGGGCTATCTTAACACCCCGAAGTGTGTTTTACGACAAGACAAATAAAGACAACAGTAGTATACCGCTATTTAAAAGTCATAAATCGATTGAGAGAAAACAAATCCGGGTTACAAACTAAAACCGAGCAAAACGCATAAATCATAAGAGGTAAACAACGAAACAACAAAAACACTAAAGTGCAACAGAAAACAAATGAAAATGCAAAATACATAGAAACGAACTATTAGATAACAACTGACCTGGTACAGGACATTTTAAGTAAAAATGTTGGGTTGAACCTGGTTTTGTGGCTAGCTAAACCTTAAAATATGTATTATCAAACTTTCTATATACCATTAAAAAAATATCAATATTTGCAAAGTTTTGCAGGATTTGCATCCTATTCTACCGACAACAGTAACGTGATATATATTCTTTTTTTATGCGTTCAGGTATAATTATACCCTACGACTACTTTTTTAATGTGAAATACAAAATCATATTTCAGTTACAATAAAAATACAACTGTAACTGCATGAATAAATGCAACAGTAGTATATCGCTGTTCAAAACTCGTAAATCGATGGAAAAAAAAACAAAATCGGGGTAACAAACTAACACTGCGGAAAACGCATTAAACATAAGAGGAGAACAACGCACAACATTAAAATGTAACACACACAGAAACGACATAAGCATTAGACAAAATCCGATGAGAATAATAAATATAACATCAAAACCAAATACATGAATTTGGGATAGAAAAGTATCGTGACACGTCTTATAGTAATGTGAATTCACACTCAAATATTAGAGAAAACACAACGTTAAAATGTAACACACACAAATGTAACTATAATATGACAATGACCATATTCCAGACTTGGTACAGGACATTTTTTTTTAAAGCAAAAAATCCTGGGTCGAACCTTGGTTTTTTTTTGCATGCCAAACCTCCCGCATTAATGGCAATGTTAAATATAACATTAAAATGACAACATGACATTACAGGACTACAATGCAAATAAATAGGAGAATATATTAGACAAAGAAACACACGAATAATAGGTAACAAAAAGCACCAGGTTTAAAATCCAATACGCCAGAAGCGCGCCTCGTCCACACAAAACCCACCAGCGACGCCCAGATACAAAAGTTCGAAAGTTAAAACAAGTACAAAGTTGTACAGCACTGAGGATCAAAGGTTCAAAAAAAGTTGTGCCAAATACGGCTAGGGTTTTCTGCTTGGAATAAGAACATCTTTATTTTCTACTTTTGTCAGGGTCATGAAGTAACACACAAATGAATCGTTGCGGTGTATGAAAAATACAAGTCACTTTGTGAATAATTATTTTGTATCAACAGTTCATGAAAGGGGGATGTTATGTTGTTTTTTCTGGGTTTTTTTTCTATACAATTTTATCGCGGAAAAGCAGATTATATTTTCATAAGTTTTTATTAATCTATTCAAAATAATGTTTCCTTTCCTTTGTTTAGCGATACGTTCTTTTAAACCGATAATCTGGATCTAATATAATATATACTAGTATAATAAAGTGCACGGCTCTATAAAAAATGATTATATTTGGTCATTCGATCATTTGATTAAATCAAATGTGTAAATAGATGTAAAAAGTTAAGAACTAGCACGAAGAAAGAACAGAAATGTGGTACATGAACATGTCGCACTAAAAAACGAATATCCATACGTCGAAGAATGATTTCCAATATAATGTGAACCAATAAGATTTTCAAGCTGCTTAACACGAATGTATTTAATCTGGCTTGTTTTAAAAGTGTTTTGAAAAGTTGTGCAATATCAAGTTAATCTCACATAATGTCCTTTCCTTTTAGTGAATGATTAGCAAAACTTCACATTATTGTTTTGAAAGTTAAAATGGGTGTCAACGACGTGTTTTGTGTATAACAGTCTGATAAAAAGAAAGATAACAAACATACCAAGGAGGGAAATTCAAAACTGAAAGTCCTTTATGAAATGGAAAAATTAAAAGCTCAATCACATCTAACGAATGGAAAACAACTTTCATATTCCTGACTTGGTACAGGCATTTTTTATGTAGCAAACGGTGGATTTACCCTATTTTTTTTAGATAGCCTATCACTCCTCAGCGGAGGAAACGATTGTTGCTGCTTTAAAGCTATTAAGGAAGGAATCGTAAAAAATAAAACCCAGTTGGCAACAACAAACGATTACTATCAAACGACGTAAATGTTAATTTAATAAGAGAATTAAATTTTGCTTTTTTAATCTAGGAAAATAATGATCTTACACAGGTAATTGTTTTGTGTCTTGAAGCAAATTAATTGAAACTTGGTATCGTCTGGGTTGATTCTTAAATAGAAATACCTGACGTTCTGAATGAAAATAACTTCATTTATGTATATAAGGATTTTAAGCGGACAAAAATACTACAAGTTCCACATAAACATTATTGTGATATATAACTAGTACTATTGATACAAAATACCTTTCTTGTGACATCACATTATAATACCTTAACATGTCAGGTATATGATTTACAAGGCTCTAAAGATATATACGTTACATTTAAATCTGTAATTTTGATCGGCTGAAAACGTGCTATCTAAGACAATCTTAAAACCATGCATAAAAACTCATATTTGATATAACTCTTAATTTCATAGTTTTATAAAATGTAATTATAAGAATTAAATGTGCCTGTTTATCATTTAAAAGACAGGAATATTGCAGTTATTTTCAAATAGTCTGTTTCTATGTATTTTGACGTTAGTTTTTGTTGCACTTCAGTGTTTCTATAGTTTCGTTGTTTTTTTCTTAAAGTTGATGTGTTTCCCTCGGTTTTAGTTTATAACGCAGAATTGTAGTCTTTAAATCGATTTGTGAATTTTGAACAGCGGTGTACTATTGTTGCCTTTGTTTATTGCGTTATATTAGCGATTATGGTGCGCACATATTGTCACGGTCATGACTCATGTACCTTACGCCGAATATCTATATGAAAAATTATTGTACGCACAGGAGCCTGAAGAGGTCTTACAAAAACTACTTTGTTTAGAAAAAAAAAAAACTTTATCAGCGAGGCTGTTTTTATATTTTTCTTCGTTACACGAAGAGTCGTAATGCTCAAAGTTGATAAAGGATATGTATTCTTATATATTTATATTGTTGTAGTTGTAGAAATTCATAGTAACATCGGTTTGTTACAAACGTTATAAGTTTAAAGATGTGTATTGTAATTTTACACACATCTTTGTCATTGTCATTCTTTGGAATGTGACGTAAACAAACACTGTCTAGAACAAGGTAGATAATATGGATGCAATAATCGTCGTTATCAGCTTACACGAGTCTTACCAGCTTAAATGATAAGTCCAAGGAACACATATAATCCAAAGAATAACTTCATAACAATTTTAACAGAAGGTGACAGCTGCATATACAAATATTCTAGAGTTGATAACAAACTGACGTTGTTCCAATCGAAATCTAGACGCCACAATATTCATAGCTGTTTCATGCGGCTGATCACTTAGAAAACTCGTATCATAATAAACGAGATATGTTTAAATTCCTCTCCATGTCTAGAATATAATTATACAAATTTTACGACAATGTAAATACGGAATAAAGACATATTTACAAAATTCTGTTCAGGTAGGAAACGGAAATATGAATTCCGATTGGCTGATTGGTTGTTGAGGTAACCATAGGGGACCTCGTGAGAAGCACGAGGATAGAGCACGTAAATATTATTATAAAACATCCAGCACAGACTGTGTTGGGCAGTCTGGCTTCAAGGCTCAAGGCGGAAACGAAGCTAAAAAATAAAGAGAACTGCTAGGCGGAAGGCAAGAGCAGTTTTAATTATTTGTCTAAAAGAGAAACAAGGTTTCTAGAGACAGAATATTTCTGAAAGAGAAATTAATTTAATGATACAAAGGGGGTGTCCTTTACTTGCACCTTAGTTACGTAATAAATTGTGAACGGTGTTCATAAATAACAATTCAGGTTCAGAGGTACAAAAGTTGAATTTAAATATAAATTCAGCTAAAGCAAATACGTAATATTTAAGGAAAAATATATGTATAGTTATTTCTTATAGAAAGTTCCTGAGAATAAAGGCATTTAATTACTTGTCTGAATTATGGCAACGTTATTAATTATTATCGAGTTCTCTTCACTAAAACTGAAAAATTGAATAAGTGCATGAATAAACTTAGTAGTGTAATTACAAAAACTGCTATAAGTTATTTATATTGAAAGTGTTGATTGACAAACGAGCAATACGACTATAATTAATTATCGTACAAATAAATAACGTATTGGGCTGGATACTTTATAAATTGTATAGAGTGAATTTTCAGATAAAAACAACAAACAAGTTATATAGAATACTTGTAGTGACCAGCCAATTCAAGCATACAGAAGAATTGAAATCTAGGATACTCTGCCTTTTTCGTATAATATTTTAAAAGCAGGCGTATCATTATAACTGATGATAATGTAGAATATTACTGCGTCATAACAACCGTCAGTTAAAGAAGGAAGACTGTCTGTTATTACCGTATTGATATAAAGGTTCCCAATATTTTTCCGCAGAAAAATACATTGTGCAAGAGGATCAGGCAGCTACCCAGAAATATATTGACTATAATAAGACAGTTTTATTTGTAACATATTATAAATATTTCATATACGTAATCAATAAATTACATATGGTATATCCAACTTTCTCATTCATATTCACCAAAAGCCGCCAGAGACTCAACGATCCCTTATAGATAACATAATGTTGTGGCTATATTAAAAGTTCTTCTTGTATTTAGTAGTCTTGTCTGAATAGTACAGTCCTTTCTTGAATATTGGTGTAACTTTGACCGGTAAAACTATAAACAGTCAAAGTCCCACTATTATACGAATTGTTTTATTGCACAGTTTAAGGTGCACAAGAACTAAAGATAGCCCTACGGCGTTACATTGGTGGCAGCGGTGGGATATATCTTTGAGTAAAGCTTTAAGCTCTGGTGGTGAATTTTATCCTACGAATGGATGAAAGTTCGGACATAGTTACGTTCGGTCCTAGCACAAGTATGGTAGAGGAAAAAGATACAGAACGGCATAATATTGTTGATACAGAATATAATTTAAAAGACAAACAGGAACAGAGAGACGATTTCTTAGATTTATTCAAGGGACAATTGAATGAGTTTAACCATTCACTGGTCAGAGGGTTTGATGTAATGTCATATCAGATGCAAAATTTAATAGGAATAATGTCAAGGAAGACTGACAATTCTCAAGACACGTCTAGAAGGCAAGTTGCCGAACCAATAAATAGAGTAGAAACAAATTCTAATGTAGAAAACAGACACGAAAGAAATGTTGCACACAGTACGCCTTACCAAATACGCGATGTAAATAGCAATAATTGGAGAGACTCAATGCAGGAAAAGTCCAAAATGAAACCACAGAATTATGACGGCAAGGAGGAATTTGAAGAATATTTAACACAGTTTGAGTTAATTTCTGAACTTAATAACTGGGGTTATAAATCAAAGTCGCTTTATCTAGCCGGATATCTCTCGGGAGACGCAAGAGGACTTATTAACGAGTTAAATGAACATGACCGAAGAGATTTCGATACAATCGTGAATGCATTGAAAAACCGATTTGGCTCCATTCATAAAGCTGAAGTGTTTAGAAGCGAGCTGCAAACTCGTGTAAAAGGCCGCAATGAGAGTATACCCGAGTTGGCCCAGTCTATAAAGAAGCTAACTAGGAAAGCCTATCCTAGTGCTAATTTGGATGTCACAGAGACACTGGCATTAAATCATTTTATAGATACCATACCATTTAAGGAAATTAGAATAAGGCTTGGGGAAGTCAGTCCAAAAACAATGGCAGAGGCAGAAAATATTGCTGTACGATTAGACGCTGTACACATGGCAGACAGAAGTAGAAATTGTAATGTCAAAGCTGTAGGAGTAGAGACAGAGACAAACGATTTAAGTAAAAAAAAAATAGACGAAGTAATTAAGAAAATAGACAGAGTATCTAATGAAAATGAAATATTAAAATCAAAAGAGACAAGATCTCAAGAATTTAATGGAACCAATAGGAGATATGACGTAGAACCAAGAGTACAAGGTTCATGGTCCAAGTTTAACAAAGGCAATACTTTTAACAGAAACGGAGGAACAAATACTCAATATACCCCAAGAGGCCAAGCCAATGGTTCAAATAGATATGACCAGAAACCAAACAGCAACCAGGGAAACTGGCAAAGGTCGACTTTAGGGGACAAAGATCGACAAACAGTGCGGTTCCCCCAACAAAGATTTTAAGAAATTGTTGTGATAAAGACGAAGGATATTTTGTAGCAACTAAGATTATGAGTAATTATGTGCCTATGCTAATAGACACAGGCGCAAATATTACAATTCTTAGTAAGCAAATTTTTGGTGATTGGAATCCTTCATGTAAACCTGAAATAGGGCTTGTAAAAATGAATATGCAACAGGTGAAAAGTCACAGTTTCATGGGAAAGTAAAGTTAAATATACAAATTGGTAAATGCTCATACGAACATGAGTTTTTATTAGTAGAAATAAAAGATAACGGTATATTAGGGATGGATTTTCTAATTAAGAATAAATGTGATTTGATGTTAGGTAAAGGTTATATGATGTTAAATAAAGAAAGAATTCCATGTTTTTTTTCTAATTATTGAGATACACAGAATACGTGTTTTGGAATAAGTTTGAATGACAATGTGATAATTCCCCCTGAATCCGAGCTGATGGTTTCGGGGAAAACAATAGACGGAATCCCGATGAATTTGTCAGGAATTGTGGAACCTGCCAAAAAAATGTATAGAAAAGACTGGGATATTAATAGTGAAGGCAGCTGTTAATCTGAACAATGGTCTGCTACCTATGAGGTTAATAAATGTTAGTGAAAAGCCTTACAAACTGTATGAAAATACCGTTATAGCAAACTTGAAGTCATAGACAAGATTGAAATACGAAGTAGAAATGTTCGCACTTCAAGAACTCAAAAAGTATTGGAAGGTGTTGATCAACTACCGGAATTATTAGAGAATTTATACGACGAAAGTAGTAAAGAACTGTCAAATGAACAGCAAGTAAAGCTTCAAGAATTGTTGATAAAACATAACAATGTATTTTCCAAAACGTCACAGAATATAGGAAATACCAGCATTGTTGAACACGCGATAGATACATGAGACGCAAATCCTATAAAGCTGAGGCCATACCGCATTCCCTTGTCAAAGAAGCTTGATGCGGAAGAAGAAATCCGGAAAATGGCTGAGATAGGAATAATTGAACCATCTAGTAGTGTTTGGTATGCGCCAATAGTAATGGTTACCAAGAAGGATGGTAGTATTCGCTTCTGTTGCGACTTCAGGAAAATTAATTACGTGACAATTAAGGATTGTCAGCCATTGCCGAGAATAGACGATTCGTTGGTTGCTCTGAGTGGTTGTCGATGGATGAGTACCTGTGATTTGAAAAGTGGTTACTGGCAAGTGAGTGTTGCAAAAGAAGATAAACATAAGACCGCATTCGCAATAGAAGGTGGAGGTTTTTGCCAGTTTAAAGTAATGCCGTTTGGACTATGCAATAGTGGGGCTACGTTCGAGAGATTAATACAGAAAGTATTGGCAGGACTGTCTTGGAAGATATGTTTACTATATTTAGACGACATTATTATCTTTAGCAAGACATTTGATGAACATATGGACCATCTTGACCAAGTATTTAACAGATTGGGAGAAGCCAACTTAAAGTTGAGTCCAAAGAAGTGTCATCTTCTCAGAAAAGAAGTAACTTTTCTAGGACAAACGGTTAGCGAAAATGGAATCGCGACAGACGAAGAGAAGATAAAGGCAGTAAAAGACTGGCCTATTCATAAAAACGGAAAACAGGTTAAAAGTTTTGTAGGACTCTGCTTGTATGATAGGAAATTTGTACCTAAGTTTGCGTCTAACATATATTGACGGAATAAAATACAAAATTTATATGTGATGAAATATGTCAAATGTCCTTTGATACTTTAAAACAAGCTTTCATCAGTTCTCCAGTTTAAGCTTTTCCCAGAGAAGAAGGACTTTTTATTATTGGTGCTGACGCTAGTCAGTACGGAATGGGAGCTGTCCTATCACAAATACAAGATAGGGTTGAAAAAGTCATTTCTTATTTTAGTAAGACGTTTTCAAAACCGGAAAGACACAAGAAAAGAGCTGTTTGCAATGGTAGGTTCTATTAAGAATGTTCACCATTATCTGTATGGTAGACATTTTCTAGTACGCACTGACCATGGAGCTCTTAGATGGCTCATGAACTTTAAGAATCCGGAAGGTCAAATGGCACGGTGGCTAGAGGTACTAGGCACCTACGATTTTGAGATACAGCATAGAGATGGAAGAATACACTCAAATGCTGATGCATTAAGCAGACGTCTGTGTCTGGTAACTAGTTGTACGTATTGTACCAGAATAGAGAGTAAATCTAAGTCTGAAGATCTTACAAATACTGCGAAAGACCATACAGTCAGAATCTTAGAGAAATAATCTGTGACAAAAGGATCTTTAGAAATAGTTACGTCCATTAAAGCTGAAACAGAATTACAAGATTTGTTCTTTGACAACTAAACGGAGTTATTCAGCAGAGCCTGGTAAAAATAAAAAGAACGGTCCTTGCTAAGCGAAGGAAAACAAATATGTCAGTGTTGTCTCCCTTGAGAAACCAATATATCAAGAAAATATCGACCCATTTATCAATGGGTTAGCTACAGATGCATATCCAATAAAAAGAGTGGTCCGTAATAAATATACACGAGTGAATTAAAAATCAAACATAACAAGAAACATGGCTAAGAACAGGACAGAATAATTGCCTGTAGAGCTCAAGGGTGTAATAACACCCGAAAAGCTGATACAATCACAAAAAGAGGACTCAGATATCAAGGTCATCAGTGATTATAAAAATATCAATGTAAAACCAGGATAGCAAGACATATCGAGACATGGAAATACAGTAAAGTCATATTGGAATCAATGGGATTCTTTAGAGTTCAAAAATGGTATTTTATGCAGAAAATTTGAAAATATTCCAGGAGACGCGATAATATGGCAAATAGTACTGCCAAAAGCGCTTAAAAAGGTCGTAATGGAACAGCTTCATAACAATATCATAAGTTGTCACCTTGGGATAAAGAAAACACTAGCAAGAGTAACAAACATATTTTATTGGTATGGGTTAAGGTCTGACGTGGAGCACTGGTGTAAAACTTGCGACATTTGCCAAGTAAAAAGACACCACAACGGAAGGCCAAAGATCCTATGAAACAATATAATATAGGCGCACCACTAGAGAGGGTGGCTATTGACATAATGGGACCCTTACAGCAAACAAAAAAGGCCAACAAGTACATAATGGTCATAGGCGATTACTTTACAAAGTGGACCCAGGCGATAGCAATCAAGAAAATAGATGCGATAACAGTCACGCGTAAACTTATTGACCACTTCATAAGTATTGTAGGAGTACCATTACAAATACACTCAGACCAGGGCTCATGTTTTGAATCTGAAGTTTTTCAACAGATGTGTAAAATAATAGGTATTGAGAAGACGAGAACCACATCTATGCATCCGTTGTCAAATGGTATGATAGAAAAGGCCAACAAAACAATACAAAATATGCTATCTGCATTTGTATCGTCACACCAGAAAGACTGGGACGAATATTTACAACCACTTATGATGGCATATAGATCCTCAGAACAAGCAACAACAGGGTATCACCATGCAAGATGATGTTCGGCAGGGAGGTCACGATGCCACTGGACTTATTAATAGGTAGACCTAAAGAAGAGAAAAATGATGGCATAAATTACTCTACTTACGCAAAAAGATTACAAGAAAAAGTAGAGAGTATACACAGCTTTGCTAGACGACGGATTTATAAATCAAGTGATTTAATGAAGAAATGTCATGAGAGAAATGTCAATCACATTTCTTATGAGGTAGGTGACGCCGTGTGGTTGTACGAACC
Source organism: Mytilus galloprovincialis (assembly GCA_037788925.1). Classification (NCBI taxonomy): domain Eukaryota; kingdom Metazoa; phylum Mollusca; class Bivalvia; order Mytilida; family Mytilidae; genus Mytilus; species Mytilus galloprovincialis. Next base: position 15,368,560 of record CM075334.1, on the reverse strand, counting down.
TAGACCATGTTGACGCAAAGTAGGTTTTTGTCCGAAGTTATATAGACCATGGAATGATCCGTTTATTATAACAAAGCGATTGAATGATGTAATATACAGGATTCAAAAAGGGCCAAAGAACAAGCCAAAAGTTATACACCATAATCGCTTAAAAATGTATAAAGGAAAAGAGAAGCCAACATGGTTTAAAATTACATAAACGCTATATTTATGTTATTCCTCAAAGACAAATAAAATGTCTTTTTGTTACCGCAAAACGCAGTTAGTTATCGTATTTATGTTGTGGTTCACTATTGTACATAGTTATTATATATACATATATTGCCTATCGCAGACCCAAAAATCTCAAAGACATACTTGTGACATCAAAAGTAAAGAAACAAGAAACTTCTAAATTTGGGTGTTACAAACAATGCGGTAGAAGCAATTGTAAGTGCTGTAAAGCCGCCAACACTGACCACTCTTTTAGCAGCACAGTAACAAAGCAGCGATACAACATCTATGTTACATCTAATTGCAAAACGGAAAATAGTATTTATATTCTTACTTGTGGAACTTGCAAGCTGCAGTATGTTGGTGAAACAGAAACTACATTCAACATCAGACTTAACAATCACCGGTCGTTCTATACAAAAGGAAGAAACTGTCCAATTACGAGACACCTCTTAAAAACAGGACATACTTTTGATAATATCACCTTTCAAATAATTGAGGTAAATCAAAATTGGGACTCCGAAAGGAGAAAACAGAGAGAAAGGTTCTGGATGCACCAGCTACGTACTCTTGAACCTGATGGACTTAATGAGAGGGATGAAAAACAGTTCTACCCAAAACCAAAGGAATAAATCATGAATTTCATTCTATTTAACTAAAACAACTATTTGTTTAGATTTAAAAATTGTTATGTACAATAAACGGCAAAAATATCTTGTATATACCCCATCAATCAATATTTTAAACTTTTACACAAAAACGTCAAGCTACAAAGATATTTTTTTGTCATGCATCCGATTTCACCTAGATAGATGTACACGCCCGATGAAGCTAATTTGTTTAGCGAAATATTGCGTGAATAATATATAAAATATAACAACTAATTTTATAACACTCATTAGTGTGTTAAAGTTACATTCTTAGACACTTATATATATATATATATATATATATATATGCGAAAGCAAATTTACAGATCTAACATTGTTAGGTTGATGTTTAGACGAGTTGTATATACATTATGTACACAGCCATGTATCACCATCATTGATGGCGATCCGATGGAAACATCTGTTGTAGGGTTGTCACTGACTCAGACGTACTTATGAATATAATTATTTTCTGTGACTGTATCTTACATTAATTTGTAGGATCCTTTACTATAGATAATTTAGCTGATCTGTAACCATAACATCTTCATGCCTTATATATCATGTACTGTAGTACGCCGCTAGATTAAAACTGACGTGGAAAGGTAACACATGCCCACCGAAAGCTCTTTTTTTGAGAGCCCAGGTGGTCGTGTGGTCTAGCGGGACGGCTGCAGTGCAGGCGATTTGGTGTCACGATATCACAGTAGCATGGGTTCGAATCCCGGCGAGGGAAGAACCAAAAATTTGCGAAAGCAAATTTACAGATCTAACATTGTTAGGTTGATGTTTAGACGAGTTGTATATACATTATGTACACAGCCATGTATCACCATCATTGATGGCGATCCGATGGATACATCTGTTGTAGGGTTGTCACTGACTCAGACGTACTTATGAATATAATTATTTTCTGTGACTGTATCTTACATTAATTTGTAGGATCCTTTACTATAGATAATTTAGCTGATCTGTAACCATAACATCTTCATGCCTTATATATCATGTACTGTAGTACGCCGCTAGATTAAAACTGACGTGGAAAGGTAACACATGCCCACCGAAAGCTCTTTTTTTGAGAGCCCAGGTGGTCGTGTGGTCTAGCGGGACGGCTGCAGTGCAGGCGATTTGGTGTCACGATATCACAGTAGCATGGGTTCGAATCCCGGCGAGGGAAGAACCAAAAATTTGCGAAAGCAAATTTACAGATCTAACATTGTTAGGTTGATGTTTAGACGAGTTGTATATACATTATGTACACAGCCATGTATCACCATCATTGATGGCGATCCGATGGAAACATCTGTTGTAGGGTTGTCACTGACTCAGACGTACTTATGAATATAATTATTTTCTGTGACTGTATCTTACATTAATTTGTAGGATCCTTTACTATAGATAATTTAGCTGATCTGTAACCATAACATCTTCATGCCTTATATATCATGTACTGTAGTACGCCGCTAGATTAAAACTGACGTGGAAAGGTAACACATGCCCACCGAAAGCTCTTTTTTTGAGAGCCCAGGTGGTCGTGTGGTCTAGCGGGACGGCTGCAGTGCAGGCGATTTGGTGTCACGATATCACAGTAGCATGGGTTCGAATCCCGGCGAGGGAAGAACCAAAAATTTGCGAAAGCAAATTTACAGATCTAACATTGTTAGGTTGATGTTTAGACGAGTTGTATATACATTATGTACACAGCCATGTATCACCATCATTGATGGCGATCCGATGGATACATCTGTTGTAGGGTTGTCACTGACTCAGACGTACTTATGAATATAATTATTTTCTGTGACTGTATCTTACATTAATTTGTAGGATCCTTTACTATAGATAATTTAGCTGATCTGTAACCATAACATCTTCATGCCTTATATATCATGTACTGTAGTACGCCGCTAGATTAAAACTGACGTGGAAAGGTAACACATGCCCACCGAAAGCTCTTTTTTTGAGAGCCCAGGTGGTCGTGTGGTCTAGCGGGACGGCTGCAGTGCAGGCGATTTGGTGTCACGATATCACAGTAGCATGGGTTCGAATCCCGGCGAGGGAAGAACCAAAAATTTGCGAAAGCAAATTTACAGATCTAACATTGTTAGATTGATGTTTAGACGAGTTGTATATATATATATATATATATATATATATATATATATATATATATATATATATATATATTTGTATTTACGTATGATAAAAGTTATCACCGTAATAGTCGCATGTTCCCTCAACAATGGTAAACTAACCTATCTAATGTACGACCATTTGGGGGCCAAATGCCAAAGGTTGACGGGGGTAATGTTACAGTCATGACTCATGTACCTAACGCCGAATATCTATATGAAAAATTATTGTACGCACAGGAGCCTGAAGAGGTCTTACAAAAACTATTTTGTTTAGAAAAAAAAACTGGAACAGCGAGGCTGTTTTTATATTTATTTTCGTTACACGAAGAGTCGTAATGCTCAAAGTTGATAAAAAAATATGTATTCTTATATATATACATCTATGTCATTGTCATTCTTTGGAATGTGACGTAAACAAACACTGTCTAGAACAAGGTAGATAATATGGATGCAATAATCGTCGTTATCAGCTTACACGAGTCTTACCAGCTTAAATGAATAGTCAATGGAACACACATAATCCAAAGAATAACTTCATAACAATTTTAATAGAAGGTGACAGCTGAATATACAAATATGCGGACTAGAGTTGATAACAAACTGACGTTGTTCCAATCGAAATCTAGACGGCACAATATTCATAGCTGTTTCATGCGGCTGATCACTTAGAAAACTCGTATCATAATAAACGAGATATGCTTAAATTCCTCTCCATGTCTAAAATTATACAAATTTTACGACCACGTAAATACGGAATAAAGACATATTTACAAAAGTCTGTTCAGGTAGGAAACGGAAATATGACGTTTCCCGTAGAAATCAGTTTCCGATTGGCTGATTGGTTGTTGATGTAACCATAGGGGACCTCGTGAGAAGCACGAGGATAGAGCACATAAATATTATTATAAAACATCCAGCACAGACTGTGTTGGGCAGTCTGGCTTCAAGGCTCAAGGCGGAAACGAAGCTAAAAAATAAAGAGAACTGCTAGGCGGAAGGCAAGAGCAGTTTTAATTGTTTGTCTAAAAGAGAAACAAGGAAAGGTTTCTAGAGACGGAATATTTCTGAAAGAGAAATTAATTTAATAATACTAAGAGGGTGTCCTTTACTTGCACCTTAGTTACGTAATAAATTGTGAACGGTGTTCATACATAACAATTAAGGTTCAGAGGTACAAAAATTGAATTTAAATATAAATTCAGCTAAAGCAAATACGTAATATTTAAGGAAAAATATATGTATAGTTATTTCTTATAGAAAGTTCCTGAGAATAAAGGCATTTAATTACTTGTCTGAATTAAGGCAACATTTTAAATTATTATCGAGTTCTCTTCACTATAACTGATAAATTGAATAAGTGCATGAATAAACTAATTAGTAGTGTAATTACAAAAACTGCTATAAGTTATTTAGATTGAGAGTGTTGATTGACCAACAGGCAATACGACTATAATTAATTATCGTACAAATAAATCACGTATCGGGCTAAATACTTTATAAATTGTATAGAGTGAACTTTCGGATAAAAACAACAAACAAGTTATATAGAATACTTGTAGTGACCAGCCAATTCAAGCATACAGAAGAACTGAAATCTAGGATACTCTGCCTTTTTCGTATAATATTTTAAAAGCAGGTGTATCATTATAACTGATGATAATATAGAATAATACTGCGTCATAACAACCGTCAGTTAAAAAAAGAAGACTGTCCGTTATTTCCGTATTGATATAAAGGTTCCCAATATTTTTCCGCAGCAAAATACATTGTGCAAGAGGATCAGGCAGAAATATATTGACTATAATAAGACAGTTTTTTTGTAACATATTATAAATATTTCATATACGTGATTAATAAATTATATATGGTATATCCAACTTTCTCATTCATATTCACCAAAAGCCAGAGACTCAACGATCTCTTATAGATAACATAATGTTGTGGCTATATTAAAAGTTCTTCTTGTATTTAGTAGTCTTGTCTGGATATATAGTACAGTCCTTTCTTGTATATTGGTGTAACTTTGACCGGTAAAACTATAAACAGTCAAAGTCCCACTATTATACGAATTGTTTTATTACACGGTTTAAGGTGCACAAGAACTAAACATAGCCCTACGGCGTTACAATATTTAGTTTGAACCGCTTCATACAAAATGAGATTCCGTCAACGCTATGACACCCCAATGAAATTATGAAAAAACACCTTAATAATGCATTATTTCTGTGCTAATTTTTCCCTTGATATAAAACAGTGTTTAGCATAGTGTACATTAGTACTTTCTGAGGCACACGAAGGTTTTCAGTTTTTATAAAGAAAATTTTGCAAAGAAGTTTTACTTCGTATCCTATTTTTCGATAATCCGATACATTAATTGCTGGAAATCCTATGCACTTTAGATTCAAAGTTTCGGTATGTCTAAGCGTGTGCACTACGTATGGCTAATAGAAATGAAGTTTGGAAGTTCAATAACAAAAATAACAACAGAGTAAAATTACTTTATTATTTTACTATATTCAACTGGTGTCAATATATATATATATATCAATTAAATTATTTTGCATAGGACTTTTAGTCAAAAACGATATTCATTCACAGTTCAATGTAGTGAAAGTTGACGCAACAACAGACGGAATTTTATGGGTACAATTTTCTGAAATTAACAACCACGATAATTGATTTTTTGTGTGTGTAGTTTATCTACCGCCGGAACACTCTACACGTTCGGTCAACATCCATGATTTCTTTGATACGCTAATGTCTAAAATATATACAATTCCAAATGGTTATCCGTTTTATTTATGCGGTGATTTGAATAATCGAGTATCCGACATTGAAGATTATGTACAAGGAATTGACTTTTTACCAGAGCGCAATGTTGTAGATTTTACACCTAATAGTTACGGCGACTTGTTCTGTGAATTTTTGAGTAATATTAATTGTTGTATTTTAAATGGCCGAAATTTTATCAACAATGACTTTACGTTTGTGTCAACCAGAGGGTCATCGGTCGTTGATTATTTCGTAGTACCTTATGAGAAACTGTCATTTTTTCAAAACTTTGAAGTCATTCGAGCAAGAACATTAATTGAAGAAAATGCAGCCGTATGCTCTTATGACCCGAAACATATACCGGACCATGTTTTGTTATGTTGGACATTTGTCACACCTGGTTATGATGTTCAACAAGCCGTGTCTGAACAATTAATGACAGATAACGGTAGTATAAGATCAGTTAAATACGACACACGGAGTATTGTAACGTTTGTGGGTCACTTTATTTGGTTCATTTATTTATTTCATTATTACTATATTTTAATTATTTTCCCAGAAAGATTGCTTATTGTTATTTTATTACTTTCCGATTTTTATTTCATTTATTAAAATTTAGTGACGTAACGAACCTCGCATTAGCATTAAAAATGTTTTCCCTTCTCAACCAATCAGAGAGCTCGATTGAATTCCCGGGGAAAATTTAGCTCGTGCAGATATTGTCTGCTAGAAATCATTCTCAGCCCAGACTTCCAGGTGTATAGAAGTAAGGTAAAAAGGGGAATTGTCAACCATGTGCGCGATATTTTCGGAAGTGGTCTCGGTAGGAATCACGCGCTATTTTTATATACCATAATTAGTGTATTGAAGAAAATGTGTTTTACAGTAGTTTTAGGTAAGAAGTCCCCCTCCTATGATTTTCATGTACATATTTTGAGTGACTAAAACTGGCTGGTTTTTTATCACGGTTTGCATTGGAGATTTAGCGGAAAATTTTGAATATTTACGTGTTAAGGCGTAATTTATTTAGGAAGCGGTTCGCTGGTTAAATTATGAGTTGAGTTTTTGAAAAGTTCTATGAACTGAATAAAAGTTATTAAACACCTAATTAACCACCTAGAAAAAAAACAACCTATTATACGACCTTCAGCACGGCTTCAGACACTCTAGATCATGTGAAACACAACTTCTATCTTTCATACAAGAACTAGCTTCAAATTCAGACAATGACACCCAAACAGACATTGTAATTATGGACTTTGCCAAAGCCTTTGAAAGAGTCCCACATCAAAGACTCTTATATAAACTACATTTCTACGGTATTCAAAATGAAACACTTAACTGGATCTCTGCCTTCTTATCAAACCGCACACAAACAGTTGTCCTGGATGGAGAGTCATCAGACATGTTACTTCTGGTGTCCCACAGGGAACAGTTCTGGGTCCAGTTCTATTCCTGGTATATATTAACGACCTACCAGAATATTTGAAATCCAGTAAACTCAGACTGTTTGCAGACGACAGCATCATATACAAAAGCATCAAATCTCAAGAAGATTGTGATAGCCTTCAGGAAGATCTTGATGCTGCTGCAAAGTGGAAAGAAGACTGGCTGATGGCTTTCCATTCAGACAAATGTACAGTTCTCACTGCCTCAAACAAGAAAAATACCATCAAAAACGACTACATCCTTCACGGCCACACTCTAGAATCTGTCTCCTCCGCAAAATATCTTGGAGTAACACTGCAATCAGACTTAAAATGGACACATCATACAAATAGCATCATTGGTAATGCTAATAAAAGCCTAGGCTTTCTAAAAAGAAATCTGAAAACATCCATTACAAACATTAAGTCTCAGGCATATCTAGCACTTGTCCGACCTAAACTAGAATATGCTTGTTCGGTTTGGAACCCTCATACTGCTGAACAATGCAATAAACTTGAGATCGTTCAACGTCGGGCTGCTAGATATGCATGTAATCGTTATCACAACACCAGTAACGTTACAGACATGCTCAATACTTTAAATTGGCATACCTTACAACAACGCAGACTTAAAACAAGACTTATAATGTTTTATAAAATTGTTCACCATATTGTCGCTGTACCATCAACATTACTCATACCAACAGACAATAGAACCCGACAACTTCATCCACAAACGTACAGACACATACTTACATTTAAAGATTGTTACAAATATTCATTTTTCCCGTATACTATTACACAATGGAATGAACTACCTCCAAAGGTAGTACTTTCTCCCACTCTAAATATTTTTAGAGAACAGTTGACACCTACTGTTCTCTACAATATAGAACAGTAAACCTAGTAGTCATGTAAATAGTTTTAACCAGATGTCATGTTAGTATTTGTTTATTTTTTGGCACTTTTATTTTTGTAAATATTTATTTATTATTATCCTACGCATGCGCAGCAGTTAATAATCATCAAAAATCTGATGGATAACTGTATACCATAAGAATAAGAACTTTAACCTTAACAACTGAACAGCTGAACAGTTAACCGAATCTCGTTATTCGCCAACTGACAACTTTTATTCAGTTCATAGAACTTTTCAAAAACTCAACTCATAATTTAACCAGCGAACCGCTTCCTAAATAAATTACGCCTCAACACGTAAATATTCAAAGTTTTCCGCTAAATCTCCAATGCAAACCGTGATCAAAAACCAGATAGTTTTAGTCACTCAAAATATGTACATGAAAATCATAGGAGGGGGACTTCTTACCTAAAAACTACTGTAAAACACATTTTCTTCAATACACTAATTATGGTATATAAAAATAGCGCGTGATTCCTACCGAGACCACTTCCGAAAATATCGCGCACATGGTTGAAAATTCCCCTTTTTACCTTACATCTATACACCTGGAAGTCTGGGCTGAGAATGATTTCTAGCAGACAATATCTGCACGAGCTAAATTTTCCCCGGGAATTCAATCGAACTCTCTGATTGGTTGAGAAGGGAAAACATTTTTAATGCTAATGCGAGGTTCGTTACGTCACTAAAATTTGATGAATGAAATAAAAATCGGAAAGCAATAAAATAATAATAAGCAATCTTTCTGGGAAAATAATTAAAATATAGTAATAATGAAATAAATAAATGAACCAAATAAAGTGACCCACAAACGTTACAATACTCCGTGTGTCGTATTTAACTGATCTTATACTACCGTTATCTGTCATTAATTGTTCAGACACGGCGTGTTGAACATCATAACCAGGTGTGACAAATGTCCAACATAACAAAAAAATGGTCCGGTATATGTTTCGGGTCATAAGAGCCTACGGCTGCATTTTCTTCAATTAATGTTCTTGCTCGAATGACTTCAAAGTTTTGAAAAAAATGACAGTTTCTCATAAGGTACTACGCAATAGTCAACGACCGATGACCCTCTGGTTGACACAAACGTAAAGTCATTGTTGATAAAATTTCGGCCATTTAAAATACAACAATTTATATTACTCAAAAATCACAGAACAAGTCGCCGTAACTATTAGGTGTAAAATCTACAACATTGCGCTCTGGTAAAAAGTCAATTCCTTGTACATAATCTTCAATGTCGGATACTCGATTATTCCAATCACCGCATAAATAAAACGGATAACCATTTGGAATTGTATATATTTTAGACATTAGCGTATCAAAGAAATCATGGATGTTGACCGAACGTGTAGAGTGTTCCGACGGTAGATAAACTACACACACAAAAAATCAATTATCGTGGTTGTTAATTTCAGAAAATTGTACCCATAAAATTCCGTCTGTTGTTGCGTCAACTTTCACTACATTGAACTGTGAATGAATATCGTTTTTGACTAAAAGTCCTATGCCACCAGATCCAGCTCGAGCACGTACGTGCATTAGTTTTCGGTTATTTCCGTACCATTTATAACCATCAATATTTATAGTATTTTCTCCCTCAAGATGGGTTTCCGCAAGACCAATTATATGCAGACCTCAATAATGTCCTCACCTAACAAAGCATTAATGACCTACCCTATTACTTTTTTTCTAGTAAGAAGACAGTCTAGTTGTTTAGCCATGTCAAGTAAAATAGCACATGGAACAGCGGAATCTGTGGCCGCTACAAAATATTTTCTGCCGTCAGTAAGGTTCTTGGAGTCATCATGAGCTGATAGGACTAGACGTTGTGGTTTGGAAGGGTCATAGGTTGCTTTAATATTACGGAATGTCTTTGTTATGTAAGGTGTCTCATCTTGGAACTCGTCAACCTCTACGTGCCAATTCAAACTCTTTATCGTATTAATAAGATGCTGAAAAGTATAGAAAAGATAAAAATTAGAAGTCTTATAAAATTCTCAAAAGGCTAAAAGGCTAAATTTCACATTTGTCCCAATTTAGCACTGTGGATATATTTATCTTGGTTGATATTTTTTTTATACTAATTTTTGTTTGAAAAAAAATTCAAATGTGTTTTTTTGTAAATACTTGATTTTGTGGTTTCAGAATAATTCTGCATACAACCTACTGAAACATTTTTTCCTAATTGTCAATTTTTCATTTTCAGAAGGTATCTAAAAATACATGTACATCAAATTGAAACACATTAATATAGTCTGCATTACAACTTGTTTATTTTAGATAACCTATTATTCCGCGCTTCATACAAAATGTACTTCGGTCAACGCTTTTACACCCCAATAAATTTACAAAAAGAAGCATTCAATTCTTAATTAAAATCTTTGATGATGAATAATGGGCAAATGAACAAAAGACAACAAAAATGTCTGAATCATTATACAGTTTACTGTCAACTATCACTTCAAACTATTTTAACCCTTCCACATTCTGTTTGTACCTTTCCTAAGCCTGAAGCCTGTAATTCAGTGGTTGTCGTTTGTTGCTGTGTTACATATTTATTTTTCGTTCATTGTTTATTACATAGATAAGCCAGTTAGTTTATCGTTTAAATTGTTTTACATTTGTAATTTCGGAGCCTTTTATATCTGACTATGCGGTATTGGTTTTGCTCATTATTGAAGGCCTTAGGGCGACTTGTAGTTGTTAAATTCTATGTCATTTGTCTCTTGTGTTGAGTTGTCTCATTGGCAATCATACCACATCTTCTTTTTCTAAATATACATTATGTAGTTATGTTAGTAGAAAAGATATTTGGTATATGATACAGCCATGGAAACTGATTTTCTAATCTAAAAAAACATCAATCTGTGTGAAAAGTTGTTTATTTCAATTCTCTGTTTTAGTGTTATTTGTTTTTTTTCTTTCTTTTGGCAGTGACCAAATTATTATTTAAAAATAACTTGTTCTGTGAGTTCGTGTTCTCAAATCTTATTTTAATATGTACTAAATAAAACTATATATTCTTTTTGAATTTGCCCATGGTGTGTGGGTCTCAAAATGTTTATTCCCTCAAACAATGAATATTCATAAAACCGTTAGTAATGTCTTATGAATTATTTTATTAATAAACTCATTTCTCTTTAGTTGTTCATTGTTTAGTAAAACAGTTAGTAGTCCTAATTGTCAGGGTTATCTTCCTTTCTCCATGTTTCTTTGATGTCGACATTTTTATTACTAAGATTGATTTGCACATGACCTCGATTAAGGAAAATGAAACAAGCATACGATAACGTATTGCTTTGTTTTCACTGCATATATGTTTTCCAAACAGTAGTATACACATAATCTGGATCAAATATACATATATTCCGTCCGATATTTTTCAGGATCTAGGTCAAATATACATGTATCCCATTCGATATTTTTTAGGGGAGAAATTAATGTTCTCATGTGGCGTTCTGAAATAAACCAACAAGCCGACTTCGGATCTACTTTATTACAAAGAAATACAATAAATGAAATAATAAGAATAATTTAATTTATTTTCCTGAAGATTAAACATCAGAAAGTGATAGATGAATGACTTTGTCGGTAATACACTAGTACATATAGCTGCATTTTTAGTGTAAACGATTCATAATCATTTCAACCTTCAAGTTAGGATTTAAACAAGCTAGCTCACAACAGGTCTAAGCCATATTTACATGAAAAATAACCATACACCGATTTATTAAGGGTGGAATTTGATCAAAAGTAAGCAAGGCATGTTCTCACAACTGTAGACATAAGATAAAGTCTCGTGTTCTTTTTCTTTAAATCTTATGATTAATCTCATGTTTTAAGTACTGTAGACCTTATTATGACTGTCATGTTCTTAATACTGTATACCTTATAATAACTATAATGTTCTTAGTAATATATACCGTATGATGACAGTCATGTTGACACTAATATAGACTTGTCATGTTCTCCCTATTCTATACCTCATAATGAGACATGTTATTACTACTATAGAAATTATAATGACTATCATGTTTTCGCTACTGTAGATCATACAATGACTTCCATGTATGAGGATCTTATAATGAGTGAAATGTTCTCAATATCGTAAAACCTAATAATATTTATGATGATCTCACTAGTATGGACTTAATAGTTATTCTCGTGTTTTCACTTTTATAGATCTTATTAGGACTTTCATGTTTCTAGTACTTTAGACCTTAAAACAAATTTCATAATTTTAGATCTTATTATAGCCGCCATGATCTCACTGTTGTAGATCTTATAATAGCCGCCCTGATCTCAGAACTGTAGATATAATAATAGCCGCCATGATCTCACTTTTGTAGATCTTATAATAGCCGTCATGATCTCATTATTGTAGATCTTATAATAGCCGCAATGATCTCACTTTTATAGATCTTTAAATGTTTGCGATGATCTCAATTTTGTAGATCTTATCACAGCCGCCATGATGTTACTTTTGTAGATCTTATAATAGCCGCCATGATCTAAGTTTTGTAGATTTTATAATAGCCGCCATGATCGCAGAATCGTAGATATTACAATAGCCATCATGATGTTACTTTTGTAGATCTTATAATAGCCGCCATGATCTAAGTTTTGTAGATTTTATAATAGCCGCCATGATCGCAGAATCGTAGATATTATAATAGCCGTCATGATGTTACTTTTGTAGATCTTATAATAGCCGCCATGATCGCATAATCGTAGATATTATAATAGCCGCCATGATCTTACTTTTGTAGATCTAATAATAAACGCTATGATCAAACTATTGTAGATCTTATAATAGCCGCCATGATCTAACTATTGTAGAACTTATTATAGCCGCCATGACGTCAGCTTTGTAGATCTTATAATAAACGCCGTGATATTTCTTTGGTAGATCTTATGATAGCCGCCATGACGTCACTTTTGTAGATCTTATGATAGCCGCCATCATCTCACTATTGTAGATCTTATAATAGCCGCCATGACGTCACTTTTGTAGATCTTATAAAAGCCGCCATGATCTCAATATTGTAGATTTTGTAATAGCCGCCATGACGTCACTTTTGTAGATCGTATAATAGCCGCCATGATCTCACTTTTGTAGACCTTATAAAAGCCGCCATGATCTCACTTTTATAGTTCTTAAAATAGCCGCCATGACGTCACTTTTGTAGATCTTGTAATAGCCGCCATGATCTCAGTTTTGTAGATTTTTATAATAGCCGCCATGATCGCATAATCGTAGATATTATAATAGCCGCCGATATCTCATTTTTGTAGATCTTATAATAACCGCTATGATCAAACTATTGTAGATATTATAATAGCCGCCATGATCTCGTTATTGCAGATCTTATAATAGCCGCCATGACGTCACTTTTGTAGATCTTATAATAACTGCCGTGATCTTTCTTTTGTAGGAGTTTTTATAGCCGCCATGATCTCTCAATTGTAGATCTCATAATAACCGTCAGGCTCTTACTTCCATAGGCCTTCTAATGAATAACCTTTTCTCATTATTGTAGATCTAATAATAGTTCTGATAATCTAACTAGTATAGACCTAATACTTACTGTCATGTTCCCTCTTTTGTACAACTTATAACGACTCTCATCTTTTCCTTTCTGTAGATCTAACCATAACTAAGGTGTTCTTAGTTCTGTTGACCTGATTATGACTGTATATCATTTCTACTAAAGACCTTAACATAACTCATTACTGTCGATCATATGATGAATAAAGGCAACAGTAGTGTAATTCTGTTCAATAGACATAATTTGATTAAGTAAAAACAAATCTGTGTAGTAATATACAGCTGTCATGTTCTCTTCTATAAACTTATTGCAAAATTAATGCATGTTCTTGCGATGTTCCTTTATGATAACTGTCATGTTCTCCTCCTTATGGACCTAGTAATAATTGTCATGTTTCTGCTACAGCAAACATTGTGATGACTCTAATGTTCTCACTATTGAAGACCTTATAATGACTGTGTTCTTCTTCCGCTTGTAGACCTAATGATAACTCTTATGTTCTTGCTACTCTAGACCTTATGGTGACTCGATTTATCACTTCTGTACTCCTAATGATAACACTCATGTTCTCATAATGGTAGACCGAATTATGAGACTATAGTCTCACTTCTGTAGAAATTCATAAGTATCTCATGTTCTCGCTACTGTAGATCATATGACAGCTTAGTCATTTTACTGTACAACTTATAATGTCTGTTATGTGTTCACTAATGCAGACCGTAAATTAACTTGCAAATTCCCACTATCAAAGACTTATAACTCTCGTGTTCACATTACTGTAGACCTAATAATACACCTCATGTTCTAATTACTGTTTACCTCATAATAACTGTCATGATCTCACAACTATAGACCTAAGTCAAAATTTCATGTTCGGTTTACTTTAAATCTTAAAATGAATCTCATTGTTTACTACTGCAGACCATATAATGGCTTCCATGTTCACTATTATGTAGACCTAATAATGGCTCTCATGATCTTAGTGCTTTAAACCTTATACTGATGGTAAAGTTTTGAGTACTATCGATTTTATAGTAATTGTCATGTTCTTCCTATTCTATAATGAAAGACACATGTTATCATTATTATCTCATGATATTTCTCATAATATCACTTGTATAAATCTAACAATAACTATCATGATCTCACGACTAAAGGCTTTGTAATGACTCTCAGATGTTAAAGTACTATAGACCTGATAATAATTGTCATGTTCGCTCTTTAGTACACTTTATGATGACTCTCATCTTATCCCCGCTGTAGATCTATATTCTTCCTACTAGATCTCATGATCTCACTACTGTAGATTTTATTCACGGAGTATCAATATTAGCGGACTTCGTTGAGATAGATAAAAACGAATACAGGGATTCCAAACATAGGCTGAAAACTTAAGAAAAACCACAAAATCAATTGCATGTATCATAAAAAATCCAATATGTCTTAATTCAGAAAAGTTGGTTCAAAGGGAAATAAATGAGTCCCAAGTATTTGAAAATCTAAAATATAGTACAAACCTTGACGAGCTTATCCAACAGTAGAGATCCTCGTTCCGGGGAGAAAATTTCAGGAACTGAATTTTCGGCTCTCCCTTAACACCATTTGCGAGTATGGTCTTGAGAACCGATGCTATGCCGTCGGAAGCGGATGATAAATGACTGACCCGTGTTAAGAGAGAGCCATATCTCTTGCACGTAAAATACACCCTTGTAGATTTCGAAAAAGAGCAGGCTAATGCCGCCACAGGGCAGCGATCGCACCCGCAAAGGTGAAAGGGATTAATATAAGTTGCAAAAACTTGTTTTCCAATCCACTTTAAACAAATGTGTGTAATCTAACCATAGAGATGACAGTAAGCGAACAAATTCATTTTGGTAATATATAATTAACAAACTACACTAAAATGTATACAATTATCAATACGAAATACTAGACATTTTTAAAGCCCATTATGGTACCCATTGATGAGCATAATAGTTATTCATCAAAAAATATATGAATCCATTAAACAAGATGAAAATTTTTGATAAACAATGGTGAGTTAAAATGCGAATAGAAATATAACAAAATGTAACAAAACATTAACATGTGACAATAAATTAATTCAAATTTTCAGAAAATTCAGGAAATAATATTTCGAAAAAATTTCTCTTTGTCTAAAAATGAAAACTTTGCCTGACTTACAACATGTACAACATAATTATTAAACAATAGTAAAACATTATGTTTTTGATATTCATTAACGTTTAGTATGTCCATGTTGAAAGCCAAATCTAACAAAATCTTATATAATTATAGTTTCTTTACATAAATATGTTAAAATTATATCTTGTGACCATTTATTCGATTTTTCTTTAAAGCACTGCCATTTTAAAATGAAATCTAAGTAAGCATGTTAACAGTTGGGGTATATCTAGTCAGCATGTAAACAGAAATGTTATGTTTAGTCAGCATGTTAACAGTAGTGGTATGTTTAGTCAGCATGTTAACAGTAGTGGTATGTTTAGTCAGCATGTAAACAGTAGTGGTATATTTAGTCATCATGTAAACAGTAGTAGTATATTAAGTCAGCATGTAAACAGAAGTGTTATGCTTAGTCAGCATGTTAACAGTAGTAGTATATTAAGTCAGCATGTTAACAATAGTGGTATGTTAAGTCAGCATGTAAACAGTAGTAGTATATTAAGTCAGCATATTAACAGTAGTGGTATGTTAAGTCATCATGTAAACAGTAGTAGTATATTAAGTCAGTATGTTAACAGTAGTAGTATATTAAGTCAGTATGTTAACAGTAGTGGTATGTTAAGTCAGCATGTAAACAGTAGTAGTATATTAAGTCAGCATGTTAACAGTAGTAGTATATTAAGTCAGCATGTAAACAGTAGTAGTATATTAAGTCAGCATGTAAACAGTAGTGGTATGTTAAGTCAGCATGTAAACAGTAGTAGTATATTAAGTCAGTATGTTAACAGTAGTAGTATATTAAGTCAGCATGTTAACAGTAGTGGTATGTGTAGTCAACATGTAAACAGCAGTGGTATATTAAGTCATCATGTAAACAGTAGTGGTATATTTAGTCAGCATGTAAACAGAAGTGTTATGTTTAGTCAGCATGTTAACAGTAGTAGTATATTAAGTCAGCATGTTAACAGTAGTGGTATGTTAAGTCAGCATGTAAACAGTAGTAGTATATTAAGTCAGCATGTTAACAGTAGTAGTATATTAAGTCAGCATGTAAACAGTAGTAGTATATTAAGTCAGCATGTAAACAGTAGTGGTATGTCAAGTCAGCATGTAAACAGTAGTAGTATATTAAGTCAGTATGTTAACAGTAGTAGTATATTAAGTCAGCATGTTAACAGTAGTGGTATGTTTAGTCAGCATGTAAACAGTAGTGGTATATTAAGTCATCATGTAAACAGTAGTGGTATATTTAGTCAGCATGTAAACATTATTTGTATATTTTTAGTCAGCATGTAAACAGTAGTGGCATATCTAGTCAGTATGTAAACAGAAATGGTATGTTAAGTCAGCATATTAACAGAAGTGGTATGTTTAGTCAACATGTATATTGTAGTTGTTTATTAAGTCAGCATGTTAACAGTTGGGATATATAGTTAGTCAGCATGTAAACAGTAGTGGTATTTTAAGTCAGCATGTAAACAGAAGTGATATAATTTTTCAGCATGTGAACAGTTGTGGTATTTTTAATCAGCATGGCAACAGTAGCAGTATAGTAAGTCAGCATGTGCATGTAAACAGTAATGGGTTATTTAGTCAGCATTTCAAAAGTAGTGGTATTTTAAGTCAGCATGTCAACAGTAGTGGTATGTAAAGTCAGCATGTAAACAGTAGTTGGTATATTAAGTCAGCATGTTAACAGAAGTGGTATGTTAAGTCATCATGTTAACAGTAGTGGTATATTTAGTCAGCATTTCAAAAGTAGTTGTATTTTAAGTCAGCATGTAAACAGTAGTGGAATGTTAAATCAGCATGTAGACAGTAGTGGTATATTAAGTCAGCATGTAAACAGTAGTGGTATATTCAGTCATCATGTAAAACAGTCTCTATATTATTTAGTCATCATGTAAACAGTATCTATATTATTTAGTCATCATGTAAACAGTATCTATAATATTTAGTCATCATGTAAACAGTATCTATATGTAGTGAGCATGTAAACAGTATTGGTTTGGTTAAGTCAGCATGTAAACAGTAGTGGTATATTTAGTCAGCATTTTAGAATTAGGGGTATATTTAGTCAGTAAACAGTAGTTGTAAATTTAGTCAGCTTGTAATTATAAAAACAGTAGGGGTATTTAGTCAGCATGTAAAGAGTAGTGGTATGTTTAGTCAGCATGTAAACAGCAACACAAAACACCTTACAAATATAGATTTATTTCGTCTTCAAGCCATTGTTTCATTGCTGAATTGTCTATACTACTTACTAGTACACTTGGTACAATCAAAACCGTAATTCTAAATTGTTCAAATAAAGCCTTTGCAAATACTAGAAGTGGAACTAATTACTTTTGGAGTGTCAAAAATTCGTTGGAAATATTTGATAAATTGCATTGGTGATTTTTTTAATCTGTTCAAAGTTTTGATTCTTCTACCCTAATTACCACTTTGCCTCATATTCTTATAACGAAAAAATTCACACACCTAATTAATTGGGCATTTAAAAAGTCAGAATGCGAATACACATGTTCAAACTCTTTTATATCATTTTTTAGTAAAAACAAAAGAACTATGTCAATTGGACGTGCTTTGATATTATAACCGCCCTTGAATTTTTATTAAATAACATTTTTGTTCGCTTTGGAGATTCCGTATGTCATCAAGTTATCGGAAATCCAATGGGGACTAACTGTGCACAACTTATTGAGGACCTCTTTCTGTATTGTTATGAGTTACACTTTATGACTAAAATCAGCAAAGACCCATCGAAACAACATCTGATATAAAAATTTAACAACACTTTTAGATATTTGGATGATATATTGGCTCTAAAAAATGACGACTTCAGTATGTATACTACAGAAAATTACCCTGTTGAACTAACTTTAAATAAAGCTAATACTAATCATGAACACTGCCTGTTACTCGATCTTGAAATGTTTATCCTTACCGGGAAACTCAATACCAAAGTTTATGATAAAAGAGATGATTTTTCATTTCCTTTCGTTAATTATCCATTTTAAGATGGTGACGTTCCCTTCTCGCCATCTTATGGTGTTTATATATCTCAACTTATAAGATACGCTCGTGTATGTAACAATGTATTATCTTTTAGCGAGAAAGATTTCTGTATTACAGAAAAATTATTATATCCGGGTTTTCGATATCACAAACTAGTCCAAACATTTACTAAATTTTATCATCGGTACAAGGAAATCGTTCGTAAATATATTTCAACATGCAGACATCTTATACATTCAGGTATTTCACATTCAATTTTTTATGGTAATATTATTAACAAAGCACAAAAATGTGGGCATTCACCTCCAAAGCTAACTAAACCTTAAAACAGACTTATTTAGAAGTGACATAGTTACGCTACTGTTGTCAGGTAATTAAAGATTGCATATTTTCGCTTTAATATTGATTCACTTATAGGATCTTTGCATCGGAAATAAACACATTTATTCTAAAACAAGTTGTTGGCATGATACGGGTTATGTTCTCCCCCTATATTTAATGAAGGTATAATTCTCAACACCTAACGGGCGGGATTGTACTTGATATCCATATAAGGAAGACATAATCTTTCAACCGGTTAAATTGAGATCTGAAGCGGGCATATCAGTAACTGCTAGTAGTCCTTTGTTAATTTATGTATAATTTTGTTTAGTTCCTTTTGTTAGCTTTTCTGATATCGGACTCGGACTTCTTTTGAACTGAGTTTAACTGTGCGTTTTGTTGTGTGTTTGTTTTTCTATATTTACTAGAGGTATAGGGGTAGGGTTGAGATATCAAAACAACATGTTTAACCCTGCCGCATTTATTTGCCTGTCTCAAGTCAGGAGCCTCTGGCATTTATTAGTCTTGTATGATTTTTAGTTTTAGTTTCTTGTGTATATTTCGGAGTTTAGTATGACGTTCATTATCACTGAACTAGTATACTTTTTTGTTTATAGGCCAGCTGAAGCACGCCTCCGAGTGCGGGAGTTTCTTGTTGCATTGAAGACCCATTGGTGGCCTTCGGCTGTTGTCTGCTCTTTGATCGGGTTGTTTGACACATTCCCCATTTCCATTCTCAATTTTATTACATATTAAATCAAATATTTTATTGTCATATAAACTTTACAGTTTGTGACCAACATATATTAACACAATAAACATACATATTAAACATACACAATAACAACAGCATCAAAATGTTTTAACAACAAATAAGTTGTTAAGAGTCCCCTGCCCTCAGTTCTAATGACTTTTTCAAGAAGGATCCTAACTTATTTGTTTGTAAAGGCGATGATGGATTTAGTAAATATTGATTTGTTTCTTCTTCATTTAAATTATTAAAGTTATTATTTTCAGTACATATGTGATGAAAAAATTCATGTCTTAGAGTTTTATTATACTCACAATATGTAAAAAATGTTTCTCATCCTCTAGTATTTTACATTTATGGCAAAGTCGTTCCTCTCTTGGGATTTTAAAACATCTCCCCTTTTCAATCAAGAGGGAGTGATCACTTATTCTAAATTAAGTGATTAATCTCCTTATCTGAAAATTAGATGTATTTAGATAAGATTCTAGTTTGTAATCTTTTTTACGTTTTTTATAAGAAAAAAATTACTTTTATCATCAATGTTTTGAAATTTAGTTTGAATTAAATCTTCATATCTATTTTTCATTTTTAACTTTATATCGTTTTTTATTTTATTTACATCTTTTATGTCCTTACAAGTAGAAAGAATATTAAGGTCAACATTAGTGTCTTTAACAATATTTTTTGCATATGTATACCATGAGTAAGTTCCTGTCAAATCTAGAGACTGTGCTAGAGAAAAAGCTTCCTTTATCAATGGATTGATATTATTATTATATAGTCTAGCTAAATATAAAAGGGTTTGTGTTTTAATAAAAAAAAATTCTATAGGCAATCTCCCTAATTCAACTCTTGCTCCTAAATTGGATGCATTTTTTCTTATTCCTAGAGTAGATTTACAAAATTTAAGATGAATATTTTCAATGGGGGTTTTGTCTATAAAATCAAGTTGATTAATTTCTTTTCCTGAAGATAAGGCTCTGTTTTTGGCTCGATGAAAAGAAATATATGTATCCAAATATGTTACTTCTGAATTATAGAAATCAATTGAGTGGACAAAATGTGGTAATTTAATCTGTCTTTAAATATGATTTATACTAGAGAACCATGTATTAATATTAGGCGTATGTAACTGATAACAACATATAAATGCATCAAATAATAATCCTTCTTTCAAACTTTCCAGCTAATGAACAATATTTTAACATTGATTAAATTATGGTAAAATAAATAGGAAATCTACCAAGCTCTGACATCGTAGCTATGTTACTGGACTTTCTGTTTACACCAAGAATATATTTTGTAAATTTATTATGAGATTTTTCAGAAGAATCCTCATCAATTTTTTTTGTAATATATATTTCATTCAAAGTTTGTTAAAAATTCGCCAACAAAGCTGACACCATTCCCAACAATCTTGTCAATTCTATTTTAGTCTGCTCCTCTGCCTATAAACAACTTTACTATTTCTGTATGGCCATCTTCACAAGCCGCCATTACTGGTGACTTACCCGTCTTGTCACATTAATTACAATCTGCTTTTCTGTCTATCAACATCTTTACTATTTCTGTATGACCACGTTGACGAGCATGTATTAGAGCAGACTGACCCCCACCAGTCACATTCATTACAGTCTGCTCCTCTGTCTAACAGTATCTTTACTATTTCAATATGACCGTATTCACAAGCCTTCGTTAGAGGTGACTGACCATAATAGGAAGGTCTATTACAACTTACTCCTCTGTCTAACAACATCTTTACTATTTCTGTAAGACCATGTTGACAAGCCTTCATTACAGTCAACTCATTCATCCAGCGACATTGAAAATCGTATGCTCTTCTATAGTCTAACGACAGCTTTACTATTGCTATATGACCATGTTCACAAGCAATAAATACAGGTGGAGGACTATACGAGTTAAATTTATCAAAATCTACTCCTCTATCTAACAACATCTTTACTATTTCTGTATTACCATGGTCACAAGCCCTCATTACAGGTGATTTACCCCACCTGTCACAGCTATCATAGTCTACTCCTCTATCTAACAACATTTTTACTATTTCTCTATGACCATGTTCACAAGCCTTCATTACTGGTGACTGACCCAACTTGTTACATTTATTATAGTCTGCTCCTCTGTCTAACAACATCTTAATTAGTTCTGCATGACCATGTTCAGAAGCCTTTATTACAAGTGTTTGGCCCATTTTATCACATCTAGTACAGTCTGCTCCTATATCTAAAAACATCTTCACTATTTCTGTATGCCCGTGTTCACAAGCCTTCATTACAGGTGACTGACCCGTCCTGTCACATTTATTATAGTCTGCTCCTCTGTCTATCAAAATCTTCACTATTTCTTTATGACCATATTTACAAGCAGTCAGTATAGGAGACCGACCATCATATGTACAACTGTTTATATTAACACCATGATCACAACACCACTTAAACAAAGAAATATCTCCTAAATAACAACAAAGTAGTAAAGAAGTAGCATGCAAAAGATTTTTACTATTATCACAGATATGTGCCAGACGTCTCTGGTAAGATTGATCTAGTGTTTTCAAAAAGCAGATCATTTTCTGTCTGAACAGAGGTATCTTCATATTGATGTTACTAAATACATCTTGTAATTTTCCTTTTGACCAGTCATCAATCATTCTCTGTATGTACATCTGATGATATTTTGTAGGTATTGTAGTGATAAACTGATCCATGTCTTCCTTTCTTTCTAATAAAAATCGTTCCTTGATCAAACCACTCTCTGCATTTCTTATCAAGCAGTATATTATATTTTGTCCATAGATCTTAGCAAGAAAGTCAAATATTCGATCATGTAAAATCTTGTACATGTTTTTTTCTTTTTTTATAAATGTATTCGTGAGTGAGTCAAGTTCGTCCTGTAATACAAGTCTTGAAGTTCCTCTGTCTAATCTACATGCCTCACATGTGTTTTCAATGATAATCCTTGTTTCTTCATTCACTTCTTCTGTGAACATTTCTTCCTTTAATTCGTTGTTAAACATGACACATAAAGCCAAAGCACAGTATTTAGCGTGATGCCCTTTCTTTAGATGCTTATAAATCTCTGCTTCATAAATTGAAAATGGATTCTGAAAGAAATCTGTAATAATAAGTTCAGGATTGCCATGGTACAATTTACATAAAAGAGGAAAACAGTCATAAATATAATAAAAGTCACTTATCTCAGAGGCTTTTGCATTGAGATACAATTTAGCTAATTTTTCTTTTTCAGTTTTCGACAAGCAAATGTTCTCTGATAACATGTTACATACACATGACTTGAAAACTGATAATGGTTCAAACTTTTCATCTTGGTACACTTGTAACCGACATGCTGCAAGTATTTTTGTTTGAGTTTGAATGTCCCGCCTGTATCTTTTGACTGTGTTTTAACCCTCAGGATAACCTGAGATCAACTCTAGATTTCATGGGGTTCATGTTAATCAGTCTAATATTCTCTCTGTTGTGTTTTTATACAATATTTGTGTTTAAAAAACAAAGAGAGGCAAAAGATACCGAAAAGGACATTCCAACTCAATTACAAACTGATAACGTCATGCCAAAAAAAAAAAGACTTTACTAACATTGCGGATGCTTTATTACACTCTTATTATTATATAAAGCCAGCTATTGTCTTAACAAAATTAAATTGTTGAACGATTTGTTGAACTAGTAAGTCGTATAAGGCAGAAAAACACTGTAGCATCTTTAGCACTATCAATATCACCATGTGTTAATGCTACACAAAGACTTTTTTCCGATTCCACAAAAACTTGAAGTGAAATAAAATACTATAAAGCGTGAATGATCGACAAAATTTCGGGGACAACTGGGTCAAACAGTTGCAGTGAACTGGGAAATATCGTCTGTTCAAGCTGTCAATTGAACCAATCGGAACACATTTTTTTTCTCACTTTGTCACCTTAAGAATAAGGTTGATAAGAAAGGAAAATCTTTGTGGTATCTTCCACTTCATGGTTACGCTTGCAAATTAAATGTTCGATTTACCATGTCCTTGTTTAGAAAATAACACTATTGTATCTATGTAGTGCTTCTTAAGATTAGCCTTGAGGTTAGAGTAATTGCAGAAGGTTTACTAATTCTATTTTGATAAGAAAGACTGGTATATTATCAACATTGATTAAATAACAAGAATATTGTCACGAATAATGTCTTTGTCTATAATTGTTAACTACCCTTTGTGTAATTTGGTCTTTATGCCAAGCATATGGTCAAACAAGCAGCAAGATAAACTGGGCTATTGAAAATCCAGCTAACATGTTTAACCCCGCCACATTCTGTAAGTATGTGCCTGTCCAAAGTCAGGGGCCTGTTATTCAGTGGTTGTCGTTTATTTATGTGTTACATATTTGTTTTTCGTTCATTTTTTGTTCATAAATATGGCCGTTAGTTGTCTCGTTTGAATAGTTTTACATGGTCACTTTTGGGCCTTTTATAGCTGACTATGTGGTATGGGCTTTGCTCATTGCTGAAGGCCGTACGGTGACCTATAGTTGTTAATTTCTGTGTCATTTGGTCTCTTGTGGAGAGTTTCTCATTGGCAATCATACCAAATCTTCTTTTTTTATATTTAGAAAATTCTCATTCTTTATTCGGTATATCATATCAACGTCGCCTTCTCTATCAGTAATATCTTTTAGATTTGTTAATCTTCCATCATGCTATGTAATGTTTTCACTTTCTTTGAGAAATTTTCTTGCAAATTATACACTTTATTGTATCGGGAGGTTATATCAATATCACTTTCAACCAACAAAAAATCGGACAAATCCTGCTTCCTATCAGGTGCTTCCGTTTTAGTCAAGGAACTATTGTTTTTACAAATTAAGTTTAATTTGAATGTGTAGCTTTTAAAACAAGTCATGTTCATTGTGTGTTAGTTTGTGTTACTACGTTTTTTGATGGAGTTAAGCCTTCCAATTGATATTTTATAGTGGGTCTATCTATGTTGTGATGTTATGCTATTGTTTCAGAAAAGGGAGAAGGTTTGGTACCATGAAAACGTTTAATTCCGCTGCAATTGTTTGCACCTGTCCTAAGTCAGGAATCTGATGTCTAGTAGTTGCCGTCTGTTTATGTGGTTCATAAGTGTTTCTAGTTTCTCGTTTTTAAAAAGATAAGACCGTTGGAATTCCCGTTTGAATGGTTTTACACTAGTAATTTTTGGGGCTCTTTATAGCTTGCTGTTCGGTGTGAGCCAAGGCTCCGTGTTGAAGGCCGTACCTTGACCTATAATGATTTACTTTTATAAATTGTTACTTGGTGGAGAGTTGTCTCATTGGCACTCATACCACATCTTCCTATATATATATGTGATACCTAAATATATTTGAATCAGTTTACGCATCATGACATAGTTTTCATGGAAATAAATAAATAAAACATCACATCTCAGTGCTGCAACATTTAGCAGATGTTTTTTTTTATATATTCTGTTACTATTCTTAGAATTTTAGCAAATACAAAATTGCAGATAATGTATTTGTCATCTCAAACTTCAGAGCATCTTTTCTTGGAATCGGACGGAACCAGTTTGAACGACATATTGTATTATTTTTCTTTGAATATACAACAGATCTAACAGAACTGAAAACCAAACACACCCTACAACGATTGTCACTTATATGATTAAATTCAACAAAAACGACTTATAAACAATACCTAATAACATAAATAAATCGTTAAGCCTCAGATTTCTAAAGTAAACATAAAGTAAATGAGTTGATAACTACAATTGACCATCGCAAAATTGTCTTATTTTGGCTTATAACTAGAAACCAGAACAGCGTCGGTTCATGTGTGACAAATATCAGGAA
This sequence comes from Mytilus galloprovincialis, assembly GCA_037788925.1. Lineage (NCBI taxonomy): Eukaryota > Metazoa > Mollusca > Bivalvia > Mytilida > Mytilidae > Mytilus > Mytilus galloprovincialis. The sequence continues at coordinate 15,342,746 of CM075334.1, read as the reverse complement.
TTAAATTTCAATAAAATGCAGATGTTTAACCAATTATATCTTATCACTCATTTTCTTGAAAAAAAAATAAACGAGTCGACTGAAGCATTATACGACCGCTTCATGTTCGTATCTTTTAAATACATATTTTTTTCACATGCTAGGTGGGAAACAGTGAGTTTTTGTGTTTTTTCAAACAATATTCAGAAGCTCTGTGCTTTAAATATAACACTAATTGAAATGTCTTTATAATGTATGAAGTTTAAAAGTAGCACTAATAACCAAATTAGGTCACAAATCATGTTAAGAAAGGGGTCAATTTTGATATAAGTCTATCGAAAAAGTTGTACGTTCTGTAGTGAAAATAGCGGAAACTACATTACCCTTTTATTGTAGGTTGATTTGTTTACGTCGGAACGTCAATGACGTCCGGTTGGGCGAATGTAAAAACTATATGTTTAAAAAAGAAAACTCACAAAAAACAGAACCACGAGGAAAAATCGAAACGGAAGTCCCTTATAAAATGGCAAAATCATAAGATAAAACACATCAAACGAATGTATAACAACTGTCGTATTCCAGACTGGGTACAGGCATTTTCTTATGTAGAACATGGTGGATTGAACCTGGTTTCACAGCTAGCTAAACTTCTCACTTGTATGACAGTCGCATCAAATTCCATTAGATTGACAACCTATATAAAATGGTTGACTTGAACGGCTGTATTTCTAAATATCTCCTCCCCTAATACATTTTAGTGCCACGACTGTCGGAAACAAAGGAATCAAAAGCAGAAAGGGTAGGACAAAGAGGAGAAGCTACAAAACCAATAAAGATTTTTCAATGGCAAACCTTTTGGAATCGTATGAATCAACTATTCATTTCAACAATAATTTGACCGAGATACAGAAATTTAGTTTGTGAAGGCCGTACTCCATGGTCATGCCGTCCAAACTATTGAAAATGTTGCACTGCCAAATGCAAATTACACCACACCCGTCAATTTACTAGAAGAGCGTTTTGGATCGCCCAACAAAATAATTCATGTCTACATAAAAGCATTAATGGAAATCCCGACTTCTAGCAAAAGTTTACAAGCCTGAGAAGTTATGGAGGCAAACTTGAAGCATATGTTATTTTTAGGTCAGGCACAAGAGATGTACGGAGCTCTGTTAGTTCCGGTAGTACTTGAAAAACCTCCACCTGAAATTCACAAAAAGATCGCACGAGAACATGACAGCGACAATATTTCTTTGATTGAATTAGAATTACGCAAATCGATTGTATACGAAAACAAAATTCTAAAAGTAGTTCGGACTACAGATTACATAGGTAATTACATGACCACTACCTTTTCGACGGAATGAAGTCGAGACAACAACCTCATTTTGACCACAAACAGACAAAAGGGACACATCCTTGCGGTTTTTTTCTGACGGAACACACCATTCTAATGAATGCACAAAGGTAAAGAACCACAACGATAGAATTGCCATAGTTAAACGTTCGAAGTTATGTTTGAATTGCTGCCTTGCATCACATTGCCAAAAAATGTAAACCGCAGAATAAATGCCGAACATGCAACAAAATGCACCATACAAACCTGTGTAGAGGTCGATTTGTAGCTGAACAGAAGTCATAGTCAATAATGTCAGAGTGCCAAAATGGAGATAAAGTCGGACCAGTTTTAACAAAAACGTCATTTACAGTTAAAAACACGCCAATGTATTGTTGAAAACCGCAATAACACCAGTACATTTTGAACACAATTACACAGAAATAAATATTTTATTCGAAGAAGGTGCTTCATAACCGCGATTATAGCCAAGAATCTAAATGTTAACGTCACAGGAAAATAAACAGTTCAACTTGCTGCATTCGGAGACGTGAGTATCATTGTACGCCAGCTGGAAACTGCAACTAATGATTTACAGACCGAATCTTGAAAGAAGATACCAATTCACGCACTGCTTGTTACAACCATATCCGTTTGTGCAGACCCACATGACTCGTAACGTAAGAAACTTGCCGTATTTGAGAAGTCTTAAACTTGCAAATCCATTGGGTTCACATGAACAGTTTGAAATTTCGTTGTTGATAGGAGCAGACTTTTACTGGAAGATAGGGAAGGATAAAGTGACACGAGGTGATGGACCAACAACAGTTAGCTCCTAAATTAGCTATCATTTCAAGTCATCATATGCAGGAGAAAAGTATTAACAACTTCTGGAAGCTAGAATCGCTTAGGATAAATTCGGCTGAAAAAGACGTTCAAGATATAGCAAATATTTGCGGTGGAAAATCGGAGGTCTTTAAACACACTGGACAATTTTTGGAATCGTTAGAAAAAAGGAATATCTCACGTCATAAAGAGAATTTCACCGAACTACAGAAAACATCGAGAGAGCGATAAACACTGTTGATGTAGTTCATATTCAGGAAGACATGTTGCAAAGAAGCAAATGAAAACTAGCAATTGTCGAGGATCTTGTGAAGCGGAAGTTATAAACACTATATGTTATTAAATTGTTGACTTGAACGGCTGTATTTCTATATATCTCTTATCGCCACTTTATTTTGTGACAGTAAGGGTAAGTTAAGGTCTTTTTGATATTTACGACAAATATTTTTTGAGGTTGAATAATCTTTTGACATTTTAAGACATTAATAATGAGGTGTTAAGGTAATTTAAAATCGTTAACTAAGCTTCTTTTCCAACAGTTACTGCTCCCCTAATAGGTTTCTGCCAAAATAGGATGGTGATAAAGCACTGTCAAATCTGAAATTGGATTCTGCCTTTTATGGTTCACTATCCACAATTTAAAATATTGCGATATACACTGCAATAAAGATACAATCTCCCTTGAAAAAGTGGAGCAAACGATTTTCTTTAAATTACAATATTGCCAGATTTGTCATTCTAATAAGTCTAAAAAAAAATAAGTTTCAACAAATATGTTTCTGTCGAAGGTCTTCGACATGACCCTAAAGACTCTACATCTTTAAAAGATTCCTTCAACTATTGATCTGCAAGATATCAGCCTCAAATTTCTGTGATCATCTTTGACATTTCATGCTACCAAATTCACCTCCCTATTGATTTGTTTCATTGAAAGATATTAAGATTACCTTCAAGTATGATTAATATCATCACAAAGAAGTTACCTGTCTTCTCTTGTTTATGACCAATCATGCAACTAAATTACAAACAAAGAGATGGCTTATCACATTCAAAGGAATCAATCTTGTCTAACAAAAAAATAAAAAGATGTAACCCACATCCTCTCAAATTATTTACCTCTTACATTCCAAGGCACAGTGTCCTTTTGAGAAGTCTTCACTTTTTCCATTTCGGCTGTTACTTTCCTTTGGTCATCCTGTAATGTTTCATGGGACTTCTTTACTTTTGTATTTTCTTGCTGTAACATTTCGTGTGATTTTATCATCTTAGTATGGGACATCTTCAAACTTTCAAATGATTCTTTTAATTCCCGGATTTCATTATAAGAATGTTTTATGTTCATCATTATTTCTTGGTTAGTTTGATCTAAAGGTTTGGTTTTTAGATGATCACACTCCTGCTTCATTTGCTGTCCACCTAATCTATCAATGGCCTAAAAATTATACAATATTTATTTTGCAGTTAATTTATGTGTTATTTTCCTTTTGTCAGTCTTGAAAATAGGTTTGCAATACTTATTACCTCAACAAAAACAATAATCTGCGGGAATCATCTTACAGCTCACTCAAACCTAATAGACAGCAATTTTCTTTTCAGTAGCTTTTTCTAAAGTACTGCTGCTTAATTATCATAATTATCTCATTAATTAAACTGCTCATTCAAATACTTAGCCAAATTGAAAGTTTAAATAACTTTTGTACTAGAAAATACGAAAGCAGGAAATTCAGCATCAAAGTCCTGCAAAATCTTCTTCCATGAAAATTAAATTTGATAAGAAAAAATAAATCCTCAGTATATCAAACGATCACGCCGGTTTAAAACTCTTTCATTTTATTTTGAACCTGAACTTGCTCCCTAAAATCTGCTTTTCCACTTAATGCACATATCCTAGTTAGAACGATGAGCTTTATTCAAATAGTAAGATGAACCTATCAAAAGTGTGAACAATATGATAAACAAACCGGGCATATTTGTTTTAAATAACACAGGAACATCTATACAGCTTATAAAAACTTGATTTAATCAACATTTAGGAAAACACAATTACAATTAGTTTACAAAATTAAATCACTTGAAACTATCAATAAACACTACAGAAAATCACGTAAACATTTTATTCATTTTCGTAAATCTACAAACTGTCTTAGATAAAACTAATGCAGACGGCATATTCCCTGGGTCTAAATGACAATATAACAGGGAAAGACTTTTAAAAATAGCTCTCAGTCATTGTGAGTTCCCTCAGATTTGTTATTAGTGTCTTTTTTTGTTAGGGGATGTACATCTACCCTGTCATATAGGTTCTTGTGTTTTTGTTATATTTTTTTTTATTCTTTGTATTTATCTGATGAGTTTAGCACTTTTTAACTGATTTTGATATTTTGTTCTTAAGTTGTACAAATACAAAACTGATGGTGAGGCAGAGTGCTTGACGTCAACAATTCAGTTGTGTGGTTTGGTGCTTCATGTCATATTTGGTTTTCGTTTATTGTTTCGTACATAAATCAGGCCATTAGCTTTCTCGTTTGAAATGTATCACAATTGTCATTTCGAGGCCTTTAATAGCTGACAACGAGATATAAGTTAAGATAATTGGTGAAGGCTTTATGCTATCGTAACCGTGCTCTATTGATATCATGAATATTGTTTAATCAATCGAAAACAATGATTTATACAAAGTATAAATCATACACTTGATGCTCTCTTATCTATACACTCCGCCATAAGTTAAGCACCACCCATATTTTTATCAATAAGAAATTTTCAAATCCAAAAATTCAATATTTTTGAATAAGAGTTAATCGTGTTGACATTGGTTGAATAAAATGTAAATATTGTGCAGTAAAAAAAAAAAAAAAAAGTTAGGATTTTTTATGCTTTCTGCTGTGTGAAGGGAACTTTCAATTTTACGTTAAAAACAACAAGTTAAAATCCCTATAAAATATTTTAATTTGTTGATCATTTTCATTAATTTCAAATAATGATACAGTTTTGAACTTTTTGGAAAACAATCAAGTATACATTTACTGTCAATTAAGGTTCATAAAGTCAATATCGTGTATAGCTTCCGCGCTTCCGGTAGAGATTCAATACACGTCTCCTCATTCCTTGCACAAGTCGTCGTAGCCTATACTGTGGAAATCTCTGCCATTCCTGTACCGAAGCGACCCTCAATTCTGGTATTGTTGCACATTTTGGTTGTCTCTGGTTGAGTTTACGGCCGATAAAGTCCCATACATTTTCAATAAGGTTCATGTCAGGTGACATGGCCGGCCAAGGTAAAGCGTCTATTGATGCCGACGTCAGGTATGCGTTGACAATTCGTGCGCGATGAGGTCTCGCATTGCCATCTTGAAAGACCGGTCTATCAGCTTACGCGTGATTGTCAAAATGACTCGATACAATGGTGTTCAGGATGTCATCCCGGTACCTTTGTCCATTCAGGGTACCGTGAAGAACATGCATATCAAGCTTACAGTCATGGGAAAAACATCCCCATACTGTTACACCGCCGCCACCGAAAGCTGTTGTACCAAGAATGTTATTGTCCCGATATGCGGTGTTTCTTTCCCTCCAAACACGTGTTCTGCCGTCGACGGGCTTCAGCAAGAAACGACTTTCATCGGACCAGTGAATTCTTCTCCAGATGCGTAAAGTCCATCGGCGATGGTTCCCAGCTCACTGTAGTCTTGCTTTACGGTGTCTTAAAGAAAATTCCGGGCGCTTATTGGCCTCCGAGCCCTTAGACGGAAACTATGCAACCTACGTATCACAGTCCGCACACTTACTCTACCCCAATAGGCCAAAGTCTACGAAGCTGATCAGCAGACGAGAAAGGTTTCAATCTTGCTTGCCGGGAAAGATTTCTGTCTTCTCTGGGAGTAGTTTTACGTGGTCTTCCTGCTCTAGGGCGGTCTTCAACTGACCCTGTCTGTCAGTATCTCTGCACGAGCCTGATAATCACAGTGTGGTTAACACCAAAATGGACCGCTATTCTACGGCAACTTAGACCTGTATTTGCCATACCTACAACTTGCCAGCGTTCCGCAATACTCAGTTTTCGTCTTGCCATCTTAAAAGTTTGATATCAATGGCTAATTCAAGTGCGAAATGCACGTGCTAAAATCATTTGTGTTTAGTCAAAAACAGTAACGCGAAAAACACACAAGACAGGTTGTTAAAACTGGTTTTGAACAATCAAAATGTAATCGATTGACATTATATCTGTTACATAAAAAATACCTATTGTTTACAGGTTTAATATATAGTATTTCTTTTATAAAAAAAAAATAATTAAGAAAATAATTATTTCGAAATTAAATTGGGTGGTGCTTAACTTATGGCGGAGTGTATATATTTAAAAACAATTAATTATTATGTCATCTCTTGATCAAATTACAAATAATAAATAACATGATATTTTCATTGAGTATAATACAATTTCCCCTTACTCTTTATATCTATCTTTAGGCAAGTTTTTGAGATAAAAAGGGTTATTACAAGACATACAAAAATGGAACTGAATACATAATGAGATAGATTTTAACTTGCTGATCATTGTTATCCATATAAGATTTGAATTTTTTTACCACTATGTTCTTTTTTTTTTAAGAAGTAGTGTTTTTGGTGGATCAATCAAATTCAAGGATAAAATAAAATCAAGATACCCTCAGAAACATTTAGGAAAAGTTAAATAATATTTGGTCCAGCAGTTTCAGAGGGGAAGATTTTTTCCAAGTCATGATATAGGACGACATGCAATAATTATGGATTGATTAATTGTCTCAAGCCTGTAAAATAGAAAGAATAATCAAAATCATAATTAACCATTTTTTGTAAAAGAGACATCGAAAATAAACTAACAACACCATGCCTTAAGATAAATACCAACAGACAAACAATAGTACACAAAACACAACATAAAATTTTAAACACAGATTGAGCAACATGAACCCCACAAAAATCATGGGGTGATCTCGTGTTGTCCAGAAAGGTAGGAAGATCCTGCTCCAAATTTGGCCTCCGTCGTGTTGCTCATGTTAGTACAAACCCGGTTATAAGCCTAACTCGGTTTGTCGTTGTAAAAGATTAAGTCTCAACTCCAACTGCTGGCGACAAAGAAAGATGCATCTGCAACGACTTTTTTCGTTCTGAAAGTGCTTTAGTATTAAATAATTCATTCTAGATCATTGCATATATAAAATTATTCACTGATCATATTATATGATATTTAATGTAAACTGTTCATTCTGTTTGGTATTTTATGCAATTAATCATTCTTTATAAGTACATTTACTATCGATGTTAATAATTTGGAATACGATTTTGTTTGCCACCTTGATAAATCAAATAGACAATACAAGGTACCATTTTGAAATAAGACGACTTCAACCTCAGATTAGTCAAATAGCTATTTTGGGTTCCTTTGACCTAGACCTTATCATGGTTGACTGAATAGCTACAATTTAATTGATTGTAAGGATGATATTCACTTGACCAAAACACTAAACATTTTTTTCCATAATTGCTGAACCATGAAAATGAGGTCAAGGATAATGGATGTATTACATACGGAAACTTGGTAATACAAGGCATTTGTATACAAAGTATGCAAGGTGAGACAATTAAAATAAGAAAAATATATATTTTCAATAAATAAATTAATAAGATGATTAGTGTATTTTGGCAAATGAATTTGAATTTGTTTTCATATGTTTGTTTCGAATATCTTTTCAATGGGTGGTTTGAAATCATTCACCTTGACCTTATTATACATACACAAGTGATATCATTCCAAGCATTGATATTGAAGAAACCTGAGTCTATTTTGCCGTCATCCAGATGAGCCAGGTAATTCCTGTAGTGTTTTATCCTTGCTAAATCTGCAGCATGAGTGGTCTCCATTGCAGAAGGTAAAAGGTCAAATCCACAAAGCGGAGGGGTCATTGAAGTCAAGTTCCTTAGTAACAGTATCATCAAAGTCACATCGAATGTTTTAGAATCGGGAACATCTGGAAAATACATTATTTAACAAAGGTATAGGAGTAAAAGCAAATAGCAAGCATGTTCATAAGAACTTAAGGGTCCTCGGTAGCCAAATGGTCTAAGTTGTTTTACTACTGTCATCACAGTAGGCATTCAACACTTTGGATGAGTTCGATCAATCAATCATTATAACTTACTGTTAAACCACTTTTCATTGGAGAATAATTGACTCTAAATAAGTATTCAACTTCTCTACAAGCCAGGAACAGGAGTTGTTGCATCTATTGGTGTATGTCTGAATAGCATAAATCAAACAAGTCATTTTCTTTTGAAATATGTACATTTTTTCACCATTTTCGATCTTTTATTGTTTACAACTATTTATTGTTTAATGGAGTCTTTTTGTATATATTGTAGCAATTGGTTTTACTTATTGTTGCAGTATATTTTATTTAGTTATTGTTGAAAACACCCCTTTAGTCTTTGGGATGATACATGGATTATTTTGGTATTAATTGTAGTATGTGTATCATTGCCGATCTTATTAAATTGATTATGATATTTTTTACTACTTTTTACTCACTTAATGTTTATACATATATGTAAATAGTACTTTAGATGTTTCTTAAAGATTTAAAAAAATATATATATTGGGTTGCATTTACTAGTTTGACATCAAATGTTCTGTTCAGTCACCACAATTTGTCAAAAGACGTTTTAAAAAAAGTATGTAATAGCTTTCTAAGGAAATAAAAAAAATACGCCTTTCAAGTAATAAGTGTTGGTATTTTGTATAAAATGACATAACCATATAATTACCTTGCGAAATTGTACATCGTTTTTATCTTTAACAACTCATACATGGCGTAGCAAATATATTCCATTGGAATGATGCAATATTGTTTCATTATGCGGAAAAAGCCAATCAAATAAACACATTTTTATAATTACTTTTTCTCTGCTAAGTGTGATTTCATTCAGAAATATCTTGTTGTATTAAAAGATAGCAGGTCACAACCGTAATAGAACATGTTTGTATTTAAATTTCCTTTTTTCATTAAACTTATTAACGTGCCTCAAGTCCAAAATCAATCTTTTTTTACCTGATTCGTTAACTGACACCGATAACGGATTAACGATAAAAGGAATGTGATCTTTCACCTCACGAATCACACCTGTTGACTATAATTCTGTAATTAACGACTCAACAAAAGAAGTGTGTTTTATAGCTGAACTGTTGTTCTTTAAAAAAACTGACGGAGGCAATTTGTAAAAGGTATAAGGTATCCACATTTGACACATTAAGAACAACATTATTAGTATTGAAAGTATTTTTCCAAAAGTCTACATTTCTCCGTATATTAACTTCTCTAAACGAGCTGGCTGAGGAGCACTCAAATTCGAAATATTGATCGTGACTTATAAAAGGAGATAAATTGTACTTAACCGTTTCATCACTTTGCTCCTGAAGAACCACTGGTCTCGGCTGGTTGGAACTTACGTCTCTTTGGGCAGTGATAGGCCCAGCGAGCCTCGCCATTGCAGTAGTAACACCTGTCTGTTGGTGTTGAACTGGTGATGTAATCATTCTGGTTGTAGATACCGGTACGAAGTCCTGTGCGGGTTTGTGATCCTTGTGCAACCGGGTATTTGTAGTTTCTAGATACTTCTCTTGTAGATGCTGATGAAGTTTTACGAAAAGGCTCATCTTGAGTAACTTGGGGACTCTCTGGTTCTGGAATATAAGGAGCAGGGCGGGTTACTTTGTTACGTCTTTTAGCTTTAGTCCGGTAATCGGCTTGTCTTAAATTAGTTGCGTCGTCGGTCCCCTCTGTGATAGGGTCGTCTATATATTCGTCCACTACGTCCCACCCGTACTTGTTGGCTAAGCGAAGAATCTTATTTCTTTCCTTTATGGCCTTTCTGCTCTTTTCTAGATAATGGCTAATGCCGGAGAGTCTTTCTCTATGAGTTTTAGGGTCTTTTCAAGTTCTTTTAAACGTTCTCCGTTAAAACTAAATTGTTTTTCATTACCGTCGTACCCGAATTTAGGAGTCTGTTTAACAGGAGGTACATTTTCAGCTTCTTTAGCACCACTTCTCGTGTCAATCCCCTTGAATAGGTCTTATTTGTGCTTTCTCAAAGTCAAATCAAGTCTCTGGGTAAACAGCGATAAAGCATCCTATGGTGGAAATCGAGTAGACCCTTCACGCTCTTCTCTGCGTTCAATTTGTTTAGGCGATTCCGGTGCAGGTTCACTCATATTACCAAGGTCAGTATACGTGTCGATCTGATCAGTACATTTTTCTCGACAAGAGAAAAGGCGCGAAATCTAGATATATATGTGTGAAAACCGAATTACTGAGTCTAAGCGTATGCGAATATTTATACGCCAAATTAAGAAATGGATGTTCACACTACAAGTTGTTTTAAGATATTTAAAAAAAAAAACACACATTTTAGGAAATTCCAATAGCGAAAAAATATCTTAAAAAGTATCTTTTTGCCAATGAAAAAAGTAAAATCACAAAAATACTGAACTACACGGAAAATTCCAAACGGAAAGTCCCTAATCAAATGGAAAAATTAAATGATCAAATAAATCAAACGAATGGACAACAATTGTCATATAAAAATCTCTTTAAATTTTCCTTTGTTTGAAGATGTTTCCGTGATATGTATCTGTTCTAAAGCATCAAATCTATATAAAAAAAAAAGAAGTGGGGATTTGTACTCCTGGTTTTTGTTTTGTAAAGAAAAAAGGCACGAAATAGTCAACTTTGACCTACTAATCCATATTAGCACATTGATTTAACGGGAATATGCAAAACAGCAACTTTAACATTTGTAAAATCAACTCACTTGTCAAAGTTTAAACGAAGATGTCAAGTGGTGTTTCATGTAAAAAATAATAGAAAAATATTATACTTCAAGGTTTGATATTGTCAAGAAATATGCTATCCGTTCTTTTTCATTTAAAAAGCTATGTTAGCAAATATAGGGTTTAGCTTAGGGTGTAGGTTAGTTATACATCTTGGGATACGGCGTGTATAGATAAGAAACCCCTCCGGCCTCTGGACGACTGGGAATCGTATCCAGACACACCTATCCCTAGGTGTTTAACTATAACTGAAATAATTTAATCAAACCATTAAACCTTTGTTAATTAGTAGATAAACAAATGTTGACAAAAGCTATAAATTGCAATCAGCTGATTATGAATAAATAAATAAATTTCTAAAGTAGTCGTAATAGGTCTATAAATGAAAGAAAACTTTAGTATAAATACATTTAAATTGGTTCAACATTTTCATTAAATAACTTTTATTTAATGACAAAACACATAACTGATGAATAAATTCATATCAGAGAGTTTTCCCCATACATTTCAGATATAAAGAATAAAGAGAAAAGTATAATGGCCTCATCAGTGAAGCACCTTTGTACAATATGCCATGATGATGGAATATCAAACTCAACAGTCACATGGTGCACAGAATGCGAAGTTTCTTTTGTAGAGACTGTGAAAAACATCACAGTAAGTCCCATCTGTCTACGAATCATAAAACCATGTCAGCTGAAGATTACCTAAAGTTACCTACATTCATGCAAGAAATAAGTGGCCAATGCAAAGACCACAAGAAAAAATTTGAGCTTTATTGTACTTTCCATGCCTGTCCATGCTGTGTCCAGTGCATCACTGATAAACATCCGAAATGTCATAAAATGAAACCCTTCAACTTGTCTGATATAATAAGTCAAATCTAATCATCTGCCTCAGTTCAACTGTTTGAAAAGATTTGAAGGATGCGAAGGAAAACTTTGATACAGCCATAAAGTATAAAACCAAGATAAGTACCATCAATACTCAAAAAACCAAAGCCACTGAGAAAATCTGTTGTATGAGGAAGTTGATCAATGAATTTTTAAACAAATTGGAACAAGACCTACTTAATGACTTAGACTCTAAACATTCAAAGCTTAAATCTAACATGGACAGATACTCTCGTTCTACAAATGGAACACCAAGCCAGTCAAATAGACCTTATGCAGAGCCAGTTTACCAAAATGACGCAATATGCTACCCAGCTACAGATGTATATTGGTCTGAGAGAAATTGAGAAAATTACATCACAAGCGACAAAATATTTTGAAGATTTCGAAAGTGCTGAAGAAAAGAATCTAGAGGTGAACATTTCATCTGCTCTTCAATCAATATTTCAAAATGTCAAATCATTTGGTGATATCAAAATCAATGCCACCTCTTCTACATGTAAAATAAATGCTGGAAGAAAAGATCAAGCTCAGCACTTGGTTCCGAAAGTTTCTGGCATTGAACAAATAAAGCCAAACTTGTTGACAACACTAACACTTCCAGAAGATATGAAGCATTTAGATATATATGCATGTCTAATACTACCAGATGGTACTTTTATAATACTTGACTATTACAAAAAACATCTAGTACTGTTCAAAAGCGATATCATCTTCATTAGAAAGATAGTTACATTCACAGGACATCCAATGGATGTCTGCTTTGTCAGAAAAAAATACAGTGGCTGTCACACAAGAATACGAATACCAGACATTACTGATGGATGTAAAAGAGAATAAAATTCCTCAAACAATGAAACTTTCTCATTGTTGTGATGGAGTGACAAGTGATGGTAAAACTTTGGTCATCAGTGGTGGTAACCACCAGAGTACTAGAGTGAATCTGAATGACATGTCTCATACCGTCTTAAGAGGAATGGGAGGAGTGGGACCTATTGCATTTTACCAAGGAAATATCTATGGCTTATATTCTTCTGAAAACAAAGACTGCTGCTATAAAAGTTCTGAAGAACCTCTCTGGACATATCAGACACAAGAAAATTAGCGACCCAAAAGGACTTACTTTAGACAAGAACGGCTTTGTTTATATAGCTTCCAATGGAAACAACAGTATCGTGGTAGTATCACCAGATGGTACAACTTGTAAGACAATACTATCAGAGGCTGATGGAATCAAAGATCCATGGGCAATAGACATCAAGAGAGAAACAAGATTGATGATAGTGTAAAACAAGTGATAATAACAATTATAATGCAACAAAGTTTGTAACGTTCATTTTGATTGGATAACGTCACTTATTTACATGGCATCAATTGACACTTGATGCTATGGGACGTACGCGCATGCGCAGACGGCATAGAAAGATTTTAGTTACATGTTTAACGTTGTTTGCTTCCAGTTTCATTAGAATGGAGAAAACAATATTGTATTTTAAGCTTCGACGGCATCAATTGGAGATTTGATGGTCGCAAATACCCGTTTACTGTTTCTGCTAACGCATCGCCAGTAAACTTAATTTGCAACCATCAATTTCCCAAATGGTTATCTCCTAATTATACAGCTTTTGTATATAAAATTTAAATATTATCTTATTTCATTTTATTTTTAATTGAAGGATATCTGTGCATAGTGATAAATAATATTAAGGGCATTATATCTTCCTCATTAAGGCATCGAGTAGTACATCCTTTTTCATAAGAATACATGTTTATTCACGTTTCATAAAAATCAAATTCAAATAGAAAAAAGAAAACAGAGATTAAAAAAAATTAAAAAGCGTGTGTCGGAAGCACTTTCAGTATCAACTATCATTAGAGCCAAACAATTTGAATGGCAATGATATATCAATACCACAAAACTTTTAAAAAGCTTTATGTCAATATCCATGCTTTTTTGTTGATTGTTTACTCTAAGGTGACAATCGGTAAACTTCGCCTTCAAAACACGAAAATTAATAAGCTGTCATATTTTTACATCATAACAGACCGAGAGAATTTTTACGACTATATATGGATGCGTTAAAAATTACAAAATCGTGTACAAAAGACTAAGTTAACGATATATACATGCTTTGGTTCAAAAATTGGATAACTATTCTTTTTACCGGTCACTGGTTTCATATGACTTTAATCACAAATTTAGTATCAACATCAACAGTTCTGATTGCTAACCAATATGGATGTTCAGAACTTCATTTCTACATTTGATTTCTTTTTATAATGAAAAATTTCTTAACCACTCGTTCTTATGAAAAGCTTTGATTTTGAGTATGGATGGAAAAACAGGGAATGTATTAGGGCTATTAAAATCACCCCAAACAAGGTAAGAAAAGCGGTGTGGTTCATAAGGTGTAATGTCACAAGTAAAAGGGTTGACTGACTGAAATAATGGACAGTTCAATCAGCTTGAAAAAATCAATTCTCATTTAATTACACATTTCTTAAATAAATGTGTGATAGTTACCCCAAAATTCTGATTTATTAGCTTAATTCAAAGGACATAAGAGGTATAAATGGATCAACAGGGACCTTATAATGAAGACGAAGAGGTACATGTTCATCATCTAAGAGTCATCTTTTGTATTATTTTCCTATGTTTAATGCAGACAACTTTTTGTTGTTGCACATTGTAGCAGATTTCCCCCCATTTAAATAATTTGCTGAACTCAATTGCATTTAATGAAATTGTAAATAGAATACTTTAACAGCTCTATTCAATTAATAGACCAAAGTTCCAATGTCCCCTTCGGTGCATATATTCAATCTATCCATAGTCAATGTCCTTTAAACAATTCACAAATGAAAAGTGAGACCGGGAACAAAACAGTTTTTCTTATAGTATACTTACTATTTCAAACAGACCCTAAACTATAAGTTTTATAAAAAATAAAACGTACCAATGAGAGCGTTAACGTGGCCATTTTCCATAAATTGTATATTTCCAAAGGTCAGAACTCTTAAAGAAGCAATCGTCCCCCAATATAAAATTTAGCCTATATATTGCTGACATTAACCTATAGTATAAGTTTTATAAATAGCTGGCAACAATTGTACCTGTGAGAGCGCTAACAATGACAGTTTTCAAAATATATTTCCAATGGACATAACTCTTTGAAAAAAGGCGATCGGCCACCTATATATAACTTGTGCGAGATATTGCTGATATTAACCTTTCATATTAGTTTTATAAAAATCTGGCGATAAGTGTACCTGTGACAGGGCTAACAAGACCGGACAAACACCCCGTAGTTCTCCCACACAATGCGTTACGCAGGGGACAATAAAGCATAAAACACATTATATTATTTCAAGTTCTGTATAAAGAAGGAGTTGAAATCACATCTCATCAAGTGGAACTATAGAAAATCTATCATAAAGTCACCTCAACTTTTCACACAAATTATTTCCACATTTAGCATTATTCAAAATGGGCTCTTATGAACATTTGTAAATGAACATACAATATTCAAGTAATTAATTAACACTTTAATATTTTTGGTTGTACACTGAAAGAAATAATACCACATAATTACAGGCACAATATTAATTTTTTTATATAGATAAGGCCGTTAGTTTTCTCGTTTGAATTGTTTTACATTGTCATATCGGGGCCTTTTTTATCTGACTATGCGCATGCGGTATGGGCTTTAATCATTGTTGAAGGCCGTACGGTGACCTATAGTTGTTAATGTCTGTGCAGTTTGGTCTCTTGTGGACAGTTGTCTTATTGGCAATCATACCACATCTTCTTTTTTATAACTACTGCTATTCATTCTTATACATATTCTATAATAAGATCTTAAAAGTCTTTAAAACGTCGAATATCAATAATTAACTGAATTAGAACAAAAAGTGAAAGAAGAATGCCCCTGCTCGAGTTTTGCAACAAAAAGAGTGCACACACTGAAATGTCTCGCCTGCTTTACCGGCCATAGATTATGTTGAAAGTCTTGAAGATGATCCAGTCTTAACATGATCCTGGAAATTGAAGTCAAGGTCAGATAAACTAAACTGGACATACACATACACCTTGCAATCATTTCATACACTAAATATGCCTACATAAGATGTAGAAGAACTAGTGCACATCTTTAACTAGGATAACTTAACATTGATCAATGAACCATGAAAATGAGGGCCAAGGTTAGATGAATCTAGCAAGACAGACATGTACACCTTACAATCATTACTTGCTTTTAATTGTTAAAAGTTGAAAAACAGACAAGAACACACAAACTTAACATTGACCAATGAACCATGCAAATTGTGGTGAAGGTAAGATAAAACCTGCCAGACTGACATGTACCCATTACAGTTATTCCAGTCAACACATATATTTGACTTACTCCTTAAAGGTTCTGACAAACAGGTAAACGTTCCAAGGAACCCCTTTTACCAAAGAAGTTTATCTTGTTACTCATAATAAGTGAGAAATTCACCTGACAAAAATACTCAATTTTTTTTAAGCAGTCGCTGAACTTTGAAAATGAGATCAAGGATATTGGACATACGACAGACCGAAACTTCGTAATATATTAAAGGTATCTTTCAGTTTATTTGGCATCCAGGTGTTCGTCCTTCTGAAATATAAATCTTTGAACAAGCAGTTAACGCCGCCGCCATATAGTAATATAAATATAACAAGTCAAAAAGGGTACAACATCGTCATATAAAAACTATAATGAGCAAATATTAGATATTTCGGATAACAGATATCCTTCTTCAATAAATGGCACCGTCTTACGCCAATACTTTCATGGGCAAATTAGAAAAACAAATTATTTCAACATCTTTATCCAAACCTCTGTCTTGGTTCCGTTTCATTGATGATGTTGACATGAAATGGATTAAATACCAACTGGATGATTTTATCAGACATGCAAACAACGCCCATCAGTCAATGAAATTTACTGATGAAATTTCCGACTCTAAAATGTCTTTCTTAGACACATCTACATCTATAAAGGACGGTGTCATATCAACAGACCTCTACTGTAAACCAACAGATAAACATCAGTACCTTTCTCCCCAAAGCTGTCACCCCAAACACTGTACAAAAAGTATCCCGTACAGTCAAGCTCTCAGAGTAAAGCGGATTCGCTCATCTGAGGAGGCTGTCACGAAACGGTTACAGGAACTTCGCAGATTTTTACAAAACGAGGTTATAAGAAATTGGACACAGATAAGGGGTTTGCGCGCTAACAGTTACAGCCGCAATGACCTGTTACAGTACAAACGGAAGAAGCGCAGCAAAATATTCCCGTTTGTTCTAACATACAATCCAGCCTTTACTAACCTTTCACGTTTGATCCGTGCCAATTGGCAAATTATTGCCAAACACCCTAAATTATCCAAGATCTTTCCCAATCCTGCTGTCTTAGCCTTTCTGAAAGACTTATTTGTAAGAGCTGACGTCTCCACCAATACTAAATACTCAAACATTTACTTGCCACTCGACTGGGTATGTGTACATTATATTTTGCAAAGTAACTTGCAAAACCCAGAATGTTTTATACCTCCTTCAGTGTCGATGTGGCATACCGTATGTTGGCGAGACAGAGCAGCCATTCAACCAACGCATGAATGGTCATCGAAGTGAATACACTTGCAAGCCCGATCTACCCGTAGATCGTGATTTAAGATCACCTGGGCACGCCCAAGCTGATCTAAAAAACCTCACCATCACAATCATAGACCACAACGAGGGTTGGTCGAAGGTCGACAGAGTCGCTCGGGAAAGATTTTGGATAAGAAAGTTAAAGACAGTTTCCCCAGAGGGCATAAATGAAAAAACATAAAATGAGTCATTCATTTTCCTGTCATTACTTTTTTCAAATTCACCTTTGGAAACTTAGAGTTGTGTCAGTTCACATCGCAAATTACTATTTTTATTTTGGCATATTTTTGTAATCTTTGCACCGTGATTGGAACTTTTAAAAATGTACCAGCGTCTGTGATGTTCGCTTAAATTGTATAAACTTTCAAGATTTTGATAGTGTCTCAGTTTGAATATATTGACATGATTCATTTAACATCGTGATATTATTAAAGAAGGAAATCTGTTATCCGAAATATATAATATTTGTTCATTGTATATTCTAATATGACGTGATTCTTTAGCTTTGTAAACAACACTGTGATAAAATTCTCGATAAAATATACTTAGCGCAGACTCAGAGATATACATAATAATGGCTGTTACAATATACTTGCCACGTAAATCTTCATATATTGGAACCTATTTGCAGACCCTTTGCCGATTTTATTGTTTTAAAAAGTGCAATTAAAAAAAGACAAAATAACTTTTATTCTTATTCGTATGCATAATAAAAAGAAGTAATGCACAAGAGCTCGGAGAAGTCAACAAAATAAAAATTAAATAAAATTCCGCGAAAGTCTATTAATCTTTTTGGCGCATTTAAGTAATTTCAAAACATGACGTCATACAAATGAAACCGCTAAAGTTGAAAGTTTTCTGTTACGTGAACCATCGGAATTGGTATGATATTGTATTAAAACTGATTTTTGAGGTAGGTTTTGTTTTATTTTCTATTCTATTGCATTATTCGCATATTTACTCATTTTAGCAAATCAACATGGCGGCTCCTTAGTTACAAAATGTCAACTTTGGATTTGACGGAAGCTTATGAGAAAAACATGTAATTAAATTAAAAATGGAAAATGTTGGGTTTGAGGATTTAAAGAATTAAACAGTTTTTTTCTAGCGGTTATTCACGAAATAACCTACGCAAGCTACATATTTATAAAGATATTTGAGATTTATCTAACAGGGAGTAAAAAAGAACAGCCACACACACAGCATACCTACCCTCGCTTCAGTTTTTTAATGACCATATTTGTCCTATTAGAATCGAAATAATTCATGGAACGCTCAGGATAAAATTCGAATATCACGGCCCAGGCCATGTGTAAATTTCCAACAATCTATGGCTTCCATGAATTATTTCTTAAATTTTGTTTGATTTGCTCAAAAATTGAATTATTGAGGTTCTTTGATATGCCGATCTGTGTATTTAGATTTTATTTTCTGGTCCCGTTTTCAAATTGGTCTACATTTAAAGTACATGGGGTCCAAAATTAAACTTAGTTTGATTTTAACAATAATTGAATTCTTGGATATGCTGAAGCTAAACATGTACTACGATTTTTGATTATGGGAACAGTTTTCAAGTTAGTCCAAATCAGGGGCCAAAATTTAAACTTTGTTTGATTTCAATATATGAATATATGAGGTTCTTTGATATGCTGAATCTAACCATGTATTTAGAATTTGGATATTTTGTAGTGAACAGTATCATTACATGATCCATCGCCCTGTAAGATTAATCGCTGACTATTTATTCAGTCATGTAATATTAATATATATACATTTCGCATACTGTCGCAGGCGAGACAAAACTGGGAAGGTTGGACGAAAAGACATAAATACTTGGAGAATGGTTTGTCTCTTATTTCATCTGTATTATATAATAAGACAGGTTAGTATTTATTTGAAATCTCAATATTTATGTATATTTGAACTGCATGAAACACTTAATACTTTTCCATATCAATGGGAAATTATAAATAAAAAAATAATTATAAATGGATAAAATTAGAGAGAAAAACTGTCGAGCTAGTTCTTTTAATACCCATCACTTTTCTTTTTATGATTAATATTTAAATAGCATTTGGTATTAAATATTGATTCGGAAAGTCTTTTTATCTTTCAAATCCAGAGCCATAAATTGCATGATGAAGACATTGATTTTGACATCAAAGAATTATTAAAAACAAGATCAACCTGCGCACTAGAATACTTAATAAATCTCTCTTAATGGGACATAAACTGTCAATTGTTACCTGACATATCGGTATGGATCACTGAAGACTTTACAAAACCAACATCGCCACCTACAAAGAAAATTATCAGCCCCAAACATATGACTGACATTTAATTAAAAATTTCAAGTTAATACACATATTTTAAATTTGTCTTAAAAAAATACAATACAATTGAGAATGGAAATGGGGAATGTAAGTTTATATGAATTACTAAAGTGAACATCATCTTAAATCTACCTTGACCTATGTTCATAATTTGTAAAATGACTGGTTAAACTGTTTAACACATAAAAGACCTTACTAGTGATAATTAATCTATCATTCAAGGACTCCTGAACATCAAGGCATGGCCAATCTTGAAAAGAAATAAATTTAATTTGGTTTAACTTTTGTAATGGGGAAGACTGATTGACATTTCTCAAGTCATTGCAGAGGAAGAGTTTGGAGCCTTACTGCCTGTCGTACAATTAAGGTTAATAACTATTTATCTGTTCGAATTTTAGTTAGAATATAGGAGGACGGACTCAAAATAATACTTCAAAGAATGCAACACAACACCATGACATCAATCAAGATAAACAATGATACATGTTCTAAGAAAAATAAATATAGAGTGACACAAACCCTTCAATCAAAGCACACAAATCCTTCAAGTTAATGCTATGAGTAATCCAATCAGAATTAATCTCAAGAAATCAGCATACTCAAATATGTATGATATAAATTGGCATCCTTTCTTAACAAATGTTTAATTCAAAGAAGTTGTTCATGCTGTCCGAAGCTCTTTTTCCAGGACAGAAAGGGACACATTATTTACATATGACTTGATTGCAATAGTCTTACTTGTATAGAATGAATTCTATTGGAAATTTGTTTTCTAAATACACAGCATAAACAACAAAAATGTAAGTAACATGTTAAATTAAAATTAAATTAAATGTCACAAATTTCAATTCATGCCTTAAGGGATTTAAGGTTTTTCTGGTCTCTTTTTACTGCCCATTCCATTAAAGGATTTTCTATCCTTTAAATCATCTGAATGATTTATAAACTTTTCATTTCTATTGTATCATTATTATCTGTCTTCCTCAAAGGTATAAGGGGTAGTATCATCTCAAAAAGATCTGATTGATAACCATCATGGATATTCAGATCTTCATTTCTACATTCCATTTATTTATGTACAATCCCTTTAATAGTCTATAACCGTCCGTACTTAATAAACATTGTTTTTGAGAATGGGTAGAAAAAATAAGGGATTGTATGAGAGCTGATGAAATCACCCCAAACAGTTTAAGACAAACGTAGAAAATTAATGGTTATAAACAGAAAATTGAATATAATTCAGTGCAAACAACAGATAATAAATGTCCATGGAACATAGATGATGATGCATGCATATAACATTAGAAAGGGAAATAACTCAAGAACGATAAAAGTAACGCTACTCAATTTGTACTTGATCTGAGTTTTGTGATTATAAGCATTATATATAAGTTTTATAACATTTGGTTGTTGCAAACTTAAGAAAAAGAACGGAAAGGAAAGTTCAGCGATTTTGTTATTTGTGAAGGGGCGTATCTCTTGAACGGTAAAAGAAGACGCCTCCAATATTTAAACTGGATCTAGTTTGGTTGTTTTTTGTCGAATATTTTAAGGGAAGAAGAAAAAAATACATGGACGACAACGTGCAATACGCTACATTTTGGAAATTGTGGAATTGAAAGTACCAATATGACGACGATAGTTGCAAAACATGCACATGTCATAATTTCATTACGTTTTGATTTTTGTTCTGCCTTTTCTTCCGAATGCGTTTTTTTGTTGTTGTGGTGGGTGGTTAATCGGGAGGTCATTTTTTTTATTTCAAAACTTTATATTATGATCATATTTAGGAAGTGTTAGTATTTTATTCTTTGTATATTGTTTTTATATATACAAATAAGAAGATGTATTATAAATACCAATGAGAAACTCTCAACCAAGCAACAAAGAATTTAACAACTATTGTCACCGTACGCAATGAGCAAAGTCCAAACCGCAATGTCAAGTATAAAAGGCCACAAAATGACAAACAAAAACAAGTCAACAGAGAATCTCACTTACAGTACTAAAAATGTTCCAAACAAAATAACAAAATAGCGTTTACTTTTAAACACTACGCAATAGCACCTATAGATGCCATATGGTTTTAAAATGTTTTATTGATCCAATATCATACACTCAGATCCTTTTTGTTATAGCTGTTTGGTGACACTGATAGGAATCAATAATAACAATCATCATAATCACACACATCTTCAAATAGACTGGCCTAATGCAAATGAACATAATGTTGAAATACCAATGGTAATATGTATCATGTGGTACCAGTGGTATACTTGTCATTACATATCAGGACAAAAGTCATCCATTTATGTACACACTACTTTCTATAGTTATATACAGTTTTATATATAACTTAATAATTCATTTCTGATTAACAAAATCTCTTTATTTCAGATTTAAAGAGAACAAGTAATGGCCTCATCAGTCAAGCACTTTTGTACAATTTGTGAATATGATGGAATCTCTAATACAGCAGTCACATGGTGCACAGAATGTGAAGTTTTCTTTTGTGGAGACTGTGAAAAAACTCACAGCAAGTCAGGACTGTCTAGACATCATAAAACCATGTCAGCTGACAATTACAAGAAGTTACCTACATTCATGCAAGAAATAAGAAGTCAATGCAGAGACCACAATACGATGATTGAACTTTACTGTTCTTTCCATGCCTGTCCATGTTGTGACCAGTGTGTAACTGATAAACACAAAAAATGCAAAGACATGAAACCCTTGTCTGATACCCTAACGCAAGTAAAATCATCTGCTTCTGTTCAACTTTTTGAAAAAGATTTGAAAAATGTAAAGGAAAACTTAGATACAGCCATTATGTACCTGAAAACCAGAATCAGCACCATCAATATTCAAAAAACCAAAGCTATTGAGGAAATCAGTTATATGAGGAAGTCGATCAATGATTACTTAAACAAATTAGAGCAAAACATACTTAATGACTTAGAGTCTAAACATTCAAAACTAAAAGCAAACATGGCCACTATCCTCCAACAAATGGAACAGGGATCCAGTCAGATAGACCAAATGCAGAGTCAGTTTACCAATCTGATACAACATGCAACAGAACTACAGATGTATATTGGTCTAAAGGAAATTGAGAAAACTGCAAAATATATAGGAGATTTAGAGAGTGCAAAACACTTCACTGACAAGAACCTAGAGGTCAACATTTCATCGGCCCTCCAATCATTTTTACAAGATGTGAAATCATTTGGAGATATAAATATCAATACCACATCTTCTACACTTCGACTAAAGACCGGAAGAAAAGATCAAACCCAGCACTTGGTTCCAGAAGTTCCTGGAATTGAACAAATAAAGCCATCCTTGTTGACAAGACTAACAAGTCCAAAAGAGATGAAGTTGAATATATGGGCCTGTCATATATTACCTGATAGAAGATTCATAATACTTGATAACAACAAGAAACAACTAGTGCTATTCAGTTTCGATGGCATCTTCATCAGAAATGTAGTAACATTCACAAAGAATCCTTGTGATGTTTGCTTTGTCAGAAATTATACAGTGGCTGTTACATTAAGATCAGCAAACCAGATAGCGTTGGTGGATGTAGAAAAGGATAAAATTATTCAAACAATTAAACTTTCTCATGAATGTTATGGAGTAGCAAGTGATTGTAAAACTTTGGTGATCACCAGTGGTGGCAGCCAGTGTACTACAGTGAATCTGAGTGACATGTCTCATACCATCTTAGAAGGAATGGAAGGAGTGGGACCTATTGCATTATTCCAAGAAAATATCTATGGTATCAATTATCATGAAAACAAAGTCAGTTGTAATAGAATTACAGGAGAACATTTGTGGACATATCAGAACCCAGACGTTGCCAAACCAAGAGGACTTTCATTAGACAAGAACGGTTTTGTTTATATAGCTTCCAATGGAAACAACAGTATCGTGGTAGTATCACCAGATGGCAGAACATGTAAGAGAATATTGTCAGGATCTGATGGAATCAAAGATCCATGGCAAATAGATATCAACAGAGAAACAGGAATAATGATAGTGTCGAGTAGAAAGAGTGATGATGACAGTGTTAAAGACTATGAAACAGCTTTTGTTTATAAAATTTAAGTTCAATGGACAGTAAATGGGCTATATCACAGAGTTTGCTTAAATTTTGCATACATCCTTGGCTTGCTGAAACCCAACAGAAAGTCGAAAAAAATATTGCATTAAATTTTATCTCTTTTCTTATCCGAAACTTTACTGATTGAATTCTTTCATAATAGTTGAAGATTTGTATAAAAAGCACATAAAATTATTATTTGTCTGTTTATCTTTTTCTTTTTAGCCATGGCGTTGTCGATTTATAAGTTTGACTGTCCCTTTGGCACCTTTCGCCCCTCCTTTAGATAACTTTGAAGGAATTGACATATGTAAAGGGCATATAAATAAAGGCAACAGTAGTATACCGCATAAATCGATAGAAAAAAACAAATCCGGGTTACAAACTGAAACTGAGGGAAACGCATTAAATATAAGAGGAGAACAACGACACAACATTAAAATGTAACACACACAGAAACGAGCTAAGCATTAGACAATATCCGATAATTCAGATAAACATATTTTTTTAAAGACTCTCTTTCCCTCATGTTATTAGATAGTATGTGCCTTCTAGCATTACTGCTTGAACAGTGAAGTGTTTGCAAGATTATCTGAAGTTGAAATTAAGATACAAAGATCTTGAAGATTGGTAGGATAAGCGGCTCATACCATTTATTGTTATAGTGGCAAATGTTTTATCTAGAGACCAGAAACAAATTCAACTTTAATTTGAATAAAGGCAACAGTAGTATATACTGCTGTTCGAAAGTCATAAATCGATTTGGAGAAAACAAATCCGGGTTTCAAACTAAAACCGAGAGAACACATCAACTATAAGTTAAAAACAACGAAACAACAGAAACACAGAAGTGCAACAAATAAAATGACAATGCAACACACACATAAACGAACTATAAGATAACAATTGCCATTTTCCTGACTTGGTACAGAACATTTTAAGAAAAGATGGTAGGTTGAACCTGGCTTTGTAGATAGTCAAACCTTGCGCTTTTATGGAAATGTTAAATATAACACTAAAATGACAACATTACATGTACAAATAAATGCAAGAACATTCAGAACAGAGAAATACACAAATGAACAATTGTTACTTTTCGACATGTTAACCACAAAAAAAACCGAACACATAAAAAACCTCGAACTACACATAAAAACAGCACAACAGAACCGTCACACGACTGGATCAACGCCACAAAAGTGACGTCACATGTAAATTTCTAAAAATTGGATATAAATCCAGAATAGTTTGTAATGAAGTTATTTGATGTATTTTATAACAATTACAAGAATATTAATGTAGAAATGTGTTAGTAGATACTAAAGATAATTAATTGTATTATCTAGCTATTTCGGTATTTCTTCTAAATCAAAAATGTAAAACAAATAAATCGTGTACATATTGTTGCTTTAAACTAAACTCTTATTCATGAACTGGGTGATTAATTATCTTTACTTTTACATACGAATAGAAAATAAAAAAGGAGAATTACAATAACTACAAACGATAAGACATTTAACAATATCCAATCAGAATTACAAAAACAATATCATAATTACTAAATACATGAATGTTGGATAAACAAATCACTTGACACGTCTTATAACAATGGGAATTCACACTCAGCAAAAGAGTGATATTCTGGAATAGGTTATGTTCGGTACTTTATAAAAACCCAGACAAGGTAAATGGTAAAACATATTCTAAGACGTTGTAAAACTTTTCTTAGCTAGTTTAGACACAGACACATTGTATAAATCTATCAATTCGTAATGGTGTCCATAAAATGTATGGAAAATTCATACATGAACAAAATAAAATCTTAAAAAGATTTTAGTTTTTACTACTTTCAATACTAAATATTTTTAGAATAAATATTTTTTTTCTAAAAATATTTAAAATGAAATTATTCATTTTCAACAAAATGTATCACTATTATACCCCCTTTTAAAGAGGAAGTTGACTGGTTTGTGTCTTACATAATCTGTATAAGATAAAAATACATTTTAGTATTGATTGAAATCGCAACAGTATATATGCATATTTCGACTACATGAAACGCTTAAATTAATACGTTTTTAATATTAAAGGTAGATAACAGATATACAAAATAAATTTAATGGATAAAAATGAGAGAAAAATAAATGTCGAATGTGTCCATGGGACACAAATGATGTCCCCGCTTGTATGATATCATTTAAATTTATAAAGGGACATAACTGACGATCGATAAAAGTGACCCTGCCCAAATTTGTATTTGATGGGAGTTTTGTAATAATAAGTCTTGTTCACGGTGTATATTTTGCATAACATTTTGTTGAGGCAAACTTAAATATTAGAGAACAGAAACGGAAAATCCAGCATTTTTTTTTCCATTTGTGAAGGAACAAAAGTATGCCGGAACAGATAAAGTGACACCACCAAAATTCAAATTTGATCAGTATGTTGTTTTAATAAGTATGTGTATAAGTTTTATGACATTTGGTTGAGGCAAACTTAAGCTAGAAAACAGAAACGAAAAAATCAGCAAGTTTCGATTTGTAACGGGGCATAACTCCAGAACGGTTAGAATGACGCCACCAAAATTCAAACTTGATCTGTGTTTTGTGGTAATAAGCATTGCGTACAAGTTTTATAATATGTGGTTGAGGCAAACTTAAGGAAGCGAACATGCACAGACAGGAAAAATTCAGCAACATGCCAAGAAATTGCCTCCATTTAAAAATACTGCAAATATCCCATACAGCAAATTACATGGATGATTGATTAATACTGACCATTTGGTATATGGCCATTGCATGTTCTAAGCGACACGTACATAAAGGTCATAAATTAATTTGTTGAATGGAATCAAATCTTTAAATACTAATGGGTGCTGTAAGAGGTCTACCGAAACTTTTAGCTAAGATTTCTTGGCATGTTTATAAGTTTCCATTTGTCAAAAAGCATAACTCTAGAACGGTAAGAATGACGCCACCAAAATTCAAACTTGATCTGTGTTTTGTGGTAATAAGCATTGCATACAAGTTTTGTAATATTTGGTTGAGGCAAACTTAAAGAAGCGAACAGACACGAAAAATTCAACAACATGCCAAGAAATTGCCTCCATTTAAAAATACTGCAAATATCCCATAGAGCAAATTACATGGATGCTGATTAATACTGACCATTTGGTATATGGCCGTATTCTAAGCGACACGTACATAAAGGTCATAAATTAATTTCTTGAATGGAATCAAATCTTTAAATACTAATGAGTGCCGTAGGAGGTCTACCGGAATTTTTAGCTAAGATTTCTTGGCATGTTTAGTTTTCTATTTGTAAAAGAGTATAACTCTAGAACGGTAAGAGTGACGCCATCATGCAACCAGGTGCTCCGCAGGGCGCAGCTTTATACGACCCCAGTGGTTGAACCCTGAACAGTTGGGGCAAATTTGGTCACAATATTCAAGCTTGATTCTGTCTGAATTTGGATTGTGATAAAAATTTTGACATAATGTAGGTTGTTGTCACAAAATTAATGTGGTCAAAGATCTAACAAATCTATTGCACAATACTGTGCAATTGGAGATTTCCTCTTGAAACTTTTCAAAATTCGAAATTTGAAAAATTCAAAAAATGGTAAACAAAAAATCCCTCCCAAACTTTTTGAAACCCCCTTGGAGCAATAACCCTTAAACTCAATCCCATGCTTTCCATTGCAGTATTGAACCTTGTAGTACGATTTCAGAGAGATCCATACACTTAAACACAAGTTATTGTCATGATTGTTTGCAAACTAGAAACATGCTTCTTTTTGGCCCCTAATTCCTACATATTTTGGGCAATTAACCCAAAACTTAATCCCAGCCTCCCCTTTGTTATATGGTACATTGTGGTACAATTTCAGAGAGATCCATACAATTACACATAAGTTATTGTCTTGAAACTAGAAAAATGCTTGTTTTGACCCCTTTTTGGCCCTTAATTCCCGAACTTTGACCCCATAACCCCTAAAATGAATCAAAACCTTCTTCTTGTGGTTATAAACATTGCAGTATGATTTCAGAGCAAATGAAATACTTCTACACAAGTTATTATCCTGAAACTAGAAAAATGCTTGTTTTAGGCCCCTTTCGGGCCCCTAATTCCTAATCGGTTGGGACCATCATCCCAAAATCAATCTCAACCTTCCTTCTGTGGTATTGAACCTTCTGAAAAAATTTCATGAAGAACTATTAACTTAAACTAAAGTTATTATCCGGAAACCAATGTGTCTTCGGACGACGCAGACGACAACATCATACCATTATACGATCCCAAATTTTTTTGGGGTCGTATAGAAATCAAACTTGATCTGTGTTTTGTGGTAATAAGCATTTTGTACAAGTTTTATAACATTTGGTTGCGGCTAACTTAAGTTATAGACAATAACAATCAAAACAAAGGAGTAAACAAAGACTCATAAAACCAAAAGACATTTACATCAACAGTTACAAATAATAAATAAGAAACAACACGAACTCCACTAAAAACCGGGAGTGAAATCAGGTGCTCCGGAAGGGTAAGCATTTTCTGCACCGTATACGGCACCCGTCGTGTTAATTCTTTGTTCAGTTCGGTAATGATGGAAGGTTATTATGACTGAGGAAGAATACCAGAAATGATTTCTGACACACTTTTGTGATAATGGCAATAAGCTCATGATGGCGACCGTAACATTTCTTGAGTGATGACCTTAATTTGATTGATTCATAACCCTGTCTCTAATAGCAACTTTTGAGAAAGCAGTTTTCCTCGTTCAACAAAATCAACGTACTTTGAGCTAGCTCTAGAGTAACGTATACATAGAACGGAAACCAACTTTGTGACATACGGACGGACGGACAATGGTAAAACGTAATGCCCTATCCGCCACGGCGGGGTCATAAAAATCTTACGAGAGTTGAAACCTTAATAATTATAAAATGTACGTATTTATAAACGGACAATGAACGGGATGTGAATTTAAGCATGTATATGCAATTTGAGTGACTCCTCATTACAGAATCATCGTTTCGAGGTCGATTCAAACCCGTTTTTCTATGGTTGAATATGGATTCTAAATTAAATTGGTGGAACTATATATAAGGATTAATCTACAAAATAAACCAAGAATGGAAACTTTCGTCTGGATCATAAATTATGTAGGTGAAGAAAAAACTTGAATATTTCATGGCATGCCAATTTTACCTACATAATATAAAAACTCACTCAGGGTACAAGTGTATCATTAATGCTTTTATTTATTCCCATTTTTCAGCATTTGTAAAATAATGCATTAATGAGTTGTAAGATTGTCCTTAATTTGGCACAGTAGGATGATCTAGGAGTTAAACAACCCAACCATTTTCAGAAGGGTCATGATATTCATGATCTGTTGGATCAAATGAAGGACATGTACCAAAGAAATTAAAAATGGAAGCAATGTGTGAACTGACAAAAGCTTATCCAAAGAAACAATTCATATCCTTCCCTTTAAAAAAATATTTCTAAGGAAAGTTCTGTTTTGCAGAATCGACCGGAACTGAAAACCGTTTTTTGGACAGAGTTTTAGTATAGCCCACTCTTCTGTCGAGAAGGCTAGAAAGGAGAAAATTTGCAGGTGAGAAATTTCATCAACAGGTAAAACTTTATTTTCATGTTAAAAAGTTGCGATAAAGTAAACACAAATCATGGCAGTGTATAAAATGGAAAAGTATCAATTCAAAAGTTTATTTTCATAGCCGCAAACATTACTGGTCGACCAGTTACCGTCAGAAAATCGTTTATTTATTGAATTAATCAGTTAATTTTGTTTATCCGGTATTCTATCGGGAAATAAAATTTCTCTTAACACAAAAATGGTACCAAAAGTTAGGTTCATCAGAACACGTTCTCATCTAAAATTAGAAATTCTCATTAACGGTAATTTGTCATAATTCGTGCTCAAATAGGTCAAATTATTGCTCATAAGACAAACTTATGCAAAAAGAGAAAAATAAAGGAAAAAACACATTTTTATTTTATCAAGCACTTGGAAATCGTGAATCTGGCATATTTAACACCTGGTGTATGCTGAACTGAATTGTAATAAATTAACTTGCATTTCTCAGGCCTGTATGCTAGCATACGTACCTGGTGTATGCTAATGTCTACATTTAATTAATACATTGTATTTCTCAGGTATGTATGCTAGCATACGCACCTGGTGTATGCAGAACAGCAAATATTGAATCAGATGTTGTATTTCACAGGTCTGTATGATAGCATACGAACCTGGGT
Source organism: Mytilus galloprovincialis (assembly GCA_037788925.1). Classification (NCBI taxonomy): domain Eukaryota; kingdom Metazoa; phylum Mollusca; class Bivalvia; order Mytilida; family Mytilidae; genus Mytilus; species Mytilus galloprovincialis. The sequence continues at coordinate 15,312,429 of CM075334.1, read as the reverse complement.
GTTTAAAAAAATCCTTTACGTCAGTATAGTTGTGGTTTTACTTTATTGCCGAATTCAAGTTTTTTTTTAAACTAAAAGCCTACCACTGACCTTTTTATTTTCTCCCGTTGGTAAACAGAAAAGCGCCGGTTAATTTGCAAGGCAAACCGGTAAAGCGTTCACTGTTGTAAATCTATAAATGAAAACCAATTCTCAAGTTCCACGACTATGATTGCTTTATTGACCTAGCAGTTATCTGTTTTGTTTGCAAATTAAAATTACAGAAAAATGAGGCGATCATAATTTGTACAAGGTTCCAAGTTCAAAGTTGTTGACAAAAATTTATATGACGTCAGAGACCTTCTGACGTGAGGCGGAGGAATATAGACGGATAGCCTTGACTTACACAAGTTACTTACCAGCACACTTAATTAGAATAATAGAAATTGATTACAAAACAACCTGTTTTGTTTATACTTGGTATTGGTAATTATTAAAAAGTCAAAGAAAAAAGGACTATTTATCTGCGGAGTCACGCACTCCATCTAGATGACGTCATTTATAAATGTAAACAATTTGAATGATCAATGAAGGAGTTCCCCTCACGGAGAAGAAAATGGACAAAAATACGCTCTATTACCTTGATTTGAATAAACCAGAAGCAAAGCAGAATGTCGGATATATTTATGGTAAGTAAACCTAGCTGTTTTTGTACATTTTTCACGACTTCATTTAACACCCTCTTTTTTGGAGGTCGACTTGAACATGTACACATGTAGCAAGAGGTAGAATCTATATAAGGGGGTGCTATGCCAGTGCTTTGTGGGAAAACTTTAGTTGATTTATTGAGGGAAACAGTACTGAAGCGTCCATCTCTAAAGAAGTCATGCAGTGCCCTCCCTATCTCATCCCCCTTATGAAACGTCTGGATATTCATGTCTTACTCTTACAACTTTTAGGGAAACAACTTTCCCAGGTAAAAAAAGGGGGAAGCTGAGCGCTCACATGTTAAAATCGGCCACACCATATAGTCTTTATATGCCTTTCCCAAGTCAGGAGCCTGACTGTTGAAGTTGTCATTGGTTCATATTTTGCCGGTTTTTCTTTTTCGTAAATCGTTTTGCTATACATTATTATTTCTTATTTTTCATGTTGGGTCCCATAGGCGGATACAAAAGGTACCTGTCCCCCTTTTGTGGGAAAAATTTGGTTGATTATATAGGAATTACTGAACCTTGGCTGGAACCCCCTCCCCCTTTATGAAAATATCTTAATCCGCCACTAGACTGTTTAAATAAATACTGTAACAGGGTAATTTATGAAGATCTTTTTTTAAGATACTTCAGATACTTTTATTTCACTAATACATAGGCGTAGCAGGCCCATAAATAATGGTACGTTTTTTGGCAAATTAGACATATGGGACACGGAAGTGTTCCGCCAGCGTCTTACTGCAGAGTGTATGGGAGCCGCTCAAGGCCCCCAGAAGCTCTGGGGTTCATAGCGTTAAAATCCTGCATTCTAGTCGTTTCCTGCCACTAAAAATCGTTTCTGAAAAGCAGCATTTTTTACTCGACAATTTGAAAAAAATCAAGTATATTAATGTCTGTGTCTTGCAGGTTTTGTAGTTTGTTTCCATTTTTGTGTCATTTACAAAGCATGCAATTATTGCGCAAAATTCATTATAAGAAAAATAAAAGGCCAGAGGTTCCTTGCTACAAGTTAGGACAGGCGCAAAATTGCTGTAATGTAAACTTTTAAGATAACCACTTCGTCAGTAGGGGTCGTCTTGGCCTTGTAAGTTATTTTTTTTTGAAAATCATGCAGCGACTGTCAAGATGAAGTACTTAAATAAATCACTATGTTCTTGCAATAATTTGCATCTTGTCTATTTGTCAAGAGTGTTCAAATTGGAAAAATGAATGTTACTAGTACTAAGGAAATGACATATTTCATTGATCTTCAATCAATCACATGCATGGCGACAATTTGTTTTTCAAGGGAACGAGTTCAATTCAACCACTATAAAGAACCCTTAGTTCATATAAACTTTAAAATCAGTAATTGTGATATAAATGTAACGCTAAACGGGTCTTTGTTCTGTGTATTTTGGACAGTCATTATTTTGGATATATGTATCTGGGATCTAATCCTTCTTGCCCGTTTACATAAGGAAATAGCTATTAAATATTTCACCATATATATATAGACTCACTACCGTCTATATACTAGTAACGAAGTCTGTTTAATGTTCACATGTTTAATCATATAAAAGTACATGTATATATGATATATTTAAAAGGTTCACAGCCCAGGTTCACAGTTATAAATTCCAATACAAAACGTTACTTAGTTCCAACTCTATAAAACAACATGTTACTTCATTATAATCTATATCGCAACTTAATTGTTACTTCAAGCTACTACACCAATATAAGTGATCAATGCAAAGTTTCTTACAAAATCGTGCTATGAACCGCTGTCCTTAAATTACATTAAACCTTGCTTTGATAAACGTCCAAATGTTATTACAATTCTACTGTGCAACTAATGTACCGTACATGCAAACTGTCACATTGAATAATCAAGATGAAAGATCATTCAACAAATTAAGTATAATTGACCATCAAATCTTTGATGTAGTTGACCACGCCACATCAATGTTAAATTTGTGAAGTGTAAAATATTTACTCGCATATGTAGATGTATATAATATGTAGTTTCCATTTCTCGTTTCAGCATTTTATTTTTCAAACATTGGCTATACCTTTCATGTAACTATTTATGTGTTGCTTATGAATTTAATTGTAACACTTCTTAGTGACTGGTTAGGTTAAACCAATGCCTTCCTAGAAAACTATGACACCAATGAACAACACCAGTCTTTTTGCTGTTCCTGCTAATAATGTATGCATGGCTTCACTAGAAAAGGCATCAATTCTTTGGCTTTCCTGGTTGAAGGATTTGTTTTTACAACTCCAGTGTATACACAATTGTTACCATAGTATATAGTTGGTTGACCGTTATGGAATAACCGTTTCACAGATGATATGGGATATGTTTCTCACGTCATAACTACAATCCTCTTCCCTTTTCACGAATTTGACTTACTGTATAAAGCTAGTTAAATCGGGTTTGTAAAAACATGAGCAACCCGACGGTGCCACTGTTGGACATTTGGAGCAGTATCTGCTTACCCTTCTGGAGCACCTGAGATCATCCCCAGTTTTTGGTTAGGGTTCGTGTTAATTGCTCAGACTGTGTTTGTTTTCTATGCTGTTTCTTGTGTACTTCAATTTGTATATTTCATGTCATGGTGTTATCAGTTTATTTTCGATTTATGAGTTTGCCTGTTCCTCTGGTATCTTTCGCCCCTCTTGAAGTCTATAACTTAGAGAATGATGAAAAATGATAGTTTTGCAATTCAAAATATGAATACAATATAAGGCTGGTTAGAATGCAAACCATCCAGCTTGCTTAATATCTAATAAGTGCCACCAAATATGCAGACATTTAAGACTGGGGCAAACCATACACAATAACACAAGCTTACTAAACACCAGCTTGGTTTGACAATACTAGAATGTATGTAAAACTGCAATTCAATAAAACATAGATTGGTATACAAGCAATTAAAGCTTGTATGTATCCATGCAAGAAAAATAAGCTTTCACCGTACACCAGTGTTGCATGCAAGAATACCGTGAACTGAAAATGTCAAACAAATATGCAAACTTTTATGTTCCAAAGGGTATAGGATTATACGTTGGTATACCGACAATCAAACCCATGAATTCCATTGTTTTACAAGGGTTTATTGAAAAGCGGGTTAGTATACGGGAATTAACCCCTGAGTGTTGCAGTTAAGAATTAAGAGCTTTCTTTCAAATTCAAATGAAGTTGAAGGCTATACATAAGTAATTCCTTACATCCATGTAATTCAACCTTTTCATTTCACAATCATACACATCTCCTTATTTTCTAAGGGAGGTATGCAAACATAATTAAATAAGAAATGTTACTACTCAGTAAATACTTAGCATTCAGGCATACAGACTTGCCAATACAAACATGAATCCAGAATAAAATTTTAGAATCCATGCAGGCATACAAGTACCTAGCAGAAAAAAAGACAAAATAAATTTAAAAAAAAATCGGTTTACATATCCCAGGTTCGTATACAGGCATACAGACCTTAACTATGCCAAAATAAATATATTAAAGGTTCTAAATACACCAGATTTGTATGCAGGAATACAGACCTGACAAATACTTATATACGCAGAAAGTGAGAGTTTAACATACACCAGGTCGGTATGCTAGCATACAGACCTGACAAATACTTGTATGTACATAGAGTGAGTTTTTAACATACACCAGGTCAGTATGCTAGCATACAGACCTGACAAATACTAGTATATATGCATAGAGTGAGAGTTTAACATACACCAGGTCGGTATGATAGCATACAGACCTGACAAATACTAGGATGTGCATAGAGTGAGAGTTTTGCATTAACCAGGTCGGTATGCTAGCATACAGACCTGAAAAATGCTAGTATATGCATAGAGTGAAAGTTTAGCATTAACCAGGTCGGTATGCTAGCATACAGACCTGAAAAATACTAGTATATGCATAGAGTGAGAGTTTAACATACACCAGGTCGGTATGCTAGCATACAGACCTGACAAATACTAGGATGTGCATAGAGTGAGAGTTAAGAATTAACCAGGTCGGTATGCTAGCATACAGACATGAAAAATGCTAGTATATATGCATAGAGTGAGAGTTTAGCATTAACCAGGTCGGTATGCTAGCATACAGACCTGAAAAATACTTGTATATGCATAGAGTGAGAGTTTAGCATTAACCAGGTCGGTATGCAGGCATACAGACCTGACAAATACAAGTAAGAGAAAAAAGACTTAATTTAGCATTCTTTTCATTGAAACATCTGAAATAAAGATGGGTAAATGCTATGTTATGTATATATTTCAAAAATGACATAAAAGTATAACAAAAATGCAGAATGAGTATCTTTTTAAGGTTTATTTACTTGAACTATTTCCTTGGTGTTAAAATAGTTCATTCTAGCATCCTATGAAAAAGGTTTATGATAAAATGAGGAAATTTTGGTTCGCATTTACAAAGAAAGATCACAAATCTTGCCAAAAGATGACAAACAAATAATGTTAATGCTATACAGTGAGTTTTTAACGCGAAATATATCAATAATCCCAAATGTTGTAGCCTTTTCACACAAAAATAAGTTAAGTGGCATATGAGAATTTCTAATTTTAGATGAGAACGTGTTTCAGAGACTCAGAGAGTCGGACTTTTAATTACAATAAACAAACGAAAAAGGGGTTACTATAGTAGGCAGTTTAAAAAAATGTGGGAAATGTTATAGTTAGCTATTTTTTTTTATAGTCCATTAGTAATTTAGTGCATTAGTAATGTTAGTCCAAGACCAAATAATTTATGACGACTTGCAAGGCTATTTTAATTCTTTTCTGTGACGCCTTCCCAAATTTAAATAGCTTTGTAAGGGGTTCGACGACTTACAGAAAAGAGTGACGATTTACAGAAAAGAACTGAAAAAAACCAAAAAGAACCGAAATGGACCGAAAAAGAGATCGACTTTTTTTTAGCAAATTGCAAATCATTAAAGTCTATAAATGCAAAAAGTTTTTTTTACAAAAGTTTCTTATTAGGTTTTGAAATATTATACTGGGACAAGACTACTTCACTTCAATGTGAAAAATTACAGGTAGGTCGGATGCCTATCTTATATATATATATATATTGTTTTTATATAATAAATATATGTATGTTCTTTTCCGTGTTCTTTTCGGTATATATATATATATATATATTGTTTTTATATAGTTAATATATGTATGTTCTTTTTTGTATATATATATATATATATATATATATTATATGTTATTCAGGTCTCAGACGTGAGTTTCACATGAATTTCACGTGAAGTTTTGTTGATGTGAATTTCACGTGAACTTTTCACGTGAAATTCACATGAAAACTGTTCACGTGAAATTCACGTGAAATTCATGTGAAACTCACATGATTTGACTCACGTGAAATTAACGTGAACCTGCTAACGTGAAACTCATGTGAATTTCATGTGAATTTCACATCAACTTTTTTTCACGTGAAATTCACGTGATTTTACTCGCGTGAAATTCACGTGAAATTCACGTGATTTCACTCACGTAAAGTTCACGTGATCTGACTCACGTGAATTTCACATGATCTAACTTGCATGCAATTCACATGATCTGACTGATGCTAATTCTATATATAATGTGCTTACAGATATAATTTTTGTGCCTGTCCCAAGTCAGGAGCCTGTAATTCAGTGGTTTTTGTTTGTTTGTTTGTTACATATTTGTGTTTTGTTCCTTTTTTATATATAAAAAGGCCGTTAGTTGTCTCGTTTGAATTGTTTTACATTGTCATTTCGGAGCCTTTTATAGCTGACTATGAAGTATGGGTTTTGCTCATTGTTGAAGGCCTTAAGGTGGCCTATAGTTGGTACTGTCTTTGTTATTTTGGTCTCTTGTGGAGATTTCTCTCATGGGCAATCATACCACATCTTCTTTTCATATTTACAGAGTTCAAAATTATACAGTGTATGCACTAGTTATTGCTATTTTCACATATTAAATCAACTAAAAAGTAAAAAGAAGAATTAGAATACGAATATAAATCTTTTACTGGTTTGAAATACAAAAATTCACAAATTTTAACCAAATTTCACAATGAATATTTTAAACACATTCATAGGATAATATTATTACTAGCACTTGTATGTATGACTATATATCCCCTTTAAAATCTTATGGTAAAAAAGATACTTTTAACATTAATATTTTGTTAAATTTTTTAGTGGTCTCACCCTGAGGTACATTAACAACAAAATGATTAATTATGAAAACAAAGCATTTCTAGTATTGTACATATTACAAATGGATTTAACAATGACTTTTATTATTTCAAAATCTCTATCTACAAATTAAACCAAAAATTATCCTTGTCCAAAAATATACAAATTTGAATACAACTTTATCTGACTAAGCCTTATTAATAAAATACAGAACTATTTTCAATGCATTTTGTGCATATTTTTCTGGAATGAATTCAGTAGTAAATTATTATTTGTAATTGTTTTAAAGCTGGATTTAAAGGGGTGATCTATATAATTTTTTTTAGGAATTTTTAATAATTTGTCAAAATCTTGTTTATTTGTTCTTGTCCATTATATACACACACGACCAGTTTTGAAAAAATTGTCAGATTTTGTACAGATTATGCATGGAAAATCAATTTGCTTTTGAAAAGAAATCTACACTACAGAATTTTAAGTTTAAATGCAAAAGGATAGGTCTAATAACATGCTTTCAGATAATAAAAAGAAAAAATTGGGTCACCAGACTTGTTTTCTTGCTACATATTAACATACATAAATGCACAACACTTTCTATTATAATGAATCACTCTATCCGAGTTATCTCCCCTTGTGTGACAATATTGAAAAAGTATGAATCAAACAAAAATAATGATGTTTTTTTCTGTATAGAAAATACACCCAAAATATGGTAAAACACACAATTTTCTATATTAACATTGAAAAGTCTTACACATAAATTACATACTTCTTTAAAACTTTGCTCATTTCATTAAAGATCTAGATCAATAGTTATCTGCTACTTCAAAATACAAGATGGAGGAGGACAGCCACCTTATGTCATCTATGAATTCTTAACTTTTTACAGATAATTGAATCAATATAACAATAAACATTTTATTTCCAATATAATCTATCATTAAGTATAGTATATACTGCATGTATACAATACAAGTTACTGTCTCTAACAAAATGTTTTGATTTTCCAAAAAAACTGTTAAAAATTAAGCTAATGACTCTTAACTTGTTATGGCAAACCCATTGCTTACTTGCAACATGCGCAAAAATTTATTAAATATGTGTCTAAGTAAACAATTATTGTCAATTTTTACACGAACCAAAAAACAATAGACAATTTTAGGGCTTCTTTTTATTAAAACAGGATACATACCAAGTTAGCCAATACTGTTAAATTGACAAGAGGTATAGTTTAAGCCTTAAAAAGTTAATCTGGCGAAGAGTCTCTGCTAACAGTTTTGAATGACTTCTTGAAATTAATTATTTACTTAGTTATTTATTTAAATGCTTCATAAATAACAGTTTTACTTAAGGGTTAAAAGATGACCACTAGTTTGACTAATGTGATTGTTTCTAAGACATTTTTCTCAATAGACTTTTATTTAAAACTTTTCTGCAGCATTTTTAAAGGGATATTACTGATTGATTAGGAGGATCATTGAAATACCCAACCTGAAAAATAGGATAAATAATTAATGTGATTAAAGGGGAAAAAAGCTTAGAAATATATATGTCAGATTTTAGAAGGAGAGTTGAAACACAGTGGTTATCTTTTGCTGATGTGTTACATTTTTTGTTTCATTCATTATTCTTTAATATCCTATTCACATAATACATTACTGTACATGAAGGTATTAACTTTGCTCATTGTTGAAGGCTGTACAGTGACCTACACATGTTAATGTCAGTCTCACTTGTTCTCTTGTGAAGAGTTGTCCTTTTGGCAGTCATACCACATCTTCTTTTTTATAATTAATTCTGATTTGGTACTGCATCATGTTCTAAATAGCCAAATTTAAAAAACAAATTTATCCAAAGAATGTGTTAATCTGTATTTGTTAATGATATAAACATTATGCTGTAAAGAGTGTTTAAGGTATGTTCTTTTGACGCTTCTGTTTTCCTGTTCAATTCTTTTGGTTACAATTCCTTCCTTCAGATGGCAATTCCCTCCTCTACAGTCATGTACAGTGTGAATTAATGACTGCAATTTTACTAGTTTTACACAATCTGTTGTCTCGGTTGTAGTTATATATTGCAGTCGTGCATTACTATGATGAGCAGGAATAACCTTCTGGATAAAAACAACCTGGTGACAATTTCCTTTCCACACCAACCTAAGAAATTTTGTAACTTTTCCAATTTTGGCCTGTGAAATAAAATTAAACATTACTTTACATGATAACAGGCTGGTGCTTTCAAACAGATATACAACTGTGATAAAGTGACTAAAATCTGCTCTTAACAAATGTGATTATACATATATATCAATAGATTGAAAAAACATGGAATATAGTACATGTATTATTTCTGTACCAAAATATTTAGTACAAATCAAGTACTGTAAAATACAAGTACCTGAAGATAACAATAATTTTAAAGTAAAGAAATATTACTAAATATTAAAAGTAAATTTCCAGTACTACATATTTTTAGTACAGACATAGTACCTATGCAAAAGTAGCTGTGTATGGATTATGGGCTTTGCTCATTGTTGAGGGCAGTACATGGAGCTATAGTTGTTAATTTCTGTGTCTTTTTGTCTCTGGTGAAGAGTTGTTGCATTGGCAATCATACCACAACCTCATTTATAAGATTTATAAAAATTATAACTAAAAATGTTAGATAAAAGTATGATATACATAAAGTAATACTTGTGTAAATTGCTATTATGGTATTTATGTCTCGTAGTGATATGGTGTGCACATGATTTCAAAATGATGGATAAAGATGTACAAGTTACATTACTATTTTTTTAATTGCTTGTGTCGATTAAAACTTTTTTTATTCTAAATATTAGAGTGATTTTGATGAAGCTACCGGTCTAAGAGATTTTACAAGGTTTAACAGAGTAGCACACAAAGTAGAGTTTTATACATACGTTTTCTTCTTCATCAAGGTATAAAACAAAACTTCCAACTCTTGCATTTTCGCCCAGCTTAGTTGTGCCCTTTGAAAACTCCTGCACTGTAAGATCTTTGCTGCTTAGAATATTTGGACTTCCTCCACAATTCAAAATGGCCTGTAGGACTTGTACTTCTATGTACATTAGGTCATCAGGACTCTTCAATAAAGAAAATGAGCAAATATAAATTAAATTTTATTTCAAAATAATTCTTATATGATTTGCATATCTATAAATACTTGAATTGGATTGGTCAATTAAAATTTTTCTCTTAGTTTAAACTTTGATAAACCAAGTTTCCAAAACTACTTTCGTAATCTATATATTCATGCGCAATACACAAGCTTGCAGGAATCCATTGGAGAAGGATAATCTACATTTTATATAACATTTGTATGATTTCAATAATACATGATTCTGTTTTTACTGTATGAATACATAGTTCTGCACACATAATACTAAATGCTTACAGTATATATTCATTGCTTTTATTGGTGCTATTGTGGGGTAGTACCTGCTGCAATAAATATCTTGTGATGAGCTCTGGTTGTCTTTTTATATATAACTTATGACAGTTAAATCAGCATTGCCAAATTCTGACTCTTTATCATTACAGGTAACTGAAGTTACTGAACTTAAGGAAATATCAAATCGTCATATATTTCCATACACAAAACATAGTTAGTAAGACACCCAGTAAAATGATAAAAACCAATAAAACACAAAATTTTCTACTATTGTTGTGAAAAATCATATCAAAAGCTATACAGAACTTTACAAAACCTAGATTTTATTACAAGTAAGACTTTCTCACAAAAACTTAATAGATCTTTACAAAATCTAAATTTCAAACAGTTAAGACTTTCGCAGAGTCAAACTCACAAGATATTGTGAAATTATACTGAAAACGTGAAACAGAAAAATTGAAAAACTGAAGCATATTCAAGTACTCACCATCTTTTTATTTACAATGTTTTTTAGAAGTCCAACTCCTTTATCATGGTTATTTGGCATTCCTAAGAACTTCAATAATTTGCCGTCCTTCCCATAGCTAATCACCAAATCAGAAGCACAACTCCTTAAAAAAAAATTACAATGTGTTTGATTTCCAGATTAAAGTGTATACATTCACCTATAATTAATCGAAGATTTTATAGTAGTTTTTATTATTATGCTCCTTATAAAGTTACTTTTCCTGGTTGTGTCAACAGATTATTTAACATTAATACTGCTGATTCCAAGACTTTTGGAACCAATTTGTATTCAAAACAAATAGTAATGTCATTTGCAACTTTTTTTTACTTTCAAGTTCCTAAACTGATGAAACCAGAGGCACTTTTTGACAAATTTTGGAACTGAAACAGTGATTTTCTGTAACAACCATTTTTTTTAAAATTGAGTATTCAGAGACTGTTATAAGAGTTTATAAAAAAGGTATTTGGTGAGGCTTTTTGAAATTTTCTATACCATAATAACAGTGACTTTGTGGGGTTCATCAGAGGTCAGGATTGATATTAAAGTTATCAATGACAATGTATATCTGTTGACATTGTCTTGGATTTGTATAACACCCCAATATTTCAATGACAGATCTTAAAGTCATATGAAACCTATGAAATATGAAATGTGCATATGTTCTTTATAGCTAAATGAATAGTTTACATTAAACAACTTATGCACATATATACTTTTTTCTGAGGAAAATTTTTTAATTCTTTAATTTGTTCACATTTAGAAGAGGTTTACTTATTTTTAATTGCTTGATTCCAGGAAGCTATTCCCCAACATATTTTCCATATATGCATAGTGACCTTAGCATGACCCTCCTTGTAAAAATCCAGTGATCGCAATACCCATGGATCTATCATTAAAATAAACATACTATAAGGTGACAATTGGTAAACTTCCGCTTCAAAACACAGCATAAATGTTTAATGAGCAATATTTATTAAATCATAACAGACAGAAATAAAAAAAAATGACGATTATAGGTAGTAAGACCAAAGGAAAAATGTGCTAATTGGCGATAAAATTTCATCCTACAAATTATATCACGAGTTTATAAAACAACAAATTGTTTTAGTTAATTTATCAAAAAGTGTTATTTATAATTTTTGTGATCAGGAAAAAGTAAAAAAAAATAACTCTTTTTTTTATCTCACAGTTTTTGTTTGGAATTATTAAATCTATTATCCTATTACCATTGCGTAGAATTTAGAAAAAATCCTCCAGCAATCACATGTGACATCAACTCACTGTTGGCAAACTGACTGGCTGTATCCCTTGATCTGGCATGGCCATTTTGGTGTGCAATACTGCTTCTGATTGTCTTGTGGTTTTTTTCGAAGCTGTCCTCTGTATAATGCAGCAAGTGGCCATGTCTTTCCATGTCATCAGCCTTTGAAAGACAGAATTTTTTTTTTGAAAAAGTTATAGTCTACTTAATACACACTTGAAATTACAGAATTGAAATTGGTGGCATTCTTAGTTACAGACACAGACTAGTAGAACCTGAAATCTAACCTCTCAAAATATTTGTCAATGTCCAATGAAATTTATCGTTCAAACTAATTGCAATGAAATAATGGATTTTAAAACGCAGAAAAAAATCAAGGTCTCACCGATAAATGCGCTTATTTTTGAGAAATAATCCATTGAAAATTTGTTTGAAAATAATTTTCTCTTCGTTTTCATACTTTTAACATTGTCCAACTTTCTCTTTAAAAAACTACGAAAGAATAACAAGAATTAATATAATAATTTCAAATGGAAAAAAAAGTTAGGGAAAGGGAATATTTTTTTAAGGGTATAACATGGATAAAACCATAAGATAACAAAAATATCATAAACAAGTGGATCAAAAACCTTAAAAAAAATATTATTTACCAAATGAACACAAAGATGGGTCTTTCTTTTTGTGCCAATTTCTGGTATGTTTTCCTGTATCAACAGGAAATAATCTTCAAACTCTGATTTGATTTTTGGCACACCACATCCTTGCAAGATATACTTTGAAATCTACAAAAGAAAGAGTTTGCATATTATTTTTTTCCATTATTATTACCAAAATAAAAATAAAACAAACAAAAAAAGAACAGATAAAAAAATCCTTGTTATAATCATAATATTAAAAGTTGCATTAACAAAATTTGATTTTTTTTCTCATGTAAATGGCCAATTATAGATGTTACTCTGTGGTTATTATAAGTTATCTACGTTCATATCCGTAGATATGGATATTTTAACACCCTGAAGTACCCCAGTACACCATGAGGCGTAGCCGAAGGGTGTACAGGGTACTGAAGGGTGCTAAAATATCCATATCTACGGATATGAACGTAGATAACGAATTTATCCCCGGTCTTAGTCCGAATCGGGCGAGTTTTATGAAAATTCGGATACAAAGTGTAACGCGAAAACAACGTTTTTTTCATTATCTAAAAAAGTTTTATTGAAATTTGGAAATTTTACATATTTTTTACGGGGTGTAGGGTACTACCTTTGGTAGAACCCTACAGGTAGTCAAATATAAGACGTTTTTAATACGGAGACAGAGAAACTGGATTGAGTCGAATTTGGCGCTCAATGTTGTGAGCGTAACGCCATAGATGGTGTGACGTTAACGTGGGTAATTTGCATAGCTAGGTCAGTAGTCCCATTCCTTGAAAATGTGGCAGTCAAGTGATGCATTTAATGAAATGAGTGTAAATGATCGGCATAATAGGACAAAATCGTTAATGAATTAAATATTTAATTACAAACATCATGGATAATCTACAGAATTCAATATTTCACAAGGAGCAAACATGGAAATAAGGAAAACTTGCGTGAAGTTCCCCGGGATAATGGTTAGCAACGTCCGGGGATATGGGTTAGCAACACCCAGGGGCTATGGGTTTTGTAACGACGTGCGTTAACCAATCAAAATCCTAGATATATACTAAGCCGGGGATAAATATATTTTTTGAGGTAATTATGTTACAAGGTGACCCTCTGCTGTTTTTTATTTGGTCAGGTTGTTGTCTCTTTGACACATTCCCCATTTCCATTCTCAATTTTATTTTCATAGAATTATAAAATGGTGCAATACAAAATCTAATATGAGTAAATCGAGTCAAAAGAAATAACAAGTGAAACTGCGAGCTACTGCTCACTGATGGTACCCCCGCCGCAAATGGATGATTTTAATAGTGTAAAAATATGAAAGTGTTCGGTAAACAGGAAGTTGTCAAGTGATGAATCTAAAACACATCACACGGTATAGCAGACTTATATAAACCTTGAAAGCAAATTTCAGAAATCCTTGTATTGTAGTTCCTGAGAAAAATGAGACTAAAGATATTCATGGGACAGACAGACTGACAGACTGATAGAAAGACAGAGGTAAAACAGTATACCCCCCTTTTTTGAAAGCGGGGGTATAAAATAATGAAATTGACTTAATTGGAAATATATTGTCATGTATCTTTCTTACCAATGCCAGTTTTTCCAACACCAAAATGTACTTTGTACGCAATCCAGCATATTCCATATTGATAACAGCAATTTGGAGCTGCAAAACAAATTAATAAAACCAAAAATTAAAAAAAATGTATGTAAAAAAAAAAAAAAATTTAATAGTTTTTTAATCAACAGAAACGTTATGCATGTCAATGTGATGTCACCATACTATCATGCTGAAATCAAATTTGAGTTTTACAAAATTGGCTTTCCACATCCTTTTTTATTTGACAACAAAAAAAATAAGTCATAAAAATATTTATCATATACTTAGACTAAATAACATATAAATTTTACCGTATGATAATAGCCTTAAATTGACGTAAATTCCATATTTTTCGAATTGGTGCTTAGCGGGCTGATATGAAAAGTTTATCACATGCTTTGATTGTTATCACATGCCTTTCCGTAACGTTATCACATGGCATTCCGGTAATACTCGGCCAATTCCGGAAAATACACCTCAATGCTACGTTTTCAGTGAAAAACATTAGAAAGTAGTGTACAAAACAATTACTTGAATACTGGAAAGTATATAGATTAAAATAATAAAATAATAATAATAATAAAAAAAAACCAAACAAACACACTATTTAATAAATACATTTTTTAAGTTTTTCTGAAACATTATTTAGAAAGTTTCTTTAAAAAGTTGACTTTTCCAAACAATGATCATTCTGTATATTGTTAAATTATTTTTTTGTCGATTCGTCCATATTAAAATGTTTTTTTTTTCTCTCTCTCTGTTGAGGCATATGATAGAAGGTATCAATTTTTGGGTCCGACGGCCGTGAACTATTTTACTCTTTAAACTTCGGGAACCACGTAAAAGGATCAATAAATGAATCTGTTATTTTTCTCTACTGTTGAAGCATATGATAAAAAGATCATAACATGTCATTTTTCATATCGCATGTATTATCAGCCCTCGGTCAATATCAGCCCTCGAGCCATGCGGCTCTTGGGCTGATATTGAACCTAGGGCTGATAATACATGCGATATGAAAAATGCCATGTAATAATCTGATAATATCACCCTGCTGTCATTTATATGGTAATCCCACTGTACATTGCATTATATATAGCCTGTATTATGAAGCACTTTGCATGCTAGCATTGTAAAATCAAGTTGTGCTGCACTATCTATTTTTTTTGTCTGTGTTATACATATACAATATATTACAAACGAAAGTGAACCAACTCTTTACTTACTTACCATTGTAACATTGTGACGTTTAAATTTTAACAACCTGATTTTGTACTTCAGCATGATTTTATGTATTGTTTTTATCCTGATGACGGTGCCCTAGGCACCGAAACATGTCGATCATTAAATTTCTGCAGCAGTCCCTAAAGTGTTGTTGTTATAAGACTCTCTATATACAATATATGTACAAGGTCGGAAAATATGTATGAGCTTTAGAAACAGGACGAAAAGCATGGCTCTGTACATACATTGTTTTTATCCTGAAATTGCTCCCAACACTTGTAACTATAGTTATGAAATCAAAATCATTGTCTCTAGTTTCTCAAAGAAATCGACATACCATAGTTGAAATGTGGACCACAAAAAGGACCCCAAAAGAACTGGTTTGGAAACAGAAATATTCATATTAGCACTCACTCAACCTGTAAGTGGGGTAACAGGAGACTTTATTTGTACAAGTACAAATATAGCAAAAATATAGTGTATACCTGTCATTTGTACAATAGTTGGCTAATTGCAGGATAAAATCTAAAACGTAATCACCTATCCTTTATTTCACACCAGATATACTGTTTAAATGTTTTACATTGTTATTTTCTGACAGAAGCATCTTTTAAATAGCAAAGGTATAGCAAGGACAGCTCAGTTCTTATAGAAAAATAAGACAAGCCTGATTATTTCAGCAATTGTTAATATGTTCTTGTTCAGGTTGTTGTCTCTTTGACACATTCTCCATTTCCATTCTCAATTTTATTGTATTGATTATTTTCATTTGTAATGAAAAGCTGTACTCACATAATGTTTGAAATCTTTGCCCTGTCTACTATCAAAGTACTTGAAGAAACTGGTGTTGATTTGATAGGCGAAGTCAGACTGGTCAATACTTTCTAGATGCTTTTCCAGTAAATTTTTTTGGTTTTCATTTAAGGTATCTAAGCAGTACTGTCAAATATATAAAAAAAAACCTGTAGATTGATTGTTAATGTATACATATTTTTGAGACAGCAGCTGTTCTTAGTTACTCTACTAAGTCGTCAGCTTCTAACAAAATTACATGTAAGCGATCATAATTTGGAAATTGAATAAGAATGATATAAAAAAGTTCAAAGAGAACACAGACTGTGCAAAGTTTGTAAAATTTTAGATAAGGAACATTTTTTTTTCATTGCCAAATTAACAGTAATGTAATACATTCCCTTATAAATTCAATTAAAACCCATTATCCTAATTTAAGAATGTATTGTTCTGATGTTTTAGTTTGTTGAAATCTCATTCTGGAATTATTTCTAAATATTTGATACAAGTGGAAAATAGCAATGAATTAAAAAAAGTTTATAATCAAACTTAACTCTTGTGAAAAAATTAGGTATTTCCAATGAGTGGTTTTTGAGTAACGGTAATCAATTATTCAAATTTTATTATCAATCAAGTCAGTGTTTTTAGTCAAATTTTTTAGATATGTATTTTTTTAATCTCATTTATAACAAAGAAGTTAAAAAAATATGCAATTTGTACTTAACATGGGAAAAAAATCTCAAATTTACAAAATTGATAACATGGTAAATTCGATCGTCACATAAAAGCATCAAAATATGATAAAGCTTTCTTAACACCTACCCATAGTTTTTAATTAAGAATTAATCCTTTCTGTCCCCTACTATTAAGAAAACTTCGATCACAATCATCCTCTTCAATTTTACCACCCATAATAGAAAAAAACATTTACCTTAATCAAATGCTTAGCTAGTCCTAAATACAGGAAATGTAAAGTTCCCACTGGTGTATCTCTGAAAAAAAAACCTACATAAGAACACATATATATATCATTTCTAAATATAGTTAATACATCAAGTCAATACATGCAGACAAACAGTGAAAAAAACACAAAATGTGAAATGGAAAACACATGACCAAATAAACCAATGATAAAAAAGAAAAATTAAACCATAAGGGATATTGTTAGTTACACAGTGTGCCATTATCTTAATACGAGAATTAGCTGAGTCAATAAAATTCATATCGATACAAATTTTATAGACCTATCAGATTTAATGTATGTTTTTTTTTAAATTACAAATTTATATATATATATTCAATAATAAGGACAACATCAAGCAAGAAAGTTTATATATCTTATATAAAACTGTGAAAAATGGAAAATCTGAGGACTATACATGCAGTAACTTAAAAATATTTTTTGTAGGATCAATAATTTAAGGGAGATAATTCTATCTGAGATAATAAAAAAATGGTACTTGATAACTAGGACAACATCAGCCAATCAAATTATGAGAAATTACTCTAATTCAGGTTACTTATATAAGACAATTACCATCCATCCCAACAAATTGAATATATGTCATATTGATATTCCTTAAATTATACTAAGCTTATAAAGCATGTGCTGCAAACCTGTGTGGATCCATAAATTGCCATAAACAATTTTCATACAATTTCACCCCTGTCTGTCTTTGTAATGATACTTTGTCTCGCACTAATTTGAGCCTTTCCAGTGTCCTCTTTGTGGTTTCTGGTGTTCTCAAATCCCATTTCTTAAAAGGATCTGTGCCATCTGCCTACAGTTAAACAAATAAGTTTCACTAAACAAAGTAAAGTTTGGTATAAAAAAGTAATTTATAATATGATGAACAACCATCCAACTTTTATGTGTTGTTTTTTTGAGGTTTCTATAAATAAAGTTATAGTTATATCAATCTGAATTAATACTATAGTATCTATTTGAATTGACTTATTGGGGGTAATTTAATTGAAATATTTCAATATTGTAAATATTTTGTTATACATAATGTCAATATAATACACATATTTGTATTGAATTGTATAGTGAAAAAACCAAGAGAAATGCTTATTTGGGCCATTTTTGGCCCCTAATTCCTTTAAAACTGTTCGGACCAAAACTCCAAATTTCAATTCTAACCTTCCTTTTGAGGTCATTAACCTTGTGTTAAAATATCATAGATTTCTATTTATTTATACTTAATTTATTGTGCAAAAACCAAGAAAAATGCTTCTTTGGGCCCTTTTATGGACCCTTACTATTGGGACCACAACCCCCAAAATCAATCCCTACCTTTCTTTAGTGGTAAGGAACCTTTTGTTAAAAATTTATAGAGATCCATTCACTAAAACTAAAGTTATTGTCCGGAAACTAAATGCATCTTCGAGCACTGATGACGACAACGATGCAGACGACAACATCATACCATTATAAGATGCAAACATTTTTTGCGGTCGTATAAAAATAGTACCTGTACTGTGAATACTCACATTACATTTTGGGCAATATTTATTTGCAGATGGGCCTAAATGGTTGCAGGCCAAACTCATCATTTGGTAGTCCGTAACAATCAGGGATATGTCAGTTGTCAGTATAACCTTTTGGTTAAGTGAAGCATCAAATGCTTCTATCCCTGATCTGAAAGATAAAAAAATAACATACAGTATATAAAAGTTCCATTAATCACTTCATAAGCTGTAAATGTATTTTTTTCATGTGCACTTATTTTTGCAAATTGTGTATTTCAAACAAGTGTACAGCTAATTTATTTTGTGATTTTATTTGTTTTATAGTTATGATTATTACCTCACATGTAAATCTGAACTGTATTGAAGGTAAAATTGTAAATAGCCATTGGAAATACTGAATTAGACTGTGGTTAGTGCATACATTTAAAAATGTAGAAGATGTAAATAAGTCTTGTGTGTATATATTTGTGCTAGTCTTATTTTCAAAAAATCTAATTAAAGTTACAATTTTGTTTGTTATAAAATGATTACAGTTTAAAGCTTTCATTGTCTACTACTATACACATATATATGTTTTTGTAAATAAATCAATAGTTAAATTAAGCTTATGACAAATCCATATATTGTAAATCAGAAATTATTGCGTGCATTTAATATTGTGATTTTGTCATTTGAGACTAAAATGCATTTTTTATTTTTGAGATATTGAGAAAAATCCTGTTGAAATTATATAAAAAATTTCAAATTGCGATTTTTAATTATTGCGATTATAATCCTGTCACATTTTTCGCAATAATAAAAAAATTGCAATAATTTCTGAGTTTACAGTACCTGTTAGGTGGAATTGAAAGTTTTAGATTTAAGAGCATTTCAATAACCCTATCCATGACAAGTCCTGTCTTATAGACACAATGCATAGAATTAGATCACACAACATTTCAATTTCTTTAAACAATCATACATACTGTTTACAATTTTCAATGTCCTGGCAAATAGGAGACACAAGCTCAAGAATATTCATTCTATCAGCCACACCTAACAAAAACACATTCTTTCCTCTGTTCTTTTCTTCAACACTCAAGCCAGAAAGCTGACCCTGGATGGCATGCAGGGGTGACCACCTCTTGGACTGATTGGCTGACATGTCATCCATAAACAGGTTTAAAGGTACTGTTATAACAGGTAAACCGGTGTATAAAGATGACTGCTTTAAGATTGTATCTTTTCTCTGAAAAAAAATAACAAGATGTACTGTAAGTAATTCCTCATTTAAATGATATCATTGTTTAAAATTGCATTTGAATAAGTTGAACCTTACAGTAACTTTTTTTGAAATGTTCATGTTGATTGGATTAAGTCACTATACTCTTCATGGCATCAGTTGACAATTGGTGCTATGAAAACATACATGCAAGTGCAGACAGCATATAACAGATTTTAGAATTAAGATAACAATATTGTATTGTAAGTTAACTTTATTTGTAACCTTCAAATCATAGGTGGATCCAGGGGCCCTGGGGTGTTGTGTTGTAGGGGCATCCCCTTTCATGGGAACATTTTTGTTGATTTGTATAGTGAATCACTGAAGCATTTTACTGGCGAATAAATCTATAAAGTGGCAAAAATATATATTGTTTTTGCGGAAGAGGTGGCGAAACAAAATTATTTCAACCAGCAGAAACCCAGACGGATAGCAATGAGACTTTATAAAAATCTAATTGATCTAATAAGTAGTTCCTTAACATGTCTTAAGCAAAAAAAAATATACTATGAAAATAGCTAATTAATAGATATAGGAAGATGTTATGTGAGTGCCAATGAGACAACTCTTCATCCAAATAACAATTTAAAAAAAAAAAGGTAAACCATTATAGGTCAATGTACGGCCTTCAAAACAGAGCCTTGGCTCACACCGAACAGCAAGCCATAAAGAGCTCCAAAATTACTAGTATAAAACCATTCAAACTGGAAAACCAACGGTTTAATCTATATACAAAAACGAGAAACGAGAAACACATTTTTATTACATAAACAAATAACAACTACTGTACATCAGATTCCTGACTTAGGACAGGTGCTGCAGCGGGATTAAACATTTTAATGGATCCAAACCGTCTCCCTTTTTCTGAAATAAGTCCTTTATAAAACTAATTTCTAACTTGTTCAAATAATCGTCTTTAAACAATGTACAAATGTTAAACAATGAAACACATACTTCTCTGGAAATATTTATCAACTCCCCATTTATGAGCTCCATCAATGATGTGTCACTTGGAATTGAAACCACCTTGCATTCTTCTAAAGACACCATATGCAGTTGCCCATACTTCACTAAACATCTAAAAAACAATTAATCTTGCAATTATCATTGTTCAAAATTTTGACACTAGATTGTACTTACAGCAAATGCACATAAGGGGTAAGTTTTGGCACTAAAAAAATAATGCCATTTATTTCCTGTTTGGAATTTAAGGGACATCTATTATGACTTTGTGGTTTTGTATCATTATTGAAGGTCATACATTGTTTTATGGTGGATTATTTGATTTTTGTGTAGAATTGTCTCATTTAGGCACTTAAACTTATTGTAAATAGTTTGATCATGTCACTTATTCTGTTTGCTCTGTTCTTTTACACCAATATAAAAGTGCGTTTATTTATGGGAACCACAAATATTTGCCTCTACCTAGAGCGCTTCAATTCAAAAGAAGTTCCGTTTTTGTCCTATTAGAATCAAAATAATTGAATATATCTAGATTTTACCAGGGGTTGTCCCTTTATGCCGATATTTTACCCCTCGCTATCGCTCAGTGTAAAATATTTGTAATAAAGGGCCAACCTGTGGTAAAATCACAATATATTCAAGCCCCAATGAATTATTTCTTAAAGCGTACACAATTCGAACAGGAAAACCAACGATCTAATTTATATATCCAAACAGGAAAGTACCAATGAACAGGTGATGAACAACATCAACAAACAATAACTGCTGAATGACATTTCCAGATGCGGGAAGCAGGAATATAAAAAATTAAAAAAAATCTGTTTTGAAAAAATAGGGTTGGCAGGTCCGTCGTACAAGGAATCAAATTGGTGTGGCTTAAATGATATTTCAACCTTTACAATTTTTTTTATGCTCTAAAGACAGCTAAAATATCAAAAATCAATACAATCTGTTGAACAGAAGCAGTGAAATTATAATTTTGTGTCAATTTTTTATTGACATTTTGTCTAATTTTTGCAGAGTTATCTCCCATATCAATGGAAATGTCCATAGGAATTTTAAATCATTATTTTTTACTTTTCCTCAAGTTAGATTTTGTTGGATTTTTTCTGTGTATATAAGGGTTATAATGAAAAGTTTTAAACTTCTTCTGATGCAATTACTTCATTAAGGTCAGTGTCAAATTTATGCTAGATTAACTGAACTAAATACCATATGGCATAACTTATGTAAAATTATACATACTTATCTTCCATATTCATTTCAGACATATATCTGTGTTCCTTGCCAATAAACATATCTACTTTAGCATACATCAATTTGTCTTCCTGCAAAATCAAATAAAATATAACAGCAGTTATGAAAGCATAATCACACATAATAATGATATTGAAACATCTAGATTGAGTTCTATAAGGTAAAAAATAAGATATTAATACACTATTTAGTAACTATGTATAGTTTAACATAAAATTAATGAGATTTAGAACCGAAGTATCATGAAATTTATAACATCAATATTAAATGCATCTCAATACTTACAAAAGTTACAACTATCAAATTTAAACAACAGCATCTTACCATTATACAACAATATTTTTTGCATTAGTCACAGAACAACTCACAACATTCCTGATTCACAAAATTTAATAATTATATATGCAACATTCAAAACAAAATGCATGAACATGAACTGTACTGTCTTTTAAAAAAAAATGTTTGATGTTACATTAGCATTGTTGTAGGACTGAGTAACTAAGTTAAATTATCTCCCTTTGTTGGAGACTGCAAATCAAATCTTTCATTACAGTCTGGAAAAATGTAATAAATTTAATAGTTCATATTTTGATTAATTAATGTTTTTGTTTCAAATTTTACATAAGATTATAAGGGATGTAATATTCATCTTTTATTTCCTTTTTAAACCTAAATCTGCTAATATCATCAAAAATATTTTTTTACAAAAAATCATTTTAAACGTCCCTATATCTTGTATATCAGGTTTGCCAAATGTATTACAATACCTGTACACTTTCCAGAAACTGCAAAATCTTGCCGTAGACTTCTTGACCATCAAGTTCAAAGGATATGAACTGCCCTTTAACAAATTGGTGTTTTTTACTGTTTATAGTCCAGTGAAATTCCATTTCTTTCCACTTACTGCCTGACACTTGGTAGTTTGACTGAGAGGAAGTTTCTACAGTTGGATATCTATTTATATATAAAGAGAGAGTATTTAATTATAAAATATATTCTTCAACATTCTGTTATATTTTTTAGATGCAATAAAGGTTTGGGGTTACTTATACAGTTGAAAAAATAACAAATCTCTTATTTCATTGACATGTGCTTTGAATATTTTTCAAGTACCTGGAGTGTCTTTTTCTTCAAGGGTTTTCCTCTGAGAGTACATAGAAATGTATAAGTTGGTTTTTATGTAATTGGGGTACCTTTGCGACAAATAACGTTAAAAAAATGATGGTAATAAAAATAATTTCAGACCTCTGACAATACATGATAATAATATTTTGGTAAATCCTTATAAAATTTTAATCAATTTGATGCTTTATAGCTTAAAATTGTCGCTTCACCCCTAATGGTAAAGTGCATTACAACCCTTATATATAAAAACATTTACCATAAATCAACCATCCTTAATTACAAAATTACAGCAATCTTGCAAAAGACTGAAATTTCACTCTTTATGAAACATTTTAATACCTGAATATCTGGTTTGAAAGCACTGGATTAGCCAGTTGCAACTTAAGCATTGAAGTTGGCTTGATCATCCAGGAAATATTTCCATCTTTATCTTCATGCTAAAAGTAGATTAAAAATTCTAATGCAATTTGGATGTAACAATTTTTTTCATTGGCTAAAAGTATTCGTCAAATCCACAGTTGACCAGGCGTAACTAAGGAGGGACCCGCCCTTTTTGAATTGATGAATCAATAAATGTTCGATTACTACTATATAATCAAAAATAAAACAACACCTACCACAAATTCGTCCGTTTTAATGCAATTTTATTCGAATTTGAAGTTTACAAGTAATGTCATAACCTCCAGTTAGTAAGTTTTCATTTGTATGACGTCACATTTAGCCATGACGTCTTTGTGCCAAAATCATTCATGAAGTTTCACAGATTTTATTGATTTTTCAAATTTAGACCTTATTTCAAGTTTTATCGTATTATTGCAACTTTAGCATTGAAGTTGGCTTGATCATCCAGGTAATATTTCCATCTTTATCTTCATGCTAAAAGTAAATTAAAAATTCTATGCTACGGGTCGACAGTAAAACTGCATTTGCGACCGTCAAATCTACAATTGACGGTGGCAACTCTTCAACCACAGTACTGTTATTCCTTAATTGTACATGTATAAATAAGTAAGGTTAAAATCACTATTAATAGTATTGGATACTATAGATTATAATCTATTAAAGATATTAGATATTATTATTTAAGATAAAGTAATACTAAAAACTGCAAAATTCCTTAAAATCACTAATTCAGGGACAACAACCCAACAGTTGTATCGTACATTGTAGGTGGGGCATAAATACTGCATTTTACCTCCATGTTCTATTTTAAGCCATGTCATTTATCTTTAATAGTGGGGGGATCATTGGACACATTTTTTAAATTTAGATACAAGACAAAATTATTTCTCATGTTTTTATTAAAGAAAATTACTATTGAAAATTATAGCAAACATTAAAGAGTGTGCCCATTTCCTTTTAGGGGTAATAATAGCAAACTGTTTACTTATCTTTTAAAATTGTAACAGTTTCATATGTAGTTTATACAAATATTTTTTAAAATACAGGCAAAACAAATATACAAAAAAGGTCATTATAATAAAACAAATAACTCAGATAACTTGCTTTTTAACTAAATTTTTTAATATAATTATTTAAAAAAAAAGATTTTAACAATTAAAATAAATGAATTACCTTTTGGATCATATCTTCCATTTCCATTTTTGTCTGAAGATACTTTTTTATTTTGGACAGTGGAGGCACATTACGACACCCACACTCCTTCATTATGTACATAACGAAAGTCATTACCTCATCACTCTGAAGAATAATAAAAAATAAATAAAAAGTGAAACAAATATTGATATCCAAGTATATCTGCATGGCCGCAACATCGACAAAAAAAATATATGGTATAAATGAAAATTCAGAATTTTGATTGGGTGATTTTGGAGTATGGGTTCAAAAAAAATGACTAGAAAGCTTAATGACTTCAAGGCCTGGCCTTAGGATCATAAAACTTGTGAACATGATTTTTTTTACTAAGATGCAAGAATCAACCAATCAAAATACTGGATTTTGTGTTGGAGCTCAAATTTTGCACTCCTTGTACAGTACTAAATAAAGTTTTATGACAAGAGCTTAATGTTTGAATTCAGTTGCAGTCCAATTGTTTGAAAGTAAATTTAATTATCATGTATTTGTGATTAATATGCTTTTTATGGACTGCTTTAAGGTTCTTGTGGGCCATTAGGCTAAATTGACTGCATTTTGTTTGAATCTGTACTCTGAATAAATTTTGAGGTTATAATGCAGTCAATTTATCCAAAGGGTTCACTTGACAATACAAAAAGTACTCCATTTTTGAGAAAGATGTGTAAAAATCAGTGATTGAAATAGCATCACATTTTATACAAATGAATATTAGTATGATGCTTATAAGTCTTAAAGACCCTGGGGAGACCACGAAAAATAATTATGATGTTTTAATGTATGACTTTTCCATATTATTTTTTTTGGATGCCTTCCCATTTAACTGAAACTAAAGATTACAGAAAACAAAAATCAAAAATAGCCTTCTTAGTTCCTAGACATCATCAATTACAAAATTACATTGACCAGACTAAGAAAAGAATAAGAATATTCTAGTTCTAACTGAAAGGCCCTAGCTACAGCTATTAGTCCAAATAATTATGAAGTCTGGAAAGGCTTTTTAAATTTTTTTCTGGGACGCCTTCCTAAAACTGTCACAGAAAAAGAAAATTAAAATAGCCTTGCCAGACCTCATAATTATTTTAAATGTAACTAAATAGCTATAGTATTCATGTAGGTTATAAAGAGCTTTCATCACAATACATATATAATTTTAACAAAATAGATATATAGTGTGTGATAACATTGTGTGAGGGAATTCGACGTTTGATGTACCACTGTTCACTCCAGTGCAATTTATGACAATACCACTGCATCAATCAGAATTATTTTTTTTGCAGTGTCATTAAGAAATGATTTTGCTTTGTTGTCGCGTATTATTTGTGAAACATTCAATGTTTTAAAAAGGCGAATTTTCTTTATAAAGTCAATGATTATGTTGACTTTTGAAGGCCAAACTTTCTACAGCCTTAAATGCGCTAATGAAAGATCCAAAAACTATACCAATACATAACGACATGATTATGAAATTATAACAAATCTATTGGTTAACAAATTTTTACTCGTTATTGCAAAATAATGAACTTAATATATCTGACATTTTCTCCCTACCCAGTTTACCCCTATACATTTTTATGATGTGGACTGGTCATTGTTATTGAATCGTAGGCAATTTGATTGGATTAAGTTGTTATTAGTTTACCTTCAAACTTGTTTATGCTTTTCATACATGACTATTGATTAATTAGAACGTGCATGAATGTGACCGGTAACTAAAATGACCTTCAAACTGGACACTGGACGAGTCAATATTATGTTTTATCAATGAAAGTTAAGGTATGAAAGGTAAGAATTGCCACTTATTCGATTTTCACAAAATTTTCGGAATATACAGTTGGAAAGGTTATTTTTTAAAAGCCTATTGTGAAGAGTAAAGAGAAAGTTTACAAATAATACGTTTTGTTCCATTAAACAAGTCATTTTCGTAAGAGAAATACCGAAATATATTTTACGCACGACTACGGCAGGTAAAATTATTATTTATCATAATAAAAAAAAGCATTTTTCAGTCTCATTGGAATATGTTGATTACAATTAATCCCAAACTTAAGAAGTAAGTAACTAAAGTCAAAATATGGCCGATCTGCCTATTTCTGCACATCAAAAGTCAATACGATCGTTTTAAAGTCAATTTCGTCTACCTCACAAAATCTTGTTAGGCACTATAGTATACATGTAGATTATAAATAGCTTTCATCACAATACATATATAATTTTAACAAAATAGATATAGTATACATGTAGATTATAAATAGCTTTCATCACAATACCAGTTCATTAGATTGGACATTATATTAGAAACATATAAGAAACCAACTAGATATATGCAATCAGAATGTTAACTTACAACTCTGTGGGTTTTAGAACTGTATAATGAAGTAAGGAGAAAGTGGATTTTGGAGTCGAAGGGGAACCACTCTGTATCTATCCTGGCGTCGTGGCTTCGTTCCTCGTAATATTCTTGTTCATCATTATCCTCTACAGCTTCATCTTCATCTTCTTCTTCTTCAAAATCTTGATCGTAATTATCTGTACCGTAACTGGTTTGACAGTCTACTGTCGCACCATCTACGATCATGTCAATGGGCTGAGTACTTGCGCTATCCGTGCACAAGTCATTCTCGTTGATTTCACAGTTTATCTGGTTTGAAAAATTCAGTACCCGCAGATGTCGATCTGATGCCAAATGCCGGTGATAATTTGCACTTTTCCCTGTTTCATATCCACAACAATCACACTTAAAACTACCCGGTGCCTCAAATTTTGACGTCCGATTGCGAGACATGTCAGCGGCTTCATTGACAACCATCAACATCGATGAAACGCTTTAGTGTAATCAACGAAATCGCATCTCTTTGAAACGTATACGTAACCCGGTTTATACATGACGTCATAATACAGACGACAGTTCTGTCAAAATTATTACAGTTCTGTCAAAGACGCCAAACATCAAAGGAAAGACAAGAAGATTAAAGAACGACAAAGATTAGACTTCAAAGTCATGTTTCAGGTATAAAAAAACACACAATCTTTCAGCGTCATATAACCAGAAAAAAATCAATGCCATACAATGAACTAGAAATTTTAAATACATTTAAATATTCTACTTTTGCTACGATTTTTAATTTGGTAAAAATTTATTAACAAGTGGACACAGTTGTAAGTGAGGTTATAGTGGTGGAAAAGACAACAAGTATTACAGGCGAAAATTTTTAGAAACATTTGTTGCACTGTCTGTCAAACATGCATGTGTTGCAGTAAGGGACTTATCTTTTTTTGTCTGGGAAAAGGGGGGGGGGGACCTGGTCAAAATACAGGGGGTGTCATTTTTTCTGTATGTAGAAATAATTCAGTCATTATACATGTATTTCACTCACTTTGATCACTATATTAAATTAAAAAGCCTTACAACCAAACTTTATTTAAATTAGTTTATTTGTTTGAGAGAAATTAAGTATCAATCAAAACGAAATTTACAGCCATTTGGGCAATTTTTTTTCCAAACATACAAATCAGGCAACATTATGAAAAGAACAAAGTGTACAGCAATAAATGATTAAATATTTATCTACTCTGCATTTGAATATTGATACACATTGATAATGATTCTGACCACAATGCATTCTTTTGTTTTCATAACAAGATCCCTTTGGGTCAATTTTTACAATGTACCTCTAACTCCCTCAAGCTTTTTGGGCTAATATAGAATAAGAAAAAGGTTACTATCACACATTCGTGAGTGAAATGTGACAATAAATGAGTTATTGAATTGTCAAGCTGAAAACATGAACTATCTATATAAAAGTTTAGGGACTCAATTGAAGTTTCAATAAGGCCTTACAAAAAACTTAAGTTTAAGCATCATTTATATGATAGATTCCTGTTAATAAATAATGTGTTGTTCCTGTTGTTACTGTTTCAAAAAGTTATTTTTTGAGTTACTTAGGATAAAGATTTCTTTTAAAGCACAATATAGCAAATTAGAAAAAAAGTCAGAAGAAAATACTAATTTTAGCACTGGCTTGCTCTACCTACTTATATTCATGGAAAAGGCCTTATGGAAGAGCCCTATTACAAAACAATTTCCCCTCAAATATGTTTTCATTTGCAATATTTTTGTAGATTTACATGTTGTATGTAAATAGAGGGGGTGGAGTAATTTTTTTTAAAAATGTTTTTACCTTGGGGGATCAAATAAAAATAGTGAAATATTATTTGGGGGTCAAGAAATTTTATATGTTTGATTTCAAAATGACCAGCCCCCTCCTCCCAGGTAAATAATGATAAGTCCCTAAAAAAAAGTATTTGAATAAAGTTTTTTATTATACCTCCCAAATAGACATTTTGATATGTCAGTGTTATTTTTGAAAACAGAATTAGATAATTAAAAAGCAGAGTTTCAGTAAGGCAATGCTGGCAATTAGTTAAAAAGCTTAAATTTAACAACACAATGTGTACATAGCCTTTCAATCAAAATGGAGAGAATCAAAACTATGAGAACAAATCATTAAAAGCAACAACAATTTTTTTTTTTTTAATTTTAAAAAGAATTATTTTTTAACAGGACAGCCAAGATAGCAATAGCAATGCTAATGGTATTGGTGAATTAGGTTCACAGCAGGACCTTTTTGATGACTTGGTAGCAGCACCGGTACCACTCCCTAACCTACCAAATGGTCACTTTTGTTGTGAAGGGTGCAAATGCAACTCTTTGTTGTTAAAAGAAATAAGTATGTTATGTTTTTGAATCTATATATATCTCTAATTATGTTGAAATGTATAACTACAAGTTTTAAAATTTAATATCTTGGATTTCTCTTAGAAGTGTTTCCATCCAAACTTGCACTGTTTTATAGACCCACTGATACAACCTGCCTGATTTTTTAAATTAATCAAATTGATTATGCAATGTATTGGAACCTACTTCTAGTGAAAAATATGTTGGTAATTGTTGCAAATTGTCAAAACAGGGGAGATAACTCATGAAACTACAAAAAACTATAAAGTACTAAGCCATGTAAATGAATTAAAAAATAGATGGGCACTGTATGATACTTACTAACTTAAAGCCTGCACTTATTAGATTAATATAATATAAATATATTGTGTAAGTAGACATTTTCTTTTACTTTGAATTTCCTGTAGTAAAGATACTAAAGAATAAATTATTTTACCAATTATTTTCCCATATGTTAAATGCTGAATATCTTTCTTTGCTTGCTTGTCTATTTAAAAAGGCATGCAATGATGAAATATAGATAATTTCTTTAGTAAAATGCATATATATGTATTTTAATTTTATACTTTACATTTAATTTTTTATTATCATTTTTTTTTTTAAGTACCTGAATCATTTTGTGAATGTGACATCAAGACCTTAAAATACATATTTATAGCTTTCTATTTATTTTTTTTAACTTATAATTATTACAGTAAAAGAGTTAAAAGATTTGAAAAAATGTGTAAACACAACAGCAGCAGCAAAACCTGGAAGGTCTTTTACCTGCATTGAAAAGACAGATATGGAGGTAACTATTGAGAAAATTTTGAAAATATGATACAATGTGTAAGAAAATGTAGCTGCAGTCGGTCAATGTAATCCATATCATAGATCTTTTATGTCTCATGATCACTGAATTGTTTCTTTGCTCAACATATTTACAGTTGACTCTTGCGAGCACCAATATTCCCAGTATTGAAACTATAGTATGCATTCTTAAATTTATGGTAAAGTAATTATAAGTTCTTATCTACAATATGAGACAAAACTCTTTGATCCTGTTTTTTGTCATTATTATGCCCAAGTAGTAACAGAGATCATTAAGTAATACCCATGTCGGTTTGTCCAGTCTGTCCGTCCTCTCCATTAAAAAAATGGTGTCTGTTCTCTCATTTTAGTTTGCCTCAACCAAATATTGTAAAACTGAAATAAAATGCATACTACCACAAAACAAAGATCATGGTTAAAATTGGGTGTCATCACTTTATTCCTTCATAAGCCCCTTTATTAGCCTAGACAATTGCTGATTTTTTTTTCCCATTCTATATATAGCTTTAGTTTGCCTCAACCAAATGTTTTAAAACTTACCGTAAATACAATGCACATTACCTCAAAATATAATCATATATCAAGTTTTAAATTGAGTGGCAAAACTTTTACCATATATTAGTTATGCCCCTTTATATATGTAAAAATCTCTCAATCTGTTTCTGTTCTCCAACTGTACTTTGCTGCCACCAAATGCAATGAAATTTATTCTCTTGCTGGACCCGGGAAATGACAAAAAAATGAGAATTGTTTACGTACATTGTGTTAACGGTATACTTAAATCTGACAAAACAGTAAGCGGAATCCTGCTAAATTAACATCAGGCCAAATTAGACATATTCTCCATTTTTTCACTTTCATTTATAAATGACAGACCTCTATCATTGCACTTGAATGCACCTTATAATGATAGCTTTTGCTGGTTATAAGGAAAATCAGCAGTGGCATGTGTATATCATTAAAAAGTTCAAAAGAATGATCCGGTAAAAAGAAAAAATAAATGTAAATCGACATAGAATGAGCTATAACTTGACTAAACATGATGATTCAAATAAAATTAAGATCTTATAATAAATATAAAGGGAGACAGAAACTTAGAAGACTGAGACTACTGATGCTTTTCCTTTTTGTAGAGACCGTTGACAGATTACCTGAAAAGCCGGTTCCCAAAGAACCCATTTTTGGCAGACCCAGACACAGAGTTAAAAGTAAGATTTATTAGCAATGAATAAATACATATGCATGTTTAAACCAAGAATTAATAGTCATCTGCCTTTTAGTTTAAGAGGGAATGTTCAGTCTCTCCATTTATATGGAAATGTACATGTTCAGCATTACTGATGACTTTCCCTTTATTGATTTTCATGAAAAAGTGTCTCAAAAAATCACTGCTTCATTCTATATTTTATATTTGGCAATTTGGCACCAAGTTCTATGTAGGCATGACAATTGCAAATCAATCAATTTTTTTAAAAGAATGGCAATCAACAACAGATGTCTGTGTCAGCTGAATACTGCAAACTCACAGTTTATAATTCCTGATGTTTGGTAAATTAATACAGCATGTCATGTATAAACATGCCTCATTGGCACTCACACCACATTCTTCCTATATCTATTTATGATTCTGATCAACTTGAAAAATAGAGAGGCTGATTACACACTTCTCTTGCTTGAAGGACTGAATCTTACTAGCAATATAAAATTTAAAAAAACAACATATAAATTCAATGGCATTATTATTAAACTGGACAAAAATACAAGAAATATGAAAATTCAGTGTTTCAATAACAATTTCTAGATTTGAAAATGCATGTACCAAGTCAGGAATATGACAGTTCTTGACCATTTGTTTTTGATGAGTTTAGTTATTTGATTTTGACATGTGATTATGGACTTTTTGAATTGACTTTCCTCTAAGATCCGTATTTTTGTGATTTTACTTTTTTCTGATTGAATTAATATCATATTAAATGGTTTATTTTGAATAAAGATGAAAATATAACTTATATATTGCATGCTTGTTTTTATTTCAGGCCAAATTAATGTCTTTAAAGAGGAGACTTGCTCCGGAGGCAGACTACCAAGAAGTTCTTAGAGCAGGAGTGAGGTTCAGCACCCGGAAAATGGTTGACTTTAGGTCTCAAACCAAAAACAAGGTAACAATGAAATTTATGAGAGTGTTAGAAGAATGACATACAAGCATTGTAATTCAGGGCTTGTCTTTTTATGATGTGTTACTTATTTGTTTTTCGTTATTTTTTTGTACATGATTTAGGCCATCAGTTTTCTAGTTTGAAATGTTTTACATTTGTAATTTGCTGGCCTTTTATAGCTTAATTTGCGGTATGGGCTCTGCTTATTTTTGAAGGCAGTATGGTGACTTATAGTTATTAATTTCTGTGTCATTTGATCTCTTGTGGAAAGTTTTGTTATTGACAATCATACCAAATGTTCTGTTTTATACTATAGGATTACACACATTTTATCTAGAGGTTATTGATGTGTAAACCGGGGCGATTAACTCACAAACTGAATAAAAGTCCGAAGGACTTTTATGTAAAGTTTGTGAGTAAGAGCCCCGGTTTACACATCAATAACCTCTAGAAAAAATGTGTTTAATCCTTATAATTCTGAAGCCAAATAGTCTCAATTTTTATTAACATTTTCTGTGTAAAGGTTAGTATAATCGCCATTACATGCACAACTGACAGGTCGATACTAAGGAGTTGGCCGCCATATTGACTTTCTAATGTTCATAAATGTTCGATAAATGCAACGGAATTTAAAATAAAATAACACCTACCTCTAAAACTTCATTTTAATGAGATATTATCAGAATTTGAAGCGCATACGTAACGAAATAATCTTTCCCCTAGAAGTTTTCATTCGTATGACGTCGTGTTTTGCCATGACGTAAATTCGCCAAATCCTTCATGGAATTTCGCGGAATTTATTTAAATTTTATTTTTATACATTTTCGAAGCTATAGTGGATTTTTTTTTATTCATTTTTTTTGTTTTATACACATTAGAATAGAAACAACTATTATGCATTTGTTTTTTAATCTCAATTTGCTGAAAATCAAAGTATCCCTGCAAGGATGTGTATCGCGCATGAATAGATTACGAAAGTAGTTTCGGAAACATGGTTTTTCGAAGTGTAAACCAAGAGAAAAAATCTAATTGACCAATGCAATTCAAGTATTCATAGATATGCAAATCATATAAGAATTATTAGGTGTTGTCCTATAATTATTATCTTGATTTACAGTTTTAAAGATACATAATAAATGTATATCTTTAAAATGTATATAAACTGTATATATATAGAATAACCATACATTGTCTCGAAATATCCATGTCATTTGTACAAGGCTTAGAAACAGGTAGAAAGTGAGGCTGTGCCGAGCATTTCTACCTGTTTCGAGCCATGTACAAATAACCGTTTGACAATGTATGGTTATTCTTTATATACTGCAACTCTTATAAGTGTTCTAAATGAAGTATTTAGGGTAAAAACCATCATTTTTAAAATTTGAAGCGGACGACGTAAAATTTCTGCGAACTGGTATGTTTTATTGACTTCATAAATAAAACTCTACGGAAACGCATTGTCAACGTCATAAAAAAGGTGATATACGGTCAGTGACTGTATATCACATATGAATATACAGTCAATGCAATTTGACTGCTCAAATAGCACAGCTGCAGTATATATATAGTCAAAATTGGTATTCAAATGTACATTTTTAAAGATGTATATAAACTGCAACTCTGTAAAAATGCACATTTTTTAATTTGTATAAACTTTATAGATTCTACCACTGCATACAATATATATTCAGTTTATATATAGGTTTTAAGATGTACAGTTTATATACAGCTTTACTACGGTACAGTTTTATATAAGGCTTTACTACGGTACAGTTTTGATATACAGCTATTCAGATGCACATTTTTTATGCATCTTTAGAACTTTTTTCCAAATGTCTTCAGTCTATTCAAGTTTAAGTTAGGGACGGTTCCACTAATTTTTTATGAAATTACAGGCTTTGGACTTCGATAAGTTGTTGAAAATCAAAGTTTAATACAGGCATTTTTCCAAAACGCCTTCAGACATTGGGCTGATTTTTGGATTGTAAGTTAACTATGATGAGGACATGGACAACATTTTCTTGGAAAATAAATCAGAGAAATATTTAGACTAATACAGGACATAAAAATCACATGTATTTTCATGATTTACTCATGCTTAAAATAAAATTTAGAATTGAATTAAAGAAATAATGACTTTTAATTTATATTTTTTCTTTCTCCTACCATCAAAAATGTGGTGCACCCTTTAAAATAACCATGTAGATATGTGCACCACATTTTAGATGCTATTTCTTATATAGACCATATTTTTGTTAAATTATTCCTAAAGAAACATAAGTTGCTTACATGTATGATGTAAACCTATCATGATGTTTGAATTATTTTTTAGATGCTATCAAGAAATGAATCAGCAGACTTAGGCTGTAAAAGTCTGAAGGACTTGGGAAAAGCTCTCTTTTCCAGGTTTCAATGCCAAGATGAAGAAGCTGTTGAGAATATGACAGTTGCTTTAGTAAGTACATAAATCAGTATTTAAAAAAAAAAGATATTTATTATCATATATTAAAAATATAGTCCCCACACAATCACATGGATTAATGGTAATCGCATAAAATACTTATTATGATTATCATTTATAGCTGTAAGAATTCTCAAAATCAATCACTTAAGAGTTAAGCAACTTTTCACATCATTTTGCAGATAAACCCAATTTGTGTTAGTAAAACATTAGTTATGAGTAGGTTAGATATACTAAAAAACTGAAATACAAGATAGTTTACTGCATACCTAATTCATCTATTGAGCTGGCTGTTTGCTTATATAAATACAATGATGCAACCTTAATATATATAGATTCATTACCTGGGTGAAACACTAAGAACAATTTAATTTTTAATCATAATGTGCACACCTTTAAAATATATATGCATATTGGTATCTTCTTTGTAGAAAATCAAGTCAAAGCCTTTCTAACCTGGGAAAGTACAGACCTTAGGATATAAATTAATTGTATAAACTCTTATTTGATTCTTTAAATTTCCATTTGATATTTGGCATGTTGAACATGATTAGGAGGAGTTGTTATTGTGTTAGCAATTTTCATGTCTGTCCTATGTCAACCTCCTTTGTTACTGTTAAGAAACTTTTAAACCAATGGGGCACTGAAAATGTGTGCATTAAACACCAGATTTGTATAAACATACTGTATTATTGATCTTTAATTATTTTTCAGAGAGCATTCAGCTATGAAAAAAAACAACTTAAAAAGCAGTCTGGGGAGCCCTTGGAGGATTTCTGGACAGCCTTCAAGGGTTTCCTGGGCGATAT
Organism: Mytilus galloprovincialis; assembly: GCA_037788925.1. NCBI lineage: Eukaryota > Metazoa > Mollusca > Bivalvia > Mytilida > Mytilidae > Mytilus > Mytilus galloprovincialis. Next base: position 15,276,452 of record CM075334.1, on the reverse strand, counting down.
CTTAGACAATCAGGACCAGGACAAATGGGCCCAGTTGAAAGACAGAGAAATCAAAAGAATTGAAAGATATATTAAGTATGTAATATAAATATAATTTACACTTTTGCTAGCTTGTGACATATTATGTATACAAAGATGTCATATTATTTCAATATTCTACTTTGTCATCATCATGACCAAGCAATACATACTCTCTTAAAAATATTAAATAAGATTTATTCCATAAGAAAATATAAGGAAAGGTTATACATGTATATGTATTCGGTTCCTGTAATTCAAAGGCACAATCATTTGGAAATAACTTTATTTGGATATAAAGTTTTTATTGAAGTAACAATTTAAGTCGCGTCCCTAAGACATCTTGTATGAGATATATGTCAAGGTTTAAGTACACAATCAGAAACTTTTAAACTGTTATGTTTTCAGAAAAATAAGTCTTAGGCAGTCAAATTTTGGAATAATTTATTTGAAACGATCATTATATTTTTTACCATATATTATTATTTCTATAATATTAGGATCAGACTCTACATCATACTTTACTGGTTAAAAAAATGCACGGAAAGAAGAGTATGTGTATACATATAATGCTTGAGCTTAGTATTTCATTATACATCTTATTTTTATTGTGAAAAGAACTAAAGTCTAAATTAATCAAAATTGAGGGTTTATTCTATTTTAGTCTACTTAAAAGATAACTGTATTGTATTAGAAGCTCTAAGGACTTACAATCAGTAGTTTTTACTGTCAAATTTAGTTTACCTGCCAGGGAATGGGTAGACATACTCAAAGCTTTAAATAAATTTTAGTGTAAAATCTTCATCAAAGAAAATTCTGGGAAAAAGATGTTATCTTCTTATTTTGGTCCCTTCACTAGGTGACGTCATGTACATGCTTCTGTCCTCAAACTAGACACCAGGTGTTTTCTGGCTTCTGTGCCGCTTAAGCATGTATAAAATTTGATTAAGATAAGATTTATAGGTGCAACATGTGATTTTTTTGTAGAAATTACATGTCAATACATTCAGCAATTCTAAATGTTGGCTTCCTTAGTTACAGACAGGGAGATAGAGAATTTTACACTAACTGTCATCAAATCAGAACCATTGATACAAAATGATTGCATTAGAATTAAATATAACTCTTTGTATTCTTCATTGATAGAATAGCTTTATTTAAATGTGTCCTGTATAAATATGAGAATTCTTTTTTTTTTTTACAGATAAAGATGGATAGACATGTTGATGGAGTGGTCAGGGGAAACACAATATATAAAGAACACTATTAATGTTATGATTTTTTTGTTTATATATTTCTTTCTTTATATGTAATATAAGTATATTTTTGTAATTAATTGTTGTTATTTTTTTCTTATCAATTTAGTGGTTGGCAATTTGGAAGAAAGAATTAAGCATCTTAATTGAAAAAGTATAAGACAGAAAGGGAAAGTTTGTTGGTATGTTGTACAGGTACACCTCTATCAAGGTTAGACGGAGGATTTGTGCATTAAAACCAGTTTAACCCCACCACATTTTGTATGTGCCTGTACGTAATCGTTAGTTTATTGTTTGCTTTGTTACATGTGTAATTTTTGGTTAGAAAAGTTGGACATAAATTAGGCTGTTTACTTTCTGGTTTGTATTGTTTTAAAACCTTCTTAAAAAGAATTGGCATCTTGTGCAGGTACTTTTCCATACTGTGATTGGTTTGTGTCAAAACTGATGGCCATACAATACGACTTAAACATACATACATACATATTAAAAATCAACTAAAATGAAATATTCATCAGTACATAAATCATTTACAAAAAAGAATTGAGACTCGAACACAACCATAATTGTACTTGGAGTTAACTAAGGTGCCCTGGATATTATTTAAAACCTGTGATGATTTTCTTGTTCTTCGTTTAAGAGACCAAAACATTTGGATGCAAAGAAAGTAGATATAGAATGGAAGTATGAACACATGGTCAAGACTAAGAAGAATGTTAAATAAGCTCAAATCCTGTGAAATAAGGCTGAATTCACTTTAATTTCATTGGAAAAAAAAAAGCTCGATTCATGTTAATTTCACGTGAAAAGTTCACGTGAATTTCATGTGAAGGCTCAATTCACGTGAATTTCACGTGAAGGCTCAATTCACGTGAATTTCACATTAAAATTTCACGTGAATTTCACGTGAAATCTCAATTCATGTGAATTTCACATCAGATTCACGTGAAATTCACGTGAAAAATTTCACGTGAGTTTCATGTATAAGCTCGTTTGAGGTGAATCTCACGTGAAAAATTTCACGTGAAATTCACGTGAATTTCATGTGATATTCACGTGAACAAAATCTGCCTGTGTACTGTGACATTCCCGGCTTAGAGTTTATATCCCCTGAGCCGAAGGCGAAGGGGATATAAGCCCTAAGCCGGGAATGTCACAGTATATACCCTTTCTGAGACCTGAATTACACATATATTACGGATTACCCCTGACTTATTATTTTCCAGTGCAGGTATTTGTTGACAACACATATATATTGAAAAACCCAACCTGATATGTTCGGCATACGTGAAGGATTTTCTAATTTGCTGTGAACATAATTTTATCGTGTATGTAATAATTTATAATAACACTTTTAACATTAAATTTAAGTATTAAAAGTGTAAAATGCGTGATTTTGTATCAAAAATGTATTATTGACTGAAGCACGTCATTATTTTCCCTCTGTGAGCCTCTGACAGTCTGATAGCTTTTGACTACGTCACATAGTAACCAGTGTTATGATGACGTTTTTGAGGTTCCAATTGGGGATAAAAACGTCGTATATACCCCGGCAGTTTCCTGAATATATACTGACATCTCTGTGTTGTTATCCAATCACAAACCTCGACACATTTGTAATCCGTAATATATATATATATATATATTGTTTTTATATAATAAATATATGTATGTTCTTTTCGGTTCTTTTTGGTCCTTTTTGGTTCTTTTTTGTAAATCGTCGCTCTTTTCTGTAAATCGTTGGACCGCTTTGTAAGACATCATCATTAATTGGACTAAGTTTTCATACATATTATATGATATCTATATATCATGTATATATATGGTGCATTTTTTTCATAAATTCCCCTTGTCAGTATGCTTGTGTTATTTAATTTAACAGTGTTAAAGGGGCACTAGCTGTCAAATTCATTGTAACCGATTTGACTCAAATTCTCATATTTGGTTTATAACAATGTAAAACATTTATCCAAACTATCAAAAGTCTAAAATAAACAGTTTACAGAGCATGGGGTAGATAATATATAGGTTCGTTTCGTGTGTATTTTAGTCCAGACGCCATCTAATTAACTATCTATTTGACCTCAGATGACCATATAAGCGATGTAAACAAAAATAAAGATACGAATAGATTAAACCAACACGTGCAATTGCATTTTTATAGGTCTGTTTGATTTTATTTTATAGATTAAAAATAGATGTTTCTCATTGTTTTTAACAATATAAGAATGATTTTATGTGCATCGAATTAGTAATCAAATGATTTACCGTAGTTTCACTTTCATTGTTGACATTCTTTTTCTTTAAATAACCAGTACACGTACAATGCATGCGTTGTCAATCTCTAGCTAGGGGTTAACTTGAAGTTCACATGAATACCGGTTAGAATGATGATGACGTTTTCACTTGCAAGTGAATCAGTCAAAAATTATGTTTAATCGCTTATTTCAACAAAATTAAAGGAAATTGATTGCTAAAAGCAAATTATTATTTCATTATTCCAATTTGATTAATGATTGATCTAAAAAAAATCATACTTTATTTTTTTATATATATCATAGCTAGTGCCCCTTTAACATATTGATTGAGGTTGTCATCTGAAGTGCAGTAAACTGGTGCAACTCATTCATAAAAAAAAAAAATTGTGTTGACAGTGTGCAGTGTACTGCATATATATATGTGCCATTTTTTGTATACCCCTTTCAAATTTATTTCTTCATGTTTGATGCCTCAAATAGCAAATTAATAGAAATTAAACTGGAAAAAAAATTGGGTCATGAATTTCAAAAAAAATTTGGTTCAGCTAAAACAGGTTAAAAATTAGTATTTCAGAAGCTAGCCTTTCTTACAAGGATTTTACTGTTACCTAGCAACTATAGGTACAGTTATCTCCATTCAGATTCTTATTATGCCACATATTAGATTAAATTGAAACGTGGCAAGCATCATTATAAAATGTCACAGGATTGCTAAAACAAAATCAACTTTTCCTTGTATGATCATGATGAATTGATTTAGCTCCCTTTGTATTAGAATATGAAAAGTGTTTGAATTTTACCAAATATCCTTAAAATTCACTTAATGCAAAGGTTGGTGGTTAAGTATTTTTCCCTGTTCACCAATAAATAATTGAATAATTAGATTTGGTATATGTATGTGTGCCAATTAATGAGACAATTCTCCATCCAAGTCATAATCAGGTTGGGAACAACCCCTCAATTTTATAAATATCCTTTTTATGAGGGGTCAATGTAAGTTACATTATATTTTTTTGTAAATAAAACTTTTTAGTACAAAAGAGCTCACATTTTCCCAAAGAACTTAATATCTATCTGGAATTAAATGGTCAAAACATGCCCAAGAATTTTGTAATATTCCTGGACTTGGGCCATGTTAACACATTTACTTTAATATTATTCAAAATAAGTGGACCCCTCTTTAAGAATAGTAATGTTGTTTAAAATATGATGTATTTCTCCTCTTTTTAAGTAAAGTTTTTCAAAGGATTTGTATAGTAACACTATGCAAATCCTTGGTATTTTTTTTTTTTTTTTTTTTTACAACAGTAAAATGACCCCATATGTGCCCTGTCTGAGCAGGAACATATATATATATATATAGTTAGATATACTGTTCCCAACATGATAATAACAAATACAGGTCATAGTACGTACGGCAGGGCTTTGACCCAGATCAAACAGCAAGCTATAAGGGACCCCAAAATTATAAGTGTACACAATTCGAACAGGAAAACCAACGGTCTAATTTATATATACAAACGGGAAAATACAAAATGATATTTATGAACATCAACGAACGATATCTAACTGCTGAACGACAGGTCCCTGAATCAATCAGGTCAGGTGCATAAACATGCAGAGGTATGGATAGTTTTGTATCACCAGCATACAATATAATTGCAGTTGAAGGCATTTCTTTCCGAAGTTCTTTGAAGTTTATTACTTAAACAAAGAACATATTTTGATAGGGAATATAAGTAAGGGGGAAGGAAACCAATGTTTTTTCTGTACAGGTATTTTCCTCTGTTATATATTTATATCGGAGCACTCCCATTTGGGATAAATGGGTTTCATGCTGAATCAAATATTATCACAGACATTCAAAACACAGTGTACTTGGGTGCTTATATGTTTAAAATCGTTATAAATACAGATTAGACTGTGATTATAAAAACAAGTGCAAATATTTTTTTATAATATTTACAAAAAATCAGTGCAGGAAATGGACATGATTACATTTCCGGATGCAGGAAGCGGGAATATAAATAAAAAAAATATAAAAATTCTGTTTTGAAAAAAGTAGGTGCGGGCGGGTCCGTCGAACAAGGAATTAAATTGTTGTGGCCTAATGTGCCAAATTCTGACATATCACAAGATTCAATTTAAAATGTTAAATTTCATAATCAAATAATATTTGGCAGAACTGATCTGATAAATTTACAAATTACAAATGTATATACGCAAAATATTCATCTATGTGAGGTGTAGACAAAAAAAACCCGGTGACAATGTAGGATATTTAAGGAGCCTCTTGTTGAGGTTTTCATTGATTAACTGATGAATTATTAAGAAACTTTATAAGTTTCGCCCCTCAATACACAGTTGACTTGAGGTTTATTTGGCTATGCCTTTTATGGGTCCTTTGGTCATATAGCTAAATGTTGATTTATATCTTTGACATTCAAATTGTTTGGTTCTAATGAAGGTGAAAACTAAAATTGCTTCCGACAATGTCCGATGCATGTTATTTTCATTTTTTAATTACTGCTTTCTTTTTAATACTTTATGCTTTTTGATTTGAAGAAAAAGGTTAAAAAAAAAAATTATGAAAAGTAAACAAACATGTATTTAGATAATAAATTATGTGGACACCTTTATAAGGAAGATATAATGCCTTTGATATCATTTAACACTATGCACAGATATATTCTTTAATTAAAAAAAAAATACCATTTTAAATTGTATACACAAAAGCTGTTTCATAGTCTGTAATGCTGTCATCATCACTCATTCTACTTGACACTATCATCATTCCTGTTTCTCTGTTGATATCTATTTGCCATGGATCTTTGATTCCTTCAGCCTCTGATAGTATTGTCTTACAGGTTTTACCATCTGGTGATACTACCATGATACTGTTGTTTCCATTGGAAGCTATATAAACAAAGCCATTCTTGTCTAATGAAAGTCCTCGTGGTGTGGCAATGTCTGGGTTCTGATATGTCCACAAAGGTTCTCCTGTAATTTTATAACAGCATACTTTGTTTTCATGGTAATTGATGCCATAGATATTTCTTTGGAATAATGTAATAGGTCCAACTCCCATTCCTTCTAAGATTGTATGAGACATGTCACTCAGATTCACTGTAGTACACTGGCTGCCACCACTGGTGATGACCAAAGTTTTGCCATCACTGGCTACTCCAAAACAATCATGAGAAAGTTTAATTGTTTGAATAATTTTATCCTTTTCTACATCCACCAAAGCTATCTGGTTTGCTGATCTTAATGTGACAGCCACTGTATAATTTCTGACAAAGCAAGCATCCCATGGATACTTTGTGAATGTAATTATTTTTCTGATAAAGATGCCATCATTACTGAACAGCAGTAGTTGTTTTTTATTGCGATCAAGTGTTATAGATTTACCATCAGGTAAGATAAGACAGGCCCATATATTCAACTTCATATCTATTGTGCTTGTTAGTCTTGTCAGTAAGGATGGCTTTATTTGTTCAATTACAGGAACTTTTGGAACCAAGTGCTGGGCTTGATCTTTTCTGCTGGTCTTTAGTCGAAGTGTAGAAGCAGTGGTATTGATATTGATATCACCAAACAATTTGACATTTTGTAAAATTGATTGAAGAGCAGATGACATGTTAACCTCTAGATTCTTTTCATTGAAGTTGTCTCCATTTTCTAAATCTTCTATATATTTTGCTGTTTGTGACGTAGTTTTCTCAATTTCTCTCAGACTAACATACATTTGTAGCGCTGTAGCATATTGTGTCATTTTGGTAATCAGACTCTGCATTTGGTTTATCCGACTGGCTTGCTGTTCCAATTGTTGCAGGAGAGTGGCCATGTTTGATTTAAGCTTTGAATGTTTAGACTCTAAATCATTAAGTATGTCTTGCTCTAATTTGTTTAAGTGATCATTAATGGACGTTCTCACATTTCTAATATCCTCAACAGCTTTAGTTTTCTGAATATTGATGGTACTGACCCTGGTTTTCATATACTTGATGGCTGTATCTAAGTGTTCCTTCACATTCTTCAAATCTTTTTCAAAAAGTTGCACTGAGGCAGATGATTTTGCTTGCTGAAGGATATCTGACAAGGGTTTCAATTCTTGACATTTCTTGTGTGTATCAATGACACACTGGACACAGCATGGACAGGCATGAAAAGAACAATACAGTTCATACTTCTTGTGGTCTCTGCATTGACTACTTATTTCTTTCATGAATGTAGGTAACTTTTTGCAATCTTCAGCTGACATGGTTTTATGGTTCTTGGACAGTCTGGACTTGCTGTGAGGTTTTTCACAATCTCCACAAAAGAAAACTTCACATTCTGTGCACCATGTGACTGCTGTGTTGGAGATTCCATCATCATGGCAAATTGTACAAAAGTGCTTGACTGATGAGGCCATTACTTTTTCTCTTTATGTCTGAAATAATGTTAAAAAAAAATCAGACATGAATTATTTGGTTATACATATGTATATAAAACAGTTTGCCCCAAATATTACTGTAGAAAGTAATGTGTATTATAAAATGGAAACCTAATATATCCTGATATGTAATGACAAATATTATCCCCGTACTACATGTACATGCTACATATTCACAATTCAGTTATAAATTAAAATGAAATTATTAATAGAACAATTGAAGGTCTTTCTACATTAAGAAGCTACCTGCAGTTTACTTAAACTAACTGTTTCTTCATACTAATTCAAAAAATATATTGTTGTTATGTGCTTTTTGTCTAAAAAAAAAGGAAGCTAATTTGCTATTTCCAGTTAAGAAAATGTCACTTTTGGTCTCATATGATAGCTTTAGTCACACTGATACCAAAAATATAAGGTTTCTATATACTTTTGCTTCAAATTAGGGAGATAAATTGCTTCAGGTTTTGAAATTTCACTTCCAGTACCATCTGATAGGTTTCTTCACACTCATTCCAAAAATATATGGTTCTATATGTACTTTGGAATGAAATCAGTGCAGGACATAAAATTGAGAAAGGAAATGGGGAATGTGTCAAAACGACAACAACCTGACCATAGAGCAGACAACAGCCAAAGGCCATCAATGGGTCTTCAATGTAGCGAGAATTCCCGCACCAGTAGGTGTCCTTCAACTGACCCCTAAACAATATGTATACTATAGTACAATGATAATGGCAACACCCGGTTGACAAAAGTTCACTTCCAGGTGACCTATTTAAAGTCATATATGGGCAGGAATTCGCTAATGCTACTTTAGTGTGACATTGTAAGAAAAAAATAAAAATCATTATAAGCTTCTAAATTTTTTACAAATTATTGCTACAAATGGTGTCCTTCTATTTGTAACAAAAAAAATCATTTTTAAACTTGCGTCAGTTTGGAACCAAAGCAAATAATGAATTTGGAGCATGTAACATGGACACTTTTTCCAAATTGAGATTAATGGTTTCTTAACTTATTCAACATTCAATATCATATATATTGATCACAAAACATTGTCTATCATCAAATCTCTAAAATGTATATTTTCATTTCTTTCAGAAACTTTGTGAAAACAAGTTTCCTCTACTTTTCTGTCAATGTTACATGCAATGTTTAAGAGATAAATACAGTAAGAATCATTTTCTTTCTGAACATGTAAAGGCTCTTTTTCATTGTGTTACCCTCACATTAAAAAATTGTATTAATATTTTTGCAATTATCTCATTTCTGTCATAAAATAGTGACTTAAATGTTGCATGTAACGTGGACACAAAAAATATGAATAATGAACCATGCCAGAATTGACCTTAAAAGATATAAAAAGCCTCCAAACAACCATCTGAATGTAAATTATACAATTATACTGCCACATTTCTCATATATGATATTATTTATATAGTGGTTAATACCAAAACCATTCACCTAAATTTCAGACAGCAGACATATTTTTTAACTATACCAGTAGTTATGCTTGTTCATGGTGGTACACTATGGAAGGCTAAATTAAAAGATAGTCAAAATAACCAGAAAAATAAAATTAAGACCAAAGATAGATCAATTGATGAAGGAGACATCCAAAATTTCCACAACATGAAACATTTTTATATCAGTAAGTAAGCAACCCGTTTTTTTATGCACAGGGATGAGATTGATAAGAAGACAACCACACAACCATCAGCATCCACAAGTTTCTCACTCAATAACTAATACTGACAAAGTAAGGGTACAAAATGATTACATGTATCCCTCATTCATGTGACACAGTTACACTTAAAACTAATAGTATGAAAAACCAAGACAAAATATGGACAAATCTACGAGAGGTTGATACAGCTGCATTTATTGAGAATCTTATTTTCAATCGTTTTCATAACTTCTATAAAGAACAATTTGGGTTTCATCTTTGATAGACATATTACCCCATATCTCGTTTTATTTCTGCTGGTTAATCTTACATTTATGATAACTTTTTAAGGTTTAAACAATAAATTTTATTTCAAACATTCAAAACAAGTTTCTTGTTTCTTGTTTTCTGTCTCCAACATCTTCAACTATCTATCTGAAAAAATAAAAAAACAAAACAACAATTAATCTACCCTCAATCAGAACCAAAATCCATGCATAGATTATAAAATTTACAATAATATAGAAACTCTCAAATATCTTGTTTCGATTTTTCAATGCCATTTCACCTTGAAAATTTGTTACCTAAACTACAGGAAGCCACAATTTAAAGGGCCCCATAATGACCAGTGTAAAACAATTCAGAAGAGAAAACCAACACCCACTAGAACATAGTCCTGTTTTCAACTTTATTTGGCCTTCTTTTACTTTTTTGTTTCATTACCGTCACTGTAGAGTATTTTGTAAACGAAAAGCGTTTCTGGCCTACAAAATTTCAATTCTGGTATCCATGATGAGTTTATTATTATTATTTTGAAATCAGAAGGAGCCTGAACCTCTTATAATGCAAAAGATATTCTGGAATGTCAATTATTGGCATAACAATTAAAAAAAAAATGTTACAAATTGAATTCCTCATGATTTCTATAATGAGCATCAGTAAATACACATGATACATGTGTTGACTGGTGATTGAAAAGGGGTAAATAAACAAGATTTTGAAATAACTATCTTCTACACTGCTGTAGAATGGTCAAATTGGAGATCACTAGTATGTCTGCATACACAGTCACCATCATCTGGTTTTCTGACACAGACAAACACTACTATCTGACTGGCTAAAAGGACCGTCACCACCTGACTCACTACTGACAGGGACCTTATCAGACTGGCTAACACAGACATAATCTGCCAGGCTGACAGGGACTTCACCATCTGACAGGCTGAAAGGGATATCACCATCTGACTGACTGACTGACAGGGAAATCACCATCTGACTGGCTGACAGGGACATCACCATCTGACTGGCTGACAGGAACATCACCATATGACTGACTGACAGGAACATCACCATCTGCCAGGCTGACTAGGACATCACCATCTGTTGGCTGACAGGGACATTACCCTCTGACTGGCTTACAAGAACATCACAGACTGACTGACTGACAGGAACATCACCAACTAACTGATTGACTGATATGTACATCACCATCTTCCTGGCTGACAGGGACATCACCATCTGTCTGGCTGTCAGGGACATCACCATCTGACTGGTTGACAGGGACAGTATCTTTTTGCAGCATCTTCCTGAGAGTTTTCTTCATCACATTTATTGCTGATCATCTTTTTCTTTCTAAGGTTTATATTGCCTGTAGATTTTTTTTTATTAAAAAATGCATGTAAATTTTCAAGACCGAAACTAATTTTGTTGTCAATGAAGAAAATACACTTCTAAAAAGAATATCTATATTAAGAAATGAAGATGAAGTTTGATGGTGGTAAAACAAGTTAAATTATCAATAATCTCTTTATAGAGCAAAGGAGTTAGTAAATGTTATCAGTTCTGTTCATGCGTGTAACATTGACAGAAAAGTAAAAGGTTGTATGTCAATGTTACATACATGAAGACCAGAAGATGAAAGTGGTGTGCTTAATAGTCAACTTTGGAGAAATAATATAATTGCTGCCCAGTAATATCTAATTAATCATTTAGGTTATAAAATGTTATATAAATGTCTGACTTTAAGGAAGTAATACCTTTGCATGTAACATAAAAAAATCTTGACACAAAATATTGTTGTCAATGTTACTAACTAGTGTTAAAAGACAAATTAAACAGGAAAACATGAAAACGCTTTAATTTTGTAAAATAAAAATAAGATAATAGCTCCATATGGCAGTAAGTTTTGTTTACGCATGTAACACTGGCTTGAACATGTAAAAGTCTAAATAATAGACTCTGTCAATGTTACATACACAATTTCTTAATGAAAAAAAAGTTTAATTTGGGTTTACTTTATACATTATTTTTTAAAATAAGTATCATAATAATAACTATGAATATTAAAAATTAGATTAACTGTTGATTTCAACACAGTAAAATCTTCTCATGTAACACAAAAAAGACCTGATACAAAAATCGTAGTCCATGTTACTCATAAAGTTATCATAGGAGCATCAAAGAAATTGTGTGATGACAATATTTCAGATGTTAGTCATTTATAAACTCAGATAAACTCATTTTAAAGCTCATAACAGAGGTTTGGAAATCAATGCTTTTATAACATTATAATTCTGGGTTATGTATGTAACATTGACAGGAACACCAACAAATGATGAGGAAAAGTTGCTAGTCAATCAGGAAAAAAATAAACACAAATAATTAAAACTCATTTATTTCTTTAATATCATTTTAATGAAGCAAATTTAAATTTCAACAAGATTTTATTGATTGAATAATTGTATGCACATTTATTAGGTTGTAGCATGTAACCTGGACGCAGAAGATGTGTCAATGTTACATGCCTTTAAACGATAAGAATTACAAGTAAATATTGTAAAGTCTAGAAATCAAGAAAGATCAACAACTTCTCTGTTAAGAATTCAGCATACATTTATATTTGATTTAATATTATGCACTGGCCAATTATGCTTTAAGTGTAATACAGTAATATTGTTTTTATTCTGGTGTCAATGTTACATTTTATGTTTTCAAATTAAGTGGCCAGTTATCTTTATAATGCTGAGAATGAATACAAGTACTAGTTAATCAAATTGGCAATTAATCTGTGGTATTTCATGTAATAAATTAGATTGATAAGGCAAACCGTACAAAAAAAAGCTTTTGCATGTATCATAGACACCTTTCCTTGGTAAATATTTTTGTGTCAATGTTATGTACAGAAATCTCTCCAGCAATAAAATGAATATCGTGAGGGTCAAACCTGTTTAAATACAAGATAAACTTATATTTTTTGACAAAATTGCAAAGCAAGTCACACATCATTATCAAAGAACCTAATTTACACAGAAAGTGCATGTAACACTTCATTGTGAGGTCAAATTAACCTGGTCCCACTCTCTTATCATCTGCTTGATCACTGGTAGATGCCAAGTGTGAAAGATGGTAAAGCGCCACATTTTAATGTAATTGTCAGTGGGTTGAAATGTGAAAAAAAATAATTATGGTAATGCTTACTATAAAAAGTATACAACTGTTATAAAAAGATGAGTATTATTGGGCAATATTGACACGAAAATGAAATAAATTTTCTTACCTTCTATATTTTTCAAACTTCAGTTGATTGGTAAAAATCATGAAATCCAAATTGTACCCATTGTTGACACCTTTCAAAATTTGCCATGCTGGACCAATAACTTGTTTCCAAAGCTAATCAGCTAATGAAAAGGTGCATGTAACATTTGTTGAAGGGAAAAGTTACATGCACTTGTCCATTTTCAAACGTATTTTATTTGCAGCAATAATCGGATTCTGTACAAAATGGGGTTTCTAAATGATAGACCAATCATTTTGCAGTTGATTTTTAACTATTATAGTAGAACAATTCTTCAGGCATATTCTAAATATGGCTAGGGGTTTTGCCACTGCAGAAATGTCACACTTTTTGTCTACAGTTTTCAACTGCCAGCACATAACAAGTGTTGATTTCTTGTTGATTTTTTTAATTAAATCCATTTTTTTTGCATTTGGCAATAAAGACTAACCTACTTTGATATTTAAACAATGTTTATTCTCCATATTTGCATGATTTCTTTATTTTTTAATTGGATAAACACTATTGACCCTAAAATTTCACTAGCGAATTCCTGCCCATATATACCAAACAATGCAAAGGACCCCATAGTTTTATCAGGTATGAATTTGTATTTATAGCAAAGGTCAAGATCTAGAAAGTCAAATTTAGCTCAACTTTCAAGGTCATCAAGCAAGTACCTCAAATCAAATGACCCTAAGTCTCTTCTGTATATAGCTAATGACTAATAAACAAATACAGGTAATTAAAAAAAAAATAAGAGGGGAGGAAACTCCTATTTAATGTCCACACATCCATTTAACCAATATATATATGTTACCACATGTCATAGCTAAAAATTTGGTGAGAATATTTTGTCACTTTCATACTGTAAATTCCAAGTACCGGTAATGTTTGCAGATGCTTTATTTCGCGTTCTGCCCTTTCTAACCCATTTTGTGGCAATTAAATAACGCAAATCTAAAATTTACTTGAAGAAGGTAAATACGAAAAAATTCAAGTTTGAAATATTCGGGACTACATTGTATTTATATTTGCGTTATTTTTCTACTCATGAAAAAAAATCACTCCCCAAAATTAGTTTGTTTACAGTATATGGTTTTTGAGGAGAAGCAATCATTAGCCAAAATCAAAATTTAGAACATGACGTTGACCTTGACCTTATTTTCTTTGGTGTACCCTGAACCTCATATCAAAAGACTAGGTGTCTATCCCTTATTGTTTACCAGTTACAAGTATATTTCAATTATATCAAATACATAACAGGGAAATAACTCTCATATGGAGACTCTGGATCACTTCTGTCAATTTTTTTTTGGACACCTAAATTGGGGATATAACGAGGAATTTGAAAAAATGAGTTTCTTTTTGGTTGGGAAGGAGTAGAGATAACAAGTAAAAACATTGTTTTGGAAGATAAATCTTACAAGGAAAAGTGATGCAGGTTTCAAAAGGGTATAAACTATTCAATATATCATACACCAAATATCTAATTTAAACTGTTCTACAACTGTGACATGCTTTTATATATATATAGTTAAATGTTTTAGCATTAAAAGAAAGGAAGATATCTGCTGAAAATGTTGAACCACTTCACTTCAAACTAATTTTAAAATGGGTTTTCTAAAGGAAATCTAGTTATTAGGTCATTCCACCTTTCCAGGGAAAGACCATAAAGAACGTGAATAAATATGGCGGCTTTAATATTGGAACTTAAGTTGGACAAATAAAGAGAACTAGGTTAATTTTTTGCAAATGCAACTTTGTTACGTTCGGAGGATGTGTTTTTCAACAGACTGTTGGCATTCCAATGGGAACCAATTGTACCCCTCTTCTTCACCCCTGCTGACTTGTTTTTATCATGAGGCTGACTTCATACAGGAACTTCTTAAGAAGAAAGATAAGTTATCAATATCCTTTAACTCTACTTTCCACTATATAGATGATGTTCTTTCACTAAATAATTCAAAATTTGGTGACTATGTTGAACGCATCTATCTCATAGAACTAGAGATAAAGGATACAACAGATACAGTTAAGTCTGCCTCATATAAATGTTTCTAAAATGTATGATTTCAGCTTTCCAATGGCGAAATTTCCATTTTTAAGTAGCAACATCCCAGCAGCACCTGCATACAGGGTATATATCTCCCAATTGATAAGATATTCCCGTGCTTGCATTTCTTATCATGATTTTCTTGATAGAGGGTTGCTGCTCACAAGGAACCTATTAAACCAAGAGTGCCAAATGGTGAAGTTGAAATCATCACTTCGTAAATTTTTACGGAAGTCATCACGAGTTGGTTGACCGTTATGGAATAACTGTTTCACAAATGATATCGGATATGTTCCTTACGTCGTAACTACAATCCCCCTTCCCTTTCATGAATGTGACCTACCGAATTAGACTATTTACCGGATTTGTTAAAACATGAGCAACATGACAGGTGCCACATGTGGAGCAGGATCTGCTTACCCTTCTGTTTCTCTTTTAGCAATAAGTAAAAAATAAATGTTTCTAAAATGTATGAAAATGTAGTATTTTATGTATGCTGTAAATAATGCACGTTCTGTGCAATCGATTATTGATCTTTATTATTTATTAAATTTCAATAGTGCATGTATATTCTGCTTTATTATTATTTCTAAAATTTTGTACAGGTTAAAACCATTTTTAAGCTGTATTTTGTACATGTTAAAATATGTACGTATGGGGTACTTTTGTAAATGTTATAACTTGTATTTTATAGCATTGTACAAATTCTAACGTGTACAATATTTTTGTACATGTTATAACCTGTACAAAATTGCAACTTGTACACGACATATATAAAATCAATGTCAATTAAACAAAACTTGCAGCAATTTTGAGGGGGTCCCCCAAACTATTTAAATTAAGTTTTTTTGGAAAGACCCTAACTTTTTAAATAATAATTTAGATAGAAATTTTTATCAAAGATATCATGCCCAGTGGTGGATCCAGAACTTTTCTTAAGGGGGGGCCCGCTGACTGACCTAAGGGGGGCCCGCTCCAGTCATGCTTCAATGATTCCCTATATAATCAACCAAATTTTTCCCACGAAAGGGGGGGCCAGGGCCCCCCAGGCCCCTCTGGATTCGCCTATGATGCCATGCCCAGAAAACAAAAATGAAATCTGGTGTTTTTGTGTTATTGGGATGATGTGTCATTGACATAAATACATACATGTATATATATATAACACAGCTCCATTTTGATCCTTGTGTAAAATTATGCCAACCATACAAAAATATAGTTTTTGTTAAAAGATATGTATTTTATCCAAAAAAATTATTGGCCCGGTCACAACCCTTTCCCCTTAAAACCCTTCCAGGATTTTCAAAAAATTTGAATTTTTAGTAATAAAAATAAACGAGTAATTGAATTAATTGAAAGTTCTTACCATGAACATTTTGACAGGAAGGAATGTACACAGGGAAATTATAAAATGACCAATATCTGTGACACTTTAATAGAATTGTTTTTTTTAATTTTAAATAATTGATTCAACAGTTTAATTTTGTTATTTATTAACATAAATTTGATATGACTAATATATGTACTTGAAGTACTTAACATTTTTTGAAAAATTGAGAGTTTTTGTAACAATTTAAAAGAACATTAAAAGGAGTATGTTCGATAAGGTCCTAAAATGGCCCACTTTTTAGCGTAGATTTCAAATTCGGATTTATTGACCAATATCACGATAAATTATAGCTAATACATTGACTAGATAGGATATAAGCCATTTTGTTGAAAATTTTACGTTTCTGCGTTTCATTATGACGTCACAAGTTGTACTCATATTGATTTTTCACGAAAAAATCAATGAAAATGGGTTAATTTCCAAAGATTATTTGACAGGAAACATAGAGCGCATACGTCGACAACAAAGATCTTTTAAAATAATGTTTGTGAAGACATTTAACATGTCTTATTTGAATATTAAGCTTGTCGACGCCTGTGCTCTATGTTTTCTGCTCCTTTATTTGGTTAAAATCCAGCTGATTTTGTCAAATTTCACCAAAATCCCGTATCTTGACCTTTTTGGGATGTAAAAATCAACGTGTTAGAATTAAATTTTGACAAAAACAGCTCTGTTTGATTTTCTAACATGTCTTTAAGGCAATTTCAAACAATTATTGTCTTGTAACCATGACCTTTGTAATTGGGGCCAAATATGGCACTTACCGAACTTACTCCTTTGTACATATAATGAAAACAATTTTCCTATTTTTTCCTATTAATTAAACACTTCAAAAAATATTAATTTAGAATCAGTTTAGTATAAACATCATGACAGAATACATGTTCATGTACGTGTAGCTAACATCATGACAGAATACATGTTCATGTGTAGCTAACATCATGACAGAATACATGTTCATGTTTAGCTAACATCATGACAGAATACATGTTCATGTTTAGCTAACATCATGACAGAATACATGTTCATGTGTAGCTAACATCATGACAGAATACATGTTCATGTGTAGCTAACATCATGACAGAATACATGTTCATGTGTAGCTAACATCATGACAGAATACATGTTCATGTTTAGCTAACATCATGACAGAATACATGTTCATGTGTAGCTAACAAAGTAACATAGAAGAAAAGTTTTTGCAAAAATTTCTCAAACAATATATATATAAGTTCCTTGGACATGTCCACATAAAAACTAATCTTCCAGCGTTCATCTTCATATACTTCCACATATTAAATACTTAAATATCCTCGTACATGTCGGTGTATATTGGTGTATAAAGGGAGAGTACTCTGGAAAAATAGTGTCGAAAATTAAATACTGCAAACTTAAAAACACTAAAAATCTTGGTAAAACACGTAGGGAAAATTGGTAGGTTTTGGGATATATATAAAAAGAATTACATCAATCCATCTCCATCAAAATTATGGCCAAGGAACTAAAATAACTTTAACATCATTATCTGCTATGTGTTCCTTTATACAAAAATGCTATTTAAAACTTGTATAGTACTGTACAGAAAGTTTGTACATAGTACTATCTTGTTTTACTTCCAGATTAAATGATAGTACTCTGTACAGAAAGTTTATTAGGTCTATGATATTTTGTTATGAACATGATGAATACCTGTATTTGATATCTCTTTAATTCTGGCAAATTAGACGATTTTCACTTATTATTTTCCAGAATTTGTGAAGATAGACTGACAGAAAACCTCTCATGCAGGTAACAAATCTGTGATATGATTCTAATGTACTCATTGTCTATTCAATCCTATGAATCTTGCATTTGAACTAAAGTGGAATTTAATTTTGTTTTAGTTCAGTTAAATAATGACATTTTGAATTTTTTTAGACAATAGCTTAATAATTGTAAAATTTGAATGAGAATTAAATGAAAGCAGTATTGCTTGTTGTCAACATTTAGTTACAACCAAAATTCTTGCAAGTGTTAACAAAATACTTTAAGTACTGCTATTTCAATAGGTCATTTCATAGAACCTTATTTTGATTATTGCAACAAGTGGAAATAAATAAATATTCATGAGTTGATTCATCATCAGTAGAGGTGACTTGATGTTAGACTTTCTGTTGTTCCACCTATTGAGTTGTGGTCTCAAACCTTCATTATACAGTTCTTAACAGACTAATTAATATAATTTTTCTTTTTAAGAAATTTGTTAACATGGTCTTTTTATATGATTTTCGTTAATTGCAGCTCATCTAGATACATAATCATTTAAAAATGGTTTACTTTTAAATCAATTTTTGACGAGTTCAGAAAATTATTTGAAGTGGGAAAAAATCAACTACAATCTGCAACAGCAAAAAGTTGTTCATACAATATGACATATCAAATGAAAATAATCCAAAAATGTAGGTATAACATAGTACTACTACTTCCTTGGCTCAAGACTTGGGACAGATACGCAAATGTAGCCTGGATTATACCTTGTTTATTTAAGGCATATTGGTATCTGAATGACAGGTGCTTGGGTACTGGAGCTGGATATATATTTTTTTTTACCTCGTTTGCCCTGAATAATATTGAATTTAAAAAAAAATATGTAAAAATATGTAAACCACTACCCTTGAACTGTCCCTTGTCTTATATTGTAAAATAGAGATAATCCTGAGTACACAAGCTGACCCTCTATATAAAATAAAATCAAGCGAATTTTATGTCAATGGTTGTTGGATAACTAGTGTTACATTACTATTAGTCAATCAAATATATTTTGGGGTTGGGGTCTTGACCATTTAGTTTAAACAGGTTTATTTATAGTGGATTGGGAAACAAGTTATTACAACTTATATCAATTCCATTCCACTTTGCAGGTGTGAGTGTTGTCTTGTAGCGGCATACTAGCCTGCTCTTTTTCGAAATCTACAAGGGTTTTACGTGCAAGAGATAATGCTCCCTCTTAGCACAGGTCAGCCATTCATCGTCCCATTCCGATGGACTATCATCATTTCTCAAGACCATACTTGCAGACAGAAACTTCAATTCCCTTAGTTAATGCATCAATTGACATTTCTGACTTTTGTTATAAATTTAAATTATTTAGCTTGATCTATCGTGAAAATAAAACAAATGGACAAGTTTTCTGACACATATCATGCATATCATTTATTTTAATCAAAATTTGGTTTTGATTAATTAAAAGAATTCAGAAATTAATGGAAGTTATTCAATATAACTCAGTGCAGACTTTGTATTGATATCAGAGTTGAATTCCAAATCATACAAAGGGAGATAATTCAATTCTTTTTTATCATTTATGTGAGTATAGCAAAAATACATGTATGATACAGAATCATATCTTAAGATTACAGAAATAAGTCCATAGTTTCACCAACAAAGGCAAGAAAGTACAGATAGTTCTTTCTATTTCCTTATTCTGTAAATGAATCATCTTACAAACTTATTGATAAATTTAATATGAAAAATGGATTTATATAGTTTAATTATGATATTTTTAGCTTTGCCGTTATTTGTCATCCAATTTTGAACTATAGACATAATTTTACATTACATTTCATTGCATACTGCAAGTTAACCAATCAAATGTTCATCCTTTTCTCCCAACTGTTTACAAGCTTTAGAAACCATGTTCAAGCTTCCAAAATATTTGATAGAAACACCAAATAAAAACAAAATGATGCTTTGAAACACTCAAGATATATGTTTTGACTCAGATATTATTTTGCAATAAATTGCAGGGTTAACTTTCCAACTGTCAAATTCAAGGGGATATTTTTTCTTGACCCTTTTTCCTATGAATTGAGATGTGATATTCTATAATTTGGTGGTGCATGTACAACACCTTATAAACCTTTCCACATGTCATACCTTGTTAGGGGGTATTTTATCTGCTCTGATACAATCCCATACTTAGATAAAATATTATTTATTTTGCATGGATGGTTACATATAAGATAAGGAATTTTAGGATTGCTATGTCTCCCTTTTGTGACAAAAGTTGCAGGCTCAACACAAAAAAAAAAACCAAATGGATAAGTTTGCCTACACAAATCACTCTCAATCAAAAATTGGTTTTGAGAAATTAAAATAATGAAGAAATTATAATAACTGTATTTTAGTGTTTAGTGTTTAAACATTATATAAGGAAGTGATTAAAATATAATTAACTCATTAGATGTACAGACTTATATTCATATCTGAGTTTAAATTTCAACATATTATTCCCAAATGAAGACAATTTAATTCCTTGTATTTATTTGTAATGTGTGTATTAGAAAAGAGACAGAGTTACAAATTTTTTAAAAGGAACTGAACTATAGAAAACTGTAATTTTCACATAACTGAACATTTAATGGTCATGATGTCAAAAGAAGGACAACTGGGATAGTTTTAAGGAATTCATTTAGAATTTTAGACATTATTAAGAAACTAAACTTAATCCCGTACCATACACAGTTACTTTATAAAATTGAGAATGGGAATGGGGATTGTGCCAGAGACAACAACCCGACCATAGAAAAAAAAAAAAAAAAACAACAGCAGAAGGTCACCAACAGGTCTTCAATGTAGCGAGAAATTCCCGCACTGGGAGGCGTCCTTCAACTGGCCCCTAAACAAATATATACTAGTTCAGTGATAATGAACGCCATACTAATTTCCAAATTGTACACAAGAAACTAAAATTAAAATAATACAAGACTAACAAAGGCCAGAAGCTCCTGACTTGGGACAGTCGCAAAAATGCGGCGGGGTTAAACATGTTTGTGAGATCTCAACCCTCCCCTATACCTCTAGCCAATGTAGAAAAGTAAACGCATAACAATACGCACATTAAAATTCAGTTCAAGAGAAGTCCGAGTCTGATGTCAGAAGATGTAACCAAAGAAAATAAACAAAATGACAATAATACATAAATAACAACAGACTACTAGCAGTTAACTGACATGCCAGCTCCAGACTTCAATTAAACTGACTGAAAGATTATGATTTCATCATATGAACATCAGGCACAATCCTTCCCGTTAGGGGTTTAGTACCATACCATCATAACATATATATGAGAAGAACATAACCCGTGTCATGCCAACAACTGGTTTTTGAATAAATGTGTTTAGTTCCGATGCAAAGACCCTATAAGTGAATCAATATTAACGCCAAAATATGCAATCTTTAATGACCTGACAATAGTATCGTAACTATATCCCTTCTTAATAAGTCTATTCAAAGGTTTTGTTAGTGTTTAAGGTGAATACTGACACCTTTGTGCTTTATAAAGAATATTTCCATAAAAAAATGGATGTGAAATACCTGAACGTATAAGAAGTCTGCATGTTGAGCTATATTTACGAATGATGTCCTTATATATATATACCGATGATAAAATTTAGTAAATGTTTTGACTAGTTTGTGATATCGAAAACCTAGCTGGTGTAATAATTTTTCAATAATACATAAATTTCTCTCATTAAAATCTAAAACATTGTTACATACACGAGCGAATCATACAAGTTGAGATATATAAACACCGTAAGATGGTGACAAGGGAACATTTAGCATGTTTATACTGAAAGTGCTTCCTACACATGCATGCAGGTATATTAATTTTTGTCGAGCCTGCGACTTTTGATGCAGAAAGCTCGACAAAGGGATAGTGATCCGGCGTCGGCGGCGTTAGCTAACTTCTTAAAAGCTTTAGATTTTTTGTAATGTTAAATTCTCTCTTATTATAAGTAGTGTTGTCAACGGTTAACCGGTCGAACGGCCGAATACCAAAAACGCTAACAGGTTAACCGGACTTTTTTTCAATTTTGATAGATTTTATATAAATTTGTATTGAAATTATTAAAAGGTTAGGTTTTACTTAAAAAATGTCGTCGTGGTAATTAATTTGATTGTAAATTGATTGCTATTGTTAATCCCATCAACATAAAAGTAATTAGAAATTGTCTCTCAGCTCGGGGCAGGATCTTAAAGAAACATAATTAGTATACTTGTTTTTTTAGCAGTAACTCTAAATCAGTAATGCGATTTAATTTTATGATTTACTTCATTATTTCGTTTCTGAACTAATATTGTGTAAACCTACATCTAAATGTGCAACCTCCGTCATGCAAGGCTTAGTCTTACTTTAAACGAAATGCTAACTCAAAAATTGTGAAATGCAAAGCAATATGTGAATGTGCTCATTGCATACGTGATAGTAAGAGTAATATGCAAACAAAGTAAAGAAACAGGCCGTACGGTGACCTATCAATAGTTGTTGATTTCTGTGTAATTTTGATCTCTTGTGGAGAATTGTCTCATTGGCAATCATATCACATTTCTTTTTTATAATTAATTACTCAAAATGAAACACTTCACATCATTTTCGGAGACAACAAGTGAAAAGGAAAGAATAATCATTTTCAAACATATTCAATTCCACGACATCAAGTAGTTTTTTTTATTTCATTTTTCACACATCTTATATCAATGTGTAGGGTACTATTGATAAGGCTTGCAAGCACCAACTGAAACTACCGGTAAACCGGTTAATCGGTCGAACGATTATTCGAGTAACCGGTTAGGCAAAAGTGTACGATTTGACAACACTAATTATAAGTAATAGGATAACTATATTTGGTATGTGCATACTTTGCAAGGTCCTCATAACTCAGACAGTTTTCACTTGACCTCGACCTCATTTCATGGATCAGTGAACAAGGTTAAGTTTTGGTGGTCAAGTCCATATCTTGCAATTGGATACTATAAGCAATAGGTCTAGTATATTCGGTGTATGGAAGGACTGTAAGGTGTACATGTCCAACTGGCAGGTGTCATCTGACCTTGACCCTATTTTCATGGTTCAGTGGTTATAGTTAAGTTTTTAAGTTTTGGTTTTTTTTCCTAATACTGTATGTAAAAGGTGAACTATATTTAGTGTATGGAAATATTTTATGATCTATATATCAGTCGCGCATGTTTTATTTGACCTTGACCTCATTTTCATGGTTCATTGATCAGTGTTAAGTTTTTTGTTTTGATCTGTTTTTCTTATCCTGTATGCAATACGTCTACTATATTTGGTATTTGGAATGATTTTAAGGAGTACATATCTAGTTGGCAGGTGTCATCTGACCTTAACCTCATTTTCGTGGTTCAGTGGTCAAAGTTAAGTTTTTGAGTTGTGGTCTTTTTTTCTAATACTATATGCCATAGGTCAACTATATTTGGTGTATGGAAATATTTTATGATCTTTATGTCAGTCGCACTGGTTTTATTTGACCTTGACCTCATTTTCATGGTTCATTGAACAGTGTTAAGTTTTTGTGTTTTGGTCTGGTTTTTTTTAAACTATAAGCAACAGGTCAACTATATTTGTTGTATGGAACAATTGTTAGCTGTACCGGTACATGTCTGCCTGGCATGGTTCATCTGCCCTTACCTCATTTTTATGGTTCATTGGTCATGCAATGTTTAGTTTTCTTGGTTAATGTTAAGGTGGTAACCCAACACTTTTACTAACATTTATTTGGCTCGTTTAATTTTCATAAAATTTTGTCAAAGTATTTACTTTGACCCTTTTACGAAATTATAAAAATTTCAAAAATTTTGAACCAACCGTTTTGTCCGAAAAATTACACTGGTTATATAGCAGTTTGACAAACACCAATTTTGATCATTAAGAAGCTTAATATTCCTTTTACAACACAACGTAATTAAAATGTTTAGCTGACTTTAAAGAGTTATCTCCCTGTAGTGTTAGGTTCCACCTTAAGTTTACGTGACAGTGTAATAAAGCTTTAAATTATACTTAGGACTGTCAACATAATATCAATGATTAGTAAAGAAGGTGAGTACTAGACATTTTAGTGTGTGCACTCTTGTTTTTTAAACTTTTTTCTTTTTAAAGTGCAACTCACTGTCTTTGTAAGAATCAGGCAATTTGGATAAAATTTATTTATGGCAGAATAAACCCAACAACCTGATCATTATATTTGAAAATAACCTTCATCCTGAGTTAAAATGATATGTCTTTATTCCAGAAATCTCTAGATAAATATTGGTTAAAATAATACCAAAATGTCGACTTATATAACAAGAACAGGAAAAGGAAACAAAAGATGTATATGTGTGCACCATGATACATTTTGAACGTAAATAAATGTCAACCTGAGTGGGTTTTTTGTTAGGGTGTCACCATGTTGTTCACTACTGTCTGATTCTTAGGCATATTGATACTTAATACTATTTGCTATTTGCATTAATTTTTTTTAATGAAAAGTGAACAAGCATGTATTCTTATAATAAATGAATAAGATGTCTCAATAAGGAATATATTATGCCTTTGATATCATTAAACACAATGAATTAATATTCTTTCCTTAAAAATTAAATTGAATGAAAATAATATTTTATAATTTATAAACAAAAGCTGATTCGGATCCACTAATAGTATCATCACTTATTTTACTTGACACTATCATCATTCCTGTTTCTCTGTTAATGTCTATTGCCGATGGATTTTTTATTCCATCAGCCTCTGATAGAATGGTCTTACTGGTTTTACCATCTGGTGATACTACCACTATACTGTTGTTTCGAGAAGAAACTATATAAACACAACCGTTCTTGTCTAATGTAAGTCCTAGTGGTGTGGCAATGTCTCGATGCTCAAATGTCCAGAGAGGATCTCCAGTAATTTTATAGCAGTGGACTTTACTTTCTCTGTAATTGGTGCCATAAATATTTTCAATGTATAATGAAATACGAGACACTCCTTTCATTCTTTTTAATATGGTATGAGACATGTCATTCAGATTCACTAGTACTGTAGTACACTGGCTGCCACTATCACTGATGACCAAAGTTTTATTATCACTTGCTACTCCAATACAATTATGAGAAAGATGAATTGTTTGAATAACTGTATTCTTTTCAGTATCCACCAGTACTGTCTGGAGGGTGTTTCCCAATGTGACTGCCACTGTGTTATTTCTGACAAAGCAAGCATCACATGGATATTCTGTGAATGTTACTACTTTTCTGATGAAGGTGCCATCATTACTGAACAGCAGTAGTTTTTTTTTGTTATAATCAAGTATCATGCATTTACCATCAGGTAATATAAGACAGGCAGATATACTTAAAGACTTCATACCTTCTGGAATTGTCAGTTTTGTCAACAAGGATGGCTTTATTTGGTCTATCCCAGTAATATTTGGGACCATGTGCTGAGCTTGATCTTTTCTTCCAGCCTTTATTTTTAGAGTAGATGAGGTGGTATTGATATTGATATCTCCAAATGATTTGACATCTTTCAAAATTGATTGAAGAGCAGATGATATTTTAACCTCTAGATTCTTTTCAATGAAGTGGTCTCCACTCTCTAAATCTTGTATGTATTTCGCCGTTTCTGATGTGATTTTTTCAATTTCTCTTAAACCAATATACATCTGTAGTTCTGTAGCATGTTGTGTCATTTTGGTAAACTGGCTCTGCATTAGGTCTATTTGACTGGCTCGCTGTTCCATTTGTTGCACGAGACTGGCCATGTTTGATTTAAGCTTTGAATGTTTAGACTCTAAATCATTAAGTATGGATTGCTCTAATTTATTACAGTAATCACTGATCGACTTCCTCATATACCTGATTTCCTCAACAGCTTTGATTTTCTGAGTATTGATGGTACTAATTCTGGTTTTCAGATACTTTATGGCTGTATCTAAGTTTTCCCTCACATTTGTCAAATCTTTTTCAAAAAGTTGCACTGAGGCAGATGATTTGACTTGCTGTAGGATGTCTGAGAGGGGTTTCATGTCTTGACATTTCTTGTGTTTATCAGTAACGCACTGGACACAACATGGACAGGCATGGGAAGAACAATAAAGCTCAAACTTCTTCTTGTGGTCTCTGCACTGACTACTTATTTCTAGCATGAATGTAGGCAACTTTTTGTAATCTTCAGCTGACATGGTTTTATGGTTCTTGGACAGTCTGGACTTGCTGTGAGGTTTTTCACAATCTCCACAAAAGAAAACTTCACATTCTGTGCACCATGTGACTGCTGAGTTAGAGACTCCATCATCATGGCAAATTGTACAAAGTTTATGAACTGATGAGGCCATTACGTTTTCTTTTTACCTCTGAAATATATGAGGGAAAATTGTCTAATATGAATATGTTGGGAATGAATGAGTTATATAAAAAATAATTTGCCTAAAAATATTACTGTATGGTAAGTAATAAGTTTCATTATGGAAGTATCATATTTATACTTCCATGGAATATATTATAACTGTCTTGATATCTCATTACAAAATATATACTACAGCTACATATTGGAGAAACTGTAAAAAGGGATCAGTAAGATGAGAAATAAGTCAAAAGGCAGAATTTGTCAGTCCACTCCATAAACGAATGGTTGAGAAACATTAGACAACATATTGAATGCAACACAAAGTCATCATGGTTGAAATGGTATGTCAACTTCTGACATGAGTTATTGTCCCTAAATGTGGATTTGTACTAATTTTTTTTTTAGTTTTGGAGACATATCAGAGAAACTTTAATCAGAGAAAACAAGAATGTTTCCATATATAGTACAAGGATGTCCCACTGACACCCTCTTCAGTGGAGCGTGAAACTGGGTCAAAACTCGAAATTGGGAAAAAAATAGAATGATCAAATCATAGAGAACATGTGTACTAAGTTTTAAGCTAATTGGACTTCAGCTTCATTAAAAACTACCTTGACCCAAATCTTAAACCTGAAGCGGGACAGACGGACGGACGATAACAGACGGACAGAGGGATGGACGAACAGACGGACTAATTGACAAACGAACAGTTGCACAGACCAGAGAACATAATGCCCCTCTAATCGTAGGTTAGGCATATAATAATCAGCTTTAAAAGATTTACAAACATAGATAGTAAAATAGGTTTTATTGTCCTTAAATGATATTTCAACTTCGTTCTTTATTTGGCCTTTTTAACTTTTTGGGGAATTTGAGCGTCACTGATGAGACGAAACGCATGTCTGGCATAAATACAAAATTTAATCCTGGTATGATATCTATGATGAGTTAATTTACCCATTTCTATTTAAACTTTAACAGAGAGAAAAAAAATCAACAAAACAGGTAGTCTATAATATTGGTGAGTGTCCATAAATGAAGATGCACAGACATGCAGGCTTGTTTCGTTTTTTTTCTACGTTATAGATATATATAGAAGAAGAAAAAACACATAGAAAAAAAGGAGAGTTTTTTTTCTTGCTTTGTACTTCAAAAGTTTTGACTGTTTCAGAATAATTGATTAAACCGTTATATGGATCCTCTATTTTTCAACCAGTGCATGTGTATATTATTATGGCTCTGCCTTCTGTATAAAACAATCAATGATTTCTTATTTTATGCTGTTATATGGACCGTGTTCCAGAATTTTATAAATTTTAAGTTTTAGCTAATTGAATAAAATGAGTAATTGAATTATTTGAAAATTCTTACCATGAACGTTTTGATAGGAAGGAATTTGCACAGGGAAGTAAAATGTCCAATATCTGGGACACTTTATAGGTATATTATTGATTTAAATTTGAATACTTGTGGAAACAGTTAAATGTTTGTGTATAAATAGAAATTTGTTAGGACTAAATATTTTTGAATTTAAATGCAGCTGAACAATAATTCTTTTAAATCTTTTAAAAAAAAGTGTGTAAAAAAGTAAACTAGATGACATTAATATATTGTACATTTAATAAAGACAACTTTCACATTTTTTTTTATTTATTTAAAATCTTAAAAAACATATCAAAGTTTAATTAGTTTTAGTATAATTATGTGAGACTTTCATGACAATGTAATTCATCGATTTGCTCAAGACAGATGAGGAATTATCATTCTCAGAAATTTATAAGAATTATATGAACCTAGAATGAATTTGAAATCTGGAAAATTGATAAAAAAAAATGTATGAAAAGAATAAATCAAATTAAGGAGTGTTTATAATAAGCATGCATGTCAAAAGAGGTGAGGGGTAGCGTGGGGTTCAGTTAATTACACTGAAATAAAAGCAAACAAAACTGAACCTATAATGCAAGCATGGCTATTAACGTACCCTATAAATTTGGTTAGTTTTCATCATACATTTCTCTTCAGTTTTCCAGAATACGTAATTATTCCAGAATCAAATTATTCCTTGTTTAAAGTTCAATTTCTAATTAAAAAGAATACATGTTGGTACTAGATATAGTCAGGAGAGAAAACATTGGTTTTTGACAAAGGTTCCATATACAAGGATTTCTTGTACATTATGTCATCATACAAACTGATTTTATCTGTACGGCAAAGTTAAGGAGGCTCGCGGGTACAAGATTTTCAGAAAAAAATTAAACATTATTTTTTCATTACAAATTTTATTCATTACCTTAAGTAGTTGTTACTTTTATCATAAAGTCCAAAAATCATTCCAAAAAATCAATTTGTGTTGGCCCCAGGTGACTTTTTAAATGTAGATATCATTGAAAAAGCTCCAAATTATCTCCCTTTGGTGCAAAAATGCCATTTTTTGGCATTGAAATTGAAATATCTTTTTTAACTCATCAGTGACCTATACTTTTTATTGTTGTTTTCGAATAAGCTGTACATAAACTAACAAAATGTAAAATTTAAGCGATTTCTGTAATTTACTTCTTTTTTTATTTCGATATTACCGATATTTCTCATATTATAAGTTCAACAGAAAAAAAGGACATTAATAACAAAAATGTATGCTTCTTTCGAAGGCAGATTGTGAGCGTAAATGAACGGTGACCCAATTTTTTTATTTCATTTTTCTGTTAAGTATAAGATAAAGTTCATTTATAGAAAAATATAGAGAAATCCTATATTAAATAAAAAAAAAAAAATTAGACCCGCGAGCCCCCTTAAGGTTCATGTGAACCCTTCAGCTATTAATTGCTGCATTTTCACCTCAAAATTTACTCCGAGTACAGACAAACCTGTGATTTGGAAAAGTTTTAGACAAAGCATTCCCTAGATAAATAGAATTGAAATGCATTGTATAATTTAGAAATTTCATAACTTAACTGGATATTTCAGTACACTTTTTTTCATCCATGCAGAAGACGATTGAATTAACAAACAGTTGAGATTCCCTTGATATGATCCACTCAGGTACACAGTTTAAATCACCAATTATTGTTAGATATCTATTGTCCTTATGTTCTAATTCGTAACCTCAACCGAACATAAAGCATTTATCAATATAATACAAAACTCTCAATTGGGAGTAGCCACTTGCAAAAGTCAAGTGCATTTTATTCAGATAATAAATACACGTAATTCATTTAATACCAATGAGTATTGTGATAAATTAATTTGTCTGTCTCTGACTAGCACATCAATGTTTGGGACCCATCCTGAACTATCAACCTGTAAATAAATAATTTTTTTATAATTATTTATTTAGAAAAAAGCCTCTGGAACACTGGACTGCAATGACTCGAATGACTACCTTAAAACCACCTCTGCATGAAATGTTACCCGCATTCCTTATATATCCAATCAAACAGACCTATCTATAAATAGCATACACACGTGTACCTTACCAAACAAAACAAACTTACATCATATATGTACAACTTTCAGATAAATATAAATCTATTGTCTGTGTCAATCAAACAGCTCACTTTAATTATTACCTGTTGGAAAGTTCTCAAACCTCTTTCACAACTTAGTGTATTTTGGCACCTTCTGGAGGATTGAAAAAAGTGCACTGCAAAATCCAGTTAAGTTTTTATTTTTTTAAACCATAAAAAATATTTGAAATTTATTTATCTAGGGCATGCTATGCCTTAAAATGTACACTGATGTACAGGTTTGTCTGTACTCAGAGTAAATTTTGAGGTGAAAATACGGCCATTTTAGGCAAAGGGTCCATATCAACCTAAAAATTAATTTATCCTGATGCATGTGGGTGTTTATTAGTGTAAAAACTGAAGGTAACTGGGAAAATTTGATAGAAAACTTAAGACGCATGGGGATATATAACTGACTCAAAAATTACTTGTAATCAATCCTTATTAATAGTATATACCAGGTACTCTGCAAGGCGCAGTGAGCTTTATACGACTGCAGATGTCGTACCCTGAACAGGTGGGGCAAGTATTGACACAACATTCAAGATTTTTACAGCTCTGTATTTGGATTGTGATCAAATTTTTGACATACTATGGGTTTCTGACACAAAACAAATGTCAAGATCTTACAAATCTGTTGCACAATATTGTGCAATTAAAGATTTCTTCTTCAAACTTGAGAAATTTGGAGAAAAAAAAATTGAAAAATACTATCATCCCCTTTTTAGCTCACCTGGCCCGAAGGGCCAAGTGAGCTTTTCTCATCACTTGGCGTCTGGCGTCCGGCGACCGTCGTCGTCGTTAACTTTTTTACATTTTGAACTTCTTCTAGAGAACCACTGAATGGAATGAAACCAAACATGGCATGAATGATCCTTATGAGGTACTGACCAAGTGTTGTTACTTTGTAGCCGATCCATCATCCAAGATGGCCGCCAGCGGGGAACTTAGTTTAACATAGGACCTTATGGGAAATGCATACAAATGACTTCTTTTAGAGAACCACTGAATGGAATGAAACCAAACATAGCATGAATGTTCCTTATGAGGTGCTGACCAAGTGTTGTTACTTTGTAGCTGGTCCATCATCCAAGATGGCTGCCATCACAGGACTTAGTTTAACATAGGACCCTATGGGAAATGCATACAAATGACTTCTTTTAGAGAACCACTGAATGGAATGAAACCAAACATAGCATGAATGTTCCTTATGAGGTGCTGACCAAGTGTTGTTACTTTGTAGCCGGTCCATCATCCAAGATGGCTGCCATCACAGGACTTAGTTTAACATAGGACCCTATGGGAAATGCATACAAATGACTTCTTTTAGAGAACCACTGAATGGAATGAAACCAAACATGACATGAATGTTCCTTATGAGGTGCTGACCAAGTGTTGTTACTTTGTAGCCCATCCATAATCCAAGATGGCCGCCAGAGGGGGACTTAGTTTAACATAGGACCCTATGGGAAATGCATACAAAAGTCTTCTTCAAGAGAACCACTGAATGGAATGAAACCAACATAGTATGAATGTTCCTTATGAGGTGCTGACCAAGTGTTGTTACTTTGTAGCCGATCCAACTTCCAAGATGGCCGCCAGTGGGGTGACTTTGTTTAACATAGGACCCTATGGGAAATGCATACAAAAGTCTTCTTCTAGAGAACCACTAAATTGAATGAAATCAAACATAGCATAAATGTTCCTTTCCTAATGAGGTGGTGGCCAAGTGTTGTTACTTTGTAGCCAAATTTTTATTTTGTTTATATGATTTCGAAAACCAAAGTAGAGTAGGTGAGCAAAAAGGTCCAAAACCTGACATTTTATTATACATAATTTACAAGAAGTGTAAAGGAGGTAAATCAGAACATACCTAACATTGTATGTTAAATGTTTCTGAATAACCTCCCTTTAATACACTGCTTTCAGATTGTCTTAATTGCCCATTGACCAGAAAAACCTAGTTTTCCCCTTTTTTGCCCCTAATTCCAAAACATTTTGAGCCATAACCCCCCAAAGTCAATACTAACAATCCCTTCATGGTATTGAAACTTGTACAATTTCAGAGAGATTTATACACTTAAACAAAAATTATTGTTTGAAAACTACAAAAATGTTTATTTTGGGCCCCTTTTGGCCCCTAATTCCTAAACTATTAGGACCACAACCCCCAAAATCAATCCCAACCTATCTTTAGTGGTATTTTGAACTTTCTGGTAAAAACTTACAGAGATCCATTCACTAAAACTGAAGTTTTTGTCCGGAAACTAAATGCGTCTTTGAACGACGACGCTGACAACAACGACATGATAGCATTATACAACACACAAAAAATTTGCGGTCGCATAAAAAGGACTATTACCTTAATATATCCTGTTGGAAAGGTTCTGTCTGCAGGTGAAAAATATGTACTGGTACATTCCTCCCTTATTCGGAGTACCCCTCGAGCTGCAATGGTACAGTATTATCTGTTTTCTCTCTCAGGATGAATGTAAATACATCATTATTTTCAAGGATAGCCCCTGCCCAAAAAGAAAGGGACTTTAAAAAGTAAAAATCACAAGTTTTACTGATAAGTCAACAGGGCCGCATTAGCAAGTCAACTCATTATTGTTATGATTGTCCTCAAATTACAGTTATTACGCATCTTTTTATCTTTGATGGCAGGCACTGTAGAATGAAAATTTCACGAGTAAAAAATATTATACATGTGAACATGGCTTAAATGAACTTTTTGTAGAAGTTATTGCCCTTCAATGACAAAATTCACCCTTTTTTGTGTTTTATTTTGTTGCGTAAACTAGGGTAGATATAGAGAATATGTTATCAGCTAATTAAAAGATATATTTCAAACATGGACAAATTGTTATTCATCACCTTATTGGAGATATTTTCAATGTCAGCTGTGCAGCTACATAATGTACTTCCTGTTTGCAATTGTTGGAAATTTTACAACACTCAAATGTAAAAGAAAAAAAATTGTCAAGCTTTTCTTGGCTTCTATAACTGATTTTTTGTTTAGTATTGTAATTGCTAATGTCTCATTGGTAATTATCTTTTTAACTCTATGAATATAAATGTTCAGTTATTATCCATCCCAACCTAAAAATTAAGCAATCCATAAATTTTCATAATATACTCCTGGCATATAATGGAATGAAAGAAGAAAATGCAAGGAACTATAATTTATTCTAAGATTTTTTTCGACTTCTTCTACATCATAGACATAGCCTTGTTATCATCTGTTATGATATGAAGTTGGAGGAGTTGAAATGCATGATATTTAGTGAATAAATGGTTATGATTTGCCTAGGTAATCATCCAAGATTTTTTTTATTGTATCAATGTATTCAATTGTTTTGTGAGAATTTTCATTCTTTTATTTTTCTTCAGAAAAAGATGATTTAAGAAAAGCCAGAAGATCTGCTGTTAAAGGTAAGATTTATCTTAAGGATGTATTCTTCTGACATTTCAGTCTCGTTCAGTCTCATTAAAATCTTGTTCTTGAATTATTTCCAAAACATGTGATATAAGTGAAAAATAGCAATGAATTTGATAATTATCATAATCAAACTTTACTCTGTGAAAGAATTGTTTATTTCCAATAAGTAGTATTTTGAGTAATGAAATTTTCAAATGTTATTACTAATCAAGACAGCCTTTTTTAGTGAAATTTTGAGAAACATCGGTGGGGGGTACAAAAAATGATTTTACCAGAAACATAAACATCCCATATAACTTTTTCTTTTCAAATTTCATAGATATGTATTTTTCTAATCATTTGTAACAAGGAAGTTGAAAAAATATGCATTTTGTTCTTTAAACAGAGAAAAATCACAAATATACAAAATTGACAACAAAGGTAAGTTTGACACGAAAAAGCATCAAAATATGATAAAACTTTCTTATATTAACACCAACCTATAGTTTTTTTCAGTTCAATTTATTCAGATCGGTCCAGCATGGCAGTGATATCTTCTTAGGTGTATTTTTTGCTTATGTATCGTCGCTAACTCTTGAATCTGTATGATTTTTCACAAAGTAAACTGAATTCCTGCTTAAAACCAGATATTTAAAACGCCTAGTGCCCTTTTTGTTAATGAAACAAGCTGACAAGTTCTTTCAGTCAGGCTTTAAGTTTCGTATGCTGAATAGTCGTTGAAGATCAAAGGTTTTATTGTTGGTACAATGTTTTAATGATTGAGATTGTAAATTCACCAATAAGTGACAGGCAATAACTCTTTTTTTAATTTTTCAGTATCCACATCTTATTAACACCACTTCTTGAATATGCATTTTCAGAATATTTATGAAGTCCTTCTTTAAATGCAGGGAGTATGACAATAATTTAGACATTACTAAAATACTAAACTTTCTCGTACTATACCCAAGTGACTTCAGGTTGGTTTAGCTATTTTTTTTATAGCTCAAGTTTTATTGATCATGATATATCATAGGCATTCAAATTTTTTGATTCTAATTATGGTTGATACTGAAAGTGCTTCCTACACATGGTATTGTAATTTTTTGATAACTGTGTTCTATTTAAAGTGCCACTCCATGTCTTTGTAAGAATCAGGCAATTTGGGAAAAAATAAATTCATGGCGAAATAAACCCAACAACCTGACCATTATATTTTAAAGTAGCCTAGCTTTGTTGAACTTTTTTACATTGTCATTTCAGGGCCTTTTATAGCTGACTATGCGGTATGGGCTTTGGGCATTGTTGAAGGCCATACTAATTACTATGACCTGTAGTTGTTAAACTTTGGCTTCAAAACATGACAATTAATGATATTTAAGTTGCCATACTTTCACATCATAACAGACCGAGATAAAAAAAATTGTGACGATTATAAATCATGCACAAAAGACTTAATTTATGATATATACATATGTTTGTTCAATAATTGGATAACCATTATATATCGATCATTTCATATGACTTTAAAGTAATAAAAATAATGAGAAATTAAATTATTTGAAAACTCTTACCATGAACATGATGAACACACCAACATTTTCACAGTAAGTGATGTACACAGGGAAGATATTATAAAATGTCCAATGTCTGGGACTTTTTCTTAGAATTGTTGATTAAAATTTTGATAATTGTCTGTACAGCAAACAATTCAATTTTTGTATGTATAACCACAAAATTGAGGGTTATAGTGTTAAGGTTAGGGTTAGGGATGTGACTAGTATGTACTTGAAGCACTGAAATTTCTTTGAAAAATCAATAGATTGTATAAGTTGATAGAATTTTTTGTATACAAAATATTTTTTTTTAACCTATTTCTGTTTTATTTAAATAAAAACATTAAAAAAAAATTCTTAAATTAGAATTAGTTTACTAAGTGTATAAACATGAAGAACTATCATGACAATACATGTACACATGTAGCTCTTAAGACCAAGAAAGTTCAATTAATACATGTATTTAGAATTTGAACATAATCTGAGCTATAATCTATCTAAATATATCTGGCTAGTGAATAATGAAAGGAAAATGTTGCTTTTAAGCTCACCTGGCTGAAAGACGAAATGAGCTTCTCATCACTTGGAGTCCATCATCTGTCGTTGTCATTGTCCTTCAACTTTTACAAACAAATATTCTCCTCTGAAACTATTGGGCCAAATTTAACCAAACTTGGCCTGTGAGTGAGTGTCATTATATGACCGTGCCTGTTAACTGAGATGGTGAACATGGCTAAAAATAGGTTATTGGGGTAAAATGCAAGTTTTATTTATTATCATCCAAACCCTATATGAATATAGAGATAGTCTGACAGGACAGAAATGTTTAAAATGTTTGAATTTTCATGCTGTCCATTTAGTCGTACCTATACTTACAGTGTTAAAAAATGGAAAACAACATGTTTAATAATTTATTGCGCCCGAAGCGCTATTCTAGTTTTACCTTCATCAGGAACGCTCAAAGCCAAACATTTGAAATTGTCTGTCTGTTTTGTCCGTTCACTGCATACATCCCCAAAATTTGTTTTTCTCAACTAAATGTTAAAAAACAACTTATAATAGATACAAATGTAGATAGAAACTTTACACATAAACAAAATATCAACAAGACAAGATCTAGACATAAGCTGTGATGACTGAAATTTTAAGAAAAATAGTTATTGGCTTATTATTTGGGCTAGCTCTTAGGTCCTTATGATATTTTTTGACTATTTGTGGACCATAGAACCATTATTAGGTCCTCAAATATTAAAAAAATATCATAAGGACATGAGAGCTACCATAGGTCCACAAATAGTCAAAAAATATCATAAAGACCTAATAGCTATAGGGTTCCATAGCTATATTGGAACTAACTTTTGTTTTTGAACCCTGTTGGGTAAGTTGAAAGTTAAAACTTTCAAATGAGAGATAGCCATCTTTATTATAAATACTTTTAGATGATATTTTAGTTAGAGTTGGAGTATTTCTCACAATTAGCTCAATATAATGTCTCTTTAGCAATTTTATGAATTTTTATAAAGAGTCATTAGCTATAATATAGCTTATATTGATACATCCCTTAAAAATGTCCCCTGTGTAATATCAGCTTAATTTTTTATTTAAGTTAATCACTTTATTAGGTCTATGATATTTTGTTATGAATATTGGATATCTCTTTAATTCTGGTATATTAGACGATTTTCACTTATTATTTTCAGATTGTGAAGATCAGCTGACAGAAAACCTCTCATGCAGGTAACGATTCAATAATCTCATTCTGATTATACTCATGATCTATAACAGTCCTATTATCCTGGCATTTGACCTAAAGTGAAATTTTTATTTTTTTTAATTCAGTTAATTAATGACTTTTGATTTTTTAGTGACAACAGCTATTATTGTAGAATTAGAATTGGAAATGAGTTAACTGTATTGCATTTAGTTATGTAGTATCTCAGATCTTTTATGTTATTTCCAAATCCTTTAAGTGCATCATCAATTACAATATGACTAGGGTTCTCATTAAGGATTTTGGAAGGCAAGTTCAGGGACTCCTCATTTTTACTGCGGATGACAGTGAGGGCATTCCAGAGTATTGTTGCCATAAACAAATTCTACCTGAGTGACTTGCGTTTATTTTTACTGGTTATACCCATATAACAACACGAACATTGTCAAGTGCAAAATTACATTCTTGTCACTTGTTATATG
The DNA here is from genome assembly GCA_037788925.1 of Mytilus galloprovincialis. Lineage (NCBI taxonomy): Eukaryota > Metazoa > Mollusca > Bivalvia > Mytilida > Mytilidae > Mytilus > Mytilus galloprovincialis. The sequence goes on along the minus strand of CM075334.1, from coordinate 15,238,979 downwards.
TTAATTTCATCCAGTGGCGGATCCAGAAATTTTAATAAGTGGGGGCCCACTGACTGACCTAAGAGGGGGCCCGCTCCAGTTACGCTTCAGTGATTCCCTATATAAGCAACCAATTTTTTTCCCAAAAAGGGGGGGCCCGGGCCCCCTGGGCCCCCCCCTAAATCCGCCTCTGTCATCGATAAATATTCATTAAAATAATTTTCAAGAACGCAGAAAAATGATATAAAAATGTTTTGTCCTGAGAAAAATATATAATTAAATACTTAAGAAAACCAAAAATGTGTGTTAACGCAGGCAGAAGAATATCTAAAGAAGATTTTGCAACAAAGGTGGGAAAATATGAATGCCTACTCAAATCCAATAGACTATTAGAAAAACGAATTATTACAGAATATTATTTCACTACAATATAAACATGTAAAAGTTATTAGGATGAGGTTGAATTCCCTGTCGTTTAGTCATCATCCACACAGGAACTTGTCAGAAAAAAAAATATATATTGTGACCATCCACCAGAACTTGTGGTCATCGATCGGATGTCAGTACTTTATAGGACTTTGATTTAATTTGACAAATCCAAAATTGAGAAAATGAAAGTTTATTGTTATATGATTTATTATTTCAGTCTCTATGATAGAATAGAGCAATGAATAGATTTTTTTTAATATAAAATGTTGATATATGTGCTCCATTGGCTGTGTTCTGCTCTTTCACAGGTAGGACTCAGGTTGTTGTCTCTTTGACACATTCCCAATTTCTATTCTCAATTTTATCAACAGACACTATTAAAGAACCATATTCAACAGAAAATATTACTTTCAAAAGAATATTAATTATTTTTCACCATTCAGCTGCTAGTTGAAATAACTTGCCTATGTTGCATTTATATACAGTGTGTATTGTAATGATAAAATTGTAAAAGCAACACAATAAAAAATTTCAAAAGCTTGAAAGCTAAGAATGTTAAAGAACAGCTGTTGAAGACGCAAATGACCATTTATTTAATGACTTGTTTGGGTTCTCTTGTCCCTCTCCCTTCATAAAACATTCAGGGGGATAATGCACCCTGTATGAATTTGACCCTCTTCCCTTCCAAACTTTACCAAATGAAAAAAACACGATTATAAATCTAAAAATTCCGTCAGGAACATTTTCTGAATCAGGAACACTCAAACCCCCAAAAAATGAAATGAATACATTTATAAGAACCAAAAAACACATGAGCTCATATAGAAAAAAGAGACCTTAAAACAAAATACCCAATTCTTGAACTAATGGTAACATCATATAATGTTGCAATATTAAAGTGATGTGGATTTATAGAGAATTTCATTGAAATTAGCTACTGTAAAATTAGAAATTATTGCAATGTTTTTATTATTGGGAAAAATGCGACACTGTTATGAATTGCAATAATTTAAACTCGCATATTAAAAATTTTCATATGAATTAAACAGAATTTTGCTCAATGTCGCAAAAATTCAAATCGCAGTTTAGTCTTAAATGACAAAATCGCAATAATTTCTGAGTGTACAGTATTAGAAATGGACTGATTTTTTCCACATATAATGTCCCGTATATTTCTTATTCCTTGTTCTCATGAAACACCTGATGATTTTGAAAAATTAAGAAGCCTCAACAGATATAATTATATAATTCTACTATTATATTCTTACAATTCAAAGAAGCGACCATTATGGAAATTTTTAATAACTATTAAAGAAAGATTTTTTTCTAACAAAGAGCGTGACAAGACATGGTTCTCGTTATCAATGGAAGAAGAAAGTATGTCATAATTAATTGCAGATTTTATCCTAAGATATTCCTGGAAAAGGAAATTAATTAAATTCTTTGAAGGTAAAATCTCCTTACTTATAACTAAGAACGTATTATGAGAGGTTTTAAAAGTTTCATTGATTAATGTAAAGTAGTCACCTCCATGACTTTGAAGTTTAGACATTTTTTGTCTTTAATGGATGTTCTTTATAAACGAGATAATGTTATAAATATTTCTGTTTGATAAATCAGAGCTAAAGAATCACAATGTTTATAGTTCAATGTAATTATACAAAATCTAAGAAAGTTAATTCAAAACGAAATTGTGAAGCAACAATTTTCTTTTCCCAATACACAAATGATGGTAGAATTGGTTATCAGTTTGAAGTACTCTCGGAGAATCGTTTTGTCCTATCCCGACAATGCTGCAGAGAATTGAATTTACTACCGACAGCAGGTCCTACTATAACATTTTTCTGTCCCTAATATAATTGATAAATTTTGTAAACCTTCGAAAATAGATTTGTACATTCTAAAGACATTCAGAAGTGATTGGAAAAGCTTTGGCTAAGTGAATTATGGCAATGTTTTTCTTTGGTAATCTATTACATGGTGAATCTATATGTCAGTTGGAAAACGAAAAAATGTCACACAAATGTCTAGAAAGTTCAGCGTTCTTTATAACCTTAACGGAAATTACTTTTTATAGAATGCTGAAATCTTTCTTTTTTTGCTGTCATTTAGAAAGTTTAATGGATTTTTATTCAAAGAAGGATTTAAACAAACATTTCACTTCCAAAGTTTATATTAAGAAATCATAACATGGAATAATAAAATGCTCCAAGTCTTCATCCTGCTAGAATTAAAGTTACATGCTAAAGAGTAAAATAACTAAAATTCTGATCTTTAAGAAAAATTCTGATCCAAAAATACCTTATCAAATGGCAAAATCAAAAGCACAATTAAGGTGGTACCTAACACTACAGGGAGATAACTCTGTAAAATCAGCTAAGCGTTTTAATTGCGAATAATTTTATAAGCTTCTCGATGATCAAAATAAGAGTTTGTCTAACTGCTATATAACCAGTGTAATTTTTCTGATAAAACGGTTGGTTCAAGTTTTTTGAAATTCTTATATTTTAGTCAAAGGGTCAAAGTAAATACTTTGTTAAAATTTTATGATAATTAAACGAGCCAAATTAATTTTAGTGAAGTTGTTGGGTACCACCTTAAGTAACACACACATCAAAGAAATCGAAAATAACATCATATTCCTGACTTGGTACAGGCATTTCCTTATGTAGTGCCACATTTTGCCCTTTCATCGTTTTATTCACTTACATTAAAAGCAACAGACTCAAGTGTGGGATCTAAACTATTTATGAGAGGTCCCCAGGATGAAATCTGTTTGGAGACCAATTAAGTGAAAACCTTTTAGTAAATGCAAGGAAATATGTTGGACTTTTTTCATAGCATTAATTATTAAAAATATGTTTTAATTTTGATTTATTTTTTAGCAACTTTCAAGCTGTTTGAATCAATGCAATTTTTTGTTAATATCAATGAGACAGCAACCTAAAAAAATTTAGAAATGACCACAGTAGAGGTAAATCATACATTTTTCTATTAAAAATTAAAAAAAAACAAAAAAAACAGGAGTCACTGTGTGTCTAGCTTAAAATTCCCTTCTTTCATCAATTTCATCTTATTCTATGGTAAATCATGATAAATTCAGGATAATCATCTTCTTGTAAATTCATAAACAAGTATTTATCAGTATGTTTCTTTAAAAGTACATGTTTGCCTATTAAATCTATAAAGGTTTAATTGCTTTTTATGCCCTGTTTTTCGGTCTGTGTATCCATTCGTTCAAACGTCTGTTTGTTTCTTCCGTTTGTCTGTCTGTCCACCTTCAGGTTAAAGTTTTGGCCAAAGTATCACGACTCACTGAACATATAAAATGATATTGACCTTTTCAGGTTAAAGTTTTTGATAAAGTTGAAGTCCAATCAACTTGAAACTTAGTAATCATGTTCCCTATGATACCATCTTTCTAATTTCAATGCCAAATTAAAGTTTTGACCCTAATTTCATGGTCCACTGAACAAAGAATATGATAGTGTGATTTGGGCATCCATGTACTATGGACACATTCTTTTTATGCCCCACCTACGATAGTAGAGGGGCATTATGTTTTCTGGTCTGTGCGTCCGTTCGTCCGTCTGTCTGTTCGTTCGTCCGTCCATCTGTCCGTCCGTCCGTCCGTTCGTTCGTCCGTCTGTCCTGCTTCAGGTTAAAGTTTTTGGTCAAGGTAGTTTTTGATGAAGTTGAAGTCCAATCAACTTGAAACTTAGTATACATGTTCCCTTTGATAAGATCATTCTAATTTTAATGCCAAATTAGAGAATTTATTCCAATTTCACGGTCCACTAAGCATAGAAAATGATAGTGCAAGTGGGGCATCCGTGTACTGTGGACACATTCTTGTTTCTTATATATTCTATGGTAAAGTGTGATATATGCAAGATTATCAATTCTTTGTGTAATATCAGAAACTGTACATGTTTTGTTTGCCTATTAACCCGTAAAGGTTTATAAAAAAGAAGATGTGGTATGATTGCCAATGAGACAACTCTCCACAAAAGACCAAAATGACACAGACATTAACAACTATACATTAGGTCACCGTACGGCCTTCAACAATGAGCAAAGCCCATACCACATAGTCAGCTATAAAAGGCCCTGATAAGACAATGTAAAACAAGTCAAACGAGAAAACTAACGGCCTTATTTATGTAAAAAAATGAACGAAAAACAAATATGTAACACATAAACAAAAATGATGTGACTGAATTTACTTATTTTGCAGTAAAGAATTAGGTTATGATAATCAGTACCTTATTGTAAAGCATAATTTCAGAATATTAATCTAAGCTGTCATTTCTAAAATGAATTTTCTATCTTCAAAGATGTGTTTGTTGCTTCATTTGTTGAGAAAAGTATTTGGCAGTGTACTGAAATGTAAAAACTCATTTCGCTGATCCTTTGTATATTACATATAACATGTATAAACAAAAGATAATGCTTTAGCAAATTACACAAAACAAGGAAGAAAATAAATTGATATTAAACATCTATTAGAAAATGAGAATTTAACGACAGTTTGATCATATCATGTTTTACTAGTAATCATCTTTTCTAAGTGTTTTATACTTATATTCTTGTTTGCTAATAGCTTTTTAAAATAGTATTTTTATTTGTAAGGCATGAGCTGTTTTATTACTGACTGATTTGTCCCTCATGGAATTTGATGATAAATTATTGCATTGGTGTTTTGGATAGCTTACTTGTAGCATAGCCGGGCTGATATATCTGACTTGGTACCTCGGGAGGAAGTTTTTTTCACACTTAATTTTATTTATAGAAATGTATAGGTAGTGACAGTTATTCTAAGTACCTCTTCTACTACCTATTTCTTAGAAAGGAGAAATCATTAGAATCAATTTGTATTTTTGAACATTATTTGTAGGAATTATAACCTTTATTTTATTTTGAAATACAAGCTGTAATTTCTTACATTTAAACTTTATAAGCAATATTTTTTTTGCAGTTTTCTCTGCTTTTTAGCTCACCTGGCCCAAAGGGCCAAGTGAGCTTTTCTCATCACTTGGCGTCCCGCGTCCGTCATCTGTCGTCGTTAACTTTTACAAAAATCTTCTCCTCTGAAACTACTGGGCCAAATTTAACCAAACTTGGCCACAATCATCATTGGGGTATCTAGTTTAAAAAATGTGTCTGGTGACCCGGCCAACCAACAAAGATGGCCGCCATGGCTAAAAATAGAACATAGGGGTTAAATGCAGTTTTTGGCTTATAACTCAAAAACCAAAGCATTTAGAGCAAATCTGACATGGGGGGTAAAATTGTTTATCAGGTCAAGATCTATCTGCCCTGAAATTTTCAGATGAATCGGACAACCCGTTGTTAGGTTGCTGCCCCTGAATTGGAAATTTTGCTGTTTTTGGTTATTATCTTGAATATTATTATAGATAGAGATAAACTGTAAACAGCAATAATGTTCAGCAAAGTAAGATTTACAAATAAGTCAGCATGACCAAAATGGTCAGTTGACCTCTTTAGGAATTATTGCCCTTTATAGTCAATTTTTAACCATTTTTCGTAAATCTTAGTAATCTTTTAGAAAAATCTTCTCCTCTGAAACTACTGGGCCAATTTAAACCAAACTTGGCCACAATCATCATTGGGGTATCTTGTTTAAAAAATGTTTCCAGTGACTGGGCCAACCAACCAAGATGGCCGCCATGGCTAAAAATAGAACATATAGGGGTAAAATGCAGTTTTTGGCTTATAACTCAAAAACCAAAGCATTTAGAGCAAAGTTGACAGGAGGTGTAATTGTTTATTAGGTGAAGATCTGTCTGCCCTAGAATTTTCAGATGAATCGGATAATTTTACTTGCTTCTTAAAAACACATTTGAAGGCATTAAAAATCTAAACTAGATTTGTTAGGTTGCTGCCCCTGAATTGGTAATTTAAGGAAATTTTGCCGTTTTTGTCGAGCCTGCAACTTTTGTTGCAGAAAGCTCGACAAAGGGATAGTGATCTGGCGGCGGCGGCGGCGGCGGCGGCGGTGTTAGCTAACTTCTTAAAAGCTTTATATTTCAGAAGGTGAAAGACCTGGATGCTTCATACTTTGTATATAGATGCTTCATGTTATGAAGTTTCCGTCAGTCACATGTCCAATGTCCTTGACCTCATTTTCATGGTTCAGTGACCACTTGAAAAAAAAGTTCAAATTTTTTGTAATGTTGAATTCTCTCTTATTTTAAGTAATAGGATAACTATATTTGGTATGTGCGTACCTTGCAAGGTCCTCATGTCTGTCAGACAGTTTTCACTTGACCTCGACCTCATTTCATGGATCAGTGATCAAGGTTAAGTTTTGGTGGTCAAGTCCATATCTCAGATACTATAAGCAATAGGGCTAGTATATTCGGTGTATGGAAGGACTGTAAGGTGTACATGTCCAACTGGCAGGTGTCATCTGACCTTGACCTCATTTTCATGGTTCAGTGGTTATAGTTAAGTTTTTGTGTTTTGGTCTGTTTTTCTCATACTATATGCAATAGGTCTACTATATTTGTTGTATGGAATGATTGTAAGGTGTACCTATCTAGCGGGCAGATGTCATGTGACCTTGACCTCATTTTCATGGTTCAGTGGTCAAAGTTAAGTTTTTGAGTTTTGGTCTTTTTATCTAATACTATATGCCATAGGTCATCTATATTTGGTGTATGGAAATATTTTATGATCTTTATGTCAGTCGCACAGGTTTTATTTGACCCTGACCTCATTTTCACAGTTCATTGCACAGTGTTAAGTTTTTGAGTTTTGGTCTATTTTTCTTAAACTATAAGTAATAGGTCAACTATATATGTTGTATAGAAGCATTGTTAGCTGTACATGTCTGCCTGGCATGGTTCATTTGACCTTGACCTCATTTTCAAGGTTCATTGGTCTTTGTTTAGTTATCTTGGTTAATGTTAAGTTTATGTGACAGTTGTATTAAAGCTTAGCTTTATACTTAGGACTATCAACATAATATCAATGATTAGTATAGAAGGCGAGACATTTCAGCGTGTGCACTCTTGTTTTGTTATTATTTTGAATATTATTATAGTTAGAGATAAACTGTAAACTGCAATAATGTACAGCAAAGTAAGACCTAAAAATAAGTCAACATGACCAAAATGGTCAATTGACCCCCTAAGGAGTTATTTCGTTTTAAAGTCAATTTTTGTCGAGCCTGCAACTTTTGTTGCAGAAAGCTCGACATAGGGATAGTGATCCGGCGGCGGCTACGGCGGCTACGATGGCGACGGCGGCGTTAGCTAATTTCTTAAAAGCTTTATATTTTATAAGGTGGAAGACCTGGATGCTTCATACTTTGTATATAGATGCCTCATGTTACCAAGTTTCTGTCAGTCACATGTCCAATGTCCTTGACTTCATTTTCATGGTTCAGTGACCACTTGAAAAAAAAGTTCAGATTTTTTGTAATGTTGAATTCTCTGTTATTATAAGTAATAGGATAACTATATTTGATATGTGCGTACCTTGCAAGGTCCTCATGTCTGTCAGACAGTTTTCACTTGACCTCGACCTCATTTCATGGATCAGTGAACAAGGTTAAGTTTTGGTGGTCAAGTCCATATCTCAGATACTATAAGCAATAGGGCTAGTATATTCGGTGTATGGAAGGACTGTAAGGTGTACATGTCCAACTGGCAGGTGTCATCTGACCTTGACCTCATTTCCATGGTTCAGTGGTTATAGTTAAATTTTTGTGTTTTGGTCTTTTTCTCATACTATATGCAATAGGTCTACTATATTTGTTGTATGGAATGATTGTAAGGTGTACCTGTCTAGTGGGCAGATGTCATGTGACCTTGACCTCATTTTCATGGTTCAGTGGTCAAAGTTAAGTTTTTGAGTTTTGGTCTTTTTATCTAATACTATATGCCATAGGTCATCTATATTTGGTGTATGGAAATATTTTATGATCTTTATGTCAGTCGCGCAGGTTTTATTTGACTGTGACCTCATTTTTACGGTTCATTGCACAGTGTTAAGTTTTTGTGTTTTGGTCTATTTTTCTTAAACTATAAGTAATAGGTCAACTATATATGTTGTATAGAAGCATTGTTAGCTGTACATGTCTGTCTGGCATGGTTCATCTGACCTTGACTTCATTTTCAAGGTTCATTGGTCTTTGTTTAGTTATCTTGGTTAATGTTAAGTTTATGTGACAGTTGTATTAAAGTTTAGCTTTATACTTAGGACTATCAACATAATATCAATGATTAGTATAGAAGGCGAGACATTTCAGCGTGTGCACTCTTGTTAACAAATTCATAAAATTTGTAAATTTTCACTAACATTTTCCATTGAAACTACTGGGCCAAGTTCATTATAGATAGAGATAATTGTGAGCAGCAAGAATGTTTAGTAAAGTAAGATCTACAAACACATCACCATCACCAAAACACAATTTTGTCATGTGTCCTTTGTTTAATATTCACATACACCAAGGTGAGCGACACAGGCTCTTTAGAGCCTCTAGTTTAGATTTTTAATGCCTTCAAATGTGTTTTTAAGAAGCAAGTAAAATTAATAATGTTGATGTTTTCTGTTCTTCTGAAGAAAATAAATTCATACTAATTAAGGTTTTAACACCTCTAGTTCATTAGCCCCATTGCTTTCTATGTTGAATACTGCAACTATAGATATGCTGTTAAGTTCAAATAAAGTCATTTCATGTCGAAATTATACCTGACATGATCCCAAGTACTTGAGCTCAGAGGTGAATGTAGGGGGGCCTGGGCCCCCTTTTCTGGGAAAAATTGGTTGATTATATAGGGAATCACTGAAGCTTGATCAGAGCGGGCCCCCTCTTATACAGTCAGTGGGTCCCCACTTATAAAAATTTCTGGATCCGCTACTGGAGTTTTTAATACCAAAATTACCAAAATATTATTCTTTTTTACAAAGTTACAGTTATGCATTGCAAAGTTTTATTTAAACAAATTGCTACTTTCTTGTTTGGTCTTTTTGTTTTGGCCGATTAAATAGTGGTTCTATACCTAATAACACTAAAAAATTATAACTGTCTCTTTTTTATGTAACACTAAATTGAGGGATGGAAAAAATGACTTAAAGTTAAAACTCATCAATAATAGAATGAATCATTTTAATGAATGGAAAACTACCACTTGTTGAGTACTACAGATTAAGGGAGGTGTTATTAAGGAATGTAAATAGAAAATAAGTGGTTAATTGTTCCGTTGAAAATCAGCTGATCAGAAATAGCATCTTAATGACATATTAGCTCCTGATACAAGGCGATAGGAGCCTCTGTCATCAGATAACTTGTCTTTAACATGTGAATCTTGTTTCTGTCGCTTATCATACAACTTCAGATGTGGTAAAAAACAACCGTACCATTAATCATGGCTAATGTAAACATCATATCAAGCAGAGAACAGATGGTTTAGTTAGACATTAAGACAAAGAAGTTTACATCATGGGGCGAGAGACATGGTTTTAGCATAGATGGGTATTACATCTATGGTTTTAGTATTGTTATCGTAGGAGGGATGAACCAAACTTTGATTAAGGAACATAATTAGGGTCTTGGGACAGTTCCTCCATTACAGATCTATTTAGCATAGGATGAATAGGGTTTGTGCAATTTACTGGAACTCAGAAAACACAGTACAAACCAGTAGGGGTGGGAGTTTGAAATAATTTTCTTCTTGATAAGAAATAGCATGTTTTATTGCATGCAAAAAACTAATTATTGATTGTAAATGCGTTTTTTACAGAAAATAGAAACTAATCTTTGTCTTGTGTTTGTAAATTATATTTTTAAAACTATAACTTATATCTAACTTTGAGAAAAACAAAATCTGCACCAAAGAGTTATTCAGCATGACTAAACTGAAAAATCAGATCCTTGTTCTCAGGCAGATGATAAAATGGTCAGTGGAATTCACAGTTTTGGAATCTAATTCATTCTGAGTAATATTTACAAACGTGCACACCAAAACGTTGAGATTGTTTTCAAACGTTCTTTCTAAGACTAAAAAGAGGAAATTCAACCAATGAAGTAATGTTACTTTCATTTTGGAGTACGAACGAAGGAATTCCCCATAGTCCTTTAGATTCCTAAAAGGCGAATTTAGAGACAACTGTAAGGATTGGAGACAGTGGAGGTATGTTTAACTGCCTCCCCCCCTCCTCACACCCCACACATTATCCATGTGCTTGTAGTGCAGTGGTTGTTTGAATCATGACTGTCATATTTGATTATAGTAAATTCTTTTGTTGTAACTTAGGCCTCCAGGTTTCTCAATTGAATTGTTTTATATTTTCATGACACGGGCTTTATTTTATAGCAGACTATATGTCATGGGTTAATTGATCTCATTGTTAAAGACCATACTATTGTCTATAATTGCTTATATCCACTTCAATTGAACTTTGGTGGATAGTTGAATCGATCATTGGCAATTGTACCATATATCTCTTTTATTTTTAAAATGATTTCTTGTTTAGTACATGATCTCTGGTATGAAAATTTCAACGAGAGTTCACCTGGACTCTGGCTGGACTTGAGACATATTCCAGTCTGACTTTGAAAAGACCAGTCTGACATGAACCGTACATATACTTTGTCCTATACTTGGGTTATTTGAAAGCCTCTATTTTCTTAAAAGTCCAACCCCACATTTTGTAATGCTGACAATTAAGAAAATAAACACGGCTGGACTTTTGAAGAAAGTATCCTTCGTGTAGACTTATAAGCAGGATTTTTGTCTTAGAAAATTTTACAGAAATAAAAAGCTGAGTTCCAACTTGTGTTTTTTCTCTGAAGAATTTGTGATCACATAGCAAATATATTCACATCACAATGTCCAGTATGATGTGTTTTTACGTGAATGACCCTGATCAGTGGCGGATCCTGGGGGGGGGGGGGGGGGGGGTTTCGGGTGTTTGAACCCCCCTTATTTTGACGATCAATGCATTTGAATATGGACATATAGTTGGAACACCCCCCTTTGTCCTGGGTGAAAAAAAAACCTTTTTAAAATGGCTGGATCCGCCCCCTGCTGATTGACCTGAGGTTGTTCATTTATAAACTTGAATGTTTGATCATCCTATACTATATTATAGGTACATTCTTCAACAATCTTGTAACAATAGTACAAATCGCTTGATATTATATTAGGATAATTTTTATTTAATTATTTAAATTATTACAAATATAATTGAGTTTACTTTATTGATAATAGTCTATTGGCTGTTACCTATTAATGGCTCAAGAGACCTGACTCAGCCGCTGAAGTGTCTGGAAAATTGCCTGTGTTTCCTCAAATTATTTGCTTAATTAACTTGATGAAATTGTTACACAATAACTGTTCTGTATCCAGAAATTAGGAAAAAAATTCTAAATTTTTAAGCATTGTATCATTCTATATATTGCACCAACTTTGCAATTCCAAACAATTTCTGAATATTTTTAACATTGGCTATCCCATAATGCACCATCTTTTGTTGTTGGCCATCTGTATAATAACATGGATTTGGAAGTCCTAAACATAAAAACTCTATAAATTGTAATATAAATTTTTGAAATACAAAGTAAGATGAAAAAAAAAATCTGCTTTGACCTGTAACTTAAGACAATGAACCAAAGATATTGCTTGCTGAACTGAAAAATACATGCAAATTGTTACAAGCTTTGCTTTAAGGTTCTCCAAGAGGCAGATTTAGGGGGGCAAGGGACCCCCCCCCCCCCACACACATACTTTTGTTGGAAAATTTGGTTGATTATATAAGAAATCACTGAGGCATGTCCGGTGTAGGTCCCATCTTATCAAATTTCTGGATCTGCCACTGTCTCCTGGCACTCCGGCTCCCTCCATTAAATAGCAATCAGTGCTCGAGAGTCATGCATGAAAAACAATTAATCATACAATCAATCAAATATATACTACTGCCTAAATATCTTTTTTAAAATGTATCAAAATAATTCTTTATTATATTGTACTAAGCACTGAGAAATACATTATTAAGTAGTATACAATACAAAACATTAAACAGATTTCTCCTAGTGATATTTCTATTTTATTATGCATCCCCAAAGGCTCCAAATAAAAAGCTAATCAATTGTATTTTTATCTTTAAGCAATAAACTGTGACTGATAATCACAATCGTATTAATAATTAATCAATTAATTAGTACACTTATTCATTCAAATGGAATATCTCAGAAAATTCTTGTATTTTTAATGTATTCTTTATTACTGGATGGAATTTCAATGTTTATATATATAAAAAAAAAAAAAAAAAACACTGCTTTTTCTCTGGTGTGCTGCAAACTAATAATTTGGGTCCCTTTATGTGAAAAAATTCTAGATGTTATAATAATGACGACTATACTTTATATAAGACAGGAACAAGGAGGTTATTTAAAACCCCTTCTTGACGACTAAGAGTTTTAATTTGGTGCTTTCTTGGCATGCAATTTTGTTTTGCATAAAATTTGAAATTAAGAAATAAGGAGGAAAAAAGATTAAATGGTTTATGATTATTTATACAGAAGAAATTAATACCTGAATTCACTCTTGATTATGACTGACTCAAAAAGTGCAAATTAAACAGTCTAAAGAAATTTAATAAATAAAAAAACCTATCCATGATTTTAAGTGATGAGTACAATTTTGAAAAGTTAAACTAAGTGTTGAAAGATATCAAAAGCAAAGAATCAGACTATTTATGGCTTTATGTACATAAGACATTAAAAGCAAAGACATGGCACTTTTGTTTCTATTCTTCATCTCAAAGTTGCTTTCAGACCTTCAACAGGGAGCAAATACTATCATTTGACTGCAAGTTCAAAAGGGCCACTTGTACTGGTTGAAGTAATTCATTGCCCATGCAGTTGTTAATTGTGCTACAACTATGCATTGAACAACACAGCTGAACTGTAATATCTGTCAAAATACAGAAAGAATGCAACCATTTGTCTATACGCAATATAGGTACCATTCTCTGAAAAATAACCACTCAATGGACAGTTGTTATGATCTTGGATTGATTATGGTACCCACAAATTTGGGAAAATTGATTAATTTGGTGTGAAAAATTTTAAATAATAAAATTGAGAAAGAAAATAGGTAATGTGTCAAAGCGACAACAACCCGACCAATTTGTCAATTCAGAAATTATTGTGTGCATTATAGTTCTTGCAACTTTTGAAGATCGGGCAAAAATGAAAGATTAAGTAATGTGATTTCAGGTAAAAATCTGAATATAGATAATATCAGAATAGGGGTTCTTATTATTGTGATACTCACACAGAGGCATTATTATAGATTCATTTTTTTTAGTGGGTACCAATTTTCGTGGTTTGAGGAAAATTTTCATATTCGTGGATATTTGATTTCGTGGTTTTTGCAAATTCTGCATACATTCCTTTAGAAAATTTGTAAATATGTTGATAATTTGAATTCATGGTTCTCTTGTACCCACGAAATCCACGAAAATTTAAGTATCCAACAAATATAATGTGAACTCACAGTATTTGCATTACTAAAAACCTGGCAATAGTTTCTTAATTTACAGTATCTAAGGACTAGTGGCATTCATTACCAGTATTTCCTTATTAGAATATTCACACTGTAGGAGTATAGTCATTTATTCATGGTATATTTGCATTGAAAATCCACAGAAGTAAGAGTAATTAGTAACTATAAGCTGAATAACCACACACCCTTTTTTTAAAGATTTAATTATTTTTATAAGTAACATATAACGTAAGGGTACCCAAATTGCACCGAGTACCCAAATTGCACCTATTTAGAAAAAATAGCAACGGAAATCTTACAACATTTCCTAGAGACTAAACAATTTGTAATTTTTTGATTTGATACTATGCACCTCTTTCAACATAGGTAAACATATTTAAATATACACAAAACGTTCACAGCATTTTAAATCAACAGATGGACTGTTTACTGAAAAAGCAAAATGTTCGAAAACGTCACCGCACGACGTCATCAAAACGTCATCTTTTTAAAATTAGCAAAAACAATATATTATAAGCATCCATTTTGTAAAATATGAAGAGTAAGCATTGACTAATATCCAATTGTTCAAAATTTTTGAAGAAATTAAACAAAAGCTCTGTTATTAGACTTCTGACGATGTGAATTTAAGCATGGATGCAATTTGGGTACTCCTCATTACAGAATCCTGAATAGTTTGGAGGTTGATTCAAACCCATTTTTTATGGACTCAATATGAATTAAAAATCAAATTAATGTTCCTATACAATGAAGAAGGATAGGGCTACAAAATAAACACAGTATGGACATATTTTACTTGATCATAAAAAAACATGGGTGAAAAAACTGTCAAAATAGGTGCAATTTGGGTACTGTCACGTTTATACAGTTATATATTATAAGACTGAAAAAATTGTGGTATACTTAAATATCAAATTCTGTAATCCCAAGGCTTGATAGTTGGTAAGAATAGATTTATGTATCCTATTAAAAAAAGAGGCTAAAAGTCGTAAAAACTCGTCTATCTCAAAGAATAATAAATCACAAATATTGATTCCTACAGATTTTACATTTCTGATATAATGTTTCCAAAAAACATTTTCATGCATTGTGTATAATTATGTAAAATAAGTCTCACAACTTTCTATAAATTCAGAGTATCATTATCGTAAAACCCATTCAAAAGTACATTTACGAAAGGTGCCATATTTTAATGTCGATTAAATTTTCGGTTTATTGTTCCAATGTTGCACACCAAATAACATTTAAGGAATTAAAAGAGGCCTGATTGGATTTTCAGAGTAGAATTTTATTTAGTAGCAACAATAGAACATGTTCAATATCCTGTACGTTAATAGATATTTTATTTCTAGTTCGATGACATGAGAATAACAATGAACTGTCAGTCGGTGTAGCGGTGAAGTCCAATATAGATCCTCGTTTACAGGTTTGTCAACTCAATTAATAAGTGTCTTTTACCATTGAAGATTTTCTATGAATTAGTATAAGGATTTGAAATGTATATATTCATCATATTCTAGGTTTGTTTTACATTTGATTAATAAGTATAACTATTGTGAAATAACAAATTTTGAAATTATTTATTAGTTCAAGTATTTAATTTACAAAAAGTGTCAATATTTACATTTCTTTGTTTAAATGATATATTTTCTAAATTAGATTTAAAAAAAAAAAAATACCAGCTGATTATATTAAATATTTAATTGGAAAAGATATTACAAAAAAAAATAATGCATTTCTAATCCTTCTATTTGCATTCTTATTTAGTGATGGATCTAATAAAATAGTTTTTATATTTTGCTTATGATTTAAATATTCATGTAGCAATTAATGATATAAGTTATGTGATCATTGATATGCTACTGTTAATTCAGAAACTATTGCGAGGTTTTTTATTATGGCGAAAATTGTGACCGGGTTGTAAATACAATAATTTAAACTTGCATTTTGAAATCTTTTACATGAATTAAACAGGATTTTTCTCAAAATCATAAAAATTAAAATTGCATTTAAGTCTTAAATTACAAAATCGCAATAGTAACATGCAGGCTATAATTTCTGAATTCACAGTATATATATATAGCTTCTCATTCTCAATTGGACACTGTTTTTAAGATAGTACATGTATACATTGTACTTATCAATAAATCAAAGCAACAGTTTTTACATGAGAGAGATAAGCTTAGGTGTAGAGAAAATAAGAGAACGAAGGTTTTTTTTGTAGATGTAAAAATAAAACAAAATCATTTATTGCTTTTTCATTCTAACCAAGCAAAGGTTTACCTACCAAATATAGGTACTTGATTTATTAATTATTTCAGCATGATTCCAGCTGTGGTTTCTATTTCTAAAATTTTCACATTTTTAGCTCACCTGGCCCGAAGGGCCAAGTGAGCTTTTCTCATCACTTGGCGTCCGTCGTCCTTAGTCGTCGTCATTAACTTTTTACATTTTGAACTTCTTCTAGAGAACTACTGAATGGAATGAAACCAAACATGGCATGTATGTTCCTAATGAGGTGCTGACCAAGTATTGTTACTTTGTAGCCGATCCATCATCCAAGATGGCCGCCAGCGGGGGACTTAGTTTAACATAGGACCCTATGGGAAATGCATACAAATGACTTCTTTTAGAGAACCACTGAATGGAATAAAACAAAAAATAGCATGAATGTTCCTTATGAGGTGCTGACCAAGTGTTGTTACTTTGTAGCCGATCCATCATCCAAGATGGCCGCCAGTGGGGGACTTAGTTTAACATAGGACCCTATGGGAAGTACATACAAATGTCTTCTTTTAGTGAACCACTGAATGGAATGAAACCAAACATAGCATGAATGTTCCTAATAAGATACTGACCAAGTGTTGTTACTTTGTCGCCATTCCAACGTCCAAGATGGCCGCCAGTGGGGGAATTAGTTTAACATAGGACCCTATGGGAAATACATACAAAAGGGAATTTCTCGCTACATTGAAGACCTGTTGGTGACCTTCTGCTGTTGTTTTTTTCTATGGTTGGGTTGTTGTCTCTTTGGCACATTCCCCATTTCCATTCTCAATTTTAAGTTTCTTCTTATAGAGAACCACTTAATGGAATGAAACCAAACATAGCATAAATGTTCCTTATGAGATGCTGACCAAGTGTTGTTACTTTGTAGCAGATCCATCATCCAAGATGGCCGCCAATGGGGGACTTAGTTTAACATAGGACCCTATGGAAAATACATACAAATGTCTTCTTTTAGTTAACCACTGAATGGAATGAGACCAAACATAGCATGAATGTTCCTTTAAATAAGATACTGACCAAGTGTTGTTACTTTGTCGCCATTCCAACGTCCAAGATGGCCGCCAGTGGGGGACTTAGTTTAACATAGGACCCTATGGGAAATACATACAAAAGGGAATTTCTCGCTACATTGAAGACCTGTTGGTGACCTTCTGCTGTTGTTTTTTTCTATGGTCGGGTTGTTGTCTCTTTGGCACATTCCCCATTTCCATTCTCAATTTTAAGTTTCTTCTTATAGAGAACCACTTAATGGAATGAAACCAAACATAGCATAAATGTTCCTTATGAGATGCTGACCAAGTGTTGTTACTTTGTAGCAGATCCATCATCCAAGATGGCCGCCAGTGGGGGACTTAGTTTAACATAGGACCCTATGGAAAATACATACAAATGTCTTCTTTTAGTGAACCACTGAATGGAATGAAACCAAACATAGCATGAATGTTCCTTTAAATAAGATACTGACCAAGTGTTGTTACTTTGTCGCCATTCCAACGTCCAAGATGGCCGCCAATGGGGGACGTAGTTTAACATAGGACCCTATGGGAAATACATACAAAAGGGAATTTCTCGCTACATTGAAGACCTGTTGGTGACCTTCTGCTGTTGTTTTTTTCTATGGTCGGGTTGTTGTCTCTTTGGCACATTCCCCATTTCCATTCTCAATTTTAATTTTCTTCTTATAGAGAACCACTTAATGGAATGAAACCAAACATAGCATAAATGTTCCTTATGAGATGCTGACCAAGTGTTGTTACTTTGTAGCAGATCCATCACCCAAGATGGCCACCAGTGGGGGACTTAGTTTAACATAGGACCCTATGGGAAATACATACAAATGTCTTCTTTTAGTGAACCACTGAATTGAATGAAATCAAACATAGCATGAATGTCCTTTCCTTATGAGGTGCTGGCCAAGTGTTGTTACTTTTAGCCAAATTTCATATTTTTTATATGATTCCAAAAACCAAAGTAGAATCAGGGGAGCGATACAGGCTCTTGAGAGCCTCTAGTTTTCAATACTTGGCCTTTTATAGGTCACATTGCTGTTTTGTTTGTGCTCATTGTTGAAGGCTGTGCAATGCCCTTTAAATGTTTACTTCCATGTCCTGTTCTACATATATTTTGTAGATAGTTGTTTCCCTTGAAATAGTACAACATCCCTTATTTTGAATTCTGTATTCATGACAATTTTAGCTTTTTCTATAATTCGATAGGGACATCACATTTTCTGGTCTATGTGTCCATTTGTTATTCTATCATGGTTTCAAGTTAAATGTTATGGTTGAAATAGTTGTTACCATGGAATTAAAGTCAGAACAACTTGAAACTTAATTGGTACATATATTCATTAGAATATCAACTTATTTTTAAGATAGATTCATGGTATATATACCGCCATCTTGGATTGTACAATCGCAGTACAAATTTGGTCTAGTTATTTGCCCAAATCTGCAAATTGGAGACAGATTTGCAATTTAATGGTTAGTTTGTTTGTTTCTATAAGGAAAATTTGGTGAGTTATTGTATTATACAACATATTTAAACAAATATCAAATTTTGTGTTTTTAGAATAATTTTTTTCAAATAAGCCATTTTGGGCGGAGATAAATCGATATCTTTTTGAAAAAATTTATACTGGACTGATAGGGAATTTTTTTTATTTTTACTTGTAGCCAGAAAACAAGTTCAGTGACACACCATTTTTTCTTTTTATTTTCTTTAAAAAATTTAATATTAAAACCTTATATTCTCACAATTTATTTCAAAATTCTATCTCATATGCACACAAATGTGTTTTTTCATGAACAATCTAACCAAATTTAGGCAATTTTCAACGACTCATAGCTTGTAAAATAGCACGGTGGCCCATACTTTTTATTATAATTTTGAAAAAAAAAAACTCATATTAAAATCTTCATGGGAGATAACTCTACAAAAAAGGAAAAAGTATCAATAAAATTTGTTACAAAATTATAACTTTACTGCTTCTGTTCAACAGAATGTTTTGATTCTTGATATTTTAGCCTTCTTAAGAGTATAACAAACAACTTTAAAGGTGTTTTCATATCTTTTATCAAGCTACAATCTAGATTTCAAAATTCATTAGTTGACCATTTTCAGCATGACATTAGGTAAAGAATCTCAAACTACATAAAACCATAGATGTAATACCCGTATTACGTAACATCTATGATAAAACTATATCATTAAGCATATATTCTTCTTTTTGTGGCTTAAAGTTTCTTTAAACAAGGTAGATTCTGAACAAATATATTTACAAATATAAACAATACCAATATTCACATTATTTTTTTGAAAATGGTCACAAAGACATAAATTTGCAATTTCTTCAATGAAAAATGTGCAAAAAAAATAAAATTACCTGTAACATTTGGTATTGTATGTTTCATGAGCAGAAGATGATATAATATATCTGAGGCCTGTTTTTTATATTCAAACTAGTTACTGGTTAAAATAAATCTGAAACACGTTTTAGCTTAAACCATAAACATGTTTAAAGGGAGAACAAAAACACAACGGTTGCAGAAAATGTTAAGCTATATAAACCATTTTGGAAATATCTATAAAACAATTTTCTTTTCATCCTGGTTGAAATGTTCTTTAACCATTTAACTGACCTGTTAAACAACTGTTAACCATAAAAATGTTTAAAACCAAGTTAATGTTTCAGAATAGAAAAACAGACCTTAAGTCAAATACGAACTTAAAACCCCATCAAAGTATAATACTTAAAAATATGAATTTTAAGAAGATCAACCAAAAACTGAAAAAAAAAACTAATTTTTGCAGAGTTATCTCCCTTTCCAAGTTAATTCCCATAAGATATTAAAAATGCTGATTTTGCATTTTCCTGAAGTTAGATTTTATGGGATTTTTTTTCTGTGTATTTTTGGGACTTAATTTGAATGCTATATAGATTAGAACTAAAACATTTTCTGTTTCAAATAGTTTGAGGTTCAAACTTAGTTTGACTGGACTAATAGTACTAGCTTGGCATGTGGTCCTGTGGCCACAAATTCTGGTAAAAATCACTTAAGTGTATTTGTTGACTTTATTGAAAAATAAATGCATAATATAAATTTCAATGCGTACCAGAAATTAGACCAATTATATATATATAGATAAAATATGATTGATATCTAAAACCAAAAAGGACCAAGATTAGAACAGTCCTAAAATTAACTTGGAAAAAAATTGTGCGATAAAAGGTTTATAGAGACCATGCACAGACCTTTTACAATCTGAATTAACTATATGCAGCCGTGAAGAATTACCAACCAATATTATGCAAAATAATACTTTTTTAGTTATATATAAAACACAACATGAGAGCTATTAAAGTGTCAGATAAACAATTGACTTAAAATCAACAGAACAAGCAAAAATAAAATTTAGATCATTGTTTTATAACAAAAGAGATAATCATTAAGAAATTGTATATAATTTCCCCATAAATTAATAATTTATAATCAGCAAACAAAACTTTTAATGGCTTAGCTAATGTATTCTATTTGAAGCTAATTAGAAACTATAATTATAGCCATTTTGATTTATACTCTAAATTTCAGATTTATTATTAGCTCACCTGGCCCAAGGGCCAAGTGAGCTTTTCTCATCACTTGGCGTCCGGCGTCCGTCGTCCGTCGTCGTCCGTCGTCGTCGTCCGTCGTCGTTAACTTTTACAAAAATCTTCTCCTCTGAAACTACTGGGACAAATTAATCCAAACTTGGCCACAATCATCATTGGAGTATCTAGTTTAAAAAATGTGTGGCATGACCCGGCCAACCAACCAAGATGGCCGCCATGGCTAAAAATAGAACATAGGGGTAAAATGCAGTTTTTGGCTTATAACTCAAAAACCAAAGCATTTAGAGCAAATCTGTCAGGGGTAAAATTGTTCATCAGGTCAAGATCTATCTGCCCTGAAATTTTCAGATGAATCGAACAACCCGTTGTTGGGTTGCTGCCCCTGAATTGATAATTTTAAGGAAATTTTGCTGTTTTTGGTTATTATCTTGAATATTATTATAGATAGAGATAAACTGTAAACAGCAATAATGTTCAGCAAAGTAAGATCTACAAATAAGTCAACATGACCAAAATGGTCAGTTGACCGCTTTAGGAGTTATTGCCCTTTATAGTCTATTTTTAACCATTTTTCGTAAATCTTAGTAATCTTTTAGAAAAATCTTCTTCTCTGAAACTACTGGGCCAAATTTAACCAAACTTGGCCATAATCATCATTGGGGTATATAGTTTAAAAAATGTGTCCGGTGACCCGGCCAACCAACCAAGATGGCCGCCATGGCTAAAAATAGAACATAGGGGTAAAATGCAGTTTTTGGCTTATAACTCAAAAACCAAAGCATTAAGAGCAAATCTGACAGGAAGTAAAATTGTTGATCAGGTGAAGATCTATCTGCCCTGGAATTTTCAGATGAATCGGATAATCGGTTGTTAGGTTGCTGCCCCTGAATTGGTAATTTTGAGGAAATTTTGCTGGTTTTTTTTGTTATCTTGAATATTATTATAGATAGAGATAAACTGTAAACAGCAATAATGTACAGCAAAGTAAGAACTAAAAATAAGTCACTATGACCAAAATAGTCAATTGACCCCCTAAGGAGTTATTGCCCTTCATAGTCAATTTTTAACAATTTTCTTAAAATTTGAAGATTTTCAATAACATTTTCCACAGAAAGTACTGTTTTAGTAAAGTAAGATCTACAAACACATCACCATCACCAAAACACAATTTTGTCATGAATCCATCTGTGTCCATTGTTTAATATTCACATAGACCAAGGTGAGCGACACAGGCTCTTTAGAGCCTCTAGTTTACAATGTTTGGAAAAAATGATTGTATGTTAAAGCGAAAAAATAGTTTAAATTGCTTTAAAAAAATATAACTTGGTCTTTGGAGATCGATGTATTTTAGTCTGTTAAAAGTCAGAGATTTAGAAAAGTTCGAGCTTTGGTATACAGTTCAAACCATGTTTTACGCAAACATGTATTTTAAAAGTGTGAGGACCACAACAAGCAAAATCAGAAAGTAAAGGAGATGTGATCATTGATTGCCAATGAGACAACTTTTATATCCATCAGAGCACAAATGGATGAAGATGTTAAAATACAATGTTTACCTGTAAATATGCCTGATTAGTTAAATCAATAGAATAATACATTATCAGAAAAGACACCTTGCTTTGATTTTCTGTGCAAAGCAGATATATTTTTAAACTGAGGCTGAATATCAGAAAAATAATATTGAAGAATTTCTCAGAGATCTTCTCGTAAAAATCATTGAAAACTAATTCTAATAAGAACTTTGAATTTTCTGTGAATATTAATTCTAATAAGAACTTTGAATATTCTGTGACTACTAATTCTAATAAGAACTTTGAATATTCTGTGAATACTAATTCTAATAAGAACTTTGAATATTCTGTGAATACTAATTCTAATAAGAACTTTGAATATTCTGTGAATACTAATTCTAATAAGAACTTTGAATATTCTGTGAATACTTGCATGTGAGTTGAACAGAGACAGCATTTTTTTTTTCAAAGGTCCATCAGTAAGAAACACTATGTGAAAGTTTGATTTTCTTGACAACCAAAAGCATTGTTAAAAAGTCAAATTTACTGCACCACAGCTTAGCATATAGGTTGAATATAATTTGGAGCTTTTCAAATGGTATTGATTAATCTGATTTACCCAAGTCCTAATATTAGTTGTCTTGTTTGAATTGTTTTACATTTGTCATTTCGGGGTCTTTTAAACCTGACTATGAGGTATGAGTTTTACTCATTGTTGAAGGGCATATGGTAACATTTAGATGTTAACTTCTTTGTCAATTGGTCTCTGATGGAGATCAAAAGGGTGAATGTTATATTTAGATACAAAAATAAAGGTCAGACCGGTTCTTTTTATGTTGCAGTGTAAACGCACTGGATTAAATAAGATTGATAGATCGATCACGATCGATCTTGCGTGAGCAATGTAGACGCAAACTGGTCTTTTTAAAGATAGATTCAAATAAAGATTGATTCAATTATTTGGTGGTGTAAACGGGGTCTTTATTTATAATCCTAGTATTTTTTTCTCATAATACATTTTTTGAAAAGAGCTGCTGATATTTTATAGCATGATAAATGGTAATCACATGTAGGATTGTAGTTGTAAAGCATTGGAAAAGTTATTGAACTCAATTGCATGCATGTTCAAAGTGAATTGTTTTTGTCTCAGTGCACTAGCTGAACATTAGGTTTAGCTTCAGTCATGAAGTAATGTTTCAAGTGGCTCTTCTAGTGACAATATGATTAAACAACTTGTTGAAAGGACAGATGATTAAAAGCTGCAGTATTGAGACCATGTTGACTTAATAGGCAACTGACTAATTACGTTACCTAATAATATTTACCGCCATTCTTTGAAGATTTTCGTAATGTTTACATTTATAAGCTGATACATCAATTATCACATTAGTAAATAATTATTGCAAAATCAAAGTCATATTTTAAAGAATTTTCTACGTTCAAAGAGTTTTTTTTATATTTGGAATGCTTGCTTGATGTGGAAATTTAGGTATTACAAAGGATATAATTTGTAAATGGTTGCAGAGCTTTATAACTGAATGAACCCTCAAATGGAAAAGTGTTCAAATTTAACTTACTGTGAATACAGAAATTATTGTAAGGTTTTAATTGATGCATATAATGCGTCTGGGTAAGGATCGCAATTATAATAACTCCCATTTCTGATATCTAATACATGGCTGTGTTTTATCTGTATGGGTACTTTCCTAAAATTGCAATCATTAGTCTCCCAATTTTGTTCGAAAATTGTCATAATTATGAAAACAAATATATCTGAATTCTCTGTTTTTAAGCTATGATGAAAATTAAAAAACAAGTAAAAATCTTGTAAAATCTTTTTTATTTACCCCCTCACCCCCTACCCCTCTTGTATGTTTTTGCATATTCCTTCCACAGAGAAGCCTTCAAAAGGAATTGTCTTTCCTTTGTTTTCAAGTTATACCAGTACCAGTTTCTGTTCAGCTTAAAAAAAGATTTACTAATGGGAAGTAATTATTAATCCCAATTAAACAAAAACACCAAGGGTTTAGAACATATTGAATCATTGATATTGGATCTTCAATGCAAAGCTAAAATACAACCATCTGTTGTGTGAATATATCCTGTGCTAACATATACAAAAGCATGAGAAAATAATTAAATAACAATAAATAAATAGATGAAAAGTTTATGAAAAAGGGTCTAATATTTTCTTTTTGCAGTTTGTATAAGTAATTAAGTTTCCAATAATGGAACAAACATTCTGTGAAGATGCTTGCCATGTTTATTCCTATAACTGATACATTCATCAACACATTCCTGAATAACAATTAACGACTATGTATATTAACGAGAAAATGTGGTGTGTTAATTAACATCAGGTAATTGGCAGTAATAGGCTTGAGTTTATGTAGGAAATCTTATTTTTAATGGTTCACATAAACTAATTAGATCCAGTGAAAAAATAGATAAATGTTAATGGTTATAAATATTGGCAGAATTGCTGAGATTCTCAAGTTTTAAGAATGTCCATATTTATTACATTTTTGAAAAAGTAAGAAAAAGAATAACTTATGGTTGAAAGTTTTATTTGTGCAATATAGAAATTTTATAGATCCCTAAGATATTGTGTATAAAAAGCTAGAAGTTACATCATTTGGATATGGTGGATAGTTGTCTCATTGACACTCATATCACTGTCCCCTTATAAGAAATATTTAGTGTACGAATAATAAATGGCAGGGGAAATTCACATAGACACAATTATCAGAAATTGCATATTCCAAGATAGAGACAAAAAAGTTACATTTAGGAACATATCTTTTAAGTAACAGTTGCTGATTACATTTAATAGTAGGCAGTTGTACATGTAGTAGCATTGGGCACATTGTAATATATATATTATAGTATTAATGAATGGGTGTTTTTATAATGGCTGGGCTGTTAAATGTCCAAAGTCTGTAATAATGCTTGGTCGAGGATTAAGTCTGTGACAGCCCAAAATGGTTACAAAAAAATTGTAAATCAGAGATTATAATTATAACCTGTCTCTTTCTCATATTTTTAAAATGATAATAATACTTTTTGATGTCTCTTAAAGCTTGAAGTCTTTTGGTTGAAGTAGAATTTTTTTTACATATATCCAGCTTTTCTGTTTATTCAGGCTTACGAAATAGGAATATGTTTAACTGTTTCATATTCCAAATATAAATTGCTAAAAAGTCAGTAATGAACCATTTAACAAGATGATCAGACAAAACTGTTTGGTGTTTCACAATATACAAACCATGATTGAATTTTCTCTCTTCTGATGTAATTTGCTGAAAGTAAGTGATGAACCATTTTACAAGGTTAAAAACTGTTAGGTGATTAATTAAAAACTAATTCCATGTGTGCTACTTGAAAGAAAAGTCTTCTGAACCCACATTATGCAGTGCATTTTGAAGAAACCATGAAGTAGCTCGTTGATTTTACTATCTTCTGATGTTACTCTTATATGTTCTTTTCATGTTTATGAAATCATCGTGTTAATTAGCTTCTGTTAATTAGTTATTTGTTTATTAACATGCCAAGGTAATTACATTGCTTAACTGTTCAAGCACGGAGAACGGAGAACGGAGAACCGGAGAAATACAATATGCTTTCACTATTTTTAAGTAGGCAACCGTTTTGTAACATTTGATGAGTGATGTTTATGTTTATTTTTGTAAATATTTCATCAAAATCAAGTATTTGTGTAACTATATTTCCCACTAGGTTACTGGTGCATTCTGAAGGTTTCTAGGTTTATTGAACATGTCAAAAAAGCAAGGTTGGCTTTAAGTGTTGAGTGATACTAATATAATGATTTGAGCAATACACAAACTATGAAGATAAGTTCCCACTAAAACTCTGAATGATCTTTGGTTTTCTGTCATTAAGCTGATCTGAACCTGATCATCTATTTTTTTTTATTAAAGTTTTACCCTTACAGAAGTCAATTAGTTGACATAGATTGACTTACTATTACACCCAAACAGCAGCATGGATGTATGTTTACTTGGTCTAATTAACTGAATGTGACCAAAAAAGACTGAATTTATACTTGAAATTAAAATTTCAGACTGCATTGGATTTGTCATTTATGGTAACTATTTTGTGTTATCTCCCCTCATTAAAGTTTATTCAAACTTGTACATCTCACTTGAGGTGACTCTTTTGTGTTATCTACCCTCATTAAAGTTTATTCAAACTTGTACATCTCACTTAAGGTAACTATTTTGTGTTATTTCCCCTCATTAAAGTTTATTCAAACTTGTACATCTCACTTGAGGTGACTCTTTTGTGTTATCTACCCTCTAAGCAGTTTATCAATACTTGTAAATCTCACTTATGGTGATTTTTTTGTGTTATCTCCCCTCTAAGCAGTTTATCAATACTTGTAAATCTCACTTATGGTGATTGTTTTGTGTTATCTACCCTCTAAGCAGTTTATCAATACTTGTAAATCTCACTTATGGTGATTTTTTTGTGTTATCTCCCCTCTAAGCAGTTTATCAATACTTGTAAATCTCACTTATGGTGATTTTTTTGGTGTTATCTCCCCTCATTGCAGTTTATCCTTATGGTGATTTTTTTTTGTGTTATCTCCCCTCTAAGCAGTTTATCAATACTTGTAAATCTCACTTGAGGTGACTCTTTTGTGTTATCTACCCTCTAAGCAGTTTATCAATACTTGTAAATCTCACTTATGGTGATTTTTTTGTGTTATCTCCCCTCTAAGCAGTTTATCAATACTTGTAAATCTCACTTATGGTGATTGTTTTGTGTTATCTACCCTCTAAGCAGTTTATCAATACTTGTAAATCTCACTTATGGTGATTTTTTTGTGTTATCTCCCCTCTAAGCAGTTTATCAATACTTGTAAATCTCACTTATGGTGATTTTTTTGGTGTTATCTCCCCTCATAGCAGTTTATCCTTATGGTGATTTTTTTTTGTGTTATCTCCCCTCTAAGCAGTTTATCAATACTTGTAAATCTCACTTATGGTGATTTTTTTGGTGTTATCTCCCCTCATAGCAGTTTATCCTTATGGTGATTTTTTTTTGTGTTATCTCCCCTCTAAGAAGTTTATCAATACTTGTAAATCTCTCTTATGGTGATTTTTTTGTGTTATCTCCCCTTTAGCATCTTATCCATACTTGTATAATGGTTAGTCATAAAATAACTGTAAACATGTTAAAACTGTTTGTTGTAATCATTTTAGTATATATTTAGCAATTAAGTTATTAACTGCAAACATTGATGAAATAAAAAAAAAACTAATATCTTTTTACTCAAATTCAACATTTAACATATATATATATATATATATATATATATATATATATATATATATATATATATATATATATATATATATATATATATATATATATATATATATATATATATATATATATACAGGGAGATAACTCTACTAGAAAAACAACTAAAAGAAGTGAAATTTTTATTAAATTATAATCAGCATTTTTCAATATCTCATACACATTTTTGTTTTCAAGAGTTGTTTTTCTTCTGTGTCAGAGCCTTCAACAATGAGCAATTTAAGCATTTCAAAGTAATAGAAAGCAATGTTTATAGTTTTAGCTTTCTAAATTGACTTGTTTCATATTTTTCATGTATAAGTCTTCTATAGCTGACTTATACGGCATAGTTTTTATGATGGTTGAAGATAGTATGGTTGCCTTTAATTGCTAACCATTCACTTCATTGAAGTTTGATGGACAGAGTTGTCACATTTTCAAACATACCACATCTCCTTATTTTAATATGTACATTAATATTTACTGTAATCACATTGACAATTTAAAATTTATTGACCTGAATGTTCATTTTAGATTATTTGAAACAGAAATGTTATTCATCCATTTAATTATTTTGATGTTAATGTGCAAAACATATATTAATTCAATAATGGTAAATATCTCTTACAATTTATTGTTTTGAGAAATTGTTGCATGTTGAACCAGAAATTTATATGACAAACATTTGCTTTTAACGTATTCAAGGAAATGGCTCCATTTAGAGAATTACTGAAAATAAACTTGTTCCTAATCAACATTAATAACTATTTTGACAAATTCTTCTACAACAAATCTACCTAAATGGTAATTTTACAGGAAAATAATCGTAAATGAAAATTGCTCTGATGTAATTGTAGAAGAAAATAACCAAAACCTATGATTACGGAATTGGCCAAATAAAATTACAGTTGATTGGGATTTGACAGAATTTTTGTTTATTTAGAAGACAGATTGCTACTACTGTGTCTGCCAAGATTTAATTTGTTGCTTGCTGTTTAGGGGTCCTATTATTATTGACAATTTATCACAGTGTGATTGGAAGGAGATGTAACAGCGTTGACTCAATAATGATGAAGCCCATGCAATAGCTTGACTTAATTGTGTGAAAAAATACATTACAGCGCCAATACTAAATCATTTATTTCCTTGTGTTGTGATAATGATTTAATTTGTATCCATGCTTTAGAAAACGTTTAGATTAAGCAAATGTACTTTGGTTTCTTTGTCTTGATGATTGCATATTTGTGACTCTTTATATGATGTGGGTTTTTTTTTTGTACTAAAAAGAGAATTTGAAATTAAAACAAAAGGTTACGCATGTTTATAAATGATTAAAAGTTGTGGCCTGTCATTAAAAAAATCTTAAGTTATTCAAGCTAATCAATGACCTATGTTGGAAACCAATATGATTGAACACTGATTTATTTTTGTAAATTTCTGTGTCAATTTGGTCTCTTGTGGAGAGTTGTCTCATTGGCAATCATACCACATCTTCTTTTTATTACCCATTTATGGGCATTATGTTTTCCGGTCTGTCCGTTCGGTATTCCGTCCGACTGTCCCGCTCAGGTTAAGGTTTTGATCGAGGTAGTTTTTGATGAAGTTGAAGTCCAGTCTACTTGAAACTTAGTACACATGTTCCCTAGGATATGATCTTTCTAATTTTAATGCCAAATTAGAGATTTTCCCACATTTTCACAGTCCATTGAATGGGGCATCTGTGTACTATGGACACATTCTTGTTTTATATGATATAAATGGTTGAAACAGCAATGTTAACACTATATATATAGAAATAAAGTTAATACTGTTGGAAGCATTTATTTAGCTATTTTTCTACTTTAATATTAAAAAAAGATATTTAAGTTTTTTTTAGCAGTTCACTGAAAACAGTGAAAGTGAAAGCATTTCTAATGGCATGGTGTCCTATAGACCCTGTTTAAATAGAATATAAGGCATGGTGTGATTGCCAATGCGTACACTTTAGGCTCCACCATAGCCTAATTAAGATTAAAGTTAGAAACTATAGGTCACCGAGGGCACATTTGCATGAATTTAAAGTGATATATATATGAAAAAAATACAAAAAAATACTGTTATATGTATATAAAAAGATAATAAAAAAAAGTATTTTTAAATTTTTTTTTATATCTATATCACTAAAATCAAGCAACTATGCTGAGGGTAGTAAAGGGTTATTTTTGTGCAATGTGTTTTGCCATTTTTATTTTACGTGCAGCCGTGAAAAAGGTTCATTATTCACTGTGAAATCAGTATAAAAATCAACCTGCAAGAAATTTTTAATTGTACATTCATCGTGAAATGGCAATTTTATTTCGTGTTCTTCTGTGCAGATACCTCTCCTTTACATTGCCACTGAGTGTAAATAAAGCCATCAACACTGAGTAAAACCACATGTATATCAAGCCATAAAAGGCCCAGAGATGAGAAATTCTTGTTTTTTGTTATTTCTATAATTCTTTGACAATGAACTTCCTATAAGTTGAACATGCATTGCTATTAAATTGAAAAAAAAGAAATAAACTCAAACTTTCTTCCACTGTATGGTAAAATCATTGTTTTAAATTGAATCAATATGTAGAAATGCCATTAGTTTTTTTTTTAAGAAACAACCTTTCAAATCTAATTTGAAAAAAATGATCAACAAATATTTAATTTTCCACTCTGTTTTTTTCTAATGCATAGTTCTAAAAAGGGATTCCATTAATATTTGAAAAATCTTGGATCAGTTTCAAATGCAGATTTGTTTTAAAATACATCTGTGAAAAAAATAGATAATTGAATTCTGGTGTTGATGTTTTCTGAAGAATTAAGGATTATTTGAACAGAAGACATTATCTATTGTTATGGAAAAAAGATATAAGATAGGATGTGAAAATCATGCCTTTATTCAAGTCCTTCCTCTCAATCAATCAAATCAATCTTTAAGATGTACATTTTAATGCTAGCTTAATTGAATTTAATTTCACTTGGTTAAATAAAGGATATCATTTCTGGCAAATACAGGAAGTTAGCAGATTAAGTAGACTATATTCTGAAGACGATGAGAGCTTTCTGTCAGTATCAATCCGCGGGTGTCAGGTCCGTATAAATGTACTTCAAGTCAAAGCATTGATTTTAACGAGTTTTCTCGGATATTAGACTTTTAAACTAATGTTGGAAGGGAAATTTAAAGGAATGTTTTATCGCATCTTATTTAATTATATAACAGCTTCATTGATTAAGTTAAAACTACCTTTATTATCTTAGATCATCCCTTTGATGTATTGTTGTATTGACTTACGTGTCTACATGTGTTTTAATCTAATGGCATTAGACCCATTCCTTAGGGCTTTGGTTTTTTAAGCACTCTGATCTACTTCTCAATAGTTCTATGTACCTATTTAGCTTTAAACTGATTTGGAATAGTGATTAGCTGCAGAGAAGTTCATCTTTATTCGTCAGTTTGTAATTTGGGTAATACATTAATACAGGTGATTAGTCTAATTTTAAAAAAAGAACTAGGTTAGGAGTTCTAACTTCAACTAAGACCAGATATATGTTTAGTTTTTAAAAATGGAAATAATCAATTTTTGTATTTTATTTTTTGTTAAAATAATTAAAAACAAATTGCTCAGGTGGAATAAGACCAGTCGAATGAATGACTGAACACACAACACAATTACAAGAACACAAACACAACCACTTCACAACTGCACCACACCACAACACAACCACACCACACCACAGCACAACACAAACACAACCACTTCACAACCGCACCACAACACAGCAAAACACAAACACAACCACTTCACAACCGCACCACACCACAGCAAAACACAAACACAACCACTTCACAACCGCACCACACCACAGCACAACACAAACACAATCACTTCACAACCACACCACAACACAGCAAAACACAACCACTTCACACCACAACCACATCACACCATAAACACAACCACAAAACAAAACATCACACCACACCACAACCCAACACAACACAAACATCAAACCACAAACACAACCTCACCACATCATAACACAACCACATCACACCATAAACACAACACAAACATCAAACTACAAAACAACCACAACACAAACATCAAACTACAAAACAACCACAACACAAACATCAAACTACAAAACAACCACAACACAAACACAACCACAACACAAACACATCACACCACAACCCACCACACCACAACTCAACACAACACAACGCAGACACATCAAACCGCAAACACAACCACTTCACAACCGCACCATAACACAACACAAACACAACCACTTCACAACCGCACCACAACACAACACTAACACAACCACTTCACAACCTCACCACAACACAGCATAAAACAAACATAACCACTTCACAACCGCACCACAACACAGCACAACACAGCACAACACAGCACAACACAGCACAACACAACCACTTCACAACCGCACCACAACACAACACAAACACAACCACTTCACACTACAATCACATCACAGCATAAACACAACCACTTCACACCACAATCACATCACAGCATAAACACAACCACTTCACACCACAATCACATCACAGCATAAACACAACCACAAAAAAAACACATCACACCATAAACACAACCACAAAACAAACACATCACACCACAACACAACACAACACAGCACAAACATCATACCACAAACACAACCTCACCACAGCATAACACAACCACATCACACCACAACACAACACAAACATCAAACCACAAAAAAACAACCACAACACAAACATCAAACCACAAAACAAACACAACTACAGCACAAACACATCACACCACAACCCACCACACCACAACTCAACACTTCACAACACAGACACATCAAACCGCAAACACAGGCTCTTCACTTAACACCACAACACAATCACTTCACAACCGCACCACACCACAACACAACACAAACACAACCACTTCATAACTGCACCACACCACAGCACAACACAAACACAACCACAACCACTTTACAACCGCACCACACCACACCACAACGCCAACACAACCGCACCACAACACAACACAAACACAATCACAACACAAACACAATCACAACACAAACACATCACCCCATAGCCCATCACACCACAACTCAACACAACACAATACAGACACATCAAACCGCAAACACAACCACTTCACAACCGCACCATAACATAACACAACACAAACACAACCACTTCACAACCGCACCACAACACAACACTAACACAAACACTTCACAACCGCACCACAACATAGCATAAAACAAACACCACTTCACAACCGCACCACAACACAGCACAACACAAACACAACCACTTCACAACCGCACCACAACACAACACAAACACAACCACTTCACACCACAATCACATCACACCATAAACACAACCACAAAACAAACACATCACACCACAACACAACATAACACAAACATCAAACCACAAACACAACCTCACCACAGCATAACACAACCACATCACACCACAACACAACATAAACATCAAACCACAAAACAAACACAACCACAACACAAACATCAAACCACAAAACAAACACAACCACAGCACAAACACATCACACCACAACCCACCATACCACAACTCAACACAACACAGACACATCAAACCGCAAACACAGCCTCTTCACTTAACACCACAACACAAACACATCACACCACAACACAACACAATACAAACATCAAAACAAACACAACCACAACACAAACACTTTACAACACAACCACATCACATCACAAACACTTCTCAGCACAACACAACCACACGTTAACACAAATACATCACACCACAACACAACACAACACAAACATCAAACCACAAACACAACCTCACCACATCATAACACAACCACATCACACCGTAAACACAACACAAACATCAAACTACAAAACAACTACAACACAAACATCAAACCACAAACAACACAAACACAATCACAACACAAACACATCACACCACAACCCACCACACCACAACTCAACGCAACACAACACAGAGCCATCAAACCGCAAACACAACCACTTCACAACTGCACCATAACACAACACAAACACAACCACTTCACAACTGCACCACAACACAACACTAACACAACCACTTCACAACCTCACCACAACACAGCATAAAACCAACACAACCACTTCACAACCGCACTACAACACAACACAAACACAACCACTTCACACCACAATCACATCACACCATAAACACAACCACAAAACAAACACATCCCACCATAAACACAACCACAAAACAAACACATCACACCACAACACAACACAACACAACACAAATATCATATCACAAACACAACCTCACCACAGCATAACACAACCACATCACACCACAACACAACACAAACATCAAACCACAAAAAAAACAACCACAACACAAACATCAAACCACAAAACAAACACAACTACAGCACAAACACATCACACCACAACCCACCACACCACAACTCAACACAACACAACACAGACACTTCAAACCGCAAACACAGCCTCTTCACTTAACACCACAACACAATCATTTCACAACTGCACCACAACACAACACAAACACAACCACTTCATAACTGCACCACACCACAGCACAACACAAACACAACCACTTCACAACCGCACCACACCACAGCACAACGCCAACACAACCGCACCACAACACAACACAAACACATCACACCATAGCCTACCACACCACAACTCAACACAACACAACATAGACACATCAAACCACAAACACAACCACTTCACAACCGCACAATAACACAACACAAACACAACCACTTCACAACCGCACCGCAACACAACACTAACACAAACACTTAACAACCGCACCACAACACAGCATAAAACAAACACCACTTCACAACCGCACCACAACACAGCACAACACAAACACAACCACTTCACAACCGCACCACAACACAACACAAACACAACCACTTCACACCACAATCACATCACACCATAAACACAACCACAAAACAAACACATCACACCACAACACAACACAACACAAACATCATACCACAAACACAACCTCACCACAGCATAACACAACCACATCACACCACAACACAACACAAACATCAAACCACAAAAGAAACACAACCACAACACAAACATCAAACCACAAAACAAACACAACCACTGCATAAACACATCACACCAAAACCCACCACACCATAACTCAACACAACACAATACAGACACATCAAACTGCAAACACAGCCTCTTCACTTAACACCACAACACAAACACAATACACCACAACACAACACAATACAAACATCAAAACAAACACAACCACATCATATCACAAACACTTCTCAGCACAACACAACCACACGTTAACACAAACACATCACACCACAGCACAACACAAACATCAAACCACAAACACAACCATTTCACTTAAGACCACAGCACAACCACACCACAAACACTTCACAACACGACCACACCACAACACAATTACTTAACAACACAACCACAGCACACCATAACACAAACACATCACACCACAACACAACACAATCACACCACAAACACTTCACGACACGACCACACCACAAACACTTCACAACACAACCACACCACACCACAAACACTTACAATACAACCACACCACACCACAAACACTTTACAACACAACCACACCACACCATAAACATTTCACAACCACACCACACCAACAACACTTCACAACACAACCACACCACAAACATTTCACAACACAACCACACCACAAACACTTCAAAACACACCACAACAAACCACAAACACTTCACAACAAAAGACAATGTTCAGATTAACAAAAAACAACAGCAAAAACAAAAAAGTCAAACAAACAACAATAACAGATCAGTGGTTGTCTTTTGTCATATCTTAATTTACCACATACTAAGAAGAAGCGAGCAGGGTTATTTAGTTTGTACATGTATGTTGATCATTTTGGTTTTTAAATGGAAATTTAAATTTTATTTTTATTTGGTTTTTGTTTTATATAAAGTACATGTAATATGTGGACTTGTTTTTCTTTTTGTCATTTTTCAATATGAATATCATTTTGGTATTTGTTGCATGTTATTGTTCTCTAAATAGAAAGAATCTATAATAGTTCATGTGGAATTTAAACCTTTTTTTGCACTCATGGAGGGGATTAAATTTAAGCAAGCTCAATGAAATGTGTTTGTAATATATTAATCAGAAAAATATCATGAAAGAATTTCTTCTTAAAAAGTCTGTTAAGAAAATAATTTGAATTTATGAACAGAACGATTTGACCAGAATTCTTTAACATAAAAAGTCCATTTATTTAATAAACTTTCATAAAAATGTTTATTTTCAGTTGTTTAAAATTTGTTACAAACCAGACAAAATATTTCATTAAGTGGAAAAGAGACAGGAATATTGTTACTTCACAAATTTGTAAGTCTGTCACACAGTAAGATTAGAAGCGAGTACATATTTTATTAAATTCCTTGCTTTAAAATAAAAATCTCAAAACAGGTTTAAACTAAAACCAGAAGGAGAATTAATTACAAAATTTATTTCTGTCTGGAATTGTTTACACATTAAAAAGAATCTTTAAATGTGTGTCTTTGAGACACATATTGCTTTTAATTAAATCGTTTATATTAAACCAGATGTAAAAAAGTAATGTCTTTAGAACATGAAAAATAGCCTTTCCCACAATTTAATTTCTGAAGGCTGTGTTATAGACTAAATACAAATTATCCTAAACAAAATACAAACCTTACTATATAGTAAAAGAAGTGGAAAATTTTGATATCTTTAATTGTTATACTTTTATTGAGCATAGAACTTTGAATTGCTGATTTTCATTGAAAAAGTTAGCATTTTAGACATTGAAAGTATAAATTGGCACTATAGCATACAGGTGAAAACTGGTCATTTGATAAAATCCTAGATGATCAGGTAAATTTAAGTTCACAACTGCAAAATAGATGTAATATGGAAATTGTGACGAACAAAATACTGTATAAATTTAAACTTGTATTTAAATTTCAATAGCTTTCTTTGTATATAATATCCAGCCTTTTCTGAATTCACTTAATTAATCTCATATTTTTTTGTCCAATTTCATTAAGAATTGCAAAATAAATGCATGCTGCAGTAATTATTTACTTAAAATTCCAGTATTCGGAATATTACAGAGATTTTAGTGTATTCAGTTCAAATATGAAAAGATTATGTCATTTACATTTTTCAGATAATAATATTGTTTGATAATGTTTTACCATATGGCTAATGTTAATGCTTGTCAGAAATAATGTATGAAATTATGAAAGGTTTATTCTATACCTATTTGTTAAAATCAAAATACAACACACTCTAAAGTACATTTAAAGCTGAACATTTGGAAGCCTGAGCAACTATCTATAGTAATTTTATAGGGTGCTTGAATTTGACTAAGTGTAAAATTATATTGTTTAAGGACCTTCCGTTTTCAATATCACTTGGAAACATATTTATTATTTTACTTTTTTATAGGAAGGAAATTTGCCTTTTAGTTTTTTGGTGTCAAGAGGGTTGCTGTTGCATTGAAATGTACCCTTACTCCTTTTAAGTAGGAGTATAAAAACATGCAATGCAATTCCTTATGTTTTCAAAGGACTAAATTTTTAATGTTCAACGAATCATAAATTTACTATCAGTTTGTTATAATGGAGAATATGGCAAATCACGAAATCACTTATCCATGAAAAGGCAAGTTTTCAGAAATCCACGAAAATAAATGAATCCACAGTAATATATATATTATTCCTAGTCTGAGGGTTAATCAAAATATATGTGTAAGCCATATGTAGAACCACAGACTACTTGACAGATTTGAACATTAAGGACTAACAAAGTCCAAACTTTCTTATAGGAAATATTATATCCATACACTTGATTTGAAGTGATTACTGTTGATTCATTTATTTTCATTAGTACCGTTTTTTTTGGATTCAGAAAAGCTTGCCTTTTTGGGCATATATGATTTCATAGTTTTGCCAAAGTTTTTCGTACTAGGCTATATAAAATTTGTCATTTGTGGAACATTTAAATTCATGGTTCACCTGAAACCCAATGAATATTGGTATCTAACAAAAAATAATAAATCGACAGTAACGGAGGCCTCTGAAATATATTGGACAGAGCTAAAGAGTGGCCTGTGGTGCAAAAGTCATACATTTCAGGCTCATTTTACTCTTCAGGATAGCAGATTTTGTTTTTGTTCTAGAATAATTCATTTAATTCAATACAAAGTTTTTAGAATTAAATATAGCTATTGATTTGGGGTAGTATGATTGGTGTTTATGTAGGCCAGTGACTATATGTATTCAGATAATATAAATTTTGTTTTAGATTTAAATATATGAAAGTTGAGATATAATGTACTGAATTTAGTGTTCTTTTGCCGAGATGTCAAGGCAAAAGCCAAATGTGCTATTGGCAAATGAAAATAAGATAAAATAAAATTGTATCACTTTTATATCCACTGACTTTCTCAGTCAATCATATACTTATTTTTCTCAGTGTCTTAAATTCACCCTTATTTTAGTTTTTCCCATGATATTATCTAGGTTAAAGATTCTGACAGTATTTTAGAACATACCCTGAACACTGATCCTACACAAAATTAATGTTCCCCAGAAGATAGGTGTAATGCTCTTTATTGACAATATATATCATAAGTGTTATTATTTGATTGTTACAATCTCCTCTGATGTTACAAGAAGTTCATCCTCAAATTTGAAGTATTATGCTTCTATTAGTAAACACGTTTCTTATTATAACCTTCAAAGATTACAAATAAAATTATTCATTTGTATGTTATATATTTATTTGAACTGAACGTTGTTTTTGATAGATAAGTGGGAAAGATGAAGTAGTCCATGTGTTGTACTTTTTTGTATCAATGCAAAAGTAAACAAAAATTGAAAAAGTTGTAGATCTGTTATTATTAAAGATGATTTAAGAATTAATATTTGATAAAAAAATGTCCAATAATAAAAACATCTTGTGCTTATTCTTTGCCAGATGTCATGCAAGAAATGTTTTAAAGATAGCCTTCCATTGTCCTATATATTTGGACTAAAAGAAATTCATCTTGAAACATTGTATGTATGTGGCTGTCTGAATACTTTAAGTCTCTTACACGACTTAAGTCTTCTGGAATAGCTTATGAAGGTATCATAGAAACAAATTGTCTTTTACCCTGAAAAATTAATCAGTTATATTTTGACTAGCATTAATAGTACTGGTACTAATTATATTCTTAAAATTATATTTTTCATTTTGGAGAGTTATTAAGACAGACATTATTGATTGATTGATTGTTGGTGTTAAACACCAATTATGGGCTATTTCATAGGGGTCAGTTTTTATGAGTGGATGAAGCCTGTGTGCCCAGAGAAAACTACCCACCTTCCGTATTAAAACTGACAATCCTACTCAATTAAAATCGGAGTCAAGTGTACAGGTTTAATGGTTTAAGCAGGTTTTACATTCACAACCGCAGTGTTGACTGGCTAGTGTTTACAGTTGTTACTGTACTTAGTCCACTCGGCCACAGAGGTCCTGAGACAGACTTAAATAACTTAACATTTGCCACTGGGAATGGCAGACATTTACACAAAACAAGCCCCCCCCCCAATTATTTGGAAACACATAAAAAAGAAATAGAAATCCATATTGAACTGGTACCAGAGGTTTAACAAAACAAGCCTCTTAGTGAATGGAAATAGATCCCTTGGTACCAGAAGTTTAAAACAGAACAAGGCCCTCAGTGAATGGAAACACATAAAAAATGATAAGTAAGTATTGAACTGGTATGTACCAGGTCTAAACAGAGCTGAGGTTGCTCTGCTGTGATTACACTATTAGATTATGATAAGAGTAATTGAAAATGTAGATAAGTAGGGATCAACAGAACGTTTCTGTGTCAAGTTATTCCAGTATGAATGGTACTAAATCTTGTGTACTATCAGAACTTATTATACAGCAAATAATAAGTCGGCATTAAGTGTTTTGATCAGATGCCAGTTGTTGTAATGGAGGATCAGAGAATGAAACGAGGATCAGAGAGAGGATCGGAAGCATTCAATCAGCCTCCTTGGTAATTAACCCTCCCTTTTCCCTTATCATGCTCCTGTATCGTACAGGTGCTTTGAAAAACAATGA
The DNA here is from genome assembly GCA_037788925.1 of Mytilus galloprovincialis. NCBI lineage: Eukaryota > Metazoa > Mollusca > Bivalvia > Mytilida > Mytilidae > Mytilus > Mytilus galloprovincialis. Next base: position 15,199,047 of record CM075334.1, on the reverse strand, counting down.
ACTGTGAATGTATCTATCAACAAGATTTATTATGAAACAGTTTTATATAATATTATGGAATATAATCTTCAACAATCAGTGAGAAAGATGAAACAGCATGGTAATCTGCTTACTGTATTCTACATGTGGAATACATTGTAAATTTTTGATTTTAAATATTAATCTTGAAAATGATGATTTTTCCTTTTGTTGTACGCAAAAGTACTTGGAGCGATGATTATAAGTGCAATTGAATATAATATAATTAATAGGTTTTGTCCTAGGCTCACATAATAGACTTAGAGTATACTTGGAAGAGGTATTAAGATGAGTTTAGGTACACATATGAGTCACTAGACCAGGGGATTATTGCAAAAAAGAATTAAGATTGCATGGCCATGTGTTATATATTTTTCCACTGTCACTATATTATGTGCCCCTAATGTGTTAAAATTTCTTTTCCAGTCCTTACTAATTAGCACTCCCTAAGTTAGGATTACTACTACTGGAAGCTTATATTTGTTGTTACGTACGTCAATGTCTTTCACATGGAGGCACTTATATAATGAATTGTACCTTTGTTATTCTTTCTTAATTGTTGATGGCTGAATTCAGAAAAGCTTTTTTGAGGTACAAATTCAACAAATGTTCCAAGGTTATATATATACTCCTGGAAAGCGTTTTGATTGCACCAAATTTATGAATTTTGATAAGTAATTATAAAGTGCTTCAGTCAGTGTTGTAAGAGTCCACAAAACTTTTAAAAGTGTGTCAGATGCATCAAGTATATGTTATTTTTATTTTGTAATTCTCAGGTCCCATTGGGGAACACTCCTTAGTGAGAATATTACTGGATATTGATGTATAATGTGTTGTAACTTTGCTTTCACCTTTTCCTGAAGGCAATAGCAGAGTAAACCAATTTAATAACAATTGAAGTCTATAGCTTTGTTTTCATTAATTATCTCTCTAATCAAGTTGTGTTGATTGATTGATGATCAAAGTAGAAAGTAAAGTCAGACTGTAAACAACTTCAGAGAGATCCAATACACAAATAAACAACACAGATGTACTCTAATTAAAGGTTTGTTTAATTAATTACTTCAAAGGGAGATCACTGTGTAGATCAGTCACTCAAATGAAAAGTCTTTCATTCATTATCCACAAAATGATGTGGGTTTAATGATGGTATGATTGGGCTTTATCATCAAGAGTCAAACATTGAGCTACCTTTTTGCTAATGTCAGCATATATTAAATGATCCTAAAATCTTAACTGGTTTTTAATATCTTTTCTCCTGCCTCAACAAAGTGGAAAGAGTTAGACTTAAACTTGTGTAATGTTTCTGGCAGGGGAAACACAAATTTATGAGTTTGTGATTAGGTCAATTTTAAATTCTAATGCAATTTGTATGTAACAATTTTTGTCATTGGCTAAAAGTTGCCGTCAAATCCACAGTTGACCATGGCCAGGCGTATCTAAGGAGGGACAACCATTTTGAAATGATTGAATCAACAAATGTTCGATTACTAATATATAATCCAAAATAAAACAACTCCTACCTCGAATTCCCCGTTTTAAAGTTATTTTATCCGAATTTGAAGCGTTCAGGTAACGTATTAACCTCCAGTTTGTAAGTTTTTATTTGTATGACGTCACGTTTACCCATGACGTCTTTGTGCCAAAATCATTCATGAAGTTTCGCGGATTTTTTTTTATTTGTCAAATTTAGACATTTTTCCAAGTTTTATCGTATTATTTCTTTTTGAAATGCATTAGAATCGGAATAACAGTACTGTAGTTGAAGAGTTGCCAACGTCAATTTTGATTTGACGGTCGCAAATCTCCGTTTTACTGTCTCCACTACGCGTCGCCAGTAAAACTGCATTTGCGACCGTCAAATCTACAATTGACGGTGGCAACTCTTCAACTACAGTACTGTTATTCCTTAAGTGAACTATTAGTGCATGGAAGGTCACATATGGTAACCCTATGCAACAATGTTTTCTGTTGTCTTAGGTCTTTCACCGATGCCCAGGAAGCCTCACTTATTACTTAGAAAGTTTCACATATTCAAAGCCATAAATCAGAACATTACCAATCTTTGGGTATTATAATGTCTCTAAAGGTGAAAAAGATCCCAAAATAGATTTTGAGGTTCAAGGTCATTCAAGCTAGCTGAAATTTATAGACCTAAACACAGACTTTAGAATCCTTACAGATCACACCTCACCTTGTGCCCCATGGTGCATCTGTCTAATTCTGCATTTATCAAAAAGTCCAATAGTACAATTTAAATATGAAGGATTAGGTTTCGAATTAGTAAATCATGATCTTGGTTATTAATTTTAAAGATGCTCATGTTCAGCTTTGCAATTTTTTGACAGACTCCACATCAATAAGCATTATGGTATATTACAAGATAGAAGATTGTTAAATTTATCTTAGACTCCCCCTGGTGATGATTTATTTATGTACAGTTAATTGTTTGCAGGTGATGTTTTATAGTCTGGTCAAGGATTAGTTTCCTCTTGCTTAAATCATTTTATGAAAATTTTCATTAAATTTGAAGATAGCAATATTTACTTTTATTAGTTTCCATTAAATAATATGTTTTATAATATAGCTTGTCATGCTTAATAAAGATTAATCAGTCTTCTCACTGGTGAATTATCTTTGAACAATTTTTTTCTGAATTCTTCCTGCGTGTTTTTACAGAAAAGATTTGTAGACATATGTTAATCTATTGTCTTGCAATTAGTCATTACCTTTCTGGTTGAAACTTTAAAAGAGCTGTTAAAAAATCAAAGGAACAATTATTTGGCTACTGAAGTTGTTTAAAAAAGTATAATTAGAGATGACTTTCAAATTCATGCACTTTCTGTAAATTTGCTATGTCACAAGGCATCTGTTATAATGTCACAGAAATCACTGATTGTTTGATGATCTGTTTTATTAAGCCTTTGAAATTTGTTATCAATAAATATTGGATATTATATAATTTGGATACTTCAGTCATAAATGTCAGTTGTGCTGGCACTGTTTTGAAATAGATATATTTTACCTAAAAAGACTATGCAACTATCAGTTGTGCAGTCTCAGCACAATTTTATGTTTTGTATAATACTGTCAAACCTGTCAAATGACCACCTGTATTAAACAAAAACCCCTTTAATTTAGATCCCTTTGTAGTACAGTTCATACAGATTGAACCTGTATTAAAAGACCACAAGTCTTATGAGACCACTTATTATAAAATCCTTAAAAAAACTCTTGTACCAAAATTAAAGGATGTGCAATTCTTTTATCTTTAAAGGAAATTTTATGGTGAAATGCTTTCATCATCATCCTAAGCTGTGGTCACTAAAATTGTAAGACTACATCACAGTGGTGGATCCAGCCATTTAAAAAGGGGGGGGGGGGGTTCCCAACCCAGGACAAAGGGGGGTTCCAACTATATGTTCCCATTCAAATGCATTGATCGGCCCAAAAAAAGGGGGTTCCAACCCCCGGAACCTCCTCCCTGGATCCGCCAATGCATCAATGGATAGGTTCTCAGGACATTTATTCATGTTAGGCCGGGCCTTTTACAGCTGACAATACAGTATGGCATTTTCCTCATTGTTGAAGGTCGTATGGTTGCCTATAATTACATCCACTTTATTTGAACTTTGTTGGATATTTGTCTCATTGACAATCATACCAAACTTTTATAAAGAACTTAATATTATTATCATCCTCAAGAAGTTTAAGGTGGTACCTAACACTACAGGGAGATAACTCTTTAAAATCAGCTAAACGTTTTAATTACGTTGTGTTGTTAAGGGAATATTAATTAGCTTCTCAATGATCAAAATTAGTGTTTGTCAAACTGCTATATAACCAGTATATTTTTTCTGATAAAACGGTTGGTTCAAATTTTTTAAAATTTTTATATTTTTGTCAAATGGTCAAAATAAATACTTTGTCAAAATTTTATAAAAATTAAACAAGCCAAATTAATTTAAGTGAAGGTATTGGGTACCACCTTAAGAACACTATTACGGACATGGAAATTTGAGGAAAGTCTGCTTGCTAAAAAAATTTTTAATCTGTTTTATTGATTATTTGCCAAACGTTGTTAATAAGTTTATAAAAATCCTCACTTTTAATTATATTTATGATTGTAAGGGAATATTAGCTATGATTATAGAAATAAATTCCAAGTAATTTTTCTATGAACCATGAAGTGCTGTAGGCTTATAATTATTTGATTAAATTATTCTTTTCAAGGGTCTAACTACTATTACAGTGTAGTAGTTATTTTATTAAGAGGGCCAACCAAAAACAAATCACCAACTATCTCCTAGATCCTCAATGAGACCACCCTCAATGTTGATCTTGTCGTCTTCAGGGTACAAAGTAGAAAGGAGTAGAGAGTTTACATTGCAAACAGAATAAATCAAGATATCTATATATTATTATATAATTTCTTTCAAGTGATTTTTATCATCCCACTAGGACATTTTTATGTTTTGATCAGTTGGTTATCAATATCAATTAACATTAATTATGTTTTACCAAATTTTAATTGCACAAATGCATACAGCTGTTTTGTAATATAAACTGGTACAGCAGGTTTAGATGAATATGTTGAACAACATGAACTCATTGAAATTTATAAGAAACACATGTAGGTTTAATGTGCCCTTGCTTGAATGTAAAAAAAAAAGAGAAATGGTTTTATGATTCCATAGGAGACAAATATCCACCAGAGTTAAAGTAAGTGATTATAGGTAACTGTTACAGTATATATGAGAGAGGGAGATATAAAAAAGATTTGATATGATTACTAATGAGACATAACTCTTTACCAGAAACCAAGTGACATATTAAGAAGGTTACAATTTGAGACTCCTATAAATCCTGGATATGAAAAAATGTAAAACAGTTGCAACAAGAAAACTTACAGCCTAAATCTTATAACAAAACATTTTAGGAAAATGACGGACGTGAATTAATGACAACCACTGAACTACAGGCTGCTGACTTGAGACAGGCACATACAGAATGATGTGGGATTAAAATTGTCTGTTGGTTTGTTTTTTAGCCATCATGCACTGTCAGTTTATTTTAAACTTGTGAGTTTGAATGTCCCTTTGGTATCTTTCGCCTCTCTTTCAGTTTATTGTATTTATTAAATAAAAATGCATTTTTTTTTTTTTTTTTTGCAGATTGTGCAGACTCTTGCAGATTCAACAGTAAACTGGTAAAGTCGACAAAGATATTTTTCCTGTGATCTTGCAAGCAAAACACCTGTCACCAAACGCCAAGAAAGTTTCAGATATTGTCAGAATACCCAATGTGACAGAAGTCATCTAAGATAGTTGTTGTAGGCATATAATGGTAATATAATATTACACAAAACCGGTCAAAAACTAACTACTTTGGAAAAAAGTTCAACTAGTTACTACTGTATCACTAGCCAGTCAACATTGCAGTTGTGGTTTTAAACCCTGCACATGCTCAGTTTAAATTTTAGTTAACAAGGATTATAAAAATACGGAGATGTGGTATTGTTGCCAATCAGACAACTATTTACCAAAGTTCAAATGATGTGAATGTAAGCAATGAGAAAAACTGATGTATAGTCAGCTATAAAAGGCCTCAGACATGAAAAATATGAAACAATTCCATTGAGAAAACTAGCAGCAACCTAACTTAAAGTAAAAGAGTTTATGAAAAAACAAATTTGACAGACATGAACCAAAAACAACCACTGAACTACAGGCTGCTTACTTGTGACAGAAGAAACCTTTCCTCCAACCTGGGATATCATGTGTTACAGCACAATATAAGAACACATTATAAAACCTAGATAAATTATTTATGAAGAATTGATTTATTTCACACGTTAAAGAAAACAGGGGTGCCTTTATTTATAAGGATCTATTATAACAGATGTACATTATTGCCTATTTTATTAAAAAGTAAAATCACAAAAATACTGAACTCAGAGGAAAATCAATTCGGAAAGTCCATAATCACATGGCAAAATCAAATAACAAAACGCATCAAAAACGAATGGACAAGAACTGTCATATTCCTGACTAGGTACAGGCATTTTCAAATCTAGAAAATGGTGGATTGAACCTGGTTTTATAGCTAGCTAAACCTCTCACTTGTATGACAGTCACATCAAATTCCATTATATCGTCACCAATGCGTGAACAAAATTTATTTGATATATATTTTAATTTGATTTATATACATTTATACCACATTGAAGACATTATGCATACCTTTATCTATTATGTATTGTTTGTTTTGTGTTGTTGGAATACTGTCACCAAGGATTTGTACATACTATACAAATCCTTGCTACCTCTTTGATGCATACAAATATCTGTCTATATTAAAACAATGTTAAAGTCTTGTCCTTGAGGAAGGTTTATCATAATGTTATTGGCACATTTTATAGTTAAACAACAGATATACATCTTTGTAACAGATACAAGTTCTTTCACATTATAAAAGAACTAAAGAATACCCCAAAACAAAGTTAACAAAAAATACCTGTTCATTGTGATATACTCAATGTCGAAAATATATCAATTTATCTTTGAACAGATATTTGTTTAATTTGACAGACAATATTTGGAAGCTATTACATCTTAGGGGACCTGATATAATTTGTTTTACAGGGGGTACATCTGGCACCACTATCATACACTATCTAAAACACACGACCTTATCACAGCCAAAAATATGAATCAGTTAGGTGTTTTTTTTCTTACATCTGGGTTTCTGAGGTGTATTATTGTCCAAGATAATGGAAGATAATGTCATAGAGACTTCTGTTATTGCTCCTATGATGTGAAAACCATAAACAAATTATCTTTTTTCTTGTAAGATAATACTTGTCAAATTACAAAATTTCTGTCAGATCAATTTTTTCTGACATTTTTGTGTGTTAGATCTTTTGTTTTTTATACCGTACCCTTGGCCAGTTTTTGATTTCAGCACTTTTAGTTATCATAGCAAATGTGATTGCATGAAAGCAAAGATTTCGCTAAATCACAGATATAATTTAAATATCAGAACATCTTATTGTTTGCTTGCAACATATCTGCTTTACAGAGCCACTTCTTTGGTTATGTTTAACTGTTATGCCCCACATACATTAGTAGAGAGCCATCATATTTTGTGGTCTCAATGGCAGACTTGGCATGTTACCAGGGCTAGAACTCCAATTTTTGGGGATCAATGCATTTGAATGTGAACATACGGTTGGAACCCCCCTCCCTTTATCCTGGGTTTGGACCTCCTCATCCTTTTGAAAATGGCTTGATCATCCCCTTCGGGTGTTCTACCCTCCATCCCTCTGTCCCTATCATGTTTATTAAATGGTTGTTTGTGGTCACATTAAATTGAAACTTTGTACAAATGTTCATTATGAACTGCATATTAGCAAAATTAGAGATTTAGCTCAAATTTTACAATTTCCTTTTAACATGGAAATAATACAATAGGATACACATTATTGGTACTGGGTATTAATTAATGTTTTAACCTCAATCTTTTGCACATGATGCAACAGGAAAATGTCATTTTTTTTTATGGGATTGCTGTACTTTAATACTTGCGCTAATCTTTTCCTATAGATTTGAGATTATATCAATTTGAGATAACAGATTATAGTTTCTTTTGGTTCCTAATCTCAGTTTTGCAGGGCTGTCAAGTTTAGAGAATGCAGGTGTGGTAATCCAACCATTTTGCAGTTTTAATGAATATGTGGTGGAAAAAAATGCCAAAGAGAAAAATAGACAAGAAAAATGAAGATTTCGTAAATAATTAAGCGACTAACAGAGCTCAGCCCGCCCAAAAGCTTTAACATTTTTAATGAAAATGTGAAGAAAAATAAGACAAGAAAAATGAAGATTTCATCTATAATTATAAGATACTCAACAGAGCAGCTTTCAGTCATTTTTCTGAATTATTAAATTGTTAAAATTTTCTATTCAGACTATAATATTAATGTTTGTCAATTTTTCAATTTTAATTGACAGCTGCATATTTTATAAGATCACTTCTATGATAGCAATGGAAGCCCTTTAAGAAGAACATCTGTTCTAATGATTAGTGTATTGGATAGGAAAGCCTGTAATACACAGAATGGTGTCATGCTCAATAACATTCACTGTCGGTGATAAATCTTCCTCTGGTGCAGGCCAAAAACAAATTATTCATCAAAGTGACTAGGCTTTCTATATAATTGAAACTTGTTTAATTTTGATGTCACATGGTCCTCTGATGTCTAAATGTGATAAGTTTCTGTTTATTGTCATTGTATTAGTTTATTTATACATTTGGGAACATGTGTGTCTGTCTGTCACAGTACATTTGATGATGGGATCTGTCTTGGTAATGAATTGGACTGCCTATCTGGTGATTACAAATTATTTTGACAAAATTGTTTGATTAGCATGGCAATAAGATAAATTTACTTTTGATGAAATTATCTCATTATGAACAGATGTGACTACAATTGCTACAGACTAGATCCAAAATTGTGGGACATCTTATGCCACGGTCTCAGCAGAGAATAGTGTTACCCCTCTCAGCTTGTCCCTCCCAAAATTGGTTTCAGTTTTCTAACTTAAGTTTGCCTCAACCAAATATTACGAAAACTTTTACTGTCAATGTTTATTACCAAACCTTTCTAGCATTATGTTCCTTTTGTAAGGTTATATGCAGGTGGTGGCATCATCTGTGTCCCAATGTACAGTACACGTTCACCATTTATTTTATATAAAATTATATAACATATTTTACCTAGTCCCATAAGCAGAGCCAGGGGGACCCTGAAGGGCCCCCCCCTCCTTTTCGTGGGAAAAATTTGGTTGATTATATAGGGAATCATTGAAGCATGAATGGAGCAGCCTCCCCCCTTAGGTCAGTCAGCGGGCCCCCCCTTAGGAAAAGTTCTGGGTCCCCATTTTTCTTCAGTTTGCTAAGATGGTATGTTTATGTTGGAATACACTGATAAGATTTAACCTATAACAATGTTAAGTGATTGATTGATTACTCAATTACATTTCAATCATTTTGACCTACATAAAATTGTAACAGCAAAAAGGTTTGGGACTAATTATATAATAGATACAACTTTTGAGGTATTTTTGACATGATTTGTCTGGACTTTTTTGATCTTCAAAATAAAATTTGAATGTGTTGAAGTCAAAAAACCTTGCTGTCAATAGTGGAAAACTTGCATGCAAGGAATACTCTTTTATGAATGAAGGGCAGAGAACTGGACTGAAATTGAACTTAATGGATCCACATTATAAGACTTAAAAAATAATAGACAATGTAGATTAGACCATTTATTAATCTACTTTGTCCTCAAAAGACATTTTGGTGACCATAACTTGGAGATTATAAATTTTTTATCATAGGGGCATCCTGCCCCCCCCCCTTTCATGGGAAAAATTTGGTTGATTAGATAGGGAATCATTGAAGCATGACTGAAGTGTCCCCCCTCCCCCCTCCTTAGGAAAAGTTCTGGATCCGCCACTGTTTATGTATGCACTTCTATGAATTTATGAGCATTGTTCCGAAGAAAATAAATAGTACTAATTTTATTGCACTAGATGTGCATTTCAATAAAATGTCTCCTCAGTGAATACTCAAGCCAAAAGTATTTGAAAAATGATGAAAATCGAAAATATACAAAGTTTGAAGAGCTGACCACATAATGGGTATATAACTTTTGTGATTGATTTTACTCCAATAAACAGCTTGAATTTTATATTTTCCTCATTTGAGAGAAGTTTTTTGTCTCATTTGTGAATTTTTATATCATGTATCCTGTTTATTTCCTTGAAAACCATTCTTTGTTCAGACATAAAAAAAAACACCATTGATTTCATCCTATAAAAGAATAAATCCATGGTGAATGGATCATGAAATCATAACACAGTCCTTATTTCTATATTATTTGTCAAATCAACTGAAAATGAGCAAAACATTAAATTTTGTATCTAAAAATCAATCTATATGTCTATTTGTCTGTTATAATGTTTATATTTGTCAGTCCATGAATTGATTGACAATGGGTACCTTTATTATTGTTTTTTAATTCATTTTTTTCAGAATGATTTTATAAAAATCTAAACCAGAAATATCAGCTTCATTACCTATAGTTGTTTTACTGATGAAGACCCACCTGTGAACAGAACCAAGAAGATTTAAGAAAAAAAAGTAAAGAAAATTAATTTTTTTTGAAAATTAGTGAAAAAAAGAAATGGCCACATGTCATGTGCATCTTAGAATCAGGAAAAACAAAAAAAGAAACAAAAAAAAACAATCAGAATAAAATAAAGGAAATTAAATTCATCTAAAAATTAGAGAAAAAAGAATTGACCATATGAGGCATCTGATATTCCGGAAGAAAACCAAAAAAAAACCCAATCAATGTGAGTGAGTTACACCAACAAATTTACTTTCCGCTTACCAAAAAACATCTCTTGTGCTGTTACTTTGTTACACCATAGATATTACATCTATGGTTACACCAAGGAGGTTATAATGATACAATATATCCTTTACTTCACATAATTTCTTTTTATTGTACATGTTGGACAGTATGTTAAGTCTCATAGGGGATAACATTTGCTTTAAAGAATAAAGGGCAGTAATGATTCTCAAGTAAAAGCCCCTCCTATAATTGCAAAAGTGATGGGCGCATCTAAAATGATGCAAATAATTAGAGGTGGGACTTATGTAATTCAAAAATGAAAAGTTCCCTTCCCTTCTAGAATATAAAATTTCGCCACAGATATAACCCCTTTGTCCTTAAATTACTGTAAAAATTCTTAAAATTATTTCGTAGCAATTTTCAGATCATCATTAGTTTTAGTCATTTTAGTGAAAATCTTGTTAATCAATGTGCATTTCAATTAATTAAGGATGAAATTGACTGTTATTGTTGTCTTCCAATATAACTGATCAGCATCAGTGTGCAATCACAATATATTGATTCAGATAGATAAATGATATGGTTTAAGACTAATTAGATAATTATTTGTTTGATGTGCTACTAATTAACAGACATTATAGTGACATATGGTAGATTAACAGTTTCTATCAGTTATAGTTAACCATACTGTGATTTAATGGCTATTAACTGGACTCCATAGTACAGTACTCTTGTCAGAAGGTTAGGTTGTTGTTTAGCTTAATATTTCCAAAGATACAGGAGATCCAGGAGATTGTCTAGTTTTGTGGTCAGTTGGTCTTAGTCTGGGTGCTCTGATTAGGTTGTGCTATATAAATGACCACTGGTCAGGAGGTTAGGTCATTCTTAAGCTCAAAATATTTCCAAGATACAAGTTCAAGAGACCATAACTGAAAAATATAGTATTGTGGTCAGTTGGTGTTAAATCAGTACTCTGGTTAGGTTGTGCTACATAAATGACCAGTGGAGAGGTCAGAGTGTTTATAACTAAAGATATCCAACATGATATATCAAAGTGACCATACAACATTTTATCTACTATCTCAACATTGCACTGTGGAGGCAGATATGTAAATGAGAATTTAATTTCATGGTCAGTCTGGAAAGACTAAAATCAATATAGAATATTTAATTAACCATGCAGTAAATCAGCTAACCACTGAATAGGGAGGAGTGTTGTATTGTGCATTGAGTTTCACATAGGAATGCCTGGATTCCTTGTTATTCAGTCAATCAGCAAAGTAAGGGTAAATTGCCTACATAAGTGGAATCCAGGATTTTTAAACATATAGGTCTGAAGTCTCTCACTCATTTATGAAATGTTGAAAATTTTTAGGCTTGACAATGAAAAAATTGTGTTTGATCAAAGTGCAAAAGGCCTCTTCGATATGCTCTACTAGAACGTATGGTTGGTCTTAAGTGTTCACAGTATACCTAAAAAAATAAATAAAATTGAAGTTAATTAGTTCTTTGAAACCACAAGAAGTTCATTTGATTGGAATTTCAAATAAACAGTGTTTTGAAATTCTCAGGTCAATAAGATAACTGATAAGCACACCAAGTACTTTGTTGATTAGCCTAATAAAAAATTGGTCAGTTTGGGTTATACACAGTGCAGGAGTTTAATTACATTTTTTTGTAGAAATGTACATTTAACTTTAAACTCATTTTTTATTACTTTTTGCTTCTTTTTTTTTTAAAATAACCATGCCTGAATTAGTTGAGCCTTTTTGTGCTGATGTGGCAAAAAAGGATCCCCAATCAATGAAGTAGTTAAAACAGATTTTTTTTTATCATATGTCATCTTTTGGTTGTCCAAGCCTTCTTGTCCAATTCAGAGATTCTGATTTTCAGGTACAAAAAGATGTACATAAATATTTTTGCCATTTGATCTTATCAATAAGAAAGTGTCCCACGTTTAAGTGTAGGAACTAATTTTCAAACTTTTGAAGAATTCAGTATTTATTTTTATGCCCCACCTACGATAGTAGAGGGGCATTATGTTTTCTGGTCTGTGCGTCCGTTCGTTCGTCCGTCCGTCCGTCTGTCCCGCTTCAGGTTAAAGTTTTTGGTCAAGGTAGTTTTTGATGAAGTTGAAGTCCAATCAACTTGAAACTTAGTATACATGTGCCCTATGATATGATCTTTCTAATTTAAATGCCAAATTAGAGTTTTGACCCCAATTTTACGGTTCACTGAACATAGAAAATGATAGTGCAAATTTCAGGTTAAAGTTTTTGGCTTCAGGTTAAAGTTTTTGGTCAAGGTAGTTTTTGATGAAGTTGAAGTCCAATCAACTTGAAACTTAGTATACATGTGCCCTATGATATGATCTTTCTAATTTAAATGCCAAATTAGAGTTTTGACCCCAATTTTACGGTTCACTGAACATAGAAAATGATAGTGCAAATTTCAGGTTAAAGTTTTTGGCTTCAGGTTAAAGTTTTTGGTCAAGGTAGTTTTTGATGAAGTTGAAGTCCAATCAACTTGAAACTTAGTATACATGTGCCCTATGATATGATCTTTCTAATTTAAATGCCAAATTAGAGTTTTGACCCCAATTTTACGGTTCACTGAACATAGAAAATGATAGTGCAAATTTCAGGTTAAAGTTTTTGGTCAAGGTAGTTTTTGATAAAGTAGAAGTCCAATCAACTTGAAACTTAGTATACATGTTCCCTTTGATAAGATCATTCTAATTTTAATGCCAAATTAGAGAATTTATTCCAATTTCACAGTCCTTTAAACATAGAAAATGATAGTGCGAGTGGGGCATCCGTGTACTGTGGACACATTCTTGTTATCCCTAAATTTTGACAGAAAGGTTAGATTAACGTTGTACCTCAAAGAATTTTGACTTTTATGGTTTATTGAGCCATCAAATATTAATCATGTCCAGTCTCATTTTGAAATTCAAAAATTTTTTTTTTTTTTAGGTTAGTACCTGGTGGATATTTGGTTTCTCAAATCTCAACACATTTTAATTTGGCAGGTGTTAAGAATATCCATCATTTTAAAATTCATTTATTTTGCTTTTTGAATTTTACCTGAACTTTTAAAAGTTTTATCAAAGTGGGTGAGTTAAAATGTTTTAAATAATTATTTAACTGATATAAATGTTAATGCATCTTCATTACAGCTCAGTGGGTATTAATGTTACTCTTACTGAAAAATGACGTTTACAAAAATTAAAATTCTTCTATTCCTGCTTTCTGCAAAGTGTTTCTATCATATGTGTCAGAAATCTGCAGTTTGTATGCTTTGATAATATTTATTGATTATGGCTTCAATTATCTTTTTTTCTTTTCTTTTTAAGAGATAGCATATTCAGAAATCTCAGAATTAAAAGTATATGCATTAAGTTTTGACACCATTAGGACATTGTTTTTCTCTTTTTGATTCAGTTCATATTTGTCATTCCAGAGCCTTTTAAAGATTTCTTAATATTATAAGTTTTGCCCATTGTTGAAGGTTAATTGCAATTACTAGTTTACAGTTTTGTCTTTAGGCCTTGATGGATATTTTGTCATTTGGCTGCAGTCATATATACCATATCTCCCTATTTTTTTAGCTCACCTGGCCCGAAGGGCCAAGTGAGCTTTTCCCATCACTTTGCGTCCGTCGTCCGTTGTCGTTGTTAACTTTTACAAAAATCTTCTCCTCTGAAACTACTGGGCCAAATTGAACCAAACTTGGCCACAATCATCATTGGGGTATCTAGTTTAAAAAATGTGTCCGGTGACCCGGCCAACCAACCAAGATGGCTGCCATGGCTAAAAATAGAACATAGGGGTAAAATGCAGTTTTTGGCTTATAACTCAAAAACCAAAGCATTTAGAGCAAATCTGACATGGGAGTAAAATTGTTTATCAGGTCAAGATCTTTCTGCCCTGAAATTTTGAAATGAATTGGACAACCCGTTGTTGGGTTGCTGCCCCTGAATTGGTAATTTTAAGGAAATTTTGCTGTTTTTGGTTATTACCTTGAATATTATTATAGATAGAGATAAACTGTAACAGCAATAATGTTCAGCAAAGTAAGATTTACAAATAAGTCAACGTGACCGAAATGGTCAGTTGACCCCTTTAGGAGTTATTGCCCTTTATAGTCAATTTTTAACCATTTTTCGTAAATCTTGGTTATCATTTACAAAAATCTTCTCCTCTGAAACAACTGGGCCAAATTAATCCAAACTTGGTCACAATCATCTTTAGGGTATCTAGTTCAAAAAATGTGTCCGGTGACCCAGCCATCAAATCAAGATGGCCGCCACGGCTAAAAATAGAACATAGGGGTAAAATGCAGTTTTTGGCTTATAACTCAAAAACCAAAGCATTAAGAGCAAATCTGACATGGGATAAAATTGTTTATCAGGTAAAGATCTATCTGCCCGGAAATTTTCAGATGAATTGGAGAACCTGTTGTTGGGTTGCTGGCCCTGAATTGGTAATTTTAAGGAAATTTTGCAGTTTTTGGTTATTATCTTGAATATTATTATAGATAGAGATAAACTGTAAACAGCAATAATGTTCAGCAAAGTAAGATTTACAAATAAGTTAACATGACCGAAATGGTCAGTTGACCCCTTTAGGAGTTATTGCTTTTATGGTCAATTTTTAACCATTTTTCGTAAATCTTGGTTATCATTTACAAAAATCTTCTCCTCTGCAACTACTGGGCCAAATTAATCCAAACTTGGCCACAATCATCTTTGGGGTATCTAGTTTAAAAAATGTGTCCGGTGACCTGGCCATCAAATCAAGATGGCCGCCACGGCTAAAAATAGAACATAGGGGTAAAATGCAGTTTTTGGCTTTTAACTCAACAACCAAAGCATTTAGAGCAAATCTGACAGGGATAAAAATTGTTTATCAGGTCAAGATCTATCTGCCCTGAAATTTTAAGATGAATCGGACAAACCGTTGTTGGGTTGCTGCCCCAGAATTAGTAATTTTAAGGAAATTTTGCAGTTTTTAGCTCACCTGGCCCAAAGGGCCAAGTGAGCTTTTCCCATCACTTTGCGTCCGGCGTCCGTCGTCGTTAACTTTTACAAAAATCTTCTCCTCTGAAACTACTGGGCCAAATTAAACCAAACTTGGCCACAATCATCATTGGGGTATCTAGTTTAAAAAATGTGTCCGGTGACCTGGCCAACCAACCAAGATGGCCGCCATGGCTAAAAATAGAACATAGGGGTAAAATGCAGTTTTTGCCTTATAACTCCAAAACCAAAGCATTTAGAGCAAATCTGACAAAGGGTAAATTAATCTATTAGGTCAAGATTTATCTGCCCTGAAATTTTCAGATGAATGGGACAACCTGTTGTTGGGTTGCTGCCCCTAAATTGGTAATTTTAAGGAAATTTTACTGCTTTTGGTTATTATCTTGAATATTATTATAGATAGAGATAAACTGTAAACAGCAATAATGTTCAGCAAAGTAAGATTTACAAATAAGTCAACATGACCGAAATGGTCAGTTGACCCCTTTAGGAGTTATTGCCCTTTATAGTCAATTTTTAACCATTTTTCGTAAATCATAGTAATCTTTTACAAAAATCTTCTCCTCTGAAACTACTGGGCCAAATTAATCTAAACTTGGCCACAATCATCATTGGGGTATCTTGTTTAAAAAATGTGTGGCGTGACCCTGCCAACCAACCAAGATGGCCGCCATGGCTAAAAATAGAACAGAGGGGTAAAATGTAGATTTGTCTTATAACTCTAAAACCAAAGCATTTAGAGCAAATCTGACATGGGATAAAATTGTTTATCAGGTAAAGATCTATCTGCCCGGAAATTTTCAGATGAATTGGAGAACCTGTTGTTGGGTTGCTGGCCCTGAATTGGTAATTTTAAGGAAATTTTGCAGTTTTTGGTTATTATCTTGAATATTATTATAGATAGAGATAAACTGTAAACAGCAATAATGTTCAGCAAAGTAAGATTTACAAATAAGTTAACATGACCGAAATGGTCAGTTGACCCCTTAAGGAGTTATTGCCCTTTATAGTAATTTTTTACCACTTTTTTCGTAGTATTTTGTAATCTTTTACAAAAATCTTCTCCTCTGAAACTACTGGACCAAGTTTAACCAAACTTGGCCACAATTATCAGTGGAGTATCTAGTTGAAAAATGTGTGGGGTGACCTGGCCAACCCACCAAGATGGTGGCTATGACTAAAAATAGAACATAGGGGTAAAATGTAGATTTTGGCTTATAATTCTGAAACCCAAGCATTTAGAGCAAATCTGACTGGTTTAAATTGTTAATCAAGTCAAGATCTATCTGCCCTGAAATTTTCAGACGAATCAGACAACTGGTTGTTGGATTGCTGCCCCTGAATTGGTAATTTTTAAAGAAATTTTACCGTTTTTGGTTATTATCTTGAATATTTTTTTAGATAGAGATAAACTGTAAACATCAATAAAGTTCAGCAAAGTCAGATCTACAAATAGGTTAACATGACCAAAATTGTCAGTTGACTCCTTAAGGAGTTATTGCCCTTTATAGTCAATTTACAAAATATTTTCCTCTGTTACTAATGGGCCAAGTTCATTGTAGATAGAGATAATTGTTAGTAGCAAGAACGTTCAGTAAAGTAAGAACTTCAAACACATCACCATCTGACACCAAAACACAATTTTGTCATGAATCCATCTGTGTCCTTTGTTTAATATGGACAAACACCATGGTGAGCGACACAGGCTCTTTAGAGCCTCTAGTAGGTTATTATCTTGAATATTATTATAGATAGAGATAAACTGTAAACAGCAATAATGTTCAGCAAAGTAAGATCTACAAATAAGTCAAACATGACCTAAATTGTCAACTGACCCCTTTAAATTTTTAGAAAATATTTTCCACTGTAATTACTGGGCCAAGTTCATTATAGATAGAGACAATTGTAGCAACAAGAATGTTCAGTAAAGTTAGATCTACAAACACATCACGATCACCAAAACACAATTTTGTCATGAATTTATCTGTCTCTATTGTTTAATATGCACATAGACCAAGGTGAGCGACACAGGCTCTTGAGAGCCTCTAGTTTTTATCTTATTTCCATTTGAAAGACTTTCATGGAGTAAAAGGATACAGTTCATTTGATAGATTACTGTCAATTTGTATATTTTCATGGGTACATAATTTTGTGGATTGAGAAAAAATTAGAATTTTCCTGAAATTTTTGATACACAAGCCTATGAAAAGTTTGTAATTTAATGAACAGTTAAATTTGTGGTTCACATTTACCAATGAAATCCACCAAAACTGGTATCTCAAAGAATTAATATCTCGCTACCCTAAAATAGTAATAAATTCACAGTATTTATTAGTTGTTAGTAAATGATATCAAACTGGATTTTTTTCTTCTGGTGACAGACAGAATTTGATAGTTCCCTATGGACATGTACCGGTAATCATTGTCAATAAACTTATGATTTGGGGCAGATGATTTGATGAGATGATACTTTTTATATGCCCGTCAAAAATTTTGACGGGACGTATTATGGTATACAAATGTCTGGTGTCCGTCCGTCCGTCTGTCTGTCCGTCTGTCTGTCCGTCTGTCTGTCCGACGTAAACATGTTGCACCGTAACTTGAGAACGACTTATCTAAATTTCATGAAACTCAATATAGTTGTTTCTTATGATGGTCAAATGATCTGTATACTTTTTGGTGAAAATAAGATATAAACTTTTTGAGATACGGCACTTTGTAACTAAAACAGGGGTGAGTTTTTTTTCACATGTCGCACCGTATCTCAAAAACGATTCTTGATTATTGCTTAAAACTTTACACACTTCTTAGTTATATTAATCTTAATATCTGTATACTTTTTTGTGATGATTCAAAATTTCATTTTTGAGTTATTGAGTATTTTGTAAAAAAGGGGGAGGGGGTTTTTACATGTCGTGCCGTATCTCAAAAACAATTTATGATTATTGCTTAAAACTTTACACACTTCTTTGTTATATTAATCTAAAGATCTGTATACTTTTTGGTGATGACTCAAAATTTTATTTTTGAGTTATTGAGTATTTTGTAAAAAAGGGGAGG